>CM070728.1:16268722-17706037 GCA_036346275.1 Otatea glauca
CAACAGCTAAAAGAACAGATTAATTGGTTGATTACCTCCCTGTGCAGAATTCAGATATACAAATATGACTGCAAACTCGTGCGTGCAGCAACCAGTGGTACAGAAGCACAGTTGGTTACAAATACAAGGCTCGCTGACCATAACGATCAGCCGTCCAGCTCTGATCAAGACAGAAGCATGGACACAGACAAGGCGGCGACGACGGCCACCGGGGCGACGACAGCGGTGGCGGCGCCGGAGGCCCTTTCGCCGGGATGGACTTGCGGGGTGTCCTCGGGGCAGGCGAGGCCGTTCTCGCCCTCTTTGCAGGTGTTGGCGAAGAGGCCCGGCGGGTACTTGCCGTAGAGGTTGATGTAGCTGAACATGGTAGGGGCGCAATTGGTGGTGACGTCGTTGATGTAGGTGGTGTACGGGCACGCGAAGTCCTTGAGCGCCGCGCAGCACAGCGACGGCGGGTACAGGGGCCCCTTGCACCGGCTCGTGATCACCGTGTAGTTCGCGCCCTCGAAGCTCACCGACTTGAGATGAATCCGGCGGCGGCGAGCACGGCCGCGCGCAGGGCCACGCCTGTGTCCAGACCCATTCTCGGGCGCGCCGTTCTCCTCCTCCTCCCTGACCGAACGAGCCTTCTTCCCGGGCCGCCTCTTCCGGTCTCGGGGTAATGGAAGAGGGAGGGAGAGGGTGGCAATGGGCGTAAGATACGGTGGGGAAAGGTTAATCGGCGAGGTGGCACGTGCGATGCACGGCGAGGGAGGCGGAGGCGGGCAGAGGCTGGCGCCGGCGCGCGCGGCCGAGTCAAATGGGAGGGGAGCGTTCAAAAATAGGCAGTGGTTTGGACTTTGCACAGTATCGTGAAAAACGGTATGATCGGTTAATCAGAATTTAACAGACGATTATGCGTTGTTATTAATATATTTATTTACATTTAGAATTAATTAAAAATACTTTAGTTACCCAAAGTTGTTGTAGTTATCACTCTACAAAACATATTTTACATTTCATTGTTTATACTTCCTTCAAAAAATACATACTATAAACACTATAACACAATATTATAAACTAATTTATTGTACTTAGTGAATAAAACAAGCATTTTTCGTAATTAAACAGAAAAACATTGATTAATAAAAAAAGTCCGATTAATCAGATTATGTGGTCAATTAATCGTTCAACTGCGTTAATTACACTCTGATTAAACTATTTGTGAACAGTTTAATCACCATCACCAATTAATCGTCCATTTTTCACAACAGTGGTTAGAAATGTCAAAGGCTGGATCCCAACTCTGCCACGGCCCAAGGCCGGCAAATGCCTACTTATCTATGTTTATCTATGTTTATCTGGGCTACTACGGCACACAAGCCTTCCCTCAAAAAGTAGTAGCAGTGCATTTAAAAACAAGTAGTGGTAGTAGCATACATTACAGAAACCATCAGCAGCAATTCTAAATGGAGTCTTCTCATACTTTAATCGCATCAAAAGCAGCATCTACATGGAGATTTGGAGCAGAAATGCTTGGAGTCCTTTCAGCCATGGAGTCATGCACGGAGACCACAGTCCACAGAAGTCACAAGGTAACCGCAGATTCTCGTTTCAGCCTCCAAGGCGAGACCGCGAGGTTGCTGACAAAAGCAGAACTGACCTTTAGGCGAGGTGCATGTTATATTGCTATGCGAGTTCACCGGGGCGCAAAAGAGGATTCGGGCTAACATCTACAGAAAGGGATTGGCATGCTACAACGCAGCAAAAGCCAGCAACAGAGCACTGCGATCTTTGTCTGCAATGGACTGAAGAAGTCGAGTCAAAAATGGCACTGGCAGCTTCACTCTTCGCGGTCAATGAATCCAGGGAGCATAAGGTGTAATAATAATCTTCATCTTATGAGCAGAACATTCTCCTCTGCAGAGGTAATCAAAGTGATGTATAGTTTAGTACTTCAGTTTCAGCAATATAACATCAGATAAGTTCCATTCACAAGTTCACGTGTCTAAAACAGAAACATAAGTTTATTTATAACTTACCCTGACACTAGAGGACTGGTACTGCAGAGATTCCAAAGTCTCCACCATTTCCATCTGCTTCACCACGGCAGCGTGCAACACCTAATTGGAAATGCAGCAGGGAGTTAGAACTGTAAGAGAAATGTTAGGCATGGTTCCATGCTGTCTGATCGATTGAACAAATCTAAATAGAAACACAGGCAAAAAGATCTACATGGTTAGGTATCCATGGTGAAACACAAGTGGAAAACACAGGAGGGGATCCGGGAAGCAGCAGCAACAACAACCACCAAGTCTTTTGTCCCAAACAAGTTGGTGTAGGCTAAAAAAGAAACTCAATCAAAGTCAATAAAAACTATAAACCTTTGATCTTGGGTCATTTTTCCGGTACGTAGATCGCTAACTTCTATGTAACCGAATCTTTGGAAACGTTTTAATCCCTCAAGTCTCTGTTAACTACTTCTTCCTATATCCAGTGTCTCAGGAGGCCTTCATTGGAGATGTCCAAATCATCTTAGACGATTTTAGATAAGTTTTTCTTCAATTGGTGCTACCCAACCCTTATCACGAGAAGCATACTGAAAAATTATACCACCACAGGAAATCCGGGAAGCATGCTGAAAAATTAAACACTACCACAGGAAGCTATAAAATAACAACAAATCATTCATCGTTTCAGGTGTCTATCAGGTATAAGAGGTATGTTGGTCTACCAGACAGTGTGGGAAACCGAAAATGTGTGTTCTCTAAACCATTTGCCATTTTAAAATGTCCGCAAGGTCTCAGAATCATACCATGAAAATAACTAGACATATCATTGTTGAGAAAGAGGGCAAGCACAAACAAAATAGGAACAAAGACAAAACAAAAGCATAGGGAATTGGAATATGACATTGTGCCTAGGAAATGTGCTTTTGAGTGATCTAACATTTATGACATATAGTAATACACAACATACAAATCTGCAAAATAAATTACTGTGCAAAACAACTTACATTTTTCGTCCTCTCTAGGTCAGCCTCAAGGGATTTTATCCTATCGAAAGCCTGCAACAATAGACGCTCTCTCTCCTTTGGCATATCTGGAGGTTTGCTCTCAAGATGATTGCATAATGACTCGAGCTTTTCAATGCGTTGTAAACAAGCACTCATGTCATTTTCTCGTACAGTTAGAGGCAGTGGTTGCTCTGCTGCTGTAGAAGGATGGGCATTCTCTAGCATTCTTTCTCTTCTACAAACAAAAAGGTCGAAGAAGCGTGATATCCTGATTAAGGCTGTGGCTACTCCTCTAACAAGATTCTCCAAAGTCCTTCCAGCCGGTGTACCATGCAAACTAAGGGCAATGTTCCCTGCCAATAATTAAAGAGGAACAAAAATGTGCAAACAAAGTAAATAATCATCAGCTGTAGTTAGTGACAATAACTAACCAGGCAGAAAAAACAAATTCTGATAAGAATTATTTACTGTAAAGATGTTGTTTGAACAAAATGGACAATCTTTCCTCGAAAAAAGGACAATTTTTACTGTTATAAAGCAGAAACTATAGCGACAAGCAAATATATTTTTGATGCCGTAGAACTTATTACGAAAAAGAAGATGTACCTAAATTATGTAGCCATCGGATGGTGGAAGAATGTTTCTGATGGGTCAGTTGTTGGGGCACCCTTTCTGAAGATTGTTGTACACCTTGAGAAGATTGGGGAGTTATATCTGGGAGACCCTTCCTGTCGCAAGACTCACAACTACAGAAAGTTGAAGAATCTGACCCCTTAACCTAAGATAAGCATTTGATAATAAAATCAGCTTAAGAAGGTATCAAGGATAATTCAAGAGAATGATTTAATAGAATAAATAAGCATAGTTACCTCTTCACGAACCGGGGTAAGGAAACTGTAGTCAATACTTTTCTGAACAACTGATAAACCAAGATCATCAACATCTGACTCTGATTCAGCATTTGATGCGTCACTAATCATGCCCTGCTACCAGAAGAAGTAATAGCATAAATTTCGGCGAACACTGAGAAGCAACCACCTCTTTGGAGTTTTGAATGGTTTAAGGCAAATGAAAATTTCAGAACCTTGCCTTTAATTTTTCTGCCCTTAGAGAAGAGCCACTTCTTTCTTCCCCATCAGAAACTTGCTTGATTTCCCTCATACTACCACTTCCCATACTGTGTATCAGCTACAAATGAAACGTCTGTATTAGTAGTTTGCCTTTTAAAGGGACATTCATGTGTAAAATGCTAGAAATATCATGTTCAAAGTGAACAAATTTCCTGTCAGACGAAAATGCTTGGTAGATAGCATTTCTGTAGTTTTGTTGGGCAGACTCAAATATGTATTGCAAAAACATGAGCATAAAAAATGTTCGCAGAATCACAACATTTGGAAGTACCTTCAAAATAACAGGATCATTCCATGGCCCTTTGTTAGAACCAAGGCAACCACCCTTGTCGCGGCAAATGCATGAACCACCAAGAAACTCTGGCAATTCACTGTGAAAAGACAAACATTTCCCAAACATGGTAAGCCAAAAAAACATAACTGAATAAATATGGAGACACAAAGAATTTGAATGAAAATGTTGCTAGACACATTAAGTTGACACCAACCTTGAGTCAATAACTTCAAGAAGTCTGCTCTGGTAGTTCGAACCAAGAACCTAAACAGCAGAACAGTTCTTTTTGCAATTATAGCGCACATTGTTAAGGAACACGAACATTCTTAGATGATCAGTCATGGAGCTTACATGAATCTTGGAAGAAGTTTTTGGGTCAAGAAATCCCTTCACACTGTTCCAGATCAACTTGAACCCACTGCCCGCATTCACAACATACATTTGATGTAGCGTCTGAAAATTCATTTACACTTAGAAAGGCTACTCAACCAAAACAACACTTGGCACAGCACATCCATTGAAATACGAAATTACCTCAGGATAGTAGTCACTGTCTATTTTCTGCATACGATGGACAAGCTCCCTTGCCGTTTTTGAGAAATTCTTGAACCCCTGAACCAGCAGCAACAGATTGAAAAAAAAAAGCCAAATCAAACAGCACAGACAACACACACATATGCAAACAAACATCAATGTTGGAGCCCAGCCATTGGCATACCACACCATGGACATCCAAGATGGTAATCGTGGAATCAATGTGCCTCTTGGCTGCCAATGTGCAGGCAGGGAACCGCTCCCTGAAAGCCCTCTCGAACTCCTGCACATGGTACTTGATGTACCGGTCCACCGAGGTGATCTGCATGAGCTTGTTTGGATCAACCTTGCCGAGCCTCTCGATGTAGACCGGCCGGCCTTCCCGATCAACGCCGTGGTAGCCCTGAGGGTAGTACCGGAGCACATCGTCGAGCTCATCGAACTCAAACTCCTAACCACATGAATCCAGAAGAACATCAAGAACAAACCAACCAAACAGGTATTACAGCTTATCAAGTGTAATGCACTCTGAATTCAGATCACCTCCAAGATTGTGTCAGCTCCAAACTCTTTCCTCCATCTCAGCATCTCTGCCCACATTTGCATTGCCTTCTCGGAGTCGAACTTCCTGGCCTTCAGAAACCTGCATTTTACCACGAGAGCAAACAAGACGGAGTTATTAGCAAACGCCAAAGAAGCAACTGTCATAAAAGAGGCGTTTTTTTTTTCTTCTTTTCTATCGAACCTTAGCATCATGTGGTAGTCGTCGTGCTTGTCGGGGAGGAGGCCATGCGCGGCCATGCGGTCGCGGAACGCGGCGACGGCGCGCTCCTCCTCGGCGTCGCGGACGTCTTCGATGGAGATGGCCGCCGGGAAGCGGAAGTCGACGCGCCGCCTGCCGCGCTTCCGGAGCGCGTGGATGGCCTTCCGCCGCAGCGACCCCATCTTCCGCCGGCGCCGGTCGTCCTCGGAGTTGGGGTCGCACAGCGATATCTCGTGGTCCTCGGCATGGCTCACTGCAGGGCGGCGAAATCCGTTTCAGCCGAAAAAAACAACGAAAAATGTATGAAAACTTTAGTGCCAAGAATTTCTTTCTTACCTGACATTGCCGCGTTGTATCAAATTTAGGTTCTTGGTCAGCCTCAGAGCTCGAGTCCAAATGCCCAATATCGCAGCTTATCTAGGGAAGAAATGCAGAAGGTTTAGATGGTTGCAACTTGCAAGTACTGCAGAAAATGCAGATCTTGACTGAAATAAACCGAGAAGGAAAATCAAATAATTGAAATTGTGCGGTTTCTCTCTAGAAAAAGAGCGTTTTCTAGTACCAGCGAGGAATTTGCAGTGGTTGCTAGAAAAAAGGTCTCCTCATCCAAAGGAACAGCAAATGGCACCACATTTATGGATCCTACGAACTCCCAAAGAAAAGAAACAAGAACTGACAGAAACAGCTCAACTCACACCCAAAAACGAACACGAAAACCATGAGACAAAGCTCTCACTAGTACTATGTCAGTCCTTGCTAGGACTAGGACAGATCCATGAAAACGAAATGGTAATCCAAACGCCGAAATACTGGACCAGATTGGCGAAAAATTACACTTTTTGATCCACTCCACACGATCGGTGGTACAGGTATTGAGTGCTATGCCCTCTTCCGTTAGCTGCTGCGGTTTGGTGACTGCGTAGTCCGGTAGGGCAGTGGCCTCTGATCATAACAGTTCTTTATATGTGTCCTGTATTCTTATGTGGAGTGGTATAATATACGGTACGATTACTAGTATATACTCGTAGATGTACGTGTCGGTGGGGCCACTTATGCATCACGTCCGAGTTTGTACTAAAGAGCTGTTTGGGGAGCTGTGCTTTAACTTTACTTCAGTTTTAGACTAAAAGCTTTCTAAACAGCATAGTTGCAAAGCAGCTGGAAAACTAAGTCACAGCAGAAGCACCCTAAAAAGCTGCAGCTGTTGAGGAGCTTTTCAACTATGACTTCGCTTGAACTCCTCCTAACTCGCTCGCTCCGCCTTCCCAACCTTTGTCACCCCGCCTCGCCGCCTCCACGTCACCTCCCCACTCGGATGCCGTTGTACTTCACTATGTTGCTACCTTCCATTTCGGTTAGCCCTCAAAAGCTACAGCTGCAGCAGGCAGTTTATCAAACAGCATAACAAGAAAAGTCATAGCCACCAGCTACAGCTACTTTACAGTCCAGCAAACCAAAAGCAGCTTTTCAGCTCAACCACAGCTCCCTGAATATGCCCTAAAAATGTTTCTTTTGCTCAAAACTATGGCACATTACTTTCAGACACATGAGGAGAAACTAGAAAGTATGAAACCTAAGCTGCTCACGGGAGGGCCGGGACCCGGGAGGCCATTCCATTCCGATGTCAGAATTCTTTAGAGCTCAAGCTTAGAGTGAATCAAACTCCTTTCCGTTCGAACAGCAGATGTTGTAGTTTAGTCGACGAATTCGGCGTATATGCCTTATGGCTATTTATTTTCATTGCAGTCGGTAGTGAAGTCCGTGTGGACACTCATTTTTCCCTTGTCATTATTTCCCAGAGAATAAGCCAACACATCAGAATTTCTCACCTCTCAACAAGTCATTCAACAAGTAGACGTCACTCTTGGAATTTGTTCCAACTTCTTAGACAGGATAAAAGGTTTGATCGAACTCACATGAGTCACTAAATTAGACGACCAAACTCCATGTAGTATCTTTGAGGAGTTTTCGCCACTACAGCTCTTATTTTCATACAGAGCTCATTTAACGGAAAATGTATTTTTTAAGACTAGAAAATGTATTGTTAGATGATATGCCCCTCATCTAGAGGTCAAAATCTCGGCTTACGGCCGGAGCAAAGATTCCAAATCTCGACGAGGTAAAAAAAATGATTTTTTTCAAATTGCTATAATGATTTCGGGATTTTTTTTTCCTCGCGAGATTTCCGGTTTTTTGACTGAGATTATCACAAATTTGATCAATTTTCATGTTCGTAGGATCGGATTTAGCACCAAATTTCTTGTGGCGAATTGTAATGCCAAATCTGAGGAATACATGTGAAACTTTTGCAAAAAAATACATATACGAATTATGTAACCCTAAACCCTAGCTTAACCTAACCATAAACCCTAACTTAAATTATGCAAACATGTTAACTACAATTTTTGGGATGGATTGGATATGTCGAAATTTTTGGGATTGGGTCCTTCTATTACCTGTAAGTTTTGCAAAAGTTTGTAGGGAAAAAAATCACATTTAGCTTGTTTCTACTTGATAAGAAAAACCTATTGTAGAACATAATTTCGTATGAATTTTAGAGAAAATAGTACGATTCTCAAGGGTTTCATATAGGATTCTTCGTTTCAAATTAGTGTTTTATTCATCAAATTGTACTCCTCAGACCTTTTAGGTTTGTACTTTTAAAAAAGGACTACATATAGCTTTAACTACTTGGTTGAAATGATATAGTTTGTATTTTTTAGATAAGTTTTTTAACTATGAATTAATATTCAACTACTTGAACCTAATCCTAAACATTAACCCTAAGTTAGTAATACTAACTATAAACCCTAACTAGCCTAGTACTACCTGTAAACCACTACCTAAACCCTAAATCTAAACCTAAATAACCAAATTAACTAAATCCCAACCTAAATGACCTAATCAATTAACCTAACTACCACTGGCCCACTGCCATAACTCACTAACTCACTCCCTCGCTCTCCCTTTCCAAAATTCCCCAACAGGCGACAAAGTATTAGAATCCAAAAATCAGTCAAAATGCTACCGAAATTTCTAAATTTAGGATATTTTATGTGCAAATACTTGGTATTTTGCATTCAAACAGATAAGAAATATAGATAAATGCTTGTATGATTTTTTTTCATATCTTTTCTAGCCTCGGGCGACCATTTCACAGGAGTTGAAAAGAGCCGAAATTTTGGTTTTGCCGGCCACCAAAATACTAGAGTTGAAATTTGGTTTTTCCAATTCGGCTAGATTTCGGTCAAAATTCCGAAAGCTCACCGAAAATTTGGATTTCGGCCACCTCCGAGATGCGGTTTGAAAACGAAATTTATAACCTTGCTCTCATCTCTTCTAATTAAACTTGGTAGTTGGTAATCTTTTTACTCTGCCCATCCAAATTTATAAGACATATCTTTTTAATGGTCTTGTCTATAAATATATATATAGGTATTTCATATTTTAATATAAAATAAGTGTGGTGTTCTCTTTATATATTTAATAAATATTTATCTTTACTTTAATATTCTCTACATGCATCATCGAATATAGTGCTCTTAACAATATTTAAGGGTAATCTAGTTATTTTTAATATTTTTTGATTTATATGTAAAAAGAAATAAGTCTTATAAATATGCATGCACAGGGTAGGTAAATATTGGATTTTTAACACTAACACCTCGAATTTCGTGTTACGCTAACTCTAGAAAAGTTCCGGCACTTCTCTCACACTCTCACGTGTCTTTCGTCTGAATGAACTCTGCGAGACACATTTTCCGATCAACAGAACGGACAAGCCAGAACCAAAAAGAAAATACCGAGCACACAGTAAGATAAATCTTACCGCCCTGTGCAAGGGAGATTTACGAATTCTTGCTGGCCGCTCTCGCTGTTCCTCGTTCACGACAGGACATATATCCTCTGTCAAGTCTTTTATCGTAAAAAAAGAAAATTAAATTTGTAAATATATACTAAGAGTTCGATTAAAAGAAAACATACAAATAAGCCCTGTTTGGAGGGGCTTAAAACCAACTTTAACTTCTGAAAAGCCAGTAAACCTTCTAAACAGCTCTGTTTTTAAGCGGCTTTTGACATAAGCCAAAAACCATTTATAACTAACAAAAGCTAAAAAAATAAAAATTAAGCTAGATCTGCTTTTACAGCTTATTGCTCAGAAATATCAACTATTTATTAAATAATTTCTTATAAAAAACTATAACCATTTTCCAATTCAAAAAATCAAAAAGTAGCTTTTAAAAAAAACTGCAGCTCCTCCAAACAGCCCTATCGCTCCTATCCAAGGTTTCAAATTTCGGTTTCGAAATAAATTTCGCCTCGGGCCGGATAACGAAATTTCGGCGAAATTTCGAAATTATTTCGGACAAAATTTGAATTTGAAAATTCAAATCCGGTCCAATCCGGGAAAAAAACCCGAAATTCGGCGAAAAAACCCGAAATTTCGGGGTTTTTTGCACTGGCTGAAAAGTGATCTAAACGTTATCGAAAAATTTTGAACTTTTTTTGGAGGTTCCTGACACAATGCTGATGTTCTCACAAAAATTTTAGCTGATTATCACATTTGAGGAATTTTTAAAAATTCGAGAGCTGATCGTCTCCGATAAAACACGATGATGACAAGTTTGATCGGAATGGAAAATGGTACAAATCAAGTTATAAACTGTTGAAATTTTTTGTGCATGGTTATGATCCATAACTAATGTTCTCATAAAAATTTTATCTGATTATCACATGTGAGGAATTTTTAAAAATTCGGAGAGTGACGCTGTCCTGATAGAACACTGACCGACAAGTTTGATCCGAATGGAAAATAATACAAATGAAGTTAGAAACTGTTGAAATTTTTTGTGCATGGTTATGATGTATCTATAATGCTCTCATAAAATTTTCAGATGATGATCAAACTGTATGAATTTTTAAAAGGCTTACCGGCAAACTTGAACAAAATGAAAAATTATGTAAACCATAATTTTTTTTGAAAATTTTAAAGAATGGTGATAAGGAAGTTCTTAATATCCCATAAAAATTGTGATTCATGATCACACTCCAGTGAATTTATAAAATTCTTACAAGGCACAGTACCGTTTATGTTCTTTTCTTTTTTATTTTTGAAATATAATATAACAAACGAAGTTCAATGCTTACATAGGTTTGATTGACCAAACAAACAAAGTTGATTTTTTTTTTAAAATTTATATAATGTTACTGAGTCAATTATTAATCTCTCAAAAAAAAATTAGATCATAATCACACTCAAGAAAATTTATAAAATTCTGACAATATAATTGTCCCAATTATGTTCATTCTGTTTTTGATTTTTTAAAGATAACAAATAAAGTTAAATTATTTTGAAATTTTTTATGTATGATCCTAATCTACTAAGGATAGTACCATAAAATTTTCAGATTATTATCATACTTGTACAATTTTATAAAAATCTGAAAGTGTTTCTGCCAAAATTTTAAAATATTTAAAAATTAGGTTTTTCAACAAATTTTCATAGGAGATGACTTTCCTAAGGGTTAGTGGACCAAATCCGGCCCTAAAACTTTCAAAACCGGCCAAAAACACGAAATTTCGGATTTTACTGTAGCAATTTCAAAAAAAAATCGCTCGGTACTTGAGATTTCGGGGTGATCAGAAATCTGAAATTTCGCCAAAATTTTGAACATTGCTCCTATCTCACCGTGTAAGTCTCGAAATGCGTCGTCGGTCACACTCGCGCTAGCTGCCATGCCACGCCTTGCAAGTACGCAACTCAACCGTGAGACCCGACTCCCGAGCCGCGGCGCTTTCCGAGGTGGACGCGTGACGCCAGCGTCAAGTAGCGGGGCCACGTACCTACGATTTTTGCCCGCTTCGGCCGACGCGGCAGCACGGTACAAATCCACTAACTAATGTAGGTCCTGAACCCCTGCTTAGATCAGACCCGGATTTTATATACACGTAGGTTTTGGGACTTGGGGTTTGAGTAGGGTTTGGACTGGCGCTGTAACATGGGGGTTTGTACGTCTTTGTCGCGTTACGGCCTGTTAATTCTCGTGAAGGTCTAGTGGTTTATCTCGATTTTTTTTTACTAGCTGAATGCCTACCTTTACTGTAGATAAAAAAAAATCATACTATCTTATCATGTTGAGTCAGCCTGCCTCAACCATGACCTCGGCTCCATCTCCACACTCAGTCTCGTCGCGCATCTGTGCTGCTCAGCTCCGTCACGCGCGCGTTCGGCAGAACTTTGCTGGTTTTTTTCCTCTTCGAGAATTTGTTTATCTTCGTGTTTGAGAATTTTTACAAAGGTGAAAAGGAGAGTTGGGACCATGGTTCCAAATATCGTCGATTTTCGTCTATATCGTCACGGTTTGATAAACAAAACCGTTCGTTAAATCGGTCTATTTTTTTAAAAGAATAAAAAAAATTGAGAAAATTTATGCGATGTAAACAGGTAAAAAATCGGTGAAAATCGTCGATTTTCGATGGAAATCACTAAAAAAATCGACCGTTAGAATATTTAGAAAATCAGTGAAAATCGTTGATTTTTCTTTTTTCTTTTTTTTACGAAGTTTGACCGCCGATTTAAATGAGTACATATAGTGCGTGTTCAATGGAATAGCATGCTCCCACACCTCAGATTTCTAGAGTCCCAAATTAAATTCTCTAGTGTGTATAAAGTACATGTAGGCGTGTGTGCGCGTAAATCGATTACGATGTGTGCATGGTGCATAGGTTGTCCGCACCCTTGTACCAGTAAAAAAACAAGACTTAAAAGTAAGCTCGATTAGAATGGAAATAAAGCACACGATATGGCCAAGCAGAACTGCCCATGTCAGGTGATCATGTGATATGGTCAGCTCTCACTCATCTCATGGCTCGTCGCCGGTAAAGTAACAGGAACCGGACCTAGCTCTCCACCTGTCGCCGGCCGGTCCACCGCTCACGGCCACGCACGTGGCGCGCTGTATCTTGGCTGTGGGTGAGCTTCAGATCTTTTCAGGTCCGTAGACAGAAGGGCAGGAAGCCTTTTCTCTTTGCTCTTTTCTGCCTCTGCCCCGTATGCTCCTTTCCTTGCTTGTCCTCTTGCCTATGGATCCATATGCCGGAGTCTCACCACCCATTCATACCGGCGTAAAGGGTGTCAGAGTTTCAGCGTTTGCAGCCTACTCGATCTTTAACACATAGTACTGCCAGAGAGTCCTCTTCATAATGACTTAGTTAGGAATACTACTATTTGCATTTGTTTGCCATATTGATTGGGTTAAAAACTTTTAGGCAAAACTTGGTCTATGCCTTTGACATCTTTGGGTTTTTGAATTTTATTATTGTCTTGTGCCTTAATGGTTTTATACCATTGAAATTACAAACTTCTTCTGAAAATGCCTTTTGTGACTCAACGTTTCTCAAAATGTTAGAACTGCCCTTACATTTTATTCTCCCACTTCTCTCTCGTATTTTCTCCGTGACCGTGACCCATCTCTATACTTTTCTTTCCTTATTACTAGGTATTTGTTGAAATGTTGGTACGTGAAACTAGCAAAATGGCAATTGGATATAAATTTTGTGAGTTAGAAAAGAGACAAGAGTCATTTTTTACGTACGTCGGTGGAGTAGGGAAATTTCTCGGTTCTACATTTCCTCTCTCCCTCATACAGTATATATATAAGTGTACATGGCCGAAATATACACATACGACCCAACAATTTTAGCTTGGTCAAAGAGCTTTGACGTTGCCAGAGTGGCATTTCGCAAAGAAGTTTGCAAGTTCGATGTCAAAAACCAGTAAGATAAAAAGGCAATAGCAAAACCGAAAAGCCACAGAACATCAGTGACATCTACCAAATTTTCTCAAACTTTTAAGACCGATCAGGTCTCGAAGCAAACAACACTATATGCTTATATGAAATTGTAATAGTGAACTTCATTTATAGTTATACTCGTATCAGAAGTCAAGTATCACATATACGGCACTTTTATGATTACGGGAGTATTTTGTGCAAAAATACTACCAACACGCTTGAGCTCCATTATTTTATTTTTGTGAGGGGAACTTGAGCTCCATTGTTACTTTTTCTCAGGATTATGATTAATTTTTATTAGTAATCAACATTTTAGAATATGCAAAAGTAATCAAGTAGATCCACAGAAAGTCTGATGCTGGCTTGTGCCTCCTTCAGAAAGTAACCAACTGAAGCTCCCAACACACGTCGAAGAACAGAGCGGATGTACATTGATATCACCTGCAAGTGAACCTGTGACAGATCGGGAAACATCGTTACAAAGAGTAATAAATTCTTTTATTCCGAGGATGATTAGATCAACTGCACGCCCCATTTATGTTACTGCTCGATCCTAGTATGCGAGCCACGTTTTCAGTTTTCACCACTTAAACTAGCTTGTCTTTTCACGTACTGTCCCCTGTTGGTCGATCTCCCTGTACAACGTCGCATACATCACACGCCGCTCACCTCAGCCTCAGCTGCAAATTTTTCTTTTTCAAATCTAATCTCTTCTTAAATAATTATAAATCTAGCCTCTTCTATAGTACTCCTGCACTCTCTCCACACACTTGCCAACTGCAGCAGGCCTGCTCCCCTGCTCCCTTGCCTCCCGCGCTCAGCTATCACAACATCGTCCTGCTCTCGCGCTCGCTGACCACAACAATGTGTGCTCCTACACTTGCCGACCGATACCTACTGTGTACTGCGCTCGTCCGCTCCCGTGATCCCGAGGTATGGCAGATCGACTCCTGTGGTAGGGGAGCGTGGAAGCACATTGGAGGGGGCTAAATTTGTAATTCATCTCGGGAGGGGCTAGATTTGAGAAAAACTAGGTACGAGGGCTAGAAAAGTTATCACTTCACGCCAGTGGCGAAGCCACCTCCTGCGCGAACCCGGATAGCCACTCGGGCTCGCCGATGGGACCCTACCTAGTCCCACCTCGATCGGCTGTCACTGAAGAACAAGGAGAGAGATTGGAGGATCTACATAGCATCAAGAGGAAGACAAAACTATCGAGCTATTTTATGAATTGGGTCGTGCATCATTTGATAGTCCAATTGGCTTAGCAATTAAAGCCTAAGGGCTCACAACCTAGCCCATTTACATAGTATACATACCTAGCCCAATTATAGTTGACTCAGAAGAAGTATCAAATAATGCCATCAAGACAGACATGAGTCAGATGGCAGGGTTTAGGTTGGGGGTTGCGAGACACACGGAGAGGGTGTTTAGGCTCGTGTTCAGAAGCAGGACGAGGCGATCAGGCCTAGGGCGACGAGTGAACGATACGAACGGCTAGGGTCTTAGGTAGTTAGGGCGCAACGTGGCCTGTGCAAGGCAAGCCGATGACCAAGGAGAACCCGACCTTATATCTGTGTAGGAGTTATGTCGATTTTATACTTATTTTTCTTGGTGGCTAAGAATATTATCGGATGATTTTTTTTGTTACGTGACGGTGTTTGATCGACCAAGAGCTCGCTATAGATAAGATTAACCTCGCTCTATGAAGGATCGAAAAGGCTACTCGATCTGGTGAACAGGAGCCAAATAAATTTATCCAAACAAAAAAAAATCTCCCAAATAAACCAACCAAAACCTCTCTAGGTTAAAGAAGTGCAGAAAAATGAATTTTTTGATAAATTCACCTCTGGACGACACTACCGCAGTTAAACGGGCGGTAGTGCTGGAATGAACAGTAAAATTGGTGTTACCATGCTAAGGACCCCTGGTAGTACCGATGAACCGTAAAAATAGGCGTATAAATAGCAAAGTCGACACGGCTTCAAAAGTGAAAATTGATGTATCTTTTGATCAGCTGATCGAAAACCCTCAAAACTTTGTATGCATCTTTCTATGGATGTCAGGAATCTATTCCAACCTTCAATCGCAAGGATTGACGTCAAAGTTTCGACATTTTTCAAGTTTACTGAAGGTTGCACCAAAAAGGGTCAAATAGAAAGTCTTCGCCCTGAGCTTGCTCATGGGGTTTTGATGATCAAGATGGTCTTAAATGATCTCCTACATGTCTCGACAAGTAAGAACACCAAAGAAATTGCTCTCAAACGTGCGAGATCAAGATCTACCTCAAATTCTTCCTTCTCAAGCTATGAATCGGTTTCTTGAGAAATCACTTGATGATCATGTGAGAGTTTGCCTAGATGGTTGGGATATGATCCACAGAGGATTCATCTATCAATCATTCATCCTTGGCAACACAAGATCAAGAGAAGAAATCATCAAGAAAGATCAAAAACTCAAGAAGAAGGAGGATCAAAACAAGAGGCAAAACTTATGCACGAATTTTAATTTAATTTCAGAGCAAGATGGATATTTATAAAGCCTCTCACCTAAGGACAAAGCTTCCTAGGAGTGCACACATACAAGAAAATCAAAGTCTTATGGAAACCCTAATCTACTCTCAAGTTCACACAAAGAGCTTAAGGCATCTTCTCCTCCTACATCTCCTTACATAGTGGAGACAACCCTAACCTTAAACCTGGACACACATATGGATACCATCCACATTTACATAAGATAACCCGTTAAACAACACCATATCGGGTTTTACACTTACACAAGCACTCTTCTCGAAGCGTCCTACACATTGACGTCAAATCCGCTCCACGAGCCCGAATTTGCGTCCAACTCCACTCTGGCTAGACCTAAACCACTTAGAACACCGTCGCGGTTTTACAAACAGCTTCATTCGTCGGTATTAGACAAATTACCAATTTGCCCCAATGATTGGTCTTCCTCTTGAAGCATCGTCCATGCTTCGTTGCTTTCCATGTGACCCAATGACTTGCCGTCAAGCCTCTCACGCGTCCGGACTCCCTAGAACCATCCTTGCTTGCAAACAGGCCCAAGTCACTTGACGCACCACGTGTCCTCATCCGCTTCACCATGACGGCATCGGCTTCCTTGACTGTTCTGAACCTTGACTCCTCCCTGATCCCTAAGCGTAGTCTCGGTTTATGTCGTTGCCCGCCATGTCCATCTCCAATGCTTTATTCTCCGCTCCTTGTATTCCGAGATTGCAACCACTTTCTGACCTCAGTCATCTTCTGACTTCTCTTGACCGTTCTAGACCTCAGCTCTCCTAGCCTAGTCCCGGTCACCTCCACCTCACCATGACCTAGTACCGAAGTCTTGCGACCAACACAGACAACCAAACCGTCACATAACACTATTCACACCCATAATTCCCTGTCAAAGTCGGCACTACCTCCCCAGGGCCGATAGTACTGCCCCGATACTACTGCCATTCTGGGCTAGTAGTACTGCCCTGGCCGAACCTTGGCCGAACCATTTTCCACTCCTGAAGAAAAACTACTGCCATCTAGGGGTCGGTAGTACTGCCCTTGCAAAACCCAGAGAAAACCCTCACTGAAAAATAGCTAGCGCTTCACAAACCGGTACTAATGTAGGCCGGCACTACCGCCACTCCAAGGGCGGTAGTGCCGCCTGGCCAACACTACCACCGTTCCAAGGCCGGTAGTGCCGCTCTAGCTGACAGCAGCTCAAATTGCTTCATATTCAACAACGAATTCAAAACAAACTCAAACCTGAGCATCCCAAGCTCAAACACAATTAATTACTCATCACACATATGAGTAGACCGCCACATGGTATTTCACTCGAAAAAATTCATGGCTCCGATATTGCTTCATGCACGTACGACATCCACACATACATATGCATCGACTGTCGTGCCTAATCGATTGGTGTGCTCGATGACCTCCTCACCCCGTCGCGTCAGTAGCATGTATAGTAGCCAGTACTTCATACTTGTGTACCTGCATGCAGCTGAGCAATAGCTAGCGTCGGTGTCATGTAGCTATCACATGCGCGCATACTTACGCTGTACATGCATACGTAAGTACACCAGGCGAGCACAAAGCCACGAACAACGACTTTTTAACTGTCCCTCAGACCCAGATCCTTCATCAGTGCACTACCTCGGTTTCACGATACTTCACACTGATACGGTCTTCACGTTTGAACTATCGTGGAAGTATACACTACTACAGAAAGGACTATATTAGACTCCTCATCACAAACGGTTTTCAAAAATCGTTTGTGATACTTGATCATCACAGACAACTTTATCCAAAAACCCTCTGTGACAGAATCATAAACAGTTTTTGGCTAAAACCGTCAGTGATGAGATCAATATCATTGACGGTTTTAACCAAAAACTGTCTAGGATTCAGCCATGCTCATCACAGACGGTTTTTGGATAAAAGTGTCTGTGAAGAGATTTTTTCGGAAATCATGACTTATGATAGTAGGACTTTTATGTGTTAACGTGACATATGTTAACCAAATGTGTAGCTGAGATATACACTATCCTCCACCAGCAAGTGATGCACAGATCCACTGACTTATCATGTGTGTGTGAGAAAATATAATAAGAATTTCAGATCTTAATTATCCCAATTATAAGATGACTGTTGTGATGATCAAACATACTGATAAACAAAACAAATTGTACTTTAATCTGGGACAAGGCTAGATCAAAATAAGTTACAAGCAGGTAAAAATTGGAGCATCCTCTTCTTGTGGTAAAACATCTGCAAGCTCAGTGTTGAGAATGTAAACCATCACTGTCCAAGACTCTCCTTGACATACTGAAGTGTGACCTCTTTTGATCACTATTCTGCGAGGAATAGATATGGTGTCCTGTACTAGAGCTTTGGCCAAAACTCTACCTTTAACTCTATCATTCTCATGCCAATGAATTAATTTCCCAAACGAAGAAACATCATGAGAGACATAATGAAATTTCAGATAATCCAGCGGAAACACTAAGAACATAATCCATCCAACTCGAGTGAAGGTAGAGGTTCTCCAATTAATTCCCTCATCATGTCTTATGAAGTGAAAAGAGTGTTGCATATCCAACTGCTGGGGTTGGTTGAATACCATGAAATCTCTAGTAAGCGCATTGCTGAACTGAAATAGACCAACTCCTAAGGAATGAGGAGTGCAGCGTAATACATGTACCATTTGCACTTCTTCCACATGATCCCGAATGTTTTGAAGTGCCTGGTTCAGTTGGTCATCTGGAAGATGAGGTTCCACAATTGCAAGAGCAAACTTTTCATGCTCTTTCTCTTGGACTCCTGGGAAAACAAAGTCCATTCGCGGCAGCCTATGCATTCCACCATCGTTCACCTCCAAGCCTTCAGGGATGAAATGAACTGGATTAGGGATACCAAAGTTCGCCATTTGCAAATTCGTTAGAAAAGACGAAGTTGGTGAAGTTGGAATTGTCTGTGTTCGTGTTCGAGAATGTGAGGAGTCACGCGCGGGTGGGAGAAGACACAAAGAATGGTCGGTTGAAAATTGTCATCACAGACGGTTCTGGGCCTAAACCGTTTGTGATAACTCTCATTATAGACGGTTCTAACTACGAATCGTCTGTGATATAACTGAGACCACTATATAAACATACCGATTGTTTCTTAGCGCAGACGTTTGCTCCCAAGGTGTTTCGTCTCTCCCAAATCCTAGCCCCCCGGCATCCTCCTCCTAGGCGAACTCCTCCTCGGCAACCTCCTCCTCGTCGACCTCCTCCCCGTGGGCGACCTAGGCGAACTACTCCCCGGCGACATCCTCCCCGCATATTGTATTCTCATTCGGGGATAAGGATGAAATGAAAAATAAATAAGAGCATGATAACTTTCAGGACGAACTGTTGATGGAATTGGATTTTGCCTTGGAATCAATCAACATCACAATAAGAAAGGTGATGAAAGTGCTGCAAATGTTCGTATTTTAAGACCCTCTCATCAGACAAGCTGTTGCCTCAATGCATCTAGGATGTTTTGATATTCAATTGCAAAATATATAATTGGTTGTGCCTTATAAATGTTGTTGCAGAAATATCTAAAGAGAAGATAATTTCGAACAATAGATACTAATCATGGAAGTTCTGCCAAGAGAGTTAGGGGAAAAGCATATCACAGACGGTCCTATCCAAAAACCGTCTGTGATGACTTGTCATTAGAGATGGCTCTATTCATAAATCGTATGTGATGACTTGCCATTAGAGACGGTTCTTTCCTAGAACCGTCTACGATATTCCATCATCATAGACAGTTTGTAGATAGAACCGTCTCTGATGTTAATTTTTGCTGACGGTCTCTGATGTTAATTTTTGCTGACGGTCTCTGATGTTAATTTTTACTGACGGTTCGAAAACCGTCTGTGATGTTCCCTTCTTATCACTTACATAGGTTTACAGACGGTTCACAGAACCGCCAGTTGTCGGCGTTTCGAGCACCGGCAAGTAAATTTGTAAGTCTAAGGGGCCGCGCGTTCCACTCCCTGAATGGTTAGACTCAGAAGTCCAAGATGTATCTTGGTTGGGCGAAGGTCCTACTCCAGTTCATGTGGCGGCGTTGTATTCCCTTCAGTACAGATGACTGCACAAAGTTTACAAGCGAGAGTGCAAATGGCTTAGCGAGATGGGTTCGATTGCGATCCTCCTCTCCTACGGGGGTTCCTGCCTCCTTTTATACGAAAGGAGGGGGCAGGTTACATCGAGAATTGGAAGAGGACAAGATGACCTACACTAGGAGCTTCGGTCCTTCGTTCCGCTGACTGATCATTGCCCGTCTTGCCCATGCTGGGTCGGTAGCTTAGTTGGTCAGGGCGGTTAGGTATTTCCCCGGGAAACAGCGTACCTGCCCTCTGCGAACCTTACGAGTGTTGACGTTGCTGCGCCTGGCGTGGGCATTGCCTCGGGAGAGGGCGTGTCTTCGTACTGTATGTGACCTGCTGATGGGACTGGGAGCATGACTTCGGTCAGTCATTAAACCTTCTTGGGAAGGAGCCACCTGCCCTTGTATAGTCACCGATTGACCCGTTCGTAGGTGCGTGGTCGCATTGGTGGTAGAGGCTTCGACACGCGGCCCTTGGCAGGGGTTGTCTTGGCACGATCGGAGTCAGGGGATCCCGACCCGCTGCAGGGGTCGGGAGCTCCGCTTGGTCGGAGCCGAGGGGTCTCGTCCCGTTGCGGGGGTCGGGAGTCCCGCTTGGTCGGAGACACTTCCCTCGATCGGTCGGGAAGGGATGTCTCGTGTGGCCTTGTTGGTGCTTCGGTCGGTAGTGGGCTGGGAGCAGCCTGTTGGGCTTGAGCTGTGCTTGAGGCCGCCGGCTCGTCGCTTTGGGCCGTTGGGGTACCCCTGTTATAAGTATTCGTCAGTAGCCCCCGAACCCCTGAGCGATTTCGGCAGATTCGGTTGGGGGTTGAGCTTGGATGAGAATAGTGACTGGGCCTGAGTGGTTGGCCTATAATGAAATCTCCTTTTTCTTTATGAATGTCTTCGTAACGAGTTTGCTTCGTTTGAGTTGTCCGAGTTGCTCGTTTAGTCGTCGTAGCTAGACCGTGCCCTGGTCGGCAGGGACGACCGCGATGCCTCTGCGCGAGGTTCGGGCGTCCGAGTGCTAGTTTAACGTCATAGCTGGACCGTGCCCTGGTCGGCAGGGACGACCGCGATGCCTCTGCGCGAGGTTCGGGCGTCCGAGTGCTAGTTTAACGTCATAGCTGGACCGTGCCGTGGTCGGCAGGGACGACCGCGATGCCTCTGCGCGAGGTTCGGGTGTCCGAGTGCCGTGCCTTGGTCGGTAGGGACGACCGCGATGCCTCTGCGCGAGGTTCGGGCGTCCGAGTGCTAGTTTAACGCCATTTGGGCCGTCGCCGTGGTCGGCGAGGACGACCGCGATGCCTCGCGCGAGGTTCGGTGTCCGGCGCTAGTTTAACGTCATAGTTGGGCCGTGCCGTGGTCGGCAGGACGACCGCGATGCCTCTGCGCGAGGTTCGGTGTTCGAGTCTGCGTGCCTTGGTCGGCGGGGACGACCGCGATGCCTCTGCGCGAGGTTCGGGTGTCCGAGTGCGGCGTGCCTTGGTCGGCAGGGACGACCGCGATGCCTCTGCGCGAGGTTGGTGTCCGAGTGCTATTTAACGCCATAGTTGGACCGTGCCGTGGTCGGCGGGGACGACCGCGATGCTCTGCGCGAGGTTCGGTGTCCGAGTGCCGTGCCTTGGTCGGCGAGGACGACCGCGATGCCTCGCGCGAGGTTCGGTGTCCGAGTGCCGTGCCTTGGTCGGCAGGACGACCGCGATGCCTCTCGCGCGAGGTTGGTGTCCGAGTGCCGTGCCTTGGTCGGCAGGGAGGACCGCGATGCCTCTGCGCGAGGTTTGGGTGTCCGAGTGCCGTGCCTTGGTCGGCAGGGACGACCGCGATGCCTCTGCGCGAGGTTCGGGTGTCCGAGTGCCGTGCATTGGTCGGCAGGGACGACCGCGATGCCTCTACGCGAGGTTCGGTCGTCCGAGTGCTAGTTTAACGTCATAGCTGGACCGTGCCGTGGTCGGCAGGGACGACCGCGATGCCTCTGCGCGAGGTTCGGGTGTCGAGCGCTAGTTTAACGTCATAGCTGGACCGTGGGCTCGTTTTACGTCGTAGCTGGACGTGGGGCATCCATCCCGAGTCCTCGTCTGGCGAGGGTAGCTGCGAGAGGAGTGGCCGCCGTCTATCCCACACATATACCCTATCCGCAGGTGTGGGACCTGGAGGGGGTGAGCGACGCGCGTTTACCCGCGTTGGTTTGAACGCCGTGCTCGTGGAGCTTATAACAGGTAGTTCGAGTGGGTCCTGGGAGGTCCCGCCCAAGGGGGACCCTTCCGAGTGGACGGTCCCCAGTAGGGTGTCTGCCCCTGCGTGGGGCGACCCATAAGAAACCTTTCTCTACTCAATCCGTATGGGCCACGGGTCGTCACCACCGAGGCACAACCGGCCGTCGCTCATCGATGAGCTCCGGGAGAGTGTGAAGTATGGTCTCGGACGCGAGTAGAGGTGATTGGGTCGTCAGCCGACCTAACCGAGGGCCCACCGTGGGGCTCACCTCATACTTGCCCTTCGCTCAAGTTTTGCTGGGGCGGCCTTATGCCCATCTGGTGGGGTTGGTCTTTTGAACCCACAGCTTTTAGCTGGGCCCCTGGCGCAAGCCACAGAGCTTTTGCCGTTTTGGGGCCGCAACGGCCCAGCGGGCCTCTCGCACGCGCCCCAGAGCAACCATCCTGGCCTCAAGGTGGAGACCGAGAGGTTACAGGACGCACTGCCCGGGGGCGGCGTCTTTATGGCTCTGCCGTTTTGTCAGGATTAAATGCGGAGTGGAATTGGAAACCGGGAGTTTACCAGGCTGGCGTGAGTGGACACGACGCTTCGCTCGAGGGGGTGCCTGCTCGGTCGGCGCTACCGCAGCCTCTATATATCGTTCTTTGGGCGCTTTGAGTAGTTACGCTTGCTTGCTTTCCTCGCCTCCTGTCCCTAAGACAAAAAAGGAACAACAAAGAGCTAAGGAAAAGAGAACTCAGCCTTCTCTTCTCCTCGCCTTTCCGTCGCCTCTTTCGCAAGGATGTCGTGGCCGAGTGCTCTGCCCGAGCCACCAAGGCTTGGCTTGGTGAAGAAGGGCTTCCTCCTGCGTAAGATCTCTCCGGTTGGAGGTGCCGACGGAGCGGCCGCCTTCACGGGGACGACGAGGTCGTGGTGCTTGGAGCTTCCTCGTGTTGGTCAACACCATCTCGCACTATGATGGAATTGACCTCGCGGTGGTGGCAATGGCGTCGCGGAATCGGACCGACGAGAGATCGGCGAGTTCGAGCTCTTGGTCGAGCCGCACGCCGAGATTACCTACCATGTCTCGCCGCAGTCGCCTCGAAGAAGAACAAAGCGATTAGATTTATCCTTCTTTTTAATTGTAAAGACTATTATGCTTGTAAACAATTTTTAAGGTTAACAAGTTCCGATCGCCTCTTGCCCTTTTGTGTTTCGGTGAATGTTTGACCGGCCATAGCCTTAAGGACCGCAAGGGTCACTTACGCGTAGGTCGGGTTGCCGAGAGGGGCCAAGAGGATAGGAATCTTGGTTACTCGTGACTATGCGCACTTGTGAGGAGAGGAGTGTTCCCGGCCGACAAAAGATCGCTCCACTTGGGCATTTTCTTCTTCCGCGAAGTGCCGAACCATATAGCCGGGCGAGGCCATAGCACTCGGGTCGAGAGGATTACCGCTCGGGAGGACATCGTGACGGTCGGGTTACCAACCCGTCTGGCGCGTGAGTTAGCCGAGTTGGCGCGAGGAGGAGTGTTTCGATCGACTAAAGGCCGCTCCACTCGGGCACTTCCTTCTTCCGCGGCGCTACTTAGCAACCATAGCGGCCGGGTAGGCCGTAACGCTTGGGTCGAGAGGTTACCGCCGGGATGGACCTTGTGGTCGGTCGGGTCACCGACCCGCATAAACGCGTGAGCTAGCCGAGTTTACGCGGGGGAGGAGTGTTCCCGACTGACTAAAAGGTCACTCCACTCGGGCACTTCCTTCTTCCGCGAAGCGCTACTTAGCAACCATAGCCGCTGGGGCGTAGGCCGTAACGCTTGGGTCGAGAGGGTTACCGCTCGGGATGGACCTTGTGGTCGGTCGGGTCACCGACCCGCATAAACGCCGACCGAAGCGGCTGAGCGGGGTGCTAAGGGCGACCTCCGACGGCGTCGCAGGGCGACCAGGTGCTCGGAAGGGTAAAGGTAAAGACCATGACAGGAAAAAAGAAAAGAGTTTAGGGATAGAATCGCCTTAACTTTTCTATGTTCCAAGCGTTCGGAAGGATGCAACCGTCGGCGTCCTTGAGTCGAAAGGTGCCAGGTCGGGGAACCTCTACGACGGTGTAGGGGCCTTCCAAGGGCGGCGACAGCTTGTGCTTGTCCTTGCTGGTTTGGACCCGACGCAGGACTAGGTCGCCAGCGCTGAAGGATCGCCCTCGAACCTGGCGACTGTGGTAGCACCGCAGAGCTTGTTGATATTTGGCCGATCGCAGGATGGCCACGTCATGCGCCTCGTCGAGCTGGTCGATGGCGTCTTGTTGCGAGGCGAGCCCCCGAGCCTCATCGAAGGCTTGTAGTCTTGGAGCGCCATACTCCAGGTCTGTCGGTAAGACGACTTCAGCGCCGAACACCATGAAGAACGGTGTAAACCCGGTCGCTCGGGTGGGCGTGGTCCGCAAGCTCCAGAGGACGGAGGGCAGCTCGGCCACCCACCGCCCCGCGAAGTGCTTGAGCCGACTGAAGATCCGTGGCTTGAGTCCTTGAAGGATCATGCCGTTCGCACGTCCGACCTGGCCGTTAGTTCGCGGATGGGCCACGGCTGCCCAATCGACACGGATGTTGAAGTCGTCGCAGAACTCGAGGAACTCCTTCCCTGTGAACTGTGTTCCGTTGTCGGTGATGATGGAGTCGTGGCTGGAAGAGTCTTCCAGCAGCTCGTGGATAGAGGCCGGCATGTAGCCAGCCATCGCCACAAGTTGTAAGCCTGCGGGGGGTGACACGGTCACCTGCCCGGGCCCACGGGAGCTTTCGCCAGACGTGGCGGAGCGCTCCCCAGGCTCCGGTTTTGGGACTCGCAGGGGCGCCCCAAGCCGGAGCTTGGCGAAGTCGCCGGAGATGGCGCCCAAGCTTTGATGGCAGCGGGCCTCCGGTGGCGGCGGGGATGAGCGTAAGCCCTCCCGCCGAGGTGACGGCAAAGTTGAGGGAGCCGAAGCGGATCTGGCTCCCCGACGCAGTCATGCCGTCGCGGGTGGAAGATGCCATCAGGGAGGCAAGCGGAATCCGGAGATGGTGATGAAGACGCGCGAAGGCCCTACCGCACGCCAACCGCTTGCGTTTGAGCACCGCAAGTAAATTTGTAAGTCTAAGGGCGCGCGTTCCACTCCCGAATGGTTAGACTCGAAGTCCAAGATGTATCTTGGTTCGGGCCAAGGTCCTACTCCGGTCGTGTGGCGGCGTTGTATTCCCTTGATCATGATGATCGCACAAAGTTTACAAGCGAGAGTGCTAATGGCTTAGCGAGATGGGTTCGATTGCGATCCTCCTCTCCTACGAGGGTTCCCGCCTCCTTTTATACGAAAGGAGGGGGCAGGTTACATCGAGAATTGGAAGAGGACAAGATGACCTACACTAGGAGCTTCGGTCCTTCGTTACCGACCGATCATTGCCCGTCTTGCCCATGCTGGGTCGGTAGCTTAGTTGGTCAGGGTGGTTAGGTATTTCCCCGGGAAACTGCGTACCTGCCCTCTGCGAACCTTACGAGTGTTGACGTTGCTGCGCCTAGCGTGGACGTTGCCTCGAGAGAGGGCGTGTCTTCGTACTGTATGTGACCTGCTGATGGGACTGGGAGCATGACTTCGGTCAGTCATTAAACCTTCTTGGGAAGGAGCCACCTGCCCTTGTATAGTCGCTTCGATTGACCCCGTTCGTGGGGTACGTGGCTGTTGGCTGGTAGAGGCTTCGACACGCGACCCTTGGCAGGGGTTGTCTTGGCACGATCGGAGTCAGGGGATCCCGACCCGCTGCAGGGGTCGGGAGCTCCGCTTGGTCGGAGCCGAGGGTCTCGCCCCGTGCGAAGTCGGGAGCCCGCAGTCGAGACACTTCCCTCGATCGGTCGGAAGGGATGTCTCGTGTGGCCTTGTTGGTGCTTCGGTCGGTAGTGGGCTGGGAGCGGCCTGTTGGGCTTGAGCTGTGCTTGAGGCCGTCGGCTCGTCGCTTTGGGCCGTTGGGGTACCCCTGTTATAAGTATTCGTCACCAGTGATGAGGTTTCTGAATCGTCTGTGGTGAGTTTTTGTGTAGTAGTGATAATAGTATAAAAATATTTCTTATGACAAATTTAACTATATCATATTAATACAATTAATTTAAATATTTAGAAAATAACTATTGTTTGAAGATTACAAAGTTGGACTGGTCTAAGACCCTGTTTATTTGGGTTTTTTCGCCAGCTTAAAAGCCAAAAGCTAGCAGAGAGGTGCTTTTTTGTGTTATTGAGACTAATGCCACTGAAGTTATGGTAAAATTACTTACCTCTGCCATGTATAAAAGTCGATTGCTTTTAAACTGTTTAGCCCTAAAAGATGTCTTTAAGCTATAAGCCAAAAAGACTAAGAATCTGTTTAGGGGGCTTTAAGCCAACTTCAGTTTCCAAAAAGCCAGTAAATTCCTCTAAACAGCTCAGCTTTTAAATGGCTTTTCGCATAAGTTAAAAGCCATATATAACTAGCAAAAGTCAAAAGCTGAAAGCTAGGCTAGACTTGCTTTTGCAGCTTATTGCTGAGGGAAATTACACATATGTAAAACTGATTTTTATAAAAAGTTAGAGCTCTTTTTAGCCCAGAAAACCAAATGCAGCTTTTCAAAAAAGCTACAGCTCCCCCAAACAAACTCTAAGGCCTTGTTTGGGGCGGACGATTTAAGCCATATTCTACTTCCGAAAAGCTAGTAAGCCCCAAGACGCTAAGCTTTTAAGTAACCTTTGGTTTAAACTAGAAGCTATATATAATTAGAAAAAGCCAAAAGTTGAAAGTTAGGTTAGACCTGTTTTTGCAGCTTATTGCTAACGAAAATTAGCTATTTGTCAAACAGTCTCTTATAAAAGCTACAACCATTTTTTAGCTTAGAAAAACCGAAAAATAATTTTTTTCAGAAAAGCTATAACTCTCCTAAACAAGCTCTAAGCCTAAACAAATAGACCTAAATCAACGGTGTCAAGTATTCTAGAGCAGAGAAAGTTGTATAATACTATGCGTAACTAACGGCTAGTGATGCCTTCTGGCCGTATCTCTCGTGATGCCCGGCCAGTACGTTTTCTTGCACGGTGGGCCCTCCATGTCAGTTAGTGCTGGGCGTTGATATAACTGTGTGGTGTACAGTGTGCAATTTGCGGCAATACCAGTCGGCTTTGGTCCGGCGGGGCCGGGGGTGACGGCCGGGGGAGAGAGAGCGAGGAGGATGGAACAGCAAGAGCTAAACACGAAGTGTAGGGATATGAGTAAAGGTGGGCACTGGGCCGGGCTATTTTGGGTTGGCCCGAGGCACGCTCGGCCCAGCACGATCCACGGCTCGGTACGACACTGTTTCAAAAGGACCGGGCCGGTCCGGCACGGTTGTCCGGACCGACCGTCGGCCCGCTAATCGAGCACGATGGGTGGCGGCCCGCGCGACGACAAGATGGGCGTGCTTTCGGGCCGACACGGCCCGAATGAGCCCGTTCGTCGGGAGACGCGACGCTGGCCCGTGCAACATGCGGCAGGCCCGTGGCAACGCTGGCGCAGACGCGGTCGAACCCGCGACAACGCAGCCGAGCTTCTCCTCCCATGCCGCGTCGCGCCCGCCTCGGACAATTGAGTAGAGAGGAGGGAGCTCGAGTGCTCGACCGTCGCCGGTGGGAGAGGAGAGGAGGCGCTGGTGAGGCGGTAGGGAGGTGAGATAGGAGCGGGGAAGACAAGGCGGAGGGGAGGTGGAAGCCGGGCAGAGTGACTGAGGGAGGTAGGCCGTGGGAGTGGCTGGCTCGAGGGAAAAGGGGAGAGAGAGTATGCAGGGAGCCAAGGACAATACATGTGATAGTGTAATGTACTCGTGCATACGAATGTGTATGTATTGCCATTTAGTATGCACTAATCGATTGTTTATTTTTTGACTATATATATGTTAAGAACGTGCATCGATCGATGTCTTCCATAATCTCCTACATCAATGCCACTAGGCTATACATTCATTACTGCCGTAGCACTATATACGCACACTACTACAAGCAACCGGGTCCTTTCCTCTCATCGCAATAGTGTAAATGGTCGAGCACGGGTCGGCCGACGACAAAGACGGTGCAAGAAACGCAAATGGACCGTGCTCGGCTCATCGAAGACGAAGCCGCCACCAAGACGCAAGACGACGGCCGTCGTGGCCCGGCACGGTTTAGACCCGAAGCACAATGGGCCCGTACCGGGCCGGCCCGGCACGGCACGACGCCCACCTCTAGATATGAGTAAACAGCCATAGGCAAGACAAGGGTCGTCGAAGAGCGGGGCCCACGGGTCAGCGGGTGCGCGGCGCCAACGTGTGCCTCTATGATTAACTCGTGATTGGACGTCGCGTTGCATGTTATTACAGCCGCAGCGCCGTGTCGGCATGCATGATGCATGCCGATATCGGTGGCTAGCTCGATCGGTCGATCGACCATCGGTCAGGCCGGAGCAACAGCATGCAGGTACGTACTGCCACGTGGAAATAAGTAGCTAGCTCCAAATTAGCTTAGCTGGCGTCTCTATCTGATGGTCTGCTGTACGCATCGCATGGGATCGAGCAGGATGTGCAGGGCTGTTTATTACTACTAGGTCTACATCCGTCGTTGTATGCAGTGACAAATCTAGAGTAAAAATAGAAAGTAGATTCAAAAAATTAGGTTAAATTGAGACAAATATGTTAAACAAATTGTGTTGTATTCTTATCAGTTCGAGTGTTAATACTTGTAGTTCATTATTTGAGAAATACTTGTGCAAGATTCGCTTGTTAAACTTTTAGAAATCTATAAACAAGTTAACACCAATCAATCAAACAAACCGGCTATTGTCTCTTTCAACCTACTGACATATTTACAATTGATAAAAAAAATCATGAGCTGCGTTTCAATGCTTTCTTTTCCAATACTAGTTGCAAAAATCTAGAAATAAGCGAAAGGGTAAATAATCACTATCTACTTTTCATTAATGCTTTAACATTTCTGCATCTGTCAAAAAAGAAAGCATTAAAGCACCTATCAAAAATTATATATTAGAAGAGAGGCTCACATTGTCTATTTGTTGTCATG
Organism: Otatea glauca; assembly: GCA_036346275.1. Lineage (NCBI taxonomy): Eukaryota > Viridiplantae > Streptophyta > Magnoliopsida > Poales > Poaceae > Otatea > Otatea glauca. Next base: position 16,298,105 of record CM070728.1, read on the forward strand.
GTCAGTCCACTCAGCTGGTTAGGCACTCACCAACACATGCTACGCCACCTTCACAATTTGCTCACCATCGTCGTAGTGGGTTGTCCGTTGCCACATGCCCGTGCCCTCGCTAGCTCCTCGACATTCACTCGACGTTCTTGCCATACCCTCACAATTGCTGAGTCCCGACGACGTGCATCAAGTACCCATACTTGATGGGCTGCTATATCTTCGCAAAGAAGAGATATCGAGTCACCTCCCTCTCTCTCTATAGTATTTACATGCATCGAGGATTCAAGTCTAATTTTGCAGACAATAAGTGAAGTTATCAATTGCAAAATTAGGCACTTAACAAGCAGCGGTCCATGAAATCACATGGTCTAAAAAGTAGCTCACCACCAAGCAAAGTTTCTTGTTCCTCTAGGCGTGCCTGAGCGCGTGTACATTCGCCACTGCTTTAAAAAAAATGAGCGTCGCTGCTAGAAAGGATACATAGAATCTGGCAACCGGAGGGTGGACTCGAGCCCAACCGAGCCCGCCCGTTGGATACGCCACTTTGATTGTGTATGTATATATATAAATGCGTATATATATATATACTTATATATATATATAAGTATATATATACTTATATATATATATAAGTATATATATACTTATATATATATATATATATATATATATATATATATACTTATATATATATATATATATATATATATATGGTACGTACCTGCATTTATTGTTATGCAATTTAAGTCCGGAGGAGAGGAAAGGTACACCGACCGGCCGGCAAGGTAGCATGGCAGACATGCGTGTGACGGTGTGAGCAGTGAGCACGCATGGCACAGCTGCACAGGAGAGAGAGAGAGAGAGAGAGAGAGGTTAACGGGAGAGAGGGACAGATTAACGGTTGTTGGAGGCACCTTCCGTACGTGCATTGCTCACGACGGCACGGGGATCAGTCAGCTCTACAACGCGCATCCCAGAAACGCAAAGTGGCCGTTTCCCATTTTCTGGGAAAACCCAAGCAGAATGCCATCCAATGCTCGAGATTTGTGTGTTTGCATGAGCGCGTGCTACTACTAGCTAGTACTGCTAACCACAGTACAGAAAAAAATAGTGCTTTGTAGCCATTTTTTAATAAAAAAAAGATACATGAGGAATACGGATCTCAAAACAATTAAATTTTTTTCTACCTCCTTTAATATATACTATATGCCCTTATTTCAAAAGAAGTACTATAGATGCTACAAGATAGCCGATACCAAAGAGTTTTTTTCTTCTCTAGTACAAGACGTACAGGCGTTATTTATTACTGGCCACAAAATGTTTTTCACTTCGGATTCCATATGCAAGTAGCACGTACGGGGCATGCATGTGCAGGCTAACTTGCAGCCGGCCATCGCATGCAGTGAGCGCACAGTGCATCGCATACATGCAGGGAAGGCGGTCACACAGCTAGCTACATGACGGCCGGGGCCGGGCGCGGTACCTCCCGGCCGGCCTTAACTACGGTTTCAGGCTTACATTTTGTAGGACAGAGAGAGAGAGAGGGGCATTTCCTGCCTAGCTCGATCGGTCGTCGGCGCGTACGTCGCCTAGCTCGCAAGCAATACTGTTCATCCACTGTCCTTAATTACGTGTCCCACCGGCTGCAGGCTGCAGCGCTGCAGGTCTCAGAGATCTGGCTGCCTCTACATTACATCTCGGTCGGAAATATGCCTCTCAAACAAAGCCTCAGACTTCGGTTGCTCTTAATTTATCAACCACTGGCAACAAGCAGCAGCAGGAGCTAGTATTAAATTTGCGATTCTGTACGTACACGGTGTCGTTAAGTTGATGAGCCTGCATGCTTACTATGTTTAATTGACTACTGGCTGGGCCAAACTCTGTGTACGATTACTGTACGTACTCCTCACGCAGCGTATATGTAGGTGTTGCTTCATTGTTGCAGCCTGGCTGCCCTTCGTCAGAATTCAAAACACGTACGCAATCTTGTTATCGCGCTAGTACGAACGTACGTACGTACTGCGCGCGCCTAATTGCAGATGCACTTCAAGGAGTAGAATTAGCGCAATGCATGCAACAAGATCAATCTGCTTCTGCAAGCTAATGGAGGAGATGTGTTTGGCGACCGGCACGAGAGGTGGTGCTCTGGAGTCTGCTGGCTTGTCCATGCATGATGCATGTGTTGCCTCCAAGTTTCTGTACAGCCATGGATGTTTACTTTCAAGGTTTGAAATTGTACGCAAATCTCCGGCTCGAAAAGGCATCGGTCGAGTTACTTGGAGTTTGGATCGAAACAGAGACCGTCTCCAAATTGTGTCATGGAAGCAACTATTATTATCGGCATGATGGCCCCGTATTGATATTTGGTAATATACATAGGAAATTAAGGAATATACGGAATTGCTATGGGCCGGACGATCTGACGCGTGAACTGTTCGCTTGGATGGCCTGTTTCCCTTGGCAGCTAGAATATTCTAGTGAGATCTAACCAGCACACGTCTTCGTCATCCTTATCCTCGTCCAACTTTGCTCAATCTCTCCTTTCGAATCATGCTATGCTACGTAGATCACCACCCTCCGAGGAACCAACAAGCTCTAATTTGAGGAACACCGCAGCGAGGCCTCTCGAGCTCATGGCTAGGTGTGTGACGGAGTTCTTCGATGCGGGGCAGTGAGGCTAGCTTCCCGAGCTCAAAGGGGCAGGAGGTGCTGGTAGAGCTCCACGACAGGGCGACGAGGCCTTTTTTGAGCTCAACTGTTTGCCGGCCGGCCTCTCCTAGATCTAAGCCCGCCGGCGACAAGAACTCTTCCTCCTCCAAGTTCATTGTCAAAACGTTGCAACTTGTAAGTCCGTTGTTGCAACGGTGAAATCAAAATGTCGCAATACCGTACACAAATGGCTGAGGTGCCCTAATGCTTTTTCATTGTTGCAATTAGTTTTTAGATTTGTTGCATCAGCGGTTCTCGTTTGTTGCAACTTTTTTTCTTCTTGTTTTGGATTTATTGCATTAATGACAAGAATTGTTGCAATCTTAATAACTATTTGTTGCACATCAATATTTTTGTTGAGCTAAATCGAAAGGCCGAGATCAATCTCTAACGGTTAAGGAGCGCCCAATAGAAACCTCCCATCAAACATCCAGTCACTAGTCCTCTCCTCCCGAAAGGAAAATGGTGTCATTGCAATCGCTTGGCTACACTCCACTCTGCTCTGCATCACTCCATGGGCGACGCCTGCGCTGAATAAAGCTGGTGTTTAGTTTTATGGGCTTGCTTTTCTTCGGACGTTGAGGCGGAACAGGCCCATGAGGACACGAGCAATCTGACTCGCCTAACCTAAGGCCGAGGGAGGGTAACAACAGAGTTCAGGAAGTACCATGAATCTACATTCAAATTCCTATGTTCTAAAAATGTCTTGGAACTGTAGGATCTTCAGACCTACTAGATAATTAACCGCAGCGTACTACGTCGTTACAGTCGCTCACCACGCGAGAAAATCGAGAAAACGTGCAATTGCCGCTTCCCACGCGAGAAAATCGAGGAAACACGCGAAACGGCTGAAAGGATACAAACGTCATCGTGTTTTTTCGCATTTATTCGGCAGAAAAGGACATGTAGGTTTTTTTTCTCGAAAAAGGACCTAAACGGAATGCTAAAAAAAAACTAAAAAAAGGATCTAAATGTAGTATATATATATTTTTTTCATAAAAAGGATCCATCGTGTTTTTTTTCGAAAAAGGACCTAAATGTAATTTTGATTTTCCAAAGAAGGACCTGAGCGCAGCTTAAAAACGCAAAAAGGACATAAGCGTAATATATTTTTCTTTTCCAAAAGAACGACTTAACCGTAATATTTTTTTTCTAAAAAAAAAGACCTAAACGTAAAAAAAAATTCGAAAAAGATCCGAACGCAAAAAAAAATCGCGGTTCGGCTCGAGCCGCGAGCCGAGTCGGCTCAAACGCACCACAAGCCGGTATTCCTTCCATCTATAATAAAGATGGGATTTCTTCGAAATCCCTGTGGAATTGTTATCTTACAAACAGTGCCGAGTAGCGCGAATACTGTTATTATTTGAACATTCTACAAAGAGAGAGAGTCATTTTTGTTCGTCTTGTCGAGTTTTTTTTTTAAGAACCGTATTTGGTCATTTCATGGTCAAGCAATCACAGCTTATTGATCTTTTTGGACGGGTATCGGGTACGCAAAACTTAGAAGACAAAACAATCATCTGAACAAGCACAAACATCCTTTATTTCAACAATCATACATCACTGTAGAGAGCACGTATAGTGGAATAAACGAATAATACAGCTGCGACTAAGAGCAACTCCAAAAATGCTCTCCAAAACCCACTCTCTAAAAATTATATTTGGAGAGCTCTCTAAAAATATGTCTTTCCATATTTCCTAACAACACTTTCTATATTCCACTCTCCATTTTCTCGCTCCTATATTCTAATCATATTCCATAAAACCGTCATAACAGTAATGGGTTTTTTTTGACCGGGTAAATTCAAACGACTATATTTGAAATGAGGGAATTTAAAAATTGAAATTTATTGTAACGAACATGTTGTAATGGTTATTTTTGAACGGGTAAATTCGAACGGCTATATTTCAATGCGGGAATTTTAAATTCAAAATTTATTGTAACGGTCATTTTAAAAAATATTGTACTGATTGAGTCATGTTCTAACGGTCATCTAAACGGCTATATTCTAACGGTCATCTTAATGGCTATATTATTCTCATTTATATATACATACACATTTGCAGTTCGAAGTTTTGCACGTTTCTTGTTCACTACTACAATATCTTAATGAGTCGTCGCAACTTAGTCATACAATGTCTTTTAGAAGATGAGGAGTTTGAGAGAAATAATGAGTACGTATTTCTTACAACAGGATACCTCGCACACGTGGAAGATCAGGTTGTGAATGCTCCACGCCATGGCGGTTCTACTCATGGCTATCAAGTCGTTCATCGAAATAGACAAGAAGGACATGTTAGACTGTTCCAAGACTATTTTGCTGATCCTCCTATCTATGGCCCGACCTTCTTTCGGTGCAATTTTGGAATTATTCGTTCTTTATTTCTTCGCATATTTTGTCGATCCTCCTGTCTACGGCTCAACCTTCTTTTCGGCGTAGGTTTCGAATGAATCGTTCTTTATTTCTTCGCATATTGCATGCTATAGAAGCACATGATAATTATTTTGTTCAGAAGAGGAATTGTGCTGGAATTCTAGGATTATCTTCTTTGCGGAAGGTAACCGTAGCATTTCGAATGCTAGATTACGGAATAGCAGCAAATGCTATTGATGATTATATGCGGATTGGAGAAAGTACTGCTGTAGAGAGCCTGAGAAGGCTTGTGAAAGCTATTATTGAAATATTTGGAGATGAGTATTTGAGATCTCCAAATGAGAATGATACTGCTAGATTACTTGCAATTGGTAAGGAAAGAGGTTTTTCGAAAATGCTAGGGTGCATAGATTGCATGCACTAGGAATGGAAAAATTACCCTGCAATATGGCAAGGCATGTATACTAGTCATGTACACGAGTCAACAATTATTCCAAAAGCCATTGCTTCGCAAGATCTTTGGATATGGCATGCTTTTTTTGGTTTACCAGGGTCTCACAATGATATTAATATTCTTCACTGGTACCCTCTCTTTGCAAAGCTAGCTGAAGGGAAAGCTCCTGAAGTGAATTATACTGTGAATGGTCACAATTATACAATGAGATGCTATCTTGCATATGGAATATATCCTTCATGGGCAACATTTGTCAAGACAATACCAACTCTCTAAGGGAATAAGAAAAAACATTTTGCGGAAGCTCAAGAAACAGCTAGGAAGGATGTGGAACGAGCATTTGGAGTTTTACAAGCTCATTTTGCAATTGTTCATGGATCGGCTAGTTTTTGGTATTAAGAAACACTTAGAGATATCATGACAGCATGTATCATCATGCATAACATGATAATTGAAGATGAGCGGGATGGAGATCCAGTTGATGACTACAATTACGAAGCAATGGGAGCAATTGTTGCAGTCTCCCATGAAAGAATACATGAGCTTTCTGAGTTTATTCAAACTCATCAATCCACCAGGAATAGAAAAGCTCACTCTCAGCTTCAAGATGATCTAATCGAGTACTTATGGCAATATTATGGAGGGATATAGTTGAGCGCTAGTTTACTGTTTCAATTATGATGTACTGGTTTCTGCACTTCAATTATGATATACTACTTTCTGCACTTCAATTATGATATACTACTTTCTGCACTTCAACTATACAATACTCAAATGTCTTACTTATACAAGCTCAGGTAGTTGATGTAGCTTCAACGAAATAGTGCATACAGATGTTGTACCATAGCATAGTTCAATAGCATAAAAAGTTCCAACAAATTAGTTCGTACAACATAACTAGTGCTCAACCCGACATATTACATTTTCGAGTGATGATATCGTTCTGCAAGGTTAGGTAGTATTGTTGTTGTGGCCCACTCAAGCGATTGGTGTCAATACTCATAATTCTCTCCTCTTCGATCATTCTCTTCAATTCCAACTCATTTTTCCTATCTCAATTTTTTCTTTCTCTTGAGCAATCCTCTCTTGTTCCTGTGCAAATGCTCATTCAATTCATACTGTTCGTAAATCTTAAGCTCTTTCATAACCTCCAATTCTTTCATCTCTTTCCTAAAGTTTTCTAATGCTTCCATGTAGAGTGAACCTGCTCCAACACTCTCAACAAAATATTTACCTCGGCGTAACTATTTTTTCTCAGCCGGTTTCTTCAGTAGGAGCATCTTCATGAAGATGAATTGTATTAGAGCTAAGAGGACTGGAACTACCCGGAGAAGCATTACATGATGTCTTTTGCTTTTTTTTGAGATAAATGATCAGTCCACTTTTGATGGTGTTATAATACGTTCTAGCAATGGAAGTATGCAAACAATCGCCCTTCTTATTCCTGGTACAAAGCTTTAGCATGAACAATCTGTAGAAGCACAGGTAGCTTATTTAACATGAACACAACATATGAAGTTATAATAAAAAAGGGATATGGACTAACCTTATCCTGATCTGTTATCCCGCTTTGCCTTCTACGCTCAATCTGATCATAACAGTCACAAAACTTGTTCACATGTTCTTGAATAGATGACCAACAGTGCATAACTGAATTCTGAGTACGATCTGAGAATAAATTTTTGTTCTTATGAAAGTAATCATGTATTCTACTCCAATAAGTGGCACGAGTTTGTTGGGTCCCTTGCACTGGGTTCAAACTAACATTAAGCCATGTCGACACCAACATATTGTCTTCCTTCTCCGAGATTTTTTTTTATATTTTTATTGTAAGCTCTCGGCTGGGGACTAGAATGGTCAAATGAAGAATGTTGCTCCCCAATATTTCATTAACCAAATTTGCATAACAACATAGTTAAAAGAAGAACATTCATGGTAATCACGGATTGTACAAGCAGAAATACATAAAGTGATAATCATTAGTCTTAATGTACATAATACAAAGACAAGAATAACACTAGTCACTGGAGTCGATATTTTCATCCTCTCTAGAGTGATGATTATCACGTTTACTCGAATCATCGGTCTCGTAGTCATATGGGCGCAAATGCTCGTCTACGCTTGACGAAGTATCTTCTTCTGTAGGAGGATCAATGCCATTTGTTCGCACCAATTTTTTCGATTGTATGGCAAGTTCGTCAAGGAGGCGAGCAGTTTGTTCGATCTTAAGTAAGAGTCAGTTCAGTCGCACTTGAGCATGAGCAGGAGAAAAATTATCGTTCACTATATTATTAATATCGCATGCGATTTTCTCTATGCAATTAATTGTCCAAGTATTCACTTCACTAACTTTCTTCGAATCTTTATCCATCTATATGCATTACAATGGACAAGAAAACACAAAACAAGAATTATTTAATTTGGACTTATGAACGTATGATCATGACTATCATCTAGTTCTTGTATCAGTACGAAGTAGACTAGATCCATTTTTATTCTGAAGTTGTAGTTCTAGTGTGGCACTAACTTTAGAAACAAGGGGGAAAAAAGCTTAAAAGAACTCTTAGTGGGTATGAGTAATGATCATTTGCCTCATGTCACTTTCTATGAAGTACTATACTTTGATATGCCCCATGAAAGAAACCTACAGAAACAATAGGAATTGATCTACCTGTAAAAGAAAAGAAAATCCTATCCTCTCATGTTCTCTCCAGTCAACTTCGCAAGACACTTCGCAAGGCAATATATACATGATGCAACTAGAATTAGCACCAAAGAATACTTTTAGTTAATCTAATCCTTGTGTGTAGTAATTTTACTCATATGCTATTTAATAATCCTAATTAATCGGTGTTGCTGGTGGTGAACTTAAACTATCATATTTTTATAGATTCAATACATCTGCTCGATAGGGTTTCGAAGTAGGAGAGCCCAAAATACACCAAAGCTTGTAGAGGACTAAAATTCTACTGATCTACACTAGTTTGGTTGCATCCCATTCCCAGTATCTTCTTTGAACTATGCAGTGATCCTATGTATGGGGTCAACTGAGAACGATCGATGATCGATACCGTGCGATGATGAAGAAATAGAAGAACCTAATCAGACGAACCATGCATGCAACAAACAGATTTGCAACTAACCCCTCCAACAATCAAATCCAAATCCATCCAAGAAAGCTAGGGCTCCTCCTTACCAAGAAAACGAGAAGAAACAGCAGATCAATCAAATTCGGATGGACCTCCACTCTACGCCAGTAGTAGTACTAGATCCACCGTCGGATGGCTTGTGGGGATTGGGGATCCACCACCGGATGGGGAGACGGATACTACAGGAGAGGAAACAAAAAACAGGGGATACTAAGCAAGCTTGCTCTGAGCAACAGTAGGAGAAGAGATCTTATGTGCTATTGACTGCTGAGTCGCTAGCACAGAGCTAGGCTTCTTAGGGGAGGGGTGAAACAGGGGACTGGGGCTGGAGATTGGCATGGAATTGGGGGAGGGGAAAGCGAGTGGAGGTGGTGGTGGAGGCTGCGTCGCCGTAGCCACCGGTGTGCGTGTGAGGAGACGATGAGGGGGGAGGACTATCCCTGCGATCGCTCGAATGGAAGGAGTGGTTGCACCTTGCCGGATAGTGAGCAGAGAGAGAATCACCAAATATAGAGAGTCTCTACCCGCTAGCTAAATTTGGGGAGGACGGTGGCGACTCTGTTGGAGATCGATGTTGGCTGCGACTTGGCAAAATATGGAGATAGGGAGTTGAATAGGGAACCTTTTGGAGTTTCTCTAATACACACGTTACACAGGCGCATAATAATTTTGCATTGCGATAAGAACACGGAGTCAGGAGCCCTTTAATCCGAGGGGCCCTACTTGTTCTTGGCTGTTGAGGTTACCTGTGCACTGGGCACGGCGTGGCAGACCGCCGCGCCGCTGGGCTTCAAGCCGAGCAGCTGGAAGGCGACGTGCTCCAGGTCCAACCAAGACGTGTCAGTGTGGCACACGACAGCAACGATCATCACCGTGTTGTCCCCGCGCTAGACCGCCATGTCCACCACGTACGCCCTGGCCGAGCCAGTAGCACGGCACCCATCCATAGTGCTGGGCCCGGCCTCGCCGTGGCACACGAAGAAGCTGGACCCCTCAACTGTCCTCACGGTGCGTACAGTGTACAACCGGAGCAAAACCAACGCCGTCATTGCCTCAGAGGCTCTTTGGAAGTTACAGAAGGGCAGGCTCTCCCCGACGCACACCACGTCCTCGAGGAAGAACACGTCGAGGACGACGCGTCGGCATTGTCGTCGGTGGAGGCGGCGTTTCGAACACCGGGGCGGCTCAATACATTCGAAGAGGGGGCGACGACGGCTTCGCTTCAAGGCAAGGCCCTGTAGTCATCGTAGTTGAAGTTCATGGGAGGAACTAGCACTAGCGGGTTGTCACCGTTGGCCTTGACGCCGTTTGGATGCATGCAGAGCGCACTACTACAGAAAAGGATTATGTTAGACTCCTCATCACAGGCGATTTTTAAATACTGTCTATAATGAGTATACGTCAAAGACGGCAAAATCGTTTGTGATGTTTTCAATGCACATCTATAATAGAAATGTCTCTGATAACTTCCCTATAAGCACCTCACCATGCGTAAATCACTACCCATTTCCTTTTCCCTGGCCACCTGCTCCCAGCACTGGCCTCCTCCCCCATTCTGACTCCAGTGAGGGTGCTCTACTGCGGCGTTTGCAGCCTCCTCACAGAGTACTGCAAGTTCGGCCCCGACTTCGAATGCTACAAGCTGTGGCTCCGTGCCCACGTGCCTGGCATCTACCCCGAAGATCTCCACTCTCCCTCCTTTGGTTCGACGCTCCCCTTCCTTTGGGTGGAGATAATCGGGATGGCTTGGATACTCCAAATTTATTATGACTTAGATACTCTAAATTTTGGCTAAGTCTGTACATTTACCATGACTTGGCTAAGTCTCTAAATTTATCATGACTTAGATGTACCATATGTTTTGTATCGCTGAACCAGTGTGATCATAGACGTTTCTTGGTAAGAACCGTCTATGATAACTGTATATATCACAAACGGTTCTTGCCAAGAACCATCTATGATATGTTTTTTACAAACGATTCTAAAATCGTTTGTGATGATTATTATCACTGACACATGATTACAGACGGTTAACAAAACCATCTGTGATGACTTTTTAGAACTATCTGTAATGTCATTTTCTGTAGTAGTGGCACAGTATGTGATAGAGGCTCTTCCATTATAATATGTCAACTGTCAAGAACTCTAGATGGTCATAAGTTATGTTCTTTTTCATTGATTTTGTGATGATCACCAGGGTGCAGGAGCTGGAAGATGGCGTTCGGCATGGGAGCGTTGGGTAGGACAGCGCGCTAGAAGGCCATGGCCTGCCACGTCCGAGCAGCAAAGGTCAGTTGCCCGGGTTGAACCTGAGGATCAAGAAACAGCAATGCATGGATGAATGTGTGACAAAATTGAATTCAATTCATGTATGAAATCTAGGCCATGGCTCTCTTTTGCACCATAAGAACCATGGCGGTGATGGCGAGAGCGAGGAGGCATGCCATAGGAGTTAGATGGAGAAGAGGTCGAGCCAAGCTAAACCCTTGGGCCTTGAGGACTCACTCCTTGTGTGGAACCAAAAACGATCGTGCCAAATTTATAGAGGGAGCCAACGAGTTGCATTTGCATCGTGATGAGTACTTTTACGCACCTAATTTGGATCAAAGGATGATACAACTTACAATTGAGTTAAACGGTTTGGTTTTGTGCTAACAACCTGGAGGCCTGCACAAAATTGACCAGCATCTCCTAACAAATGGGAACGGTGACAATGACATGAAACGAAGTGTTGGGACTTGGGAATATAGTCTTGGCAATGATGCATGCTATGGCAGCTCATGGCCGAGAGCTACACGAAACAGATCTGCGCCTGCTCTCTCCACGCCATTGTCATTGCTTGTATTATTTTCGAACGCTAGCATAGAGGATTGCTACTCCTGCGATATGTGGATATCTCTGGAAAGAAACAACAGCTTTCTGATCGGCTGGAAGGCACCGACTACCACCTGACGATGGTTGAGACGATCGGGATGTAATCTTGGCGACATTGCTGGGAGGTATATATATCTCATTCTCATGTGTCAGGTAGATGTCAAGCTCCGGATTTTGAATGCATGCTTCCCCAATTTTTTCTCAAAAATACTAGGGAACTTTCCAACAGTACAGCCACTCCGTTCCCATATAGAAGCAAGTATATTCTGCATCAGTACACCCTTATTGGCGTTATATTCGGAGGTGCTTCATTGGGAGGAATTGGCTAATGGGCTCCTTTCTTTGTGTTGAGCAGATCATATCATCACCGACGAGTTCTCCGCCTAGATGGCCGACAGCATGGCATAGATCGCCAGCCACGACGATGAGGCCCGGCCTATTGTGGTAGGCTTACACGAACATAGCTACTAGCTAGTACTGTGTAGATGTACACGCGAGTTTAGCTCTAACTGAGAGGTTTCTCTTTGCAGGTCTTTCGAATCAACTAAGACTACCCAAAAGAACACTCCCAAAAACTAGTTGAAGACCGCCCTAATTAGTCGAAGCCTCCACCAACGACAGCGATGCTCGGGCCAGGAGTGAAGAAGGTGAATGGCGACCAGCCCTAGCTGCCGTAGTCGTACCTATACCCGCCCACCAGAGGCAGCGCCATAGCGTCATCGACGGATCCGAGCGCGAGCACGCCGACAGCGAGCTCGACCATCGCTAGCTTCCCAAGCTTCACCTCGAGATTTCCCCACGATGGAGGTGTGTCCTTCTCATTCGTGGCCTTGCACGAGAGCCTTGACGGCCTTGTCCTCATGAGCTGTGGTACGTGGGACTGTGACTATGCACAGGGGCTTTCTTGTAAGGAAGCAATGGAGAGATGTGGGGCTGTGGGAGCTAGAGCCATGGCCACTCTTCTTAGCTTGCTTGCTTGCTCTCTCTGTTCTTATTTCTCTAATTATTTGATTGCTGCAGTTTCATAGTAGGAAGAAGTAGAAGGGTTAGTACAAGAAGCTAGGCTTATTTTGAGATGAGAAAGCGGCAGGAGTTTCCACATCTGTGTTTCAAAAAGATTCAATAAGTTTTCTTTGCTAAGTTCATTAGGTCTTCAAAAGTTTCATGAGGTTCGTGGCTAAGTTTCATTAGGTTTTATAGTATTTCGTAACGTTTCACATAAATTTCATTAGGTTTCATAGTTTTCTATCAATATAATTTAGTTTCTTTACCTCTTAATAGCTTTCACAACTAAATTTCAATAGATTTCATTCAGTTTTTACTAAGTTTCATGATAAGGTTTCACATGGTTTTATGAGTTTTAGGAGGTTATGGCTAAGTTACGTGACGTTCTTAGATATGTTTCATGATTAAGTTTCATCAGGTTTCTTGAGATTCAGGAGGTGCACATATATGTTTCATGACATTTCACAGATAAGTTTCATGATATCTCACATATAAGTTTCATGGTAAATTTCCACCTAGTTTCGTGAGTTTCAGGAGTTATGGCCAAATTACATGACGTTCTCAGATAGGTTTCATGATTAAATTTCATCATGTTTCTTGAGTTTCAAGAGGTTCACGGATATATTTCATGATGTTTCACGGATATGTTTCATGATGTTTTACAGATAAGTTTTATTAGGCTTTATAGTGCTCCATCAACATAATTTAGTTTCCTCATCTTTTATAGCTTACACGACTAAGTTTCAATATATTTAATTTTTTTTGTAAACTTGTTTGATCACTCTAAAAGTTTTGAAGTTGGTTTTTTGAAACTCAGTTGAGATTCTTCTCAAACTCGTCTTTAATCAAGTTTCAGATTTTAAACTTGACATAACTTATATTTTTATGTTGAAACTCATTGAATTTTTTTTGGAAATATATTGAAACCATATGAAACGTGTGAAACATGCTTTGAAACTGTAGAGTTTGCCTTTTTGAAACTTAGTTGGAATTATTCTGAAACTTATTTTTTTAGTCAAGCTTAAAATCATTTGAAACCCATCGAAATTTTGTTTAAACACGCTGAAACCTTGTGAAACTAGTTTGAAACTTTTTTTAAACCTGCATAACGTGCTCTGAAAGTTTGAAGTTAGTCTCTTGAAACTCAATTAAAATTCTTTTGAATCTCGTTTTAAATCAAGTTTCAGGTTTGAAACTGGGTGAAACTTGTAGTTTCATATTAGAAACCAATTGAAATTTGTTTACACATGCTGAAACATTTATAAAACCCGTTTGGAACTTTTATAAATCCTAATGAAACCTACGAAACGTAGATGAGATGACTTGAAACCTTGTGAAATATGCCTATACAATTGAAAATAATTCCAACGGTATAGCATTGGACAGTAGTATTTTTTTTTGACAGGCAAAAAAATCCTTGCCTAGTTTGTTTGACAAACGGATCAAAAAATTGCCAGGAAGCACATAGCAATGGTACAACGAGAAAGCAAGCTAAAATCAAATTTTTTTTCCAAAACCAAAAAGAAGTACCATGGAATGCTCATGCTGGTGGATGATCCAAAATAGTCATGTCTCTGTCCATTATAAGCATGGTGAACGTACCATATATAAAGGTGAACCGATGATGTTTTAAAGCATCACACGGCACAGTTTTATGATTTGAATTGACCACTAATGCATGAAAGTGACATGTCCAACTTAAAAGTCTCAAATTATCACCAAATCCAATCAGTAAAACAGTTTAACAATGCAAGATGTGTACTCTCCATGCATATTTATAATACCGATTGTTCTATATGGGTAACTGCGACATTACACTAATTTGGTGGAAAAGGACACATGTTACATTAATTTCTAATTTAGTGGGAAAGGAACACATACCTGAGTACTTGTGAGGGATTCAATGGCACATAGGTCACAAAGGATTCACACTTGCACATGACATCAATGGTCTAAAGTCTAAATTTTGAACTCCGGAACAACAGAATCCTGGAGAAATAAACATAGATGTATTTCCAGGTCTAATAATGCCCATTGCAGACTCCAATTATTTGTATTCCTTATGTCCTAGGAACGCCTAACAAAAATTACAAGCATCCTGCAAATCTAAAAGTTGAACTACCGACCCTTAGATAAATAGGTCAGTCATCGCAGTTGCAGAACTGACATAGTGTATTATACATAGCATATGAGGAATGATACTTCGAAATTTTGATTTTCAGTGTTTAACAATAAACCTTTATTAAAAACAATCATGTGGGAACAACTAGATAACAATCACGAACCAAACAACCATCATATAATCACATCAATATGAAGCAAAATCTTACATCAATTAAGTATGTTCACTCAATTTATCAAAAGTTTCCGCCTTTTGGCTTCAAAGGCATAACAAAAAACAAGCCTTTCGTGAAGGCATACATGTGAGAACCTTCTATTGTCCTAGAACATTACATGTGAGAATCTTGCAACCTAAAATGCAGTGATCACAATTCAAAACACGCCACTGCCGTAAGTCATAACACAACCCAATTCTATTCACAGCATTGCACAGCAAAGATGAAGAACGGAAATTGCATAGTAATCATGACAGACAACCGCATAATAATTATCGGATTACACCATCCGACAAGTTAGACATGCACTACCAACGCAATCATAAGGCCTCCCCCATAACAGCAATCTTACCCGGATACTAGAACTAAACATTCCAATTCTTTAGCTCGGGGGAGGCCCATAAATGATCAACACATCTTATTACGCGGCAACAACATCGGCAACAAAGACAGTCACAAAACAACACACCCTCCGCTTAGAAATGCTTAAAAGGGCACGATGATACATTACTGCTGGGGGACATAGTAGTAGGCCAGCGGGTCGGTGGCGGGCACGCCAGCGGCGGGGCGGGGGATACCGGCCGCCGCAGCGGCGGCGGCGGCCGCGTCGGCGTCCTTGGCGTCTTCGCGGGGCACGATGTCTACGAGGAAGTCGAAGACCTCGGTGCGGGCGATGGCGGCGGCAATGTCGGACTTCTGGAGCGTTCGGCGCTTGTTCTCCTCGGCGTGCGCCCAGCCGCGGTGGGTGAGCTCGAGGATGAACATCTCGCAAGCGCGGGCGAAGACGACGGGGGCCTCGGCGGCGATCATGCGGACGTCCTCGTCGGCCTTCATGATCTTCTTGATGCGGGCGAGCGGGAGGTTGTGGTTCTTGAAGTCGGTGGTGGCCTCGATCTCGCGGTACTGCTCCGCCCAGAACATCTGCAGCTGCTGCTGCGCCGCGGCCGCCTGCTGGGCCGCGGCAGCGGCGGGCGGCGCGTAGAGCTGCGGGGCGTAAGCCGCAGCGCCCGCCGCGGCCTGGGGAGGGTACGGCCCCGGGAAGCCGACGGGCGCGCCGATGACAGGGGGCGGCGGTGGGGTGCTGGATTTGGTGGGATCCATGGATTTGGGGGGAGTTAGGGTTGTGGGGAGGGAGGAGGGGATTGGGGGAGGAAGGGGACGGTGCTTTTCAGCGGGATTTGCTGGTATTATTATCTCTTCCTCTGAGAAATGGTGGAAGCAATATTAATTTTGGGTGCGTGGTTAGATACTCACTGTCACTGGCCTGTTCACACTTCACGCATCGTAGGATTAGTGTCATTTCCATATCACCACACCGACTTTACAAATTCGAAACAGTTGGCTTTATGTATGTAGTAACATAACGCCGAAATTATACAGTAGTATGGACTTCAGCTACTGTATGGTAATAACATTTCTTTTTGTGTTTTTATCCTTGCTTTGATTACAAATGTTACGTTACATTTGCTAAATCTGGCCAACTAGACTTCTGGACTCTGTGCACACGTTGAACCAAAGCCAATGCCAAAATCCATACACCTTCCACACGTTGAGTAAAAATAAATCCATACACCTTCCACACGTTTTAGATTTTATTTTCGCTAGAGCGAGGTACTATTTCGTCATTAGGTTTCTGATTTGGCTAATCGCAAACTGGACCGCAGCCATAGCCAAAGTCCATACACCTCGTTCTCTTCCAACACAGCTCATGTGTACACTTTTGAACTAAATGAGCCGGGTCTCGCAGTCGCGGTATACTGCCCCAAATTTAAGACTCCGTGGGCGATTTATTCCTGCGCCCTGTTCATCCGCCAGAGGCTTGTGCGAGCGAGTTAGCTCGGATTGCATTCAGAGAGCTGTTCCAAGTACCAACTCCTGCAAATTGTCCACTTTGAAAAGATATTTACTCAATTGTGCTCCACACGTACAAGAATCAGTAGGCAAAAAGCATCTGAACTGATCTCTCCGTCTCCGCATGAAGTAACACAAGTACCTTCTTTTTTATTTTTCAGGTAAGATTTCATGCCATTCAATAATTAATTTTGCAGCTTAAAGCAGTGATCAAGTAAGAAACGGAACATCAGGAAATCTACCCATGATCAAGAGGGGGAAAACCAGAAGCTGGATTGTTGAAACCAAAAAACACACGCTCCCTCTTATTGTCTTCACAAAGGGGAGCTCATCTCCTCAAAGCAACACCAACTAAAGGCTAGAGCCTCACAACATCAGGAAAAAAAAAGGATCACAATATGTTCATGCTTACACAAGTTACTCCACCTCCACGTACGGCTAATCCACGCAGGAGCCGCACGGCCCGTACCCGCCACTGCACAGGGACCCGGTGCCGTCGCAGAGCCCGGCCGCGCCGACGAACACCGGGCTGCCTCGGGTGCCACGGCGCCTCCGCCTCCTCCCGCGCGCGTCGTCCGTGTCGTCGTCCACGCACGTGAAGATGATCCACGACACGACGGACAGCCACAGGATCACGGCACAGTAGAGCGCCTCCCCGCCGAGCCCCCCCTCGGCCGTGCTCAGGAATTCCACGGGCGCGGCAGCCATTCCGGACATGGATGGACGCACGCGCGTGCGAGTGCTGTACCGTATCCTGCTCGTCTGAAGTGTGTCACCGCGGACCCGCGGCGCCGGCTTTATAGCGCGCGGGGTGTTGGGTTGGGTTTTGGGGTGGCGTGGCGTGACATCCAAGCGCGCGTACGTCCGCCGTCGCGTGCGACGGTGCCGTCACGGGCAGAAACGAGCGGCGTTTGCTTAACGCGGAGGAGTTGGTTGGTTCGGTTCGGTTCGGCTCGGCTGCCTCCTGTGGGCGGGCGTGGCGTGGGCCCCACTTGGAGCCGGTCCATTTCGAACAACGCTTCGCTTCGTCACCTCTCCTATTGGATTGTTTTGGATTATACTACTCCGCTTTGCTGGTGATTACTATAGAAACCAAATACATGTGTTTCGTTCTGATTCTGTATTTTGGACGGATAGAAGTATAGTAGTATATAGTATAGATCGTAATGGTTGGCCGAGTCAAGTCTCTGACAATTTTGTTCCTGAAATAATATAGTTGTACTGTATATCATGTGGACATGGCATGGCAAACGTAGGTGATCAAGTGGTCGAGCTAATCCGCTAAAAAGAAGTGGTCGAGCTAAGCAATCGTGATCCCTTTCAGAAAGGGCAATTTGACGTGACGGTCGTGCTGATTTTCGGGTGAAATGATGGCGATCGAGCGCAGATTACTTAAGAATGAAGGAAGAGGCATACTAATCAAGTAGTACTACCGTACTACTTTTTTCGTTGCTGAATACATATCATCATATCTTTCAAATTTATTACTAAATACGTATCATTCTATAATTTTGAGATAGCTTTTAACTGTTTTTTCCTTTGCATACATCTGCTATTCATTATTCCCAATGTTATTAATTAATGTGGAATAGAGTAACAAACACAATCCAAAATCAATAAGTGAGCTAACGAAGGATATCGATTTGATTATTTCTACAAGTGTCTTAGTTGAAGTACAAATTTTCAATCCTAAACGTCGTCTGTTCGGGAACGGATGGAGTACTGCGCTACTACCAGTACTAAATGAGCTTTCTGACAAAGCAGTGGTCAGAGCAGGGTTTACATTATCGAACCGAGTTGGAAAATCGTCATCCCGGTCGGTACCTATTTTCGTCGAGAATCAGTACAAACTGAACGAATTATAAAGTCAAACTTTTTGAATTCAACGGCCAAAAAAGGCGAAAAAAGATATTTGACGATTTTGTTCAATTTTTGACCGGTTTCGTTTGATTTTCTACCTAAATCGTCACACTTAAGGATCAGTTTTGTTCCATTTTTGATCGATTTTGTCCGATTTTCGACCGGTTTACTTTGAAAATCGGCACACTCAAAGAAAAATGGAAAATATTCAAGGAAAATAGGGAAAATGTGAAAAATATTAACAAATCCCAATTAATCTATAAAACACCTCAGATAAATTTCATCAATTTTTGAATTCATTTAGTGATCCTAGAAAATGAAAACAACAATTAATGAAAAGAAACAGACACTGTCAGATTTTTGTAAAAATTTACAAGCTTGATCATGCAATGAAATTTGAATGGTATCATAAACAGTTCCATGGACCATATAGTAAAATTTCTAAAAATATTAGACTTCATTTAGTTCCCCTAGAAAATAAAAGACATAAGAGCATATAAAACACAGTTGCACTATCAAAATGTTACAAAAATCCACAAGTCTGATTATCCTCTGAAAATTTTGCAGCATCATTAGCATTGCCTCAGGACCTCAAATAAAAAATTTCAAAAATTTATAACACGATTTGACAGCTCAATTAAATCAGGAATTGATAATTGCTTTGCCTTGTTTTTTTCTTTTTTCTATTATATATATTCGGTTTTGCTCAAAAACATCTCCCAAATTCGGATTTTCAAAAAAAAATTATGTCAATGTCAAAAACTACTAATACTAATTTAGGGAATTTTTGGATGATTTTTTTCCAAATTTCCCCTTTTTTAATTTAAATTTGAATTATATTGGTTTACCGACCAGTTTCAAATCTCGAGACGGATTGAAAATCGCGATTTTTAAGCGATTTTTTGTCGATTTTTCGAATCCTAGAGCAGAGCAAATTTGTCATGAACGGAGTAGTACTAAATGAATTTTGTGACAAAGCAGTGGTCAGAGCAAATTTGTCACGGAGTATGAGGAAGCAAACTAATGTTTGTTGGCATCAGGCGTACTTCCCCGTGCTAGTCCTGTTTGACTACTGCCGTTTTCAGTCGTCAGATGCGGTGAACTTGCAAAACTGGAGCTTTGATGACGGAGGCCAAAGTCAAGCCCGAGGAGGAGAAAATTGAAGGGCCGGTTTGGCAAATTCGGTTAAGGTTCGTACCTGCATCGCCGGCCAAAACGCAAAACGTGCAAATATTAACATTAGCATCTCTGTCTTCAGGTTCGTAAATCAGGTGATGGACTGAAAAAAAAAACAAATTCTTGCAAGCTACGATCATTGTTAGGGATGGCAATCAAACCCGCGGATTCGGGTACCCGCGGGTTCGACACCCGATCAGGTTGAATTCGGGTTCTAATTTTTACCTGAGGTTCTTTGAGTTGGATATCTAAGATGGGTTCTAATTTTTACCTGAGATTGCTATCCCTAATCACTGTTACATGGAAGTAGAGTACGCTTCCGAAGTAAAAAAAAAGGACATAAAAGAGTGTACAAGTGTACACTTGTGAGTAGGAAACATTGTAGGTGAATTTTCACCTACTAAACTGCTTTGCCATGTGGCTTCTGTTACGGTCACTTGGTCAGTAATCAATCTTCCACATTCAAAATACGACGGCTATCCAGATAATCTTATCTTCAGAGCTTCGTGTTGGGATGAGCATACAGGTGCGACGTTATAATTAAACTGGAGTACTCGTAGTCTTCACAGTACTCGTACTTATGATTTCTTAGTACTTCTTCTAGTCGTAAATATATGTTGTTTTGAATATAGATAGAGTCAAGCTTTCAAAATTTTGACTACCAATATATTTTTTAAATATGTAAATTGGATACATGAAAATCATGTGTAGATTTTTCTCGAAATGTACTTTAGTAATATTATAATTTTTATTAGATTTTAAAAATATATTATAATAAAAATTAGTGATTGAAGTTATATTTTAGAGACCATATCGACGTTTAAAATATATATATTTGTGACCGGATGAGTGCTCCCAGCGATTGGTCGTTCAAAGTTTCAGGTCAACATACATTGAGTGAACTGACGACATTGTTGGAAACGGAACTGGCTATGACAGTTTACAATTGAGTGAATTTGATGACATTGTTGGGAATCCGGCTTTTTACAATTGACCGTAAACACCACGATGCCGTGCGAGAGTTCATCCATGATCCATAACATAGGGACTAGGGAGTAATAGACAAGCGGGTCCATGCAATATCGTATACAGGGACGGAGCTCGTCTATTTAGGCCCGAAGCCTAATTTTGCCATGTTCAGACCCATACGGTCATATTGACTAGTTGCCCAACTGAAGAACCAAGATAAGAAGAAACCCTAGACACTAGCAGTACCAATCTCGAGTTCTCGCCGCGGACCTGACGTGCTCCCAGGCTCCTAGCCTCCCGCCCGACTGCCCGAGCAAGGCCACGCCGGCGCCGCCGCCGCCCCGCCTCTTGGCCGAGCCCTCCCGCGCCGCCCGCCTCCCGGCCTCCCGCTAGGCCGCCTGCCCAACATCGAGCCAAGGCGCCACCACCGCTCCCGGACTCCAGCCCCGCCGACGCCGAGCCGAGGCCACGCGCCACACCGACTCCCTTCGCCGCTGGTCGCTGCTCGGCCTCAGACTTGCAGATCCGACGCCGCCGGCGCCGCTGCCGATCCGCCGCCTCCGTCTCCGGCCGCCAAGCCTCCACTTTGGGCTCGCGGCGCGAGCTCCCTCTGCATGATTGCGCCATGCGGCTACCATCTGCATGTGCGCCACATGGCTACCATCTCGCTGAGTGACTGCGCCTGGCCGCCTGCTAGTTGTATTGCCCTTTCTCTGAACCGGTTTGCCTTCAAATCTTCAATCCCCTTCATTGCTTGCTATTTGTTAGTTGTATTGCTCTGGTATTGCTTCAATTTACTTGCTGTTTGTTAGTTGTTACTGTATAAAAAACTGGAAAGGATAGTTGTATCATGTATGATTGTATCTATAAACTTTTTGCAATTTATATATTAATTGATTGAACTCAATTTGATGTAACAGAAATATGATAGTCTTGGATGCACCAAAC
This sequence comes from Otatea glauca, assembly GCA_036346275.1. Taxonomy (NCBI): domain Eukaryota; kingdom Viridiplantae; phylum Streptophyta; class Magnoliopsida; order Poales; family Poaceae; genus Otatea; species Otatea glauca. Next base: position 16,319,802 of record CM070728.1, read on the forward strand.
TTTGCTTAATTAGGTATTAAATTTACGTTATATTGTTTTGACATATTTTATCTATTTTATTGAAATATTAAGCATGGAATTGAAATTTATCTTTAATTGTGTATTTATGTAGTGTTTTTGTTGTACTTCGGTGTGGATAGTATTTGGCATTAATTATTGTCTATTGCCGCTTAGTTTTCGGCCCGAAGCTTGACAGAATCTTGGCCCCGCCATTGTCGTAGTAGGTGATATATATTGGTGGACAGTGTTAGAATCTCAGTGGAAGAGCCAACCAAGACTATGCAACTATCCCATGCATCAAAATCTTATTACCGTCGGTCGAATATTTGAAAGACACATATTTGACTACTAATTTTTCTCACAATATATTTGCAATTGCAAAGGTATGAAAGAAGGGGGTGTGTAGGGAGAATCTGATTATTTTCTTCCTAAATAGTACTTAAATTTTGAGTCTTCAGATTTAGATCCAATGGATGAAATCAATTTATCTTCCCTCTTCCCATTTTAGTACTATTTTATCCAAGAGTACTCAATTGTTTAAGTATTGGATGAGGAATATTATTCTTTTCCATATGACCTTTTTACATCAATTATATACTAATTTTACATAAATTAAATTATTCTTTTCCATATGACCTTTTTACATCAATTATATACTAGTTTTACATAAATTAAATTATGTAAAAATGATGTGATAATTTGTAAAAAAAAGGATCATTATTCTTTTCTGCATGGTCTTTTTTTTACATCAATTATATAATAGTTTTACATAAATTAAATTATGTAAAAATAATGTGACAATTTAAAAGAAAAAAAGGAACACAACAAACCATAAGGAGCACAACAAACAAAAAAGTGGATCACAAAGTCGAATATTGATAAAGTCAAAATGATAAAACACAAGAAGTATCACAGAGCAATACCTAATAGACAAAAAAATTAGTGCTCACAAACAAACAAAAATATCTAATAGACAGCAAAAATTGAGTGCTCATAAAAAAACCAATATCTAATAGATAAAAAAATAAGTGTTCATAAACTAAAAAAATATTCGAGTGCCATTTATCAATTCATACGAAAGAAATAGCTTCTGAAAGTATATTTTTCACTAAACATGTTCTAATACAATTTTATAGTATAAGTATTCAGAGAGGTACCATTCTCAAAACTTTTTGACCGCACACTTCTCGCGGAGACATGAATTTGTGATCGGAGACCGTATCATATAGTATCCTAACCCCTAGCTTGCTCCTTGAGAGGGAAATGAAGAACTAAACACAATCACATTATCGTGTTTGCCCTTAGGAGATAAAGAATGACACGATGATGAAGTCCATGAAGACTCATCGAACCACAACTACGCAACAATATTGTTGCAATACAAACTCATAAAGACCCGTACAATCATACAAAATCAACCATCTATAAGTTTCGCCACGTAAAATTTTTACTGATATAAAAGAGAAAGAAAAAGGTGAAAGAATGTGTCTCTTTACGAAGAAACAACCATACAAACAATACAAAACACTATTATACAAACTATTGTCTATGATACACACTTTTTCCATACTACAATTAAAAGATTGTACAATCTCATATAGATAGTTTTAAGACATCATCTATCGTAGAAGATGTCTTTAGGTCATGTACAATAGTGTGATGTCAGCTGTTTATATGATATGCCATGTAAGATTTTTGTTGATATAGAGGAAAGAGAGTATATAGACATTATAAAACACTATTGTATGAATTATTGTCTATAATAAATATTTTTCATACCATAATTAAAATATTGTAGGATCTCAAAGAGACAACCTTAAGATGTCATTTATTGTAAAATATCTTTAGTTTTGTCTTTAGATGATATAGAATAGTATATAGACAGCATCCGTCTCTACAATTATACATACTCTTAGTTTTATCTTTAGATGACATAGAAAAATATATAGACAACAGTCATCTTTATTATTGTACATACTCTAACTTTAATGTCACATCAATCAGATCACGAGACTAACTTTACACTAACACAACCACTAAGGACGTGTACAATAGTGTGATGTTAGCTATCTATATGTTTTTTCATGTAAGATTTTTGGAGAGAGAGTATAGCTGGCTCTTCATGAAGAGACGATTATATAGACATCATAAAACACCATTACATGAGTTATTATCTATAATAAACGCTTTTTCATATCATAATTAAAAGATTGAAGAATCTCATAGATCTTAAAATGGCATCTATTGTAGAAATTGTCTCTAGTTTGATCTTTAGATTACATTGAAGAGTATATAGACAATCATCTTTACTATTGTAGATGCTCTAATATGTTCTATGCAAGCCACCACAAGAGAACCCACCGAGTCTAGCAGCTGCCGCACCCGCTGCCACCGTGGCCTCCACCATCACCGCACCCGCCGCCACCATGGCCGCCGCTACATCCACCGACAGCAGCACCACCGTACGCGGCCACGTACATGCCGGTCGTGTCAACTACCGTCCCGGACCTCGCCGACGACCTCGTCTTCGTGGTTGTCTTGGGGAGGTCGCCGTCGATGCCCGAGCTGCGGCCGCAGAGGAAGACGGCGAAAGAGACGACCAAGACGGAGGCCACGACCATGCAGAACCCCACGAACAACGGCGCCCCGAAGCCGGACGCCGCGGCACCAGCGGACGCGAGGAGGATTCTCGCCATTGCGAACGCAACAGACCAGAACGAGGTGTGTAGTGTGTACTACGTCCGTTACGTACTACTGTTGCAGGTTGTAGAAGCACGTTGCAAACCCTTGTGCTTACCAGCAACTACCAACATATAACGACGTGGATTGGTTGCTTAATTGCACCGAAACCAAATCTCTTTTTTTATGGGAACACCGAATCAAATCTTAATCAGGTATTACTCTCGATCTTTAGATCCCCTAACTCTAATTAAAACTATAGTTTTGATAAGGCCTTATTGTTGAGATTTGTGCCCAGGTTATCGTGTTGTTGAGATAAGGCAGATGTTGGACCTGCTTTCGTTAGGATTGCTTAACTTCAATTAGTTTGATAACGTCAAGAATATCCAGGTTCGTTGCTTGAAGTCCAACTCGTTTGCAGGAGTGAAATTTGGTCAGAATCAGATACGCCCATCCTATCCTATATTCTAATTCACATTAAATTCGGAGTATACGAAATACAAACCTATACACTATGGACTCTTGGAAACGTCTAAAACAGGTTGAAACGACTAGGATAGTACCCACGTACGACTAGGATCAGGTACCGCCGCCGACGACGAGTAACCGGGGCACCTTTGCCTGCCGACCTCGTATCTTCTTCCGGGAGTTGGCATCGGCGTTCTTCACCGAGCTGCGGCCGCAGCGGAAGATGGCAAACGAGATGACCCAGACGGAGACCACGGCCATGCATAGCGCCACGAACCACGGCGGCCCGAAGCCGGACGCCGCGCAACCGTTGGACGCGTGAACTCTCGACATTGTGAACGGAACAGAGAACGACACGTACTACACTACTACGTCCCATTTAGGCAAATCTTGCAGTTAATCTCTGTTTCACTATATATAAATTGATTTGAACCATGGTTTTGATCACGTCTGAATACCCAGAACACTTATATGCTTGAAGTCCAAGTCGTCGTTTGCAACCTGGAAAGTAAAACTATGACCGGCCAACCTAAAATTGTAGAGATATAGATCAAAATGCAAGAGAGGAAGAGCGAACAACATAATTCTCTTAAGCATTGTGCCTTCTTAAACAACCAAAAGGAAAACAATTCCCTAACATCTGATAGTGCAATTGCACAACTTAGAATTATTCCGAGCTCAGAACATTTTATTGTCCTCCAGGAAAAAAACAAAGATATTCTCGAGCTACTACTCTGCATTTTATTGTTCTAGAAGGGCTCTTAAATGGCGAGGCCGCAGATGCGCTTGACGAGGGGAGGGTACAAGGGGTTGAAGGGGAAGTTGGAGAAGACGTCGAGGAAGCACTTGTCGCCGATCTTCTCCAGCACCGAGCAGCACACCTTGCTGACGCGGATGTCAAACAGGACCAGCGACTGGACGATGTCATGCACGCAGTTCTCCGACGCCAGGATGGACTTCCAGCAGCCGGTGACGACCGTCAACGGTATGGGCACGACGGTGGGGGGATCATCCAACTTTGGCAGCTGTTGGAGCCGGCGATGTGGGGCGCCACCTGCGGCCGTCGTCGCCGTCGCCGCGCCGACGGCGAGGAGAAAGCACAGTGAACTGAGTGCGTAGTTAGCCATTGAAGCTTCACCTGGGTCAGTAGTACTAGCATCCGGCTATGTATAGTAGCGTTTTCTTATGCTGATGTGATGTACTGATGTGCCTTGACAGAGGACTGGTGTTTGAGTATTTGTAGATGGGGAGGATAAGAAAGGTTACGAGTAGTTTGAATGCGCAATTTGGAAACGGCACAGTGAAAGAATGCTGCTGTTAAGTTTCTCTCAATTGTGCGTAAAAGTTACGTTTGTATCAGTAAATCTCCGGTTACTGAAAGAGCAACGAAGCATTGATGTATAAGAGCATTTGTATCAATGCAAGACAGAACAATAAAAACCATGTGAGCAAGCAGATTACAGATCAATACATGCCAGATCATGGCTCTAAGCCAGCAAATCATGATGTTGTGTTTCCCTTCCCGTCTTTCTTGGTCCTGATTCTTTCTTTACACAAGTCGTTAAAAATTGGTATCAAGAGCCTCCAGTGTAGGAATCATACTAACATGATGAGTTGAACGTAGTCGATACACAACCATGCCAGCAGTTATAGGCTATAGCAAATGGCCATCGTGTACATTTGCAGAGATTACACACATCACTTGCTTAAATAGTAAAAAGAAGGGAGCAAACTTTGCTATTTATAAGTGTTCTTGCATAGCACCAATACAATCAAACAATTAACTATATTAGCATCGGCAAGTACAAAATGTAATACAGCCTTCGTGGTCCTCAATTGGAATGTGTCTGGTCTGCCTACCGCTAAATTGCTGGCACCTTTACAATTGTAAAGAATAAACGCTCTACACAGCTTAAAAATCCTAGAGCGTAAAGAATTAATCTAGCAAGTAAAAAATGGAACAAAATCATACACCTGTGTTTGCTACTCAGGGATTTATGTTGCACTCCCGAAGGAAGACTTGGTCAAAATTGACATATTTCGACCAGTATTTGCGGTATTTGGATAATCCAATCTCAAGCCAGGGTTTCATATTTCCATTGTAGTGGATAACGGACGCCTGCCTGATATCCATATCGTTGACATTTGGATTGTACCCAAGTCCCAGAAGATGCCATGAGCTATCAAGGGGGAACATATGGTTCCAAAATGTTACAAGACCAGCAGGGAGGGTACCTAGCTTCCATAATAGCCTATGTTCATTCTGCACAAATGAGATAAGTCGTCAGTGAAATATACGACAAAACAAGAAGACAATACAGCACTGAAGAATGGCAGAATCGCAATTTTGGTCAAGTACAAGAATTTCCCTGTAGATCTAAATATAGCAGAATAGCAAAAAGCTTACTAGAGCATAGTGTGCTCAATTCTTGGTGAAACATTTGATAGCAAATTCAATAGTGGTGCATTAGCTCGTCGTTTTCAATTTCAGCTTAAGCAGTTCATTGCATATTTTATGATAAACAGGGATCTAAAGCGCAACTTTGTTATAACACTTTGTTCATAAGCTTACAAACTCACCAATTTCTGCCAGGTGTGGTAGACATCAGTGATGTTTTGCTTTCTCCACTCAGACAAATCAAACATGTTCATGCCATATGCCCAGCCGCAAGCATGTGGATGAAAATTGTTGGCAATAAGAGGGTTTGAGAAGTTGAGGTATTTATCAAACCTATGGAAGGTCTCTCCACAGGTCTCAACAGCACCATTGACCTTGCCTTTGAGATCTATCGACCAAAGTGCACTAAGGTCCTGCTGCACTACAGTATCATCATCTAGAAATAACACCTTGTTAAGATTCGGAAAGATTTCAGGTAGATAGAACCTCAAATGATTAAGAATTGACAGGTACTTGGGGTTCTGAAACTTAGAATTTTCATCAGGTCTGGCTTGCCCACTCCTGAAGTAGTAATCAATCATAAACTGGGATTCTAACTGCTTCAAAACTGGACTGTAGCTCGAATTTAGCCATGTAAACTCTTCAATGTTCTGAACCTGAACAGCAGCTTTACCCAAGGGATTAGCCAAGAACCACATCTTCATCGCAGCATAGTTAAGCCTATCCGTCACAATGTGGAAGACATGGTTTGCTGGTTTCTGCATTAAAATGCTGTGTTAGTAGATACCAGTGGTGCAGATAAATATAATCAAATGTATAGTCCAAAAAAATGTTGATTCACAGTGATTAATCAGCAGCCCAGCAGGCAACTTATCTATCGCACAGGCCAAGTGGTATACCTTAGCGTGAACAAGAGTGGAGTTCACAACCACTGCAGCAGCCAATACATTATCTGAGAACAATGCATAGTGATAGAGTTTGGGGTCTTCCAACTTTTCCATATACGGAAAATCCTTATTGTTGGAGTTGGTGGAATAATACTCATTTGTAAGCCGCAGTGGAAGACAATGGAGTCCTTTGGGTAAAGATTTTGCTGCTATTTGTGCTAGATAGTTGGCTTCTTTTTTTTGAGATTGAAGTCGCTCCTCTCTTGAGTGAAGGGCTGTACGGAGCCTGTTCACAGCACCTGAGCAATTACCATGAATTTTCTTGACCTTCCGCAGTGTCTGCTCCATCGCTCTTATTTTGCTATGGACACTGTGAAGACAATAGAAAATAAGTTCAGTGATGTTCAGTTCCAATAAAAAGTACCGCAACACCAATAATACACAATCAGTGGACATGCCACTGAAAATTCTACAGTACGTGAAAAAGGACATACTTCTGAGGAAGCTGCCCATCACTGGTTGCATCAGCTAGTGCTCGTTGGATATCCCTCATTTGTGCACGAAGCTCCTTTGCAAAACCATGATTGCCTCTAGAAGTTAAAAGGCCAAGATATGTCTTTGCTCTTGTCAATTGGTCCTTGATGATACGGATGGTAGCATCTGGAGAAGTTGCGAAATGACCAGCACTACTTGCTGTGGGAAGAGCAGCACTACTATTTGTTGTGGGAGGAGCAACATTACTATTACTTGCCCTTGCGTAAGACTCTATGGGGGTAACATGTGTAGTTTGTTCAGATAATATATCAGCGGCGCTTTCCTGGATAATTAGACAATTTACAGTCAGATCAACCCTGAAAGACAGTGACTGACAAAACACATACACGCTATGATTTTGAATGACTACACAAGCTGCAGCATACAGATAACACAATACAATATGACATTCATAGCAAAACATAAGGCCAGCTTTCATAAAATAGTTACAAACCGGAAAATCATGAATAACAGGATATCTAAATGCTCTTCACTCGGGTTTCTAGAGTCCTAAACTCCTAATATCCACAAGAAGATAGAAACAAAACAAAAAGGTATTTCTGTTAAAGAGAAATGACAGTATTTTGCATATCCTGCCAATCTATTATGATAGCTGAAATGGTATTTTGCATATCCTGCCAATCTATTATGATAGCTGAAATGGTTTAAGGCATAGTCCTAGAACAACTTTACTTCTTATAATAAGCAATTTTACCCCTATTCCCAATTCATTCAGTCAACAATTAATTTAGCTTCATATAATGAGCATGACTAGTAATATAACTGCGAGAAACAAGGTGTAGTCCTACGCTACTTTTGCTTCTTAAAATTAAATGAGATGTCCTTATGTGTCTATAGTTTTACTCTCTAGTCTCTATCCATGATTTTCAGTCCTCAAATAATTTACCCTCTTAGAAGGAGCAAGAGCTTGATCATCCTTGCCAAGCAATAAATTGGTCTTCTGTAATAAACTTTACCTTTTTTAAAGATGAAATCAGGTTTCCTGTAATATGCATTCCAGCAAATTTTTTGTCTCCTAGTTCACCTGATCCATCCTTGTGCTCTACCACACTGGCACTTGCATCGTGCAACTCTGTCCCCTTCATCCCTTCTTCATCCTGCTTTTCAGCTCCCTTGCTGTCTCCTGGTTCACCAAATCCATCCGCACTTCTCTCCCTGCTGACAACTTCATTTATCATGCCATCCTGCCCGGACTGAGCACCGCCAGTCCCCTCAATAATCACATCATCCCTATCCTCCACCTCATCGGCCCCCCGCGATCCAGGCTCCTTCCTCTGGCTCTGTACACTTGCATCAGATTTCCCAGATGCATGGCTCCTGCTCGCTGCCTCAACCACTTGCCAGTCATGAGTTGCAGATAGCACCCGGTTCTTGTGCTCCCCTAGCCTCTCAATTGTCAAATCTACACAAGCGATTTGCCAAAATCACTAGTAAATATTATCACGCAAGCACCATTGCCATCACTTGGTAATTTAAACACCAAAAATGTAAACAAAATCATCTATTTGTTCACCATTTCGTGATCTACAGCAACAGCAAAAATGCAAATCATCCCTTCACGAGAAAACTAAACAGAAAGAGGGAAGAAAGGACTCACCTTTGGCGAGAGAGACGTCGGACGTAGCCATCTGCGGCCGCACCAGATTGGGCTCATCCTCCCGATCGAACGCGCCCTTCGCCACTGCAAAACACCACCAAACTCACACCCGTCAGGCACGGATCTTTACGCATTGTCACAACACCACGCCCCAAACGCGGAGCGAGCCAAGAAACGTACCGGTGGAGTCCGAAAGATGCGAGACTGGGGAGTCGCTGTAGAGCACGAGGGGCGCGAGCACCGACGCGAGGAGGAGCAGCAGCACTGCCCCCCGGCACCGCCGGTCCCGCGCCGCCGCCATGTCCCTCGCCCTGGCCGCCGGTGAGTACTAGACAGCACGCGCCGCCGCCGCTTGAGGAATGAGGAGGAGATGGCGGTCGCTTTCCGGTGGGGCAAGTGCTTATTTTTGGGAGGGGTTTGGGCGTCGGCTTGCGCGGACGTGAGTTGTCGGCGCTCCGTATTAATCCGTAACGTGGGATCTCGGTGCCGCCCACGGCAGGAGCGCGACCCATGCGTGATGCGCCGGTTTGGTGGACCTAGCTTTGCTTTTGCCACGGTACATCGCTAAAAACAACCAATTTTATAGAGCAAATTCATCCGTTTGGGTTGTTGCTTCGTGTGGTGGCCAACGACGATTTTTATACCAATTTGTGAGTTTTTTTTACTCAAATCCAAGGGAATAGATATAGAAAATCAGAGTTTTTGGTAAACTAATAGGCTAACAATTTGTAGTGTAGCGTGTAGGTTGATCTATATTCTTTCAGTGCACTTTATGGGACTTGTATTCTCAACAGAGAGAAGAGGTGCTATGCTTTAGACCCTCCATTCCATCGTTCGATCAAAAATAAATTCTCCAGATCTATCACTGTAATGCAACGCTTATAGTAGCTAATGCACGGAGATTTTACTCTAGAAAATGTAGAACAATGCAAAATAATACTTATCTTCATTGCCCTCGAGCTACAGTTCTTTGCAATACCAGGGATAGATTATAGTTACGACGACAACTCTATCATATTGTAGAGGATCCAAATCCTACGTTATGACTATTATTTTAGGAACTCATCTGGCTATAACCGTATCGATTTCTAGGGAGAAAAAACTGTCGAATTTCCAAATATCCAATTCACGGATTGAGATCGAACGTACCAACAGAACACCACTCCCAGTCCCAGATATCATCGGATCGATCCCGAGCTCGTGCTCGTCTCCTCCCCCGTGGTACCTCGCCGGCGCTTCTCCGGAGACGGGGGTAGGTGGTGCACAAAATTTCCACACACGCGAAAGGCTAGAAATTCAAGTGAAATAAAAAAAAACGTGCGACAAGTGTATAGTACTTTCATTTTACTTTAGTGCTTGAAAACTACTGCGAATCCGAGCCTGAAAGGCCGAAAATTTTATTTAACCTACAGGTGCATGCACGGTACGCAGGTTCCAAATCTCGTCGAATTTAGCTGAAATTTCGGATTTCAGACCACCCCAAAATCTAAAGTACCGGCCGAGAAAAAAAAAGTTAAAATTGCTACAGTAACCCAAAATTTCGTGTTTTTTGGTCGGATTTGGTCCCATAGCCCTTAGGAAAGTCATCTCCTATGAAAATTTGTTGAAAAACCGATTTTTTTAGATATTTTAAAATTTTGACAGAAACACTGTCAGTTTTTTATAAAATTTTAAAAGTTTTAAAATAAGCTGAAAATTTTATGGTACTATCCTTAGTAGTTTAGGATAATACATAAGAAAATTAAAAATAATTTAACTTCATTTTTTATCTTTAAAAAATAAAAAAAACGGAATGAACATAATTGGGATAGTTACATTGTCAGAATTTTATAAATTTTCTTGAGTGTGATTATGATCTAAATTTTTTTTGAGAGATTAATAATTGACTCAGTACCATTATATAAAATTTTCAAAAAATTTCAAATCATATATTTGTTTGATCAATCAAATCTATGTAAGCATTGAACTTCGTTTGTTATATTATATTTCAAAAATAAAAAAGAAATGAACATAAATGGTATTGTGGCTTGTAAGAATTTTATAAAATCACTGGAGTATGATCATGATTCAAAAATTTTATGAGATATTAAGAACTTCCTTATCACCATTATGTAAAATTTTCACAAATTTTAAACTTTTTTTTATTGCTAAAGCAAATCTATGTATTGATCATCAGACTTTTATCAGGGCATAGCACTGTCTTAATTTTTAAACATTATTTGAGAATGATCATTATCTAAAAATTTTAAATAAACATTAATGTTACATCAGGACCATTCACAAAAAAATTCAAAAGTTTTTAACTTGGTTTAGATAATTTTTCATTTTGTTCAAGTTTGCTGGTAAGCCTTTTAACAGGGAAGTAGTACTGTTCGAATTTTTAAAAATTCATACAGTTTGATCATCACCTGAAAATTTTATGAGAGCATTAGAGATACATCATAACCATGCAAAAAAAAATTCAAATGTTTATAACGTGGTTTGGACCATTTTTCATTCGGTTCAAAATTACCGGTCAGTGTTTTATCAGGACAGTAGCAATGTTTGAATTTTTAAAAATTCAAAAAATTCATAATAATATGAATTTTTTATGGAAATATCATCAATGTGTCAGGACTCTCCAAAAAAAATTCAAAATTTTTTTGACATCGTTTGACCCACTTTTTTCTGTTGCAAAAAGACTAAATTTTCGGTATTTTTCGGCGAATTTAGTTTTTTCTCGGTACAAAACAAACCGAATTTGAATTTTTATTTTTGAATTTCTAACGAGATTTTCTGAAATACTCGAATTTCGCCGAAATTTCGGACTCCGATCAGGAGCGGTATTTTATCGGAAAATGAAATTTGAATCCTTACTGTACGTACGGGAGTAGCTGGCAAAACTGGCGTGCGCAGCGAACCTCGGATTTGGAGCTTTGGGCTGTACGAATCAAGCAACCTACCGACAAACTGGCTGCATCGAGCAAAACCGTGCGGCCCAAAAACTTGCCTTCTGATCCCAGCAGCAACATCTTTCAGGCGTACGCGTTGCGTGTCACAGCGATCTGCTCGTCAAGTTGGTTGATCCTATTATCTCATGCACACGCGCGCGCGCGCAAAATCGCATCCTCCGTCACGCGCACCGCATGGACCCTCGAGGACGATCTGGTCACTGTTGAATAACCAACACCTTGGTACGTACATCAAAAGGACTCTGGGGCTATAAATATTAAGAAAGGGTTATTATAATTTTTATAAAATATAGTTAAAATAAAAAAAAATCGTCGAATTGGTTTCTCTGCATCTTTTCATCTTGTGTCTATTTATTTTTCTATTCTGCATGTGTCTAATTGTGTGACTATTCTTGTTCCTAATTATGATTATTGGTCATATGGGCCGCGAAGGCCTGCGGTATCATAGCTAGCATTGATTGCGCTATTCGCGATTAATTTCTTGCCACTTTTATCTGTTTTGTGTGTGTCAAAAGAAGTGTAAAGAGTCGAGTTCTGTCATCTATACTCCTTTATAATACGCTGTCGGGATCGGATACTGGCGCTGGCCCTCGACGCGTGGCCGTTCCTCCGCACTGGGATGTTCCTAAGCCTGTGCAGAGACGCCTCTCGGCCTACCTACCGAGGCGCCGAGCGATCGTTACAGTTGGGATCCGACCAAAGGTCTCGAGAGGCCACCGGGGACCCCTCCGAGCTCTTCCCCGACCTGGCGAGCTGGGCTCCTGACCTCCGCAATGGACGGGTCCCCGACCCGACCAAGCTGGGCTCTCGACCGCAGCGGGACGGGTCCCCGACCACCGACCGATCCAAGACAACCTCTCGCCAAGGGCCGCGTGTCGAAGCCTCTACCAACCAATGACCACGCACTCTACGAACGGGTCAATCGAAGTGACTATTCAAGGGCAGGTGGCTCCTTCCCTAGAAGGTTTAATGACTGCCGAAGTCATGCTCCCAGTCCCATCAGCCGGTCACATACAGTACGAAGACACGCTCTCTCCCGAGGCAACTCCCACGTCATGCGCAGCAATGTCAACACTCGTAAGGTTCGCAGAGGGCAGGTACCCATTCGCAGAGGGCAGGTACGCCGTTTTCCGGGGAAATACCTAACCACCCTGACCAACTAAAGCTACCGACCCAGCATGGGCAAGACGGGTGATGATCAGTCAGCAGAACGAAGGACCGAAGCTCCTAGTATAGGTCATCTCGTCCTCTCCCAATTCTCGATGTAACCTGCCCCTTCCTTTCGTATAAAAGGAGGCAAGAGCCCCTATAGAAGGGGGATCGCAATAAAAGCCATCTCGCTAAGCCATTAACACTCTCGCTTGTAAAATTTGTGCAGTCACCTGTACAGAAGAGAATACAACGCCACCACACGAACTGGAGTAGGGGTTCGGCCCGAACCAGTATAAATCTTGCGTCTCCTGTTTGGTTGCACAGGTTCCCCTGCTTAGTGCTCCCGCCAAGGGTGCCACCCGAACGAACGAAGCTCTGGGCCTTGCCCTCCGTACGATCCTTCCCCCTCTTCCTCTGTGGTCGACGGTCCCGATCGTCGACAACGCCTAAACATTCTTTTCTACGTCCACCCCAAATAATGCACCCCACTAGAGATGACTCAACCTTTATGCACCCAGCAAAACGTCTCCAGAAACTTGCTTTCATCAAAACTAACCTCTCAGATCTTTCCTCAGCTTTACTCACCCACATCCGATGGCTATTGTTTAATGTGTCTAACTCGTCCCTGTGACCCACAACAGATCTCCCCCACCTTCAGCATCATCTCAAGGAAAAGGAAATAAATATTCTGGAATTAAGGAAAAGGAAACAAACGTTCTAGAAAAGGAAAAGACCATATATTACGTGTTGAGAAAAGAAAACCGAAAAACAGGGTACTATACTAGTATGAAAAAAGAGTACGTAGTGTTCTCTCACTGTTGCAGGAAAAATGCACATTGTATGCTAAGCTATGCAAATGTAGTGCAGCTGCTTCTCATCGTCACACAGAACTTCAAATTAAATCCTTGTAATATTTCAGCTGTACAGATTAAAGCAGCAAATGAACTGAAAATATAGAAAGAAGTACTACTAATGAGCAAAGGCGGCCGCGGCGAGCCACGCGTCCACGTCGTCGAAGAGCGCGCACTGCTTGCTCGGGGGCAGCTGGACGAGGCGGTCGCCCGGCACGCCATTGGCCGCGGCCCCTCCGTCCATGAGGCAGCGGAAGAACACGTCCCGCAGCTCCCACCCGCCCCCGGCGGCCACGCCGAGCCCGCCGCGGCACTTCTGCCACGGGAACCGGAAGTGGAACACCCCCGGCGGCCGCCGCCACGTCTCCGTCCCGACGTCCGCGGCCACCGCAGCTGGCGCCTCCTCGAACGGGAAGTCCAGCACCTCCTCCCTCGCCAGCTTCGTCGGCTTGCGTTCCGGCCGCCCAACTCTCAAGAACCATCATGGCAATCCAATGGCCTGGCATTTGGCTCGCATGCAACAGTACAACTAAGAACAAGAACCTTTCGTGCATCGGTCATGCATGGATTCATGCTACAAGTACGCACCTCAGACGAGAGGATGGAAAGGACGAAGCAGAGGTGGTGTTCTTGGGAAGGAGGAGGGGGGAGGAGGAGGTGGTTGTGGTTGTGGGAGTTTAAATCAGGAGGGAACGGTAGCTACGGCAGTGTCGCCACGTTGACTGAACGGGGAACTCATGACTATTCTTGTTAGCGGCAAAATATATATATATATATATATATATATATATATATATATATATATATATATATATATATATATATATATATATTCATGCTGACCGCTGAATGTGCCGATCAAAATATCTCACTACTAACCCGTAGTGATAACGATATCACTATCGATTTGTATGCGAACCGGTAGTGATATATAGTCTGTGATTCAAAAATCACTCGGTAAAATAAAAAAAATTATTTGCACCTGAACCACCCTGTATTTACTACGCACGATCGCAAGTCATAAGTCACGCGATTTTCACGCAAAATACGCGCTTGTGCGGTTGCTAGGAGTTGAACCACCTGCTGCTCCGCGCAATCTCTCCTTACCATCTCACCTAGTATACACTTCTCAACCACTATAAGATATATTTTCTTTTTATCCCTTCGTATCCGAAAGTTTCAACAATTGTTTGGACATCTAAATAACTTCAAATAAAAAGTTGTCAACTACAAAATTGTAGATCTCATCGAGAGCTAATCATACAAATTTTATCTCCATCCGACTCCAAATGAAAAAGTTATGATGTTTCAAAAATATTATTATTGTCGAACCGAAACAATGATAATTTCTCTATTATCACTGACAGCTCTTCTTAGAACCAGTAGTGATAATAACTTATCACTACCGGTTCTTAAGAAGAACCGACAGTGATAAGTTATTATCACTATCGATTCTTCTTCGGTCAAGCATTTGTACTGATCCAACTTTTGAATCGACAGTGATAGACCGACAAGAAAGAAGTTTTTTTTAAGCGGTGTATGCACGTTGGACGCCCGCACGACTTTCGAATCATTAACCGTGGCACAGGCGACGACCCCAGCTGATTCGGATTTGTTTGTGCACCGGCCAACGACTAGACGACTTGTACGCGCACCGGATTGATGATGATCGGTCCATCCAGAGCGGAGGCGGAAGCGTGCCGGGATCGCATGCAATGCCTCCCTTTCCTCCATCTCTCCCTGGTCTCCACGACAAAAAAGCACGCACCCCGCCTTCCTGCTCTGCGAGACTTCAACGCCATCATGGCTCCTGAATCCGGATTGCTTTCCTTCCTTGCATGCATGCGTCATCCATGGACGCTCTGCGTTGCGTGGGTGTACACGTCTCTCCTCCTTATCTGCTCTCATCGATCTTATCAAGAATTCAAGAGACCCCTGAGGCCCTGAATGATATCCGGCCCAATCCACTCGGATTCAATGATCAAATCTAGCAAGGTTTAATCTCTGTCAAATGGACATGCAATGCAACGGTACACAAAAGCTTTCTGAACTTTGGAGACAAAGTAGCCTCCCCATATAATACCAAAATCCCATGTATAATCAGCACATCGAGAACACCCAATCACACATACTTTTGTATGTTTTTGTACAAGGCTCGAATCATGACAGGAAGCAATTAATCTTTTCCTGTCCTCAAGTTTGATCGTCAGCGGTTCCAGTATTCTGTATTTCTGTCCCTTCCCGTCATCATCAGACTTCAGAGGAGCGTCTTTCTGTTGCACAATCACTTCCTGCAGCTTAGTAGCAATGCCTATCCTCAAAGGTATACAACGATCCCAAAAATCTTTGGTGCCACTTGTTTGTGGAGTCCAAAGCATAGTTACCGGATTCACGGTACACCCCTCCAAATCCCGATCGTGTGATCTGGTTTGCGTCGGTACGCACTCCGGTTTACTGGGGAATGGCAAACCCAAATCATAGAGAGAAGGGAGATGAGCATGCTAAGAGGGAAGGATGCCAACACCTCCATCGCCATTGTTGCCACCGCTCGACCATGCTATCGAGTCGCCTTTGCTCGCTGCTAGAGTGTTGCCATCGCCTTCAGTGTCATCATTGAGGAGCATGGAGGTGCCGACACAGTGGGAGATGTAATAGAAGTTTGCTGGCCAAAGGTGGGGCCGGGGGTGTGAGTTAGAGGCAGCGGGGCTTGTGTGGTTGTCTCTAGAGGTGTTAGGGTTAGGAGAGAGTTCATGAGGTGTTTGGGCCTGGCCCAACCGTAGTGTTCTAATCTTTTATCCTTTTTTGCCCTTTAATGTTATAGGGATAGGATCTTCTATGGCCGCTTTGTGTAGTAACTTTATGGACTCCTCTATTTTCCTTACTACTTTATATGGTCTATAGCGAACCAAAATACTGGGTTCGCGAACCTCATCTCCGATTTGCAAATCGAAGAGGTATACGCCTTAACGAACCTTACTTTTACAAATGGCATACTGTGAACCCGAATCACGAAACTAACGAACCGCGAATCAGGTAACTATGGTCTGAAGCAGTTTATGAACATCACATTATCTACTCCCTTATGGCTTATGTCACATCATATTTTGTGGTACCTTGTGACCTGAACCAAAATAAGGCCATGTTTCACTGTTTGGCATGGCTCCGATTCCTTCATAAAACAGTGGATATATGCTCCGTGTAACTTGAAATGAGCCATCAATAATGTAAGCAATGCGTAAGTAGCATAATCACCCACTGTTATAAACTTACGAAGTTATGTCTACATTAATTGGGTTATGCAAATGAACAAATATCAACTTTCAGGCTATTTGGTTTATTTCCATATACGAGGCATGACCAAAATGGATTGTACGGGAAACATACCTGAAAAAAACTAGCACAACTGTATTTCCAATCAGAGCCGCACCACTGCATGCATGCCATTTTCCTCGCAATAACCCATAAACCACACATAACTAAAAAAAGAGTGGTTTTTGCAACCTGTGATAATTCAGTGATTGTGCTACAAGAATGAAAAATGCATGTCTCCTGGAGTCACTTCCAATAGCATCATGGTTTGTCATGAACGATCTCGTAGGCTACAACATGTTGTTTCCTTAGGCCTCATTCAAGCCGAAATACATAGATCAATACTCATCGTGTTGTATAAACAGTCCCTACTGGACGTTACTGCATCAACCAACGACCTAAAGAACAATAGACTGCTTGTGGCCTTGTCAATTAACAAATACTCAATACCAATAGAATCATCAGTAATCTTCACATGAACAAGAGCCATTATTGAAATGGTGGAATCTATTAGTGTCCCTCACAACAATGACCTCTCGAAAACATTGGAGACATTTGAATGTAGAGTGGCAATCCCCACATATCCTTATATTCTTCATGATCCAAATCGTTGCCCCTACAGACATGTTGATCAGTGCAAATGCAAGTGCAATATTCTCGCTGTGGTACTGTAATTTTGCCTCCCTCTCTTGTTCATCTACGTGTAGAAGCACACAATCCATATTAGGGGTATATCCTGCTTTCCTAAACCTCATCGTGTTTATCTCATCCCACATTTTATATATCTCTTCTGCTCTTGGATGGGTATCATCATTTGCCACAAACATATGCACTGAATTTTCTATCTCAACCCAACTGCTTGCAGGTTCCTTCTTCACAACAGTTGCCTTCATCATCTTCCTCACTCTAGCAGCATCACCCCATTGACCAATGGAAGCATATATGTTATACAACAGGACAGGTCGACCGATATCATCTGGGTCAAGTTCAAAGACATGATTAGTCGCAAATTGCCCTACTTTAGAATTCTTATACATCCTATGAGCCCCAAGCAAGGGTCCCCCAAACAGGGCAGTTGGTTTCATGAGCATTTTAAATATAAAGATCAGAGCATCACTTAGTAAACCAGCTCGGCCAAGATCAATAACCGTAACGTAATGCTCAATCTCAGGCTCCAAATAGTACTCCCTCATCATGTCAAACTAGTGCTTGCCTTCATTCACAAGTCCTCCATGGCTACAAGCAGCCAAAATGGAAAGGAAGGTGATTTGATTCACGTGAATGCCATATTTCCTCATCTCCTCAAAATGGGTGACTGCTTCTTTGCCAAACCCATATTGTGCAAATGCAGTGAGCATTGAGTTGCAAGCAACTAGATCTTTCTTGTCTCCACGGTCAAACACCTTTCTCACATTGATCATGCTCCCTGACTTTGCATAAATGCCCAGCATTGAGTTTCCCACGAATGTAGTCAGTTTCTGCCCACACTTAATCATATGTGCTGCACCCACTTACCATGATCAAGAGCACCTATACCATCAATCGCAATGAACACACTTGTGTATGTAAAATGCGTCGCCTCAAACCCATTCCTCTGCATCTTTGCAAACGTCATCAAAGCCATCTTGCCATGACCCTTCCTTGCAAACCCAGCAATCAATGAGTTCTAAGAAATCCCATTCTTCAAGTCAAGCTTGTTAAACACTGCAGTGGCCATGTCCAATTGCCCACACTGAGCGTACATGTCAAGAAGTGCGCTCCCAACATATACATCCTCATGACAATCACAATTCACAACGAGAGCATGGATCTGTTCCCCGATAACACTGCCAGCGTAAGTACAAGCTCCCTTGAGGAGGCCGACAAACGTGAACCCGTTCGGCTTGAAGCGCCCTCTAAGCATTGCAAGGAGTAGGGGTGAAAACGGAAACGGAATTTCCGACCATTCCGAAGAAAAACGGAAACGGAAGCCTTTATTCGGAAACGGAAACGGAAAATGCTCGATGGAAACTAAACGGAAATTTTTGTCTAAACGAAACGGAACGGAGAGCCATTTCCGTCGGAAACGAAAACGGAATCGGAAATTCCGTATAAGTGAAACCGGAAATTTCGCAGAAAACTTGGCCCATTTGGCCCAAAAAGGAGAATGGAGAATTTACATTTATTTTCGAATTAAAATAATTTTAGAAATATAAATAGCTTTATATAAAATATCAAATAGAGCTCAAAAATTCAAAAAAAATCTCAAAAATGCTTTGGAACATTTTGAACCTAGGAAAATTATTTATAGCATATTTTGGGCTTCATTTTTAATGAATAAATTAATTATATAAATACAAAAAATAGTAAAATGGCATTTATAAATTCCAAAAAATCCAGGATAAATCTCAGAAAATCATAAATGAACATTGAACAATAATATGCAAATTTTAAGGCATTACATCTTTATAGTTAGAAGAGCAAGAGGATATCGATGATAATGATATGGAGGAGGATATGATGGTTTGATTTGGGGGATAAATAGCGAGCCTTCAACTGACAAACTTGAGAAAAAACTTTCTAGTGATACTGGTGAACATAACATTGTTCTTGTATCCACCTTTGTGATGGAATGAGTTACATTGTTTTTTGTAGTCATGTATATTGTGATAATGTATTACGTTCTTGTGGAATTTTCCACTTTCGTTTCCGTATCCGCTTCGTTCCGTTCCGCATCCGTTTCGATCATTATTCGTTTTCGTATCCGTTTTTGGGGTTTTCGATTCCGTTTCCGTTACCGGTAAAAGATATGGAAACAGAAACGGAACGACCATTTACCGACCGTTTCCGTTCCGTTTTCATCCCTAGCAGGGAGCAGTTTGATTGCCTCAACCGGCAAGTCGTTCTTCGCATACCCAGAAGTAAGCGAGGTCCATGACACCATGTCGCGCGTAGGCATTTCTTTGAACATCTTGCGCGCGTCCAGCACGCTGTCGCACTTGCAGCAGAGGTAAATAAGAGCGTTATCGAGGAAGGCGTCGCCCACAAACTAGAAGCAGGACAAGTGAGCGTGGATCGTCCTGGCATCGTCGAGGTTCTTGAACTGCGCGCAGGCTATGATGAGCGAGTGGTAGAGACGCTGGGTCGGGGCGAGTTCGCCAGCGTTCAAGAGGTCGAGGGCGCAGAAGCCAGTGAAGGAGGCGAGGACAGGGCTGGCCGCGGAGGAGGCAGTGGTGGGCACCGTGTCGGGTTAAACAAATGAGAGAACGAGTGTGTTGGACTCAGGAGAGAAAGAGGGAGTTTTGGATGCTCAACAAATGACCGCCCAAGGGGAATTTTATAGTCATCAGGAGAGAGCCATTGGCATCCATTATGCCCGTTGCGCTTAGGCTCAAATTCATCACGTCATTCAATGCTTCACGTCGCTGACTGGAGAGAGACGTTAGAATTCTTTCGTTGCCATTCATTACGTTAGAATTCTTCCGTTGCCATTAATTCTGCGAATCTGCCCGTTGCTCTCGGAGAGAATCTATCACTGGATCCTCTCTCCCCCTCTTTTCCCTCTCACCCTCCTTTTCCTGTGCCCCCTGGCCCCCGACTGCCCCTCCTTTCTATCTCCCCCTATCACTCCCTCTCTCTTTCCCTTTCGGGCTCCACGCCACCTCACCTCCCTCTCCTCCGGGCTCTGCACCACCTCACCTCCCTCCCCACGTGGCATGGCGACGCGGCGAGGCGAGGTGGAGCGGAGGGGCCGAGGCGAGGGGGCACGGTGGGAGGCGGCGGAGGCGTCGAGGTGCGGGCACAGCGGGGTGGAGTGGAGGGTCCGAAGCGCGGCCACGGCGAGAGGTGGCGGAAGCGCCGAGACGAGGTGGTTGTCGGGGTGGAACGCAGGCGAGGCCCGGCCATGGCGGGATGGAGTGGAGGGGCCACGGAGGGAGGCGAGGAGGGGCCACGGCGGGAGGCGAGGCGTGATGCGGCGTGGGCGAGGCGGGGCTCGGGTATGGTGCAGCGTGGCGCGGGCTTGTGTGCAATGGCAACGAGCGGCCACGGCGATGCCCTTCGGCTAGGTAACGCCTCCCCCACCCCTACACCTCCCCCGTTGCTTGCTCGGCCGCGTGCCACGCATGCTGCCGCAGGCCGAGCCAGGCACGGGCCTGGTGTGTCGCTCTCGTGCTTCCATGCCGCTCAGGCCGCCATGTACAGAGCGTGCCATGTCGGCACGAGCCCGGTCCAAATACCCGTGTCGGGTCGTGCCATCCACTGTGCCTGGTTTCCGGGCCTAGCACGGCTACGACAACCGTGTCGTGCTAGCACGACTCGTTTAGCTTCGGACCGAGCCTTAGACAGATGTGCCCGCTGTGCCTAAGGCCGGCCCAATGAAGCCCGGCCCGAGCCCACCTCCAGTGGAGAAGAAGCCTGTGGTGCTTTCTCATGGAGACAAAGGAACGAGCCTAGGGCCGTGTTAGACCTATGCGTTGTCGGCCCAGCAATCGGGCCGAAGCCCCGAAAAACTGTGTTTTTTTTATATATTTTTGGGCTGGCTTCGGGCTTAGCAATTGTCGGGCCGGGTCAGTATTTTCCAGGGACGAGTTCTTTTAGGCCCAGTTTGCACACGTCTAGTCCGTGGGGATGGTTACTAGATGGGTCTACAACGTATGCGTTGCGCACGCTGCTCACATACGGACGTGCGGAACAAACAACTATGCATAAAAAACAAATTGTGTACTAATAACTTTAAATTTTGGAATGGTTAAGGTAACAAAAAAATTAGTACATAGAAATGTTGGATGTGCAGTTGCAAACGCTTTTTCTTTTCTTTTTTAAAAAAATATGACACATGGATGGATCCATCCTACAATTTGGTGAAGAAGTAACACGCGTAGACACTCAGTAGGTGGTACACCACGTTGGAATATTAGGAATACTAACGATAAATTTATTCTGAAAATAACTATGATGATAATTGAAAATAGAACGGTGGGAATAAATAAACTAGATACTAGCAATATACCAATTGTAATGTCTATTTATACATATTATTAGATAACGAGCATTCTTACTTCCACGTAAAATCTGCCACTGCGCAGTTAATACCGCGTTCACGAAACCATGTTGACCACTTTGTCTCACGCTGTAGCAACTACAACCTGCGCAAGACGTCGGACTCGATTTTGCTACACCATTCACGCACACGGCGCGTACACGCGCATGTCGCGTACGCGTCGCCTGGCGAGGCGAACGAGCGCGTGCCTATCATCTTCTTCTCATGCTCTAGCAATGTGGAGGGAACCACCCTTTAAAGAGATCTACATTCACCTCCACTAACAATATGATGTTATTCTCTTTTCGTTTTTTTTATCTAATAGACCTTTGAAATTTTGAAGGATTATTCGTGAACTAATGGCCTCGCCCAAATAGTTCCAACACACCAAACCATATAAACCGGGCGAGCGAAAACAACAAAACATCGGTCCATGCGCAAAGCGGCAAAGGCATGTCAATTTAGAGGGAAAAGCAAGCTTCCCGTCGACGGAGGCAAAAAGCAACAGCTGCATGCAGCCCGCGCGCGCGAGTTGTTTCCGCGGGCCGCGGGTCAGCGCCGTCCACCGCCACCACCCACGGTATCTTCTCTGCCGAGATATATAAACCAACACACACGCGCTCCTCTCTTTGCCAAGAGCATAGCTAGATCCAAGAAACCACGTTGCGATCGAAACCAACATCACACGATCGATGGCGTTGTCTCTACGAGCCGCGAACTACCTAACGATGGCGCCGCGCCGGTGGCGTTCGCTAGCGCGGTCGTGGCCGCAGAGCCCGTACGAGGTGCTGCAGGTGGGCGAGGAGGCGTCAGCGGCCGAGATTAAGGCGGCGTACCGGACGATGGCGAAGCGCGCGCACCCGGACGCGGCGACGGGGGTCGCCCCCGTCGCCGTGCCCGGGGCCGAGGAGTTCCTGGAGCTCCGCCGCGCGTACGAGACGCTATCGGACCCGGCGGTGCTGGCGCGGTACGATGGGTCCATCGGCCGGCTCAGGGTGGCGCCGCGCGCCGGCCGGTTTGGACCGGCTAGGATGTGGGAGACCGAGCAGTGCTGGTAGCTTGCAGCTGCCGTCAGCTCGCAAATGGATTGGACAACGTGGTTTTTTGTCTGCAATGTTCGATTCATTCACGCTTGAGGAGGATCCCAAGACTAAGCAACCAGATTATGCATGTCGTGGTTAATCTTGAGCGGCAATTTTTGATCCGAAAGCTCGAGAAGCGTGCAGTTTGTTCTCCACGGAGTTCGTAGTTCGTACCGTACGTACAGTGGTGTCTTCGGTCTTCACCATTTTTAACCTCTGCATACTCCTTTTTTTGGGAGCATGCATGAGTTTTTTAGAATCCGTCTTATAGTTTGTGAATGTAATGTTCATTGTATAGGACACGAAAGAAAAATACTCGTTCTACATGAAAGTATTGACCAAACTTGTGTGGCCAAAGCACAGTTGTGTCGGTTCAAAATTGTCAAGCACTCCAGCTCCCATGTCTGTTTCCACACGATGCAACAAAGAGCGGTTCATAAAGGTAGATATTGGGATGCGCTTTCCGAACACAAGCAGGAACAGTGTCGTCTAAACAAAAGACAAGGAGGACCGGAGAAGGAAGCAACGCGGCCGCTGGAAATATTAGCAAGCAGACGCGCGGTTTGCGCATTCCGCGTGCCACATGCACTCCGTTACGTAGATAAACCACTAACTTAAGGTTGGATTAGGAACGCAAATGGTCTCACAACCAAAGCGAATCCAGTGGACATTGGCATATTAGTTCTCAACTCTCAAGTGTTCGCTGTGCGCGCGTTACATCCGACCAGGTTGAGCTGGTGCGACGTCGTTTACAGGGTCAGGCAAGGGCTATATAATCTGTCATGATTAATGGCAGAAAAAACGCAAAGCATGCTAAACACAACAGATCTCTCACAAGTGACTGCATGTGTATTGTCGATCGAGCTCCTGGCAGGGTTTGCCTTGTCACCGACCGTCCCTGTCGGCCACCTAACGTACCTAGCTTCGCCGAAAGAAGGAAACACCAGCCGGAGATGGTTTTCGCCGCTACGGGCATGCATGCCGTTGGCAAAGTAGGCATGGCCTGGCCCAACTATGCAGCCCGTGGCTCCAGGCTAACTAAATTGTGCACTTAGACCACGTTGGGCCTGGCCACAATGGCCTTGTATTAGCATAAAAACTCAGCATCCATGGCCACAAAAGTAACCGTATATGAGCTGAGCTCAGGACAAATCTTTAGACTTGATTCCTGCTCGTTTTAGTCTCATCTTTAGACGTCGGGGCACTTGGAGCCACCACCGCCACGCCAAGAAACTCACCTGGATGATTGGACCCCATCGTACGTGCAAGTCAGCCACAAGACCACCTTTTTGGGGCGAAAACTGCAACTAGTACAGGCCCACTTCACTTTAGAAGATCCATATCCATACCAGAGGAGCACCTATTCCCTCGTAAAGCCGAGGCCCTTTCAGAATCTCCCCCAATTCTGATGATCTCCCGTTGTCCACTCACGGTGAGAGTAACAAAATCATTGCTTATTTAGATCTCTATTTTTTTTAAATCTAGCTCTTTTACGTATGTAGTTGTAAATTTAGCCCTCTCTAACCGCAAAAGACGGCATATATCTCTCTACCGTGTCTGAGGAGTACGGAAGGCCACCAGTGCCGTGACAGGGTGACATACTCTGGGAGGCGCTACAGTGCATGCACAGTACCGCGTGGGAGGAGGTATTACCGCACTTGGTAGTATAAGAAGGAGCCCTACTGTGGTGGGCCATGGCCTACTCCCACGGTTAGCCGAGCTCCTGGGGTGCCAATGACATTCCGTGCTCCTGTGTACGGCAGAGAACAGATGTCGTCTGCCACGTCTTTCGTGGTAGAGGCGGGATCAAATAAGAAAATACATATATAGAGTAGGGGTTAGATTTGCAAAAAAAGAAGAAAAAAAACACCAGGGCTAAATAAGCTATGCAACTCGACTTATCCAATGCCTGAAAGTCTGAAACCCAAACAGGCTCACCTAGACTGGATTCCAGTGAAAAACCACCATTTCCCATGTCCGCTTTTGAAAATTTCAAAAATCTTTCAATGCAATGGACAAAATCCAAAAAAAATCTTTTCTATCTATCCATTAGAATTTATATAATTTCATCATAAAATACAAAGCATTTTGGATTTTACCAAAATTTCTAGAATGAAAGCCTTTATGTCTTACTAATACGATTTATCAAGTCTAAACCAATTTATTTATCGATTTTGGATAAGATACAAGGCGTCGGACCGAAGCCACCCCAGTCCCCTGCGAACGCACCAAGTCGTCGCGTGCAGCAGCAGAGCCAACAATTTTTTTTTTAAAATCTAACTAGTTGACAGTACATGACGAAGGCTTATTCGAAAATCACCATGTCCCTATCATTTACGATGATAGAGCTGTGCTGCACCTCTACTCGATTAATCGTCTGCCATGCAGCGGTCACACCGAACACCACCCAACCCAACCGATGGGACGGCCTCGGCGCACACGATTCCCTTCTCCCCGACTCCAAAAAACCTAGCCTTCGTAACCACGAGACCGGCCGCGCGGACGGGAACGCAGCCCCGAACCTCGCAGTTCCCACGGGCTGAAAGGAAAGGAAACAAGAGCGAGCGAAGCCCCAAACCTCACTGTTCCCACGGGCCTCGTCTTTTGCGTTTTTTTTTCTCTTCGAGCGGCCGCAGCGTGAGGTGAAGAGGAAGGCAACCGGAGGAGGCGAGATGTGCTGCTGCCCGAGCAAGGCGTGCTGCATCTGCACGCTCATCCTGCTGGTGCTCGTCGCCGTCGGCCTCGTCTTCGGCTTCGGCATCTACACCCGCGGCTTCCACAAGCTCACCAGCAACATCCACCTCCAGGAGCCCTACGCCGGCGGCTCCTTCCGCGCCTACCACCACCTCCCGCCGCCGCCGTTCTAGGGCGTCCTGTTCCTGTGAGATCTAGGGCCTGGTGATTCATTTCCACCACACCATGGGGATGGAGTAGTAGTACTTACTTGAATATTATCTGCAGAAAAGGAATCTTGGGACTTGTTACATTTTGGGTGCAGTCAATCGATCGGTTTCCAGTTGTTTTGTTCCGTTCGTTTGGTTTCTTGGAAACACCACCAATCGAGGCTGCCATTTTGCCTGCGTGTTGATTTGTTAACGTGCGGCGCGGCGTCAATTTGGGGGTGTTAATTACTCGTTAATTTACTACTATTTCATCATCGCTGAATCGTGAGGTCGGGGCACATGGATGGTCGGAGTTCGTTTGGTGATCTGAATTCCGAAAACCTCAACATCTGGCCACGCCAACAGGTGGCACACGAACGCTTTCCAGAAAAGTGGGGTGACGTTTACGCTAATCTATCCATGCGTTGTTGTGTACGATACTTAATAGGGTGTTCATGCGTTGTTGTAACGGGATATCAAAATCTATACTACATAGCACTTTTCTTTTATACATATATTAAGCAAATCAACTACTCCCTCCGTCCTTGAAAGTAAGGGAGAGAAGCGTTCAAATTGTGTCCTCAAATTGTGCCCATGCATGCAGATGCGCGCAGATACATGCGACCACACATATTCCAAAACAAAAACGCGGCAGGTCATTCCCTATAATCGTGATTAATTAATGCATACATGTTGCCAATTAATAGAGACACATTATTAAATAGGGGCATTAGAGTCTTTTGATAGAAACCATAATCTGTTCTAAAATTTCTTCCATCCCTTACTTTCTAGGACGGAGGGAGTAACTAAAAGAGGGCGAAACATATATATCCAATTGCAAATGGTACGACTTTTAGACATAATGATCATATTATACAGAATAAAGTGATTGGTACAATATTTTGTTGAAGGACCATGTGGAGGTCCATCCTTGTTTGTGATGAGTATTTGACTTTATATGATCTAGGATAGCTTAGATTTGAGTTTGTATTTAAATGTGATCTTCATGTGTTGGCCGGACCAAATTTTTATGATCTTCATGTGTTGGTCGGACCAACTTTTTATGATCTTCATGTGTAGGTCGGACCAAATTTTTATGATCTTCATGTGTTGGCCGGACCAAATTTTTATGATCTTCATGTGTAGGCCGGACCAAAATTTTGTGATCTTCATGTGTAGGCCGGACCAAAATTTTATGATCTTCATGTGTATGACGGACCAAATCGCGATGGTTCTCATGTGTACTACGGACCAAATCGCGATGGTTCTCATGTGTACTACGGACCAAATCGCGATGGTTCCCATGTGTACTACGGACCAATTTTTTCAGCGTGCAGTAATATGCATTTTTGAGGGTCTTCCCGTGCTCGAAAAATTATGTGTTCTACATGAAAGTTGTAGATAATTTCGAAATACAACTTTTTCATGTTGACAAGATTTTCAGTAGAACAACATATAAAATCATAACAAATTGAGAAGATTCTGCTGTATTGAAAACAGCTAGTCTGCATTTGGTTGAAATGCTTTGGTCCGTTTTTGGTCTTTTCTAACCCCAACTCGTGATCGAATTGTTGTGATGGGTTCATGGTGGGACCAAGAAGGGATTTCTTGTCTTTGTGAATGTAGGACTTCATTTGGTGGTCATGGTGAGGCGAAGGGAGGCTGGAACTAGGTATGGGATGGCCGGAGGTTCAAGTTGGCCGGAAGTTCGCCGGAAGATGGCCGGAGATGAAGTCGGTGTAGTTACAAGAGACAAGAGATTAGTGGAGAAGCTAACTTATCACTACTTGGATCAAGGAGAGCTGTAGGGTTGCAGTTCTGGAAGATAAAGTAGTGGATAAAGTGTAGCTTGCTGTCAGGTGTACTAAGAAAGTACCTGAGTGTAGTTGAGAGTTGTTGAGAGTGACAGTGTAAAGATCAAATCCTGGTTCTTGGAAGTTGGCTTAGGATTGAAGCAAGACATCCAAGGGTGGGAATTGATCCCAGGTCACTATAAATAGAGGGGTAGGGGCAGCCTCCCCTCTTTGAAGGTTCTGAGGTTTTTGCTGCTCATTTGAGTTTTGCCCACTTTGTTGTGAGGCTTTGTAAATCTTCCTTCCAGAAATAAAATGTTCTTCATTTATGTTCTAGTTTCATTTCCCTTACGCATTTACATTACGCACTTAAATTCTGCTATCTAAATTCCGCATTTACTTACTTGCAATTTACTTTACGTAATTTGGATTTGCCTCATCTCCTTCTACATGCTATTGAATCTTTGTTGAAATTCATGGTTGATGAACTCTTCTCTTGATTCGATGCTTTCAATCATTTAGGCAATCCTTCTGTTCTTGTTGCAAGTTGTAAATCTGTGTGTTCTTGAAGTGTGTAAAACGTGTGACTTGTAGTTCTTTAGTTTTGATTTGCTTCTGGTTCTTGTTGCAAAGAATGAGGGATTGATTGGATGAATTTTCACTCGAGCATATCCAAATTCTCTAAGCAACCCCGTTCAAGTTTCGCAAAGAAACCGATCTTTTGTTCCTTCATGATGAATTCTTAATTGATCGAGTTTTGGTGTTTACTCTTGTGCTATCTTGCTTGCCGTGGACGTATGAGAAGGCATTCAAAGTCTATCTTGATCATTAGAATCTCACAAGCAAGCCAAGATCACAGATTGGCTTTTGAGTCGTCTTGTTTTGAACACCGCTTGTGTTTTTCTAGTCTCTGTTCTTTACAAGCAGTATTGAGTCTTTTGACTAGCATTTGTCCAAGAGGTGGGAAAATTTATTTTGGGACCGTTCACCCCCCCCCCTCTGGTCGCCATCTCGGTCTTTCATTTGTATATTACAAGAGTCAACACCGAAACGTAAAAAACTAAGTAACAAACAAATTGAAACTACACACAAAAAAGTAATGCATTCCACCAAAGTGCTCACATCGTCCAACTTGTTCTGCTTGACGTGAACGCTAGCACGCACTCCTTCAGTAACAACACTACGCATTCTTCTCAAAAACAGAGATGAAGCTTGAGTGTAAAACAAAAGTCATCAAGACTGGAGGGTATCAGGGGATTTATTAACCTTTCCACTCTTCTCATTTAGGACAAACCACCTTATGCTCCATTCATTATTTTTTGCACTCCTTTTCAAAAGGTAACCCCAAAGAGAAGAAAAATATGCTTCTGTATCAAGAAATCAAAACACAACTATATTGGAAAAGAAATCACCAAAACCATGTACAGTTACTTTTTTTTACATATGTATGCATGTATTGTATGCTAAAAATGAAAGATTATGCTAGAATTCTGCATACAGTTAATAAGCAGCCAAAGAGGTTGGTTCCTATGAAAATGCTTCTTCCATTTTAATGGAGAAAAATTGACATTGGAGCAACATGAAATAAATCTGCAGTGGTTTCAGTTTCAATCACAATAGAATAGAAGCAAAAGTGATGCCAAATTGCTTTGAGAAAAGATAAAATTGTGCCAACCAGTAGCGCACTATTATACCTGCAGTTATTTCACCACCAGGCCCAGCAAGCTGCAAATTCAATTCCTCTTTTGTATCTTTATCTTGCTGATTGCATTTGTGTTTCATTGATTTCAGGCTACCACCAGCTTGCTCAAATCCTATTTGGGGGCTTGAACCCTAATATGAAAGACAACCAATGTTAACAGCCAGACTAACATAAGTACAGAGAATCTGGTGGTCATTACTTTTGAGTACATATTTGTAGCATGCAGATTTGTGCTTCCTAAGCAAGGTGGCAAATGTTGTACCCTGTTCATCATGGACTGTTCTGCATCTGCTGATGCAAGGTTATTAGATATTCTGTAGTTCCTCAATATTCTGCAGAAAAGATATTCAATCAATAAACCTACTACTATGTCAAGATATAGCAATGTTAAGCTCTATATTGACAAATGAGGATAACTCGAGAGTAGCAACACGATCTGAAATAAAATTGAGGGATTTTTTTTGTGACAACTTACAATGGAAAACATTATTACAGCATCCTAATGTATTAATATGTACATAGAGTACATGCATGTAGTACCATTTTACCAGTCTCACGTAGATGCTGGCTTTCCATTCTCAATAACAAGCAACTCTCAACACTGTAACCTATCAAATGCACCTGTATGAAATCAAACACAATAGAAGAGGTAGAAAATAAGATTAGCTTAAAGCACAATAAGAAAACTATTCTAGCAATTGTTGAGTTTTTGAGAGAGTAAAGGAAAACAAAATGGTAAGCTGTAACAGATTAATTTTTAATATGTCCTCTCATGAAAAATCAAAGGATCACTAACCAGATTCACATGATGCACATGTGTTGAAGCCTTCAGTTCAGCAAGGAATTCTTGTGTTGCCTGCGCATCCATGTTTTTTTATGGCAGCTTTCTGAAGATAGAAGAGGGAAAAGGCAAGCCATTTTAAATCAAAACAGATCACATACGGATCTTTTCTCAGTTTTTCCTTCTTGTATGTGCAAGTCCACAAATGGTCATGCCTAGTGGTTGTCTATTAATGTATGAAACGCACTATGCTACACCGGCTATCCATGTCCATACTGATTACTGAGTAAAAGGTTGGACTAACCTCGCCTCTAAGTCCAGCATAATAAACAGAGCCAGAAGCACCTTGACCAATTTTATGATCCATGCTAAGGCCCTTCGTAGCATTCAAAGTTCTTCATATGAGAATTTTATTGATCTGTCAACCTTAATACCCTCATATGCAAATTGCCACCTAGAAAGATATAGGTAATTGAGAAAGCATAAAAACTCTATGCTATTGCATTTACGGAGAGATAACACAATTTGTATAGCAAATAAGAGAATAAGGGAAAATAGAAACTTGACCGAGTCAGAATTTATTGAAATATAACCATAGTAGAAGCTACTTCCCACACAAACAACAATAGAGGCATAAAAACAATCTCATCAAAATAATTAGCTTACATATCCATATGGTTACTAATAGAGAAAACATGAAGGCTGAAGCACATGTGTGGGCAATGCACACATTTCAGTAAGGAGCAACATGGAAGTAACCTATAAAACCAGCAAGATTTATCTCAATCTCATTGATGAAGAGTTAGAAATGCTATTTTGTAATATATTCAATGATTTGGCACAGTAGATATAGATGAGTGTTACAACTAAGAAAGGAGATTACCAAGTTGAATAGACTCTTCTAGAGATAGAAGCAACATGGCCTTTCTCACTTTCCATCACCAAAAAACAACAATACAAGCCACTAGGAATCCTGCTAATGCTACCCCAGAAAGGCTATTTATTGTCCCATGTAGTAGGACATGAGTTAAAACATCAGTGTTTCTTTCAGTTGAACCATACCCTCCAGTTCTGCTTATTGATAACCTCAACACAGAAGCATATATAATTAGCTCATGGACAGATACATATCATCACATGGACAGATATAACAAAAATAATATTCATAGCTTCACCAGATAATGAAATGATATTTACCCTAATTGCAGAGGGTGGTATCTTCCATTTGGATTAAAAAAAACAACAGTAAAGCATTTAGCATGATTAGATTTTGATGCTACATAATTAAGTTGATAACAATAAATATTTTGTTGAAACAAAATAGAAAGAAAAATGACACCAGTGAGTTGAATTAAACCTTTGACATACCAACGAATAGTTGAGAACTATCAATAAATAAGGTGACAGTTTCACTCGAATGACATTTCACCAACTTGGCAAACATACTAAGACAAAACCCTCACCTTTTATACTGGGATAAATACAATTCCTTTCCTAGAGACCCCGTCCATCCCGGTTTATACCTCCTGAGAAGCTCCATTTGTGCCGGCGACGAGAATCCATGCTGCTCTGCCATCAAATCGAGCGTCTCCCCGTCTTCTGGTGGTATCACTTGCCTGTGCCCTCTCCCCAGCTGAACGACCTGCCCCTTCGCCGTGTGACCTCTCCCTCCTCCTGGATAACCCTGAACCACCAAGAAAAGGAGTAGTCACCAAGGAAAAAAATTGTATCAAATGGAGAACAAAAAGAAACAAAGAGAAAGGAGTAGGGGTGCAATCGGCTCAGATTCAATCGGATATCGCTCTTTCCATATCCTAAACCATATTTTTTTGTCAGATTCGGATAGTACCGGATACGTATACGGTGTGGATATTATCGGTCACGGATTCGAATCAAATAAGGAGCGGAATCGATACGGTATCGAATAATTTTTGTCGGATAACGCGTGAAAACAGATACTGCATAAAGCACACATATAGCACTGATTAATGAACCATATGAGTTCAACATGCAACAAGATTATCATAGTCTAACAAGTTATTTTATCGGGCAGTCCAATAAAATTGTAAAAGTACATTAAATTTGACATGTTTTAGAAATTTTTCCCATTTTTATTTCTTTTTCTTCTTCCTTTTCTTTTCTTTCTTCTCTCTCTCTCTCCTTATTTCTTTCTCTCTCTTCTTTCTTTATTCTTGAGCCGGCCTTATCCCTTCGGTTCAATGCTTTTCACTGCCTCCTGGAATCCAGACTCTTCTTCCCCATTCTTCTAGTTCATCTCCAAATCCATGGCATACCTCCTCCAATTCTGGCTGGCCTTTGCCGCCGGTCTGACCGACCTCGCCGCCGAAACTACTTCTCTCATCACATCGCTCGCTTGTTGCCGCCCCACCTTCGCTCTCTCTGCGCTCGGCCCTCGCCTAGGGCGCGCGCTTTGGTTGCTTTGCTTACGGCCGCCGTTGCCGACACCGATGATCGCGCTCGGCCGATCGCCGCTTGACTCTCCCCTTCCTCCTGCGCATGCGCGCTTTCCGCGCCCGTGGGCCCTCATCGCCAGGGCCACCGCTCGGCCCCTCGTCCCGGCACAAGAGTTAGTGCTCGGCTCCCCTTCTCGCACTCCCGTGCGGCGCACGCACCCCCGCTGGGCCGTGGCTGGGTTTTGGCTGGGTTCGGGACTCGGATAATTGAGGAGGAGAGATCGAGACACAACAGTTGTGTTCAGATATCCGATAGTTGATTTCCAAAAATATCCGATAATATTGCCGGAAAATGCTGATCCGACGGATACTATTATCCTGAATCCGATACCGAATCCGAATAAAAATATCCAAAACCGAATCCGAATCCGACAAATATCCGAATCAACTAGCCGAATCCGATTTGAATGTATCCGGTCGGTCGGACAACAAATATCCGATCCAATTGCACCCCTAGAAAGGAGAACATTGCATATAGAGAGGCATGGAAAATAGATATAAGAGGAAGAGAACATTGTGGTGGTGTAGAGCAGCAGTGGTGGGGTGCGAGGAGAACTTGAAGAATTTCGGTCCTTATGTACCGTTGAACTATGCAACCGTCGAGCTCGTGGAGGTGGAGGCGGTTGCTGAGGCAACCGAAGCGACTGACGAGCTCGACGGTTGCTGAGGCGAACGAAGTTGCTGATGTTAGCATCATGCACCCAGATGTCGAGTCTGACATGGAGCGGCACCACCTTCAGCGATGGCCTCACGTAGGTGAGCTGTGATCCTCTCGTCGCCTGAATGAACAAACAAAGAAGCGGCAGTTGACGGTCATCGTCCACCGGGGAAGCAATAGAGCAACAGGGAGAAGAGCGGTGGCGGGGAGATCTTAAAGCGAGGAGGCGCAACACAGCCATGAGGGCTAAGACAGAGGCGCAAGGGGATTAGGGCGAGCGATTTCGACGCTTCGCGGTGGGGGTGGCGCAGGAGGCCAGGCGGCCGTCCAGGGTAGCGCAGGAGCAAGGACTGAGGGTGTGGGATTCGCTCACTGATCCAGCGGCGGTCGGGCTCGATGCGGGTGTTGGGTAGCTCCTTGGACTGCAGGTCGTGCTTGAGCACCTTCCCGACGCGGTCCCTCTTGGGCCGCATGTTGTACGTCTTGAGCCGCCACACTGTGGCTGCGGACCGGCTAGCGTTGCCACCCACGCTCTTCTTATCATTGGCGGGTTGACGGCGGCAGCGATCGATCGGTCAGCGGATCAGTTATGAGTGTGTGCGTAGACACACGACGTGGTAGATTATTAATCTACCCACGATCAGATAGAATAAGAAGCGAGAGGAGAGGTCACCAAGAGGAAGCAAATGGTGATGAGGGTGATGACATCGAGGGCGAGGGGGCCGCTGTTAGGAGGGGACGGATGGCGGCTGCGTGATTGCTACTGGGCGAACAACGGTGACGACGGCGGCGGGCGGTGGCACGACGAGGATTCAGCGGTGACCTCTGACATCGGGACAGGATAGGTCACGAGGTTGGGTTAGACGATTGGTGAATGGGGGTAGGAAGAAGAAGAAGTGAGGAAATTGCGATACGATACAAGTCTTTGTCATGTGGAGGAAGGTGTGGGCTTTGATTTTGGTCAGTCTCTTGCAATCTTTGGCCTAATATATGTGATGGTGGGTGAGAAGAACAGACGACTGCCACCAACTTCTAATTGGAAGTAGTAGAGATTAATGATCAGTTGAATTGCTAGTTGTCCCAAATTCGATCAATATACCAACTCGTGTGCAGCATGTGACCTAATCACTTAATAATAACGAAGATCTTCAATTTGTAACGGAGAAGAAAAAGGATACTTCAAGTAGCATATACAACTCCGACTTTATTTGAGTCCTACGCAAGGTTCCAAATCTTGTTTTTGGATGACATCTTGAAGGTGATTGAAATCTGAGATATCGTCGAGATCTCGAAATTTCGGACAAATTTTGGATGAAATGCAAAAACGAAATTTCAAAACCGTTTTTTTTTCTCGGTCGGAATTTCTTAAATCTCGGTGAGATTTGCCGAGATTGAGGTGTATTTCCACTGATTGAAAAATGGGTTAAACGACGATGAAATTTTTTTAATTTTTTTTGGAGGTTCCTGACACATGAGTGATATTCCCATAAAAATTTTAGATGATTATGAAGCCTGTGGAATTTTTAAAAATTCAAACATTGCTACTGTCCTGATAAAACGCTGACGGGAAAGACGAATGAAAAATGGATCAAATCATGTTATAAAATTTTGAAAATTTTTGTGCATGATTCTGACATATCACTAATATTCCCATATATTTTTTTAGATGATGGTGAAGCTCGAGAAATTTTTAAAAATTCGAACAATGGTGACGTCTGGATGGAAAATGCTTGAAACCACGTTATAAAATTTTGAAATTTTTTTTGGATGGTCCTGATGCATCATTAATATTGCCATAAAAATTTTAGATAATTATCAATCCATAAAGTTAGAAACTTTGACAGCATTTTGATTGATATTCGGATTTTGAGGATTACAATTGGAAACAATCAATATATATTGGCATCACAAATAATAGGCATGAAATGAAATTGATACATATGACAATTCATAATATATACACCACAAATATGACTATACAGGAGTACGTGAGAACTATCTGCGAAAGCACGGATGACGCCAGAATGCAACGGTTAGGCAGAAGTCCCGAACCACCTGTAAGAGCCATAATTGAAGAATAAGTATGCAATATTAACATGTATTGAAAGAAGATGCATAATTAAAGGAGTAGGATCATACAAAGCACAGACAACAATGCGTTTATGTACCTACGAGTAGTAGTACGCCTGTGGTGCAAACTCCAACTACTCGTTATTGACAATGACCCCGTGATACCTCCTCTCGTGCTGTTGCTTGTATTCTTCCCAGGTCATGTCCCACGGTAGCCAGGCAGACTTCCAATGTTCATAATGAGCCATTCAACCGGTATAATTCTCTGACTGGTGAAGGTACCTGACAGATGTATCTCATGCGTATGGATCAGTGTAAGGATCAGTGTAGTCAAACGGCCAAGAGATGCTCGATCCGTCATAACTCTGTCTGTGATCGTACCCACCATGATCCCATCCATAGGGCATCGAACCGTACGTAGGATGCTCAGTTGGGAAGCCCAAATGGCTGGAAGACTGGCTGCTACACCATGAATCTACGTCATCCTAGGGTTGTGTTGCCTGTCGCCCACCCCGCACCACTCGTCGCGCCCTTCTCTGTACTACGGGTTTGCCTCTGTGAGCCCCTCCTTATGGCGCTACCCCCTGTTGCGATCCTCCCGGCGATTGTGGCTGTGAACAGGGTCGGAGGGAGTAGCTGGCAATGTCCATTCCATCATCGCCTCCAGAGTCTGTCGCTGAGCTACTATCAGCGGTCTCTTGGTACTACACAACATGAGGAGGTGTATCTATGTCGTCGTCACTGCCGACATCAGACTCATCATCACTTCGGGCCTTTCCTTTTCCCTTGGCATGCTGGCTGCCTGATAACATCGCCAACCCGCCTAAAGCTCCTGCTAGCATGTCATCATCGTCGGTGCCACGCTTCTTCTTCCCTGTGTGCGTGTCACCGATCGTGAACTCGGCCCAATCTGAGAGGCTCTTCCCACTTGTGATCAATTGGAAGTAATGTTAACACCATTTTGATATTTAGACATGCATGATTACCAAGTAGAATAGAAGATAATTCCACGTTACATGTGGCTTTGTTCATATCTTCCGGCGGGATGGTGTCAACCATGAATCTCACTGGGAGGGGTGGGTCGTACCCTGTGTCCTCATCGAGTAGGGGCTCCCCACCAGACATGGACGAATAGAACCATTCTGCAATAGAGTCGCTACCAGGATACATCGCACCCTCAATGAGGTGATCCAATTGGTCTTCGTCCTGGGCCTGGCGGGTGGATTCATAGTCTCGCACGCGAAGTCGAAGGTGTAGTGCACGAACACGAGCTGCTGGAGCTTCACATAACTTAATCAGTTCCTTAGCTGCGTGTGCACTAAGACAAATGTGCTCTAATTGCGCTTGCAACCACTGGACGATGCGTATTACGACACCAACCGCAAGACGTACTTCTGCAATGCTGGCATCTCATTCCCGAACGACATCCACCATTGAGCTGCAGACAAGATGACAAGAAAAGTGCATCAGTCAGTGCACAACAATAACGTAATAATACCTAAAATTGCGTACATACCTGCCGTCATTTGGGGATCGGCGGTATTGGACTATGAAAGCTAGGTGGCAAACTGTCCCATCCTAAGATGGTATACGTCAGCTTCCTATAGGGCCTGCATCGTGCTACTGCCCTCATCAGCTATAATGCATAGTGCAGTAGAGAGTGCTCCCATGTACTGGGGAGTGCTGCATATATTGTACGAGAACTGAGACCGTGGGTCGAGCACAGAGATTGCAATGGACAAATCACTGTATAGTTAGCACAACAGATGCAAACATTGCATAGTTAGCACAATAGAAATGAACATATTAATTTCACTGACCTGCTTGCACAAACGTGGTATCCCTTAATTCGATAAACCTCTTTTCTAGGACTTTCAGGGATATCCTATACTGGTCTCCGTGCTCCCGCAAGCGATTGTTATACTCATTCCACATAATTACATACTGCATCATGACACCACTGATCGTTGGTAATTTGTTTGGATCCGCGAACCTCAACATCTTGTACAAGGGTTCTACGACCAAGACGGTCCACTCCACTCACTCCCAAAACTCCTTGTCCACGAGGTGGTCATATGCATACTTGTCCTCCTCCATTGCATTTTTATCATCGCATTCTAGTGGTACTTTAATTTTTCCAACCTAGGTTAGTTAGGTTTTATTTAATCAATTAATCATGTCTAGGTTTGTTTAGATATTATATGAAAAATTAATGCCATACTCTATAATTGCATATCTCACAATTGCATTACCATCATGTTTAATATTCCTTATATGATGATAGGTTAGATAGGTTCATTTAGTCAAGAATTATGCTGTTACTTGATTTAGAGACCTGATATAGTGTAGAACTCATTTTGCAGAATATATTTTATACATGTGTAATGTATGGCATGTATTGAAATTTAAGTATGAGACTTGTTGTCTAAATTGTACCTTCCATGAGAATTAGGTGTCCATGTCTATTTCTTTATTAATGCATTGCACTTTAATTTTCTGCTCATTCTTATTATGCACATTTAGATAAATTGCATGTAAAGACCTAGAGATAGATTGTGTGCTCTAGAGACCAGTTGTTGTGTAGAAATTTAAATTCTGCAATGTAATATATGTCTTTGTGTGTAAATAGCTGAATACATCAATTAGAAATAGGAGCTAAGGCTAGAAAATGATCCCGAACCCATAGTCCATGGCGTGTTTGGATGCGTGGATCCAAGCGCAGCTTGAGGCGCTACCCTCGAGGAGTTCTTGGTGCTTAGACACTAAGTTTCTTTTTCGTTTATCTTAATTTCTTCTTTATTCGTTGTTTTATAATTTATCCTGAGATGATTAGTTAGATGGTATGATGATTGTTCTGTAATGGAGTGGCGAAACAGAGCGAGATAATCTGATTTCTTCCTTTTGCTTAAGAACAAAACAATAATAACCTCCATGCACAATAATACCATTCATCTTGTAATTCACTGCAGATAATTATAGACATCCAACCTATTTCTGGTTAAATCACTCTACCTAAAATCGAGAAGGACAAATAAAACTAATGCATGTACTAAGTTAAAGAATTGGCTAAAGGTTATGCATCAATTGGATTATTTTGCAGGATGTCAGATTGTGAGGTTAGAGAGTAAGACCTGATCGTTAGGTTAAGATCTAATTCGCCAAATGCTGACAACCAACAAACTGCACCTACCTAAGAGCTGAACCATCCCAATGTCCCTGAGACTAGACAACTAACACTACCAAGAGGCGATACCAGCACAGATAGAACTCTAGAGAACCCTGACCATTTAGAAATAATTCTGATGTACCTGGAAAGTTCTAGGAAAGATGCCCAAGAGAGCTAAAACCAGTTTATGGAATCTCTACTCACCAATCTAGTTACAGGAACTCCACGTCAAACCAGAACCAAATTTACCCTAGGAGAGTTCCTCCACCTACCTTTGCCAAAGCCACAAAATCACTTGAAGCTGATGATTAGCTACAAGAAATAGAGAAGAAGCTGCACACTGTAGGCTACTTCGAGGAGGAAAAAGTACAATATGTCACATATCAATTGACTGGCCTAGCTGCGAATTGGTGGACCAACTACTGTCGTACACATTCGGGAGAACAACCTATCTCTTGGACCGAGTTTGCCACCCAGTTTCGTAACACCTATGTACCCCTAGGTGAGATGGACATCAAGAGGACAGAGTTCTGGGATTTAACTCAGGGGAACAAGAAGGTAGCAAAATATCTCCTCAAATTTAATGAATTATCCTGATAAGTCCCTAAGGAAACCGATATGGATGCCAAGAAGATATACAGGTTCAAGAAAGGGATGAAAACATACCTAAGAATGCACTTATCTACCCATTTGAGCACTAAATTCCAAGACCTAGCAAACCAGGCCATTATCTTGGAAAATGAGCAAGCCCAATTAAATGAAGAGAGGAAAAAGAAAGCGAGATTTGACATTGTGACACCTACTACTAACCCACCAAGACCTTTTAGACCACCCATGCCAAACTGAAATCCTCCACCTTAACCAGGGATAGAGGCATCTAATCCATATCCTAATGTTCCACCCCAAGACACGTGCCTAAGTGTTACAAATGTGGAGGCCCCTATTATACTAACAACTGCTCCAGCAACCTACTAAGTGTTATCATTGTGATCAAAAGGGACATAAGAGGAGCAGATAACTACTTTTAGTAGGCCAATTTGGATAGAATGCTTCAGAGAAACCACCGAGTCGTGCACCATCAGAACGATGCTCTCAAGGAGGCCCTATTGCCATATCTTCTAAAGGATCTAACAGGGAGTGCCGACCACAGAGTCTGCCCGCCTAAATCTTAAGTTGGTGGAGTAAGTGCAAGAAGCCACCGACGTTGTTACGGGTATACTTCCCATTTCTCCATCCATCTAGTACAATATTATTTGATTTCGGGGCCATCCATTTAGGTGAACTGGATTTCGGGGACGAAATCCCTTTTAAGGGGGTAGGATGAAACAACCCATAATATTAATTAAGAAAATGAAAATCATTAAAAAATTAATCAATACAATAATCCACGAACATGCTTATGAAATCAGCATGCGCATAGAACAGAATATCCCATAGTAACTCAGTAAAAAGGGTTAGGGGGTAAAAAGGTAAAGAAACCAATGTGACTTAGGATAAGACCAAGCCTCCAGAGCACACCAGATTCATTCCCCATTTCCACCCACACTCCAATCGAGAGCCAGGCTAGAGCACAACCATACATCCCCCATTTTCCCACTCCAACTGAGAGCACAGCTGCCATTTCCCCACTCTAAACCGAGAGCAAGAGAGGAAGAACCAGGAAGCAACCGAAGCAAGGCAAGAACCGGAGAGCCAGGAGGAAGGAAGGAAGAGGGGGAAGCAAGGAGGCCAAAGGAGGGAGTTAGGAGCTAGGAAGCTCTAGCTCGGACACCACCTCCACAACACCACCAGCAAGCCCCCTTTCAAGCCCAAACCACATTACCATTTTCTCAATCCAAACCTAGCTAAATAACCATTCCTCAGTCACTAGCAGTAGCATAGCAAAACCGCAATAGCGAACCCATAGAAAATGGGATGGGCTACTCTTGATCTCAGCATCTAGCCATAGATGGGGATGGCCTTGCGCGTGCCCTTTGACCGTATTGTACTCCCCAGCGTATGAAAAATCCATGGGTATAGCTACAACACCGCCATCCCAATTTGAGTAAAGGCTAAGATCATCATTGACCCAAAGGAATATATGTATGTTATGCAAACATATCACAATATTCTGTTCAAACAACACCATAATGTAATGCAAAACAAAATAGAGAGAAAAAGGGGTCTGTTACCCAACCATGGCCTCAGCCATGAAGGTGAAGGGAGGTGCACGGGAGGCCGGTGGAGCGGGGTGAGGGGCCGGTGGGCAGCGCGGAAGTAGGGAGGCCGGAGGGAGCAGATCGGACCAGAAGGAGCCATGGAGAGAGAGAGAGAGGCAAAGGTAGAAGAAAAGAATGGGGAGGATAAGAACCAGGAGAGGAGTAGCCGGAAGAATGGAGAAAAAGGGAGAAGAAAGAAAAGAGAAAAAGAGAAGGAAAAGGAGAAGAAAAATGAGGAGGAGAAAAGAAAAGAAGGAAAAAAAAGGGGAAATAAAAATATATGTATATATTTAATATCATCACGAACAAGAATAAAACAAATAAGAACTCACCGTAATATTAAAGAATTTTAAAAGAGAGTAAATAATAGCTATTAATTAAATAAAAATTTATATAGAACTAACGGCTGTTATAATAATTAAAAATAGGGAGTAATGCATCTACTAAATAAAATCACAACACCAAATCTTAATGAGCGGTATAGACTAAAACACATCAAATTAAATTACGGTGGGCTGAAATACCATAATTAAAAATACACCAAATTAAATTGCGACTAACCCATAATTTATCTAAACCAAGTCAGGAAAAAAGGTTGGACGTCATAAAACACACCACAATTTAATTTCCACATGAATTTAATATTCCATGATTCTAGGAACCGAATTGAATCCAGCAGACGGCCACTTTCAGGATCCGAGTGATGTAGAATATTCTAACTCGATATCAGGCAAGTTTCTTTTGATCATATTTGTGAAATCGTTTTCAAATGTTTGTAGATATCATCATTGCATGGAAAAATATATTTTAAATCAAAACCCTAAATTGAATGGACTGTTGGAAAGTTTGATGTGTGACCTGTTGTGGCAGAAATTGGTTAACCTGTTGTGCCGTAAATTGGTTATGAATAAGTTGAATTGTTGATGAACTATTGTTATTAGTCGGAGTAGTGTACTACCGTTGTTAGTCGGAGTACAGTATTACCATTATCGTCTGAGGTACTGTACTACCGTTGCTAGTCAGAGTACAACACCGCGACGTGCATTGAAGTCAGGGTACTGTACTACCATTGCTAGTCGGAGTACCGTTGGTATTGGGAGTACCACTTATTTGCATTGAAGACAGGGTACCATTGGTGTTGGGTATATGAGAAATGATAGTAATATGTTTGATAATCTAAAAAGTGGAAACACGAAATTTTCCTAATAAAACTCTATTTTCTGAAAAAGGATTTGAGGGATTGAAAGTTTAAATGAGATGAATATGGAGGAAAAATTCATTAGATGCATTTTGCTATTATTGCTTGCTGAGTACTTTT
This sequence comes from Otatea glauca, assembly GCA_036346275.1. NCBI lineage: Eukaryota > Viridiplantae > Streptophyta > Magnoliopsida > Poales > Poaceae > Otatea > Otatea glauca. The sequence goes on from CM070728.1 coordinate 16,361,793, forward strand.
GTACTCACTCTTGCTTAACTCCCCCTTTGCTTAGAGAATTACTGCGGTGGTCAAGCGGCTGGTTTGGACCTTGATCCCAAGGGTGCCTACGAGGTAGAGGGTGAAGGTCACCTGTAGAATCAAATATACAAGGATGTAGGCTACCAGGAGGGTTAGAAAGTTGGGTAGATCGTACAGCCGCTTTTGTTGGACCTTGGGTGATTAGCACTTTTGTATTATATTTTTGTTGTACTTGGATCGTATGTATAATTAATGTACTAGACTTGTAGCCCTGCATGGCAGTCCACTGTTAATCGTAAGAACTGGTCATCATTATTTCTCAGCATTCTTCACAACAAGTTGGTTACATCCGCACATGCAGTTGCACACACATGGTGCAAAAAGTTGCCAAAACTCTCGGTGAGTGGGCCGGGTTTTTTTAGAATTGACTATCCACAAAAAATTTTGTGTGCTCACAGCAATGCCAAAAAAACTTGCAAAAAAAGTACTGTGGCTGTGAATCGAACCCAGCACTGGAGGTTTGCAACCCTTGAATTTTACCAACTAAGCTAGAGATGCTACTGAGTATTAGTATTAAGGAGTTAGTTGCTTCATGTATGTCAGTCACGTTGTTTTTAATGGAGACTCAATCATTCACTCAATCGGGTCACAAACAGAGCTCTCACTTTCCTCTTTGCAGGCGAGGAACTCCATCCCCGAGCTCTCCCTTTCTTCCTCACTTTTTTCCGACCAAACTCCAGCCAAATCCGGACCTATCCGGTCAAGAAGGGAAATCTCGTCTCAATACACCGAGATTTCGGCGGTTTTGGCTGAGATTTCGACAGCTTGTCCAAGATTTCTCCGAAGCAAGTAACGAGATTTCGATGCTTTTCTAGCGAAATTTCATTTAATTTGTCCGAGATTTTGTCATTTTGGGCTGGAATACAGACAATATGTGCTAGAATTGGTTGGTTCTAGGCTGGATGTGGCCGGATTTGGTGTGTTATTGCATCCTGCCGGTGTTATTTGCATAGACACCACTCCAAGTGTGCAATGCGAATTATTTGTTGTAGATATGTACCACGATTTATGCTAGACATTCAATCTTTTTTGTAAATGGCATGACTGATCGATGGACCAGCTAGTATGCTCTTTTCATATTTAGCATGTACAATAACTAGCTAGTAGCAGTGTATATATAAGTATGCTCTTTACTAATTTTTTTAGTGTATGGACGAAAGATTGATAAATGAAGAGCGCTTAGATGATTATATAACGGCGATGTTATAATTGGTGGGAGAGGATGAAGATGATGTCAATGGCTACTTTGCATTTAGTTATCACAGATAATATTTTTATTATTGATTCATTGCCTCATTGCGCAATTGGAGTATATTTTCTTTAGTGCACACGCAGCTAAGGAACCGATTAAGTTATGCAAAGCTCCAACAGCCCATGTTCGTGCACTACAACCAATCGAAATGCTGTCAAAATTTTTAATTTTACATTACCCTTTTAAGAATTTTATAAATTCACTAGAGTGTGATTATAATCCAAAATTTTGATGATAGCTCAAGTATTGCCTTAGAACCCTTCTGTAAAAGTTTCAAAAATTCTAAAACTTTTTTTGGTTGCTCAACCAAAGCTATGTATTGATCATCAGGCTTTTATCACGACAGTACCATTGTTAGAATTTTTAAAATTCCTCAGGATTGATAATCATCTAAACATTTTATGAGAAGATTAATGATGCATCAGGACTATCCAAAAAAATTCAAAATTTTCTAATGTGGTTTCAATCATTTTTCATTCAGTTGAAGTTTGCCGGTAAGGCTTTTATTAAGACATCACCACTGTCCGAATTTTTTAAAATTCCTCAAGCTTTATAATCATCTAAAAATTTTATGGGAATATTAGTGGTATGTCATAACCATTCAAAAAAATTAAAAAATTTCTAGTATGGTTTGTTTAATTTTTCATTCGGTTCAATTTTGCCATTCAGCGTTTTATCACGATAATAGCACTGTCCGATTTTTTCAAAATTCCTCATGCTTTATAATCATCTAAAATTTTTATGGGAATATTACTGATGTGTCATAACCATCCAAAAAAATTTCAAAAAGTTTTAGCATGTTTTGCACCATTTTCCTCTCGGTTCAATTTGACCAAAATCTCGACAATATCGGGCGAAATCTCGGAAATTTCGGTGCAAAAAAAAACTGGATTTGATTTTTTTTATATATATTTCATCTGGAATTTTTCTGAAATTCCTAGCTCTCAGCGAAATTTTGGATGTCGGTCACCTCCGAGATCTCAATCGAAAATGAGATTTGAAACCTTGCGCATGACACATGAGGCTTCTAGTTCTAGGCACTCATGCTGAAGCAGGAGAGGTCTACTGGGTTTGTTTTTGTTTTTTGTTTTCCTTCTCTCTTCTATTTATCAGTGATTTTTAAATCACTTCAGGTAATCTTATAAAGTACAGTGCTCATTAAACAGAAAATAAAAATTTGTAGTTATTTTTTAATGTGTTTCAAAATTCAAACCACTATCGCATCTTCTTCTAATAATCGAATATCCTTTATATGAATCTCCAAATACTTTTGACGGTTAAGATAGTGCACGTACCTGCATGTGTGTGGTTTTGCTTTTTTTCATGTTTTTCTCTAAACTAGATAATTAGGTAGAAGTAATAATCAGAGAAGGCATCCATCACTCATGGTAATAAGACTTAGGTTGTTTGTTTCGGCTTAGTATTTTTTGTTTATAGTTTAAAGTCAATTTTTTGGCTTAAATAACTTAAAAACTATCTGTTTTTAAGCCAAGCCAACATGTTTAGCAGACTGATTTTAGTTGGGTTGGCTTATTATTGTGAAGCAGAAAATATCCAAAATACCCTTATTGTATAATTTCGGTTTTGAGTGAACATGATATTGATGAACACATAGCAATAATTATAACTGAATATCAAAATTATCAATTCATACACACATTAGAATTGTTGTTCATACAAACAATTATCTTTGATCAAATTGCTAAACAAAAACATACCCAAAATTATAATGGATGTTCATCATCCATCCATCATCCTTCCAAGTGGGCAGCACGACGGTGGCCCCAGGATGGAGGATGACAGTGTGGAGGAGGCCACCTCCCACCGTGCCACGGCCAGAGCTAGTCGCCTCCGGTCGCACCATGGGCAGATCTGGTTGCCTCCATTCATGCCATGCCCTCATCCGACCGCCTCTCGCCGTTCCACGGGTGGATCCGGCCGTCTCCACTTGTGCCACGCCCAGATACTACTGTCTCTACCTGTGCCACTCCCAGATCCTGTCGCCTCCTACCGCTCCACACTTGGGTCTAGTGGCCTACACCCGCCATGTCGGATCTGGCCCCTTCCTGTCACCCTACGGCAGGATCCGTTCGCTTCCACCCGTGCCACACCCTGATCTTGCAGACTCTTGCCACTCCACACTCAGGTCTGGCTGCCTCCATCCGCATCATGCAGGATCCGGCCACCTCCACACGCGCAACGCCAGATCCGGTCACCTCCAACAGCCCCACGCTGGATCCGGCTGCCTCCTGCTGCCCTACGGCTAGATCCGTTTGCCTCCACCCGCGCCACGCCTAGATTCGGCAACCTCCACCCGCGTCATGCCCGGATCCTGCTGTCTAATGCCGAGGACGTATGAGGCGAGAAGAATGATGCCGAGGACAGAGGCGCTGAGCGACGGGCAAGGGGACAATGGCTGTGCATCGGGGGGCAAGGAGGATGAGGCGCAGGGAACGAGGACGAGATGAGCAGAAGAGGAGGATGAGTAATGGGAGTTAGGGCTCGAGGAAAGATGATTTATACCCTGGTAGAGGTGGGTTAATAACTTGAAATAAAGGGCTATTTCCAACCCGCAAAAGCCAAAAAAAAAACATCTCTAAATTGGCTTTTAGTTATATAAAAAACTTTTAGCCTTTTTAAGGCCCGGTTGAAAAGTTAGTCGTTTTGTTTCTACTTGACTCTTTTTTTTTTGCATTCAAGCTAGTGGAAAAGTTAAAATAAACAGAGAGCTTTAGACCGGCACAGTAGCACAATTCACCATTGTTCACCAAGCCAGAAAAGCCAATCTTCTTTGGTCAGGCTTAATTCATTCTTGCTCATCACAAAAAAAAAAACTCATGAAGCGATGAACACATTCTTCTTCTTCTTCTTCTTCTTCTTCTTCCTGTTGACGACTCTCACCACAACCGGGCTCCTCACGAGGTGCCTCCCGGCGCCGTCCGACCAGACCAGCCGCCCGAACACGTACTCCTGCGGCAAGAAATCCACCTTGGCCCTGAACGTGACGACGAACTTCCTCTCCTCCCCCGCCGCGGAGAACTTGAGCCGTCGCGGCCGCACGGCCACCGACACGCCGGGCGGCTCCGCGACCCTCACGTCGTACGTGGCCGGCGCGGCGCCGACGTTCCTCACCCTCCTCGTGACAGTGTGCTGCTCGCCGGACGGCGACAGGTGCGGCACCGCGATGGACGGGTAGTTCAGGTCCTCCAGTTTCGGGTGCCTCGCCGGGCAGGCGTACGGTGGACTCTGGTCGTCGTCGTCCGGCTGCCCGCTCATGAACGTGGCGATCACCGATGAGTTGTAGCCCAGCGTGCAGAGGAAGTCGAGGTAGTCGGTGGCGTTCATGTCGTAGACGAGGCCCGGGTCCGCGGCGCGGTTGGGCTGCACGTGGCCGGCGCCGTAGCTGAACGGCGTCGCCCGGAGGAACGACGAGTTGCTCATCGGCTTCCTCATGTTGTCCTGCACCCTCGCTGCAAATTAAGATAGAACAACCTCTTGTCAGTGAACAAGATACGAGCTAGTAGTTGGCAACGTGAGGTGTTTACGCTTTCGATTACCGGTTGTCATGATGGCCGACTTGATTGCCGCGGGGCTCCAGTCGGGGTGGAGGGCCTTGAGGAGACCGGCGATGCCGGCGACGTGCGGGCACGACATGGAGGTGCCGGACTCGGAGTTGAAGAGGACGCGGCGGTTGTCGAAGGCGAGGCCGGTCGGGCCCGCCAGGCTGGTGAACGCCGCCAGGATGCTGACACCCGGCGCAGTGATGTCAGGCTGCAAATGGGCATGCATACAGTTACGATGCTTGGAACTGGAGATTGCATTGGTTGATCGATCGATCACACTTTGAGGCAAGATATGGACATTGTGTAATTGAGAATGTTTGGACCTTGAGGATCTGAGGAGTGACGGTGTTGGGGCCCTGGGAGGAGAAGGCGGCCATGAACGGCGCCGGCTTCGTGTCCAGCGCGGTGCTTGGGGCGGTGATGTAGCCTGACGCTGACCTGCTCAAGAAGCAGATCGAACTGGTCTTAGATTACAATAGAAACCGTAAGCAAAATTGGAGAAAACACTTAAAACACATTAGCTGGAGCAATCATCAAGAATGCAGCCGAATAAAAAATTTACCAATTATGACTGCTGAAAATAAGTTAAGCGAAAGAAAATTATGGATGGAAAGAATTAAGCAAGTACTCAATTGCTTAGAAAGAAAAAAGAGATTTTACCTGCGAGCTTCGCGATATTAGCACGACGTTCTAACCAAGTGAGTTTATAGACAGCTAGTTCATCTCTCAAAATTAATCAATAAATCTTAGAACCCTACCTGGTTGAATTCATGTAGGCGAGCAGTGCGACTCCATCAGAATAAGTGATGTGCGTGGCCGGGAGCACGTGCGCATCGGCAATCATCTCATTTCCGGTGGCCTCATCGTTCGCCAGCACCATGCCAACCCCGCCGGCCCGACGAACCGCCTCGCCTTTGTCCACTCGCGCGTTCTTCCCACGCATGCACACGACGATCTTCCCCTCCATTTTCGCCTTGTCCAGTGACCCCTCAATGCACAATGTCCTGCAGAATCAGTCGTTGAACAAACTTTACATGGCAGAAATAAGATTATAGTTTCAGGTTTGGCAAACATGGCAAGTTTCAGCTCAAATGCTTGTTCTTACGCTTGTGCAACTGTTGCATTGACTGCCTTGGCTTCTCCAGAACTGATCAGCGGGTAATACTTGTCGTCAGGAAGGCGCACCGGCGAGAGACTTTGCCCCTGTGAAAAATAAAATATTAAGTTACGTCAGTGACACAGCAGAAGCATTGGAAGATAATTCGAGCTATTTGTTACTGACTTTGATCCGCTTCTTGTTTTCAAGCACGAGGTACACCGGGAACTCCCTGTCTATGGTGCTCGCGCCGACGGTCATGAGCCACGGCGCGGTGTTGGACACCGTGCCGGCGCCCGGCCCGGAGTTTCCAGCCGAGCAAACCACAGTGACGCCGTTCTTGACAGCGTGGAACGACCCGATGGCCACGCCGTCCCTGAAGTACTCCGCGGGCGAGCCGCCGAGGGACACCGAAAGGACGTGCACCCCGTCGTGGATGGCCGCGTCGAACGCCGCGATGATGTCGGCGTCGAAACACTCGCTGCCGTTCACGGGCCGCCAGCACACCTTGTACGCCGCGACGTGTGCCCTCGGCGCGCCGCCCTTCGCCGTTCCGTTGCCGTACCCGAAGAGGTTCGCGCCCGGCACGAACCGGCCGGCCGCCGTCGAGAGCGTGTGCGTGCCGTGGCCGTCGGTGTCCCGCATGCTGGCCGGGTTCGCCTGGCCGACGGTCGCCAGGTAGCCCTTGTTGAAGTACTGTGCACCAATCAGTTTCCTGCAGTGCATACAATGACATGATTGACATCAACTACCTGAACACTCACTCTGCATCTTCATCAGAATGAACAGCACAAAACTGAATTAGCCAGCATAGTAACAATGCTAATTGCTAAACACTTTAGGTAGTGCTCTAGTCAATATTCCAGGAGAATCTTGCCTGAGAAAACAAAAGATTTCAGAGGGGAGCAATGTGATAAGAATGGTCCATGCAGACAAGCAAGCTGTGCTCTGAGCCTCTGAGCATATTCTCTCACGAGTGCATTTCTTCAGGTTGTGACAGTGGCAGTGGCAGCGCAGAGCTGATATTAGAGCCCATGCGTACCAAGTCCAAGCTTGTGCATGGATTAACTCTTTTTGGATCTTTTTCTGAAGAAATGCTGTGGTGTCTAGCCGCTAGCTGCTTGTCGATACCTGAGGCTAGCACTGTGCAGCATCTCCGAGCTACTGGGACGTAGTATACATGGGGGAGACAGGTTGGTTTGGCACGTACTACTACAGTACTACCACCACCAAGCACGATCCCCGAGGAGGAGGCAGAGGTGGGGGATCATGTAATCATGGGAAAACGCACGACAAAGGGACGGAAATCTTTCTAGGTTTGGGCTCTAATCTTTGCAGAATTACGGCAGCAATCTGTGGCGCCAAAAGCAAAAGGAGCCGTTTCGTTTGTTATTGATGATTGTGAGGATGACCTCCTGCTCTGCCCTCACATGATTCACGGCGTAGACTGGGCGACTGGCAGAAAGGAGAGGTATTCATGGGTTTTTGTTCGTTATATTCTTTTCCACTTTGCGCCTTGTTCATGCTGATATTTTGAACTAGCATAGTGATACTATAAGTACAAGCTTATGTTATTGAATTTCTTCTTTCTCACAAAATTTAGTTGCCAACACAATTTCACAATTCGTATTAAGCATTGTATAATGAGCAGTTACCGCGAAGTTAAGGTTTGTTTGGCCTTTGCTTAAGCTAGCACAGCTACCTAGCTACTTTTTTTAGCATAACTCTAAAATATAAGGCCTTAGGTTTTAGAAGGAAAAAAAAAGGCCCTCGATCAACATAGAGAGGCTGAAGTAGGAGTGGTTTTTATCAAGGGCATGTCAGATTGAAAGTTTAGTTTTTTTTAGTCTATAAGTTGAGTATATCCAACTAGCCCTAAAACATTTGGATGCGTATCCTCTGCCGTTACCTGATTCATGACCAACGGATCAAGCAAAGGATGGTTAGGATCGAGGCCAACGAGGTATTCAAGGGCATCATTTTTTCTTTGGCTTTGAACTCCACCGTTGGATCTTGATCGTGCGGCTCTCAATCCATGCTGTTCCCACCGTTGGATCTTAATCATGCGGCTCTCAATCCATGCCATTCGGTGCCTTGCCTTCATAGAAGGAGAGGACGTGCGTCCTAAACACTTGTACGTAGCGTAGCTACTCTGTTAAACTAATCAAGACCAATAATTAAGCCAATTTGCAGAACAAATCCAAGTCAAACCAGACATGTCTCTGCAACCGAAGACGGCTCTACGTAACCTCTTGTTGCTAAAGAAAACTTACGGTCGTTGGGTACAGTGCAGTTTAGTTTAGTTTACACTATGCAATGTTGCACAAGAACATGACTACCGGAGTCAAGCAGAGACACATTGGCAAAGGATTAAACAAAACAGATCAACACTCAACAAAACCCCATCAGGATAATGCAATGCTTGGTTGGTTCTAACTCCAAGAGAGATGATCAGATGAAGGCACATAGGTTAAACTGCACGTCACCCGACTGTCGAGGCACCGTGCAGTGCTCCACACCAGAGAGAGAGAGAGAGAGAGAGAGAGAGAGAGAGAGAGAGAGAGAGAGAGAGTGAAGCCATGGAGGGGTGCAAGGAAGGAGCCAGAGAGAGACAGACCTGTTGCAACGAACCTGTGCGTCAGAGGACTGGTCCTGGCAGATTCCCCGCCACCGCGCGGGCGCGGGGCCCATGCCGTCGTCGCTGAAGCTGCCGGCCTCCGGCCACACCCCTGCACGCAACGCACGCACGCACGCACGCGCCCCCGCAGCGCGCGGCGCAAACAATCCTTGTTTAGTACATCCCATGCGGACATGCTATGTATGGCCCCGCGAATACTATAGTCGCCCGCGCGCAGGCCGGGGATGAGGAGGACGGGGGATTTGACTCCACATTCGGGGATTCCCTTTCACCGCCGTGCCGGTGACCGCACGTAAGGGCCGCGCAGGCGCAGGCGCAGCGGCGGCAGCACGCGTGAAAAAGAGCACTTTTGATTGTTTGAACACCACTCTCTCTGCTTTGGTTTTATAGCCAGCCCAGCTCTTCAGTTTGTAACTGTAGGCCGTTTGGTTTGCTTCCCTTTCAAACCAAACTAAATATCGATAAACTTAATGAAGATTGGCTATTTGTTACCAAAATTCGGTAACACACACAAAAATATGATAACGCCAATATAATCTAAATGTCACACGCGAGTTCTTTCTTGTCAATTTTGGCTTTGCTAGGTTGGCTATGCCAAAATTTTGGTTTGGTTTACATTAGCCATCAACCTAACAAGCCTACTTATACATGCTAATCACTGTTCCGTTCTCGTAGAATGAGAGATGAAATAAGCTTTCGGTATTTTGTTGATAAACCAAGTACTAATCTTTTGAGAAATTTTATAGTGGATTACATAGGTAGTAAGTAGTGGTAATAGAAATCAAATCTAACCATTCATTCTCAAGGGTATTTTAGACTTTTCCTATCTATTCATCAAGGGTATTTTAGATTTTTCCTAATTCGTTTACAGTTTTGGATTCACCGAATACCTGGTGATCTTCAAAGACTTCTTATCTATTCCTTCGTCATTCATCGGGATCATAGGACGTGTTTTACCGTAAAGAACAGATAGTATGACGGAATTTTTTACCCTTTTACCCCTCTTTCAATTTTACTACCGATACTACAGGTGGTAGTATAACTAGATCTTAATTGATTTCAACCATTAGATTAAAAGGAATGGACGACTTATATTGATTTTAATCCACTGTAAAAGAGCTTAATCATTTTTAGCCAAATGATAGTTCTCTGGAAAACGTCTTCTCTATAGCTAATAGCATAGTACTAGTAGTAGCTTGAATTGCATGATTCCAAGTAGACGTGGGCATCATGTCGATCTTTTTGCGGCCCTCCTGCGGGACAGTACGCAATGCATACCGGCCGGATCGGTATGGCATGATTGTCAGAGCCGCGCCGGACATGCCAAACACGATATGTGATATAACATGACACGTCTCGAAGGGCTGTGTTTGGGCAAGCATGGCATGTTATAGGACCGAGAGAGGCATGACATATATTTGGTGTGAGTTTTTTTTATAGTTTTTAACAAATATTATAAAAAAGTTGGCAGCAGAAGTGAAGTAAGAAGAACTGCTCCAACAATGCAACAAGCACAAAACGGTTGAACGTTGGTAGAAGAAGCTAAACGGCAAGCCATCTAGTTCGTCCTCCGAAGCGTTGATCAGATCGCAATAGAATCTACGAGTAGGGATCGACCACTATCTCAACTCGTCTTTTGCTAAGAACGAATAAAATTTAATTCTTTTCCCTCAATATTTGTATCTATTACCTTACCCTCATGCTTTAGCTATTTTTCACTTCTCGCAATAGTACAAATAGACGAATGAGTCTAAACCAGTCTGACACGACGGGCTAGCCCAAGCTAGACCCAACGGCCCATCATGCTCTGGCATTGCCCAAGTTCCTAGTCCCAAAACCCATAAAAACCGACGCCACACTCGACTCAAGGCAGGCCGCGACAGTTTCCACGGGAGAGTAAGGGACAATTAACCCTCTACGCGGCACTCCATCCATTAAGACTGCGAGTCAAAAACGTATACGTCTGGACAGATTCTAATTGCAGCTGCTCCTCACAAGCCAACAGAAGCGTCAGCTGCCTCCTCCTCCTGCCATTTACACTACACGGGTTCATGAGCCAGCAGAATTTTGGACTGGTATTTTGGTCTAATCAACACATGCTCGGTGTTTGGTATTCTACTTAAATAATTCCTGTGTCTGAATGCCTGATTTTCTTGTGATTTATGAGCACGTTAAGGTAGATGGAATGATTGATTCTGAATTCTAAAAGAAGAAGAAATGACTAATTCTAACTCGGTCAGTTGACAGGGCGTAGAAATTGGTGGTAACGGTAACTGCTGAAACAGTGTAGGGATCATGTGAAAGTGAATTTACCAGTGTCTAGATTGCCAATGATGATGCCTTCGCCAAATCTTGCTTTGGCCCAGATGGAATTGTCCTTTACGCGGCCATCTTTCTCCATCCCGAGAAACTCCCATGAACGGGTTGTGTGCAACCTATGGCCTCTGTTTGAGAAAACTGAGATGACGCTCGGATGCTCTGTGCAGAAGCCGAACAAATCATCAAAACGAAATCCTGCATGAATGAAAATGAATAGAAAAGGACAGCGATACAAGGAAAGAACGAAGAAGAAGACATACTTGAGATCTCCATTGCCTCTTCTTCCTCCAGTGTGGCAGCGAAGCCATTTATGTACTTGGTGTACGAGTAAAAGATTGCATCTTTCGCCTTCTCCTCACTGCGCTCACACAATCAATCCGAAAGCCTTACTTGCATTTGCAGCAGATGCGTCAACTAGAACAAGCAGATTGATCGGTAAGATGCTGCTACCTTCCCAGGACAGAGCCCAAGAACGCGTAGTGCGAGTTCTTGGCGCGCTCTTGGTTAGAAGCCAAGGCGGCTTCCTCCCTGCCATGCGAGTGGCCTCCGAGGTAGACAACATACGACTGCAAGAATCAAGAAAGCAACTTTCTATCAGCGAAAACAAGAAGAGACTCAAACGAAGAAAAGGATCACGAACCACCATCCTAATTACCTTTCGAGAGTAGCTATGCATCTCTTTTTTAAAAGTTGCACAGATATTAAAGTATAAATGAAAGTTAGATAGTGATTAATCCTACTACCTTTTGAGCAGCAGAAGTCGGCTGCTGGAGGAGCACAAGGCTAGCGATGATCAGCAGGACCGGAGCAAGAAGAGCAGTGGAATTCTTCAGAGAGGAACACATGTTACACCGTCTCCTTTGGATGCTTTTATGGACCAGTGATCAATGGTTAGAGGAGACTGGAATGGATTGGGACTTGAGAGACTGTGCTGTGAATGTGCTTGGGCACTGTTAGTTTTTTATAGGCTCAAAGACAGCATGGGGTGTATCTTGTCCTCTCCTCTCCTCTTACAGAAAGTGGTGGGGGCTTTTTGTTGCCCAAAAGCGCCTTTTGATGAGAAAAAAGAAGGGTGCCTTTCAGTTATTTCCCCACCGCTCGGCATACGCTAAAAACCTTTTGGCGTTTTCAACTGAAGATATCATGATGTCCTTAAGGACCTTAACTCAAGAAAGAAATGCGAATCCTGCAAACCCACTGGAACGTGGATATTTATTTCTGCATCACCATCCGCCTGCGGTAACCTGTTCCGTTTCTTCAGAGTTTTTTTAGCAAGAGCAATTCTTCAGAGTTCAGACCACGAATTTTGTGGGTACATCATGTGGTGACACACGTGAGACCAACCATGTAGGCAGAAGGGAAGAAGCTGAAACAAAAATGTAGGCTGAAGGGAAGGGTAGTTTCGGTATTGACGACTGCAAGTAGTACCGACGGGGCAGAGCCGGGTGAGGGCCCAAAACTCGTTCTATATATATATACTAGATGCGTGGACGCGGCGCACGTCGCGCTAGTCGCAACGCACCCACACATCAATAGAAAAATTTCCTACGGTCTTCCTACAATCTTAAAAAAAATTGGGGTTTTTTTACAAAAATAACTGGAGAAATTCTGGGTTTTTTGGTGTCTTTTCAGGAAAAAAAGGCTCTATACGTAATTCACCAAAAAAAAATTTTGGGGTTTTTTTACAAAAATAACTGGCGAAATTCTGGGTTTTTTGGTGTCTTTTCAAGAAAAAAGGGCTCTATACGTAATTCACCAAATTTTTTGGTGTCTTTTCATTTTTTTTTGCTCCTTTCGGTGAAAAGGGACCTATTTTTTTTAAAAAAAATTGGGGCTCTTTAAAAAAAAGGTGAATTCTGTTTTTTTGGGATCTTTTACATAATTTTAATTTTTTTGGGGGTTTTTTACAAAAAAAACGAATTCCTGAATTTTTGAGGCCCTATACATAACTTTACAAATTTTGGGTGGCTTTTCCCGAAAAAAGGTCGAATTCCGGTACTGTTTAGGGGCTTTTCGCAAAAAAGAGGATCGGCACGTAATTTCTGGATCCAGGGTCTTTACACAAAAAAACACAGCTCACGGGCGTGACACGTGTCCTTGCCATGCGTCGCAATTGAGCGTCTCTAGAAACATCCATATCCAAACGGAGCATCTCCAGAAACATCCATACTCAAACGAACTTCTGTTTCCATGCTGCATCTTTGGGTCTGATTATTTTCATTTTTCAAATGAGACGATAATCTGAATTGGGCTACTTTGGTATATGAATCAACACTCAACAGCTGAGTTCATATCACACACTGTTGATATACTCAGTGTTGTCACATCATTCCTTCTCTGTGCATGTGCAATTGTTCTGAGTCCAAATGAGTTGCGGAACCTGAACACTGAATAGCATTTATCTCTGTATTGCTGCAGCTTCAACCCGTTAAATTCTTGCATTTGGTTTGAACTCTCTGGAGAACCGACGGATCGGGATGTTGGCCTGCTTGGTGGTGTAAAGTGACACTGTATATTTGTTTCTTTGCATTCTCGTTATTCAGATAGCAAACACCCTGTCCTGACATCAACAATTCAGGCTTGTTATGTCGTGGGAAGGCTAGGAGCTTTCAACTCTTCGAATTTGCAGGTTGGATTTATACGTTCAATAGCTATAATGATACATTACATTTGACGATTCACCTCCAACATGAATTTTTTTTTTTGGAAAAAGGGTTTTGTCTCTATAAAGATTTCCTGGAATTCCTCCACTCATGGCGCCAAACTGATAACCGAAAGCCTGAAAGTGTATGCATCAATTATAAGACAAATCTTCTGGGTTTCATTTGCCAATGCTTGGAAACACAAAATTGTTTCCACATCATATGTGCTGACTTGTGACTTTTGCAAAAAGTTGCAGGCACTATTTTGATTTGTGAACCATCTTTCGCATTGCTTGGCTTGGCACTTAGCGCTGCAAACTCGGAATCATATGGGCCAAGCTCATAGATAAAAAATCTGACGTCTTACAGTAGCCATACTTCTTTATCAAATGCTTACATCTTTGTAGCCCTTGTCTGTTATATACTGGCATCTCTCTCTTGATGTTCTATGCAGTTATCTTGTTTCCTTGACTCTTCAAGACTTGCAATTCTGTTAACTTTGATTTCAGCTGGCCAGCTCAATGTTGGACTATGACCCTCTTTACGATTCTGATCAAGCTTCTGCTGTAATGCGTTCATCTTTCCACGATATCAGTGATGTCGAGCTCCAAGACAATGGGGCCTGAGTTTGGTAAGGATAGGAAATATTCAATTATTTGGAAACTCGTAGTGTGGTTTCTGCTATTCTGAAAATCACCCTATTTTTTTTTTCAGGGTAGACTTTGGAACATCAAATTATCTTGGATTGGATGTATTACTGAACTGTCTTACACAGCTAAGCTCAGAGTAAGGCATCTTTCGCTGATATTGTACAGTAGCAGACAAGCAGTTTTAGCTTGGAAGAAGCTTCACTACTGATCATGTAATTTTTAACTCAATTGTGGGGATAAATTGGCACCTTAAGTCTGCAAGCATATATTACCTGAACCCGAATCGCGAGACTAACCTATATTAACACTGATAACTCTGGAAGTAAATTAACCATTTTTAGACCCTTGTTTTTTTTAATGATTAGACTCTTGTTTATTCATTTATTGTCCCTGTCTTCAGTGCCAGCTCTATAACCCTTGGATCTAGTATTAGGTATCAGTGACTGAGTGAGCATGCTAAGTAAAATGCTTGATTTTGGTACGGTATGTCATCAAGTGAAATCACTTCACAGGACATCACATACGTAATGAAATGTGATATATTATTTTTCAGATTTAGTATCATCGTGCATCGTAATTAACTCTTTGTCGTTGATGTGGCTTTGACAAAAAATGCAGACACTTGGGCATCAAACAAGTGGTTTTTGGTGGCAGAAAAATGGGCGACTGGGAAGAAGGCATGACGAGCTCCGCTCATGGATACAAGCACTTCAAAATATAATAATCAACAAGTAATATGCAGTGAATCCCCCTCAGCCTCCGAGGGCTTTCAAACCCATAGTTTCAGAGAAATTTTGTTGAGAACCGACTAAAGATCGCCTGGACCGGTTCTTGTATGCAGATAGTTTTCTCATAGAATCGTGTGGTTATGATAAAACCTGATCCTGCAGTCCACTGAAATGTACTGTGCGAACGAGGAAGAAGGAAGCAAGGCTAACTGCATTTAAAGTAAGAAATAACTAAGCACCAGTCTAGTGTCAGTAATTATGCCTGCACCAGTCTAGTGTCAGTAATTATGCCTGCACCAGTCGCGTGGCTCGTGGTGCGGGTGGCAAAAAATCGGACGGAGCGACGCGCTTGCGCGAGGGATCGAAGACGCGATCACCTGGCCGCGAACGAAAAGCATTACCGCTGCGCCACACGCTCTGACTTTAACATTGACGGTGATAAAATACCTGAGTTGTACCAGCGGGCGAGTCATGTGGGCGACGTGGCTCAACGTGGGGCGCGCCGTACGCACGACGGAGCGACCGGTCGCCCGCGCGCGCGCGACGCGGCGTAACGGAAGGTGGCCACGTCCTGCACAGACCGACGTGGACACCGGCAGCGAGCGGAAAACTTTTCAAGCTTAATATACGGAGTATACACATACATTATTGCTTATTCTGGGCCGCTATTTCACGAACGTTGAAATGGGGCATCACGGAGTTTAGGCTCCATGATTTCAGATGCACGGATTCAAGTTAAATTTGGGTATATTTTTTAAAAAATTTAGTTTTAGGGTATATATCCATCTATAACAATTCAAATAAAAATATACCTTTGAAAAAATATAATTGAATTCAAAGTTTTTAAACGAATTTAGATTGCATGTTTTGTTGATTTATATATATAATCAGCACATACCTACAATCAAACTATCATCAAAAAAAGAAACTCTAGTTTAAATTTCAGTTCAAACTTATTTGAACTAGTTAGTAAATTAGTTAAACTCAACATCCTAAAAATTTCAAAAAATTACACATACAATACGTAGGAGAATATACACATTTTGTATCATAGAGTCCAGGCTCCATAGTGTCTTAAGTAATTATACTATATATATACACTTCATCCCTTTCCTAATGTTGGGAGGTTTCCTGGAAGGGGACGCTGTCCACGTGTCGCTGGAGCCGGCTCGGCTCGAGCCTCGAGTCGAGCCGAAAAAAAATTACAGACAAGTCCTTTTTTTATTTACGGATAGGTCATTTTTAAGAAAAAAATTACACTCGGGTCCTTGTTCAGAAAAAAATGCAGATAGGTCCTTTTTCCCAAAAAAAGAATATATATTACGCTTTGGTCCTTTATGCGTTTTTAAGGCTTGCGCTCGGGTCCTTTTCCACAAAATAAAAATTACGTATAGGTCCTTTTAATTTACGAATAGATCCTTTTTCCAGAAAAAGAATATATATTATGCTTTGGTCCTTTATGCGTTTTTAAGACTTGTGCTCGGGTCCTTTTTCATAAAACCAAAATTACGTTTAGGTCCTTTTTCGCAGGGAAAAAAACCATTCAGATCCTTCTTCGCAAAAAAAACATACATTTTTTCCCATTTTCTTTACCATTACGTTTAAGCCTTTTTGCCGAAAAAAACCCCATCTTTCTCGTGTAAAAAGCAACGCCCGCGGCGTGGCACGCCGCGTACAGGTTGCTAGTTTATTATTATAGTGGAGAGGATTGCCAGGCCCAGAGTCGCGCCATGTCACCATCTTCATGAGGAAGTCCTCCGAAAAATTCAAAATTACGTTTAGGTCCTCTGGTAGGTTTTTAACTGGAAGGACCCGAAAAAACCTCGTCGATTTTTAGCGGAATGCAACCGGAAAAATATAAAATTGCATTTAGGTCCTAAGGAATCAGTTTTTAGCATATTGGGCCAGAAGAAAAGTAGAATTACGTTTAGGTCCCATTGTGGTTTTCTCCAAAAAAAACAACAGGTTTGCTGACAGTTTATAGCAGTCTACAGATTCGCCGACGGATCGTGATGACCCATTTAAAAAAATAAGAAAAACAAAATTACGGAAAAAAAAAGGAAAAACGTAGGTCCCTCCGTGGTTTTCTCCCAAAAAAAATTAAAACCCACAGATTCGCCGATGGGTCCTGGTGACCCATTTTTTATAAAAAAAACAAGAAAACCGAAATTACATAAAAAAAAGAAAAAACGTTTGTTCTCCCAAAAGAAAACACAGATTCGCCAACGATTTATAGCAATCCGCCGATTCGCCAACGAGTCATACCGGAATTACGCGAAAAAACAACCTATATTTTTTGTAAAAAAACAAGAAAACTGAGATTACGCAATTTTTTCAGAAATATCCGTCGGACCAAATTTCGCGTGGTGCAGCGTCGCTCGACCGAATTTTCCAAATTTTGCACAACGCAGTGTAGCACGTGGCCCTGTCTAGTATATCTTATACCTGGGGGATTGGGAGCCAACCAGGGCCGCCACGTCAGCGCATTCGCGTTGAGGCCCTCCGGAAAAAGAAAAATTGCGTTTAGATCCTTAGCTCAGTTTTTCAAAATCGCTGACAGGTCCTTCCACCCGTTATTTTGCAAAAAGGATCTCATGATTCCGCAAATTCGACCCGGACGCTAGTTCTTTAAACCCAGAAGATTTAAAATTACTTTTAAGTCCTATCGGTTATTTTGCAAAAAGGACCACGTAGTTCTGCAAATTCGACACGGACGTCGATTCTTTAGGCCCAGAAGATTTAAAATTACGTTTAGGTCCCGTTATTTTGCAAAAAAACCCGTGGTTCTAATTTTTTCCATTACGCAATTCGCCGATACATTTTTTGCAACAAAAAAATAGATACGTTTTTTTCAGGAAAAAACAGTCTAATTTTTTCCGCTACGCAAATTTGCTGACGGCTCTTAACCAGCCAATTTTAAAAAAAAAACATCACCAAGAAAACCAAAATTATGCTTTCTACAGAAAAAAAACTCGGAACAAATTTTTTCGTGCGGCACGGCATCGCGCGGGTCCGCCTAGTTGGTGTAACGACCGAGTCGAACTCGCGGCCATGGCAAGTTTTGATGCAACCTCGAGTAGGGGTGTAATCGGATCGGATAATTTCCGATCGACCGACCTGATGTGTTCGGATAGTTCTCGGATTCGAAATCGGTTTCGGATATTTTTTTCGGATTTGAATTCGGGAGATCGCTATCCGTCGGATCAGGATATTCCAAACCAATTTTTGGATATATCCTAATAATGGAAATCGGATATCCGAGTATCCAACCGGGCGGTGCCCCTGCCTTAAACCAGTTAATCCCACGACCATCAGCCGGCTTGGTCGGCCCTCCAGCCGCCTACAACCTCTCGATGCCCGATCAACTCCGGCACAGCCCATCTCCGACGCCTCTATGCACGCAGCCGTCAACACGCCTCGGCCTTCCGCTGCCTCAACCGTCTGCACCAACACTGCGACGGCCTGCCATTTCTCGCGCCGCTCCAGTGCGTCCTTCACGCTCGGTTGCCCCGCCTCCGCCACTTCGGCCACCGGCCATCTTGGCCTCCAGCTGCCTCGGCCGCTTGTGTCTGTCGCCAGCTTCCTGGTCGTATTCTCCAACCAACACCGGACCGCCTCAGCTTCGAACGTCGGTGCACCGTTAATAGCATCTAGGCCCCCTCAAATTTTATTATTGTGTTTTGTTATAATTTTTGGTATTGATGACCAAGTTAATAATACTCAAAGCTTTGAAGAACATATGCTGGATTCAAGAATGAAGTAAGTTGGACGAACAAGATTAAGGTGCTCAGTTCTAGTTTATGACTTGGGAGATGATTCAAGTCAAAAGGCTAGGATTATTTTTCTCTTTTTTGTTGTCTAAAGGGGGACTTTGTACACGCTAGTGAATTGGATCATAAGGCAAAGACAAAACTAGATTACTCGGAGCAAAAGACACTTAGTCCTTTTTAAATCATATTTCTTAGTGTACAACGGACCAAATTTCTGCTATCCACTTCTTCAGTCCGTTGCACTCACAACATATCTTTGGAAGTCAAATAAGATTCTTTGGTCAAACTTTGAAACTCTCTTATGACTAAACTCCCATCAAATATCTGATTATCGGATCAAATCTATTGTCTTCTTATCATTTCATCCTTAATAAAAAACCTCCTTTAAAATCATCTGATAGCCAAGGGTTTACCTATGTATAACGGACCAAATATTTGGTCCGGCATACATATAAAAGTCTCTGCTCTGTGACGGACCAAAATATTCTCCGTTTCCCATCTCAGCGGACCAAATATTTTGGTCCGGCACTCATTCAGTTTATAAGCCTTTGGCCGGACCAAAACTTTGAAGTCTTATTTATTGAAACCTTAAATGAATATTCTTTTCAAAAGGGTTTTACTTTAACAATGGACCAAACATTCTTACTTGAAATTTTAGTCGTTACTAAAGAAAATCGCTTGGGTAAAACTTATCTCTGTTGAAAAAGGTCTTTTGCACCTAACTCTTGAAAAGTCCATGTATGACAGACCAAAAATTTTGGTCCGACGTACATAGGTCTCTATGCACAGACCTAACTCTTGAAAAGTCCATGTATGACGGACCAAAAATTTTGATCCGACGTACATAGGTCTCTATGCACAGACCAAACTCTTGAAAAGTCTATGTATGGCGGACTAAATATTTGGTTCGACGTACATGTATCTTTCTCAGTTGTGTGGCGGACCAATCTCTATGAAAAACCCATGTACAACGGACTAAATTTTTTGGTCCGTCGTGAATGCTCAAATTTGGTCTGTCATACACATGTCCAGTATCGCTAGGCACTGTTACTTAGTCCGTTGTACGTGTATATTTCTGGTATTTCTGACATCTGACACATTCAACGGCTACTGTGGCAGGTGTAACGGCTATATTCACTCCAAATGGCTATATAAGCATTTCCTGAGCCATCTACCAAGTATACAGATGAACTCCTAACACTTTGGTATTCATATATAGAGCTCTCATTCTGAAAAAGGAGTCTGTGCTTCATCTTCACACCAAAATTCTCATACATCTCTAAGTGTGTTAGCTCCAAGCCAGTGTCTAGTTGTGTGAATTGCAAAGTGAACCAAGAGACATAACTTGTGCAAAGTTTATTACTCTTGGATCTTAGTGATTCTAGACAACTTGGAGGCAGTGAACAGTATGACCTGTCCAAATGTGTTTGTGGAAGGCCACTGTGTTTGTGAGAGGTTCGAAACTCACCTCACTGGAGTAGTGAAAGTTATCTGAGTGGTCACCGGAGCTACTGCTGCTAGCTTTGGAGAAGCAGAACTTCGAAAGAAGTGCTTCAACGTGGATTAGGAGTGCGGCTCTGAACCACGGGATAAATCTTTGTCTCTCTTGTGTTTTTTCGTTTATTGCTTTCGATGTTATCATTATTTGCTTTAAATCTATTTTATACTTTGCTGTGAGTTGCTCTCTGTTCAATTTTATAAGTTGTTTAAAAACTCAGAACTTGTTAAAATTGCCTATTCACCCTCCCTCTAGGCCAACTCGATCCTTCAACCGTCTTGTCTAAGGTGCGGCCCTGCGACCAGCGCCAGCCCCGTCTTCGGCTCCCGTTGGCCTCCACGCTGGTTTGCGGCTCCGCGAGGCCACCGCTCCTCCGCCCCGCTTGGGTCGGCCACCCGGTTGGCCCCCAATCGCCAGCACGCACGCACCTCCAGCCGCTTGTAGGCTCAACTGAACAGAGATGTGTGTTTGATCGGTTGGACTCCAACGAGATCCAAAGGTGGATTTAATCGGTTTTTGAGTTCCATTGGCTTCTGCTTGTCTTTTGGCTCGGCTTCTTCTGATTTTTTTAGTTCGGCTGTCACCACCACTGAAGACTAGAGGAGTCATTTCATTTGATGACAAGCGTCCACAATAAACTTTATAACTTCAATGCGCTTCTTGCTTGATTAATTAACATCAGCTTAATTAACTTGTCCATCTTTTCTCTGTTGTGAATTGAATATTCAAATGAGAGTTGTTTTTACACATGTGGACGTAAGGCAAGAATTGCTTTTTATCCCGGTGACTGTTCCAGTGTAAACAAAAGTAAAATTTTATTGTAATTCTGATTATTGACGGTATTTATAAAAAGTTCAGGGAATTATACCTATTATTTTGTGCTTATTATTGGTGGGATATTATGTGCAAATTTCATGTCGCTGGCCTCCGAACCCCCGTCCATCCTTGCCGCGGCACGGTGGAGCCGCGCACTCGCGGCGTCCAGCCGACTCCGGTGCGAGGACCCCGAGGCGCTGCTCTCGCCAGACCGGCCCGGCCACTGATCGACTCCAGGATGTGAAGATGATGACGTGGAGCGTTCGTTTTCTCGTCGGACAGCTTATACGAGCACAAAGGACCAAGAGCATTGGTTTCCTCGACTAGATTGTACGTCATATGTCTCTAATCATCTGCAAATGCTATGTCCGCCGTTGTTATATTGTAATAGTGCGCTCTAGATTATTCGTTCAAAAGTTTTATAAGTTGTATTTCTTTTTGTATGTGTATTAAAAAGATATTAAAAATAACTAGATTACCTCTAATTATTATTACTAAGCACTATATTCAATGCATGTATGTATCTATTTTCGCGCGATATCTGATAAAAATTATCCGATACCGTATCGATTTTGCTCCGTATTTGATTCGAATCTGCGACCGATATTATCCGCGCCGTATTCGTATCTGGGACTATTCGAAACCGATTTCAAATCCGACAAAAAATATGGTTTAGAATACGGAAAGAACGATATCCGACCGTATCCGAGCCGGTGAATATTAAGGAAAGGAGAGCGAGGGGAAGAGAGGGCGCCGGATCCGAAAGGAAACGGCGGGGAAAAGCATTTCAAAGGTAGAGCTACAAGAAAGCATCTACTGAGCTAACCATCTAATCTAAGCAGTAGCATCTCAATTCAAGGAAGGGATTTCCCGCAAATCTGATTTCAAACAATCCAGGAACTTCCATAACATTGGCATGATTCAGTTTGAGCAACAGATCCTGACATAATACATCTTCGTAATGAAAATGGAGTCGCAAAAATCGCGAGTTGCAGAGATGAGAATCATGAAAAGCAAGATCCAAATACATTCGAATGAGAGTTCCCAGTGCCCCCTCTTACTCCGTACTTGATACTTTAAAGAGAGGCTTCAGAATAGCCAGATGTTTACCAATTCACACACAGCTGACAGCAAAGCTAAATTACGTAAGCAAAACCCCAATCCTTTTTTAGCTTCATATTTGAACATCTTTCTTTGCAAGAAGCTGAAGCCAATAATGGAGGATTTGCCGCAAGAGTTCAACTACCATGTGGACTTCTTCTATCTATATACGTTTGTTGTTATTTCCGGGCCAGAGAGGAGTTCTCAATCCGGTTTTCTGAATAATATTTTTGGACGTCGTATTCGTATTCGAGACTATTTGAATCTGATTTTGAATCCAACAAAAAATATAGTTTAAAATACGGAAAGAACGATATCCGATCGAATCTGAGCCGATTGCACCTCTATCCTCGAGTCCGCTTCACTTGCGCCTCTGGAAAACGCAAGCGCGATATGATGGCCCAAGGTTCAGCGCTGAATGGGTTCGCTTCAACTGGAAAGGCTCCGAATGTACATGACTCGCTCTCCTGGCTTCTGCTTCTCGTGTTTAGCAGCTAGTTTCTGCGGTGCTCTCCGCATGGTGCTCCTGTAACTGTCAGCTCTGTAAATGGCTCGCAGCGCAACACAGAGGTCGATCAAGCTCGGTGCGCGGTGGCATGGAAGAAACTGAAGTTTTGCCCCGTCTGCCGGAAGATGAGCTCCATGAAGTTAAGGAAGATGAGATCCACGAAGTTAAGGCTTTAATAGCCTACTGAACATGTATGTGCATTCTTCAGAAGTTAAATGGTCGCCACACCAGCAGCGAACTGGTGTACACGTGGCTCAGAATCACAGGTTACAATACTCCCTGGACTTAAGACACATTCGCTTTGGGAAAACATTGTTCATCTTGCATAGCCAAAGTTCTTGTCCTGAACTTTTGTAGCCTTCAAAGAAAGAAGGATAAACAAGTACAACAAAGCACTTAGATGACCCTGCACTCGTACAGATCATGAGACTAAGGTTTATGCAACTACGTGCTTCGGATGAAGTCAGGCTGGTTCGTGACGGACCTGACCCACGCCCACTTGTGATCCTTGGTGTCCACGGGGTTCTTCGCCTCGGCCACCTCCGCCATGGGGATGTACCCGTAGTTGCCGCTGATCGGCCCGGACACGAAGCCAGTGTACCCGGCCATGACCCCGTGGATCGCCGAGTGCGCGAGCAGCGTGCAGTACAGGTTGTCGGCGGCGTTCGCCGGCAGGGCGCGGATCATGTACGTCGGGTCGATGTACTTCACCGTGAAGAGCTCCCCGGCGTGCTCCGCCTCCCACCACGCCTTCAGCTCGCCCTTGAGCCACGCGCCCACGTCCAGGAACCCCGGGTTGCCGGACTCGTCGTGCTCCTGCTGCATCTGCGCGTCGGTCCGCGGGATGAGGCCCTGCCCGGCGCCTTCGGCGACGACCACCGCCGCGTGGCCATTCTTCTTGATCCGGTGGTACAGGAAGTCGAAGAGGCCGCCGGAGCCGCGGAGGTAGAAGTCCTCCTCCGGGATGAGGCAGCAGTCAACGTCGCGGCTGCTGAGCGTGGCGTGCAGCGCGATGTGACCGGTGCTCCGGCCCATGAGTTTGACGAGGCCGACGCCGTTCACCGCGCTCTCGGCCTCCACGTGCCCTGCAGAGATCGCCTGCTGCGCCTCCTCCACCGCCGTGTGGAACCCGAACGAGCGGTCGATGATGCCGACGTCGTTGTCGACCGTCTTCGGGATGCCCGTGATCGCCACGGCGAGCCTGCGCCGCCGGACCTCCTCGAAGATCTTCACCGCCCCACGCATCGTGCCGTCCCCGCCGATGGCGTACACCTGGTTGAACCCGTGCCGCTCGATGGCGTCGACGATCCAGCCGAGGTCGAAGCCGCCGCGCGACGTGCCGAGCACGGTGCCGCCGACTTTGTGCCAGTGGTGCACAATCGTCGGCTCGAGCGGCATGGGCTCCTCGGAGTAGAACCCGCGGTACCCGTTCCGCACGCCGAAGACGCCGCGCACGCCGTAGAGCTCCCGGAGCCCGACGACGAGCTCGCGGACGACGGTGTTCATCCCGGGGCAGAGCCCCCCGCAGGTAACGACGGCCGCGCGCACTCGCGCCGGGTCGAACGCCACGTCGCGGCGCGGCCTCGCGCGGTGGTAGGCCGCGAGGCGTCGGGAGGAGGCGTCGAAGAGGGTGTCGCGGAGGACGACGTCGGTGGCGGAGATGAAGAAGGCCGGGGAGGGGTGGTAGAGCGGGTTTTGCGCGATGGGGTTGGGGATGGCGGCGGCGTGGTCGCCGCCGAGGTGGTCGGCGAGGGTGGGGAGCTTGTGGAGCGCGAAGGATGGCAGCGGCGTCTCGCCGTTGTGCATGACCGCGTGCATTGTACTACTCGTGGACCGTGGTGCAGACGTAGCCGTGTGCGCGACTTGAGTTTTTTTTCGGTGGGAGGGCAGCGTATGCCCGCGCGTTGTTAAAGGTAACGGGTGGCAGGGGAAGAGTGGGACGTGGCAGCAACCGAGCGTGCATGGAGAGCATGTGAGGTGCCACGTTCGTGTCGTGCGTGCTGGGCTGAATGGCTGATGCAGAATATGGGCCTTCCGCCGCCGCCAGGGCTGCCGCTGATAGCTCCTCCCTCTATTCGTGGACACATGTATTTAAATTGAGGTGACTTTTACTATTTCTCATTCTATACCACTTTTCTTTAGCTATTTTTATTATTACGAACTAGAATAAGACATATCATCCAAATATATATTTCCTCTGTTCAAATTTATAAGATTTTTTTTCGCACATAGATTAAGAAGATATTGAAAATGACTAAATTATCCCTATTTATTATCACTATGCACTACATTTGATGCATGCATAAAGAGAATATAAAGCAAAGCTGAATATTTATTAGGGTATAAAGGGAACATCACACCAATTTTGCATTGGAATGTGAAATATGCCCTATATTTGTGAACAAGAGTATTCAAATACTCCCTGCGTTGATAAATATAAGGCGTATTTTGACTTGGCACAAGGATTAAGGTTGTTGTAAAATTGAGGAAAACATGAGAGGAAATGACTTACATATCCCTCTTAATTGTCTTGAAAGATGAGAGATAATACTTTGTGTAGGTGGTAAGGAATAAATGCATATGGTTGTGAGAGAATAAATAAGGGTATATGTGGAAAAACTCATTAAATCTACATGCACACCTTATATTTTTCAACAAGACCATTCAAATTATAGGCCTTATATTTATCAACTGAGGGAGTAATACGCCTTATAAACTTAGACGGATGGTGTAATAAATAGAAGTAATATAGTCTTTTGAGTAACGTAGAAGTGCAAGAAATAGGGTGAAGTTAAAATAAATAAATAAATATTTGTGGTCTTTGTTAAGCTCTGAACATGGGTTTCCTATTCACAAATACCATGTCATGAGTAGTACTACAGACAAAAATGAAATAAACAAATACTAAATTTTATTCGATTATATTTTGCACATGGGCTCCATATTGAAATGAGTACCATGTTATGAGTAATACTCTGGATAAAATGAAATAACAAATAAGTAATTTATGTCGCTGATGATAATACAGACATAATAAAATAAATGAATTATGCGTCTCAGTTACACTACGTACATAAAATTTATGTCACTCTAGTAGTAATACAGACATTAAAAAAAATTCGCTTCGGTTACTCCACATGCAAGCGCTCAATATTTACAAGTACTATACAATGCTAGTAATAATACAAGACGGAGTAAAAATAAATAAAAAAATAAATGATAAAATAGATTGAACTCTTATTATGCTGTGGGTATAGGTTCTCTAAAAATGAATATTATGTCCCACAAGCAAAAAATTGATTAATAAAAAAACAATTAAAATACCCTCGAGCAAGCATCCGACAGCGACGCCACAATTGAAGACCTTCCTTTTTGTATTTTTTGTAATTGACATATGTTGCAAAAAAAAAATTAAAATGGCATACCGTGAATATATTAAAGGAGGGAAGAGTACAGAAAACGAAGGTCCAGAGAGAGCACCTACGCGGGGACAGCGGACATGGTTAGACTTTAGGAAGACAGAGAGAAGGTAAGAAAGACAGAAAACAAGATATTAAGGGTGCCGATGCAAGATTTTCCCAAGGTGCGTAGCTCCCATGGAGACCCAGTTGGCTGCCTCATCTTTGATCGATTGGAGGATTTACTCGTGCGTCGCCCAATTCCTTTGTTGCAATTTGGTGTAATCTTTATGTTAGAATTCTTAATCAAGGGTTTTCTCATAGAGAGATGTAATTAACATAATTTTTATGTAAATGTATGAATTCTAGAAATAATGCACCTACAATACCTGATCTAATTTTTCTTAGTCTTATTCTAGAAATAATGTACGGTTCACACCCCTTTCCCCGTCATCAACCAGCTCTCCATATTACAAATAAGAGCAATCAACGACGACGAGTTGCTCCTGCTGGAAGATTTGACATCGCCAAACTTTCTCGAAAAGCTCGATTTGGTAGGGGTATTGTCAGAAGGAACTTTGGAATCTCTGTTTTTCTCAACTCATGGAAATCAACTTCTGCGAATGGAGCTATCATGGTTATTACGTCTGAGTCCCAGTGACACACCTCTCTGAACTGTCAAATTTATCTGAGTTATTACGTCTTACAAAGGTGTACACTGGACATGAGCTAAACTTTCATGCAAAGTGGTTTCCAAAATTGAAGAAGGCTATCTTGTGCGATTTGCCGCAAGTCAATAAAATATGCATTATTGAGGGAGCTTTGGTCAGCCTTGAATATCTTCACATTGATAGACTCAAGGAACTACGGACATTCCTATCAGTATCAAATTTCTCAATTCCGTCAAGGAGGAATATTTTACTAGGATGCATTCTGATTTTTGTAAGGAATCTTCGAATGGGTAAGCTAAATCATATCCCAAAAGGTCTACTTGTGGACACAAACACAAAGCAAGTTTTAGTCACGTTCTCAGCCAAAAGATTATACTCGCAGTTTTTCGTTGTCGAAGTGTTGTCAATCAGTTACAAAACATAACTTTTTTTATAGAGCTCTTTTACAGTGGATTAAAATCAATATAAGCCGTCCATTCCTATGAATCTAATGGTTGAGATCAATTTAGATCTAGTTATACTACCACCTGTAGTATTGGTAGTAAAATTGAAAGAGAGGTAAAAGGGTAAAAAATTCCGTCATACTATCTGTCCTCTACGGTAAAATACGTCCTGTGATCCTAATGAATGATGGATGAATGGATAAGAAGTCTTTGAAGATCAACAGGTTTCCGGTGAATCCAAAACTGTAAACGAATTAGGAAAAATCTAAAATACCCCTGATGAATGGATAGAAAAAGTCTAAAATACCCTTGAGAATGGATGGTTAGATTTGATTCCTACTGACACTACTTACTACCTATGTAATCTACTGTAAAATTTCTCTTTTTATAAGTGAAATTTGCTCACCTGCAAGTGGCAAGTGGTTTTTTTAGTGCATCTAGAACCAGCTATGTGAGTAGGCGTAACAAATCATGTTAGTAAAATTTACAATTAGCAGAATCAGTAAATGTCACCATTGAGCACTTTGCATTGAATAGTGATTATTAGATCATGTGCTTCTCCATTTTATGCCTCCTTTTCTATATAAAATACAGGGGTGCCCACGGTTCAAACAGAACCTGCTAACCTGCCCGGACCATCCAGCACCAACCCCGCAATGGCGCATTTTAGGTGGCTCAGGTTGGGTTTTCATCTAACCCGGCTTACACAACGAAGGTGTGGGTTGCTGAAATGTAGACAGTGAATTGATGGGTGTATTTCCGCTGCTTTGATCCCGTGAATGCCTGATTTGCTGAAATGTAGACAGTGAATTGATGGTGTATTTCCGCTGGGATTTCTTCGGTAGCGGTGCTTCTCCGGCAAGCTACGGTTTCATCGCCATCTTCTGCTTCTCTGGTGGCCACAAAAACAGAGAATGGTCTTCACTGGATGGCGATGGCGACCGAACTAATACCCAAAAATCACACTAATCCATACCGATTTGAACAGGTGAAATAAAGTAACTAATTCTCTTCAGAGAATTGTCAGTGTTGCTGTCCCATATGTTTTATCACTACATTGTTACTCGGTTTTACATTGTTTTTGTTTGGTTGTATGCAGCTAATGTTTGAGATGATTATGTAAGACGGAGTGATGCGTGTAACGTTGTGCTAATGTTTGGTTGTATGCAGCTGTTTGCATCAGAATTTGGCAAGATATGGCTAAATTGTCAGGCTAAAGATAATAGGGTATTTTGACCGATATCAAATTAGGAAAGAAAAGTTACGGATAAGATTATGACCGATATTAATCTAGTTTTGAGAAAGTAAGAGGCCGATATGGATTATGGAGGACAACGTATCGGAAAAAGATACGATCGGCCAATCTGCTATAAAAGATGGTCAGAGCATGTGAGGACAACAACACAATCAACCAAAAAGTCGTATTACTTTTTATTTACTTTTCTGTCAACTAGGAGTAGTCTTGTAACTTAGAATTTTTTCTGTAATCCGATTTTGATCAATAAAGTTGCGTATCGCCGATTATTAATCTCCATTGATTACGCCAGGTTTGATTTTTTTCGAGCTTGTTGTGTATCGCCTTTTTCAGGAAGATCTACCTTCTACCATCTAATCAATTATAATTGGCTGATTAGACTTACCGTTACCCTAGATTTAATCGATTTCTATTTAGTCGTTTAGATCTTTGCTGATTGTTACATTATATTAGCTTTGAGGATATTCTTCTATTCATCTTACCAATTGCAGGGTCAAATCGGCTGGTACGTTCTGAACTCGACGTTCGTCATGTGTTGTAGCCGATAAATCATTTGTCGTATTTTTCGACATAACAGTAGGCAGGCAGCAATGGCGCGGCTGAAGAATGCCACCAGGCTGCCACCTTGATGCAGCACGGCACCAAACCCCATCCCCAAGGTGTCGTACTCCACGATAAAGGGCTGAGTGAAGTCGGGAAGCTGGAGCAGATGTGCCGTTGCAAGTGCGTGCTTTAGCGCTTGAAAGGCCTGTCCCGCATTGTATGTCCAGCGGAAGGCCTCCTTTTTTAGAGGTATTTAAGTGGAGACGTTGTAATACTTCAGTCTGTTAATGTAAATATTTATATAAAATAGTGGTGTGATTAGTCTCATATTAGTTGCATAAGGTGAGTTACAGTAGTATAAATAATACTTGTTGAGTTCAAACATAACACTTACAGGTTAACCCTTTTACACGAAAAAGTGTAAACGAGGTGCTACAAATATATATATGCTAGTCTGTCTTATAGGTGGGCTGGATATCGAACCAGATTTAAGTAGGATGTTACAGCCGCAATGGCCCATAATGAAGCGCCAAAAGTACCTGGCAAGGCCGAGAAACACCTGGACCGCACGCATCGTGCGCGGCACCAGCCAGGACTCCACGGCTATCACCTTTTGTCGGTCCATCTCCACATCGATCGCTGAAATAACGTGCCCAAGGTAGGTGTCCGGACAGGGTTCACCTGCAGTTGAATGGGGACAGCAAGTTAAGCAGTCCCCATTCAACCGTCCGATGAAAAAGTGACGGCCGAGATCTTTCGCAGGCATCGTAGCAAAATTTACTTAGCATATACCGTAGTAAGTTACTGTAGCGCACGGTTTTGAGTGATTTGGACTGTTGATTCGCTGGATCAGACGGCTCTGTTGAATGAGGACTGCTTAACTTACCGTCTCTATTCAAACTGCAGGTGAACCCTGTCCGTAGGACACCGATGTGGCACCAAAGGTGCACTTCAACCGCTTCAATACTAGGTCGTGGCGATGGAGTTCCTAACAGACCATGCATATGTGCCGCAATTGGTCAAACCTAGGGGCATCATCAGGAACTCAGAGTGACCATGGTGTGCGCGGAAGGCTGTCTTCTTGACGAATTAGTTTTTTAAATAATATATTTTGTAAATAATTTTACAAAAATTATATACCAAAATAAAAAAATTTATAAAAATACACCTTTATCGCCATTTGTGTTTAGTCGTGCATTGAATTGGTCGACATACTATTTTATTGTGGATTTATTTGGTTGACAAGGCTAATGCTTCCGTCGTCATTTCAAATGGTGACAAAAGTGTATTTTTGTAAAAAAGATCAGCATATTATTTTTATAAAATTACTTACAAAATATATTATTTTAAAAAATGTCCCTCTTCTTGACGTCGTCGGGAATCGGGATGCATCCGGACTAGGTGATATCCGGAGCCTAAGTCAGGTGAAGAATCGTGCGCCCCGGAGTTCATCCAAGAGTTCTACCACCAAGACGAGGTCGGAACTACTCCAAGGAATTGAGTACCAGTCATTAATATGGAGAAGACCTCACCTTGGAAGTCGATCGCCAGGCCTGGCGCAACGCCGCCGCCGCTTGCCAACTTCTCGCCATTTGCCATCGTGACGCCCATGCCTTGGCTGCACTGGTCACAGGACCAAGCCCAGGCGGGCGCGCGCCTCCTTGCTTCACGAAATTGTGAGTGGACCCAGAATCCACCAGTTCCGTGAGCGCGACGTCGTGTGCCCGAACCTCAAGTTGCTTGGTGCAGCCGGTATGGATACCAGTCAAGGCGTGCAACGATATTTCCGGATAGGCCTCATCGGTCGGGGTGTCTTCTTCGTCGTCCGGCACGCCGTTCACGAATTCGATGAAGAGGAGGTGCTTGCATTCGTGATCCGCTGTAAACTTCTCTTCGCAGTTGTAACACGGGCCGAGGCGCTCCCGTTCCGCCATCTGCACCGGTGTGAGCATGCAACGGAACACGCGCGGCTTGAGGACGCCAGCGGTCTGTCCGTTCTCTGCCTTTGGGACCATTTGGATCGGTGCCGAGCTGCGCGCAGCGAAGGACGCCTTGGTGGCCATCTTGGACGTGGGTGCGGTTGAGCGCTCGGCCACGACGGTGGCGCGCTGTTCGATGTTCAATGTCGATGTTCAGTGGCTCCTGAAGGGCGGCCGTAAATAGTTGGACTTGCTAATCGGGCGTCAGGGGGCCAACGCAGCTGAGTCGAGCGAGTAATTGGTCGACGAAGTCATCCACCGTGCTGCTGGTACGCTTTAGCTGATCCAGTTCACCGAACGGGAGCGCACATTGACGAGCTCCGAGAAGCAGCGCCACGGAGGCGTACCCTCCTTGCGCTCCAGACGACTATACCACTATTGCGCGCCGCAGATCATGTGGTAAGATGCTAACCACACTTTCTCCTCTTCCGATGTCCATTGTCCGCGGAAGAAATGCTCGCACCTGTTGAGCCATGGTAGTGAGTCTTCTTTCCCATGAAAGGTCGGAAATTCCAGCTTGTAAAAGCGTGAAACTCCGGCGTTCTCGGTGCGTGTCCCGTCGACGGAAGGGTGGGAAGCCCCGTTGGCTGTACACCCAGCATGCCTGCGTCGGTTTTCGAGCCTTCAGGATCGTTTATCTTGAGCTTCTCTATGCGCACTAGCCGCGTATCATGGTCCTCCATCCGCTAGTTCATGGTGATCAGCTCCATTTCATGTCAGTCGAGGCGATCGCTGATGGTGTCGAGCTTTGCTAGGATCCTTTTCAGTGAGTCGGTGGTATTTTTGGGCTTGGAACCCTCGCCAATGGTGGGAACATCAGCGATTGGCTCTCGTACCAAGTTGTTATGGGGTAGGATTCGGCTACGCAGCCGATATGAACGAGTGGTGGGAGGACGAACAGCGAGCGACCGTCGGCGAGGCGGGGCTGTCGTTCAGATGAACTGCGCCCAAGGCGCGAGAGAAAAAAGCGGGAGGACTTCTGTTTATTTGCTTCAGGAAACAATGATTCGGCTGATCCCTTTAATAGGATTGCCCCTAACAAGATATCTATCTATCTATACATCTATACATCTATCTATCTATATCTATACATCTATCTATACATATACTAATTAGGCACTCTGAGGAAGCTCCTATGTTAATCAGAAAGATCTAGTCATCTATTTGTTGGGCTCAAGTTATAACGGTTTAGATTAAAAGAAAGAGTCCATGTCAAGTACAATATAAATTAAAAAATATTCAGAATAAAAAATTAAAAGAAATAGTCCATGTCAAGTATAGAAAGAGTTCATATTAAGTACAATATAAATTAAGAAAAATTTGGAATAAAAAATTAAAAAATTAGCAATCTGACTTCCATACTATTTTCAAAGTAAACCCATATAACTAAAATTCGGAATAATAATTAAATAAAATTAGCAAATTAAAACGATGAGTCTACCTCAAGTACAAACCAAATTAAGTAAACTAAAATTCAAAATAAAAATAAAGAAAAATTAGCAATCTGACTTCCATGCGATTTCCAAAGTAAATACATAAATATAAAAAAATTGGAATAATAATTAAACAAAATTAGCAAATTAAAATAATGAGTTTATCTCAAGTACAAGCCAAATTAAGTAAAATTCAGAATAAAAATAAAATAAAATTATCAATTAAATTTTCGTACAAATTCCAAAGTAAATTCTAAAAATAAATTCAAAATAGTAATAAATAAAAATATAAATTTTCATATGAATTCCAACCTAAAACTCAAAAAATCCACCCCAAGTACAAAAAAAATATGCAAACTCTGAATAATAATTACTCAATCCGTTCAACTTTATAGGGTTCTCTTGGCACTAAGAACAAGATAAATAATTAAAATTTAGAATAATAATTAAAAAACTAGCAAATTAAAACAATGAGTTTATCTCAAGTACAAGGACAATTAAGTAAATTTCAGATTAAAAATAAAATAATATAAATAATTTGATTTTCATACAAACTCTAAAGTAAACCCTAAAAATTAATTCAGAATAATAATAAATGAAAATATAAATTTCATATGAATTCCAGCCTAAAACTTAAAAAATTCACCCCAGGTATGATAAAAAATATGCAAAGTCAGAATAATAATTACTGACCCTGTCTAAGTTTATAGGGTTTATTTTCTCTTGGCACATAGACTAAGATGATATTGCAAAATGCAAATGATCATCTAATGATATTGAACAATCCCTAATTATTATCCATACTCGCTATGCTATATTCAATGCATGTATGTAAAGGATATAAAGTAAAGTTAGATATTTATTAGTGGTATAGAGGGGAGACCACACTAATTTTGTATTGGAATATGAAATACAATATATATTTATGCACAAGACCATTACAAAATATGTCATATACTTTTTTTGACGCAGCGAGTCTATATCAAGTACAAGCCAAATTAACTAAAATTTGAAATAAAAAATGAGCAATTTTATTTTCATTGTAATTTGAGAGTAAACCTAAAAATAAAATTCTGAGTAATAGTAAATAAAAAATAGAATATGGATTTTTATACGAATTCCAGCATAAATTGAAAAGCAAAATCCACAAAAAGTACAATCAAGAAGTATAAAATTATGAATAAATTAAAGGATGCTTAAAAAATTGATTTGTATGCGAATTACAATGCTAAATTACAAAATTATTAAATTTCGTAATATAATCTATTAACTATACTAATTATGAACTATAAGAGAATTTTCATATTAATAGAGAAAAGAAAAATATTTAGCGTCCATCTAACAGACCAAGAATATAACGGCTATCAAGTACAATCCAAATTAGCAGATCCAAGTGACTTTATCTAAGAAGCTAGCCTGTACGGATGCATGGGTTACCGACTAGTACTCTCTAATTTGGTAACAAATAACTTATTACGATAAGATAACTAAAGAAGTCCTTGATTATCTCCTCATGCTGCGCCTGTTGTTGCTGCTGCTTCCGTTGGCCTGCCCCCGCCAACTATAAGGAAGCCCCACCATAACACAAACCCAAAGCAATAAACAGTGAAAATCCTCAGGGTAGAGCAGATTTACACCTTGTTGAATAATACTTCAGACTTTCCCAAACTGGTGATCGATCACAATGGCAATCAAAGTGAGAAGTGGAGTTACCTGCAAATTGTAGGTACAGAGGAAAAGAAGAGGACTAGAAAGGCTCCTCACCACAGATTAGGGGTGGTCATTCGGTTAATTCAGTTATTTCGGTTTAAAAACATTTCAGTTTTCAAAAACTGGAAACCAAAATTCTCGGTTCAAATTCTAAAACTGAACCGAATTAACCAAAAAAATTCGGTTTGGTTAATTCAGTTTTTCGGTAAACCGAATTTCATACCCATCTATTCTATCTTTCTGTTTGTATAGATGAATTTATTATGTTTCCCTAACAGTCCACAACTATTTTTACCCTTTAATTTGCCTAGATTTCTATCTTTTTCATTGGTCATGTATTTGCTATGAGCAAAGAAGATGACAAGTTTACTTGGTTTGTTCCATACCACAAAGCTACATGATGACAATAGAGTATTAGATCGTCTAACCAAGCAAAAAGAGGCAGCACTACTAGAAGCAGAAAGGACTGTGCAAATTGCAATGGCAAAAGCTGCTATGGTTGATGACATGCAAAACAAGAACCAAGAGTTGATGAAGCAAATTGAGATCTGTTATGTATGCAGGTGTATGTAGTATATTCTTGGTCATCGGGAGAAAATGACTTCGACATGCCAATGGAACTACAGAAATGCTGAATCGGTTGCTTTATTCATTGCAGGAAGAAAATAAGATCTATGAGCAAATAATTATTTATTGCAAAACGCCTCTAAATTCACTATGCATATATAAACACATCAAAATCGATCTAATCTAAGCACACATCACAAATCACGGTTCATTTCAAACCACAGTGGCTTGTGATTGCAAAGCAATGGTTCAACATTCTCCTATGCACACGTTCGATCAAAAGCAATGCAATGATTCATTACAAATCACAGCAATCAACTGAACAAGCACACATCCCAAATTACAACAAGCAATGAAGTGAACAAGCATAATGATTAATGAGATTTGGGAACAACTGCTTACAGCTTGGGCGATCGGGCCTCAAGGGATGGGAGGACGGCGACGGCTCGGCCACTCGGGCGGTCAGGCCTCAGGGGATGGGACATGGGAGCTAGGAGGGCGGCTACTTGGGCCGCGTCGGAGGTGGCGGCGTCGGCGCCGCTGGTTTGCAACCCTAGGGTAGCCGCCGGGTAGGGTTGGAACCGACCGAGGCAGTGGAGGTACCGAGCGCGCGCTTGAGGAGGAGGTGAAGGACGAAGGCCACGGACGCCTCCACGCAGTCCACCACCACCATGCGAGCCCTGGAGCCCATCGCCTTGCCGAGGAAGTCACCCCCACCGTACTCCTCCATCTACCCCGTCCACACCCTCCTCACTGGAGAGATTAGCTGGCGGCGGTGGCTAAGGGGACCCAAGGGAGGAGCCTGGAAGCGTGGAGGGGCGAGCGCTCGTCCGCTCAAGGGGGAATCAGGAATCACCATGCTCGATGATGAAGAACGAGCAGGAAACAACGTGGTAGGAGGGAGGCAGAGTAATCTCGCGGGGGTACGGGGTGGAGAACGACGATGGCAGTAGGAGGGTGGGAGAGGGGGAGGGCGGCGCAGGTAGGGAGAGGGAGCGACGGAGCATGCGAGAGAGAGGGGGAAGCAAGGGAGACAGCTGCTGACTGCTAACTTGGGTCGGGGAATGGCCGAATGGGATAAGGATGCCACCGCAATTCGGTTCTTTGGTTTTTTCGGTTTTCGAGATAAAAAAAACCGAACCGAAAACCGAATAGAGTCAAAATAAAAACCAAACCGAAAATCGAAAAAACCAATTTTTTCGATTTATTCGGTTCGGTTCGGTTTTTCGGTTTTGGTTAAATATTGCCCACCCCTACCACAGATAAACTCATTCAGGAGTGCAGAATGGAGCAGAAATTCAGAAGCAGCACTAAGACAATGCACACTACGCGCCCTTAGTGGTTTACTGTACCAAATCCGACTAAATGAAATTCAAGCTACTGTTGTTTATCAGATGAAGGGCCAGTTTAGGGATGACAGCGAACGCTCTAAATTGGATGTCCCATCATTGTTCTGGCCCTGTTTATCGTTGATGTACATACTAGCAATATTACACTGAGCTGCTCTTCTGGAGTCTTTGCCCATTTCTAGGCAATGTTACACTGGAAGCTACGTATAGTTCGTAATTTTCTTACAAAAGAGGGTGGTAACCGATCAATAAAGTCGTACTACAATTATCAAGGAGATGCAACCCTACTTCAGATACATCAATGACGTTAGAACTTAGTAGTCGTACAGGAGAAAGAATGCTTGCAAGTAGCAACCATTTCCCTACGTAGAGCAACAAAGCCTTGGTTCAGGCTTATCACTGTATTAGTAATAAACCAAAAGAACTACAGTTCCCTAAAGACAGATCCATTGCAAAAAGAGGCTTGGCTGCCTAGGTGCATATCTTTACACTAGACAGAGAGAAAACAGCATCCCTTGTGCTGCTGTGGTCAGTCAGTTTTTGCCACACAAAAAAAATATGATAACAAACGTAGCATATCTTGGAGGGTCAAGTCCCTCTATTCTAGTGATCCTTATAGCAGACACATGCACCTCCCAACAATCGTTCACTGTCTACCGTACAATGCAATCATCCTATGCAGCCACTCCTGCTTCTCAGCAGATTCCCTGCAGCGATGCTCCAGGAAGACAGAATAACACAAGCTGGTTCCTCCGGGCATAACTTGCCTGTGAATTTCATACTCCCTCTGCAGACTCCTTTGGTATTCCTGGGCAAAGTAAGAGTAGTCACCGCTTCCTAGTGGATCAACAATAGGTCTCTGCTGATACCAAGTCTGCTCCTGAGGTGGGCTACTACTTGTGATTCTGCTTATTGGTGGAGGAATGCCACCTAGAGTGGGCAAAACATTGAGCAGTGGCTCTGGGATTCTGAACATTGGCCGGATAGTGCAGAACTTGAAAGTGCAGCAAGCACCTAGATTGAAAGGTTGATCGCACTTTGCACTATCTCCTCTCTTTTGGTTATAACCGGGGTAGTCTTCTTTTTTAAAACCAACTTTCTCAACCATAATAAGAGAAGACTCAGAGGCTAGTTGCTTGATATCCCATTTGTCGTATGGATGTCCTGTCTTGTGGCTAACATGGATTTGACCATAAGGTCGAAGCAGGTGTCTTGCATTGTCAAAAAAAACCCTCACCAGTTCCCTATGCGAGCTACAGGTAAGAGCAAAACGTTAATAAGAAGTTAACTAAGGAACAGGAGGTCCTAAAACAGCATCTTGTTAAGTTTAACTAAATGCAATAAGAAACAGCTAACTACTTTATGACCATTGTCAGACAAAAATTAAGCCCCTTATGGTCAATCCTATCAATCTTACCTCAAATGTATGGAAAAACTTCTTACATGTTACAACAACAATTTCATGCTGTAATTCAAATGTCTTCCATTAGCATAGAGTAAATACAGAGAAGCAACTAGCAAAAAAACTAAAATAAAGTGCTGCACAAAGAGATATACACAAAGTTCCAGGAATCTAATAAAAAACATTCCTAATTTATTCGTCTTGCGTTAAAGGTTGGGACATGGGATATTTTTCGGCTAAATGGTAAGACCTGAAGCAAATGTCCTCTTGCCTACGGAGGACAGATAGCTGTGATATGTGTAACTTATCTAAAATGTTATCTATATTTATAGTAAGCATAAAGAGGTACAGTGCATTTCAAACAATGAAACTATGTGATGTGGTAGAGCTCAAACTCAAGTTTAGCAGTAAGCAACAGCGGCTACTGATTAGAATCAAAAGTGAAAAATGAGACAACTTCCTAGAGATTCTATCCAATGTCACTTGCATATGCGCATAGGTTCTCTAAACCAGGGTTCAAAATCCCGGAGAAATTTCGGAAATTTTGGCCAAGATTTCGGATTTCGGCCGGGGACGGGATTACAAATCCCGGCCGAATTAAAAAAAATGAAAATCATTCAAATTGCTGCAGTAATTTCTGAAATTTCTCCGAAATTTTGGGTATTTTTACCAGATTTCAAGTTTTTTGGACCGGATTTGGGTCAATACCTCTTAAGAATGTCATGTTACATGACTTTTTTTTTAAAACCGAATTTCTGAGACATTTTATAAAAAAAACAGAAACATTGTCAGATTTTTATAAAAATGTACAAGCTTGATCATGCTCTAAAAAGTTTATGATACCATCTTTAGCAGTCTAGAATCATATAGAAAAATTTCCAAAAGAATTGAACTTCATTTCTAATCTTTGAAAAATAAAAAACAGAAGGAATATAAATGAGACAATAACCTTGTCATAATTTTATAAATTCGCTCGAGTGTGATCATGATCCAAAATTTTTAGAAGAGCTTAAGTATTATCTCAGCACCCTTCTCTAAAAGTTTCAAAAATTCTAAACCTGTTTTGTTTGCTCAATCATATCTATTTACATAAATTCCAAATCTCGGCGAAATAAAAAATATGAAAATTTTCTAAATAATCATATCATAGATGGTTCTAAAAAAGAACCATCTAATAAAGATCATATCACAGACGGTTCTTTATTAGAACCGTCTGTGATAAGTCTAATATAACCTTGTCAGAATTTTTTAAATTCACTTAAGTGTGATCATGATCTAAAATTTTTATGAGCTTAAGTATTGCTTCAAAACCCTTCTCTAAAAGTTTTAAAAATACTAAACCTTTTTTTGTTGCTCAATCAAATCTATGTAAGCAATACATGTACTCAGCCAGGCTTTTATCAGAACAGTAGCACTATCTGATTTTTTTAAATTCCTCACGCTTGATAATCATCTGAAAATTTTATGGGAATATTAGTGATGCGTCAGGACCATCCACAAAAAATTTCAAAATTTTCTAACGTGGTTTGAACCAATTTTCATTCGATTGACATTTGCCGGTAAGGCTTTTATTAGGACAGTACCACTGTCAGATTTTTTGAAAATTCCTTAGACTTGATCATCATCTAAAGATTTTATGGGAACATTAGTGATGTGTCAGGACCATCCACAAAACTTTTCAAACTTTTCTAACGTGGTTTGAACCAATTTTTATTCGTTTGAAAATTGTCAGTAAGACTTTTATCAGGACAATACCACTGTCATAATTTTTGAAAATTCCTAAGGCTTGATCATCATCTTAAAATTTTATGGGAACATTAATGATGCGTCAGCATCATCTACAAAAAAATTCAAAATTTTCTAATGTGTTTTGAACCATTTTTCGCTCGGTTGAAATTTGCTAAGATTTCGGCAATTTCAGCCGAAATTTCGACCGAAATCTTGGAAATCCTGGTCCAAAAAAGTCCATATTTGAATTTTTCTTTTTGGATTTCGTCCGGATTTTGTCCAAAATTCTGAGATCTCACCAAAATTTCGGATTTCGCTCACCTCCGAGATTTTATCCGAAACTGAAATTTGAAACCTTGCTCTAAACAAAACCACCAAAAGGCATAACTCCTCATACACAGATTTAGCCTTAGAAATACTAAATCAACTTTAAGCTAAAGGAACTCCCTAAGACAAATAACAACCAATCCACATGAAAAACAACAGTAACTTCTAAATCCAGGAATTAGCCAAACATAAACTGCGACAAAAATAACCAGAGCAAGAGAGTGAATATACTTGATCATGTGCACCTCGTCCTCTTTTCCTTTGAACCCAGCATGAGGAAAATTAAAGACAATCCGATTGAACAGTCTCATCCTCAGGTCAGTGTGAAGCTTCATCGTTTTTGCATCGACGTCATGCAAAACTGTGGCCCCCAATCTTTTCAGTTCCATTATATTTAATTCTGCTTTGCTGTACTTACTCTTCAAAGTCGCTGTCCAATAGCCCACAAGAAATACAGAGAAAATAGATAAATATAACTAACAATGAACACAAAATCACACGAACAATATTATCCCTTTAAGCTTATAAGGTAAGCAGGGCAGCTAAATGCACACAGAGGCCTTACACCAGAATTAGGAATGAAGCAAATAGGAAACTTGGAAACTATTAAAAGATGGCAAATTTTCCTACAAAAATCGTCCAACGGTGGTGACTACACAGAGTTAAATCGGGGTATTTTTATGAGATAGACTGATATATGTGTTTTGTTGAATGCTAATGTTCTAACTGGTTCATTATCGTTTCTTTGTTCCAAGAGTTTTTTTCGAGGGTCCTAAAGCAATTGCTCTAGTGGCTTACCCTCGGGTCGATCTTGTCACAAAGAAGTTGCTAAAAACCGTAATAATGTGGATATATTGGGCTGCATGATGCAAAACAATATGAAAGCAACAGACAGGTTACTCCAAACCGCTGATCAGCAAAACAGATCAACGGATCTTAGTGTCAAGAGATAAAAATGAGTAACCAAACCTAGGCCAATCCAACTGTACGACCAACAAGGCTCATAAACACACGTTGTACTTATCCAATTTACAGTGTTCAGGTTCTAACAATGCAAAATGCAGAAGAAAACTACAAATAGAAATAATGCTTGCTCAATGCACGTGTTCCTTAATCTTTCCACAACATACAATTTCTAGCAGTAAGAAACAATACATCACATTGATACGACTTTTTTCTTTACAATTAGTTTCAGTGAGACGGAGATCACACAAATCTTTAACAAAATCAATGATGTTCCAATGTATATACTAAATTATTGAGAGGTGCTTCTATGCTTTTCTCTCTAAATTATTTCCACCTCATTTTGTAGTACGTTGCATTAGCTCTTTTATCACTGCAATGTGTAGCCATTTTAACATAACCTTGATCTTAACGGAGTAAATTAAGTGCATGGAATCCTTCTTTAACCAACAGAAGATACCAAATTCTCCTGGAAAATCCTCAAATTAACACATGGTATTCTTGTATGCACCCCATCCCTCCATGGTTCCATTTATTCCGCATATCCAAGGGTCGAAAAGCCAAAAAGGCATAATCCAAATTAGTACTAGTACATAACAAAAGCTGCACCTTTAGTCCTTTATTACGAGAAGCAATAGCAAGCGGAAAGGATCAAACCGTAGGAATCTAGGGATGTCGCGACGAGGTTCTCGCCGGAGCCGAACGCGGTGGCGAGCGCCAGCGAGAACGAGAAATCGCCATCTCCGACGATCAGTATACTTTGCATCGAGGAGTAATGCTTCAGCCACTTCACCCCCACCTCTACCTCCTCCGCCTCATTATTCCCCTCCACGGCGATCGCCTGCACCCCCTCCACCACCAGTGCCTCGCCATTCCCGTCGGCGGCGGCGACCACCGGAACCCCTTGCTTGGGTGCCTCGGCCTTCCCGTCGAGGGAGCTCACCGGAACCCCTTGCTTTGGCGCCTCGGCCTTCCCGTCGAGGGCGATCACCGGAACCCCCTCCACGTCCACCGCGGCCACCTCTTCCAGGGGCGCAATCTCCCCGCCGGTCGCCGCCGCCGCAGCGTTTCCCTCCCCCGGCGAGAGCGAGGCGACCGCCATGCGCGTGCGTGCGTCAGTGCGCGCGTGTGACGAAGCGTGGTGGACTCGAGTCCAATCCGAATCAAACTGCTCCGGCGTGGAAGACACGAACCGAAGGGTCGCGAGTTGAGCTGTCCAAACGGGCCGCCCGGCACGGCACGGCCCGTTTAAAAATGGGCACGGCCCGTTTAGGCCCGGCTCAGAACAGCCCGTGCCGCAGCCGCCCACGTGCGAACCTCCGCCTGTGCACGCAGACGCTTGAGACTCGGGCCGCTGCGTGCGGTCCGGTCCTTCGGGCCAAACGGACGGGTCGGCCCAGAGTCTGCTTAGCTTCAGAA
Source organism: Otatea glauca (assembly GCA_036346275.1). Classification (NCBI taxonomy): domain Eukaryota; kingdom Viridiplantae; phylum Streptophyta; class Magnoliopsida; order Poales; family Poaceae; genus Otatea; species Otatea glauca. The sequence goes on from CM070728.1 coordinate 16,403,621, forward strand.
AATTTGAAATTTTTTGAAAAAATAGAAAAAATAGATAAAATATGGTAAAAATATGAAAAATTCAGAAAAATAGGAAAATTTAGAATAATTAGAAAAACTCGAATGATGAATAAAAACTTTTAAATATATATATAAATTAAGAAAAGCTAAACTACAAGATAAATTCTAAAATAAGACAAATAATTTGAATTAAATAATGAGCTTTATTGATGTTTGGCTGCCTCGTTAAAAACTTTGCCAAGTAAAAACTCAACATGAGAAAACCTTGGCAAAGAAAAAAGAGTACGGCCTATAGCTCAGTGATACAATAAAAAAGTGAAGATTACAATTATTCTTCCTCATTATCTAGATAAAGATTTTCGAACGTCTCTGCCAGCTCAGTATTTTCTGTAGTATGTTGAGCTCGTTGATTAGCTTGTTCCCAATCTTTCACAGTGAGAAGTATTTCCACCATCTCACTAGTCAGACTTGTTCTTCTCTCTTCGATTATTCTTCCGGATAGACTGAAAGCAGACTCCGAAGAAACCGTGGAGACAGGAACTGTTAACACATCCCGTGCTAGTATGGAAAGCACCGGATATGTTATCTTGTGCTCATGCCACCACTGCAAAATGTTGAACTCCTCTTCCTTCTCTTGGTAGTTGACAGTGTCGCTGTTGAGATAGGCAGCTAGCTCCCCACTACTTGATGTGTCCGCACTTGTCGTTGATGTAGTTGAACTCCTTGAGGAAGAGCCACCTGTACCCCATATCTTTCCCCACGCGGTTTTCTTCTTACATTGCTAGGTGTTGGTGGAGGTCGCCGCATGCGAACTCCAAAGAAATTCCGATCGTACTTATCATAAACTTGATTAAGTTAGCACTGACGGTTGAAAATAACTAGAATAATCAAGACCTACCGCATCACTTAGAAGTGAGAGAACATTATCAATCCCGAATTTTAGCTCTAGGATCTAAAATAAATGCGAATGCATATAACATAGGAATTTCTTGCCAATATTTTAAAAATTTAGTTTTCATAGCATAAAAAATTTTCCGCAATATATTATCATTTTCGTAGCTCTTTAAGTGGGTAGCAATTTCTAAAATATGATGAACAATTAAAGGAGAGGTTGAATAATAAACTCCAGATAAAACAACAGTGGAATCAAAAAAGTTCTAAAATGAAAGCAAGTATTTAGCAACATACCAATGTCGCTCTGTGAGTACCGTTGACCATCCTGTAACGATAAAGGCGTGTTAATAAAAAAGAAAATGTGCTCTCATATGGTATAACATTCTTAAGCATCAAGTAAGTAGAGTTCCATCTAACAGCATATCCAAACCAAACTTACGCGACGTACATTCATTGCAATACAATAAGTTTTATATGTCGCTACTCGTTGATTAGAATGAATTAAGAAAGATATTGCAAGATTTAAAAGGTTCAATATAATCGATTTAACCTCTTTAAACCAGATTTAACTATAAGATTAATAATATGGCAAGCACAAATGATGTAATAAGAAAGATTCAAAGATATGAATTGAAAAGCGGAGTAAGTATGTTCATAGCGTATATTTATGAAGCATTATCTAATGTTATTGCAAAAATCTTATCATTAAGTCCAAAATCTTCCACAACTTTTACAATACAATCAAGAATATTTTCACCAAGATGTGCTACATCAATTAATTTGAATCCTATGATTCTCTTTTCTAGTTGTCAATCATCGCTACATAATGAGCAACTACACTAAGATAATCCTCTTTAGCTCTACCACTCCATATATCGATGTCAAAGACACGTAAAAAGTACATGTACTAAATTTTTCTTTTAGCTTATTGCGACAATTATTATAATATTTAATCAAATCTCTAGTTGTTGTCTGCCTAGAAACCGCAGAAAATCTAGGATTATGAGCGGTCCTAATAAAGTTTTCAAACGCAATTGACTCACCAAAGTTTAAAGGAAGATCTTGAGAAGCGATTAAACGACAAAGAGATTCACGAGCTACCTCAGATTATAGTCCCGATTACGCACTGCATCGTCGGGTTGTATTGCGATGCGTCGCCTCAAGCCATTCCCGCTTTTTTTCTACAATTGTCAAGATACCTCTTCAAGTGCCCTGCTCCACCAAGATTTCGCAGATTAATTTATGCTTGCAATATTTACAAACAAAGATACCCGATTTGGACGTCGCTTGATATCTCAAAAATCGGTCGAAATCTTCCCGGACTCGATGTATCTGCGTCTTGCTCTTTTCGCCCGGTGCTTGCCGACGCAGCTTGCACTTGTAGAGCTCGAAGATGGCACGGCTCCCGCAGCTTCTTCGCCATATGATGCAAGAAGCTCCTCGGGTGAAATATCAAATCAAGTCGGGAACGACGGAAAATCCCCTGCTCCATAAAGCAAACTATAAGAAATAATCACGCTATTAATACTAAAATATGATTGAAAATACTAACAAAATAAAATAATAAATCACAATTATCACCTTGATTTCTTGATGAAGACTAAAGTCGAATTTGGATTTTTGACAAAACTATTTTTAATTTTGCCAAATTACCACTAAGAGCAAAAGAATTTCCACAAGAGAATGATTAGAAGAGAATGCAAGGTTGCTGGTGTAGAAATGAGGAGGAGCAGCCACTATTTATAGGAAAAATTCAGGATTTTTCGAATTTTTCGAATTTTTATGAATTTTTAAATCGCAACGGCTATAAACGGCTATTTTTTTAAACGGTCTAAACGGGCCGGACCGTGCCGTGTCGTCTCGCGTCGGCCGGCCGAGCCGTTGTTGCGTTGCGTCGGCCGGCGGCCGGCCCGCCAGAACGGCCGGCCGCGCGCGGCGGCCCGCCGTCCGCCTCCCGCCAAGCACAAGATTTGGTTGGGTTGCGCGCAAGACGGCCTGCTTAGCGCTTCGCGGCTGGCGTGCGCCGGCCGTGCCCACAGTAACGGGCCCCGTGCCAGCCCATTTGGCACGGCCCGTTTGGCCAGGTCTAGTCGCGACTCGCGGCTACTTTGATCTACGGAGTTGCGGATCCGAGGGTGTGTGGGATGGGTCTACATGGCAGGGAGACCAATGGCTGGGTCGCGTAACGCATGGGGTTTTGCGGGGTGTTTGGTACGACTAATTTTCTATAGCTTTGGCAGTGTTTAGCTAGGAGGTTGTCTTCAAATCTAAAAATAAGATAATTATATGTAAAAAGACTATACTATCTTTAAATGTAACCACTGAAAATCTGTCAAATGAGAACATGAAGGAACACGAAATACCGATTTCCAGATTGAATCCAACACCATTCAACGAAGGATAACACACTTGCTAATAGAATGTGGCCGAAACTTACAAAATGAGTTTTACACCTACAATCTGCTGTATTTCCATTCAGTTAACTTTGATTTCTCTTTTACAGGGTTACAGACTCACAGGGGAGTATGTCAGAGAGGGAGCATCACTATGCCCCAATAGTCAATACACAATAATGTCGAAACAAAAATGTTTGAGTATCATATCTCATAAAAGATTATCCTAAGCAAGCTGCAAGCCTATGCCCCAAAAAAAAGACGAAGAAGTGAAAATTTTTGCAAAACAAACGTACAATGTAAAAAGTATCAACTACAACTCTATTTGTCGAGGTGTACAGATATCGTCAGCATCTTCAAAAACCTCAGAGTTGGAAAAGACAGTATCCCAATATCACCTATGAATTCCTGCAAAAGAAAGAGCGATATCAAAACAATTTTTGTTCTGATAAGGAACAATTAGCCAAGCGTAAATGTACCAAGTATTCTATGATCACACACCCATTGTTGTGTAAACAAACACACATGAGTTTACCGGTACCACTTGACCATGAAAAATACTTGGTTGAGATAAGTTAGTATGAATATTTGAAAAATAACTAGAATAATCAATATCCACCGCATCACTTAGAAGTGAGAGAACATTAGAAAATCCTCGAACTTTAGCTCTAAGATCTAAAATAAATGCAAATGTATATAACATAGGAATTTTTGGCCAATATTTCAAAATTTTAGTTTTCATAGCATAAACAGATGCATACAAAATATTATCATTTTCGTGGTTCCTTAAGTGGGTAGCAATTTCTAGAATATGATGCACAATTAAAGGAGAGTTTGAGAAATAAACTCCAGATAAAGCAACAGTGGAATCATAAAAAAGTTCCTAAAATAATAGCAAGTATTTAGCAACATACCAATGTTACTCTGTGAGTAACAGTTGATCATCATGGCTACGATAATGCGTGTTAATAAAAACAGAAAATGTGCTCTTATAGAGTATGAGAGACTTAAGTATCAAATAAGTAGAGTTCCATCTAACAGACATATCCAAACCAAACTTATGTGGACGTAATTCCATTGCAATACAATAAGTCTTATATATTGCTACTCGTTGATTAGAATTATTTAAAAAAGATTCGGCATACGAATTAAAAAGCGGAGTAAGAATGTTCATGGCAGAAGTGTTTGCTGAAGCATTATCTAATGTTATTGCAAAAATTTTCTCTGTAAAGCAAAAATCTTTCACGATTTTTACAATACAATCAACAATATTTTCACCCATGTGTGCTACATCAATTAATTTGAATTCTATAATTCTCTTCTCTAGTTGCCAATCATTGTTTACATAATGAGCAACTACACTAAGGTAATCCTCTTTAGCTTTACCACTCTATATGTCTGATGTCAAAGACACATAAAAAGTACAGGTATTAAATTAATCTTTTAGCTTAATAAGACAATTATTATAGTATTTAATCAAATCTCTATTTGTTGTCTGTCTAGAAACTGCAGAAAATCTAGAATTATGAGCGGTCCTAATATAGTTTTCAAATGCAGGTGACTCACCGAAGTTTAAAGGATGATCTTGAGAAGCGATTAAACGACAAAGAGATTCACGAGCTACCTCAGGATTATAGTCCCAGCTATGTACTGTACTATCGGGGTTGTACTGCAGCTGCGTCTGTGTCAAAACCACTCTGCTTTTCTTTTACAGCTCTCAGCATGTCTCTTCAAGTACCCCGTTCTACCTGTAGATTTTGTAGTTACTTTGTGCTTACAATATTTACAAATAGCATGCCTGCTCTGAACGCCGTCTGATGTCTCGAAAATCTACATGAAATCTTCCCAGACTCCTGATGTACTGCGTCTTGATTTTTTTGCCCTGGTGCTTGCCGACGCAGTAGCACTTGTAGAGCCTAAGGATGGTACAAGTACTGTAGCTTCTTGAGCTTCATAGGATGCAAGAAGCTTCTCAGGTGAAATCCCGAAATCAGAAGCTGGCAAGGACTGGAAAATCCCTGTGCTCCATAAAGAAAACTACAAGAAATAATTATGATATTAGTACTTTAATATTATTTAAAATAATAAGACACAATGAAAAATTAAATCACAATTTTTACCTTGATTTCTTGACTGAAGCTAGAAGCTGAATTTCAGATTTTTGGATTTTTGGCAAAACTATTTTGAATTTTGCCAAATTACCACCAAGAGCAAGAGAAATTTCACAAGAGAATGAAGAGAAGAGAATGCAAGTTTGCTAGTGTGGAAATGAGGGAAGCTACCACCCTATTTATAGGAAAAAATTTGAGATTTTTCAGAATTTTTTTGAATTTCTTTTGAATTTTTTAAAGCCTCCAACAGTTATACAACTGCTATTTTTCAAATAAACGGTCCAAACGGGTCGTGCCGGGCCCGGGCCGTGCCTAGGCTATGCTAACAGTGCTAGACCTCGGGCTGGCCCGTTAGGCACGGCCCATTTGGCCACCTCTAGCTGGATCACGTAACGTGTGGAGTTTTGCTATATCTTCTACGCAATCATTTCGGTTGAAGGTGATTGTGACGTTCGATCACTTTGGATAGTCTAGTTTTTTCGATCGAATGTCGATGTTGTTAACTTTTCTTGAAGTAGATTTATACTGCCTTTTCGAAGCATACGTAGATGATCCTTTGAAGATAACGTTGACATGATTGTTAGTCTTCTGGTAGCCCATATCTTTATCGTCATCAGCATCTTTATTACTTCGACCTTTTATTAAGGTTGGCATAGGTCCCTTACTAGAGTAGAACTTCTCTATTCGCCTTTACCAAGTACGACAGTTACGCAAATCGTGTCCTAGTGCATTATGCAAAGGACACCAACATTCATTGCCATTGGTCGTTCCGGAGTTTTTGGAAGTGGGTTGATCGTCCTGCTGACCAGACTTCTTCTTCCAAGAAGCCTTCCCCTTAAAGTATGCAGGTCGTTCCGAAACGACTACAATCTCTCTTTAAACAATTTTCTTGTTCATCCCCTTACGATCCTTGGGTTTGAAGGTCTTATTGGACTTTTTATCCTCAGACTTCTCCAGATCTGATTGTGGTGGCGTATGACCCTTATTGACCATACGATTCCATTTAATGGTCTGGTATGCATCTAAGTACCGATCTGTCATATCGAACAATTCTGATATGGTGGAGGGTGGATGAATATTAAGATCTTCGTGAAACGTTTATAACGCATAGCAAGTTTAAACCAAACATAACAGAATCATCAGAAATATTATGAATGGTATTGCAGACCTCTACAAATTTCTTAATAAATTGACGTAAATTTTCACCAAAAGTTTAAAGAAGATGATGTAAGTCATCTTCCTTTTTAGGCTTAGCGTAACAACTTGTGAAGTTGTTTAAAATTGCATGGCATAAGTTCTCCCAACTAAAAATAGATCCTTGCGGCTGATTGAATAGCAAAATTCTTGTGGATCCTTTAAGAACAATAAGAAGATAATTAGACATTACCTTCTTATCGCCACCAGTAGTTTGGATGGTAGTAGTATACACTTGCAAGAATTTTGATAGATTCTGGGTACAATCGAAACTCTCCAGATGTCCTTGCTTGAATTTCTCAAGCCATGCAATGTCTCTAAGCCACAGGGAAAAACTTTACATCCTGTGTAAAGTCCCAAATATGTTCGTACATTAAGAACTTGTTCCATATATTCAGGAGAGCGAGATCGTCGCGACTACGATTAGGATTTTCACCTTGGGTAAGTCGGTCGAAGACATTTCTCCGTTATGGTTCATTTATCTGCTGTTGGTTAGTGCCTTGTTAGCGATGACTAGATGAAGAATGTTCCACACGAGAGTCAGTCTGTGATCTTATGGATAGGAATGTACTCTTTACTTCTGCAGCGGCTTCTTGCAGATCAACAGTCAAGGATCTAATGATTGTTGCATTAAGATCATAGTTACTTTCCATTGGTTGATTTAGAATCACGCTAGTTAATATATGGATTCTATCTACAGGGGTTACCTCCTGTGAATTACTTGGAGCCAAGTTTAGGACCCTTACCGTCGTCCTTGGGACGTGTGGCGTGACCGAAAAGATTGGTTAGGGATGACTCCCTGAGGGATCCGGCCTTCACGATGTCCCTGATTGACTGCTATAATTCTTGTGTTTTGCCTCACTGCAATATTTTGTTTTGTCGCCATAAATTGTTCATGTTGTTCCTAAGCAGTTTTTTCTTCCCTTTCATGAGCTTCGCGCCATTCGTGTTTTGCTCGTTGTTCATCTGCCTCGCTCATGATCGCACAGGTACGGAACCCAGAGTAGACGGAGGGAGTGAGCGCTCCATCTTCATCCAAAGATGGGGTATAGTCAAGTCCTCGGAGACAATTTTCCGAACTTAGGCTCTCCAAAATGTTATCATCATCTTGGATAACGTGATCATCCTCAACTTCTATAGGGTATGCTCACTTTTTATTTCTCAAGCAGTGGCACTTTCGGTTCAACCTCATCCATACTGGTCTGGATTGTCAATAACTCTACTTCAGTAACACATTCGGAGTAGAAGTCGCATTTTATAGTCTTCTTCTGAGAGACAGTTATTGGCGTCGAGATCGGTGTAGTCGAAGAGGTCAAAAGAGTTTTGTTTATCCATCGCTGAGAGTGACAGGGCATACTTTTCACAATCTTGATCATCGGAGGCCCTTCTTCTAGCATCAACTGTCGATGTTCAAGACCTAGGGTCTTTAGATCGAGCTTATGAATTAAAACTGTTTGCAAGCCTCCGTGGACAAAGGTTACAAAAAGAGGGACAGGAGATTGCTTCTTATTAGCCAAGTGGCTTAACATAGTACAAATGTTACAAAGTCTGAATATTAGATACTGGATCGATCATGCCCTGACGGTACAAATGCCCCCCTATTTATGCAGAATGAAGAGGCGGTAGTTGTGCTTCAAAAAGGTATCGATGGTAGAAAGGTGTCTTCCCACCAAGTTATGTCTTCTCGTCAAAGGGTGTCTTTTCAGGATAACTTCTGAGTAGTTATTCGTACCTGTCAGAAAAAACCATCTACACAATACACATGTGCAGAGATAATTGCCTACCTTGACCACTATACCGATCGGGATGGTTATTTTACTGGTTGGGGACGACCAGTGTGAGGCAAAGTGTAGGACACGTCAACAAATTAGTCGGAGACATAACCAAGTAATTGAACGTGAGCATTATTCTTCTTTATGGCCTTTTCTTTATAAGTTGCGGGCCAAAATAATGTATAACCTTTAACCGATGCGGACCTAAATAGAGTATGGCCTTTAATCCTCATCACGTACTATTTTATCTAAAATTCATACGAAATTATGTTCTACACTAGGTTTTTCTTATCTAGTATAAACAAGCTAAATGTGACCCCCCAACCCCACAAACTTTTGCAAAGCTTACTGGCAATAGAAGGTCCTAATCCCAAAAATTTTGGCATATCCAATCCATCCCAAAAATTGTAGTTAGCGTAATTCAAGTTAGGGTTTTGGGTTATGGTTATATTCAAGTTAGGGTTTAGGGTTAGGGTTATATAATTTTTATATGTATTTGTTTTGCAAAATTTTCACATGTATTCCTTAGAAAAGTCCTTACAATTTGCTACAATAAAATTAGTGCAAAATCCGGTCCTAAAAACATGAAAATCAATCAAATTTGTGTTATCTTAGTCAAAAACCCAAAATCTTGCCGAAAAATCCTAAAATCACTATAGAATTTTAAAATTTTCAATTCTTTTCATCTCACCGAGATTTGGAATATCACCAAACCGAAAGCGGGAGAATTCCAAAATCCTGGCGAAATTTTGAACCCGGCGTCGCCAGCCTCGGTCAGTGATGTGATATGCATGGGAGCAGGTGGGGCTCACTCATGCACAGTTCTTTCATGTCTGCTGGGCAGGTTCTTTTCGTGTGCATGTGGCTAACAGACCACTTCTTGCTTCAGTCCATAGACATGAATCGGGTGCATTTTGGTTGTATATGCAATGTCAACAAAGGTCACCGTTGGTTAGACCTCGTAGCTCCTGTATGGTTAGACCTCGTAACTCCTGTATGGTTGTATATGCAGTGGTCACGAATTTTCGTTGCGTAGTACATCCTGTATGTCTTACTTTTTTTTTTGTTATAAGTATAGATCCTAAATTAATAATATGTTTCACTTGCACGTTTGATTTCTGTTGTTCCTTAACGGGAACATTAATAGATGGTTTATCATACAAAATAGCAAATTCATCAAAGATAACATCTCTACTAATTTCACAATTTTTAGCCTTTCACACCAGACTTATAAAAAATGCACTTAAAAGCTCTAAGCTCTAATTTACCATTATTAACATGAGCATAAGAAGAACAGCCAAATATTCTCAAATTCGAATAATCTGCTGGAGAATTAGACCATACTTTAATTGAAGTCTTCTTATCAATTGCCAGGTTTGGTGACCGGTTGATTAAATAACAAGTAGTGGATGCGGCTTCAGCCCAATAACTCCTAGATAAGCTAGAATTTGATAACATGCAACATACCTTCTCTATTATAGTTCTGTTTATGCGTTCGGCCACACTATTTTGTTGAGGAGTACTTGGAACAATGTAATGTCTCACAATACCCCCTGTCTGCATAAAATTTCAAATTATCTAGAACAGAACTCCAAATCATTATCGGTTTGTAGCTTCTTTACATGCTTGCCAGTTTGTTTTCCAATCAAATCTTCTACTCCTTGAATGTTTGGAATACATTCAATTTGATGAAATATGGCCAAACTCTCCTTGAGTAATCATCAATGATGGTCAACATGTAGTTAGTACCTCCAAGCGATGGAACGCGGGATTCTCCTTACAAATCTGAGTGAACATAATCTAATATACCTTTTGTAGAGTGAGTTGCAGTGCTAACTTTGGCCATCAAGAAGTCTTTTTTTTTGCATAAATCCGTCATGCCAATTTCACTCATATGCCCTAGACTCATATGCCAAAGATAAGTAGCATCAAAATCAGATGATTTATTTGAGTTAATAGCCGCATTACCTGAAATTGTAGTGCCTCGCAGATGATATAGGTTGGCAGCCTTTATATCACATTTCATCACAACAAGAGAGTCTTTAGAAACCTTCAGAACTCCACCTCCACCTGAATATTTGTATCCTTTAGCATCAAGAGTACTTAGTAAGATAGGATTTCTCTTTAAATTTGGGATGTGTCGAACATCCGATAATGCTCTAACGGTACCATCAAACATCTTAATCTGGATAGAACCAATATCTGCAATCTTGCATGGTGTATTATCACTCATCAACACGTATCCACTTGGCGTAGCTTCATAGTCAACGAACCACTCACGGTTCAGGCCCTCGTTAAGTAGGTGGGAATTGATGATTTGTCTGATGATGTCAGGTCCATATGTCAACGAGACATTAAGGAAAAATCATCAAGTTCATTAGAAAAATGGAACAAATCATCAATTTTTCTTTTATTTATGGTTTGGAAATATTTTTAGAATTGAGCTAACGAGCCGAGTTGAGCCAAAGCAAAATCCAATCTAACGAGCGGAGTAGAGCCGAGCTGGAGCAAAATCCAATTAAGGACGCCTTGGTGGCCGTCTTGACGTGGGTGCGGTTGAGCGCTCGGCCACGACGGTGGCGCGCTGTTCGTAGGCCTTGACAAGGCTCATGGCAACCACGAGTGACTGGGGTGCCTGGAGTTCAATGTCGATGTTCAGTGGCTCCTGGAGGGCGGCCGTAAATAGTTGGACTTGCTGGTCGGGAGTCAGGGGGCCAACGCAGCTGAGTCGAGCGAGTAATTGGTCGACGAAGTCATCCACCGTGCTGACCCAGCTGGCCGAACGGGAGCGCACATTGACGAGCTCCGAGAAGCAGCCCCACGGAGGCGTACCCTCCTTGCGCTCCAGACGACTATACCACTATTGCGCGCCGCTGATCATGTGGTAAGATGCTAAGCACATTTTCTCCTCTTCCGATGTCCATTGTCCGCGGAAGAAATGCTCGCACCTGTTGAGCCATGGTAGCGAGTCTTCTTTCCCATGAAAGGTCGGAAATTCCAGCTTGTAAAAGCGTGAAACTCCGGCGTTCTCGGTGCGTCCCGTCGACGGAAGGGTGGGAAGCCCCGTTGGCTGTACACCCAGCATGCCTGCGTCGGTTTTCGAGCCTTCAGGATCGTTGATCTTGAGCTTCTCTATGCGCCCTAGCCGCGTATCATGGTCCTCCATCCGCTAGTTCATGGTGATCAGCTCCATTTCATGTCAGTCGAGGCGATCGCTGATGGTGTCGAGCTTTGCTAGGATCCTTTTCAGTGAGTCGGTGGTATTTTTGGGCTTGGAACCCTCGCTAATGGTGGGAACATCAGCGATTGGCTCTCGTACCAAGTTGTTATGGGGTAGGATTCGGCTACGCAGCCGATATGAACGAGTGGTCGGAGGACGAACAGCGAGCGACCGTCCGCGAGGCGGGGCTGTCGTTCAGATGAACTGCGCCCAAGGCGCGAGAGAAAAAAGCGGGAGGACTTCTGTTTATTTGCTTCAGGAAACAATGATTCGGCTGATCCCTTTAAAAGGATTGCCCCTAACAAGATATAATCTCTAATTTGGTAGCAAATAACTTATTACGATAATATAAATAAAGAAGTCCTTGATTATCTCCTCATGCTGCGCCTGTTGTTGCCGCTGCTTCCGTTGGCCTGCCCCCGCCAACTATAAGGAAGCCCCACCATAATACAAACCCAAAGCAACTAGTATAGTGATCTGTTTTCCGGTTTCCTTTTCCCAGCATGTAATATATGGTCTTTTCTTTTTCTAGAATGTTTGTTTCCTTTTTCTTAATTTCAGGATATTTGTTTCCTTTTCCTTGAGATGATGCTGGAGGTGGGGAGAGATCTGTTGTGGGCCACAGTGATGAGTTAGACACATTAAATAATGGCCATCGGATGTGGGTGAGTAAAGCTGAGGAAAGATCTGAGAGGTTAATTTTGATGGAGGCAAGTTTCTGAGGACGTTTCGCTGGGTGCATGAAGGTTGGGTCATCTCTAGTGGGGTGTATTATTTGGGGTGGACGTAGAAAAAAATGCTTAAGTGCATTATAAAGGGGTATAGATAAACGGTGAAAGTCCTTAGGGTAGAGCAGATTCACACCTTGTTGAATAATAATTCAGATTTTCCCAAAGTGGTGATCGATCACAATGGCAATCAAAGTGAGAAGTGTAGTTACGTACAGAGGAAAAGAAGAGGACTAGAGGAGGCTCACCACAGATAAAACTCATTCAGGAGTGCAGAATGGAGCAGAAGTTCAGAAGCAGCACTAAGACAATGCACACTACGCGCCCTTAGTGGTTTACTGTACAAAATCCGACTAAATGAAATTCAAGCTACTGTTGTTTATCAGATGAAGGGCCAGTTTAGGGATGACAGCGAACGCTCTAAATTGGATGTCCCATCATTGTTCTGGCCCTGTTTATCGTTGATGTACATACTAGCAATATTACACTGAGCTGCTCTTCTGGAGTCCTCGCCCATTTCTAGGCAATGTTACACTGGAAGCTACGTATAGTTCGTAATTTTCTTGCAAAAGAGGGTGGCAACCGATCAATAAAGTCGTACTACAATTATCAAGGAGATGCAACCCTACTTCAGATACACCAATGACGTTAGAACTTAGAAGTAGTCGTACAGGAGAAAGAATGCTTGCAAGTAGCAACCATTTCCCTCCGTAGAGCAACAAACCCTTGGTTCAGGATTATCACTGTATTAGTAATAAACCAAAAGAACTACAGTCTAAGTCCCTAAAGACTGATCCATTGCAAAAAGAGACTTGGCTGCCTAGGTGCATATCTTTACACCAGACAGAGAACAGCATCCCTCGTGCTGCTGTGGTCAGTCAGTTTTTGCCACACAAAATGGCCCTACCTGTACAGCTTCGACACGAAAAACATACGATAACAAAAGTAGCATATCTTAGAAGGTCAAGACCCTCTATTCTAGTGATCCTTATAGCAGACACATGCACCTCCCAACAATCGCTCACTGTCTACCGTACAATGCAATCATCCTTTGCAGCCACTCCTCCTTCTCAGCAGATTCCCTAGAGCGATGCTCTAGGAAGACAGAATAACCCAAGCTGGTTCCTCTGGGCATAACTTGCCTGTGAATTCCATACTCCCTCTGCGGACTCCTTTGGTATTCCAGGGGAAAGTAAGAGTAGTCACCTCTTCCTAGTGGATCAACTATTCTCTGTTGATACCAAGGCTGCTCCTGAGGTGGGCTACTAGTTGTGGTTCTGCTTATTGGTGGAAGAATGCCACCTAGAGTGGGCAAAACATTGAGCAGTGGCTCTTGGATTCTGAACATTGGCCGGATAGTGCTCTGCTGATGAAAATAAGGAGCTCTCACTATGCCATCAAAGTTGACAGGAAATCCTGTCAGTTGCCTTTGAGCAACTTCATGGGGGTAAGGCTCAAGAGTTATTGGCATGCGAACTGTGTTAATTGCTGGAGGAAAATGTGGACGAGGCCATGCTGGAATAGGTGAAAGCAGACGAAATGATCTCCTGTCAGTTGCCAATATGTCAGGATGGACTTTGCTGCCTCCAAGGCGTGAGATTGAACCAATCCTGTTCCCGCGCACTTTCTTTAGCTTCTTTACATCTCCGATGCGGAACTTAAAAGTGCAGCAAGCACCTAGATTGAAAGGTTGATCGCACTTTGCACCATCTCCTCTCTTTTGGTTATAACCGGGGTAGTCTTCTTTTTTAAAACCAACTTTCTCAAACATAATAAGAGAAGACTCGGAGGCTAGTTGCTTGATATCCCATTTGTTGTACGGCTGTGCTGTCTTGTGGCTAACGTGGATTTCACCATCAGGCCGAAGCAGGTGCCTTGCATTGTCAAAAAAAACCCTCACCAGTTTCTTATGCAAGCTACAGGTAAGAGCAAAAGGTTAATAAGAAGTTAAGTAAGGAACAGAAGGTCCTAAAACAACAACTTGTTAAGTTTAATTAAATGCAATAAGAAATAGCTAACTACTTTATGACCATTGTCAGACAAATATTAAGCCCCTTATGGTCAATCCTATCAATCTTACCTCATATGTATGGAAAAACTTCTTCGTACATGTTACAACAACAATTTCATGCTGTAGTTCAAATGTCTTTCAATGGCATAGAGTAAATACAAAACTAAAATAAAGTGCTGAACAAATAGATATACACAAAGGTCGAGGAATCCAACAAAAAACGTTTTTAATTTATTCATCTTGCATTAAAGGTTGGGACATGGGATATTGTTTTGCTATATGACAAGATCTGAAGCAAAATGTCCTCTTGCCTATAGAGGACAGATAGCTGTGATATGTGTAACTTATCTAAAATGTTATTTATATTTATAGTAAGCATAAAGAGCTACAGTGCATTTCAAACAATGAAACTATGTGATGTGGGAGAGCTCAAACTCAGGTTTAGCAGTAAGCAACAGTGGCTACTGACTAGAATCAAAAATGAAAAATGAGTCAACTTCCTAGGGATTCTATCCAATGTCACTTGCATGTGCGCATATGTTCTCTAAACAAAACCACCAAAAGGCACAACTCCTCATACACAGATGTAGCCTTAGAAATACTAAATCAACTTTAAGCGAAAGGAACTCGCTAAGACAAATTACAACCAATCCACATGAAAAACAAAAGTAACTTCTAAATCCAGGAATTAGTCAAACACTGCAACAAAAATAACCAGAGCAAGAGAGTGGTTATACTTGATCATGTGCACCTCACACTCTTTTCCTTTGAACCCAGCATGAGGAAAATTAAAGACAATCCGATCGAACCGTCTCATCTTCAGGTCAGTGTGAAGCTTCATCGCTTTTGCATCAACGCCATGCAAAACTGTGGCCCCCCTTCTTTTCAGTTCCATTATATTTGATTCTGCTTTTCTGTACTTACTCTTCAAAGTCGCTGTCCAATTGGAATACCCACAAGAAATACAGAGAAAATTGATAAATATAACTAACAATGAATACAAAATCACACGAACAATATTATCCCTTTAAGATTATAAGATAAGCAGGGGCAGCTCAATGCACGTGGAGGCCTTACACCAGAATTAGGAATGAAGCAAATAGGAAACTTGGAAAACTATTGAAAGATGGCAAATTTTCCTACAAAAACCGTCCAACGGTGGTGACTAAAGGCATGTTTGTTTTTACTGTGGATTCTCTGAAAACTGATTTTGGATTCTGGCTTTAGAAAAGCTGATTCTAGATTCTGGATTCTGGGATGGCATTTTGTGGGTAATTATTTGGAACTTTCAGCGACATTCTCATATTTGTATTTCTCATAATCCACAGAAGCACATATGAAGTGGATTATGGATCCTAGTGTATATGGGTGCGCTAGATTATGAGAATTGATTCCTAGAATCAAGATGTTTGTTTTTATTCAGCTTTTGGGGCTAGAAACCAGAATCCACAACAAAAACAAACATGCCCTAAATCAGGATATTTTTATGAAATAGACTGATATATGTGTTTTGTTGAATGTTAATATGTTAATGTTCTCACTGGTTCATCATCGTTTCTTTGTTCCAAGAGTATTTTTCGGGGGTCCTAAAGCAATTGCTCTAGTGGCTTTACCCTCGGTTCGACCTTGTCACTTGTCACAAAGAAGTTGGTAAAAACCGTAATAATGTGGATATATTGGGCTGCAAGATGCAAAACAATATGAAAGCAACAGAGAGGTTACTCCAAACCACTGATCAGCAAAACAGATCCAAGGATCTCAGTGTCAAAATATAAAAATGAGTAACCAAACCTAGGGCCCATCCAACTGTACGACCAACAAGGCTCATAAACACATGTTGTACTTATCCAATTTACAGTGTTTAGGTCATAGTTACTGGACCCACTCTAAACCCCGTGAATCGTGAACCGGATTCGTTGAACCCAAACTGGTTTAGACTACAGGGGTTCACAGTGGAAATTGAAAGAAAAAGTAGCGAATCGCGAACCTAAATCCCATACCGTGACTCGGATGAACCGCGTTTTTGGTAACTATGGTTTAGGTTCCAACAATGCAAAATACAGAAGAAAACTACAAATAGAGATAATGCTTGCTCAATGCACGTGTTCCTTAATACTTCCACAACATACAATTTCTAGCAGTAAGAAGCAATACATCACATTGATAGGACTTTTTTCTTCACAATTAGTTTCAGTGAGACTGAGATCACACAAATCCTTAACAAAATCAATGATGTTCCAATGTATATATTAAATTATTTCTACCTCATTTTGTAGTACGTTGCATTAGCTCTTTTATCACTGCAATGTGTAGCCATTTTAACATAACCTTGATCTTAACGGACTAAATTAAGTGCATGGAATCCTTCTTTTTAACCAACAGAAGATACCAAATTCTCCTCGAAAATCCTCAAATTAACACATGGTATTCTTGTATACGCCCCCACCCTTCCATGGTTTCAATTATTCCGCATATCCAAGGGTCGAAAAGCCAAAAAGGCATCATCCAAATTAGCACTAGTATATAACAAAAACTGCACCTTTAGTCCTTTATTACAAGAAGCAATAGCAAGCGGAAACGATCAAACCGTAGGAATCTAGGGATGTCGCGACGAGGTTCTCGCCGGAGCCGAACGCGGTGGCGAGCGCCAGCGAGAACGAGAAATCGCCATCTCCGACGATCAGTATACTTTGCATCGAGGAGTAATGCTTCAGCCTCTTCACCCCCTCCTCTTCCTCCTCCGCCTCATTATTCCCCTCCGCGGCGATCGCCTGAACCCCCTCCACCACCGGTGCCTCGCCATTCCCGTCGACGGCGGCGACCACCGGAACCCCTTGCTTTGGTGCCTCGCGCTTCCCGTCGAGGGAGCTCACCGGAAACCCTTGCTTTGGCGCCTCGTCCATCCCGTCGAGGGCGATCACCGGAACCCCCTCCGCGTCCTTCACGTCCATCGCGGCCACCTCTTTCAGGGGCGCAATCTCTCCGCCGGTCGCCGCCGCCGCCGCATTTCCCTCCCCCGGCGAGAGCGAGGCGACCGCCATGCGCGTTCGTGCGTCAGTGCGCGTGTGTGACGAAGTGTGGTGGACTCGAGTCCAATCCGAATCAAACTGCTCCGGCGTGGAAGACACGAACCGAAGGGTCGCGACTCGCGGCTACTTTGGTCTACGGAGTTGCGGATCCGAGGGTGTGCGGGATGGGTTAGGTGGCATTTTTACCCGTTGGTTTAGGTATCCGTGGATACTCGATTCGATAAGAACGTGTACGAGTAGTATTTTAGATTCATGAGTTTTCGAGTTCGGATACCCGATAAGATAATAGGATGGGTGTGGATGTCAATTTGTATCCGTGGATACCCAATATATATCATATGACATGTAGGGCTCACTTGTCATACATAACATATCAGGTCCACTTGTAACTTACCAACCCGGGCTCGGCACACTGTGCAAACCTCGCCCCGGCGCATTACTTTCCACTTTCGTATTTTCGTTCCAGGCTCGCAGCCTCGCCCTTCGCACTGCGCAAACCCTAAACCTAATCCCCACCTCCCCGGTTAGCCACCGCCCCCACAGCTCCTCCCCCTGCACGCGGCCGACCCGCCCCAAGGCTCCTCCGCTCCCATCGCGCCGTCGCCGCCGCCCCGAGCTCCTCCGTTCAGGCCGCACGCCACCCCCGCCCCTAGTAGCCTCCCCTCTGCTGCGCCAGGCCATTGGCCTCACTGGCTCGCTTCTATCGCGCTCGTCGCCGCCGCCTCGGCCCGCTCCTCATGTGCTCGCCGGTAGCCGCCCCCGGAGCTCCTCCATTCCTCCGTCATCCGCTCAGATCCTGCTAGTTTTCTAAGGTAAATGTACTAGTTCATCAGCTCAGATCCGGCTTGATTTGAACTGCCTCCTTCACCACAACTGATGATGACTATAACCCTTTTAACATGTTTTTTGAAGCTTATTTTTGTTTGGTAAAGCGAGTTTGGTATCTAGTTATACAAGAAAAGGAACCGTGTTTTTTTTTGCTGGCATGTAGTCTGAATCGACTTAAAGGTTGAAACTTTTGCCGAGTGAACAATGGGATCAAAATTCTTACCATTGGCCTTGTTGCAGATTCAGAACTCAGTAGCATCGATAAATTCACTTTCTAGGTTGTAATGGGTAATTCAATACCGTAATTGATTAACCATTTAGGTAATTTTTACCGAACAAAGACTATCTACTAGTCCGCAAGCAAACATTCATTGGGGTATTGAATCGTTATTGTGTTTGTGTCACCGGAGAAAATTGGATATCGCATAGAAATCGAGTTGCTAACTTATTTCATTGTACAAACTGTCATGATTAGGAGGTTCGCACATGGCCTGCTCCAGTGATATCCGAAAGCGTAAATGGTGTGGTGCTAGAAGGCCTCAGATGTAAACACAACCAAGTTGTGGGATGGCATACAGTGAGGATGGCAACAAGCTCCGGAGATTTCATGTTGCTATGTCAGGTTTCGCATTCAATAGCACGATGCTCTGGGATCCCAAACTGAGGTCCCATTTGGCCTGGAATTCAATCCGGCATCCGGACATGGTGAAAGAGGGTTTCCTCTGTCTATTACAGTAATTTTGTTTGTCTGCTGTTGAAGACATAAAGTTTTGTGTTTGTTCTGTTCTGTAATTTGCTATTGAAGACATAAAGTTTGAGTTTGTCTGCTGTTGAAGGCTGAATATGCTTCTGGTACAACTACCTATGGGTACCCATCGGGTTCGGGTACCCATCAGGTTCGGGCGTGGGCATAGTTCTATGCCGTGAAGCTTTTCGGGTTCGGGTGGGCGGCATGTAGTTCGGGTTCGGGTTTCAGTCAGTGGTACCCGGAGGTACCCACCCGATTGCCATCCCTAGATGGGTCTACATGGCAGGGAGACCAATGGCTGGATCGCGTAACGCGTGGGGTTTTGCTATATCTAGTATCGTTTCTGTTGAAGGTGACTGTCACGTCCGATCACTTTGGATAGTCTAGCTCTTTTTTTAACAGATGTTAATGTTGTTAACTTCTCTTTAAGAAGATCTAAAGGTCTTTTCAGCTCATAAGTAGATGATCTTTTGAAGATAACGTTAACATAATTGTCAGTCTTCTGGTAGTATCGTCATTTGCATTTTTATTATCTCGACCTTTTGGTAAGGTTGGCATAGGTTCTTTACTAGAGTAGAACTTCTCTATGCGCTTTTGCTAAGTACAACAGTTATGCAAATCGTGTCCTAGTGCATTATGTAGAGGACACCATCGTCTATTGCCATTGGTTGTTCTGGAGTTTTTGGAAGTGGTTTGATCGTCTTGCTGATCAGGCTTCTTCTTTTAAGAAGAGTTCCCCTTAAAGTATGCAGGTCGTTCTGAAACAACTACAATATCTCTTTAAATAAATTTTTGTTTGTTTTTTTCCTTGTTCATCCCTTTATGATCCTCAGGTTTGAAGGTCTTTTTGGACTTTTTATCCTCAGACTTCTCCAAATCTGATTGTGGTGGCGTATGGCCCTTGTTGACCATACGATTACATTTAATGGTCTCGTGTGCATCTGAGTACCAATCTGTCATATCGAACAATTCTGATATGGTGGAGAGTCGATGAATATTGAGATCTTCGTGAAACATTTATAACGCACAGCCTGTTTAAACTCAAAGATAACAAAATGTTTAGAAATAATAGGAATGGTATTGCGAACATCTACAAATCTCTTAATAAACTGACGTAAATTTTCGCCAAAAGTTTAACGAAGATGGTGTAAGTCATCTTCCTTTTTAGGCTTAGCTTAACAACTTTTGAAGTTGTTTAAAATTGCATGGCATAAGTTCTCCCAACTAAAAATAGATCCTTGCAGCTAATTAAATAGCTAAGTTCTTGCGGATCCTTTAAGAACAATAAGAAGATAATTAGACGTTACCTTCTTATCGCCACCAGCAGTTTGGATACAGTAGTATACACTTGCAAGAATTCTAATAGATTTTGGGTACCATTAAAACTCTCCAGATGTTCTGGTTTGAATTTCTCAAGCCAGGCAACGTCTCTAAGACACAGGGAAAAGCTTTACATCTTGTGTAAAGTTCCAAATATGTTCGTACTTTAAGAACTTGTTCCATATATTCAGGAGAGCGAGGTCATCGAGACCATGATTAGGATTTTCACTTGGGGTAAGTCGGTCGAAGACATTTCTCTACTATGGTTCATTCTTCTGCTCGTGGTTGGTGCCTTGTTAGCGATGACTAGATGAAGAATGTTCCACACGAGAGTCAATTTGTGATCTTGTGGATAGAAATGTGCTCTGTACTTCTATAGCAACTTCTTGCAAATCAGCAGTCAAGGATCTAATGATTGTTGCATTAAGATTATAGTTCCTTTCCATTGGTTGATTTAGAATCGCGCTAGTTAATATATGGATTCTATCTACAGGGATTACCTCCTGTGAATTAGTTGGAACCAAGTTTAGGACCCTTATCGTTGTCCTTGGGACTTGCGGCGTGATAGAAAAGATTGGTTAGGGATGACTTCCTGAGGGATTCGGTCTTCACGACATCCCTGATTGACTGCTGTAATACTGGTGTTTTGCCTCATCCACGGTATTTTGTTTTGTCGCCATGAATTGTTCATGTTGTTCCTAAGCGGTTTTTTCTTCCCTTTCACGAGCTTCGCGCCATTCATGTTCTGCTAGTTGTTCATCTGTCTTGCTCGTGACCACACAGGTATAGAACCCAGAGTAGACGGAGGGAATGAGCGCTCCATCTTCATCCGAAGATGGGGTATAGTCGAGCCATCGGAGACAATCTTTCGAAGTTAGGCTCTTCAAAATGTTATCATCATCTTGGAGAGCGTGATCATCGTTAACTTCTTTGGGATATGTTTCATGGACATCTGCCTCTGAAATTAGGGCAGGAATGAGCTCACTTTTTATTTCTCAAGCAATGGTACTTTCGGTTCAACCTCATCCATACTGGCTTGGATTGCCAATAACTCTACTTCAGTAACGTATTCGGAGTAGAAGTCATATTTACAGTCTTCTTCTGAGATATAGTTATTGGCATAGAGATCGGCGTAGTCGAAGAGTTCAAAAGAGTTTTCTTCATCCATCGCTGAGAGTGACAGGGCATGCTTTTTCACAATATTGATCACCAGAGTCCTTTCTTCTAGCGTCAACTGTCAATGTTCAAGACCTAGGGTCTTTAGATCGAGCTTATGAATTAAAACTGGTTGCAAGCCTCTGTGGACAAAGATTACGAAAAGAGCGACATGAGATTACTTCTTATTAGCCAAGTGGTTTAACAGAGTACAAATATTACAAAGTCTGAATATTAGATGCTAGATCGATCATGCCCTGACGATACAAATGCCCCTTGTTTATGTAGAATGAAGATGTGGTAGTTGTGCTTCAAAAGGTATCGACGGTCGAAAGGTGTCTTCCCGCCAAATTGTGTCTTCTCATCAAAAGGTGCCTTTTCTGGATAAATTCTAAGTAGTTATTCGTACTTGTCAGAAAAAACTGTTCGCACAATACACATGTGTAGAGATAACTGCTTGTCTTGATCACTATCACCGATCGAGAGATTGTTTTACTGGTTGGGGATGACCAGTGTGATACAAAGTGTAGGACATATCAACAAACTGGTCGGAGACGTAACCAAGTAATTGAATATGAGCCTTATTCTTCTTTATGGGCTTTTCTTTATAAGTTGCGGGCCAAAATAATGTATAGCCTTTAACCATTGTGGACCCAAATAGAGTATGACCTTTAATCCTCATCACGTACTACTTTATCTAAAATTTGTACGAAGTTATGTTCTACACTAGGTTTTTCTTATCTAGAAGAAAGAAGCTAAACTTTTACAAAGCTTACATGTAATAGAAGGTTCTAATCCCAAAAATTTTGGCATATCCTATGCATCCCAAAAATTGTAGTTAATATGTTTGCATAATTTAAGTCCAAAAATTGTAGTTAACATGTTTGCATAATTTAAGTTAGGGTTTAGGGTTAGGGTTTACGGTGATATTCAAGTTAGGGTTTAGGATTAGTGTTACATAATTTTATATGTATTTTTTTTTTGCAAAGTCTTCACATGTATTCCTCAAAAAAGTCATTACAATTTGCCATAAAAAATTTAGTGCTAAATATGGTCCTAAAATCATGAAAACCGATCAAATTTGTGATTATTTTGGTTAAAAACCTAAAATCTCGCCGAAAAATTATGAAATCACTATAAAATTTTTAATTTTTTTTATCTCGCCGACTAGGGGTGGGCATTTTTAAACCGAAACCGAATTACCGAACCAAACCGAACCGAATTAACCGATTATTTCGGTTTATTCGGTTTTCGGTTCGGTTTTGTGTTTTGGTATAATTCGGTTTTCGGTTCGGTTTTTGACTTCCAAAAATTGAAATAACCGAATAGCCCACATACAATACCACTTTTATAATATTCTTCGTAAAATTACTAAACAATTCTCATATTCTAATACATTTATGTATATGTTTGGTATATTCACATCATCACGTGTTCTATTATACTTATATTGTAATAATCTATGAATATTGTGTAGGTTTAACCCTACTCTATGGTGCAATATGAGAAGGACTAAATCTAATCTACCTAGTGTTTATTCATGTTTCAGTTAATCGAAAAACCGAATTAACCGAACCGAAATATTTCGGTTAATTCGGTTCGATTTTTTATTTTGATCTAAGAAATTCGGTTGCTAGTTTCTAAAAACCGAATTATTATTATTTTAAAACCGAAAAAACCGAACCGATCAAACCGAAAAAACCAAATGCCCCCTAACCGACATTTAAAATCTCGACCCGACCTACGAAATCCCGACCAAATTTTGAATCCGGCGTCGCCTGCCTCGGCCAATGATGTGGTATGCATGGGAGCAGGTGGGGCCCACTCCATGCACAGTCCTTTCATGTGTGCTGGGCAGGTTCTTTTCGTGTGCACGACTGCACGTAGCTAACAGACCATTTCTTGCTTCAGTCCATAGACATGAATCGGGTGCATTTTGGTTGTATATGCGGTGGTACTGGTAACAAAGGTCACGCATGGTTAGACCTCGTAAGTCGTAACTTGGTCCATGGAGGCACAGGCATGCCTCGTGTGTCTGTTTTGGATGCGTGTACATGTCCCCTTGCCTTGGCTTCAGTCACAACAACAGCGTCAAATGAAGGTCATGGACTTATGGGCCGCTTCTGATCGTTATCGATGTTTTTTTTATCAAATTTTGATAGTGTTGATTAAATTTAGTAAATGTTTAATTTGCTACTAAATTTTGGTAAAATTCTCTTCTTGTTTGGTTTTCTAATTATAGGCACCATAGGTGTTACGGGTGCACTGGGCGCTACAAGCACAGCGAACGCTTCTCAATACCAGAAACATGGAGCAGGATAAGGATTGGGTGCAGTCACTATGTAGACTACAACTTAAGCATTCCCCAGAGTCCCGGATCGTCCGATCAAGGCGACGGACGGTCCGAAGCGGGCAAAAACATGATAAACAATGTTTTGCTAAGTACCATGAACAGTGCTTTCGCACAATAAAAAAATATGCACTATATTTTTGGTCAATTCAAACCGTTCACTTTCGATCAGACGATCCTTCAGGGACTACTTAAGTTGCAATCCCCAAAAGATTGCACCCAATCATCATTGCCCATGGGAGCATCCAGAGTGCTGAGGCATGCTTGGAGTAAAAACCACACTGGCAATGTGCAGGAGTACCGCTGGTCGCTGCGATCTGGAGCATCTCTAGTAGGGGTGGAAATCGAGCAAAGTCCTCCTTTTTTCGAGCTTTTTCAGAAATTAACATAGTTTGATTTAATATCATTTTATTTAGGGAGATTTGATCATTTGCCACGTTAAGTAAGTGGGAGCTTATTCCGCCTCAGTACTCTAGAGTCTTGTTATAATATGAATATTGCAACTGGTTTGAATAAATGTGAGACCAATATCTGGCATTCTCGTTTTTGTCATATATTGGTTTTGATAGTATTGCTCGAATGTCCAGATTACAATTAATTCCAAAATGTGACATTGTCAAAGGATCAAAGTGACATTCTTGTGTGCAAGCAAAGCAACCTAGAAAACCCTTTAAGGGATTAGAGGAAGAAAAGAACTTGGCACCACTAGATCTTGTCCATTCTGACATGTGTGAGATGAATGAATTGTTGACAAAAGGAGGCAAAAGATATTTTCTAACTTTTATAGATGATGCAACACGTTATTGTTATGTGTATTTGCTGAAAGCAAAGGATGAAGCTTTAAACTACTTCAAAATTTATAAAGTTGAGGTTGAGAACCAACTAGAAAAGAAAATTAAAAGACTAAGGTCTGATCGTAGAGGAGAGTATATATCTCATGAATTCTCCCAGTTCTGTTCTGAGCATGGTATAATCCATGAAGTTACACCACCATATTCTCCCCAATCAAATGGGGTAGCTGAGAAGAAAAATCGAACACTAACAGACTTGGTGAATGCCATGTTGAAGAGTGCCGGTATGCCTAAAATGTGGTGGGGGAAGCTATATTAACAGCAAATTTTATCCTAAACAGAGTAATCACTAAAAAGTGTGAGATTATTCCGTATGAGGGATGGGAGGGGAGAAAGCCTAATGTTAATTTTCTGCGAACTTGGGGGTGTTTGGCAAAAGTCAATATACCATTGCAGAAAAAGAGAAAGCTTAAACCTAAAACAGTCGATTGTATTTTTCTAGGATATGCACATAATAGCACAGCCTATAGATTTTTAGTAGTAAAATCAGAAACTCCTGAGATTATTGCTAACACAATAATGGAGTTCAGAGATGCTTCATTTTTTGAGAATATTTATCCTATGAGACCAGCAGGTGGTACTTGACAAACTGAGAATAATCAAACTGATGATAATAATAATAATACACTACCAGTAGAAGATATTTCTGAGGAGGATAACAATTTAGTCGCAGAGGCTCCTCATAGGAGCAAGAGACAAAGGGTTGAGAAAACCTTTGGCGATGACTTTATTGTATACCTCGTGGATGATGTGCCAAAATCTCTTTCAGAGGCTTATGCACTTCCTGATGCTGAGTATTGGAAAGAGGCAGTCCATAGCGAGATGGATTCCATCATGGCTAACGGGACTTGGAAGATCACTGATCTTCCTAGTGGGTGCAAACCTGTTGGATGCAAGTGGATCTTCAAAAAGAAGATGAGGCCTGATGGTACTATTGATAAGTACAAGGCAAGACTTGTGGCCAAGGGTTATACTCAGAAAAAATGAGAGGATTATTTTGATACTTATTCTCCTGTTGTCAGATTAACCATCATTAGAGTGTTCATTGCATTAGCTGCTTCCCATGGTCTACACGTCCATAAAATGGATGTAAAGACAGCTTTCCTTAATGGAGAGTTGGAGAAAGAAATCTGTATGGAGCAACCAGATGGTTATGTGATTACTGGACAGGAAAATAAAGTGTACAAATTATTAAAATCCTTGTATGGCCTAAAGCAAGCATCTAAGCAATGGCACGAAAAGTTTGATAAAACTTTGACATCTCCTGGTTTTGCTATTAATGAGGCAGATAAGTGTGTATATTATCATTATGGTGGGGGTCAAGGTGTTATTTTGTGTTTGTATATTGATGACAGCAGTAATTGACGAGGTCAAAACTTTCTTATCTCGATGCTTTGATATGAAAAATTTGGGAGAGGCAGATGTTATTCTGAATATTAAATTGATTAAGAATGAGGATGGGATCATTTTGCACCAATCCCATTATGCTGAGAAAATATTGAGTCAATTCAGCTTTGAGAATTGCAAAATTTCCCCAACACCTTATGATCCGAGTGTTAAGCTTCGAAAAAATCAAGGGTTAGGGAAAGATCAATTGAGATATTCACAAATTATTGGGTCCCTTATGTATCTAGCTGGTGCCACAAGACCTGATATCTCATTTGCTGTGAGCAAATTAAGCCGGTTTACATCTAACCCAGGAGATGATCATTGGGAGGCACTTGAAAGAGTGTTGCGCTACTTGAGAGGCACAACATCTTACAGAATCCACTATACTAGATATCCTTCTATTTTAGAAGGATATAGTGATTCCAATTGGTTCTCTGATGCGGATGAGATCAAAGCTACAAGTGGTTATGTTTTTACTTTAGCTGGTGCTGCAGTTTCATGGAAGTCTTGCAAACATACCATATTAACGAGATCAACCATAGAAGTTGAACTCGTAGCACTAGACACAACCACTGTTGAGGCTGAATGGCTTAGAGAGCTACTATTGGACTTGCCATTGGTTGAGAAACCAATACCGGCGATCTTAATATACTGCGACAACCAAACAGTGTTGACTAAGGTTATGAGTACTAAGGATAACATGAAGTCCTCCAGACATGTGAAGCGTAGGCTTAAAACTATCAGAAAATTGAGAAACTCCGAAGTTATTGCTGTAAATTATATTCGTACTGAGAGAAATCCGGCAGATACTTTTACAAAAGGACTAGCAAGGAAAGTGATTTCCATTGCGTCTATGGACATGGGCATGAGGCCCGTTTGAGTTACACCACAATGGTAACCCATATCTTTCTGATCGGAGATCCCGTGAATTAGGTAATAGGAAAAACAAGTTGATGTTGTAACAAGAGAGTACATATTATTAAATTGTACTCGTGTCCTAATAGACAAAGTACTCTCGACTGTACGGATGGTTGGCTTAAAGCCTTAATGTATTCTAGTGTTTAAAAATAAAGGTATTGGCCTACATGATACCTATAATGAATACACATACTTGAGCTCAACTGTGAGGTCGCAGTTCACGAGGATTGGGCATTCTCTAGAAAGCTCATGAGCAGATAAGGGAGTATGACCATATAACGCTCCGTTTAGACGTGATTTATTGATAGCCTAGTATCAGTTGTGATTTTCAAGTGAAGTCTAATCACGAAAAGCTGTGAATTCAAGGCATAGTCCATTCATCAGTTGTGAGAGGATGAACCTTGCTAATCTAGGTGCAAGTTCAACCCGTACGGGACTTACACCAAAAGACTGGTATATTAACAATACATCAGTATAGCAATCTTTGTTATCCTTTCTGTTGTTTGCTTTGGAATTGGTGGGGGATTGTTAGAAATTGGCCCATTGGGTGGCTCATTTCCTTTAATTGCAAAGCATATATGGTTTAGTACCATATTGCCTAGCCAAGTGGAGGAAGGGCAACTTAAAAGGTGGAGTCCTTGCCACCTCTTGAATAATGACACTTGGCATGAGAAAGGCATAGGGTGTACAATGGCTAAACACACGCGCGAGCGCGTTCGCTTATTTTTGCATAAAAATTCGCGTGACTTGTGACTTGCGACCGCGCCGCGTTGTAGTGTGTCTCCTAGCACTTTGAATTCACCTTTTGTTTTGCTGAACCTTGCAATAATCTCTCCATTCAATCTGTTTAAATGCAATTTAAACATCTGTTTTAATTCGGTGTTATTATGCAGTCAGTTACTAGTGAGTTAATTGACATTATGTAGTCAGTTACTAGTGAGTTAATTGACATTATGTGGTCAGTTACTAGTAACCGCCGCGTTTAACTGACATAATGCGGTCAGTTACTGGTGCGGTTCTATATAAACTCCTGGAGACCTCCGGGAAAGCGATACTAAATTTCTCCTCTATTCTTCCTCCTCATCTCTGGATTGCTGTACTGTTGTGTTGAGCTGTTGAACCTCGCCGGCCTTCCTCCTCGGCGTGCACCGTGAAGGAGGGTGAGCGATATCTCCGAACCGTTGCCTCAGAGTTCACCTGCACGGAGCGGCAATAAGGTTTCTGGGCAGTGCATCAACGCGACCGCTCTGCTTCTTCCTCGATATCGACTACTTCCACGACCACGTCTGCGTTGCGGTGCTTCCTACCAACTGTAAGTCGTTCGTGTGATAAATCAACTCTGTTAATATACAATTCTTGAGCTTTTCCTGAAGTACAATGTGTTACCTGTTGTTTTATGCATCTTTAGTCTTGTGTTACTTTTATCTCAATATAAAATCTAAAATAAAAACATTGCACCAATTTCCAACACTCACTCAAAGCTACACTTGGTCGGAGGATAGGTGTGGCCAGGGGCGAAGGCAGCAGGCAGAGCGGCTCAAATTACAGTGAGACAGCCTTTGACGATGCAACTGCATGCAGCAACCCCAAGCGCCGCCCAAGGAACAAACAAAAAAGGAATCCATAGGCAGACATGCTTTCCAAGGTAACACGGTACACCTTGCTTCTGCAAGCAGTTGTAGTGTGGAACACGGTACACCTTGCTTCTGCAAGCTCTTGCAAGGCTGCATTGCTGCACTATTGTACTGTACCCCAAAGCTGCAGACCTGCAAATAAGTGAAACAAGACATGCTTGGAGACACATCCTGTCTGTCCACAAGCTAGCAAGTCCAGAGCAAGATACTATGCAAATTCGCAGGATAGAGCAGATTTACAGCTTGTTGAATAATTTAGGGCCAATTTGGGGAGCCGTATCTTTTTTTGAAAAGCTATTTTTTGGTTTTTTTGCACTGAAAAACGGTTGTAGTTTTTTTTATAAGAAATCGTTTGACAAATAGCTAATTTCCCTCAGTAATAAGCTGCAAAAGCATGTCTAGTACAATTTTTGGCTTTTAGCTTTTGCTAGTTATATATTGCTTCCAGCTTATGCTAAAAGCTGCTTAAAAGCTAAGCTGTTTGAGGGGACCTTATTGGTTTTTCAGAAGCTAAAACTGGTTGAACAAGTGGGGCTAGCTGAAGCCTGCATTCCTGCAGGCCTGCAAATTGTAGGAACATAGAAAGAGGAAGAGGCTCACAATAGCAGACATCAAGATATTGCACACTGCGCCCTTAGTGGCTTGCTGTGCCGAATCCGACAAATGAAGTTCAAGCTACTGTTGTTTATCTGACAAATGGCCTGTTTGGAGATGACAGACAGCAGGGAAAACAAGTGGATAATTCTGATTTAAGGTCCCAACAGGAACGAATGATGCTTCAGGCTTCGGCCGTTGCAAGTATTACCACCACAGACCATGCTCCTGTTCACATATTTTATCGCATTTCTCTTTTGCTCAGATCAGATGATAATAAATGGCACAATGCCACAACTATTCTTCTTTTTGCCCTAAACCACAATGCCACAATGGAGCAGACCAAACACGCATCTGAATGGGATTTCATTATTAGAATATTAGAATGCCAATACAAGAGATTGCACAAGGCCGAATAAAAGGTGCTTATTCAGAAAATAAATGCTCGGGATCACAATGAGGATAATTGTTGGTACTTGGTACAACAACTACTGAATACAGCACAAATAAGGTCCACAGGCAAAGGCAAGGAGATCAGCCGGTTGCTGCGCACTCAGTACATAGCATTGCTAATTTACTCATTCATGAAAGTGGTGAAAACTTAGCAACGTATCAAGACGTGTCAGGTAAATCTCTAAGATAAGTGAGACAGGAAATGATTAATCTCTTTGAACACTTCCTCTCTGAGCCACATGCAACAGAACAAAATAGACTCTGGGAAGAAGATTCATACATGCAACCAGTGCAAGCAAAATGCCTGCATTCCATTCATACTATGCTGTTCAAAAATTGTCAATTCTTGAGCATGGATTCATCATACAGAACCGGTCTATCGAAGAATCGGAATTTGAGCCTTTGACTTAATCCTTCTACGGTACAGTAAATTCAATACAAGCCGCACATTGTTTTTATCTAATGGATCAGATTAGATTAGATAGTATTTATTTAGTGAAATTTTACAGTGGATAACATAGGTAGTAAGTAGTGGTAGCAGAAATCAAATCTAACCATCCATTCCTCAAGGGTATTTTAGACTTTTTCTATCCATTCATCAGGGGTATTTTAGACTTTTCCTAATTCGTTACAGTTTTGGATTCACCGAATACTTGGTGATCTTCAGAGGCTTCTTATCCATTTATCCGCCATTCATCAGGATCACAAAAAGTATTTTACCGTAGAGGACAAATAGTATGACAAAAAAAATTTACCTACCACTTTCTGAATTTTACTACCAATACTACAGGTGGTAGTATAACTAGATCTAAATTAATTTCAACCATTAGATTCAAAGGAATGAACATCTTATATTGATTTTAATCCACTGTAAAAGAGCTCTTTATTTATAATTTCTCCGGTAGTAGAGTAGTAGTAATACCCTTAACAAATCAATGGCTAGATCTAATTTCTACAGCCCATCATATACTATCAGTATAATGCACCATAAAATCTCTTGACTTAAGCTTGGTGGCTCTCTAAGTCTATTTACAGATTGGGTGAAAACAGCACTAGTTGCAATCAATATTTGCCTTTTAGCCACATAAATCTTCGCTCGTCAGGACTCTCTAGTCCCTTCATTGTCTACCATACAGTGCTACCAGCATTCAAAGATGGCCAGATTCGGAACAAAATCTACTGGGATAGAGGTTCTTTGATACCAAGGTTGATCTTGAGGAAAGATACCTGCCAAGCTACTCGGCTGGGGAATGACACCTAGTGCAGAAAGAGAAAAACATTAATGGCCTCGTGATATCGTACTGGAGTAAAGTTACACAAATATTAAAGGATGAATGAAGCTTACATAATGATTACTTATACTTTCGTTTACTTTAAGATTTATGTAACTTCTATTGAGAGCAAAAGCATAGAAGCACCAACACCCTGTATGAGCTAGAGCTCAAAACAAATATTTAATAAGTAAAATTAATTATGACTCAACATGTTCTATAACAGATAGAAGGTACACCTAGCTGATAAATAGCAATTAGAAGTTACAACAATCATCAATACTAGCCCATGGTCTACTAGACATTATAAAGCTTCTTATGGTCAAATGCTAGCAATCATCAATTATTATCACATATCTGTTGAGACCCTGTATAAGTTACAAAAAAGGACACATTGTGATTGAAGGTTGTTTATTATTATTATTTTTGCATCGAAGGGTCGGCATGAAGGTTCATTCGGTTATAGACTTTTAGTATGACACTATCTAAATGGACAAGCCTTTCTCATGACCTTCTTGATATGCTACTATTGTAGGAAACAATTTAACATTAACAAATGAAGCAAAAGTGAACTCTAGTATGATAGTACTATCTAAAAGGAAAAGCCTTTCTCATGATCCGCTTGACATTTGCTTAATATGTACTATCGTAGGATACAATTCAACATTAAATGAAGCAAAAATAAACTACAAAAACTCTACATACTTGATCAGATGCGGGTGGTCTTCTTTCCCTCTAACCCAGCATTGGGGAAGTTGAAGACAACCCTATCAAATCGCCTCGTCGTGAGATCAGTATGAAGCTTCATCATTGACTGCATGCAAGAAGTTTTTGGGTGCAACTATGTAGTTCGACATGTATTTTTGTTAGATGAATGCCCTGTCGTACTTTTCTGAGTCATCGATCCATTGAAAGAAGTAGCAATGCTCCAACAACTGCAATTATACAGGAATAAATTTAGCGATATGTAAAATGCAACACACATTGTGCAATATCAATACGTGACATTCATATGCGGTAATCCCCGCACATGCAGTGCGTCTGGGTGGTGGTGTCTGGATGTGTGGATTGAATGATCTTTGCCAGATTACCACTGTCACACTTCTAGCATGGAAATTTTGATGGTACATATGCATCCTTGCAAGTAGAATGGGGTAGGTTCCCGCCTTGTTGGCAATCCACTTTCACTTTGGAAGCATATTTCTATAGTCCGACATCCCTAATGTGCTATGGTGGAGTGTGCTCTATTTTTATAAACGGTTAGTGTGTAATGTTAGAGAAATAAATTTTGGCAAATAGAAGTGCACTCACGTCCATGAGAAGGAATCTTTGGGCACATGAAAGGTCAGTGAGTTATCAAATCACTGAGAAAAGCTGGTGTGTTGTTAATTCACTGAGAAAAGCTGGTATAAGTTGTAAATTTAGTCTGAAAAAGTGTCATGGCATGGTATACTCAATTATGTTAGAAACATTGTCAATGTTACAATAATTTCAATTAAAAAAGGTGAAATATTAATGGAGTTATATGGCAACGTACTCAAGGTACGACGCGTGTGAAGTCACTAGAGTGAAAGTGGGCTGCAAAATATAGGCTGGTGCCCACATTAGTAAGATCAGGATAAATGTATTTTATGAATTATTGCGGAAGGAATAAACTAACCTGTCAACGACACCAGAAGGTCCTGATCCACGTCCTCCGGCACCACCATGTCCCCCGTACAAGGGATACCAATGAGTTACGGAACGTCCTCAAGCACCGATGCCTTCTCCCTGTACGACGGGTGGAATGCGCGTCTCTTACCGCCAACGATCGATAAGCGCCATGAGTATGCACCTGTCATACAGGAACCTACTAGACACACGATGTCCATTTTGGGTGTCCTCGACTGTGGTCTTCACCATCCTAGCTAGAGGGAGTAGTTTGGATGCCCTCAACCCGTGTCAAGACAATTGTGAAATGTTAGTGCAACTAAAGAAGACGTGCTAGTGACAAACAAAACTTTACCCAATTAACATACTTGAGAATCCAACAAAGGTTGATCCTCTACGCCCTCATGGGGTGCACAACCACAAAAGACCAAGCTTGATAGGTGCCTCGCCATGCTAAGGCATGACATTTGCCAAGCGGCTATGGTGTGTGGCGTTGATGGTCGGGTAGAGTAGCTCGTAAGGCCACACTCTATCTCGTGGATCGTCCTCTGTACCTGTTCCAAAAAATATAAGATTTTAATATGACACAATGTAACAGATCATAAGGTAAATGTACAAGTAAAGTAAAGGAACACGAAGTAAATGTGCAAGTAAAGTAACATAGAAAAAGATAAATGTACTAGTAAAGTAACAGAACACAAGGTAAATGTGTTACACTTAGTTTATACATAGATTACACATAAGGCATAGATCATACAATAACTCCAAACATACGGACTATCCTACTAGTACCACATTGTTCATACATAACAGATACCACAACTAACCAAAATAAGCGGCACCAGTCCGACATAGTTATTGCAAAACAACACTTTAGACATGACAATATAATTTCAAATAGTAGCACCATCCCCATGGCTATCACCTCGGAGCCCAGAATAACGTCTTCCACGATCCCCGCCATGACCTTCACCAATGACGGAGCTCCTAGCCACCCCATCCCCATTGCCTTCTTCTCCTCCTTTCTATTAGGCCCTTCGACAAGGGCAATTTTTGAGGGTATGCTCGGTCTCTTTGCAATAGAGTATTTCTTCAAACGAGTTCTCATTTCTGATTCATCCATATCGCTCCTAATACGTTAGGTTTGCCTACGCCCAACTCCTTCCTTAAGCCTATCAATGTCGAGGACCCACTTCTTCTACTCGTAGATGGGATGGTCGGTGAATGATCCAAGCATGCCAAAGCCATATAGTTCTTCGCTCTAGGTTACCATCACCACTCCAAGGAATATTCCAACAAGAATTTTCTAGACTTCTTTGCAACTATTGAACAAGCGGCCACCACATGTGCGCATAGCCTATGTAAGAGACGTGGCTTGATGCATGTGCAGGAACAACTGTGACTTCCAAGCATGCACTCGTGAATAATTATCTCACGATTTATCCCACGAAGACCTTTGGCCTTACACAATACCTCAAAGTGAAGTTCCTTGGTGCCCATTTTGAATGTTCTATGCATCTCCCCCTTATTGCTATTCTCTTCCATGAACTTGGTGATCATAGTCAAGTACTTCAGTTGCGGATCACTCATGGAGAGCAATGTCAGGCACTTCAATGAACAAAGTATTTAATAATACCATGTAGGACTCTCTCCACAATAGGTACCAAAGGAAGGGGCATCAATCCTCTCATGACCCAGTTGTATATCTTAGCTAAGTTGGTAGTCATGACTCGGTACCTTGCATCATCGGTGTCTTAAAGCAATGACAACCTCTCCCTAGACTCATGCTCAATCCACTATGAGAAGCATTTTGTCTGTGTTGAATTCCTCCTAACCAATTCTGAAGAATTTGTAAGTATCTTCTCAAGCACAATGGGAGGCTCTTCCTTACCTGTGGTGGGATTCTTTGTTGCCTCTCGCATGTGCTTCATCATTAGGTCATCCAGTTTCTTCCATAGTACATCAATCTTTCTCCGCTAGTTCTGATTGCAAAGCATATTGAAAAGCTTCATATGGTCATTGTTCTTGAATTGCTCATAGAAATTAGCACCCATGTGCCTCTTGCACCACATACTCTACAAATCAGGTCATGGATAGAGCTCGTCTATCTCTTTCTATAGCTGCATAATTGCCTTGAATAACCTGGCATGTCAATTATGTATGACGCAAACCTATGGGAGGTGGCCTACGACACTAGCATTCATGTTCCTCAGAAACCACAACCAACTGTCGGTGTTCTCACTCTCCACAAATGCAAGTGCGATAGGAAGAACCTAGTTTGGTTGCACCCACTGCGTTTACAGTCAATATCTTTCCCTTGTAATTCTAGTCAAGAAGGTGCCATCCACGAAAATAAACGGATGACAGTGTCTAAATGCATTGATGTACGCACCAAAAGTGAAGAATGCTCGCTTAACTACCATCTTCCCAGGGAACTATTGTGGCGACCCGCATAATTAACCCAGGGTAACGACAGTAACCCTGTCATTAACTCTGAGGTGATTACACTGATCTGGATATATTAGCTAATAAAATATCGAGCGAACTCGACAATTTATCAGTTAACACACCATATTCAGAGTGTTGCCATGCTGCGCCTCTGGCCCCTCGCGAGCGCACGGCTACCCCAGTCGCCCGCCTGCCTGGCTCCTCTTTCCTCTATGTCGAGCTCCACCCTGGCCTTCCATGGCCGAGCTCCTCCATGGATAGGGTTGGTAAGACCCTAGCTCTCCCTCACCCCTTTATCTTGCTATACTGATGATTATGGTGCTCTGTGCTGTGATGATAAATATATATGATTTCGATTTTGGGTTAGTGATGAATCGTAAATTAGTTGGATGGCAATTAGCAGTGTTGTGGCAATACCTACAGTTTTTGTCATACGCCGCGGAGTGCGACAATACTACGGGCACGTACAATGCCGCTTCTTACAACCACTAATGTTTCTACTGTCTTTAGTCTCTATTCTAGTTTTTGCTACTATTGCTCTTATGTTGATGCTATGAGAATGAACAATGGTTTACCTGATTGAGGGGATGAAATGAGGTGCAGAGGTATGATGCTAAAGATGGGGATGATCCTTTCTTTTGTCTTGTGGCTGGTCTTGGCTTCCTCCTCCTTGTTGGCTTGGTGCTCCTAGGGTTGCTCCTTGCTTCTTGCTTGAGCTCCTCATTGCTCCTAGGTGTGGCTTGGTGGTGGCCTTCTAGTCTTCTTGCTTTGGTGATGCTTGTGATGGTGGCTTGCTATGGGGGCTGGGTGCCTTATGCTTGAGGCAGGGCTACCTTATGGCCTAAAGCTCAGGACTGGAGGGAGGCTTTGGCTCGAGGCTTTGACTAGGGAGGGAGACTTTGCTAGAAGTTTATCCTAAATTACAGTGGCTCAAGTCTATCCCTTTCTACTGTGGGGTTCTACCCTTTTACAGAGTGGGGTTACTTTTCTACCGTGCAATATTTTTACTATTCACATGCCTACAAAATAAATTTGCAGGTTTGTTAATTGCTGAGTGATGAACCCTAATTCGTGAGAGGTGCCGATTTGGCCCCAGATGAATCTGGTATCTCAGTGAGCGATACCAACTCATACGAGTCTAACGGCAGCTCTACTCTTTAAATTTTCTTGCCTTTTTAATTTATTGCTTTTAGTTCTATATGCAACCTGACTGACATGCAGACTACAGACAAAGATTACAGGAGGCATAGCTTTTAGGAATCTTGTAAATTTTATTTTTGAGATGTAATTAATTGTTCATGTAATTTTTGCAATTCTGAATTGTATTTAATTTATTAAGCCATGTATTTGATTTTGTTGTATGAGTTTGTAATAATTAAGGTGTATGATTAATCTTTGCTAATTAATTTAATTATGCAAGTTATTTTAATTTAATGACCTCATTTGCAATTGATAAACACCCGGGTTATTTCAACCACTATGATGCAATCTCGGACTATTAACATGAGTCCTAGGATTCCTTTGTTATGATTCAGAAAAGACCAGGTAAATTATGGTAAGAGTCTTTGAACGTACCAAACTTTGCTTCAAGTGCCTTCTACTTCACCCTCCAAACTTTAGCATAGCTAATTGTGTATTGGAACATTACCTCTATTCCAAGAATTATGGAACACGGCTCAAAATCAAAGCTACTTGTAATCTCTTCGTACATGACATTTGCAATAAAGCCCAAAGACAGGTTTTCATGGGATTGCATGGACTCTATCACGATACATGTGTGTGGAACGACTATGAAGCACTTCAGTGTCCCACATGGGTTGGTATGCATTGACTCGATAAGGGCATCCCTCTATCTCACACTTCACATCATACATACGTAGGCTAGACTTTGCTACCTTGAATGTTCTCCTCAATGACACTACCCAGAACTTGACTGCTTCCTGCACCTCCTCCTTACTTTTGTACAACGCTCTTTGCTTGACCACATTCTGTCGGTACTCCTAGACCACCCGCTCACCTTCACTAACTACTAGTTTATCAAATTAGTATGCTTTCCTCTCTGATGGAATAGCCTGATCACCTCTGCCTTACTCGTCATTAGAACCTTTATCATCAGACATTGTCTTGCCTTGTAGTCACGGTCTTCGAGCTCTATCCATTCCACCAAGGTTTTGATCTACTCACCTTCATCTGCAATCCCATGGGTTCCTACGCCTCAACCATGGGAAGGTTTACAATCTTAGCTTCAATTGAGTTGGTACCACCTACCCCTTCTTAACTCATATAGTATGGCTCACTTTGGCTGGACTGCCTAACTTCTTTAGCATCACCACCAATGGCATCTTCCTACATCACGTAAGCTGGAGGGATTTTCTCAAAGGTTTGGGCCATGAAGACTAGCGGCAGCCATCCACACTCCTTCGCCAGTCTCACATATAAGCTTCACGAATTTGGCACCTTCAGTTCCACTAACTCTCAGTACGTGCATTGCCATGCTCTAGTGGCAATGCCATGCAACTTCAAATCGTGCAACGCATGGTCCAATGAGAAAACTGGTACATGCATCTCATAATAGTGCCCTATGGATGCTGCTCTACACTTGATAGATTGACCATCACAGATGGAAAATCGTGCAAATCAACTCCTTCTACACCCATATGTGGAACCCTTCTCTATAGTGTTTCCGAAAGCTACTCGCTCATTCATAGCAGTCGATGATTTCAACAAATAATCTGATATTAATGATAGGTGTTCATTCGATTAAATACCATGAATAAACCTAATAACAAATCTACTATTTAGAAATAAACTTGCATAGGAGGAGATTTCCCTAACATGCAACACCAAAAGAAAGACATACAATCACACATGTTTGTAAAAAATTAAATTAGTATGCATGCTTCATCTACGTAGCACACATAGATAATAATGGATCCTACACACACATTATACTCTGCATGTTCTAAATAGACCTAACTAGTAGACCTAATATTTTAAAACTAATCAGTGCACTACAATTTACTACTACGAGAAAAAATAGTTCTACAAGAATAAATCCTACAACAAACTACTCTAAATCACTACATATCTACAACCAACACTATTTACACATCTACCCACTACCCAATACAACTACAAATGTAATCATTTTATTTGCTAACCTACCATGATTTCAAAATAAACTCTACAATAAAATAGAAAACTCACCTCTAGGATGGAGAGAAACCACTCCTCCCCCCTCTCTTCTCTTCTTTCCCTCTCCTCTCCTCTTTTCTCCTCTCTTCCCCCTCTTTCTTTCTTTTTCTAAATGAAAGTAAAATTTTGAAATATCCCAAAATGAGTGAATCTAAAAGGGCGCGTAAATAGAATAATAACACAATTAACTAAAGCATGTATTAAATGTAAACAACATTTTATTGATCCAACAATACAACATATGAAATTAAAATTACGTACAACGGAATCATGTACAATTTATTAAGTGCAACAAATAAAATACAGAAATTTTACAAGTAATCTACGACTACATCAATCTTCAGACGACCTCCGACGTTGACCATTTGCAACTATTAGTTATAACAAATACAAACAAGATATAGAGAGATAAGAAATTAGGAGATAATTTAATTGCCGTCAGACTTGAATGCAATTGGAGAACGCTTATCGAGGTACCGGACCATCCGGAGCCGGTCAGCACCCCTCGCTAATACGGGTTTTATCATCCGACAAAATACAAACCTGCTCGTAGTCGGGTAACCATAGCCATACATGAATAATGCCAAAATATCTCACACAGTAAAAAGATAAGCACAAGCATGGTTAAAAGAAAGGGAGGGATAGGAACCAACCACCAGTACATTCCCTAAATCCATCATTGTCCCTAAAGCCACTGAAGCCAACCAAGTTAGGAACAAGCCAAGAGTAAGGAGCAACCCAAGGCTAAAGGAGCTTCAACTATCCAACAGAGGAGAGAATAGGGAGGAACCAACAAATCACCATCAACCCCACCACTAGCACGACCCCATCCCCATCAGACCTCCACCTCACCAGGTTTGCATACATGCATTTCTTTTGCTAAGTTTAGGAACATAGAGTGCACAAAGGAAGGAAAGAGGGTAGTCAGTAGCTGGGCTTGGGCATACCAGTGGTCTCAGAGGGTGGCTGCACTAGGGGTTGCACCGTGCGTGCCCGACAACCCTCTCATACTCCCTGGTATATGGGAGGTCCCAAGGTGTCGTCGCATCACCGCAACCCAAGAGCGTACCAACCCACAAATCATCATCAACCGGCGAGAGAGAAGCTCAAAACAAAAACAAACCATACAAATTAATCATGCACATAACAATAGAAGAAATAAGGGGAGGGAGAAGTGGATTCAGCAGCCGCACGGGGAGCTTGGAGGGGTCAGCACTTGAGGGGTGTGGTGAGGAGCGGCGAGGAAGTGCAATAGAGGAGGAGAAGAGGAGCCGACGTGGGCCATGGTAGGCTGGGAGTAGGGCGGCGGTGGCGGATCCAAGTGAGAAAGGCGGTGAGGTGGGGAGGAGCGACGGCGGTGGTGTAGGGGAAGAAGGGGGTCGACGGTGCCGAGAGAGGGGAGTGATGGGGAGACGCTGGCGGGGGAAGGCTGTGGCGGCGACAATGGGGAAGCTGCTGATTAGCGTGGTGGCACCGGAGATAGGCGAGGGAGGAAGCAAGAAGGGCGGCGGCTTAGGATAGAATGGAGAGAGAGTGAGGTTAGGGATAAGGATAAGGAGGAGATAGGGTTCAACCACGCCTTGGGACAAATAAAGAAATAGGGTCGGTCCATGAGGCCAAAAACGACCCATTAGAAAAAATTAAATTAAATTGAATCAACAAAATGATAATAAAAATACTGATATTAAAGTTTAAATAGGATGAAAAGGAGGACAAATGCAAACAGATAAATAAAGAAAGAAAGAAATAATACTAACAATAACCACAATAATTAAAATAGGAAAACAATACGACAGGTCGAGTAAACATGTGACCTAAACTTTTTAACGTACGACGCAAAATAAACTATGCCGCGTAAACGCATAATATTTAACATAATTTAGAGAAAAGTTGGACACTCTAAGATACATAATAATTTAACAACAATCTGAATTATAGTTTTCCAAAATTTCAAGGAACGAGTTAAATCAAGCAATAGACCACCTTCGAAATTCGAGTAAGTACTAGTATTTCAACCTAGTTTCACGCTACCATTTCTTGAATATGTTCGAACTAATTTCAATTAAATGTATTCTCTTATACGTATTATCACCCGATGCATTGGAAAACTCTTTTCCTTGAAAATTATAATCCGAAAACTGAGATAGATGGAATTGATTATTGTATTAATTGATCTCTTTGGGAGATTTGGGATAGCATGTTTAACTATAGATAGTTAACAGACATATATAATTGAGGTGGCTAGATGTTGCCGATGAAAAGGTAGTACGTCGGTGGGGCCCTCTACATAACTAGAAATAAGGTTAACCCACTACACTTGAGCAATGAGTTGTATATTCTTGTATCAACCATAGTATATGGAAATGACTAGAAAAGGTTATCCTATGAAGGTATTATGATCTTCACATTGGATATGAGTAGATAACTAAGAGTGGGAAGCCGGATAGGCCGGAAGACCAGGTGAGACCACGATTTGGATTTAAGTTGTGGGCTAACCATTCTGAGGCACTATATTTAAACGTCATGAGATAAGTATCATTGCTACGCATGATACAACTGGTATACTGAGAATAGGTGGGGGAATGGTCGAGAACACTATGACTCGTTAGCTTGGAAATATAATATCTGAATTGTGATAAACGTTCTGGGGTCCTAACGGAGGTCAGAATCACTATGGATAAAGTGGTACAAACCTGTGCAGGATCAAAATCATGAATTCTTACCTGTCTCTTGGATTTGAGGCTACGGAAGCTAAGTCTGTCTCATATACGAATTCTAGTAGAACTTTCTAATTTAAAAATTAACAACACAATTGTTTTCTTAATAAAACCCTACTTTCAATAAAAAGGATATGAGAAAAGTGTGAAAACATTTCATATCATGCATTTTGTTATTAATGCTTGCTGAGTACTCTTTGTGCTCACTCTTGCTTAACTCCCATTATGCTTAGAAAATCTCACCGACGTTTAGGTATCCGGTTGAGACATAGATCCCTATAGATATGCCTACAAGGCATGGGGTGAGGATCACTCACAGGTTTAGGGTTACAAGGAGGAGGACTGCACGGAGGACTAGGTGTAGTAGTGGACCGTACGGCAGCTTCCGTCGATCCACTGGGTATTGAGTATTTTATGTAATGACTTTCCATGGTACTCGGGATACTATGTAAGGTTAATTGTGTACTGGACTTCTAGCCCTACGTGGCAATAGTTGTAATAAGTTTTCATTCAATTTCTAGTTATTGTTCTACTGCAACACTCTGAACATGGTGTATTAACGATAAAATATCGAGGATCTCTGATATTTTGTTAGCTAATATGCAGAGATCAATGTAATTATCTTAGAGTAATGACTATGCCACTGTCATTACCTTAAGATAATTAAACGTGGCACCACAATTTTGATCTTTTTTATGCCTTAAGTAGGCTACTTTCTATCGTCAATTCGAATGACGACAAAGGGTGTGAGAGCTTGTCACCAATTAAATTGATGATTCATCTCTCTATCGTCGTTTCAAATGTCGACAGATGTCCTCGTGGCCAACGTGGCACTTTGTTGTCTATTCATTTGATGACGGGCCTTCTATCGCCATTTAAAATAGCAACAGAAGCTCTGTCCATATTTCAAATAGCGATAGTCTTTGTCTTCATTTCAAATAGCGATAGAATGTTATTTATGTAAATTTTTAACGATGATTTATTTATATAATGTTAATAAAAAATATTATTTAAAGAAAATTCACGTCTTCGTTGCCTTGTTATCACCTGCTTTTGATTTTTAATTTTGAATATCTCGTAACGGTCTCTTTCGTTGACAAGTTTATTTCTCTGACAACATTGTTTCCGGACTCTGTAGAGTAGCGACGGATAGGAGGAAACAAAAGATTCGGCCTAATGTGCTTTACAGCCGACCAAGAACACAAACGAGAAAACTACAAGTAGCACAGCGCACAAATGTGAGGCCCATGGGGTAGTACTAGCACAACCAGCCCACAAATACAAGGCCGATGGCTGAGACAAAACTGGCCCATGTGAGGCCCATTTACCCCTAACCATCCGAGAATTTTTTTTCTTTAATATTTATTTTTAATCTTTTTTTCAAAACTAGTCGCCCGGATGAAAAAATAACAAAATTACCCTCCGGTAACCCGTGTATGGGGCGATCGCCCCATACATGGACGATACCTCCCTCGCCGTTTGCTGCCTGTTAACTGCCGTGGTGTGGGCCCCCTTGTCGCCCGAGACAGGGGCGACAGGGGGATGCAGGCGATTTTTTTTAAGTATTTTTTGTAATTACTATGTGCCTTTTTAATATGAACTCCATAACTTTTACTAGGAGTGTTCAAATGAAATGAAACTTGTTTCTAAATTTAAATTTTGGAATGAGGAATTAGATTGTAAAATAAAAATGTATGTGTTGTTTGCAAAAAAATAATTTTATTTGAGTTC
The DNA here is from genome assembly GCA_036346275.1 of Otatea glauca. NCBI lineage: Eukaryota > Viridiplantae > Streptophyta > Magnoliopsida > Poales > Poaceae > Otatea > Otatea glauca. Next base: position 16,446,225 of record CM070728.1, read on the forward strand.
GAATGCTAGGCTCTAACTATGGATTGTGAAGGAATTACAATGTGTGTTGATCCATAAATCATGAAATAAATAGAATAAGTTACTACAACCGTATGCACTTCATTTTTGCAAAAATATCTAAATATGATTGCATTTTAAATCAAAGATGGCTAATTTAAACCCTTTATAACATTCATTGTTCAAGCAGTTAGAATAATGTCTAAAGGACCTCAAAACTTGACAGAACCAGTTTTGTTGCATTCTTGGGCTTGCATAGGTTACAATTATGTAAAAATATTTAGATGTCACTTTAGGCTGCACTATTTTATTGTTGTCCGAACATGCAATCGGTAAAACATCAAAATGGCCGTATCTTTATAAACGAGGTCAAACTCGATGAAATCAAATCGATGAACTTAAAATGCTATAACCTATCTTGATGGACAAAAATAACATCATTTGGGACAAGCAAGCGGAGGAAATATACGAGCCCTTGGACGGTGAGCATACACTTGAAGGTTAGGCCGCGCTCTTTATTACGACTTAAATCGAAAGGAGTACCACGAACAAAGAAAACCAAAGTTAACACCAGACGTCTCATCGAGTGCTTGAGGCCACTTCCCATTAGCCCATGCCTCGTGGGCTTCTGCGCACGCGCGCCTCTCTCGTTTCTCTCTCTCTCGGTCTCCTTCTCCTCCGCTTCCTTCCTACATGCCTCCTCGCGTGCGACATCGCGTTGTTCTTGAAGCCGCCGTGTGAACTCGTCCTGCCGGTTGGCTTGATCAAGAAGCCGTTGGCCCTCGGGGTTGATCTCCGTATCAAACCACTGCTCAAATTCACACAGTGGCGGAGGTGACTGCATGAAACGTAAATTAGCAAAGTTTCATTCACAAATATTATGTAACCCGTACGATTGTTACCATGCGACGATCCTTCAGGCTCTTCTCCGGCGGATCGAAGGCGTAGTTGCGGCACTTCCAATACCTCCTCTTCCAAGTTGAAATTTTCCAAGAGCGGACAAGCCTGCAAAGATCTCCGCACATACACATGGGTGCTACAGCTCCACGAGGTAGGAAGAGATCTTGGTACGCTAAATTGCGCGGGCATGCACTTGCTTCTTCCTTTGCCTTCCCCTTTCCCTTTGCACTTGCACGCCTCGACATTTTCGATTGATCCTGAATTTTTTTCCTCACCCCTCTATTCTTTCTTCCTCTATTCTTTGCGAGACCGCTTGTGAGAACGAATATTATAAAGGGCAGATATCGCCCTGGTATGGAGCGATCGCCTCATATTAGGGCGATCGCCCCATATTAGGGCGATTGCCCCTACTAGAGGCGATAGGTGCACCGAGACGTTGGTGTGTTGTCACGTCGTGTGGCGTAGGCAAGCAATGCATACATAAATTTGAACAATTTAAAGTGATAAGGCTGTCATGTTACTAGCTCGGAGAGTTATACAATATGCTGCTGAACGTAAAGCCATTACAAAAATACATCCGTACAACAAGTCAATCACGCCACGCTTCGATCCGCCCGTGGGGTAGGTGAGTGGCGACGGCGACGGACGTCCCTCCTAGGCCAGCTGCTGCGCAGCGTAGAGTAGTGTAGCGCGACGAGGGCGTGTCTGTGGCGGCGCCCCGAAAGCCGAGAGGGTCGAGGTAGTCGGTCGAAGGTACTCCTCCGGTCGAACTCGTCGTCCACTGTGGTCGTCGAAACCACCACAGGGTCTCTGGCTGGGCGCGAGGCGACGAGGAGCCTCGCAGACCACTGTCCCCCACCGCTGCTGCGTGGGAGCGTAGCGAGGAACCGGCGGGGTAGGGCGAGACGCGGAAGGAGCCTCCTCAGCCCTTGTCCCCTGCAGCTGCGTGGGAGCGTGACGAGGCACCGACGGGTAGAGGCGAGTCTTTGGGCGCAGGGACGTGGTGTGTTGCGTCTGCCGACGTCTCGCGCCCGGCGGTGGCCTGCGAGCCAACCGCCTCATCCTATCGAGGACCCGAGCCCAAGCATCTCGGACTCGGCGGTGGTCACTGTATGCCCCCCAGAGGCGCGTCAACATGGACCTGACCTCCACCTCAATCTCCCCATGAGTGAGTCTACATGTAACGTCCGATTGTTATTACGTAATTTACATGAAAAAGCGTGCCCATGTAGCTTCGATTGCGACACTTACGAGGCGTTGTCCTCCGGGACATCTGTGAAGGGTGCGTGTCCGCTACCGATGCTCGCCGGCGACGACGTCTGATCTTGGTGTGTACCCCACCCTGAGGCGAGTGCGCAGGGCGAACCACTCCATGTACTGATCGTACATATCATGGTCGTACGGTCGGGTCTCGGTGACCCTCTCGTCGAGTGCGGCATCCCACTGCACGGCCCATGGCTGCATACGGTGCGCGAACTGAGTGCCCACTGCAGCACCCATCTGAGTCATCCTGCAATGCAAAAACAGTAAGTACACACCACATTCATTTCGCAAAGATGCGGACTAGTAGGATCAGGGCAAGTACCTGTGAGCGCTACGTGCGACAACGTGACGAGGCGGCAAGGGAAAGGACTGGAACAGGCCGAACTGCCGCAGCACTCGGTGTGAGGAGTACTCCTCGACACACAGGTCAAAGACGAGAACCTTACGGGTGAGCCAGAAGGCCTCATCTCGCGTGCAAAGCACGAAGACCCCGTCAGGTGCTCGGGCGTGGACGTCGTACGCGGTGTATGGCATCCACCGCACGTCCTCGTCGTGGAGGTGGTCGAATTCCCGAACGAACTCCAGGTAGGACCTCCTCACCTGTCGGTGCGCGTACCTCCGCTGCGAGGAAATAAGAAATGGCGAAGGTTATTCAAGTGCGTTAGTGGGGAAAAAGATACGAGGGAGCATACCTGTCGTCGGACCCAGTAGTGGCCCATGGTGGGCCAGTCCACCGGGTCATCTCCGTAAAGGCCACGGAAGTGCGGTGTCGTGTCAACAACAGCTCGCCGATGGAGAAGCGCTCGGGACTACAAGCGGAGGAGTAGGACGCAACCCGACATCGTCGCGTCGTGCTCCGCCCGAGAGACGGTGTCACACAGACCTCGGTACGTCGCCGCTAGCACAGCTGAGGCCCACGACCACTGCATCATCTGTTTACAAGGGGGGAGTTAGACGTGCTCCGCTGAGACGAGATTTGAACTGAGTGTGTTACCTCATCCACCGGGGTGTCGGCGATGTGCTGGGCGTACTCGATCAGGTGACGATCCACCGTGTTCCCGTGGGAGGACGGAAACATCACCCAACCGAACAACAACATGAGGTATGCCTCCAAGTGGCTGGCCACGTCCGCCTCCTCCGCGTGCGGGTGGAGAAGCTGAGCCTGCAGCGTTCGCAACAAATATTATCAGCAACTTAGCGCTTCTCTTTTAATTCCCAAAGAAAGAGGTACTCACCGTGAACTGAAGTAGCCACGCCTTCGTCGGTCCGTGGCGCTCACCCTCCCTGAGGGGCCGGTAGGGGGCTGCCCGGGGGTGCCGCTGCACCGCGGTGAAACGCGCGAACAACTTGGCGTGCCACGTGACGGAGGCGTCGTGCGGCACGACTGCCGGACCCGCACAGGGGAGGCCTAAGAGGTACGACACGTCCTGCAGCGTCGGAGCCATCTCTCCGCACGGAAGGTGGAACGTGTGCGTCTCCGGTCTCCACTGATCCACGAGTGCGGCGGCGAGGACCGGTCGTACCGAACCGCGGGACCTCCTTGCCCGCTAGCAGGCGATCACCTCCTCCACCATCCTACAAAGAGGAAGTAAGCCACCGCCGCAACTTTGCATGTAGTGCATTGCGTCGTTAAATTGCATTCACGGTAAGTACATGTACGTAAAAGAGTGCAAGCGTTGGCAACTTACCGTGGAACCAGCGTGGGTCGATCGCGGCGACTCGTTGGGCACCGAGGTCGGAGTGTCCCTAGCTCTCGGTTCTCCTCTGCGGAGTATCTAGACCGGTGGGTCGCATCGACGGTCACGTCCCAGACTCGAGGCAAGGTCGCGCCATCGTGGCCTGTTACAAAGCAAATACAACAAATTTGTCAGTAATTACATGTGCACACAAAATGAAATGCGAAATAACGAATTGTACCATACTCATCAAACAATACAACCGAAGTGCAGAGAGCCAAAAAAAATCTCATATTACAAACATACGAAAGACAAGGACATGTTCGACGAGGCACACAACGTCGAGAATTACATTATCCTCGTAGCTACTAACTGGTACATCGGAGAATTACATGATGCGAAAAATAACTTACTAGTACATTGAAAATTACATCGATCATTACAACTTACATCACAACTTACCGGTCCATTGAAAAATACAAGATGGGAACAACATGGAAAATTACATTATTCAGCGGTTGCGGCGCGCCTCGGACTCGTCCATATCGTTTGAATCGCCTTGTCCTTCGACGCCCGACCTTCAGACTTCAACATTCGGATGTCCGGTACCCATCGATGGTCCGGAGGGCTGTTGTGAGCGATCCATCCACTCGGTACCGTACACCTCGTGATGCCACGTGTTGAGAACGCTCGCTTGTAGTAATGCGGGAGATGAGCAGACGGCGAGATTGATGTGTCTCGGTGGTCTGCTGCAATGATGTGCGAGCACGGCAAGTGCAACGAGCGTGGTTTTGGCGAGAGCACTCGCACTCGGTGCTCGGAGTATGCACAAATGGAAGTCCTCTCGGTGGCACCCTGCGACCTCGATCACCGCGATGCACGTGGTATCTCCGTTCCACGCCACTCTCGGTGTAACCCGATGTGTCTGCGCCTTTCTTGTTTTCTTGGACATGTAAGTAGACACAACGATTGAGTCTGACGATCGATTGTCCGATATACATGCTGTGGAGGTCTTGTATCGCTCAATGAAATATCTCTATGTCCCTAATAAGACACCTTCAACTATACCCACCAGTGGAAGGCATCTGGTGCCTTTCATTACCCAGTTGTAAATCTCCGCTAGGTTCGTTGTCATGATCCCGTAACGCGAGCCGCCCTTGTCATGCAGAAGGAACCATTTCTCTAAAGGCTCATGTCGTATCCAATCGGTGAAACTCTTTATGCTGGTACCCGGCCTATGTCGGAGGTTTGGGAAGTGCATCGGCGGCCTTACAAGGCGTGGGTCATCTCCTTGCTCATGGTACACCATCGGGTTCCTTGATGAACTAGCGGTACCTCTGGGATCCATTGATTGCTTCTTCGTTAGTTTGTCCAACGTCCTCCAAAGCGCGTCGAACTTCCTCCGTTGGTTCTGTTTGCACAGGCGCTTGAACATGTTCATATGCTCCTTGTTCCTGAACTGGCGGAAAAAATTGGCACCCATGTGCCTCAAGCACCACCTGCTCCTCAGGTCTGGCCACTTTGCTGCTCCCACGACGGTGGACCCTTGTTGCATATCCACGATCGCCCTTAGCACCTCGCATGTCGGTCATGGATGACACAAACATCGAACTGTCAAGAACAATCGCCGACTTCACTCTTTCAAGGAACCGATACCGACTCTCCGTGTTTCCCCCTCCACGAATGCCAATGCAACCGGTAGAACACGGTTGTTGGCATCCACCGCGATCGCGATTAGAATCGGCCCTTGTACTTCCCGTGAGGAATGTGCCGTCCATGCAAAGGGCCAGGCGACGATCTTGAACGCATTTATGCATCGCGCCAGGCGAAGAATGCCGTTGCAATACCCACTTACCGACGCACACACCACCCGCAGAAACTCCGCAAGGTCGACGGATGTCTTGGGGTTCCTACGTGCGATTGCTCGAGCAAGTGGGAATATTCTCGTCTGAAGCCTCGTCGCCCCGAACCGTATTTCAGAGCTGTCCTTTTGCTCTCCATGCCTTTGCGTAGCTAATCTTGTCTTGAAACCTCTCCTCCACTTTGTGATAATAGATCGAGGCTGCGGATGGGGATTGTCCACGATCTGACCATAAAACACATTTGCCACCCAAGTGGACGACAGATTGCGGTGTCCCTGCTCCGCTTCTTCCAGCTCGCAGTTATGCTCAATCACTATGGAGCATTTCCACTAGTCCTTCCACTTCCCCTGGTATGCATGCACCCGCCATGGGCACGAATCAACTACGCACTTCACGTCGTAGTCCTTCTTGCTGGACTTCACTACCCTGAATTACCGCCGGAGAGACATTGCCCAGTACTTCACCGCATCCATCACAGCCTCCTTGTCTTTATATATGGCCCATTCCGTCACCTCGTTCTCACGGTACTCCCATGCATCAATGTTCCCTTCATTCATTGTTAGGTCTTCGAAATTGTAATTAGTCCACGCACCAGGGATAGGCACCTCAGGAGCGTTGTCCTCCTCGTCGGAGTGCTCACCATCAGGGACTTCCTCATCCGTACGGTCCTCTTTTTCCATCAGGTCAACAATGTCCTCCACCTCCTCCACCTCGTCGGCCACCCCTCGCGCCTCCACCGCTGTCCCCTCTGCCCCCTCGGTCCCTTCGCCACCGCCAGTCTCGTGCTCCTCGTCTCCGGGCTCCTCGCCGCCTTCCTCTTCGCATCCTTCTACATTTGACGTCCCCTCCCCCGTAATGTCCACCCCGACATCACGAACTTGCGACACCGAGGGAGCTACCGGGTAGCACTGTACCAACAACATGAGCGGCTAACCCCGCTCTACGGCAAAACCAACATAACTCCTCCATGTTGACGTCGAGTTAATAGGAATCAACTCTCCGTAAAAACGGTCTTGCGCCGACGGCTCACTCTGCTCGACCATAACCGAGCGATCGGGCATCCAAACTGAACATCCGAGACATCCACTCCAACAAACCCCTGTATATCCTATCGCTCGGTCTACATATGCCCCGTACGACTCTTGAAAATGATGATAGATCCACCCCATCCGCCCCCTATGCTATCTCCCTATCTCCGTAAAATATTTGGAAATACAATTTCTCCGACATGCTGCAACGTCCGCCGAAAAAATATTACTCTAAAATACAATCTACAAAACGAACATTGATCGTACTACAAAATACGACTATAAATAAGTGATTCGACTAGTCTACTAAATTTCTACTACATTACATTTGTATATATTGCCTAATACATTATTTACATAATAAAATTAGTAATACACGAGCCTACTAAATTAAATTCATACCACATTACATTTGTATATATGTTGCCTAATACATTATTTGCATAACAAAATTACTAATACACAACCGTACTAAATTAAATTCCGAAATATTGTCTAATATTTCTACTGTATTAAATTTTTACATACCAAGTACTACATTAAATTTGCGCATACTGAAATACTAAATTAAATTTGTAAATACTACATACTACATTAAATTTATGAATATTAACTGCTATATTAAATTTCTAAACAATACATAATCCTAAAATTTCTAAATACTACCAGAAATTCCTAAATATTAAATGCTACATTAAATTTTAAATACTACATAACTTATAAAAAATTCCTACATTTACCTCTAAAAAAATTGCTAAAACAAACTCTACAATAAAATTCAAAAATTTACCTAAATTTTTCGGCTCCCCTTCTCTTTTTCTTCTCTTCCTCTTCTCCCTTTCTTCTCCCTGCGCTCGGCTCCCCTCTCTTTCTTTCCTTTCTCTGCACAGCCGGCCGACCGAGCACGCTTAAATAAGAGCCCGTCGCCCCTGTATGGGGCGATCGCCATCTGAGGCGATAGGGGGCCCATCTTCTTGCGCCGTTGGAGCCGTTGGCTGGAGCCGTTGGGCGAGGGAGGTATCGCCCGTGTATGGGGTGATCGCCTCATACACGGGCGACCGGAGGGTAATTTTGTTATTTTTTCATCCGGGCGGCTAGTTTTGAAAAAAAAAGATTAAAAATAAATATTAAAGAAAAAAAATTCAACCATCCGAAGCGTAGCACTTTGCCGATGGCCGGCGGCACGGAGCATGCTTCTTCTATCCTGTATCTCGATCTCGTCGTCGGCATGAAATGGACGCGCGAACTGCAGCCGAGAGAATAATGCACTGTGCACGATCACGTGAGGGACAATTCCAAAGGCACGGCACCTGGACAGCGCCCATTAGTGAGCATCACACGCCAATCATTAGCAGCAACATCCAGTTCGATCCAGCCAGCAACCGTGGTTCCCGGCCGGTCCAGGTCTCAATTCGGAAAGGATGCGTTGCTCTGCTCCCACCCATGTATATCCTCTCATCTCATGCAGATGCAGTGCAGCCACCGTCTTAACGAAATGCAGACCAGAGAACAGGCACAAGAACAGCCGGGGCATACGTGCCATACGACAAGTATATGGCATAGTAGCAGTAGCACAATACACGGCAATCGCTTGTTCAAAAAATGTAACGGTAGTTAAGTAGTTTGCCCCGATTATATCAGCGGATGCTTGGCGTTTGAACAGATTGGGCCAACAAGCTGGTGCTGAAATGGTGTGCTTACTGCTTAGGTTAATGTACAAGGGTAGAATAAACCTAAGTACAACATTACTACTACGTCCTTAACTAATCAACAAATTATGGAGTAATTACTGGTACTTGCTATTTCACTGGCTTCACTACGCTTAAAAAAAATTTGCACCCGTCAGGCGGAGTATTCCGACACGGCAAAGGAGCAGCTCGACGAGCTGGGCCCCCTCAAGTGCGCGCTCCGTACCGGCGAGGCCGCGGCCGCGGCAGCAGGCAACGCGGACGACGGCTGCTGCTGCTTGGCGTCGTCCACGGCCGCGGGGCGCCGGATCTCCTTGAGCAGCGCCACGACATCCTTCATCGCGGGCCGGTCGTCCGCGCGGTGGGCGGCGCACAGCGCGGCCACCGAGAGCACCTGCCGCATCTCGTGCACGTCCGCCTCCGCGCTCCCCCTGAGCCGCGCGTCCAGGAGGTCCGAGACGTCCTCGCGCTTCGCCTGAAAGTGCTCCCGCACCCACTGCACCAGGTGCGCCCCGCCCGGCAGTGTCGGGTCCAGCGGGTGCCGCCCCGTCAGCATCTCCAGCACCACCACGCCGAAGCTGTACACGTCGCTCTTCTCGCTAGTCCGCTGCATCGACGCGTACTCTGCGTACGCAAAAAAAGAAATAAAATGTCAGAAAAAATGCTTCAAAATGTACTAGTAATGATAGAATTATGACGTGCACGGAAGGTGTAACGAAATTTTAACCTGGTGCGATGTAGCCGTACGAACCGGCGATGCGAGTCGGCTTGGAGGGGTCGAGCTTGGAGGATGCGCCGGAGAGGACGCGGGCGAGGCCGAAGTCGGCGAGGTACGGCTCGTACGCCGGGCCGAGCAGCACGTTCATGGCCTTGATGTCGCCGTGCAGGATGGCCGGCACGCAGTCGTGGTGCAGATACGCCACGGCGTGGGCGACGCCGAGCGCGACGTCGTAGAGCGCGCCCCACTCGGACGCGGGCGCGCTCTTGGCGACGCCGCCGTGGAGGAGGCCGCTGAGGCTGCCGTTGGGTAGGTAGCTGTAGAACAGAAGCCGGGTGCTGCCGTTCGCGGCCCACCCGAGAAGCCGCACGATGTTGCGGTGGCGGATGGAGCCCAGCGCCGCGATCTCGCTGCGGAACGCGGCGGTGGTCATCTCGTCCGACGACCACATCTTCTTCACGGCCAGGGTGTAGCCATTGGGGGTGTCCACCTTGTACACCACGCCCGAACTGCCGGTGCCGATCACGTTCGCTGACGTCAGCCCGCGGAGCACGTCGTCCATGGAGATGTCGAGCTTCTGGTACAGCGTGACCTCCCACGTGCTATCACCGTGGATGATCCTCTTCCCGCCGCCTCGGCGAGTGTGAGCGAGCATGTAGGTGGCTGACACCAGAAGCAGCGCGCTGACAGCGGCAAGGACGGACATGGCTACCTTCAACGCCGAGATGGCCCCGCGCCTGGAGGACTCGTCAGAACCATCGCCAAAGACGAGGTGGCGGTTGCCGGCGAGGTCGCTGAGGGGCAGCTTCTGGAAGAATGGTGTGTCCGGGAGCTCGCCAGAGAAGGCGTTGTAGGAAATGTTGAGCGTGACGAGGTTCTGAAGCGCCGCGAGTGGATCAAGGCTCCCGGACAGCTCGTTGTGCGACAGGTCGAGGCTGCCGAGTTTGTCAAGGCCGGCGAACTGCGACGGTATCTCACCGGAGAGCCGGTTGCAGCTGAGGTTGAGCGAAATCTCCAACGACGGAAGCATCGCGAGCTCCGGAGGGATGCCGCCGGAGAACACGTTGTCACTGAGGTCCAACAATTGGAGCTTCTCGCAAGAACCGAGCTCCGGCGGTATGCCACCGGTCAGCCAATTCTTTCCCAAGTATAGCTTCGTCAACTCCGGAATTGACCCAACGCTGGAGCTCAACGGTCCGGCGAGCTGGTTGTCGGAGATGTCAATGAGCTGGAGACTGCGCGGCAACGCGTCCGGCAATGCGCCGGACAGAGCATTGGAGTGCAGGTCGAGGAACTCGAGGCTGCCACATCCTGAAATGGCCGCGGGCATCGGGCCGACGAGGTGGTTGCCGCTCATGTCGAGGAAATTGAGATTCTTGAGGTTGCCGATTTCGGTGGGTATCGTGCCGGACAGCCGGTTGCCGTTGAGTCGGAGTCGGTAGAGATTGGTACAGTTCCCGATGTCCGGCGGTATGAACCCAGACAGCTCGTTGTTCAGCAACAGCAACTTGGTCAAGTTCTGCAGCCCGAACAGCTCCTTTGGGATCGGGCCGGTGAGGTTGTTATACGACAGGTCCACCGCCTGCAGGCTTGGGCACTCGGCGAGGCTCGCCGGCAAGGCGCCGGTGAGCCTGTTCTTCCACGCGTAGAACAGGGTGAGATTTCGCAGCCTCGGGAAGTCGATGCGGATCTCCCCCGACAGCGCGTTGTTGTCGACCTCGATGTCCGTCAGCGACGTGCAGTTGGAGAGCTCCGGCGGGATGGCGCCGGTGAGCTGGTTCGTGCTCAGCTGCAGCTGCTGGAGATTCGGCAGCCGGCCCAAGCTGGCCGGTATGCTCCCGGTAAGGGAATTCAGCGACAGGTCAATGAGTGTGAGCTCCTTGCACTGCCCGAGCTCCGGCGGTATCGAGCCGACGAGCTGGTTCTGCCAGAGAAGCAGCGTTTGCAGCTTCCGGAGCCGGCCGAGCTGCTCTGGTATTGGCCCGGACAGAGAATTCTGGTAAAGGTATAGGCTGATGAGCTCGGTGCAGTTGCCGATGGACTCCGGGATCCGGCCCGAGAGCAATGTGGTATAGATGGCAATGGTCTGGATCTTCTTGAGCTGCCCGATAGTCTCCGGGAGGCTCCCGGAGACGCCGGTCTCGGCGATACCGAGCATGGTGAGGTCGCTGCAGCCGCCTATCTCCGGCGGCAGCGGGCCCTTCAGCCCCTGGTTCCCGCCGGCTCGGAGCACCTGCAGCTTCTTCAAATTGCCAATGCTCGCCGGTATCGGCCCGCTCAGCTCATTGTCGTAGAGCGTGAGATACATCAGGCTCGTGAGGTTGCCGAGGTCGTCGGGGATGGCGCCGCTCAGGGAGTTGGAGTTGAGCGCGAGCGACTCGAGCTTCGCGAGCCGGCACAGCTCGGCCGGGATCGCGCCCGTGAGCTGGTTCTTGCTGAGGTCAATGGTGGTTAGCTCACCGTACCCGCTGATCTCCCCCGGGATCGCGCCGGTGAGGTTCGTGCAGGAGAGCACCAGCGTCCTCAGCGACGACGCCAGCGGCTGCAGGTTCGCGGGCAGCGGGCCCTGCAGGTCGACCGACGTGATGCTCAGCCCGACGACGTCACCGTGAGCGTCGCATACCACGCCGAACCACCGGCACGGGCTCGGGTCCGAGGCCTTCCACGACTCCAGCGCGTCGCCTGTCGGCCTCAGCGACCTCTTCCATTGGATCAGCGCCTGGCCCTGCTCATTGACGCAGTGGCACGGCAATATCAACAGCGCGAACGCGACGGATACAAGAAGCGCAAGCCTCGCACTCGCAGCAATGGCGCAGAAGCGCGGCGGCATTGGCGCCCACCTCGGTGGTGAGGTGAGGTGAGGTGGGTGGGTGACGAGAGGCGAGGAGGGCAATGTTATGGATGGCTTGGTGATGTGATGTGGCGCCTCATGCTAGCGTTGGGATTGTAGAGGGGGAGACCCCATAATTTGTTTATACAAGAAAAGTATAGGAGATCTGGATCCAAATGAGCACTAAGCAGCTAATGGATTCTTCTGTTTATTTTAACAAAGAACAGGTTTGGTTGTTACAGTGTTTTGTGTACTAAGTGCAGGATCGATCTCATCTTGGCTTGAGGGAAAAAATTATGTTCTTGAAGGTTTTAATCAGAGAAAGGATAATGCAATCAAATTTCTTAAAAGTGATGCTAAGCTGAAAGGAAGTGGTACTGGGTGTGGTTGCGGCTGCCATCATCAGCATGTGTTTATCCCTAGTTGGTGTACTTATTACTCCTGCCATTACAGTGTCTCTGAATTGTTAATTGCTCTCGCTGTCTCTGGAGGTGAAAACATCTCTTCTTTCTCGTGTTCTGTGAAAACAGGATGCTAATTCTCTCGGTAATCCAACTTTTATCCATTGTTAGATGTAAGAGCATTTTCAGTGTCAGTTACAAACCTTGTTCCCTTGTACTGCATTTATACAGGAGTTGACAGTGGCTGTTACTGGTGTTTGTTTACTGTTCTTTGTGCATGCACTCCTTTAGTCCTTTTCTAAGTGTAACCATCTACTCGATCTATTCCTGAATATGTCATTCTAGGTTCTTGCATATCTACAAAAGATTATATTACTCATCTTCATCATATCTTTAGATGTTGTCTTACTCTAGTCTATGGTACTCTCTCCGTTCCTTTTTATAAGGCGTATTTTGACTTTGTATAAGGATTAAGGTTGTGTTGAAATTGATAAAGGTATAAGAAAATGATTTAGATGTCCTCACTTTTATCGTCTTGGAAGATGAAAGATATACTTTGTGTGGGTGGTAATGAATAAATGCATATGATTGAGAGAGAATAAATAGGAGTATAGAAGGAAATGCCTCATTAAATCTACATCCAAGCCTTATATTTGTGAACAAGACTACAAAAAATAAGTCTTATAAGAGTGAACGGATGGAGTAGTAAATAACATTGTGAATAGCTAAATGGAAGGGGTATAAAAGGAAAAATTGTAAAAATTCACTGAAAATTGTAAAATTATATGTATTTAGAAACAAAATTTGAAAGCTATAATGACATGTACTGAGGGACAGAGGGAGTAAATATTTCTGATGGCCTGCAGTGCTTTACGGCTACCTCTTTGCAAGATGGAAGTACTCTTCTGCAGATCTGCTCCTTTAGAGTGACATTAAGGTAAGTACAGCTGTAAAAAATGCATCTTGAACTGTATTATTGCCCAATTACTATCGACCCACAAGAACAGAACTACTTGCAAGTGAAACATACTTCTTGTCTTGCCAATAAAACATTTTAGTTGTCATGTTCCCAATTGCCTTTCCATCAAGAAGTATGTCTTTCTGTTACCTGCATTAATCTTTCTCTGCAGTTTCGACAGATCTGCAAAAGTTACGCTCCTCAGTAGTTGCTAGGAATAATTGCAAATACATTGTCATTTTTCATGCTTCTCTCTTGCTCTCTTCTGAAACACTTCATGCTGTAATTTTGTATGCATGCATCAATATGATTTGGGATTGTAAATTCTGAAACCTATGATAATTTATTTCTATTCTTTGATAATTATAATGTCACAACTCACAAGAAACTATCCCGTTGTTACATGTACAAGAACATCATGTTATTAAGGTATAGCATAATACAGTGCTTCTTTATTGTAAATTTTTAATTACTTTTTAGTTAATGCCCACCAATCGGTGTGTTGATCTCAAATTGCTCTTTCTGCAGCTTCCTAATTGGTGTTGTTGTGTGGAGTTCAGAAGCATGTTCATGTTACATGCCTAAGTTTCTGAAAAGAACTCAAGGATACAAGAACCGGCAAATCCTAATTACTTCCTGTGAACTCATCATGGGCATCAGAGAGAGACTTGTTGGTTAAATAACAGGATTAAGACAGAAGGAATAAGAGAGGAATCTTAGGGTGCACATGGCAGTACAGAGGTGAAGGTTAGTACCATGCCCATAAAAAAATTTAGCAATTTACCCATGTAAATAGGTGGCTAACCACTGGAAAGTAACTGATAAGATGAGATGCGAGAACATGTACATGTCTTTGAGTGGAAGGAACGATGAGGAATCAGATATTAAGATAACATTTGTTCATTTTAATCCCCTCTACCTATTGTAAAAATACACCATCTTGTTATTAGTTAAATAAACCAATCTTTCTCGACTTAACATCATCGCTGCAACTGGTAGATTTCTGGGGTTTTGAGTGATACCATTTCAAACATCAAACTTACAACCTTTAAAGTGCAAAGCACAATCCTTGAGAAAGAAGTGCTTATTTCCACTGTGTGGTGTATTCAATTATATTCATCATGGCTCCTACCTGTGGTTTCAAAATTTTCAACCAAAATTTTGTTGATTCAAACCAGATGATCAGAAATCTTGTCACAAATGAGCAGTTTTCGAGCTGCAAAACTTGGATTGCAATAGATTACCTGGTGACATTGTCTATGACTTTACCTTGTATCAGTAAAATTATTCTGAAGTTAGGTTAACTATGACTGATTAACTTTGTGTTAGTACCAATGTAAAGAAAAACAAATAAATAATTCACACCAATCCGCCATCACTTGCACCTAACTTGATGATAGAATGCGGTCACATGGGTGATGATGGACAGACTAGGAGACATGTTAGGTGTCACACACATGGTTGATAATGTTTGAGTAATATAGGATGGTAACATCAAGGGAATATGAGGAGGATTTGGATTCAGATCCCATCAAGGATGTGAGGACAAGATGAAGGCATGGAGCACATGGTTAAGTGGACTTATCACGCGATTAACTAGGATAAAACCTGTACCTTTCTCAAGCTGGCATTCAGTTCTTTCACAGCTAAGTCTTCCGTTAGTTCTCTGACATTAGGACATTTCTCAGGCCTGCTTGCAGCCAAGATCTCATCATATGCCTTTTGTTTACTTTAATAAAAAAAATGCTAGCCCTAATTTTACAAAATTCCATCAAACTTTACGCGGATAGATCCAATTGGAAAATGCCTCTAGGTGCATTGCCGAAAGGTAATTAGAATTGATGGTCGGTTCAAAACATTCCGTCACCGAAAGGTTGAAAGAGTTAAACAATGCTGCAGAAAGGATGTAATTTTTTTTTAAATTTCTCAGTTCTCACATTTAGTCATTTCCTGCTTACAAAGAGTAGTGCCTATGGAATGCTGAGTAGCCATTAAGATTTCTAAGCACCTAGCTAGTACATCGTTAAAAGGCACTTAGTCACTATAGCTTTTGGAATCACATTCTCCAAAATCAGAACAGTTAAAACATTGATGCACAGGGATAAGCTCTTTCAGTGTCTCACATTTGTCACTCCTTTGAGGTACCTACAATGCTAGAGCTAGCAACCCAAATTACTAGCAACCATCAGGTTAACATTTACTACCAAGCAGGGTGATTTCTGTCAGATAAGAACATTCTGTCACCAACAAACAGCAGTAGTTAAAGATGGTAGCAGAATGGATTTTACCTGTTTGAATTTGAGGTTCTCTCAATCAGCCACTATTTCCCTGCAAAATGTGCCACCTATGAAATGCTAGAAGTAACCGCCCAATTTTTCTATCCTGACCACAGCTGGACGCAAATCGATGAGTTTGGGGCATATGTCTGCCTCACTGGGCCTATCTGCATCTGATAATAGCTTGTCATAATTTGCCAGCTTCAGATTCATCCCAGGGCATGGTAAGAACATAAATTCATTTCAAACTAATCTATATAGAAATGAAGATTAGGGCAAGATGTAATTAATGTCTGATGAATTATGCAGCTTTTGAAGATCTGTAGTTCTCCACTGCATGGCAACAGAAGGTTTACACAAAGCAAGAGGTTAGGGCCAGAAGTTGCAAGTGAAAGCCAAAGTTTTAAGGATCAAATAACTCTTAGCGAATCTTTATGCCTTTGTTAGGTGATTAGGTCCTCACGTGCTGTATCACTACAATTGAATTATGATACCCTAGATTTCCATGTGCATTTTCATGATACAACTCCAAATCATATATGCATAACTGCTTACCATTAGCATTTGATTTAGTACTATGCAACCAAAATTTACGTTTTTAATTCAATCAGGAAGGAAGAGTACTTTTCACTCATTTTTTTGCCCAAAAATGTGATTCCATTAGCATATTGTCCTGATGCATTTGTGCTATCAGCAAGTTGTGGACTACCACTTGGCTGCCCCACTTCGGTAGTTCAGGCGGCACTACCCCATGTTTGGTGTTTTTCCCGGAGGAAACGTTGCAAAGATATCGATTTGTCGTACACTTTGGAGAGCACACAAGAGGCCCCACCCGTATCACGCTGCCTGACGTTTCCATGTTTGCATTGGAAATCTGGAACTTTATGCGTAGTGTGCATGTTAATAAGCAAAAATACGATGATGATCCGTTGCTACTTGCCATATTTGCAAAGCTTCAGCCTGTTCCTCTCTTTCTTGGGTCATTTCAGTGTCCCCTAAGCACAATGCCTAGTGGTTGAAGATGATATATTGCTCTCCTTGATTTCAGGATTTTGCTCTCTTAATGCACACATATGCATACCTTGCTTTATCTTTATGTCCATCTCTAGGGGTTTTTCTATATGGGGAAAAGATTGCAACTGGGTCACCAAGACTTGTTAGTGCCTCAGTTGAGTTTGGATTATGCATTGTCATAACCTTTCTGTTGATATGCTTACGTCAAAGAGAAGATCCGGAAGATCCACTCCAAGAAAAAAAATGGACATCAATATAAGATTTTAGAAAACATGTGCAAAAATAAAATGGATGACATTTTGACTAAGTGTGCTTGTATGAGTTGGGCTGTTTGGGAGCAATTATCTTAGTTGATCTGGTGACCAACTCTATGATTAATTAATCAACCTTGGATGTATCTCATATAATGTATTCCAGTATGCAATTTTGTCATTTTTCAGTTAAGGTTTCGTGTATTAATTCTTTTTTCAGTCAACATATTTTATTTTGTAGCTTTGGATTATTTGTTAGGTTAGATTCTACAGAATTATTCATGAGGGAAAAGTTTGTGTTATTCTAAATTAGTCTTTTTTTCGAGAAAACGCAAAAGACTCGCGTGTCATTTCATTAATAGAAGTAGGAAGAGTACTACCAATCACCTAACCAAAATAGTCGGGGTGAGAAATTACAACAAGGCTTGCTCAGGCCTCTCTCCAAATCAGGAACCAGAAAAAGGAAAACATAAGAGACTAATCTGTGAAGATAGAGGTGGACTCGAAGTCCAAATATGGTTGGACTCTATCTATACTTGAACGAATTCAAATATATCTCCAGTTTGTTTGGTTATATATATTGGGCACCTTCTTGTGCAGAAAGATTAATCTAATAAAGAGAGAACTATTTTGGCCCCTATATTGTGTGCTCCTTGTTTTGTTTTTGTGATCCTGTTGATGCATCGTTGATTGATCAAGGCGGACGACTAGTTTTACAACATAATCAACAACCGACAAAAGCAACAAACCTACAGTATCCAGTTGCAAAGGCAAGAAGCTCTCGCCGAACTCCATAGCAACCCTTCTTGCTGAATAACCTCCAGAATATCTAGCAAGGAGCTAAACTTATTGTTGAATACTCTTGCATTTCATTCCCTCCATAATTGCCATAAAAGTTTGAATACTCTTGCATTTCTAAATTAGTCTATGTATGCTAAAGTTTAAAAGAACAACAGAGACGCTTCACTTCAATTTTTTGAAGAATCAAAAAGTGCTTTGAGATTAAAAGAAAAAAATATTACGATATTACAAACATTTATTCTAAGTAAACTATTATGCACTAGCCAATTCTAAAACATATGTGATTTTCTTTTAGAATGGCTAATGGAAGTACTCTTCAAACCTCTTCAAACCACATATATATAGAACACGCTTAGCTTCAACCTATAAGCATAGGGCAAGTTTATGGTTGTTATGAAAATTAGCTATGAAAATCTAGTATCCTATTTGGCAAATCAAGTAAAGTTTAACAAAATTCATTATCAAGTAGTTGATCGCTCCATATTTCCTCTCGCATGGACTTTTCTTTCCTACCTATTCCTCTGCTATTTGAAACGCAAAAACACCCCCCTTTTGTAATGTAATTCACAAAATGAAAATAACCAAACACAAAGGCTCAGTAAGCTGATTTTTTTTAACTTAATGGCAAGGGGCTTAATGAACCTTACAAGCTGCAAGCCTACAACCAAAACAAGCAAGTTTATTAGCAAGCAGCAGCGAGGTGCCGAGGTCCCCTCAACAACCTCTTCATCCCTGACAGACAAACCTGGCAAGCTGAGTAGGGAACATAAACTCTAAATGAGGCTTCCTTCATGAGCCCCCCCTCTCTCTCTCTCTCTCTCTCTCTCTCTCTTCTCTTTAATATTTCTTTTTAATCTTTTTTTTCAAAACTAGGCATTAGGTTTTAAAAATTGCAAAACTAGGCGCCGATCGCCCGTATATAGGGCGATCGCCCTATATACGGGCGATATGTCCCTCGGGTAACGGCCTAGCTAACTAGAGTAACGGCAAGGCCGTCTATCGTCCTCTACACGGGCGATCGCCCCATGTAAGGGCGACGGGTGGCTATTTAAGCGCAGTCAGGGTCTCATTCGGGCGAGCCAAGCGTAGAGAAATTAACATTACAAAAAAAATACTATCGTCCTTGTATTGGGCGATTTTTGCCCTGCCGTTACTTCTGTTAACTGAGCCGTTAGCAGAGGCACATATCGCCCGTATATGGGGCGATCGCCCCATATACGGGCGACCGGCGCCTATTTTTGCAAATTATGAACTCTAACGCCTAGTTTTGAAAAAAAAATTAAAAATAAATATTAAATAAATTTTTTTTATCTCTCTCTGTGTGTCTGTGATTGTGCCTGTGTTCGTATCCCCAGAAGAATACAACGCAACGCAAAAGCCTGTGTAGCCACCACTGTACCGCGCCATACCTGCACTCGATGACACCTGCCGTCTCGTTCTGTGCCTCCGCAGCGGTTTCTTTAAATGAAGAAACGCCGCAGCGGCGCCATGCCGTGCGCCGGTACTCGCCCAGTTTGCTGCAGAAACCTGTGGTTTCGGGCAAGGTTTTAAATTTCGGCTTCGGAATGAATTTCGTCTTAGGCCGGATAACGAAATTTCAGCGAAATTTTGAAATTTCGGAATTATTTCGTATGAAATTTGAATTTGAAAATTCAAATCCGGTTCAATCCGGAAAATAAAAACCGAAATTCGGCGAAAAAACCCGAAATTTCGGGTTTTTGCCTTGGTGAAAAGTGGTCTAAACGTTATCGAAAAATTTTGAATTTTTTGGAGGTTCTGACACAATGCTGATGTTCTCACAAAAATTTTAGCTGATTATCACATCGAGGAATTTTAAAAAATTCAGAGAGTGGTACTGTCCTGATAAAACACTGACCGACAAGTTTGATCGGAGTGGAAAATGGTACAAATCAAGTTATAAACTGTTGAATTTTTTTTACATGGTTATGATCCATAAATAATATTATCATAAAAATTTCAGCTGATTATCACATGTGAGGAAGTTTTAAAAATTCGGAGAGTGGCGCTGTCCAGACAGAACACTGATCGACAAGTTTGATCCGAATGGGAAATGGTGCAAATGAAGTTAGAAACTGTTGAAATTTTTTGTGCATGGTTATGATGTATCTATAATGCTCTCATAAAATTTTCAGATGATTATCAAACTGTATAAATTTTTAAAAATTCGAACAGTACTACTGCCCTGTTAAAAGGCTTACCGGCAAACTTGAACAAAATTAAAAATTATGTAAACTATAATTTTTTTAAAAAATTTTACAGAACAGTGATAAGGAAGTTATTAATATCCCATAAAATTTTGATTCATTATCACACTCCAATGAATTTATAAAATTCTTACAAGGCACAGTACCATTTATGTTCTTTTCTTTTTGATTTTTGAAATATAATATAACAAACGAAGTTCAATGCTTGCATAGATTTGATTGACCAAACAAACAAAGTTTAAATTTTTTTTAAAAATTTATATAATGGTACTGAGTCAATTATTAATCTCTCAAAAAAAATTAGATCATAATCACACTCAAGAAAATTTATAAAATTCTGACAATATAACTGTCCCAATTATGTTCATTCTGTTTTTGATTTTTTAAAGATAACAAATGAAGTTAAATTATTTTAAATTTTTTATGTATGATCGTAAACTACTAAGGATAGTACCATAAAATTTTCAGATGTTTATCAAGCTTTTACAATTTTATAAAAATCGTTCAGTGTTTCTGCCAAAATTTTAAAATATTTAAAAAATTAGATTTTTCAACAAATTTTCATAGGAGATGACTTTCCTAAGGGTTATTGGACCAAATCCGGTCAAATCCGGCCCTAAAACTTTCAAAACCGGCTAAAAAACACGAAATTAGCACTTTCAAATTTTTTTAATTTTTTTTTCCAGACGGTACTTGAGATTTCGGGGTGGTCCGAAATCCGAAATCTCGGCGAAATTTCGCCGAATTTCGCGTTGCGGGCCATCTTGCACCGGGAACCTGGAACTTCGCGACTGCATACGATGCAGATGCAGGAACTGAAACGGATAAGAGGAGACTGATATCAGGTCAGGCCGCACATTCATACTTCACGTCACGGCAGCCAGGAGTCACGGCATCATAATATTTTTCAGTCTCTGAGCAGGCAGGGATGATGAGAACATCAGATATCTTCAGAAACTCAGACATTGTTTGCAGGTAAAAGGATTTGGGCAAGCGGCATTTACAAAACAACAACAACAACAATAATAATAATAACTGAAAGGGAAAATATCATAAACATGACGAGATGGTGCCAGAGAAGTTAATGCTTTTCTGGCGAGAATTGAACAGGAGTATCTGTTTAGTTTTGAATTGTCTACAAGCTAAAAGGGTACTCCAAAAGCTCGAGTCTTAACATTTGATCACCATCATCCTCACGGACCAGAAAAGTCAGCAGTCGAACTCGAAGAACCCTGCGAACGTGAGAGTAGGGATTAAATACAAAAGGAATTTTGTAATGTCATGGCAGAAAAAAAAAAGTTGTCTATCATGCTTCGTTTACCCAATATACCTCAAGACAAGAATATCTTATACTAATGCAAACCGGGCCCACGGGCTGCTGCAGGCGGAAGGAATCGTTGAAACAGTCAGAGATTTTAACAAAGAGAGGGTTTTTTCCAGTAACACCTCCCAATAGAGGGGGGGGACATCAGCACCATCGTCATTTTTTTAAATCACAGAAGTTCGATCACACACCGTTTTTTTGCGTTAGCTTAGGCACGCTCTGAGGACCTTTAACAAATTTTCAAAAAATTATAAATTTAGCAACCCAATTAAAATAGTAAAGTTGCTTTAAATGCATTAGCAGCACTGTCGGAATTTTTAAAAATCAGAAAATCGGATCACGATCTGAAATTTTTATAGTAGGGTAGGCATGCTCTCAAGACCCTCGACAAAAAATTTCAAGAATATCCAAAGTTATTAGCTCAATTAAACCAGTAAAAATTTGGTAAATGCACTATCAACATTGCAATTTTCGAAAATCGCTCGCGTTTGATCATGATCCGAATTTTTTACAGTAGGTTAGACATGCTTTGAGGGCCCTTAAATTTTTTTCTAGAATCTGCAAATCTAGTAGCTCAACTAAACCAGTAAAGTTGCTTTAAATACATTAGCAGCATTATCGGAATTTCCAAGGATCGCATAAGGTTGATCATGATCTGATTTTTATGGTAGGTTAGGTATGCTCTCAGGACTCTTCTAAAAAAGTTTCAAAAATTTATAACATGATCTAATAACTCAATCAAAAAAGCAAAGTCGGCGCAAAAAATTTAGGAAAAATGGGCTCTGATGGTATTCGAACCCGAGACGTAGTGCACGAACGTCAAAGCTTCGGCCAACTGAGTCAAGCGGCAGACGTGAAACAAGATGGGCAATAATCATACGAGGCTATGTAGAAAAGCCGACGGAAAATTCGGCAAAAATTCAACTCTCACAGGACTTGAACCCGAGACCTCGCGCACGCACGGGCCAACTGAGCTAAACGGCACATGTGAAATAAGATGGGCAACAAATATATAAGGCCATTCAGACTTTACTATAGAAACCACATTTAAAAAAAGGCTCGAGGCGGGACGGGCGGGAGCGCGCCGTACTTACCCAATAATATAGAGTTTTATATAATTTTTCTTTTTTCTTTTTACAAAGAAAGGATGCAGTGTTGGTCTACAACCTTGTAAAATGTCGTGGCTTTACTGTTCGGTTCAAAAAAATAGTGCGAATCTACCTTTTTGTTTCTGAGCTGAATTAAAATACGTACTTGAAACTTTCATCTGGCAGTTAAAGTTTAGAACTACCCTCTATATCATCTGTTATTCAAGGAGTACGAGGGGGGCGGCACAACAAACAACTCTTCCCTTAGTACAATTCAATGTCCATTAGCACTACCATATGAATGAAACAATACAATTTGGATGTTTATAACATTCTATAAACAGGGTTTTACCGTCCTTAAGATACCAAGAGGTATAAGTACATTCCTACCAAATTACTCTTAAACTCGTGTTACCTCTACTCTTTAAATTTTTGGTACCTTCACTTTTAAATTTTTGGTACTTCTTGATGCTAGCTCAATGGATAACTTCGTACTTCCTAGGTATGGTAAAAAGTCTTTTATATAAAACATATTACCAACATTAAAATATGCAAATTTTCTCATAATTTTAGTTCCACATTTTTGCACGTCATGTCAAACCATCACTAACATCACTAGCACACAGAAGCAATTAGAGATGGTTAAAAACTGTCTTCATAGGCTGTTAACGCACCATCCGCAGAAAAAGAGTCAGTGATAACCAGAGATCATCACAGACGGTTCTGAGACCGCCATTCATAAAAAAATTACAGACCATTCATTACCAAAAAACCGTCGATGATTAGTTAATATCACAAATAGTTCATTACCAACAAATTGATGACGATCAATAACTGTCACAAACGGTTTATTACATACAAGCCGTCTGTGGTATTCTTTATAATCACATATGATTAACCGTATGTGATTTATACATTTTTTAAAATAATTTTTTTATGTTTTATAGCTATCATCAGGAATCACGCTAGTTATGCCCTCTATACAGATAACACAAACACATACAGATGACAGAAGACAAGAATTCACAACACAAACACATAACGATGGATAGTTCAAAAACATTTACACGATGTTACATAATTTACGGTTGAAAAAAATCACATAGCAATTAATCTACAATTACATGAATAAATGTCTGGACTATTCGCGCCCCTAAACACACTTTTGTGATGGATCACATTAGTAAGAAAGAATACTGCGAGCTCTCCTTGAACCGCTCCGAGAGCATCCGGGGAAAAGTATATATGGAGAATTTAATGTTATGTCACTAGCAAAAATAGCTGTTACTAAAGAGTTTGAATTGCGGAGAATTAAATATAGACAAATTGATGTAGTTTGGATTGCATACATCGGGTATATTAGGCCGGTGAGCATCAATGAGGTCGTACATATGGTGCATCATGTAGAAGGCTAGCTTTCAAAATAATTCTCAAATTAAAAGTGCATGTTGTATTTCGAGACATAATTTCATAAGTATTTTGAGAAACTTTCCTTTTACATTTGCACCAAATTAAAAGTACATGTTGTAAATAGTTCAGATTAAAAGTATGGCGTGGAAAGGATGGCGATGTTGACGGGAGAGGTGAAGAGATGACAATGACGGTAACCCTAGACTTTGAGAAGAAGACGCTGAGTGCGGATGAGTTTCTGAAACGACGAGACAGAATGTTCAATTATATAGCGGTTTGCCATATCCCAGTCGGTTAATATATGAAACCGTCTGTTATATAATTCATCACATATAGTTGTCAAAAACAAAACCGTTTGTGATATATCACGGATTGACTATTGAAACAAACCGTGACATCAACATAATGAGGAACCTCTAGATGCTCCCAGTACAATAAGTTCCAAAAAATCGATCTCTTCTTAAATATGGTATTCTCACAGGTTGTTAATTTACATCCATTTACTAACACAACGTCAATATCCTTTACCCGGTCATAGACTTCTTTCCAACTCATAGGTTTTGGTGCTGAACCGTCCTCCTTATTGCCGTCAAATTCTTTCTTCATCTTGGGTTATGAGTCATTCTTTGGAAGGTACCGACGGTGAAGCATGTACACAGATTTTCGTCTGTTACTAAGCGACATGTTCTTGGTGTCGTCTAAAACACTAAGGACAAGCTTTAACTAATCACATACGGCTATGAGATATCAATTGTTTGTGTCATATTACAAACGGTTCATATAAGTACTTTGTGTGTGATTAATTTGTACATCACAGACAGCTTGTTAACTTCAACCGTTTGTATTATTTCGCAAATAGTTGTTCTCTACGAATAGTCTATAAAAATTATCTAGTCACATATAGTACACGATTAATACAGATAGCTTCTTTGTGGTAATTGCCCATCATAATTCCAGCGGAATTTTTTCCTGGTCTTCGCGGACGGCTTTTCAGGCGAAGTCAAGAACCTTATGAGATGAGATGTCAGTGATGTCTCTGCGTGGCATTGCGTGTGGAGTAAAAACCCAATGAATTCAGTGACTAGATAACCAATGTTTTTAGAAACAGAATCGCTAGTAGCCGGACGTCTGATTTCTTTCAGACACTCTGCAATATTACTTTCCTACGTGTGAAACATTTTTTTTCTACACGCGAAATATTTTTCCTTCGATAACAATAAAAATATACGCGGAGAAAAAAATGTTACACATGTTGAAAAAAAATGTTGTACACGTTGAAAAAAAAATTACACGGAGCGTCCGATGCAACACGTTGAGATCTTTTAGAAAAGCACTGCACGGTTAGCAAAATTGAATACCAACATACCGGAAGCGAATCGCCTGCCGTTGCAACTATAAAGGCACAGCCGTGCCGTTTGCGTGTCTTGTCAGTAGCTTTCCTTTCTTTGGTCAGGATCTCCAGCCGTTGCACTATGGTTCCCATTGCCAGGCCTTGTTGGCCCACGCCAGGCCCATGACCTCTCCTTCCCCTCGTTCATATCGCATGTATTCGCCACCTCTCTCTCTCTCTCCCCACCGGCGCAACAACACCCGATTCGCCATCGCCAGTGACAAATCTCGCCGGCGGTGGCCACGATTTGCATCCCGAGTACACCCAGGTTTGCTTCCCGTCGTTTCCCTCACCCAATTCGTCCCCTCGCGCCTGCAGCGAGCTAGCGAGCGTGGAGGCGGGCGAGCACGAGTAGTGGGAGCACGCGGTTGCGGCTCAAGCAAGCTGGCGCAGCGGCAAGCGTGCATGAACAGCGAGCGAGCGAGCATAGGAAGCGAAAAGGCACGGCTTCGATCGACAACGGTGGGCGAGCACGGGTGGCCGCGGGCGAGCGCAACAACGAGCGCCGAGCGTGCGTGACGGCGAGTAGCGAACATGCACGGTTGCCATGGGTAGCGTGGCGACACCAGCGAGCGAGCACGCAACTGGCTCTGACCAACGCACACTGCGACGATGAGAGGAATTGGCGCCCAGTGTAGTATATGTTTGCCGCCGGAGGGACCTAGCCTGCTGCATTCTCATGCAATACAATTGTAACAGCTCTAATTACATTGCACTGTAAGAAATTTTTGTGCCTCCGTCCCTAAAATAATCAGGAAATTCAGATCTAAAATATGAAAAGTTTGGCAACTTCCAATTTGATATACAGAAGTACTAAGTTTACCTGATATGGTGGATACTGCAACCCCAGATTGATGTCCACGCCCATCCGACGTAAAAATTCCTACCAAAATGGGTACTTAGAATTTGTCAAAGTTTCAACAAATAATAAACATATAGGTTACTAAAAGTCTAGCTATTATACAGATATCTGATGTTCCAGCTGATGGAGCATTCTCCATTGTTTCTCTAGCTCACTGAGCTAACTACTTAGAATTTGTCAAAGTTTCAACAAATAATAAACATATAGGTTACTGAAAGTCTAGCTATTATACAGACTAGTATAGTACCCTGTCTTCCGGTTTTCTTTTCCCAGCACGTAATATATAGTCTTTTTCTTTTTTAAAATGTTTGTTTCCTTTTTCCTTAATTCCAGGATAGTTGTTTCCTTTTCCTTGAGATGATGCTGGAGGTGGGGGAGATTTGTTGTGGGCCGGAGGGATGAGTTAGACACATTAAACAATGGCCATCGGATGTGGGTGAGTAAAGCTGAGGAAAGATCTGAGAGGTTAATTTTGATGGAGGCAAGTTTTTGGGGGCGTTTCGCTGGGTGCATGAAGGTTGGACCATCTCTAGTGGGGTGCATTATTTGGGGTGGACGTAGAAAAAAAAAATACTTAGGTGCATTATAAAGGAGTATAGATATCTGATGTTCCAACTGATGGAGCATTCTCCATTGTTTCTCTAGCTCACTGAGCTAACGCGCCCACGCCTCCCGCTTCTTCAATTCCCAACCATCTCGTCGCTTTGGCCTACGCACAATACCAGCCTTTTTTTGTATGCATCCAACCGTACAAGTGACTTCACATACATGTAGGATAGCATGTTGTCATCCCAGCGGGGGCTGAAATCTAACAGCTTCACCATCTTGCTCAGTTCAATCTCAAAGCACTGGCCCATCAATTCACAGCAATACATGTTGATGTACGGCCCTAGAATGTAAACTGATGGTAACTGAATACTGTGTACTTGAGGCTCCAGCTTTGCTCTACCTTTCTGTCAAGTGTCCAGATCTGCAGCTTCTCTATAAGCCCAGAATCTGTTCTGATTTGAGCCATATACACCTTCTCATCTATCTCTGTGATCTGGTATCGCAGAGGGTTACCAGGTGCACGGTTTGCAGCATCAACTGCTGGCAGCTGGTAATGTATCCATTCGAAGCGTTCTTCATTGAGATCAAAGCGCACAACTGCGAGCTCCCAGCTGCTTTCCATGTCTTTCAGTCAGCCAATACATTGCTCCCTCCACAGCGTTTTCAGGCTTAGAGCTTTGGAGTTCTAACATCTCTCCAGTTCTCATCGCCAAGCGTGTAAACTTGAATGACACTAAAAAAGTCACCAATATTGAGCTGCTAGTCGCGAAGAAAATGCACAATCTTGTATTCTTTTGTCACCGGGTGAAATCCAAAGCTGTAGAAAGAAAAACGATTACCCCTCGAGTTCTTGAAAGGTTTTGCAAGATGCATACATTCACCGGTTGCAAGGTTGGCTATCTTGATTGTGGACTTAGTTGCGTACAAGCAGATGAGTCCATTGCACGAAGCACATAAGAAATTATCAGGCTCGATCACACGCACATGCCATCTTGCTGGCGTCAAGGCTTCGTGGAAGAGGATTGTTGACGTCAAAAATTTAAGTAGGGCTCTGACAGCAGCATATCAGATGAATAAATGGTTCAGAGCGTGTCAGTCGATTTGACCTATAATCGACAAGGTAAAAATATAAAATTCACTCAAAGCCGATCGCGAAGATCAATCGGCTTAGATTCAATCAGCTCAAAGCCAGTTAAACTAAGATAAAAGGGTAAGTCTAATTAGCCGATTAAGGCTAAAGAAGACGATGCGTAACAAAATCAGAATAAATCGAACCTGTGGCGTAATTTGAAGAAGATCAACAATCGATGATGCGCAACTTTATTGATCGAAATCGAATTACAAAGATAAATTACAAGAACTACTCGTAGCCGACAGGAAAAAGTAATGTAAACTGGTGTGTTTGATTGTGATTGATTCCCCCTTGCAGCTCGCCCTTGCCCTTCTTTTATACCTGTCGGCCGATCGTATCCTATTACAACACGTTCAAAACCTGATCCGTATCGGTCTCAATCCGAATAGTTTCCCAAATATCTATAAATCTTTCCAAATCGCCTGTCGGTTATTGCATGTTAACTTTTTCTTACCGATTTTGATCATACCTGCCAAATTTTGGTGCAAAAAGGATATATAGGTTCACGTGGGTAGAGCTTGCCTAAAGGGATCTGTCGACAGAAGAACAAGAGGGGCAACGCGGCGCGCAGTGGAGGTGTGCCTCGATGAACTGGAATCACGAAGTACAACGCCATCCCACTGCCTGCAGACACCACGGCATCTCAACAGAGGCCCATCGGAAGCCTCACAAGTATCAGTTCGACGATATCTTGCGGCAAAGCAGGTGATGCTTTTTCTTCCTTCTTGGCTGCATTGCCATGGTTTTGTCGAAGCCGCAAAGAACAGCAGTTTATGATAGTGTACTAGAAAAAACTAAAAGTTAATTGGTCCATGGTAGTTTCCTACGATTTCGGTAGGTTAAAGTTCTGACTTTGTTACTAGAGTCGAAGAAAATTACTCCCTACTGCTAAGTATAAAATCAAGTGAGATCCCATGTAGATCTAACTTTCTATTCACTCGTGGGATCGGGCGGTCCCGGGGGGGGGTGGGTGGGTGGGTAGATGGAAATATAGCTAGCTTTCATTAACAGAACAAGAGTAAGACTTCCTTGATCGAAGGGGGGCTTACTCTTGGCCAAATCCTACTCCTCTCATCTCCACCCACACCATTGACACCTAAAAGCTCGGCTGCAAAAACACTAAGGCCATATTTGTTTTGGCTCAGCCTTTTTAGCTTATAGTTTAAAACTAGCTTTTGAACTTAAACAGGTTAAAAATAATTGGCTTTTATACGTATTGAGATAGATAAATTTACCATAACTTCAGTGACATTAGTTTAAAATCAGCCCTCAATAAGCAAAAAAAAAAAAGTTATCCAATAGTTTTTGGCTTTTAGTTATATAGAGCCTTACTTTTGATAAAAAAAAACTCAAATAAAAAGCACTCATTTTTTTTAGGCTTTTAACCTAGTGAAAAAACCCAAATAAACAGAGCCTAAACCTCTTTAGCCTAACTATTCAATTGTACAACCCTTCAGCTATGCAGTCTAGCTACAAGCTACTTTTTAAAAAAGCTAAAGATGTGCCAAACAAGACCTATAGCTCGTAGGAGCTACCAAATCCTTATGCAAAAAATCGGTTTCACAAAATGACAGGCCAAACGTTATTGTAGATTGAATAAAATGTGAAAAATACATGAAAGCGACATAATTCAAGTCAAATTTTAACTATCTCGGAATCAGAATGAGAAGTGAAGAAATCATCACCCTGTGAACATTGTCCGTTCTTATGACTGCCCCAAAGCTTCGTCAAGCAGTTCTTATGACTGCCCCAAAGCTTCGTCAAGCAGTCTTCGTTCATTAAAAAAATGCAGTGGTTTTTTTTTACATTGTATCGCTTTCTTTCCTCTCTTTCATCCACCAAAACTGTCCATAATTGTTAACATTTTCACCTAAATATACATAAATAAAAAATATATGCTCCTACTTTTACATGTCGCCCAGATGAGCTAATCATCCGCTGATACTGACCCATTGCCTGAACTACCAATCAAGACTCAAGATCAAACACCTCTAGATTCAGGCAAGTCCATCTCCGTTTTTTCTCAAATAAAATTCAGACAAAATTCCCCGGTACACAATCTCATGCAGATCAAAGCTAAACCTTTCCGGTTTCTCTAACGACAAGCAGAACCCTAACCGCCGCTACTCGCTACGGATCGAGAACAAATGCGAAACGAACACAGCTCCCAGGAAGGAAAACATTACGAGGAAAAAGCAATTTAGACAGGGTGTTTGGCATAGCTCCAGCTAATTTTTGCATGCCACGAGCCTGGATCAAACCTCCACCCAAGCAACCAAACAGACCGGATCTTGTATTGACTGGTGCGATACAAGCGTAACCAGCTAACCAAACAAACCCTAAGGGAGTGTTTGGCACAGCTCCAGCTCTATCAAAATTCATAGAGTTGGCAGAGCAGGGTGTTCTTAGCTCCAGAAATTTATAGAGTTGCTGGAGCTGTTGGTACATTAAGAGTTTTTTTATGTAGATCATCTTTTTACATTTTAGACTAAAAAATATTAACTTAATTCACTTTATTTTAGTCTACAAACTCTAGATCTGATGTGGAGTTAGGATCTGGAACTCTGTTAAATAGAACCTAAGAGTATTTAGGTAAGTCATCTTGTTTAGCTTGAATCTAGAACTCTCGGGAAAAAAAACCCTGCCCTATGGCGCACCTCTCCACGTCTCGGCCTTTAGTTTTCGGCGGTTTCCGAAGGAAGTTTGCGTTTTCTTCGTGAAGAAAGAAACAAGAGGATATATTGGGCCGTTTTTTTTTACAAAAATAAGACAAAATTTTACCTAGTGGCCCAATATCCTATTACGGCCTATAAAGACCAGTAGCAAACATCCCTTCTTTTTTTTCTCTTCTGCGATGATTCAGCGGACCGGCTCACCGGCAATATGTTTTCGCCGCAGGTTTACGACTTCTGCCAGCCCTTGGACGTTGTTAAGGCACCTTTACCTTTGATTTGCGTATTTTTGAAGTCGGTAGTTCACAGAGGATTCGGTCTCTGAGTGGAAGATATAACGAGATGCATTCGGAAGCAGCAGAAGAGTGAACAGCAGAACAACTTAACATTTCAAGCACAGGTTGGGACCGGGTTTGCATTACAAAAATCGACCGAACTTTTATGCAAAATTCTTCAAGATTTCATTCAGGGCACTACTGACCTAGCGGATAACTATATTTACCCAGATCACACAGATCAAAACATGTCATAGATATCATAGTAATAATTCCTCAAAAGAATTAAACAATCCCTCAAAAGAAGAGAAACGGAGGTTCTAAAAAAATGGAGCAAGAATTAAACATGAGTCTCAGAAAGCTAAAATGTGACAAAATGTTCTCGAGTCTTCACATCACCATCACCATCCATCAAGTCACTGAACAGAAATATTAGCGGACGAACTCAAATACAAGTGTTTGGTACTTTCCTCAAGTCAGGGGAAAACCAGCATTCCCATAAAAATATTTTCACTAAAAAGGAAAGATCTGATATCCATATCCTTACTGTTCTCCTTTTCCTTCAGAAAGAAAGGCACACAATGATCATCTCCAATGTCATTAAATTTCAAGTTCAAAACTTATCCAAGAAGAATAGAAATGAAAAACACAAATTTGCAATAGATGGTGACATTTACCAATCAATCCATCATTGTTACTCAGTATGTTCTCTGTTTTATAACTACGCAATCTTTAGTTTCCTGCTACTTGCAGATTACTCAACCAAAGTCAATTGTAATACGAAAAGCTCAATTAGCACAACTATGCTCATCAGTCATCATGCAAAAAGTATGTTCGTAAGCGTAAGAACTTTTTTAGGAATTTAACGTATAAGAATGGTAATGCAGACAATAACAAGTTATACAAACATTAGAAAACAAACTGTTTTGCAAGACCTATTTGTGCAATTTTTTAGCGTACATCATTAAATATTTAAATAAAAGAGTGATTTCTTTTAAGGAGACTAGAAATACTAGTCAAAATTAAAAGATGCGGCATAAAGTTTTTCCAAGCATATTCAGTTCAAAATTTTCAGTGTATCTACTAAAACCTTGATGAATAATTGTTTTTCGTATTATGTAAAAACACGTGGATTGCTAGAGTAAGAAATCAATGAATTCAGTAGCTAGACAAGTTTACTTGACATATGTATAAACTATATGATGGGGAAAAATCAACGGGAAATTGCTCATCCGTGCAAATGGAGTAACACGATTAATTTGATTAATTTGCTTTCTTTAGAGAAATCGATTTGCTTATTTATATGGAAAATGAGATCACAACAGAAACGAATAACAAGAACCACCAAGCTAGTGCAGAAAAACATGGACAACTTATAATGTACATAATTTTTTACCTGATACAATACAGAACTTCCTATCATACTACAAATGTTATCCTTTGCCTAAGTCATGGCCTATAGGAAGGTCAACTTTATCGATTTGGCATATTCCAACAACAGTTGTAAACAATGCTGGCTAGTAAATCAATAAATGTCAGCACACTGTACCTTCATTATATCATTTATCTTATTCGAACGAGCCACTAACTTCTCCATGCCCCGCTTCTGCTCCACCCAATTAAGCCGCCAGAGGGACCTTTGCTATTGGAAATTTGTGCAAGACACTTGTTACAAAACTAGTTACATTGCACTTAAAACATTATTATGCCTTCGCTCTTCAAATAATTATCAACCTTTTGAACTAAAATGTGAAAAGTGTGGTAGCTTCCATTTGATCATTTCAATAAAGAATTACCTGATATGGACCATCTGGCATGTGCTGCAACATTTAAAATGTGAAAAGTGTGGTAGCTTCCATTTGATCATTTCAATAAAGAATTACCTGATCTGGACCATCTGGCACGTGCTGCAACATTTGATTGAGTTCCATGCATATATGCTGTCGAATCACGTCATCAGGCAAACGCCGTAACACCTCATTGATTTTGCCCAGATGTTGTGTGAGTACCTACGAAATGGTAACTTAGCAGTTTGTCAAATCTTCAAGGATAATGAATATTCGTCAAGGTTAATGACAGTTTAGTCAACATACAGATGTCATGCTCCGTTTTATGGATGTTGCTCTGCATATCCTCTACCTTGCAAAGTTCGCGCTCCCATGCCTCCCACTTCTTCAATTC
Organism: Otatea glauca; assembly: GCA_036346275.1. Taxonomy (NCBI): domain Eukaryota; kingdom Viridiplantae; phylum Streptophyta; class Magnoliopsida; order Poales; family Poaceae; genus Otatea; species Otatea glauca. Next base: position 16,478,996 of record CM070728.1, read on the forward strand.
CCTGCCCTCCCGCTATTTTGGTCCATGCACAATGACAGCCTTCTTGTATAACATCTGAACGTACAAGTGACTTCACACAGATGTGTTGTGCAGCTTGCGGGGGGCTGAAATCTAACGCTTCAACATCTTACTGATTTGATCCACCTTGTTGTCTAGTGTACAGATCTGCAGCTTACCAACAAGCACTCTGCGCAGATAACAACTGATTTGAGCAGTTGCTATACATACCTTCCCATCTATCTCTGTGATCCAGTACCGATGAGAACCACCACGTGCACAATCTTCAAGTACTGCTGCTCCATGCAAAACTTTCTTCGCTGAGATCAAAGGACATAGCTGCATGCTGCCAACTAGTAGCCATGCTGTTAGTTAGACAATACATTGTTCCATCAACATTGACTACTCTTTCCATACAGTTCAAGCTTAGAGCTTCTGGAGTTCTGAAACCTTACTATTTCTCATCACCAAGCGTGTAAACTTGAATGGCACTAAATATGTCTTTATTATGTGGGCGACCCTCAACGCAATCACCAAGGAAGTGTGTAATCTTGTATTCTTTTGTCACAGGGTGAAATCCAAAGCTGTAGAAAGAGATGTGATCATCCCTCAAATTCTTTACATGTTTCTCCAGATGCAGGCATTCACCAGTTGCAAGGTTAGCTACCTTGATTGTTGATGTCCTTGTGTATAAGCCAAGAAGCCCATTCCTTGTGTATAAGCCAAGAAGCCCATTGCATGAACCAAAAAGGAAATCATCAGGCCTAATCAGTGGCACTGCCCATTTCGACTGTGATAAGGCTTCATCAATCAGGATAGCATCAGCAGGGTAGGGCTTGCCTGAAAGGCTGAAACCGACTCTTGCAGGAAGAATAGGAGAGCGCAACAGGGCGCATGCTGGAAGTGTGATATGACAAACTGGGGATCCCGGATGAAGTTGTGCTACTGCTTCCAGACACCAATGCACCTCAACAAAGTGCTCACTGGAAGCCTAAAGAAAGATGCCACCTTTCTTCTCTCCTTTGATTTGGTTCCCTCGGGAACCATAGTAAGCACAATGCCGAGGCAGCTGAGCTACCAAATCCTTCTGCAAACAACATTTCAACAAATGATAGGGCATACTGCATATAGATTGACTTAAACAACACTGCATAAAGACTGAGATTTAAATAATTTTGTGGGCAAAGAACATGAAATCTGTGTATGTTTGACTCACTTTGATATACCAAAGAATGGGTAAAGAAAGAAATCACTGGCCTCTCAAACTTTCTGCCGCAGTCAAAATTTTAGACTTCAAAAAATAAATTCACTCCTGAGTCCTGACTACAAAAGGTTTAACTCACTAATAATTACCAAAAGCTCCATCACGCAGTCAAAAATTTTCCTCTAACATTATCATCCTGTCTTTCATTTTTTTTCCCCTCTTCCATGTACCAAAAATGATATTTGTAACTCAACCATACACTTCTCTTTTATCACAAGAAAAAAAAAAGATGTATTTCCTACTGGACGTGCACATTAATACATTGCGCAATCACCTAAACTATCAAATGCAAAGAACAGACGTGTCCTCCCTCCCTTCATCGGGCGCCTCAAGCCCGCAACTAACGGCAAGTAGAAACCCTAGCCACCATTACAGGTAGAGGACCATAAACAAGCAAAGCATTGCGGAGGAATCTCAGGGTCCACAAGCAAAATAGGAAATCGAGGGGACTCACGAGCACAATCAGACGAGCTCCGAGATCACCGCCTTGCGAGAGCTCTCCTCTTCTCCCCGTCGTGGTTGGCAGATGGGTCCGGGGTTTACGCGAGGAGGAACAAGGAGGTATAGGGTATTGCTTACTAAATTTTGTTAGCGTCAACCAAATTGGCAAACATTTGATTTGTTATTAAATTTTAGTAAGATTTTTTTCTCCTTTTAACTCTCTAGTTCATTTTCTTACTAATGTTTAACCAAAACATTGGTAGCTAAAGTCTATTTGGTTTAATGACAAATTTGTCTCACTACATTTTACCAAAATTTGGTCATCAAATTGACCACCAATCTTTTTAAAGATTTGCAAAAAAATAAACTAAAGAACTAAAGGAGAAGAGAATTTTGCCAAAAAAATTGATAGCAAACTAATTGTTTGTCAAATTTGATCAACACTATCAAAATTTGACAAAATAAGTATTGGTAACTATTGGAAGCAAATAAAACACGCCTATGTATGGTGACTAAATTTTTGTAAGATTTAGTAAGGTGAATTTTTGTCAAACCAAATAGACCCTTAGATACATAGGCAATACGGGCCCACCTAGCCCAATGGCATAGTACTGCCATTCTCCATTGCACTTCAAGAAAAGACGCTTTCGCTACGGCCTTGCGGTTTATGGTGGTTCCTGATCCCACTTCTCCTTTTACTTGGCGTATTTCCAGTGTATCAACTTTCCCGTCCGTTTAGGAATTTTTTTTAAAATAATACTATTTTTATTCTATTTAACAAAAATAATATGCCAAAAAAAATTACAAAACTATCCACCTGTCGCCATTTCAAAAGGCGACAGAGAGTCTGTCGCCGTTTCAGATAGGGACAGACTCTCTGTCGCCATTTGAAATGGCGACAAAGAGCAACCGTCACCTCTGTCGCCAATTTAAATAGCGACAGCCTGTATGTCGCCATTTGAACTGACGACATACTCTCTATCGCCGTTTGAAATGACGACAAAGAGCAACCGTCAGCTTTTCATAGAGGATGTTAGGACGTCAAACTGGACAAGTGCTGTAGTCGTGCGGAGTAACCACTCACCACCACTATAAAATCGGCCTAGGGTTACACATCCAACACCGCCAAACAAGCAATACACGCCATCTGAATCTACACAAATTAGGGCACGATGTCGTTCTACCGTCGTCTCTTGAAGAAGCGAAGTCATCCCGCCCGAATACCGGATACGATGGCGTGCGCTCGATTCTCACGGAGTTGCCTAGACCCAAATGCGACTGCAACCTTCCGGCGAAGATGATGTAATCTACCCACGGAGAGACGGCCGACCACGCTCACTACTGTTGTGCCCGCCCCTACCAGGTAAATCTACTTGTATCCATAAAATACAGGCTAACAGTATCATTTCATGCATCGTTCTTTCTTTTCTCAGCATAAGGACCGGTGTTGCTTCTTCCAATGGATCGACGGCCCGGAACGACGTGACTACGAATTTGTCTACAACTGCCACGACGCCGAACCCGCTTCGCCCGAGAACTTCAACCGGTGGGAGAGGCCGCCAGGATACGTCCCCGTTCTAGAACGACCAGAGTTCAGGGCCGGTGGGCAAGAGGCCAACCAATCGGTGAGTTTCATGAGACGAACTCATGCTTCACTCACAAAGTAGTAATTCTAAACCAGTTCATCGCATACAGGAGTTCAAAAAGAAAATTGTGAAATTGCTTGAGTCAAAGGAGAAACCTCCTCAGGGGCCACCCGAAAGCCCTGACTTTTGCGAACACGACCTTCAGGCAGTGGTTGATACCTGCCACGATGAACTAGCGGACAGGAGATTCTACCGGTGCCCCTTGACCGAGGATGAATGGTGCGGCTAATTCAACTGGGTGGACCCGGAGACGTACCACCCGCATCTCAAACTTCCCGTATGGGATAAGCGGGAGCAACCTCCCGTGGTGCTACTACCGCCGAGAAAAGCGGACCCGAGCACGCCTACGGTGTTATTCAACGGCCAACGCGGGCATACTGCATTGACTGCAGAGCACGCTTCCGGTTGTACAACGATAAGCCCAACACACACCTCCTGCACCATACAGTGGAGTGCGAGCCGAAACAGAGTAGGCGTCTCGGCAAGTGTCCGCCAACGACCAACACACCAGAGGTGCAAGAGGGTACCTCCTCTCGAAGAGGAAGGGACAAGGGGAAGCAGCCAGCCGAGGTCCGCACCACGCAACAAATCCTTGACGCGTTACGCAGACCATCCGGGAACTCAGGTGATAATAACATAAGGGACGCTGGGAATTGGGATGACATGCCCATGTGGGAGGGCAGAAATCCACATAAAAAAGATCAAAAATTTCGGTCTTATACACCCGAGACGTACGGCATAGGCCACCCATTCGGCGACATCTGGGAGCACTGCGGATCCCCATGGAGTTATTTCATAGTGGGGATTGAGCGGTGTCCGAAGACAAATCTCCAAATTTACACGGGTCAGGTAATATGCAGAAAATGTGGGACATCATTCTGGCTGTACCCAGATAGGCGGAATGATCATTTGTTCCACCATGACAACCAGTGCTTTCGTTAGTTAGTTCGGCAAGCAATTTCGTCACTGTTGTAATGCCTTTGCAATATAATCTATCTATTGCTTATTTTATCATCTGAACTTTCGATGTATGTGCCCTTATATATATGTTCAACAAATAATTTAAGTGCTTCGTGGGAACTATTTATAACATGCGTTGTTGTCGACTATAATACTTAGGGTTGTTGCACTAGTGAAAATTAGATGCAAAGCAAGGTGTAAATTAAATATTTTCCCAGAATATAGTAGTGCACATATCAAGGAGCAAATCTGGTCTACTCTTCTTAAAAATTACATTTAAACATTAAATTTTACGAGTCATAGAAAAGGCTAAAAATCATTCTCCCGATCTCGAGTTCGCACTCTTTTTGATCTCCCTCTCGTAAAACATCACAACAACTAATACTGACTTTTTATTAACTACACTACAGCTCATAATTTACATACATTGCAATTCGAATAAAAAAAATGGGCTAAACCTCTCTGTCGCCATTTGAAACGGCGACAGAGAGTCGTTCGCTATTTCAAATGGCGACACAAAGTCTGTCGCTTTTTCAATCGGCGACAGACTATTTGTCGCCATTTGAAATAGCGACAGAGGGTCTGTCCCTATCTGAAACGGCGACAGACTGTCTATTATTTTTGTAAAATAGAATAAAAATAGTATTATTTAAAAAAAAATCGTCCGTTTAGAAGCATTGAGCATTGGTGGACCATGTACTCTGAAATGTTTTGTTTTTCAGTTGCACAGAACTTTATATATGTACAAAACTTTTGTATTCAGAAGTATTTTGTGAAACTTTGATTGGATATAATTATAAAGTCTACACACTACCAACTTTGGTAGATCTTCACGAAAAGAAAGTGCATATGATGCTGTATTAACTAAAGCAACAGCAACACCTAAAGCAGTATCAACACTGATAGAGCTTCCCAATAGCCAATTCTTAATCTACTCTGGAAATTACACCATAATTTCTGTTTCAGGCATGACCATCTTCTGACTTACAAAATACATAATTTTGTTAGCTGCCTCTTGTTCCAGGATCTTAAGAAAATACAGAATTGTGCTCAGGACGCTTGCCTGCCAAAACTTCAAAGTGCAGGAGTCGTCCGGTACAATCGAATGCAAGCAAGTGGTGGAGCTAAGAAGCCAATGCGGTGCGCGAACGATAGCCGCCCCTCCATATACATCCAGGGAACTAGACGATAGAGATATGCCCTATAGATAATTATAAATATAATTATATTTTCTTATGTTCATAATTTATTATTTTGTTTGTTAAATAATGTCATTATTATTTATTAGCAAGTATGTAACTTATTTGTGAAACTCTATATATGACTTTGTGATGATTATTTTAAAGTAATCTCTACTCGATAAACATATGAGGATATATATGAATAGAGCATATGTAGGTTGCTGACTATGTTTCACGTGTCATAGATATGAAGATATCAAACCAATAATATAGACACATGTTATAGAACATGAAATTGGATTGACCCATCTTGAGACACTACGAGAATGTTGTAATCTTACTTGTCATCAGTTGGTCTCATGTACAATGTGTAAGCTATATCCTTAGACTTGAGGTTGACGTATGTACTCGAGATATGTAATGACTTACTTAGGGGTTGCCAAACGTTACTCCGTAACTGGTAGTTATAAAGGTGGTTTTCAGATTTGTCGATATCATGCTACGAGGCATGGTCGATCAAAATGGGATTTGTCCACCTATACAACGAGAGAGATATCTCTAAGCCTCTCGAGTAGTCGAATTTCGAAAATGCATGACTATGCTACTCACAGGTAAGGAGTTAACCATAGTCGGGGATTCCGAATCACGTAATCGAGAAAGGGTGGTCGAGCTAATTAAACAAGGATGGCACATACTCATCTTGGGTTTGACCGATATTATGAGGCAAAGAGAAATGCATATAACTAAGCATTGTTAAGATTCGTCCAATGTGATCTTTACATATACTCGGGAGTCGGCACGCCCTGCTAGAGACCACTACCGATTAATGGTCGAGTATGAGTATTCGGGCCATGTCCAAGTATATATGAACCTATAGAGTCGCACGCTTAAAGGGTTGCGACTTAATTTGGAAGGTGATTAGGATTTTGAAAGGCTTTGAGTTTCTAATGGGCCTTTAATGTAGAGACCCATTGTAGGACATCTATGTAAAGGGAGGGGTGATGGCTTTAGGGTTGTAGAGACACAATAGAAATTCGGAATTCTCGAAACCCTAGCTGTCACACCTCCTTCGTTCAAAATCACACAGCCGACGCTAGCACTCTGGCTCGTGGCGTCTCTGCCTGTACGTGTGGATATCTTAGAGGCGTTGCTGTGAAACTTCAATACTAGGATGATCCGTAACCTATGACGATCACGATGAGCTATTGGAGAATGCGCGAGGTTAGTATGACTGCAACCGCACCAACACGGTACATCAACTCTACTTTCGCTACGGGTCTGCGTCTCTAATGGTAATTTTATAACGGCAAAATTTCAAATACAGTCAACTTTATACCGTATATTATCAATTTTGGTCAACTTTTTTTCGTATTTTCCGAAATGGCGGCCATACCCGGCAATTGGTGCGATGGCAGGGCATAGCCGGCATGTGGTGCGCCAGCTATGGTATAGCCGGCACACCACCTGCCGGCTATGGCCTGGCCCGACCAATCACATCGCGCGTGTCTATGATTTGCATGCCGGCGGTCGCCTCGCGCGTGAAGATGCTTTGCATGCCGACAGTTCCTTTGTTTACATGCATGTTTTGCTTTGATTTGAAGCCTCTCGTCGCGTCAATCCTTGTCTGTCTGCACGTTTAAACTTCCCGCGAATTGAGTAGGGCAAGAAACAATTATTGCTGCCAGTTGCAGCATGGCTTGATTAAGTAAATTGTTTCTGGTTGACCACTGTCATACGGATTACACACTTAATTACCTAGTCTACCGAACCGCTTTTACGTAGCTAGCACATTTCTCGCATGACCGGAATAAAAAAAATGTGTTAAGAATAAAAGATGGCAGTGGTCGAGGGGTGGGGGTAGGGGGTGGCAGTGCGATGCGGGGAAAAATTGTAGGACTCCATGGATATTAAAAAATTTCCAAAATATTTGTGGAGGTTCGTGACACATCAATGATATTTTCGTAAAAATTTCGGTTGACAAGTTAGTTTTAACCGAACGAAAAATGACACACGCTGAGTAGTTAATTTTAACCGAACGAAAAATGAAACAAATCATGTTAGAAAATTATGAAATTTTTTGTCTATGGTTATAAATATTCGCATAAAATTTTCTGATGATGAACAAGCTGTATGAATTTATTAAAATATAGACAGTGCTACTACCCTGAGCAAAGCAAAGCCGGCAAGAATGAACAAAATGAAAAATGGTACAAACCACTTTAGGAAATTTTGAAATTTTTTGTGTATGGGCGCGTGCAGACAGAGGAGAAACCGGGTGCATGCAGAGAGAAGAAATCGGGCGCATGCATGAAGACCGAAGAATGAAATTTTATTTCTGTAGATGTTTTTTCGGCCGATTTTGCTTTTGTAGGTTACTAATATGAATATATATATATATATATATTGCGTTAGACTGCGTATAATTTGTTTTCGAAAATGTACGGTCACGACAAAATTCTAGTAATTCAGTGCGACAAATTTGACGACAAATCATAGTAAATTATTGAATAAAACCCGACATTGATATTACGAAGTACAGGGATACAATATAGGTACATGCCTTAGAGAATTCATAAAACTGCGATACAACATAGGTATACATGCCTTAGAGAATTCATAAAACTGGGAAACAATGTGTTCCATAGGTATATGCCTCTGGTGAAGGACTAAGTGACAAATCCATTCATTTTATGGCCATGGCTGTCGGAATAGACGGTCAAAACAAGGATAATCATATATTGGTGGCAGACGGGGTACTACGTATGGATACCTGAGAGGGCTTGATGGAATATTATCGTCAGGATTTGGAGGACTCCGAGGACGTAAGTTTCGTGGGCTAGGTGGCATGAAATCGTCATCATCATTGTCATTTGTATGGTTATGAGGTAGCCCTCTTGCAGTGCTGATCGAACGTCCTCTTGCATTGTTTCTTGAACGGCCTGTTGTAGTAGTGCTTGAACGGCCTGTTGTTGTAGTGCTTGAATGTCGAGGTCTAGGTGATACGAAATCGTCATCATCATCGTCCTCATCATTTGCAAGGCCCCCTCCGGTGGTGGTTGAACGCCCTCTTGAACTTGATGCTGCATCAGTACTGGGTCGACCTCTACACCTCAAGTTAGATCCTCTTCTGCGTCTTCTGCATGAACCAGGCATCACACCCCCGCCGAAGAGCATGTACATCGCAAAGAATCCTGGGATATCTTTGTTCAGCAAATCTTTATCCTCCGGGAATGACTAACACACAAGACGAGCATACAAATAAGTGAACTTATGGATTATGGTAAAAGGATTAGTAGGGTGAACAAATAGAAAATAACTAACCTTAATATGCTCTGCATACTGATCGGACAGCATCATTACCCTGTAAAGTCTCGTTGAGAAACCAGTAGCAGAAGGGTGGTCGGCTAGTTCTCACACTCTGAAATACCTTTGACACCACCCATGCAAGTGCGCCTTGAGGTCATCGGATGTCACAAGGTTCAGCCCAGTGGTTGTCACGTTATGCCTCGATAATGTCGGACGCCACTCTAGCAATTTGGACACCACTGTACTTAGGTTCTCCTCCTTGAACGGATCATCCTTCCCATTACGCTGCTCATATCAGGTGTCCATGAGAATGCTCTACTAAAGGATCCAGCCATGGTGAAAGCAAGGAGTGGGAGGTGTGTATGTGTGCTTGCGGTTTGGCCTTTTATAGACTCGACGGGGTGGTGTGTAGACTAAGTGTTGAAACCTAAGGTTGAAACGTGCAGACAGACAGCAAAACCATGGAGTGTGTAGTCATGTCAGGCTGAAAAGGCAGTCATGCATGCAAGGTGTCAGTACTAATAAATATGTTGTGCATTAAGGGGTCACTTCAGAGTTAAAAGTAGGCAGTGAGTGGTCACTTCGGACTGTGCGGTGTGCAGTTAGTGCGTATTGAGTCTATGTACTTACATCTGTAAAAAAAACTACACTCCTAAAATTACATATCCATCTACATCTATCTGTAATAAACATGTACATTCCCGAAAATATATTGTTTTTCCTAAGAATATATATCTACATAAATGTATTTGTACGAATCAAAAGCTACACGACCCGTTACCCTCTGTTGGCCTGAGATGGGTAGTGTTGTGTCGCTTCATGGTGTGTAGAGTGTTGTCGAATCAGTTTGACAAAGCTGACAGCAGCATACTGCCACATCGCATTGCGAAGGCTATGGTGTGCATCGTCTAATCGTCCACTCTGAGAAAGCGTGCAGACGGACAACACACGGGTGATTTGACATGCACCAACAAATCGCCCGTGAGATTCCTGTCGCGATCGAGCGCGGCGTAGAGGACCAGGCGGCGTGGCGAAAGGCGTGAGCCGGGCGCAATGGCGAGGGTGGGGCGCAGTCGGACACGTGGCGGTCGACGGGAGCGTGGGCACGTCGGGCCGGCTGTAAAATTGGTCGACTGGACGACGCGCAGAGAAAATAGCTAGAGCAGCTTTGTAAGGACGATTACACAACTATACAGCAGCGCCTTTATCGGCAGCGAGTATGCACTGCCTCTATAAGTAGGCCTTCATACCATCTCCGCTTGCACATATCCTCATCCTCATCCCATTCACATATCCTCATCATCATCCCATTCCTAGCCTCCAAAGACCATGTCTTAAACAGCGAGCTCAGGAAATCGGAGGGCCCGTGCGCTTGCCACTGCAAGGCAAGTCGATTGTCCTAATTGCCGTGTGCAAGCTAATGTGTTCTACTCCAACACTGAGGCAAATACCGGCCGGGTGTTCTACAAATGCCCTTTTTTCTCCGTAAGTGAAAAGTTCGTTTCCTCCCTTTTTCCTGTTGGACTTGTGTAGTTCTTTGGAGAGATCTCATTTCTTTGCACGGCCTAAAAGCATGTTAACCTCATCACGTAGGCTGGAGGGTGCCAATATTTTCAGTGGGCGGACACCATGGACACCTGGTGGAGCGTGCAACAACCACAGTACTACAGAGGATGCATCCTACTATGGAGGAGAGGATGGACCCTATGCTCGAGCAGAGGCTGAACATGCTGATGTTCAAGATGGACCGTATTTTAGATAACGTCAAATGGTTAGAGAAGATTGTGTGTGCGGCTATCCTTGTTGTACTGGTAGCTATTCTTGTGAAGTAGTTTGTTTCCTACAGAGGAGACATAGTTGGTAATGGATGTCTTTTGAAGAGGTTTTCAGATATCATCTTTTGCTTTGTTAACCGATGTATAAGTCGATTAGGTACCATCGCTTTCAGCTTGTTCAGCCAGATTTCACTACTCGTGACATCTTTTTCATGGTAATATAAGCCTTTTCGGTATCCCGTAAAATACCGTGTCCAAAGCGGAAATAGTCATGGAATAGCTCAGAAACATTCTCTGATATCTGTACTAATGTAATCTGCAAAATTATTTTATTTCTTACCTGCTTTGCATATAAATATTATCACAACAAATACCCTAAATGACCACAAACTGGACATATTTCGTAACACTGGCGAGATTAAGGCTTGCTCGGCTTTTGGCGTGGTGAGGACGGGTCACATGGTAGCGCTGCATGAAGGCGAATCTAACTGTGCGAGATTATCTCGAGAAGGCAGATAACACATAAGAACATAAGCATAGTCTGAGCAAATAACAACTCGAAATACTGCTTAGTTTATATTACATTATGTTAACAACATCAGATGCAACGAAAAAAATAAAGACACTCATCCACCCCTACCACGGTGGCGTATAACTTGGTCAGGGGTGTAGTAATTAGGCCCCCTCGTCCTCCTAAGTCCCGCAGCCTGTGAGGGGCCTGCCGCGTGGGACGTTCTCCCGTGTCCTCATCAATCGGACCCCCGAAGAAGGTGTAGTTAGCACCGGCCAAGCGTTCCTAGGTGTACCAAGACAACGGGTCCTCTGGAGGAAGCGTGGTCGACTCTAGGATGTGTTGCGTGGGATCCTGCTGGACTGGAGTCTCATGCGCAGTCTGCTGCACCTGTGAGGATTCACCTCCTGTAGGCATCCATCGTCCACAGTCGAGGAGCTCGGTGAAAGTCGCTTGCTCCATTCCAGCCCAGTTGAAAGCATGATCCTCACTCCAATGTGGCGTGCGCTCAGCCTCAACCTGAGCGTCATCACCGCCGCTATGGTGAACTTCGTAGTGCTCACCTCCGTCGTGATGGCTTGCATCACATCTTTGGTTGCGTCACATGTGGGTAATCGCGACGTCGTAGTCCTGCTGTAGTTAAGAAATGTAATGAGTTACATTACAAAGTAGAGTATTTAACAACAATTGCCTTGAATTGAGAAAACGAAACGATACATGGAATTTCGTACGTCACAGGAACCTGAGTTTCGCGGTGAGGATCTTGATAGCCGTGCGCACGAGCTGTGGACGGGCGAGCTGTAGAGGGACGAGCACTCTGTGATGAACGGGAATCCACCGAACGCCTGGCATGGGAGGCACGTGAAGGATCCATAACCGGAACTTCATACCCGCGAGTTGACCTAGGTGCGCATCCACCAAAAGAACGGATAGACGAAACCAAACGTGACCATCTGGTGCTGAAGTATCTGTGCATTGGGCAATAAGACAACGTATATTGTAGTATTTCATATTAAGAACTAGATGTAGATAGCACGAAATATAAATATATACTTGACCCTCCTCTCATGAAGTACCTTTGTAGGTCACTCCTGCTGCGAATCGAGGATGACTCGCCTTCGTCACGCATCGCGCGGTCAACCAGAGTTTGCATCTCGTACGCTTCCTGCGACTACAAAACGAGGTTCAGGTGTAAGTATGTATTGTTTATGAGAAATTGTTAGGATTGCATGCATCAAAGTACTAACAAGGATGTGAAGCTGTCGGGAACGGTCCTCAGGGAATGGTCTTGGTGCATCTTCGACGTGACCACTGAGTAGAGTGGCGCGTGTGCGAGGACGGTACCACGAGAAGTACTCCTAGTAGGAGGAAGGGTCGTACGGCCCTGTAGGGACTACGGTGGAAGCTTCGGCCCGCTCGTTCCACTGCAAGATGTGGTCACGATGGACGGTGGACCAGTCCAACGTGCCTCCCGTTCCTTTTGCACTCCTCCTGCACAGAAGTATGAAGGGTTAGAACTGACAAAAGGAAGAATGATCGTAATGTAGTAATGCCGTATGATTCTACTAAACTTACAAGTGTGATTTTCCTGCGTCCCGTGGTGGGGGACCGGGACTACCTGCCGGTATCCAAACTGTCATTGTACACGCTAAGGGGAGTACACTCCCACAAAATTCTGGTATAAAATGAAGCATGTAGCCATCCATAGGTGCTCATCCTGTACACAGAACGATGAGATGCGTGTGCCCGTTGCGATCTCGGCAAATCTCCCCTGTGTCCACGGATCCCAACTCACGTGCTCGGAAGTCAGGAAGTCAAGATCGCTACCCGCGCGTGGATAGCTTCTGTGATCCTGGAGGTGGCTCCAACGCAACCTAGCATGGATCCACCTATAGCCCATCGTGGGCCTCATGATCTTAGGCACGTCCTGAGAGATATCCTTTGGGTACATAGCATTCTCCACCCTAGGACGAGAGATAGGAAGATGCTCTCAGCTCCACAGCTGTAGTAGGTGGAGACAACCTGTGATTGACCCCTTCGCGATGGCCCGATGGGAAGCATCACACAGTCCTCTATAGGTTGCTGCTAACACAGCGGAACCCCAGCTATATTGTGGGACCTCGTCCGGTTGCGTGACAAGATCACGCGCTAATAAGATGAGGTGTGGCTCCAGATAGTCGCCCGCTACGTTGCAGAACATGATCCCTCTAAATAAATCATAGAGGTACACCTCCAGGTGTCTCGAAATAGTGCCCTCGTCTGCACCCTTAGGACATAGCCCGCACTCTGGCAATTCATGAAACCATTTCAAAAAGAGGCCGTTGTCCTTTCCCGCGTACGGACGACCAAACCTGCAACAGAAACAAATGAATGTGAGGTTAAATCGTAGCAAAAACTATTACGCACGTAGCAGCATATATGTTTACTTTTGTTGCACATAGTCCCTCCACTGATCCTTTCGTGGCCGCCTAGTCACTAAGGGGCAACTTTTGATCGGCAACCCAGTAATCATAGCCACATCTTTCAAAGTTATTGTCATCTCTCCAAAGGAAAAGTGGAACGTGTGCGTCTCAGGACGCCACCGATCTACCAGGGCATTCACTAGGGACACATCTATTGCGGGGAGAGTTGTGCGTCGCACCCCACCCCACGGTAATGGCTCAGTAGTCCCATCCATCAAAAGAGCGAATGGGAGTAGTCCAACTCGTACTAGGCACATGTAGAAACAGGGTCTAATGCCTTGATCTTGTGGAAGACTTGCGCACGCAATGGACCCATCTACAAAAGGACAATGTAAACTCACAATATGAAACAATAAATACAACAGTACTAACCACAATCTGAGTTCGTTTTTCCAATCAATCAGAGTACTAACCTGCGTGCCTGTAAAAATCATCCTTCCACGATGTTGATCATCGTACTGCTGCTGAAGAAGCTTGGGAAGACCACCGGTAGCCATGCTGAAAATACCACCTGCATAGGTTAGTGCAACAAAAATCATCGGTACAACAACAAAATAGCATATACAATTAGCGACGCAACATATGTTAAACAAGACGGTGCAATACAACACATAAGAAATCCAGTTCTGAATACAATACCATATAATACTAAAATTACTAAATACGTCTATTGCTTATTAGGACATGTCCTCCGATCATGTCCACTCTGCTTGCAAATCTTGCACTTCCTCTGCGCCTGCACGGCATCAGCTGCATCCAAATCACCGTGCATTCTTGTCCCTCTGGGCCTCCCAGGCTCTTTTCGTCGTGTTAACGGATAAGGTACCCATAAAGGCCCATCGATCGACTTGTAACTCATACCAATATTGAAGGAACTCATCTTCGGACGCCAAGTGTTTTTCAGGGCTTCTACTGTGTAGTATGACGATATGTATTGAGATACATCATTCCCTCTCATATCCCTGCAAGCCGCGAATACAAGGGAGCAAGGGATATGATGCTGTTTTGGCTTATTGCACGAGCACACCACCTCCTCCGTGCCTAGAGTACATTGCTGGACGATGTCACCGGCGCTGTAGTCAGAATGGTACCTACGGTGGCACATTACCTCAAATATGTGGTTACCGAGGTCGTACACCCTCATGCGGTGGAACAGAGATTTGCTCCTCCTACTACTGATGATCTCCTCCACCTTGGTTGAGAATTGAGTGCTGTACTGGTCAGCAGCACGACCACGATCTCGAAAATAGTCTCCTGTTATGTAGAATATCAGCTCTATTATGGCACATAACGGAAGCCCACGAACGCCCTTAAGGACATTATTGAAGGCTTCCGCTCTGTTCGTCGTCATAATGGTGTACCTAACAGACAAACACGCAAAGTTTATCATGAATGGGTCCAACACTCTTACAATAAGTTAATCTCATAAATTAATAGGTGCAACTAACCTCGCGCCGCCTGTGTCGTGCATAAGGGACCAACGCTCCGCTGGCTTCCCTGCTATCCATTGGCTAAAGTGCAATGGTCATGATTAATGACAGTTTGTCCTCCCAGCATTTGCGACTGCAACTGCTCCTCCTGTGATTGCTGATTTTCCATCATTTTCCTTGTGGTCTCGTTCAATTGTCTCCAAATCTCACAAAACTTGGCAGGCTGGTTCTGAAGGCACAACCCTTTGAACTTCTTCACTAGGGATCTGTTATGGTACCGTGAATATAGGTTTGCACCCAAGTGTCGCATGCACCACCTTCTCTCCACATCAGCCCATGCTATAGACGGGTTCGTGCTGCCATGCAGCACCTCTAGAGCGTGGAGAAGACCTGCATTGCGGTCGGACACAACACACACTCTCTAGCTATCCCCCACGACACGCGTCCGGACCAAAGTGAGGAACCACAACCAGCTATCTCTGTTCTCACTCTCCACATATGCGTAGGCAATTGGAATTTTCTGGTTGTTTGCGTCGGCCGTGATCGCAGTCAGTAGGGTGCCATAGTACTTCCCGCTCAGAAATGTGCCATCAACACAAATGACAGGCCTGCAATGCTTGAAAGCTTCAATGCATTGTCCGAAAGCCCAGAATACCCTAATCAGGTAGCGTTCTCCGGTGCTGTACGAACCATCTTGAAGCTTAATAGGCTCGTCCGCCATTGCGAACTGAGTCCCTGGGTTGGTCATTGATATCTTCTGCAGCAACCTCGAGGCATAGTTATATGAGTCTTCGAATGATTCAAAAAGCATCTTCAACGCCTTCTGCTTTGCTCGCCACGCGGTTAGGTAGCTTATGTGCATCTCTGTTCTACTCTACACTTGCTCCATAATCTATTTCGACGATAGTCCAATATCTGAACCAACCTGGGTCACGACTAGTTGGGCAATGAATCTAGCGTCGACCACGTGGCTCATGCTTCTGATCGACTCCTCCGTGCATGTATGAGGTGTGTTCCGGCTCACCACAAAGCAGTGCTCGTGTTTCGGCTGGTGAGCACGGACGTAGAAAGGGCAGTTAGGGGCCTTGGTGCACCTAACCTCATACTCAGTGGGCTTCGACCTGGTACACTTGTGCTCTCTTCTAGTGATGACAACATAATTGCTGATGAAATGGATTAGCTCTAACTTGTTGGGGAAGCATTTCCCAATCTGGATGTCACTGTTCTGGTACCCCACATAGCTAAGTTATTATAGTCAGCAATGCCACACTCTAGAAGGCCATTACCACGGAAGTACTGGACTGCTGGAGCTGGGTCATCATTGTCCGTTCCCTCTTCATCCTCGCTTCCACCAGCCTCATCATCCATACATGTCGCATCTACCTCAGAAGGAAGTACTTCTTCATGTGCACCCGAACTATCCTCCCCCACATGTCCTTGGCCCACTTCTCCCTCACCCTGGTGGCCTAAAATTTCACCGCTAGGACCAGCATCGGCATTCGCCTCTAGTGGCAATATATTTACATAAACACCCATCAGAAACCCACCCTCTATGGCCTTTCGTGCATACAATAACCAAGCCTTATTATTTCTCAGTCTGAACAAAGTATGCACAATGACGTTGTTGTTTGGGACCTCCCTTGGTCACACCGCCTCCAGGAAAACTGTATTTGTTTCCTGGCTCAAACGCAACACGCTCATAACATGTGATTTAAGGCCTTCCAAGTCCAATGGACTATCACTTGAACTATATGTGTGTTCGCAGTTTTGCACTGTGACTATTCTCTCGTGCAATATGACAGGCCGTTCACCGTAGTAAATATGAAAATTCATGGTGCAACGGCTAGATGTAATATGGTACCTAAAAATATTTCAAAAATTAACAACTGATTAACTATACCGAGGGTTGAAATTAATTACTAAACAAATTAATTTTTTTGTTCATGAATAATTACTCAAACTACGCTCATGAATTACAGTTACAACATTTACAATTAACAAG
Organism: Otatea glauca; assembly: GCA_036346275.1. Taxonomy (NCBI): domain Eukaryota; kingdom Viridiplantae; phylum Streptophyta; class Magnoliopsida; order Poales; family Poaceae; genus Otatea; species Otatea glauca. Next base: position 16,495,971 of record CM070728.1, read on the forward strand.
ATAATTAGAGACTATCTTATCTAACTAACCATGCTATGTGATGTGCATGCAACTAAGTTAAAGCCTAATTATTGGGGAGTTCTAATTAACCTAACTATATAGCATAACCAAATATGCTAGTTTATCTACTACACATACTTGCTCCTACTCGTGAATTTTTCTTCCTATTTTAGTATATAAATAAAAGGTTTTTCGTTCACAAGTAAACGTATGCTGCTATGTAAAAATAATAAAACAACTATAATTACTAAGTTCCTAACGGTGATTACATACATGAGGTACGAATGAGATGCATGAATGAGACAATAATTAATATACTAACTATAATAGTAGTTTACGTATCGTCTCCACGCTAATTAATCTAACCAGGTAATTACGAATAAATCTAACCAGGTGATTACTCTAACAATAACTTACCAACGCTAATTAATCTAACCAGGTAATTACTCTAACAATAACTTACCAACTCTAATTAATCTAACCAGGTAATTACTCTAACAATTACTTACCAGCGCTGGTCGCCTCCTTCTCTTCTGCTTGCCAAGCTCCTCTTTCTCTTCTGCTTGCCAAGCCCCTCTCTGTCTTCTGCTTGCCAAGCTCCTCACTCGCACACTCCAGGCTGCTTCCTCTCCCCTCTATTTATTCTGCGCTGAAGAATGCGAAGCGAGCAGCAGACAACCATGCATGCAGCAAACAAATCATGCATGCATGCGAATAATCAGCAAAGACAAATGACAACCATGCATGCAGCAAACAAATCATGCATGCATGCGAATAATCAGTAACGACAAATGAACTTTCGGCGTGCAAAGCAAACGAGGTGACGTGCGATGCGACCGGCCGGGCCCAGGGCATAGCCGGCATGCGGTGTGCCGACTATGCCATAGCCGACATGTAGGACGCCGACTATGGCATAACCGGCGCACCGCATGCCGGCTATGCCTTGCCGTCACGTCACCTACCGGGTATTGCCGCTATTTCAGAAAATACGAAAAAAAACGTTGGCTAAAACTGATAATATACGGAACAAAGTTGACTGTATTTGAAATTTTACCATTTTATAACCTGCAACTTGCAGTAGTTTTTCAGTTACGTGGTAAAATTTTTTAATTTTAAACTAGAGTAGCCTAAGCGTTTCCTCCGCAAGAGTCTCTAGGCAAAATAGCACTGCGTCTCGTAGACTCCGTAAGGTCTGTAGTTTAACAGCTTCACTTCCGAGCTGTGCTCAACTGCAAATCCTGGCCTTGCAAAATCGTGGCAGAAAGCATTACTGTCGCGATCTTCTCCTTGTGGATCGGTGGATGAAGCATGGCTGACAGGCTTAGGACATACTTATTATGTTCGATTTGACTTTCAATAATACAAATATCCATTCTCCCAGAAAGCTCTGTATTGTAGGCTTGTAGCGGCGCCACCGAGGTACATGGCCGTGGAATGGAGCATGCAACGGAGTGCGGAGTGGACAGCTCGGACGGACAGCCCTGCAGCGGTGGGCCCCGACAACCTTTGACGCAAGCAGAGGACGACGGCTGGCAGGCGCGGCCCGAGTTCACCGCTCGAGGAGACCGCCCTCCACACCACGTGTCCCTACCCGCACCTAAAAAAAAGAGAAAAAGAACAAAAAGCGAGCCACGTGGCAGCCAGGTGACCGGGCGGGGGACGGCTCACCTGCCTCGCTGGGTGCACCGCACCGCTCGGGCGGCGCCGGAAAGCGACGCCGCCGCACACGTCAGCAGCGACCCGTCCGCCTCCGCCCCAACTACCACGCCGCTGGCTGCGGACCGGGCCTACCAGTCACCCATCAGATCACGAACTCGGCGATTTGGGCCCAGTTAGTCGTGCCCTTCGATTTCATGTAGAACGCTTGATCGAGTTCATTTCATTGCATCGACTAATCATCGATTATCATCTCAAAATAAACTAATCATCGATTACATACACACTTTACTGAAAACATTTGCAAAAGCAGTTAACTAGACGCTTCCAAATCAAAATTTTAAAAAAGAATAACAAGTAGTGAGTAGAGGTAGGGATAAAGAGTGTACTAGAACGATGACTACGAGCACCAAATGCGTGCTACTAGACGGACCCAGCAAGTTGGGCAGAAAGGGAGGAGTCATCGGATTCCAATCGTGGATCAGCGACGCGCCCACATCGCCCCCAAGTACAAGTCCACACGGGCAAAATCTCCGGCCAAATCACGCTTAACAGAGTCATTAACTAGAAGCATCCATCCCTAATCTTAATATAATCGGCCCCAACTAAAGTAATCAACCAACCTCCCGTTGGCTTGGCTCTAGTCTCCTCTGTCGTTCGCACTGCCACGCGGGTTCGTTAATCCGGCCTCTTAGGCGCTAATCACTCCCAACACTTGCATGTGCTGGTGCAATTAGAAGAACGACGACGAACCCGCACAGGGTTATAGTACAAATCCCGCTGCCGGATGCTTGACGCAAGCAACACCCTTGATTATTAGATCGAGATTAGGCAGCGGAATGGAATCGTGCGACGTATTCGCGCTGTCGGGGACGCGCTCCAACCGCGAGAATTGCCCTGACCCCTCGTCGCCGAGCAAAGGTTGGGCAAAATAAGCTTTATGCACATGCAGTGCAGCCTCGTTAATGGTAATGGATGTACTCTCGTGCCATACTCTTTGGACCAAGATATGAATGTTAATTAGAGGACTAACAATGGTGGGCGTATGAACAGAAATATTCGGTTATATTCTGCGGAAACTCTTACTGTATGAACCGACATAGCAACGGGCATTTCAAAATCTCCATTGAGATGACTGTTTGAGGTGGCTACCTAGCTCCCCAAGTCAAGCCGTTGATGGGTCACGTTCGGACGCAACGCAAACACTTAGCTGCACGCATGTAATCACTAGCCAATGGACCAGCAATTACTTATTTAGTAGATAGCTTGCCAACAAATCAAAGATTAAGCGGGTAAACCGAAAGAGGTAAGGGCGGTTCACACAGATTTAATTTCCTCACGGCAAGCAAATGAATCTAGGCACCGGTCGGTCCATGACCCATCACGTCACTCGCCCTCCGGCCTGTCCTCTTCCGTCCTTCCCCTGCTCTTATCATGGCGTCATTTAAAACTGGGGCTCCGGGGAACGGGCGCGTGACAGGTTGCCGCATCCTGGAGCGCCGGGCACCGCCGCGCGGGCGACCTGGCGAGCATCCGCGCACCCCCACCCCCACCCCCTGTTTGGCTGTGTCGGCGGATCCCGCCGCGCCCGCGCGCGCGCGTGATTGGCACGCATCCGTCGACGTCTCACGTCCCGGTCTCGCGCGCGCGTCGAGTAGTAGTAGCAGCCGTAGCTGCGGTTGAGTGGACGTATAGGAGAGGAGGGACGCTTCCAAATTGGTACGGTGTGATCGAGACTGGGATTCACCCGGATCGGCTGCAGTCATGCAAGAGTTGTGTGCACAGCGGATAGTAGTTGGTTGGACGGCAAGATAACCCTTGAGTAATCAGATCGATCGGAAAGGGAAGTAGTAGTGAATGACGAGTATTTTTTTTTACAGAATCTGTGATAATGTGATACGAGTAATTCATGTCATGATTAGATTAGATGGTTGAGTACCGACCGTGGCAACGATGGCCGCAGCAAAGCCACGTCCGAGTTATTGGGACGAACTGTGCTCCACAGTATATTTGGTTGCTAAGAAGAGGAAAAAACGGCTCGCTTTCATCTTCTGATTGCGTTTGTCCGGAGCCGATCCCTGTGGGATGTCCCCCTGCTAATTAACCCATGCGCCTAAATAACTGGGCATCTGCCTCACAAAACCATGCGCATTATTGGACGCGACGAACCAAAGTCGCGAAATTATTGGCCACCCACGAACCGCACATGTGGGATGTCCCCTGCTAATCGGACGTGGATAATATATACAACTTTATAGTCTTATATAATAATTTTGTATTATAAATCAAATACATATATTAGAATTTTACTAAAAGTATAATACAAATTTTTTTAAAAGTTTTAAAAATTTCGAACCACTAAAATTAGAATAAATTCAATCAATAAATTTGACCTATTGAAGAGGTGATCTTGTACTATTTTTCAAATTTTTAGGTCCTGATGCACACCATAGCGCAGATCCAACAGCGATGCGAGCTTTCAGTAGAGAGAGACAGCAGCAAGCAAGGTTTCAAATTTCGTTTTCGAACCACATCTCAGAGGCAGGCGAAATCTGAAATTTCTGTCGAAATCCGGATGAAATTCAAAAAGCAAAATTAAAATCCGGTAAATTTGAAACCGAGAAAACCGAAATTTTCGGTGATTTTCAACCCCATGTGAAATGGTCTCTTGTTGGTAGAAAAAATTGGGAAAAAATGAAAAAACATACAAGCATTTATCTATATTTTCTATCTGTTTGAATGCAAAATACTAAGTATTTGCACATAAAATTCTCAAGTTTGTTTTTAGGCTGAAATACAATTTAAGGCCAAAATCTAAGTTACGGTTTAGGGTTTAGACCGAAATACATCATTTAAGGTAGAAATATAAGTTATGATTAAGGGTGAGCATTTGGTTTTTTCGGTGTATTCGGTTCGGTCTTTTCGGTTTAAAAAAAATTCAATTTTTGAAAACTAGAAACCGAAATTATTGCCTCAAATTTGAAAACCAAATCGAATAAACCAAAAAAAATTCGGTTCGGTTTTTCAGTTAACCGCACAAGGTGCTAGCATTCAGAAGATGATATCAGTAAATTCCAGTGATTCAGCGGGAGGATGCGCATATCGGGGGAGGACTCACTGAGGGGCGTGGGACGACCGGACGAGGCGTCGCCTCCGCTGTTGCGCGAGGACCGCGTAGCCGAGGCCACCACTGCCTCCGCGTGCCAAATCTAGCCGCCGCAGAGCCCGAGCGACCTCATAACCTTCGTTCACTGGGGCAGCGCCCCGCCGGATGCGACCCTCCACGCCGTCCAGTCCTGCCTCCATCAGACCGCCACCACAACCTTCTCGGCCCGATCTGGTCATTGAGCTCCTCCGCGCCGCCTCTGCGTATCAAATCCGACAAGTTGGCGAGGAGTGGAGTCCGCTCGGTGGTGCCCTAGATTCGGAGTGGGCGGAGTCCGCAAGGCCAAGGAGGGAAGCGTCGGTGCTTCGCACGGTGTGGAGCTGCGGATGGAGGCCGAGACGTGCGGGCACGCGGTGATTGGTGAAGGTGAAATGGTGAACAGGGAATAGCCAGGATGGCTGGGCGCCGATGAGCGATGGGGAATGTGGAATGCCGAACGGGGAACGGGAGAACGACCGAAGTCACCAATGGGGCGATGGGGAATGCGGGTGCTCGAGTATATCGTTTGGTTCGGCTATTTGGTTATTAAGAGTCAGAAACCAAACCGAAATCTGAAAAACGAAATAATCGGTTAATTCGATTCGGTTTCGGTTTAAATATGCCCACCCTTAGTTATGGTTTAGGGTTTATACCAAAATACAATTTAAAGCCGAAGTACATCATTTAAGCCTAAAATCCATGTTAGGGTATAGGGTTAGGGTTACATAATTTGTATATGTATTTTTTTGCAAACTTTTTACTTGTATTTCTCATAAAAGGTATTACAATTTTTTTTAAAAATAGTGCAAAATTTGGTCCAGAAACTATGCAAACCGGTCAAAAAGGTCGAAATCTTAGTGAAATTCACGAGATTTTGCCAAAATTTACCAAAACCACTGTAGCAACATAATTTTTTAGAAAATTATTTCGCTAGGATTTGAAATGTCGACCTGACCTGAAATCCGAAATTTCGCTAAGGTTTTAAACCCTGGCACCGAGCTAGGTAGTAATACGGGTGGGCCGCGTTACACCACCCGAACAAGATAGAGAAGCAATGCCACCAGCTAGCTATAAAATGCGCTCTACGAGTCATCTCCCCTCATTGTATCCACCGCCACCACCACGGCACCACTGACCACTCTAGCTTGCCACTGCTCGCGTCGATACCACCTCGAGAGAAGCGGAAATTACAGTCCACGGGCCCCCGATCCCTCCGCACCAAGTCCGAGATTCGCCGCCACGATGGGCATCTCCAGCATGCCGGCGCCCAAGGACAGCCTCCTGACGTACCTGCTCTACAACGCGGTGGTCTCGATCGCCGCGCTGGCCGGCGTGCTGCGCGCGGCGCTGGTGTTCCTCGGCCTCCCCGCGCCGCCGCCGCTGCTGTCCGGGGAGGACGGCGAGGGCGGCGCCGGGGACCAGTTCGCGGCGGCGCCGGGGACCAGCCTGGCTGGGAGGTTCAGGAGCAGGTTCCGCCCGGCGCGCTTCGGCCGGAGGCGCGGCGCGGCAGACTGCCGCGTCTGCCTGGTGAGGTTCGAGCCGGAGGCCGTGGTGAACCGCCTCCCCTGCGGCCACCTCTTCCACCGCGCCTGCCTCGAGACCTGGCTCGAATACGACCACGCCACGTGCCCGCTCTGCCGCTCCAGCCTCCTCCCCGCCGCCGACGAATCGGCGCCGGCCCCCCGCTTGGCCTGGATTTAGAGAGATTCGACCGTCGCTCCGGCTGCGCTCCCGCTCCGTGTGGGCGTCGGAATTTTTAATTTTTTTTCTTCCCAATTTTGTTTAGTTTTTGAACACTTTGTGCTTATCACTGTACCGTGTAAATATTCGCAGCTGAGAGCGCTCGTGAGCTCCTGTACAGTCTTCTCGGGAAAAGGAAATCGATGGAAAAATAGCTGCTTCTGTTCTTGCCATGATTTGTCCCTAATTTTGCCCTGAAAAGATTTTTTTCCCCACGTAAAATAATTTTGCATAGACTGTCTACATTTCCAAGCTTACGGTTGTATTCTTGCTAATTGCAGGAATCAGTAGTTAGTGGTGTACTCCTGTGTAACGAGACCAAGAAATTGTTTCGGTTTTTCTTCTGATCTTCTCCAAAGAAAACGCAGGGGAATCCTCAATCCTGTAGCAGCGGTGGAGGGTTGGTTGCTTCGTTGAATTGTGTTCGGGGTGGAGCTAGGATACAGATTCGCTTTTTGATGCAACGGTCTACGTAAAAGTGGCTATGTTGATTCAGCTGCAGCCTGCAGGTATCCCGAGCATTTCGCCGAGTCGGTCAGCACATAGCCGCTGGCGCATCGAAGTCCCTTTTTGTTGAACTCACAGTCTGCAATTCCAAATACGAAGGGCTTGTTTTGTTAGAGGCTTGGGCAACTTGTCTCATAAAAAGTGCTATCTATACCAAGTCTGAAAATTTGATGATTTTTTGGCTGATCGGGTAAGCCCGGAGATAGGTTGTTTGGTTAGAAAACTGTGCTGGGTAAAATATAAAGCCAAAGATAAAATAAAATATCACATTTATGTTGATCAAGACAGAATAAAATTGATTGATGCGTCGATATTGAAGCCCCGTGCCCAGGCTCTCATTTTCGCTAGCCTGGATCAGGCACCGCATGCCTGGGCCTGGACGTAGAAACTGAGAAAGTGGCTCTATGCGTATATCGAAACGAAAATGGTAGGCAAACCAAGTCTCATCTAGTAAATCAGACCAAGACGTTGGAATTAATGCTGAATTAATTTATTGGAAGAAGTCAAAGGGATGTTGAGTTGAGTGTATGGTCTTTAGTATTATATTGCTTAACTAGGTGGAGTGCAACCAACATATAAGGGGAGTTCATGCATGGACTCTAGTATGAGTTGGTGGCAAGGCTAGAGGTACACATGGTTGGCTTTGCTAAGCTATGTACACGCACGCGCTCGTATATCGCGTATTTCGCGTGTTTATCGCGTGACTTGTGACTAAGACATGCTAAGTGTACATAACCTTTTTGCCACCTGTACCGGCTATGCCACATCACCTTACACCTCGACTGTTGACGTGGCGCTGCGGACTCGGGGAGACGCACATTTTCGTGCGGTTAGTCCGTTCGCCCACGTTGCGAGATTCCAGGGGGCGGTTCCTGGAATTGTGGCAGATCGGCTGGTTTTTCGCGAGGCAGTTTCGGTTCGCAGTTTCTTAAGGGAGACGTCCCTGTTCGTGAGGAGATACGCGACAGAAATCAATCCCGTTCTCTCTAACGCTTCCTCCAGTTCTTGCTGCTTTCGAGTCATCCGATCCCTTCGCTTGTCGTGCAACAAGCGTGAGGGAGAGCAGTGTCTCCGTTCCGACGCCGGTAATTTGACGCCTCGCACGGAGATCGGCGATCGAGTTTCGGAAGCGCCGCGCGCGATCGCTCGTCTTCTTCTTCGTTCGTCGCATCGCTTCTGCGCAGCTTCCCGTTCTTCGTCAAACCCTCAGTGAGTGTTCTGGACTAGGCAGTTCTTAGTCCAAGTGATCCCTTTTGTAATTAGATCTTTTGAGAATGCATGCTGCTATGATAGTTTTGTTTACATCTATTTATCTTTTGGGCTATCTAGCATCTGTAGACATGTTTTCTTTACTAGCATGTTTTGTCAATTTGCTGGCTGCTAGTAACTATGTTGCAGACGCAATATTTATCATGTTCTTATTGCGTATCTTTGGAATTAAATTATTGTTATGCCATGTTAATTTTCCAACAATCTAGAAACCTGAAATGGCTCAACCATCTGATACAATGAAACCTGAGAGGTTCGGAGGAGAGCACTTCAAGAGGTGGCAGACACTCGATGAACCTATGGTGGGTGATAGCCCCCATGAGGCCCCTCACTGCTGAACAGCAGCGTGATTATGAGATGAGTAATGACACTTGTCTCTGCTGTTGTCTGTCTCTCCCGGATCAATTGTGTAGCGTGTATATGCACCTCGCCTTGATCGCCGATCGTAGGAGGCCCTAGACCGCAAATATGCGGTGTCGGATGCTGGACGTGAGCTTTATGTGAATGAGCAGTATCATGACTTCAGAATGGTGGATAACCGTTCTGTAGTGGAACAAGCTCATGAGCTCCACACAGTGGGAACTCGGGCACTTTGATTGCGCTCTTCCAAATAAGTTTGTGGCCGGTGGCATAATTGCCAAGTTGCCTCCCTTGTGGAGGAACTTTGCCACAACCTTAAAGCACAAGAGGGAGATCATGACCGTTGAGGAATTGATTGCAACTCTTGATGTTGAGGAGAAGGCAAGAGTGAAGGATGCCCCTCGTCCCTCACAGGAAGGCACCTCTAATGCCAATTTTGTGGATGGCAAAACTGGTGGGGCGAAGAACAAGAATAAAGAAAAAGCCAAACAGACAACTAGCTTTAAAAAGAAGAAGAGGAGTAAAGAGGACCATACTTGCTTTGTGTGCGGTGAGCCTGGCCATATGGCCAGAAAATGCCGTCGGCGTAAGGGAAGAAATGATAACAATAGGCGTAAATCGCCAATGTTACCATTAGCGAGGCTGGAGGATCAGGGTATGTACCTGTTTCTCTTTTAGCATGTCAATCCATCGATTGGTGGATCGACACAGGAGCTAATGTACATGTATGTGCTGACTTCAGTTTATTTTCCTCTTATCAGGCTGTCAGCTGTTCCTCCGTCTTGATGGGGAATGGATCGCGGGCTGTTGTGCACGGGATTGGTAGAGTGGATCTGAAGTTAACTTCAGGGAAGACTCTATCATTGAAGAATGTGCAGCATGCTCCTGGAATAAATAGGAACCTCATGAGTGATTCTCTTTTATGTCGTGATGGCCATAGGCTAGTTTTTGAGTCGAATAAATTTATTATTTCGAAGTTTGGTTTATTTGTTAGCAAAAGTTATGATTGCGGAGGCCTATTCCGCCTTTCTGTACTTGATAATTGTAACCTTGTGAACTCATTATCTTGTTTAGCAAATAATGATGGAGATGTCACTGTTTGGCATTCACGTTTATGTCACATTAATTATGATAGAATTACTCGTTTGGTTAATCTAAATTTAATTCCAAGCTTTTCCATAGTTAGAGGATCTAAGCGTCAGACCTGTGTGTAATCTAAGCAACCTCGAAAGCCTTTCAAGGCTATAGGGGAGAAAAGTCTGGCACCTTTAGATTTAATTCATTCTGATATGTGTGAGATGAATGGATTATTAATTAAGGCAGGGAAAAGATAGTTTATAACTTTCATTGATGATGCTACTAGATATTGCCAATTGTATCTTCTTAAAACGAAAGATGAGGCACTGGAGTACTTTAAAATCTATAAAGCTGAGGTTGAAAATCAACTAGAAAAGAAAATCAAACGTCTAAGGTCAGACAGAGGAGGAGAGTATATCTCTAATGAGTTTTCCTTGTACTGTGCGGAACATGGAATTATCCATGAGACGACGGCTCCCTATTCACCCTAGTCAAATGGGGTGGCTGAGAGGAAAAACCGAACACTTACAGACTTGGTTAATGCCATGATGGACAGTGCCGATTTATCCATGCCATGGTGGGGGGAAGCCATCTTGACCGCATGTTTCGTCCTTAATAGAGTTCCCTCATCAAAAGGTGAGGTTACTCCATATGAGGGATGGAAAGGAAGAAAACCTTCTCTTAGTTTCTTACGCGTATGGGGGTGCTTGGCAAAAGTTAATGTACCTCAATGTAAGAAACGTAAGCTAGGACCTAAGACTGTGGATTGTGTCTTTCTAGGCTATGCGCAACATAGTGCAGCTTATAGATTTTTAGTAGTGAAATCTGAGATTTCTGATGTTCATGTTAACACTGTTATTGAATCTCGTGATGTAAGCTTCTTTGAGAATATCTTTCCTATGAAGGATACAGGTGCATCCTCCTCTAGTCAAGCATTCTTTGATCCACCTTCTGAACCTCTCACTTTTCATGAAAATACTATTGAGGAGAATGACAGTATAGTTGCTCCTCGTAGGAGCAAGTAACAAAGGATTGAAAAATCCTTTGGTGATGACTTTACTGTGTATCTCGTGGACGATGTGCCAAAAACCCTTTCAGAGGCATATGCATCACCCGATGCAAAGTATTGGAAGAAAGCGGTCCAAAGTGAAATGGATTCCATTATTACTAATGGAACATGGGAAGTCTGTGAATGTCCTATTGCTGTAAACCAGTTGGATGTAAATGGATCTTCAAGAAAAAGCTTAGACCCGATGGTACTATTGAGAAATACAAGGCTAGACTTGTGGCTAAGAGTTTTACCCAAAAGGAAGGAGAAGACTTTTTCGACACTTACTCACTTGTTGCTAGGCTTGCCACTATCAGAGTGCTTCTTGCACTGGCAGCTTCATATAAATTTTATATTCATCAAATGGATGTAAAAACAGCTTTCCTTAATGGAGAACTGGATGAGGAAATTTATATGAAGCAGCCTGATGGGTATGTAGCACCTGGACAAGAGAATATGGTGTGTAGGCTTCGAAAGTCTTTGTATGGCCTCAAGCAAGCACCTAAGCAGTGGCACGAAAAGTTCGATAAAACTCTGACGTCTGCCGGCTTTATGGTAAATGAGGCCGATAGATGTGTGTATTATAGGTTTGGTGGGGGTAAGGGGGTGATCATGTGTTTGTATGTCGATGACATACTGATCTTTGGGACTAGTATCAATGTGATAAATGATGTTAAATCATTCTTGTCTCAAAGTTTTGATATGAAGGATCTGGGAGAGGCTGATGTTATTCTTAACATCAAGCTTATTAAGGGTGAGAATGGGATTACTTTAAAGCAATCTCATTATGTGGAGAAAATTCTGAGTCGTTATGGGTACTCAGATTGTAAAATATCTCCAACACCCTATGACCCGAGTCTAAAACTTCGAAAGAACAGAGGACAAGGGATAGATCAATTGAGATACTCTCAAATAATTAGTTCTCTCATGTATCTGGCTAGTACAACTAGGCCTGACATTTCATTTGTTGTAAGCAAATTGAGCCGGTTTACTCCAAACCCGGGAAATGATCACTGGACTGCACTAGATCGCGTCATGAGATACTTGAGAGGTACCGATGCTTATGGACTTCACTATAATGGGTATCCTACGGTACTGGAAGGTTATAGTGATTCCAACTGGATCTCAGATGCTGATGAGATCAAAGCCACTAGTGGATATGTATTCACTTTGGGCGGTGCTGCAGTTTCATGGAGGTCTTGCAAACAGACCATATTGACGAGGTCAACCATGGAGGTTGAGCTTGTAGCACTTGACACAGCCACTGTTGAGGCAGAGTGGCTGCGTGAGCTCTTGTTGGACTTGTCGAAGGTTGAAAAACCAATACCGGCTATTCTTTTGTACTGTGATAACCAAACTGTGATCACTAAGGTTAAGAGTGCAAAAGATAATTTGAAGTCCTCAAGACATGTGAAACGGTGAATCAAATCCGTCAGGAATTTGAGAAATACTGGAGTGATCGCTGTGGATTATATTAATACATCTAAAAATCTGGCGGACCCTTTTACGAAGGGACTATCACGTGCAGTGATAGATGGAGCATCGAGGGAAATTGGTTTGATACCCACCTGAGTTGCTCCACAGTGGAAACCCAGCCTATATGAACGAGATCCCGTGAAGTAGGCAATGAAAAAAAAAACTGTCGGGGTAACTGGAGAGTACATTCGTACTTACTTTTTCCTGTTTGGAGATGCGTACTCTCAAGTACTGCATGGGAGGATGACTTTTACGTCTTAATGTGTTCTGAGGCCTATTTTTATGGTGAGGTACTATCCTGCAGAGTACACTCGAAAGAACACACCTATGTGAGCTAGATTGTGAGGTCGCAGTTTATGAGATTTGGGTAATCTCTAATAAGCTCATGAAAGGGCACGGGAGCATGACCGTAACGCTCCAAACCGTAGGCATGGCTCTAGACGACCTAGTATCGGTGATGCCTTCAAGTGAACCTTGCTTGCACAAGACTGGCAATCAAGGCTTTGGCTATTGCATAGTTGTAAGTAAGTGGATCTTGCTGTGCTAGGTGTAGCTCAACCCGGGACGGGTCTACACTGTAAAACCGGTATATTAAAAGTGATGGGAAGCTTTTCCTTGCAGACTTTGACTTCTTGGTGGGGATTGTTGGAATTAATGCTGAATTAATTCATTGGAAGAAGTCAAAGGGGTGTTGAGTTGAGTGTATGGTCTTTAGTACCATATTGCTTAGCTAGGTGGAGTGCAACCAACATATAAGGGGAGTTCATGCATGGACTCTAGTATGAGTTGGTGGCAAGGCTAGAGGTACACATGGTTGGCTTTGCTAAGCTATGTACACACACGCACGCACGCGCGCGCACGCGTATATCGCGTAATTCGCGTGTTTATCGTGTGACTTGTGACTTGCGACTTGCGACTTGCGACGACGCGCGACCGTGACTGAGACGTGCTAAGTGTACATAACCTTTTTGCCACGTGTACCGGCTATGCCACATCACCTTACACCTCGATCTGGCGGCGTGGCGGCTGCGGACTCGGGAGACGCACGTTTTCGTGCGGTTAGTCCGTTCGCCCACGTTGCGAGATTCCAGGGGGCGGTTCCTGGAATTGTGGCAGATCGGCTGGTTTTTCGCGAGGCAGCTTCGGTTTGCAGTTTCTTAAGGGAGACGTCCCAGTTCGTGAGGAGATACGCTACAGAAATCAATCCCGTTCTCTCTAACGCTTCCTCCAGTTCTTGCTGCTTTCGAGTCATCCGATCTCTTCGCTTGTCGTGCAACAAGCGTGAGGGAGAGCAGTGTCTCCGTTCCGACGCCGTAACTTGATGCCCTGCACGGGAGACCGGCGATCAAGTTTCTGGGAAGCGCCGCACCGCGCGACTGCTCGTCTTCTTCTTCTTCGTTCATCGCATCGCTTCTACGCAGCTTCCCGTTCTTCGTCAAGCCCTCAGTGAGTATTCTGGACTAGGCAGTTCTTTATCCAAGTGATCCCTTTTGTAATTAGATCTTTTGAGAATGCATGCTGTTATGATAGTTTTGTTTACATCTATGTATCTTTTGGGCTATCTAGCATCTGTAGACATGTTTTCTTTAGTAGCATATTTTGTTAATTTGCTGGCTGCTAGTAACCATGTTGTAGACGCAATATTTATCATGTTCTATTGCGTATCTTTGGAATTAAATTATTGTTATGCCATGTTAATTTTCCAACAGAAGATTGCGGTGCGAAACACGTGACCCTTATGCAATGCAGCGATGGTATGTAAGAGAGTTGAGACACAGTGCTATAGTAGACAGGGTTTTGCATGAATGCCTGAGATGGAAGGGCGCCATGGGACTCTTCGGAGGTAAGTAGCCTGCTTGGTTGCACGCATCATCGATCAGCCGTGCCTTTTGTCGCCTTGCGTGAAGATCGCTTTTGATGACTTGTGTCCAACGTTGTTTACAAGGCCCAGCATTGGTCGTCGTCAAACCAAGTTTGCAGGTTTGTTGTGATGTCGAGTTCAGGTAGACATCTACGACTTCTCCAGCGTTAGCTGATCGTACTGCATGCTGGAAGTGATAAGTATTGGCATCTCAAGGGAGCGAAAACGCATTTTTGCAGGCAGAATGGGCGGCCAAAGACTTCTGTCTTCGTGAATTGCAAAGCTTCGTTTGTTCACTTGTTTTCGATGTGTGCAATTGAATTCGTGAACGGTGAACAAGCAAACGCACCTAATTCCATTAGCAAGTTAAAACTGTTGATGTATGCATTCCATGGGAAAGAGAACAAACAATATTGCTGACCAGCTGTCTCACGTCGCTGAAACATCCGGATCCATATGTTCATCATCTGTGCAAATTGCGGCTGTGTTTGTTCAAATGCAACAAACAAAATAGATTCAGATATACATGCTGAGTTCGGCAGATCGATTCCCTGAGCACTCAGCACTGAGCATGTATAGCTTTAGTCCAAGGCTGTTTCAGGTTCCAAACGTCAGCTAGCTAGCCTGGATATTACCAACACACAAACAACTGGCTGTAAATCAAATTAATCCATGAAATCTTCACAAACCTGACGTACAGAAACGTTCAGTGATTCACAAATTTTCATTTGGGCTTTTATTCTACCGTTCGATTCCCTGACAGATACAGAATAACAGCTAGTTGAGCAAGCATTACACGGATGGACTTCTGTCTATAATAAGTTAGGAGAATGGTACGTCACGATTTGATGCTTCGTATGCAGCTTCAGGTCAAAGATAGGACATGTGAAAACGATGACCTAGATTTCAGGCTTGTATTTATCGTTATTATTTTAAAAGAAAATGACAGTGGCGAATGACGTGTTCTTCATCTTTCCCTAAACCCTCCTCCACTTCTACAAAATCTTTAAAAAAATAAAAAATTGCCTGTCACTTTCCTCCCTTTTTACGGTGTGTGGATGAAGTGCAAAGCAAAAAATAGTGATAAGCCAAGGACATGTAAGCTAAGCTCGATAGTAGAGGTTATAAAACGCAGGTAAAAGATACGGGATCAAAACAACAAGTGACAGGGATTTTACATAAAAAAAACCTTTTAAAAAAAATACGGAAGCACAAAGGCTATATCACTATTTAAGAAAATGTTTACAATGAAGTGTTTTTTTTCTATGAACTACAGAGACATATTTCGTATCTTCCTTAAACTCAACAATCTCTACCTTGAGACGAATTCCTCTTGTAGTCAAAATATAATGCAACTCTCCTCAAAATAAATCATCATGAACACCTTGTGTCTTGAAAATCCAACGGGCTAATTTCAACAAGACAGACTAGAACAGCCTTATCCAAATGCTTCTCATAAGCTAAAACATCGCATGTGACGTTTGATAGATAGCGAAGAAATCATATCATGTATATTTCATATGCTCCACCTGAAACACAAAAATCGACGAACAATGCTCATTGAAAGAGCAACTTGCATATGTAGCCATCACGTACGTCAAACTGCCGACTTCAAAGGTAATTAAATTACATGACATGTTCAAAACTGCTCCTGTAAAACTGTCTGGATGAAAGGAACTCTTGTCCCGTCAATCGATTATAAATTGCAGTAGACCCCTCGTATCAAGCTATGACAACCGGATAATATTGTAGTATCCACGAAGAAGCAAACTCCTTATTACACCTCAATTCTTCATCTCAAACTGATATTGAAGCAAAACCTTTACACTTAAACTCCGGAGAGTATAATACTAGCTACTATCAAGGTGTCATTAAATTCTTGAGAATTAATGTTGCCAAAGCCTTCATCATGGTCTCGTGCAAGCGACCCAAAATTGCAACATATCAAAAGGTAAGTGAACACCAAATTTAGTTGTCTCCTTAACTGATATTGATTTTTTTTCAAAGTTTCCTCTATCAAACTTAGCTCAAATTAACTCATTGTGTTTGAAAATACCTGCAACTCTACTTTAGACTCTGTATATGCTGATCTTATCGTAGTAACCCACAATAGACGATAGATCGTCGAAGAAATCGCCAATGATTAATCCGGTAAGGATGCTGTCAATAATAGGCACAATGGCCTGAATTGAATATAATTCACCTCCAACAGAAACAATATGATGATAGACTGTGAAAAAAGATTGTAGACATAGATGGTGTAGATTGATATCTAGGTATGACGTCGGATGGCTCAAGCGATAATGTTGGCGAACTTTGGCATCGGAAAAGTCACTGCGTTGAGTGCAGGTCAACACTTAATATGAATCACTGAGTTGAGACTTTTTTTTCGTTGATGCAACTTGCTTCTCTGTTTTTTTTCCCTTTTTCTCTCTCTCCTCTTTCTTGCGTCGCACTGGAAGCCTGTTGCTTTTGTGCTACAGTACCACTACAATACTCCTTCACGAAGCCCTGTGCCTTCTTTATTTTCATCAATTTTTTGCGATTTTTTATTTCCGATTTTTGAGAGATTTTTGAGCGATTTTATTCAAATTTTGGCACACTTAAGGAAAATTAAAAAATATATAAAATATTGAAGAAAATCACAATGAATCCCAATTAATCTATACAACTCAGATAAATTTTAACAATTTTTTAATTCATTTAGTACTTCTAAAAAATCAAAAATATCAATTATTGAGAAGGAATAGAGACACTTTCAGATTTATATAAACATTCACAAGCTTGATCATGCTTTGAAATTTTAATGTTATCATGTAGTAAAATTTTCAGAAATATTATACTTCATTTATTGCACCTAGAAAATCAAAAAATAAAGAGCATTTACAAAGACAGTAGCACTGTTAGAATTTTAAAACAATACACATATTTGATCATCATCTGAAAATTTTACAAAATCATTAGCATTGCCTCTGAACCTCACACCAAAATTTGCAGAAATATTAGACTTCATTTAATGCCCCTAGAAAATAAAAAACAGAATAATATATTAAAAGATAGTAGCATTGTCAAATATTTTTAAAAATACACAAATATGATAATCATTTGAAAATTTTATAGCGTCATTACAGTTGTCTCAGGAGATCACAAAAAAAATTAAAAATATTAACACTTTTTGATAAATGTTTCTAATTTTTTTGAATTTGCATTTAAATTCCACGCAGTCAAGCACCCAGCAGCTGGAAGATAGTGTGAGCCCGTTGAATAGACCGCGATAGCAGCGAGATGAAATCCGAAGACGGATCGCGTTCGGAGCAGCGTTGTAGGAGAGGATGACGTGATAATTTCATGGCCGCCCTGGATGTTGTGCGATGGCCGGCGTTGATGCCGTGTCGTGTTTGCTGATGTCGTGGGATGACCGTCCCGAGAATCTCCTCCTCCAAGGGCAGTAGCTCGGATTTTAAACCCTAAGTCCTGATATCACTTGTTACAAAACACACAGTAATAATATAGGATCAAGGAGACACATGGATTTTATGTGAAAAAACCCTTTCAGAAAAAAAAAACCACAAACACACAAAAACTATATCATTATATGAGGATATGTTTACAATAAAGTACTTTTTTTTCTATGGACTACATGGACATATTTATAGTGAAACATAATAGATTCTATAGGAGTAGGTTTGAGATGGAGTAGAAAACAAATTTGTATCACTATCAAACTCAACAAGAGGCATAGTGTGGACTAAGACAGAGATGGATCAGGCACTGCGGCGGAGCCACGAGCATAAAGAAAACTAAGCCTAGCGACAATAAATTAGCGTATTGGATAATATTATTTTTATCCATAGCAAAACAAAGGTATTACCGATAATATGCGGAGAAAAATGATCGTGGCAATACAGCACTCCGCCATGACTTAGAGAATCTGGCATGTCTGATTCAGGAGAGACACGAATCCACTGGTGAGATATGTAGGAGACAATGCGCAGTGCAGAGGCCAGAGGATAAGAGCGAGACACTGAACATGAAGAGGCGTACAGATCAGCGTCATCTTCCAGTCGGATTCCTGCCCTGCTTTCGACGAAGCCAAGATGTCATCTACTGACCTTCCTTGTTCGATCCGGACTGAAACTTCAATTCATGTTGGTAGTAGCAGTAGGGGTACACTATGCATATGTAGCTTTGGTCAAAACGATTAGAATTCTGAAGGAGAATTCATACGCCACGCAATGTGACGCCTTCTCAAAATCAACTTCAATTCTTTCTTTCTTTCCATTTTGAGAGGGGAATCGTTTTCAAGACCTAGCAAGCTGGCACCATGTCGCCTTTGCAATTTGGTCAGGTTCGGTTTTACCGACTTTGGGCTGGCGTGGTCTCTAATTCCTGAAATCCTTCTCTCCGCTGTGGCCCGTGCAGGTTCACTTAGGCTGGGACGGGCTGCATTTGCATTTACGAAACATGAACAGACAGAACGAGTGCCACTTGCCGTTTTCAACTCTGACGTGCAGAGCTAGCGACCCAAGTTAGAAGAATCGATCGGACACCGCCTAAGAAAAATATCGGAAACCTAATAAGACATGAACCGGACTCGAGCTAGAACATGATGTACGAAAAAACTAGTCTACTGGGTGAGATGAGATTCGAGAATACGTATCAAATTATGCTCATCTTGATGTCTCTTCTGTTTCGATCTCAGCATATTTCGTTTGTCTGGAACCTATTCCAGTATATTTCGTGACTTCACGATCACGGCCCCTCCTATGTGATCTGATCATGGCCCAGCTGCTGCAGTGCCGCGCCATGGCCGAGCATCGCAGGCTGCCGTGTTTAGACATGGAGTCACGTGCACGCGCGAAATTAAAGCAGCACGACTCGATCAGTGTCGCACAAGGATGAGCTAACTAGCACTTACTGTCACGAGATCACCGGTTAGCTAGTCGTTCCTCACAAAGCCAGCAGCAATTTCTACTCTCCAGACTCCATTGCGTGATCTCACATTTCACTGTTTCTGGGACATCTCAGTAGTTTATATGTTCAAGATATTACTATTTATGTTTTCATCACTTTTAATATGATTTTAATTATAATTCCAGCAAGCATTATAAAACAATTAACTTTGATGGAGGGAGAACACACCAATGAGAGAGCACTTTGCCTCAGTTGCTCAGTGTGGAAGGCTGAAAGGCGCGTGCATGCATACATACGATTCGATGGAAATAAATCCTAGACCTCTTTACTTTTAGATCCTTGTTTAGACCTCTTTCAAATCATGACATGTGTACACGCAAAGAGATGGTTGATTTATTTTGCCATGTACCGTAAATTTGAAAGGAACTGATATGGATCTAAAGGTGATGAGATCTCATATTAGTATTTCTTTCCATGGATAGCAGCCTCAAAAACGAACAGCTAGGGAAAATAGAACAAATGACCTGTGTTAAATTTGTTCTTCACGTGAGTTTCAGTGTTTGGCACTATATCTAGAAGCAACACGTGATTTGTATCTTGACATCATATGCAATTAATGTTGCAAACGCTTCTCCTTCCTCAACAAAGGTAACGAGTGCAGCACAAGAAAAAAATGATGAGATGATCAATCTGCGATTTCACCTTCCTCAACAAAGGTAATGAGTGCAGCTCAAGTAAAAATGATGAGATGATCGAGTAATTAAATCAGCGATTTCAAGATACCTAAGAGCATGTACAGTAGTAGAGACGACTGTTGTCTACTCCCTCCGTCCAAGTTTATAAGGTTTATTTGTTGAATGGTCTTGTCCATAAATATAAGACATATTTTATATTCTAATACAAAATTAGTGTGATCACTACTACAGAAAAGAACATCACAGACAATTTTCCAAACTATCTGTAACCATATGTCACATATGGTTTTCGAACCGTCTGTGTAATACACATCACAGATGGTTCTAACACAATTATCAAATACGGTTCTCGGAAGAACCGTATGTGATAATACAATTATCACAGGCGGTTGTTGGCAAGAACCGTCTGTGATCATATTAGTTCAGCACTATAAAACATATGGTACATCCTCCAAATTTTTAAATTTGCCATGACTTGGATGCTTCAAATTAGTCATGCTAAATGTTCAGACTTAGCCAAAATTTTGAGTATCCAAGCTATGGTAAATTTAGAGACTTAGCCAAAATTTGAAGCCATGGAAAATTTGGAGATTTAGCCAAAATTTGAAACATCTAAGTCATGACAAAGTTAACAATAAGTAAGATAGCACGGAAGTCAAAAGGAAATGTGTTACTCAATAAACTAAAAACTTAAGAATGATTGCGGTGCATATCCATGATTTAATAAGCTATCTTTCCCACCCATCAAAATGATTAAAATACTACCCCTGTCTAGCAGCACCGTACCATCATTATCCTCAAAGCACACTGATCATGGATGATGTTATGGTTTAGAAAGCATGGTACTTACGGTGGATAAAATCCACAGCTCGACAAATACCCCCTAGAAGGGGCAAAAAGATAGTTCCTTGTGGGAATCTCAAGATGATACTAATGAAATTTATATTTAGAAAATTTCTAGAAATACAAAGTTGTGCTGACAATTGGCAAAGAATAAAGGAAGTTGAACCCACTCGACAATAGCAACGGACTATGAAAATTGAAAGCTCATTGCTTCGAAATATAAAGCTAGGCCACTCACCTGGCAGCTACATATGTCAAATGGAGCATCCTTGTATAAATACTCATCCAAACGAGCCTAGGAAATACATGATAAGGAAGGGAAAAGATTAGTCATGTGCTTTAAGATCCTTGATGAGCATGTGAGTAGTAGCACAAATAATGAAATGTATGGGGTAAAGCATATATTTCTTAGTGAAGTGAGAGTGCCAAGATAGAATCATCAGTCATGTGTCATTGGCAAAAATGTATGAATTTGCTGACAAGGGTTTTATCTCGTATGGAAGGGCTTATAGCATGCATATGATTTGACTTAAATGCAGAAAATATGCAATTGTTCGAAACAATCTGTGGCACTATGCATGACAATGTTTTTTGGTCTACTTGCTCATACAGAGCATACTATCACGTTATGTTAATGGCAAATTAGGTATTGTGGCAATTATTTTCTCATTTACCTCGTAACAATCAGCACAAATATGACAAACCGACAATCTATAATCTGATGAACTCGACAAATTTTGTACTGCCAACAAACCGGTACAGCTTTTCTGTTTTTCCTTCATTACTTATATAGGCTAAAGATTACATGCATCTATGGACAATAATCTGGACTTCCTAATCTTAACCGACTCACCTAAATATAGATAGAGTTTGTACCGGATACAACACCATTTGCAATCCGTCAAACTGAAACTGAAACTGAACAGCAAACTGAACCGGACTGAACCTTCTAAACTTGAAACTCTTTCAGTTTTTTCAGAGTTTGACACCAACCCAAACTAGTTTAGATAACAAAAATAAGCCGTGCAGGAAAACTGAACTTCTTCCTTCGCTGTTGATCCGTGTCACCATTAAAATGAGTCATGCAGTCTTTTATCTGAAAGTGCAAGGCCATTATTTGTTCATGCTTCAAATTAGCACAAACATCTTAATACATATTGCACAGAAAATGAGTTGACAATTGTTCCCAATTGAAAGTGTTCAATCTGTTACTGCCTACTTGAAACCTAGAAGAGGCAGGAGGGAAAAGCAAAAGGGAGCACACAATATCGGTTACATATTCAACTACACCGCCAAATGGTAGCATTGTACAACTCCGTCCTAGCCAGACAAAGCAAATACAGGGCATAAATACCAAATCATCACCAAAAACCAACCCATGAACCACATATTACGTTATGATAATATGGTATCAAGTTGTACGCATATAGGAAACTAACCGAGCCTTTGGCGATATCAACCCCTACATGATAGCCGATCTTGGCTTTATCCCACTTTATTAAATCACCTCCCAGTTACGAAACAGATCAGCATAGGCCAATATTACCTTGTACTGCAAGAATTCTTGCTCATCCTAATTAATACTCACAATACACCGCTTACCTTGCCACAGGCCAGATCAAGTACGCAGTCTCCTGGGCGTGCGAACAGCTGGATCAGAACACTCTTTAGCTGCCCATGATGAGATTCAGCGGTTAGCACGGTCATACCAAACACCGTAGACGTCTGATTTTATAAAGGATTTTAGGGGCTCGTTGGATGGATGGATGGATGGATGGATGGATGGATGGATGGGCAGCAAATTGAGTGGTGTACCAAGTTGTTGAGCTTCTTGAGGTGGATGATGGGGCTGTTCTCGCGCTCCTCGAGCGTCTGGTTCGACCAAACGCTGTAGTGGTCCGTCAGGCGCCGCGTGCTGCTGCGCTCCTCCGAGTGCCCCTGCCCCCCATAGCCGCCGCCTGCGCAAAACCCAAACCCTAGTTAGCTCTCCGCCGTCTCGCCCCCTTACACTAGGGCAAAGGATTGGTGGGTTGGCGGACGGGGGTTTGGTGGGAAGGGAGGCAACAGGTACCTGCGTCGAACTCGTACTTTGGGGCGGAGGCGAAGGTAGAGGGAGGCTCGTCGCGGGGCCGCTTGTTCATCGCGCCGGCTATCGCCACCGGGCTTCCGGGCGCCTGAGTCGACAAGGGTTTCGATTCGATTCGGTTCGCTTTGGGTTCAGAAGGGCGGAGCGACGCGAGTGTTCGGGTTTGTTGGGTGAAAAAAAAACTGAAAGACACGTTTGATGTGTAATGATATCACATACAGCTTTAAAAAAAAAACTATCACAAAATAAAATCATCTATAATATAGGCTCATCATATGAGGGATTATATTCAACACAGAAAGTTTTTAAAAACTGTTTGTAACAAGGAGTCTAATATAGTCATTTCTGCAGTAGTTGATGTTCCCTATATACCTTAAATAATAAATATCCGTCTTTACTTCATATTCTCTATATATATATGTATTGAATATAGTGCTAGTGATACTAATTAGAGATAATCCAGTTATTTTCAATACCTTTTTGGTCTATATGCAAAGAAGAAACAAACCTTGTAAGTTTGGACGGAGGAAGTATATACTCTTCTATATCATTTTAAGACAACTTCTACAATAAATAACATCTTAAAGTTGTCTCCATAAGATTCTACAATTTTTTAATTATGACATGAAAAAGTGTTATTGTAGATAATAACTTATATAATGGTGTTTTATGTTTTCTATATAATCGTATCTTCACGAAGAGATAATTATGCCCTCTTTCTTTATTTTTTTTTATATCAATAAAAATTTTACGTGACAAAGTAGTTAGATAGTTGATGTGGTATATTGTATATGCCGTGAAAGAATACTAAAACTCTCGAGTAGAAATGAGCCCTTTTTTCTGACCTGAAAACGGTCGTATACGTAGCACATGTTCCCAAGGCTATTATAAATTTGCACAACCCGCTAGTTGCTGGACAGTGGTTCTGTCTTCCCTACTCCCGTTAAGTGTTCACAAATGACAAGAGCTCCCGAGTCCGGTGGTGCGGCGGCCGGCTTCGGGCCGCCGTGGTTCGTGGTGCTCGGCATGGTCCTGGTCTCCGTCTGGGCCATCTCGCTCGCCATTTTCGTCTGCGGCCACAGCTCGGAGACGAAGAAAGCCGGCGGCGAGGTGGACAAGAAGGCCAAGAAAGCCAAGCCGACAACGACGGCAAGTAGGTCGACGCGCAGCCATGCTGGCGGTGGCCTCATTCTTGGTGCAGCAGCTGGAGCTATAGCTAGCGGTGGCGGAGGCGGTGCCTGTTGCGGCAGCGGCGGCGGCGGCGGCGGCGGTTGCTAGAGGTTTCTCGGATGCGTTTGCTTGCAGGAATGCACATTTATGCTTTGTGCGATTTTCTTAGATTAGTCGACGTAGAGTGGGTCTTTAATAGTAGTTTTCGCATGAGTCTTTGTACTTAATGTTTAGTTGTTGTCAGGTTACTTGGCTGCTAGTAGCTTGATATAAGGAAAGAACTATGAGTTATGTAACCTCTGTTAATTGATGGTCGAAGAAATATTTGCATCAGTTATGAGTTTGCTTGTTGTCAAATGAATGAGAGCTAGTAGCAAGTTTGATATTAGGCTTCTCTACTTTTTTCTCGCAGAAAAAAGTGGTTGTTTATGTTAGTAAGTTAATGTTGTCTTCAAAGAAATGTTAGTTACTGACTTTCTGGTGCTTGGCATCTATCTGAAATTCTGAATTACTCTTCAGTAGTAATGCCTTATGTATTAATTCTTTGTCGGTTGCTCCTAAGGCCATCTCCAACAGTATTCTCTAAATCTGGATCCCTATATCCTTATATACAGAATTCCCTAAAAAGATTCTTTCCCTATATCTCTTCCCTCTCCAACAGTATTCCTTATATTTCACTTTCTATTTTCTCTCTCCTATATTATAATGATATTTCATAACCGCCATATGATCCATATTTTTTTCCCAGGAAAAATTTGATCAGCTATTTTTAATTGCGGGAATTTAAAATTTGAAATTTATTCTAACGGTGAACGTAACGGCTATATTGCAACGGCTATATTATAACGGCTATTTTGTAACAGCTATATTTTTAGGTTATATATACTGGGCATGCACACAAGCCAACAATAATTTTAAAAGCCGTTGCTTCGCAAGATCTATGGATTTGGTATGCCTTTTTTGGTTTACCAGGATCTCACAATGATATTAATGTTCTTCACCGTTCCCCTCTCTTCGCAAAGCTAGCAGAAGGACAAGCGCCGGAAGTGAGTTATACTATCAATGGTCACAATTACACAATGGGGTACTATCTTGCAGATGGGATATATCCTGCATGGGCAACATTTGTGAAAACAATACCAGCTCCCCAAAGGAATAAGAAGAAATATTTTGCCCAAGCTCAAGAGGCAGCTAGGAAGGATGTGGAACGAGCCTTTGGAGTTTTGCAAGCTCGTTTTGCAATTGTTCAAGGTCCAGCATGTTTCTGGATCAACAAACACTAAGAGATATCATGACAGCATGTGTTATCATGCATAACATGATAGTTGAAGATCAGTGTCACATGAACATACACCTGAACTCTTTGAGTTTATTCAAACTCATCGTTCCATTCGGAATAGGGAAATTCACCACCAGCTTCAAGACGATCTAGTGGAGCACTTATGGCAACGTTATGGAGGGGTGTAATTTAGTAGTGTTTAAATTATGTACTAATTTATATTTTATATGTATTGTAATAGGAATCTTTAAATGAAGAAGTTTATGACTCTGTGACCTACTGAATATAATATTTTCAACAATAAGAACCCTTTACAACACTAATATCAAGAGTAAGAACCCTTTTCGACAGTTAGATACCCACATTGGAGTTAATCGTCAACAGGTCCCAGTAAGGTTGTTATCATGTTATGCACATACATTGCATGCTTTACCAGAACAATCAAAATTAGGGACATGCAATCTCAGATCACTTGAGTTGTATTCAACAAGAACCTTATTGCACCAGACCAAATTTGCACATGTATGCCAGACCAAACTTCGCTTCGGAGTTCGGATAGAGATTTTCACGTGTACGCCAGACCTAATTTGTATTGTAGCAGGGAAAGTCAGTTTACGCCGGACCACATGAAAACAGCCTGACACATATTCACTAAAACAGAAATTACTTAAGATCCAACCGTTGGATCGATTTGAAATTTTAACTGTAGAACCTACATTCGATTCCAAAGCTAACCCAAAAAGAATAAACTCAATCAGACCTGTGGATCTAGAGTTATGTCCTTCGCAAGACGGCTGATTTCCAAGGCTACGCCGGACCAATCTTCAGAACATGAAAGGCTACGATGAACCTATCTTTAAGAACAAGATTACCGAAGATCCAACCGTTAGATTGACATGAAATTTTAACTGTACAAACAAGATTCAGTTATGAATCTAACCCAATAAAAATTAACTCGATCAGATCTACAGATCAAAAGATATTACCTTCATAAAATGACTGAATCAGGTGATGACGGAAACTGATTTCAAAGGCTACGACGGACCTATCTTAAAAAACAAGATTACCGAAGATCCAACCGTTAGAATGACATGAAATTTTAACTGTAGAAACTAGATTCAATTTTGAATCTAACCCAATAAAAATAAACTCGATCGGATCTACAAATCAAAAGATATTACCTTCGCAAGATGATTGAATCAGGTGATGATGGAGTTCTTTGTCCAGAAGTTTTTTCTTCTACGCCGGACCACTTGAATTCTTTGTCCAGAAGTTTTTCCTTCTACGCCGGACCTCTTGGACTAGTCCTGCGTGGACAAGCCTTAAATCCTATGTGTGCGACGGATCACCTTGAATTGGTCCGGCGCGAACTAGGTTGAATCGCTAAGTAGTCCGGCGCGAACTAGGTTGAACCATTCTTTTTCTTTCCTGTCAAAATCTGAAACCCTAGGTTTTGGGCAACTCTGTTTTTGCTTAGATTGGAATTTCTTCTTGTTCAAGTTTTCTTTTTCTGATCTGTTTTTTCTCTTGATGTAAAACAACTTGTTTGAGTAGAAATGCAAACCAAGCAGGCTGCAGAAAGCTCATTGGAACCAAGTGCTCAGTGCTCAATTGAAAGGCATTACCCAGATATTGCAAAATTGGCATCTGAGCTATGATACAAGCATCCAATATTTTACATTGTCAAATTCAAAAACAAATTACTTGGAGTAAACATGTGTAAGGTCAAACTGCAAAATCACATCAGGGAAGGGCATCAATCCTGCAACCAAAAGAGAAAGCAATAAATAAATACCATTAACCCCTTGAAAATCTAATCCACAATCAACTGGAAGGAAATCAAAGGGGTTACTTTATGCCATGCAGTCTTCCATCCAAGCCATCAATGTCTGAATAATCAGCAACATCTTGCTTGATTTCTTCAAGGAGTAAACCAAAGATTGTGCCGCTCAGATGCTATTTCCATCACACAAAAGCCTTGCTTCGAGAATTTGGAGACAGAGGTCCCCAACAATGGGAGGCATTTGAAGAAGATAACCTCTTTCTGTAAGTTGCAAACGAAAACAACATAATCGATTAGTGCAGAGCTGCCCGATAAAAGTAGCACGTTCTCACATTTCACACGCTTAGATTACATTTACCCTTTTATGCATCATTAGGTGTAGCTACACAAAGTATCCATCGTGTAAAAAAAGAACTCAAGAAAGAAATACGAGCTTGAGTAATCGCCTTATCGACCTAGAACATAACTTAACTAATCTTGCATGAATTTTGAAAGTACAACCAGCTCGGGCATCGAGCACTTGCAAGAACAAAGGAGGTGGTTCATGTGCTCACAAATACCACATAGCCTCAGTTTTACATCGCCAACACTAAGTCATGAATTGGGTTGTCTACTTGTCTGGTCAGTTCCTAGCCACGAAAACATTGACTCTAGTCTAAGTCATGCATTGCAGATTCATCCAATCAAGTGACTACTAAAAAAATTGACAAGCAAGAACATGCCACATTTGTACAATCAGCATGGATATTCAAAAATCGGTACCAATGTGACGAATTAAGCACTATTTTGTGCTGAATCAACCATCTGAATCTCGCATGGGCAAGCACAACCATACAACACATCTAACACACCACTTATTATCGAAGCTAATCGATCTTCTCACTCATTTTCAGCCCATTTCACCCTTGGATTACGAACTGACCACCACGCCAGATCACTTAAACCGCTCCACCACACTACACAAATCAACGCGCACACGAACCGAGAAGCGAGAGGAAGAGAGGCGCGTCGTCTCACCTAACGGCGGTACTCTCTCCGCGGCTAGAGGACTTCGGTCGGCGTAGTTTCAAGACCGTGGCGCGGCCAGACGGCGAGGATCCACCTCCATGGATGGTGCGCGGATCCGGACGCCGCTGGGTTCACTTAGCGACCCCGGTTCCAATGGCGCGCCGCTACCGCATGAGGTCGGAGGGAAGCAGCCTCCACGACGGAGCCGGATGGGGACGCGGACCGGGTCGAGGACAAAGATGACGGAGCGGCGCTAGCCTCCTGCAGGGTCCTCGCGGGCGCAGGACGCACCGGCCGTTACCCTCCAAGCCGACGCCGAGCGGGATGGGGAAGGGAGAGAGAATTCTGAGATTTCAAGATTCTCTCTCCTATCCCCAAAGATAGCGATGTAAATCGGGAATCTGTTGGAGTGAAGATTTTACGATACTGTGCTAGGCATTCCCCATTTTCTCAGATAAGGCATGGGTATCGGTAAGCTTTTGGAGATGGCCTAAGGCTACGTACTAGCTCCTCCTGGCTTGAGATGTTTGCCTTTTGAGGTTACCATTGTCTTGTCGAATTATGAGCGAAGAACTTAACAGACAGTTCGTGTCTGATACTATTGAATGTCTGGTACTGTTGAGTTTAAGGGTGAGATGAATTTGTTTTCTATCTCTCATCTCAAATCTACTCTACACAGAGTCGTTATGTTCCATTATAAATATGTTTATTAAGTCTACAGAAATAGCAAGCACTTCATTGCAAACATCTTATTATAAAGTGATATAGCTATTGTGCGTCCGTGGTTTTTCTCGAAAAGGGTTTTCACTAAAATATGTGTCTCATGTTTCTCTTTAATCCTATATTTTTACCGTGTATTTTGTATTAAGTGATAAGCTACTGCCCTCGAGAGGAGGTGACTACGGAGGATGGCCATACGCTAGGAGTCATCGAGACAATAAAAGGGTGGCACCGACACATAGAAGATTCTATCGAGAGAGAAAAGAAAATCATCGAATCGGACGTCGGCTTCCTCGGTAGTGGCGGATCCACATAGGGACAAGGGTGTACAGCTGTACACCCAAAATAATTGACAAAAAAATAGTATTTAATAAGTAAATTAAGTGTATATACTTAGGGCCTATTTGTTTCTGCTTTGGATTCTCTAAAAAATGATTCTAGATTGTGGTTGTAGAGAAGTTGATTCTCCAAAAGCTAGAATTCAAAAGTACATATAAAGTGGATTGTGGATTCTAGTATATATAGGTGGGCTGGATTGTGATAATCGATTTCTAAAATCGGTTGTTTGTTTTTTATTTTGCTTTTGTGGCTAGAATTCAGAATCTAAAGCAAAAACAAACAAGCCCTTAGTAAGTGTGCTCAAAAATACTTATTTCAACCTTAAAGTCTATTTTAGTCTGTCCCACCCACTCTCTCATAATCTTCCCTACATGGCCCAATTGCTCAAGGTCTAGTCTTCCTCCATTTTTCAAACCCAACACCCAACTCCCTCTCCATTCCGTACGACGGTGTAGGCGGCAGGCGACAACCCGGCAATGACAGACGAAGGCCACTAGGCAAGGAGCAAGGCAGCGGACAAGCACCGAGCAGGCACAAGCACTAGCAAACGGGCGGAGGCTACATGGCAGGTGGCGGTACAAGGAGCGGCGCAAGGTAGCTTTGACTTCTGTGGCCGCAGTGAGCACCGATTAGGGAATGGAGGGTATGACATTAGCTCCGGCGGAGCAAGGAGCATGACGCGGCGTGTTGCAGGGCAACCATGTGGGCACGTCGATCGGTGGGTCAGGATGGCAACACCCGGCAGTGTAGGAAGTGGTGCTAAAACAATCAACATCAACAGAGTATTTCGCATCGATAACCACACAGGTGAATTTTATTCTGATTCTCTAATCAGAAATCCCCAATTCGCAAATCTATCAGCGTTATGTTAATCTGTAACAGTGAATCGTGAGTTTTGAAATATAGCATGAGAACATTAAAAATAAAAAGGAAGCGTACAGATTTTAATCACCAATCCTCAAATATCTAGTAGATTTTAAATAACTAATCCTCAAATATCTAAATTATTTCATGCGTTGTCTCTAATAAGAATAATTTGTATTTTGTATTTTTGCTATTTAGAAACATTTATATTTTACATCAAATAATATTTTTGTAACTCCGAACAATCATTCTGAAAATCTTGAATCCGCTACTGTTCCTCGGCCTCTCAGTGTTCTTGGTCAAATCCGAGGCAGACTTGGTCAAAGCATTAAACGTATCCTCGTAGGAAAGAAATCTCGGGCTCTCGGCGACTCAAAATCGGAGTCGGGATTGGTCTCGAATTGCTGTCGACTACAAATCCAGAAGAAGTCAGTGTATTTCGACAGTCCGAAGCTATATCAGATCTCGACACCTGCGGCGATTAAATATCGGAAGAAAGAGCCGCATAATTCCAAGAAAAAGCGCACCAAGCAGAGGAAGTCCTTGCTGTCGCCCTCCGACGACAGAAGAAAAGCAAGGAGGTGACAGTTGTGTGCGTGAAGCGTGAGGCAGCAGCTGGAAACTCCAGGCGGCAGTACGCAAGACCAGAGGCTCTGTCCCAAAGCAGTCTCGGACTCTCGGTCCTAGCTCTTTGCGTGGGGAGAAAAGCAATAGAGGATAGAGCAGTGCTGCAGAGTGCAGAAAACGACTCCCTCCACTGCGTGTTCCTGTAGCAACCAGTACGCAATAACTGTAGCAAAAAAACGACAGCCACTGTGCTTCGTGATTTCCTTCGGCACGGTCACGGTACAGTACCTCGTGTGCAGGATGCTAAAGTCTCCGCTAAAATCTATCTCCGGTTTCGTTTTGATACTGAATTTAACAGGTACGACATTCAGAAATAATAACGATGTGGTTTAGTATCTTGGCATCGTATATATGCAGACGTTGGTGTTACATAATCCCATGGCCATGTTCCCTGTCGTGCACGTCTCTTCTGCTCGACGCGTGCTTGGTCCACGCGGGAGCGTTTTCTTCTCTGTTTTAAGTCATGCGCGGTGTGGCCTTGATTTGTGGGATGGTGCAGGTTGTGCATGTAATGGCGCACACAATTAGAATCAGAAAAAACTACGCAATTCCAGCAGCACAAAAACTCTCTTCATGTTCTTCATCTTTTTTTTTGAGAGTTTCAGGCGTTTGTCCGAGTGCAATTGGTGCTCGCGTGTGTTGATCGAGCAGAGATTGCTGACATTTGGTATCAGAGCTAGTCTGATCCACGATGCCGCGCTCAAGCTCCGCGTCGCCCCAACGCACTCATTCTTCATCGCCACATCCCAGAGCTCGCGCTGACAGCAACGGCGGGAGTGGCGACGACCGCACTCTGGTGGTACACAGGACGGTGAAGGAGGTTGGGGGAACGGCGGCGTATCCAACACTGACACGCACCAACTACGACGACTGATCACTGATGATGAAAGTGATGCTACAAGCCTGTGGCCTCTGGGACGCCGTCGAGAACGACGGAACTTGAGCACGACATCGTGGATCAAACTTGCCTCAGCTCTAATACCAAATGTCAGCAATCCCCGCTCGATCAACACGCGCGAGCACCAATTGCACTCGGACGAACGCCTGAAACTCTCATAAAACGGATGGAGAAACTATTCCGTAGTGATACCATCTGAGCTTTGGCTCACCTTGATGCCGAGGTAGTAGAAGAGCAAGCCTAGATCGCTCATCCGGAATAGTTTCTTCATCTCGCCTTTGAACGCACCGATGTCATCCGTGCTGGGGCCGATGATGATCAAGTCGTCGACGTACACACCGACTATCAGCTGCGACGCCTTGCCACCACACGTGTACACAACGTGTTCGGAAGCGCTCTTGCGGAACCCCAGTGTCGCGAGGCTAGCGTCGAGCTTAGTGTTCCACGTCCTCGGCGCTTGGCGGAGACCATACAACGCCTTTCGGAGTCGGAGCACTTTGCTCTCTTGTTTGTCGACGACGAAGCCCGATGGCTACTCGACGTAAACTTCCTCCTGGAGATCACCGTTGAGGAACGCTGACTTGACGTCCATGTGGTGGAATTCCCAACCCTCTTGAGCCGCGACCGCGGCCAGGAGATGCACGGATTCCAGTTGCTCCACAAGAGAAAACACTTCCTCGAAGTCAATCCCCTGCCGCTCGACATACCCCTTGGCCACGAGTCGGGCCTTGTGCTTCACCACCTCGCCGTGCTCGTCGCGCTTCACCTTGAAGACCCACTTTAGTCCAATCGGGAGGTGACCTGCGGGAAGGTCAACGAGCTCCCATGTGATGTTGTCTTCAATCGAGCTCATCTCCTCGAGCATCGCCTTGCGCTAGCACTGATGTTGCTCTGCATCGCGGAAGGATGTTGGCTCGTTGGCTGTGGTGAAGAGCAGCTCCTCAGAGCCGAGTACGCATGGGAAGCTACGCGGAGTGCCCGGCCCGATGATGTTGTCAACAGTGCGAAACCGGAGTGGGGTATCATCGTGGTCGGCGTCCAGTGCTTCATCCAGATCGAACAGCGGCGAAGCGAATTCCACCGTGGGTGAAGCCATGGGCATCCCCACGCTCCCACCTAGTGTCGCCGCAGCAGGTGTACTTGGTGGCGCGTGATGAGGCATCAGCAAGCTTCCCTGTTTTCCAGCCGATTCGCCAATCCCCTCCGTCTCTGGCGCACATACAGTGGTATACTCAACTATGAACGACTCATCGTGGTTCATCGTACCTGGCTCGTCATGGGCGCTCCAATCCCACTATGCCACTTCGTCGAAGACGACATCACGCGTGACATGGACGCGCTTGCCGACGGGGTCGAACACTTGATACGCCTTGGATCCGGCCTCGTACTCGACGAACACCATCGGCGTACTTCGGTCGTCCAGCTTCTTCAGATGCGGCTTCACGTTCTTGACATGTGCGGCGTAGCCAAAGGTGCCGAGGAAATGCACCACCGGTCGCTTACCATGCCAGGCTTCATAGGGCGTCATCCCGTCGACGCTGCGTGTGGGCGCGCGATTGAGGATGAAGACGGCAATGGAGACCGCCTCTCCCCAGAATATCCCAGGAAGCCCCTTTGCCTTCATCATGCTTTGAGCCATAGCGACCACTGTCTGATTGCAGCGCTCGATGACTCTGTTCTGCTGAGGAGAGTATGGGGCCGTGAGCTGCCGCTGCACTCTGCGCTCGGCGCAGTGCTCGCCGAACTCCACTGAGGTGAACTCGCCGTCGTGGTCAGTGTGGAGAGCCTTGAGCTTGCGCCTTGTCTCCACCTCCACCTGGGCTTGAAATTGCTTGATCGGCGACGAAGCTTGATCCTTTCTTGCGAGAAGACACAGCCGCATGTCGCGGCTTTTGTCATCTGCCAGCAGCAGGAAGAAGCGATTGCCGTTGGGTGTCTTTGGTGCAATCGGGCCGCAGAGGTCGCCGTGAACTAGGTCAATGAGATATTACGTGTGATGCTTGCTATGCTCAGGGAACGATGCCTGTCGTTGCTTGCCAGCAAGGTACCCATCACAGACTTGATCCACCTGATCAATCTATGGGAGCCCTCGCACCATGGCATTTCGTGCGAGCTTGCGAAGAGCCTAAAAATTCAAGTGACCATATCTTGCGTGCCAGCGCCATGCATCCTCCAAGCTCCTTGCCGAGCACACAGGCTACGTGATGTCAAGGCTGAGCGTGTACAGCCGGTTGATGGAGCGGTTCACCCTTGCGAGTAGACGCCGCTGATGATCTCGGATCCTCATGACACCGCCATGAACCAGCACCTGGCACCTGTTCTCATCGAGTTGCCCGATGCTGATGATGTTGGTGGTGAGCCGTGGGATGTAGTATAATCCCGTGAGGGCGCGATGCTCCCCGGTCTTGCACGCGAAGAGGGCGGTGTCACGCCCTTCAATGTCGATGACGGATCCATCCCCAAACTTGACAGTGCCGACGACACCGGTGTCAAGATTGGAGAAGGCAATGCAGGATCCCGTCATGTGGTTCGTGGTGCCGGTGTCGAGATACCACAGCTGGTCGTCATGCTCATCCTCCCGGTCCAGTTGGGCGAGGACCTTGCCCTAGACCAACCAAAGCGGGCGGCATCACAACGTTGGTGGGGATTTTTTCGCAGAGGATTGCGGTGATGGAGGGGAATCTGCCGCCGTGACGCATGTCCTTTCCATGAGGAGCGTGGGCTCATCATCGTCACCTTGGGTCAGATGGGCCTCGGCCCGATTTGGCTTGCTGCAGCACTCCTTGGCCCAATGTCCAATTTTACCGCAGTTGTGGCACTTATCCTTCGAGGCATCGCGACCGCTACCGGTGCCCAAGCCGTCCCTTCTATCTCCGGCGCCGTCTGTTTCTAGACTTGGAGCAACCAGAGGATCACTTCCCCTGCTGCCGCTCCTTCATCCGCGCAGTCCACTCCTCCTTCGTGAGAAGTAGCCTCCCTCCAGTGACACCGCTAGGCGCCGGTTCTAGGCGATCCTCAGCCGCCTTGATTCTCCCAGTAACCTCCTCAACAGAAAGCATTGAGAGATCGAGCAAGGTTTCAATTGAGAGGGCAATTTGAGAGAGCTTGGGAGGCACGACGCGAAGGAGCTTCTCAACAACCTTCTAGGAGGGTTCTGCGTTGCCGAGGATACTCAGCTGGTTCACAAGCCCGGTGATCTGCAACGCAAAATCGTCCACCGTTTCTCTGTCGTGAAAGGCGATGCTCTCGAAGTCCTTGCAAAGTTGTTGCGCCTTCACCTTGCGCACTCGGTCGATGCCGACGCGCATGGTCTTGATAGCGTCCCACACCTCCTTGGCGCTCTCCTTGATGGCAAGCGTGAGTATCATTTCCGGCGGTGCGACGTGGAGGATGGCCTCGAACGTCGTCTTGTCCTCTCGAAGCTTGGCGCCGCTGTTCTCGACGGCGTCCCAGAGGCCGCGGGCTTGCAGCATCACTTTCATCATTAGTGACCAGTCACCGTAGTTGGTGCATGTCAGCGTTGGATACGCTGCCATTCCCCCAACCTCCTTCACCATCCTGTGGACCACCAAAGTGTGGTGGCCGCCGCTCTCGCCGTTATCATCAACACGAGCTCTGGGATGTGGCGATGAAGAGTGAGTGCATTGGGGCGACGCGGAGCTTGAGCGCGGCATCGTGGATCAGACTTGCCTCAGCTCTGATACAAAATGTCAGCAATCCCTGCTCGATCAACACACGCGAGCACCAATTGCACTCGAACGAACACCTAGAACTCTCAGAAAACGGATGAAGAAACTATTCTGGATGAGCGATCTGGGCTTGCTCTCCTACTACCTCGGCATCAAGGTGGGCCAAAGCTCATATGGTATCACTCTATGCCAGTCCACGTACGCGTCGAAACTGTTGGAGACCAGTGATCTAGCGGACAACAATCCTTGCCAAGTGCCGATGGAAGCTCGCTTGAAGCTGAGCAGGTTGAGCACTTACGCTTTGGTGAACGCCACTCAGTACCGAAGCATCGTCGAGAGATTGCAGTACTTGGTGCACACACGGCCGGACATAGCCTACGCGGTGGTCTACGTGAGCCGGTTCAAGGAGGAGCCGTGTGAAGGTCATATGGTCGCTGTCAAATACATACTGTGCTACATCGCCGGCACGCGCGACTACGGTATCCGCTACATGAGGAAGGACGACGGGCGACCGATATTGCTGGGCTTCAGCGACAACGACATGGCCGGCGACATCGACGACCGCAAGAGCACCACAAGGGTGTTCTTCTTCCTCAGGGAAAGCCCCATCTATTGAGTTGCATGCACCAGCCAGTTCACCCAAAAGCTTAAACTGACGAGGAAAGGTGGGCAATTCACTTATACTTCAACACTCCCCATCACGTATAGGGCTCCCTCAGGCCTAGGACGTGGAATAGAAGTGGGCTGCAATTATTTTTTTAATTGAGCCAACCGGGTCTTGAACTCGAGACCTCTTGGCTCTGATACCATATTAGGTTGCATGCAACAGTCAGTTCACCCAAAAGCTTAAGATGATGAGGAAAGGTGGGCAATTCACTTATACTTGAACACCATCACCTGGCAATCTCAGAAGCAGAAGGTGGTGACGCTATCGTCGTGCGAAGTGGAGTACATCGTCGCGACGACCGCGTGTCAGGGCATCTGACTGGGTTGACTTCTTGGGGAGCTCCTTTGCTCAGAGTTCGATGCCCCGATGCTTAGGGTGGACAACAAGTCCGCCATCACCTTAAGCAAGAACCCTGTCTTCCACGACCGGAGTAAGCATATCGATACTAGATTTCACTTTATCTGGGAGTGTGTTGATGGAGGGAAGATCCAGCTCGAGTATACGCGAACTGATGAATAGCTCGCTGACATACTTGCGAAGCTTCTTAGGCACGTGAGGTTTCAGGAACTTCGCGCCGAAATCGGTGTCGGGAAAATCAAGTGAACAAAGCAAGCATTAGGGGGAGATTGTTACATAATCCTAGCTCGTTCTTCCTGGTTTCCATTTTTCATCATTTCCGTTTGATTCGTGTGAGCATGGCCATGTTCCCGGTCGTGCACGTCTGTTCTGCTCGATGCGTGCTTGGTCCACGCGGGAGCGTTCTCTTCTCTGTTTTGAGTCATGCATGGTGTGGCCTTGATTTGTGGGATGGCGCAGGTTGCGGAGGTAATGGCGCACACAATTAGGACCACTAAGTCTAAGTTTTGTTAAGCTTTGTTTCTATGTAAGGAATAGAGTGAACATCAGAAAAAGCTACGCAATTCCAGCAGCACAAATACTCTCTTCGTATTCTTCATCCGTTTTCTGAGAGTTTCAGGCGTTCGTCCGAGTACAATTGGTGCTCGCGTGTGTTGATCGAGCGGGGATTGCTGACAGTTGGGGCCTCTTAAATCACAAAGGTACTAACATTGCCTGCAGCTCAACTGCTCAAGTAATGCTGTAATTTGATTACTGACAGCGTAGCTCAGTGGCAGTATGAACTCGACATCAAATTGAGAGTTCATGATCGAATCCAGTTCGACGAGCAGCAGTGTAGCACAGAGATTTCAAGAAACGTTAAACCCAGAACTCTCTGCATGGTCCAGGCACTGATGCTCACCTGCAGCCTGCAGGAGGGTGTAAGTTACTCTGGCTTACACTGAAACGTGCCTGGGAGGGCGGGACATGAAGCTGCAACAGGTGCTGTATGTGGAACGATGTAAGGCATATCAATGCGAGGAACTAGTAGTTCAACGTCAGCAAGAGCGGTCATCGCAGCCTTATCAGTAAGACCTTTATTTGCACTTCACATGCAAGTGCCCTCAACCGAGATGCCAAGAGATGCGTTAGGAAAAAAAGGGCCAGAAAATTGATGCACTTTGACTGCTTAGGACTGAAATGCATTTCTGTTCATGTTGACAATGTGCCATGAGTCCTTAACCTACGTACTACCACTAGGATATATCAGACTACCTGCAGAGATATATGAAGAGTTCTTTTACAGTGGATTAAAATCAATATAAGCCGTCCATTCCTTTGAATCTAATGGTTGAGATCAATTTAGATCTAGTTATACTACCACCTGTAGTATTGGTAGTAAAATTGAAATAGGGTAAAGGGTAAAAATTCCGCCATACTATCTGTCCTCTACGGTAAAACACGTCCTGTGATCCTGATGAATGACGGATGAATGGATAAGAAGTCTTTGAAGATCAACAGGTATTCGGTGAATCCAAAACTGTAAACGAATTAGGAAAAATCTAAAATACCTCTGATGAATGGATAGAAAAAGTCTAAAATACCCTTGAGAATGGATGGTTAGATTTGATTCCTACTACCACTACTTACTAGCTATGTAATCCACGTTAAATTTCTCTATATGAATGCCACTATCCATTTGTCCCAAGTCTCAACTTCCAGCACACAATACCTGTATGGCTCTATCCTGCATCCGAAGGCTCCAAAGTCCAAACTAGATTGTAGCGCGGTAATTCTAAAATTTAGGCTTTAAAGTTTAGAAGAACGAATCTCAATTCATTTTTCTCTCTCTGAAGTTCATACTGAACCGAGAGAAGTTCATTTGGATTCAAAACTCGGGTTCCATATGCACGAGAACCTGACCGAATGCACTCCAGCTTGAGCCAGAAAGCGGACTCTTTTGTCACAACTCTCATAGGGCCATGTCAATATGTGAGAATGAGATCACCGGATGAAAAAACAATGCAGAACAGCAATCCCAGCAGCTTCCTGAAATATGCAAGAGGATAATGGGATGAGTACAGAAAAGAACACCGCATCTGCAAAGTGTGCATGGTTTCCACGTTCCACTCTCCAGGGGACGCTAATGCTGGCAGGTGATCTGTTTCGCCCAAAGTAAATGTTACAGTCCGTAAAAGATGAGAGGTGAAGAGCAGCTTCTCCAACAGTAAGACCCGGGTGATGCAAAAGAGCCCATGTATGCTCAACAATCAACACGGGAGCGCTTATAGAATTTTTTTTATTTAATATTTATTTTTAATCTTTTTTTCAAAACTAGGCGTTAGGTTTTAGAAATTGCAAAACTAGACGCCGGTGGCCCGTATATGGGGCGATCGCCCCATATACGGGCGATATGTGCCTCTGCTAACGCCCAGTTAATCGAAGTAACGGCAGGACAAAAATCGGTCAATACAGGGGCGATAGCAATTTTTTTTTGTAATGTTAATTTCTCTGCGCTTGGCTCCCGAATGAGGCTCTGGCTGCACTTAAAAAGCCACCTGTCGCCCCTACATGGGGCGATCGCCTTTGTAGAGGGCGATAGGTGGCCTTGCCGTTACTCTAATTAGCTAGACCGTTACTCGAGGGACATATCGCCCGTATATGGGGCGATCGCGCCTAATTTTGCAATTTCTAAAACCTAACGCCTAGTTTTGAAAAAAAAGATTAAAAAAATATTAAAGAGAAAAAAATTCAGCGGTTATATGCCGCTCGGGTGGGAAATAACACCGTGACGCCCACGGCCCATCCCCAAGGCCCCAACCCACATCCAGCCCCACGACGCCTGTGAAAGCCAGCCTTCAACGCAGTGAAAACGGGAATGGCCGCGCGCGCCACCGCACAAAGCCGGCCTATCCACGTCATCTCACGCTTCTCAAGGTGTCTTTTCTAAAAAGATAAAAATTCAAGTGCTAGTAACTTTTAAACCGATTGTTCAATTCAAAATTGTTTGAACCATGGTGTTCTATATGACGAAATCTTCAAAAAGACTCCACTAACATATATTTCAGCTTAGTAATAAAAATCACACGTCATATGTCCTAGTAAATAAGACGTAATGCTACACACATTACCTCCTGATGTTCCAGTAGTCCATGGACGATGTATTGGTCCTTATCTTTTGAATTGGTTAGGGGTGTGGATTTTGTAGGTGTTGAATGTTCCCGTAGTTAAAACGAAATATTCTACATGTTTGCTTTCGATCGTTCAAACAGTTCATCATGGACGATATTTCACGCATTAAGTTCTAAGGGAGAATGAGTTAATATTCCACGTGTTTGTTTTCTGTGTTCCATCAATTCACCAGTGATTTTCCAACAATTTTTTGACGATGTTTGGAAGAAATAATAGATACTAGTGGCAAATCAGGTATGCTCGTGGAAAAATTCAAATCTATTAGTTAGTAGAACAATTGAAAATCCACCGCCACACCGCACACGGCCGCACCGCGAATAACCACCGATCGCACGGTGCAAACCACGGCCCGGCCCGCTCGGCCACACGCGGGCGATCCGTGGAAAGCGGCAAGCGCGAGCGGCACGGCACACCCGCGCACCGACTCGCCCACGCAACGCGTGCGCGGGGCTGCGCGCTTCTTCCAGCCGCCAAGCACTCGCCCAGCCTCGCCGCGCCGCGCCGCGCCGTATCGCACGGGCGGGACAGCCGCGCGGCCCGCGATCCACTGCTGACGGCAGGCGCTCCACGCCTCCTTCCACGGCACGCGCTCGGCAGCACGCAGACAAACAACCGTTCGCGTGGAAGTGAAGTGAACATGAGACTCTGAACGTCCTCGCGTGCGCGACTATGCCCTGTAGTATACGTCTGCTTCAATTGAATTTGAATCGACCACTCATCGTTGAAGCAAGTACATGATGTAATGTACGCGGGGTTTAGATCACACAAGAGTATGGAGAAGAACTGCTAGCATACAACTCCAGCACTAGAAAGCCGACGCACAAAACTGAGACCAATTAACACCACTGTCAGACTCCTGGTTAGCTCGAGATGCCCTCCAGAACTCAGTTTCTTCTTGGGCATTTACCACCAGTGTCTTGCCTCATATCAATCAACACACTGATACTTGTTTCTACTTTACATGTCACAACCAATAATAATAGAACTGTAATGGCCACTGAGATACTAACAACATCTGCAATGTCAGTTACAGGTATTCAGCAGAACAAGAGAAATACTCAAAGAAGCATCACTTACAAGGTACAATAACGTTTACATTGACAGCTCAAACAAGTACCCCTCAAATCGATTCAAGTACCATAGGTGATATCGAAAATTGCAAAATGCATAGAGCATGGGCTAGAGTTCAGCAGTTCAATGGAAAATAACTTGGGTTTTCCAGAGATGAGCTTACAGTCACAGACGAGTACCTTCCAACCAAGAGGTGTTCCACATCTTCACTTTCTTTGGCACGTCAGCTCAAATGCATTGTTTTAGATTCAGAACCACAAAAAGCCTAGAAGAATTCAAACTCTAGGTAATTATCTGAGCCCTTTTGGTTGGCAGCTGGTGCAACCTTCCCATTTGTCAATGGCACTTGCTTTGGGCGGCAATCGAGCTCAACAGGCTTTGGTATGTCTGGAGGGCTCGCACACCTTATCAGTGCCCAGTTCACACCCTCGAAGAAGGGATGCTGCTTTATCTCAGTAGCTCCACGCTTGAAGCCGAGTCGGTGCTGAGGGTCCTTGACCAGCAATCCCCTTATCATGTCCCTTGCCGAGAAGCTCACTACTGGGGACTCTGGGAACCGCAACGGCTGACCAACAACATTGAAAAGCGTAGCCCGATTGCCTGAACCCTTGAAAGGGGTCTTGCCAAACAATAGCTCATACAAGAATATGCCAAAGGTCCACCAATCCACCGCACTTCCATGGCCCTCCCCTTTTATTATTTCTGGGGCCAGGTACTCATGGGTGCCGACAAAGGACATGGACCGAGCATCAGTTGGCTCAGCTATGAGCTCCGGGAATAGGCTAACTTGGTTTGCAACATCAGTCTTTGACTTCTCCTTCTTGGTCTTGGATTTAGATTTGGACTTGGACTTTGAGAAGAACCGGGGCCCAAAGCATGTCGTTGGAGCAACACACGATGGCTGAATGCAGGATGGCTGAATGCAAGCAGGCTGGGCACAGTATGCTGCATTATTTCTCTGCAGTGCATCTAAGCCAGGATTTGCAGACTTGATCACAGTTGGGCTCACCGAACAGCGAAGAGAGAGGTCAAAGTCGGACAACATGATGTGGCCATCCTCCCGAACTAGGACATTTTCTGGCTTTAGATCACGGTATATAATCCCGAGCATATGCAGGTACTCCAATGCAAGGAGTACTTCTG
Organism: Otatea glauca; assembly: GCA_036346275.1. Classification (NCBI taxonomy): domain Eukaryota; kingdom Viridiplantae; phylum Streptophyta; class Magnoliopsida; order Poales; family Poaceae; genus Otatea; species Otatea glauca. The sequence goes on from CM070728.1 coordinate 16,537,434, forward strand.
CTACATAGAACCTGAAACATCAAGAGATCAAGTGCCAGTTTAAGTTAAATGCTTTAGCAAAGCTATTCAGTGAAGGTTGATTCAGCACAGCTTGATAGACATGTCAAAACTTCACCATAAGCACCTATACCTTTTGACACCCATGAAATCAACAATGATTATAAGCACTTCTAATCAAAGCATTGTAGAATTGTACAGTATTAGCATGCAATTTTCAAGGACATACTGCACCTTCCTCCTGATTATCGTATGCACAATAAACAGGTCATGCATTAGGATGTAAAAATACATAAATATGTCATATGCAACCTAACTACGTCAATACGAACCAAAAATAATGAAAGAATGTAGAAGATTAGATAAGAGACATGATACTACACCTAGTAAACAATGCTAACCAACAACTTATTCATGATGTTGAATTTATTATTAGCAGAAGGAAGTATGTACTTTGCTGCTTGCTCTGAAAAATGTTTTCCAGGCTGCCTTTGTCGAAGAGTGTGCAGGTCCCCTCCGGGGCAGAATTCCATAACCAGACATGAAAATTTATCTGTCTCAAAGTGAGTATATAGGGTTGGTAGAAATGGATGATCCAGGGACTGCAGTATCTCCCTTTCAGTCTGTGCTCGAAGCAGCTTCTTCCGACTCGCCAAAGATGCTTTATCCATGACCTTCATTGCAAAGTAACTCCTCGTACCACTCAATTCAGAGAGATATACACTGCCAATATCACCAGAACCTAGCTTCTTGAGCAGCCTAAATTGGTTCAAACCAAGAACACCATCCCTGGATTTGACTACTTGGATAGCTTCCCACCTTGAATCATTCCCTTTGTGCGGCTTCGTGGTGGCGCTGCTCATGCTGCTGCACGAGCTCTCATCACTTATGTCGCTGCTTGTGCTCGGGCGGCACATGCTGCTCTTCCCACTCTCAGTAAAATCAGCCCGGTCACTCATCTTAGCACTACCACTGGTGTTCCTCAAACTATTTGTCCCATCACTCACTTTGGCAGAAGCAAAGCTATCACTTGTACTACTCTTTTGCGACGTCTTCTTTTCCTGATTCCCATTACAATCCAAGTTTTGGATCTCTTTTAACTCACCAGAATCTCCCTGTGAGGCTAATGGCGCATCCAGGACCCCAGACTCTGAAGAGAGGCCTGAAGGTTCCTTTTCTATCATAGAAGCTGGAGACTCTTGCTGCTGGTGAGATGGAATCTCCTCCTCCGAAATCTCCTCAGCAGCAGGTTCTTGCCTGTCATCTTTCCCTTTTTCCTTTGGCTTTGCCGCTTGCCCAGTCATACTTTGTGAAGCCGATTTGGAAGACATGAACTGAGCAGCTGATCAGAAACACACGAACGAACAATCTAACAGGCCAGTGAACACCACAAGCTCTCCAACTCCTCCAAAGTTCAAACATTCAGCAGGGCGGTCAGTACTCACAACAGTACTGATTAAATAATCCCCGACTTCTCATCTGAAAATCAATTTGCCCCCATTAGCATATCAACAGAATAAATAGGATTTGTTTGACAGAAGTCGCAATCTTCTATCCAATCTATTCACACAAATCATACAGCAACATATGCACCAAAAGATAGAAGGAATCAGAACATCGCCAAGAAATCAAAACCACTGGGTGAACAATCCAACAAAAAGAACCAAAGAAATCAGCACTGGAACAACAATCTACAACGAACAAGAGAGTTCTGAAAAAGGGGAAATCTTCCCAGAAATCTACGAGCAAAGAAATCACCTTGCCGGCTCATACACAAGCTACAACTACGCATTTGACAGATCCATCCAGCGCCCCACTTCGTCGCATCAACACTCACCACCCAAAAGGCATAGCACAAGAAAGAAGGCCTAGAACTAAAAATCACACAAGCCCCCACCCCAGTGCCGCATCTCCCAGAAAAATAGGGCGCAGTGGGCCAGAAGCAGAGATTAATAACAGAAGGAAATCTTTTAGATATCCCCAAAGAGGATAAGGAAAGGCAAAAGAAGGAGCAGTACACACATTGCAACCTGGAACAGCTGCAAGCTCACAAGGCACACAACCCTTTGTCCCCCTTTTCTCCCCACAAAGGAAGAAGCAGGTATGATGGAGGAGCACACCGGAATCATATGAGCAACAGCACAGCACATACACATGTGGTGTGCCGTGTGCACACCCACATCCACATCAAGACATGGGAGCACCAACTCCAGTGGCCATTGAATGCAGAAAACGGAAGATTTATAAAAGAAGTACAGTGAGGGGGAAAGAGAGATAGAGGTGGATTAGATCTAGAAAGTGATGGGTGGCATTAAAGCAGCAGCAACAGATCAAGAACGAACATCCCCACCTGAGGAAAATGACACCTTAATCAATCAATCAGCCAGCCAGCCCGGGAGGAATATATCGAAAGCGGTGCCTACCTTTGCTAGGGCCAAGAAGCCATGGTGGCTGGTGGTGCTCAGCTCAGCTGCTGGCAGGTTGTGGGAGGGGAGATGCACCGCCTATGGGATATTCACAGAGGTGAGCCATGGCAATGGCAAAAGGCAAAACTGGAGCTGCATACTGGCCAGTGCTTTTGGACTAGTGACTAGTGAGAGTACTAATTGGTGTGGGTCTTTAGGGCTCAGGCTGCAAAGTGCAAAGAGACAAGTGTGTCGACACTGTGGAGAAGGGAATGGACGGGTCAAAGGTGGTAAAAAACTGGGCTTTTTGGGGCATAAACAAGAGCAGTTAGTGAATAGTGACACACTAATCTAATCTCGGTGTCCTTACGGGGAAAAAATCCTATTGCCTTTGAAACAGAACGAGCGAGAGAGAGGGATGGGAGAGCAACGTGCGGCAATATGTGGCTGCCTGGCTGGGGTGTCTGTTTATATAGGTTCGGTAAACAGTCAAACAAATGGAAAGTTTGAATACAATTGGAAACAAGAAAATCTATCTATCTTTCTATCTATAACTAACTATACAAGCAAATCTATATACAAGGAAAGGTATTTCCAATAATAGCTAACTATACAAGAAAGTTATTTCCAATACGCGTCCGCAGTCGTTGCGTGGTATACGGATGAGGTCGAATGGAAGTCACGGAATAACTGCGTAGGGAGCCCCTTGGTCATGATGTCGGCGAACTAATGAGCTGACGACACATGTAGAACACGAACTTCACCAAGAGACATCTTCTCTCGGACGAAATGAATGTCGATCTCGATGTGTTTTGTGCATCGATGCTGAACCGGATTGGAAGATATGTAGACGGGGCTAACATTGTCGCAGTAAACAACTGTAGCATCGGTAAGAGGGTGATGAAACTCATGAAGTAGTTGACGGAGCCAACAACACTCACCGACGGCTCGATATTCGATTTCAGTGCTAGACCTAGACACGGTGGCTTGGCGCTTTGAGGACCACGAGATCAAGTTGTCGCCGAGGTAGATGCAGTAGCCTGACGTGGAACGACGTGAGTCGGGGCAGCCTGCCCCATCGGCGTCGGAGTAGACCGTCAGCGTTGAAGCCGGGGACGAGCCAATGGAGAGACCGAGATCCAGAGTGCCCTTAACATAGTGCAAGATGCGCTTGATCAAGGCAAGAAGAGGCTCCCGAGGATCGTGCATGAAGAGGCATACGTGTTGAACAACATACGCCAAGTCCGGGCGTGTCAACATCAAGTACTGAAGAGCGCCGGTGAGGCTCCTGTACTCGATTGGATCGATGACTGGAGCGCCGTCGGTGGCGGACAGCTTGGCACGAGTGCCAATGGGGTCGCTGTAGAGTGACACTCGACTATGCCCGCGCGCTAGAGAAGCTCGACGTCATATTGTCGCTATGACAGGAAGAGCCCTGCTGGACGCCTAGTAACAGAGATGCCAAGGAAGTAGTTGAGCTCACCGAGGTCTGTCATGGCAAACTCGGAGTGGAGGCAGCGAGTAATCCAATGGAGAAGCTCTAGAGTCGAGGCCATGAGGATGATGTCGTCGACGTAGAGGAGGAGGAAGGCGAGGTACTCGCCGTCCCTGTGAACAAATAGGGATGTGTCGCATGCTGAGGCGATGAATCCCATAATACGTATGTGCGAGGCAAACCGTTGGTACCACGCGTGAGGAGCCTGCTTGAGGCCGTATAGGGACTTGTGAAAATGACATACATGTTCAGGGCGAGATGGATCCATGAAGCCTGAAGATTGTTGGCAATAGACAATTTCATCGAGAGTGCCGTGGAGGAAGACGTTCTTGGCGTCTAACTGATGTATTGGCCATGAATCGTGAGGTAGCCAAGTTCAGGACGACCCAGATTGTGGACAGCTTCACAATAGTACTGAAGGTCTCGTTGAAATCCACGCCAGGCTGCTGGGAGTACCCGCGAACAACCCATCGAGCTTTGTGGCGAGCGAGGGTGCCATCTGAATGGAACTTGTGCTTGGAAATCCATTTACCAGAGACCACATTAGCACCATGAGGCTGAGGATCAAGAGACCACATTGTGTTGTCCATGAGCACCTGATACTCAGCGAACATTGCTTCTCGCCAATTGGAATCGGCTAGTGCGCTCCGATAATTAGAGGGGATTGGCGAGGCACCAGAGTGTACCGACGAGAGGTTCATCTGGTGGACGCGCTTGACAATACCTACGACAGCGTGCGTCGACATGGGATGACGCGTGGGAGTAGGTCGTTGTAACCGTCCCACTCGACAAAGCGGTCAAGACGGCGGGGCCCGGCAAGGGTCGGGACAGGAGCTAGTGACACCAGGCGAAGTGCTAACGACGCCTAGGCGTACGCGGGTGACGCCTGGGCAAGTGTAGCCAACACCTGGACGTCCTCCAGATGCACCTGAGTAGGCGTGAGCGACGCCTAGACAAGCACGGTGATCGAGTGAGAAGCAAGTTTATGTGGAGCTAAGGAAGACGTGTTTGGATAGTAGAGGCATCCGAAGACACGGAGGTGGCTGAGATCAGGAGGCTGTTGTGGAGTTTGTGGTAGGGTGTGAAGTTTTGGATGGAGAAGGATGGTCCACGATTTAGAAGGTATGTGGCGACGGCGAGTGTCTCAGCTAGTATGGAGCGGTTATGAAGGCATGGAACAGGAACATGCACACGTTGTTGTTGAGGGTCCGAAGCGCGTATTCTGCCTTACCGTTATGCTACGACGTATATGGACAAAAGAGGCGGAGGAGGATGCCGTGGACAACATAGAATGAGGAGAACACCGAGTTGATGAACTTAGTGCCATTGTTGGCCTGAATGGCGCGGATGGGGGAGCGAAATTGAGTGTGAGCATACGCGCGAAACTGAACCAGAATGGAGTGAACATCGGATTTTTGTTTTAAAGGGTAAGTCCAACAAAAATAAGAGAAATCATCGATTATCACTAGATAATATTTGTATCATGAGTTGTTCAAAACAGGGGAGGTCCAGACATCACAATGAATCAACTCAAAAGGCTCCGATGTGAAGGAACCAGAAATAGGGAAAGGCAAACACACTTGCTTGCTAATTTGACATGCATGACAGGTAATGAGATCAGCTTTATTACATGAGATAATAGATGACTTTTGGAGGACATCAAGGGTGTCGTGCCCGGGGTGACCGAGGCACTGGTGCCAAAGGTGAGCGGTGGCGGTGAGGGCGACATGGGCACGTGCAGCATATGGTGGGGAGGCCGGCAGGAAGGAGTAGAGATCCCCGTGGATATTACAGCGAAGAGTCATACGTCAGGTCTTGAGGTCTTTGAGGAGTTAAATTCGATAGAACATGCATTATCTCGTGTGAACTAACAGACGGAGATGAGGTTTTTAATGAGGGAGGGAACAACGAGGATGTTGTTTAATTGAAAGGTAGATGAAGGTGTTTGGAGAGTGGTGTTACTGCGGACAAAAGCACGAGTGGTTGTGCCATTACCAATGGTAACGGTAGAAAGATAAAAAAGGTGGGAAAGGGGTTGGAGATTACCATCATCTGCCGTCATGTGCGAGGAAGCGCCAGAGTCCATTATCCAGCCGTCCTGGCCCTGGGTGGAGAGGTTGTTCATGGCCGCGATAAGAGCGGCCTGATCCCAGGTTGGTGCAGGAGACGGGGGTGGGGATATGGTCGACGGGGGCGGACATGGTGAACGCCTGAGCAACAGTAGGGGGCAAGCATCGAGGATACCGACGCCGGGATGTGGGCGCCCAGTGGGGGCGGCATGCCCTACCATAAGATGAAGCATACCCATGAGCCGACCGGCGTCGATGTAGCCGAGGGGGTATGGCAAGGCGGAGCACCACCATAGGAAGGTGGTGGGGGCGCCGAGGACTGACCAGAGCGCAAGTCACCAGGGTGCTGCGCTGGAAGTTGGCAAAGAGCGCAGTGGTCGAGGCGATGCAGGACTCGTTCTCCATGCGCATCTCCTGCAGAAGGAGCATGGAGCGCATGTTGGTGAACGTGGGCAGTGGGGACGTCATCGAGATGTGCGTGGCCTCACTGGAGAAGCGGGGGTTGAGGCTGCACAGAGTGTTGATTACGAGAGCAGGGTTGTTGATGGGGTAGCCGACGTCACGTAGTGAGTCAGCGACGATTTGATCTTCTGGAAGTAGTCCATGATGGACATGGAGCCCTGGATCAAGGAGTGGAACTCGCTATTGAGGTAGATGGCACGGGTTTCCTTGTTGTCATGGAACAGAGATTCCACGTGCGTCCAAAGGGTGTAGGAGACTGATTAGGCTCCATGACGACAACGAGGATTTTGGCGGAGATGGAGCCATACAGCCTTGTTAGCACGATGAAATCATCCTGCTCCTAGTTTGCGTCGTTTGCTGTGGCGGTGGCATTCTTGACGTGAGGAAGGAGCAGAACTTGCCGCAGAGCGCGAGAAAGAGGGTGCGTCACATGGTGTAGTTCGAGTCTTGGAAGTTGTAGATGACAGGTAACCGGATGGTGGCGGTGTGCACCAAAGGTGGCACAGTAGGGGCAACTCTTGTGGTCAGCTCGGTTGAGGTGGACATGGTGCCGTGGGGTTGGGTTTATAGCAGAATAGTGGATTGGGTCTATTCTGATACCATGAAATAGAACGAGCGAGAGCATTGCACGACAATACGTGGCCAGGGCGTGCTTATATAGTTTCGGCAAACAGCCAAACAAATGGAAGGTTCGAATACAATTGGAAACAAGAAAATCTATTCTATCTTTCTATCAATAGCTAACTATACAAGGAAAGGTATCTCCATAATAGCTAACTATACAAGGAAAGCTATATTCAAAGAAAGTTATTTCCCATAGCCTTATCAAATTGGACCCCCTTCTAAACCATAACAAATGACAACACAAATTTTGAAGTATCTACCCAATTAACTTCCCCGTTAAACTAGGAATTCCATTAACTCACACCATATTCCCGATTCTGTCGGCAACAATCGTTCAAGTATTTGATCGGAGCTTCTCCAAGGACCTTGCGACCGGCACACAGTAGTGCACGGCGACGGGCACACAACCTCGCGGAACGGCGGCCGGCACCACGACCTCGTGGTCGTGGCACGGCGGCTGGCGACTGGCAAACTGCTCCGTCGTTAGCGATCAGATCGAACAAAAGCTCACCGATCATAGCTCATTTCCCCTTTTGATGAACTATGTATAGTGTTTTGCTGTACGAATTGTTGTTATCTGATTTTAGCAAATACTGCTCAGATTTTTTTTTATAAAAAAGATCGCTTTGAGTTTATATGCGTGATGTCACAAATCTGGAATCAAGTATGTGCTCCAAGAAACAACATATGAGATTTCGTAAGGATGAACAGCATGAGCACCATACTTGATTCCAGAGCTTATCTCCTGGACATGAGCAGGGAAACGAACTTATCTCAGAACCAAGATAAATTTTGAGAGTAAGTTTGTTCTATTTTATCACCGATTCACCATCAAGCTTTTCAGGATCATCCTCGTAGAGATGATTAGGGACAACTTTGTCGCCAATCAGTTGCTCATGAGCTGAGCTCGTCGAATAGAATCCTAGTTTGGCATCAAGAATCATGCCGGCTTCTTGCTATAGAGACATCTCCGTGCTAATCTATATGTTCAACCGGTGAAGGAGAGGCGGCGAACTTGGAGATGAGAAGACGTGTAAATATGATAAGTCAGTGGGATTGATGCTTGAAGATTTGTGTTGCCACCTGTTATAGTTTGGAAGGGGTCTAACTTGATTAGGCAATAGACCTGATCTTATAGGATTTTTCCCCTGTGCTTAACTGCTTGGGGTTGGGGTAACTGCTGGTACAGGGTGCAGGGCGTGGCCTCTCATGCCCTGAGAGTCCCAGGCCCAGAATTTATTTTACATAGCAAGTAAACTGACCGGTGGTGGAGATTGATCCTAACCATTCATTTTACCGATTTAGAGTCTAAAAAAAGTTTGGTAGTTTGTAGGGAAAAAGGTTTTCTTTTAGAGGTTTAGGTAGACGAGTAAAGTTTGAGAGATGCTTTCATGCTTTTGTATTTTACATTTGTATAAATATTAAAATATGAATTAAAAGTAGATGGGATTATTTACTCCTTGGCTTGCTTCAAGATTTGTACAACTTATATTGAGAGGGAAAACATTGAAGCACTGCTCGTAAAGTTTTATGTGAAAACAAACTCGATCCAACTTGTCAGTTAAGAAGATTGAACCTGCTGGAAACCTTTGAATTTCAGTGCATTTTTGCGAAAGTTGCATCTTTACAACTTATATTGAGAGGGAAAACATTGAAGCACTGCTCGTAAAGTTTTCTGTGAAAACAAACTCGATCCAACTTGTCAGTTAAGAAGATTGAACCTGCTGGAAACCCTTGAATTTCAGTGCATTTTTGCGAAAGTTGCATGTTTTCTGCGAAATTTACGTAAATTTTTTTCGTCCCGAGCAAGGTCTTGAATCGTTGATATTTCACACAGTAATAAAACAGGCTCAACTATTGACCATGTATTGTTAGTTCAACTTCCAAGGCACATAAGTTTTACGGCTTCATATAAAGTTTCTTTGAAAAGTAGCGTGTTCTCTAAATGTTGCTGAGTAGCAATAACCTTTCACATAATCACTGCTAATTAAGGGGCTGTGTTTCAGCTTTGAGCCAAAAACTCTTTCAAACAGCATGGCTGCAAAGCAGTTGGGAAGCTGAGCCACAGCAGAAGCACCCCTAAAAGCTGCAGCCGCTGGGGAGGAGCTTTTCAGCTGTGGCTTCGCTTGACCGCCTCCCATCTCGCTCACTCCGCTGCCCTGCCTCGTTGCCTCCACGTCACCTCCCTACTCATCCGCCGCAGTGCTTCGCTAGGTTACTGCCTTCCTGCTCGGTTTCCCCCTAAAAGTTACAGCTGCAGCAGCCAGTTTGCCAAACGGCATAACAAGAAAAGCTACAGCCGCCAGCTACAGCTGCTTTACAGCCTAGCAAACTAAAAACAGCTTTTTAGCCTAGCTATAGCCTCTAAATAGTCTCCGGTCCACGGCCGGCAGTTTCGATAATGGAGGATAAAGTATGGTGCTACTATGAGCATTCCCTAATTTCCAACTCCCAAAGCAGCCTTGGAATCATATACTTATCTCAAAATTTCGAGTAGAGTGATTTAACTAATTACCCTTGAATTTATTTGATGGTTAATCTTGGTTGGGGTGCACCAATCTTGAGGGCTAGCAATGAAGCTAGAACCAAGAAATTGAAATCATAGCTGCTAAGGCCGAGGTCTTTCTGCTTAGCCTCATACAGACAGGTGTATTAACTTACTAACAACAAGAACACGAGAAAAAGAACACCTGCATGTACAAACTGAAGATACACAAAGAAACTATACTGCTTATTTGGTTTTAGAAAATAACTAGTAAAAATTAATGCTTAGACTTGCTTAAACTTTGCTACCTGTTGCCGGTTGCAACTTCATTGGCATGTTTGGCCCCATCATTTGATCAAAATCTCAAACTTCATACCTGGGCAATTAATAAGACAAACACACCGCTAAACCAGGTTCAGGAAGACACGAAAACAAAAATCTGAAAACTGCATTCAAATGGATATGAAGATTCGAGCATTTCCTAAGCATTTCTTGGTTGTAACCTCCATCTGTTATCCTTTTGAGCATTACAATTGGCCAAACGATTTGGCGCCTCGTGCAGACAGCAACCTGAAAACTGCCAATCGACGAGCAAAACGGCGACATTCTAAACGTACGCCATCTCTTTTCTGTCTCCTCTTCTTTTCGCTCTCTTTTCCCTATCACTATATACCTTTCCGGCTATTCTACGTGGTCCATGGATCTGTACATACATATGACATATCGTGGAATCTTTGAAGTGTTAGATATTCTGGGAAAGAAAAACTTTGAAGCGTTAGGTAAGTGACTTAGTGTTAGGTTATGTACGCAGAACACTTGACCATTCCCTGGCTAATTGCCGGTTAAATTTGCAGAACAATGGCGCAGTAGTCACTTGCCGGTTGGTGAGATCGATGACTAGGCTGGCATAAACAAATGGCGACGCTTTGATTAATCTCAATACAACAAAGCCTAGGTTTGGAGCCATGAGCACTGGCACATGGAGCCCCTCATGGCCAAAAGCTAGCATCAATTAACAACTAACTAAGATGGTCTCAAACTAGTACTAGCACTGTTTAAAACTCTGAGACTGCAGCATGCATGTGCAGCGGCACAAGCTGGATGGATACATCATCATACAGGGCTTGGGATTTTGATCGCGACAGAGAGATCAGAGCAGGCAATTAACTGCGAGTTTAAGTATAGGTCTAGTGATAAGTACACGGACAGAGCATGGCTACCTACGTACTTGTCAAGCTGATGCAAAATCAGAGATGATGTTGAACGATGCAACGGTCAGGTTGTTCTGCTTCATCTGCACAAGGAGATTATTTTGTCCCAATAAGTGATGATGGTCGGTTCAAAAAAAAAAAGAAGAGAAAAAAGAAGAAGTGATGATGGTGATGGACACTGGCAGGTGAAAGAAAGGCTAGTACTGCTAAAGATTATTATTGTGCAGATGCAAAAGATGCCCAAAAACAAACATTACTGATCTTTGTCGGTCACGTACAGGTAAAGATGAAAGGTAAAGAGACGATTAGGAAAAGCAAGGGCCAAGGGGAAAGAAAAGAAGAAGATTTCCACAGTTCCATGCATAAACACGCATCAGCAACTCAACTGAGGCATGAAAACATCAGGCCAGTAGGCAGGAAAGCGATCGCACAGATGGATCCAAGAAGGCAGGGAAAATGTTAGGCAGTTGCAGAAACCAGAAAGCAATTAGGTAGATCGATGGAATGGAAGGCAAGGGAGTTGGGTTGATCCGAGCATGGACGAGTATAACCGACGGACACACGACACCCTGCCAGCGACATGGTCGTTCAGCAATGTCTCGCTGTCTCCCTCTCGATCTCCACGGTTTGCGACGATCTACATGAGCTGATACGCATCACATGCCGGTGGCAAAGTTGCAGCTCGGGTTTCTTGCTTTCGGAAAGATGGACAAACTGGCTGCTTTTCGGAGCAGGGAAAATGGGCATCTCCATTTGTTGGTTACAAAAAAAGATGTCAAGAAAGGTGTAGGTAAAGGGCAATCTCATCCAGAAAAGCACTTTCACTCACAAAGCAAGTAAACTTAGTCAATCAAGGCTGTAGAGGAAGAAGAGACCAACTTGGCATTTGTTTCCAATTCAACAGTGCGTAGTCGTAACACCGGTGTCTAGTAAATGAGATGATTTTCACTGAGAAACTCTTGATTATTTTTTTCAAAATGAATACAAAAAGTGGAGGTAAATAAAAGAACACTAATGTCCAGTTTAGGACCTTTAAGGTACCTTTAGCTTCCAAAATGCCATTAAACCCCTAAACAGCTTAGTTTTTAAGCGAATTTTAGTATAAGCTAGAAGCCACATATAACTGACAAAAACCAAAAGCTGAACATCTACTTTTTGTAATTTATTGTTGAGAAAAACTAGCTGTTTGTTAAACGGCCACAGCTGCTTTTCAATGTAAAAAGCTAAAAAAATGTAATTTTTCAGAAAAAACTTAGGCTCGCTAAACAGCCCGTAAGATGTTTCTAGGAAAAAGATAAAGAAAACAAAGCTTTTTTTGTAAAAAAAAAGAGAAGAGAAAAAGTAAGAAAGAAGCCCATAGCTTTATACCTGGGCATAAACGCATAAACCGAACTACGAAAGCGGGCCGAATAGAAGGATTGGGCCAAGGCCCATTGGCGCACTTCTAAGTTCTAACCAGTAGCCACTGCCCCATTTGGCGTTAGTGTCTTGCCGGAGTCGTCGACGGCTTGGAGGCGGGGATGTTGCGGTCGGTGCTGCGCCGGGGAGGGGCGGCCGTGAGGCAGGCCGCGTTGGCAGAGGGATCGACGGGGGCCCTTCTCCGGCTGCGCGTGGCGGAGCGGGAGCGCTTGCGACGGCGGCGGCGCGACCCGGGCCGCGACGAGTTCTTCGTGCCAACGCCGGAGTCGCTGGCCTGGCTCGACTCGGTCTCCCTCCCCATGGTCCTCACCGCCGCAGCCGTAGCCCTCTTCACCAAGCTCCTCATGATGGTTGGTATCCTCTACACCCTACGCCTTGTCGCTGATGTCTCCTAGGGTTAGTTGCTGATGCAACTACTATGAATTGGCTTCAATACGAAGTGAATCAAGTGATGAGTGCACTGTATATGTGTCATGTGCTACGCTTGATCTTGGTGCGATAGTGTACAATCTTTGGATCGCAAGATATGAGCGTGAAGAGATGTAACCTGCAGGAACAAGCATAAATTTTTAAGTGGTTTATACATGGAGTGGTTGTGTCAAACGACTGCATACAAAGGATTTCGAGATGAGAAACTGCAGGCTGTCCTATTAGTTGTCGATGTCGCTTCTTGGTGTGTAAAGTGTTTTTCTTTATCTATGGTAGAGCCTATCTAAATTTGTGTTATCCGAACATGGCTTTGTAGTATAAAATCCGTTTGATGTTACACTTCAGTTCGCCTTTTTTTCCTAATGGTTCAATCCTAAAATGTTTTTCCGATGTCACGTTACTTATTTATGAACCAGTCACCTTAGTTTTTTATTACCGGCCTTGAACATTCTTCCCTTGTAAACTAAATCATCAAGACCACTCTTTGGAATCAGGATTGATTACGTACCTACTGCATAACGTGCATGGTCATCAAATAAGCGAAAATCAATGGTGTTTGCTTCTAAATTTCAGAGAAATCTTGTTGCTGTTTGTTGGGAAATTAAATTATGTTCTGAATGTTACTTGCATGTTTTGTGGGAAGGAACATGAAGCAACAGACCAAGAAAGGAGAGAGGGCAAGATAAAAAATGGTCACCCCGATCAAGGAAAAGTAAGGATGCTTACTCGTGAAGAATGGGATGAGATCCAAGAAGTCAGGCCAAGGACCCCTTTTGAATCGAAGTTAGCTCGTCCACATGCCCGTATAAGAACTGGGGAACCAGTACGGCTGGTTAGTAGCTGACAGAACTTTCTTATTATCTGTTCATCCACCGTTTTGCTTCCCTACTGACAATAGATGCTTCAATAATTCATAGTGGTCAGCAGGGTTCACAAAACCGTCGAAAACTGCTCGAAAATCGCGGTTTCGATTGTATCGAGCCGGTTCGAGATTCAAAACCGGTCGGTAAACCGGTCCAATTAAAAAAATTCAAAAAATTCGGAAAAATTTATGCGACGTAAAATGGTCGATAATCGGTGAAAATCGCTCGATTTTTGATGAAATTTGAGCAAAAATCGCTCAAAAATTCGGCTCTAAGAAACATTCAATTGGTCGGTCGATTTTCGGTGAAAACCGATCGATTTTTGATTTATTTTTTTTCAATTTTTTTGATTTCTTAACCCTTCAGTTTCTGGCGATTTTCGACTCGATATTTCCTATTTTCGAACGGCTTTTTCGAAAACGATATTGTGAACCCTGGTGGTCAGTGGATGATATTGTGTACACTGTTGTATGTTTTAACAGCTTACAGCCTCAATACCCCCTTACATCTTGATTTTACTGGCATTGTCAACTAATTAACTACTTTCTTTATACTGTTTTAAGCATTGAACCATGTTTTGTTTTATAGCTTGTGGTAAGACTTATCTTCGTATCCCTGCCTTGTAGGACAATGTCAAGGATTGGGCTATTGATGTGATCACGGATGCTTTTACTAGAGCAGAAGAAAGTGCTAAGCAAAAATGATTCAGAAGAATTCTACAACAGCCAATACACCTGCTTCGAGGTTTTCTTAAATGCATAGCTTACGAGCTCCTTTTGAAATTTTAGTTTCCTGTAAATGATGACATCTGTGATGAATTATGCCATGTAGAATAATATTTCTGTACTACCGATATATGCTTTTGGATCTGTATCATAAGCTTTCCCCGAGCAGATCTTCACTTCTGTTTTGGCCTGAACAACAGAAAATGCAAGTTTATATCATTTTCCCATGTGCTCACTAGTAAATTCTAATAGAGAGGCTCTATACTTCCAACGCATGTTCTATTTAAATTTCAGTCATGCCTTCACTTTGAGGTCTTAGCAACATTCCTTTGCTATCCAACTGGACCCTAGTAGTCTGAAGTCTGCCTCTATAGGTTTGCTTTCATTTTTCTTTGGTGTACTAGGCGAATATATTGCAATGATGCTGTTTGGATATTTTCTGGTCATGCAATGCTATGTTTGCATTCTTCGTCTTTAATGTAGCTGTGTCTTCTCAAGCAAACTACCCGTTTTAATGGAGGGGGCTGAGATAAACCTACCCATTTTAATGACCCTTGGTTGGCCTGGTTCTGGTGTCTTCGCAAGAAAAAACACTGATCACGCAGCATACTGAATAGTCCTGGTTCTTGATTACCTAAAGAAATATTTCTGATACTACGAAAATTTGGGTATTAAAATTACACCAGGCCTTCAGATTTGCAATGCTATACATACAAAATCTACATAATATGTTGTTCTACAAGTGATGTACTATAATCTTTTGTGTTATTGCAGCTGGCTGCAATGGTTCTGTTGTAGTAAATCGGTTACGACTTGCTAGTCACAGAGTCACAATTGCATCGCAGTCACATATTTATACCTCTAGGGACACATCTATTGCAAACAGTGCTGTCACAGTGTCACATTTTTCAGCTCTCCGTTTTTTCAGAATATATACTCTTATCCCATATGCATATGCAGTGCATCCGTGTTACCTTGTATGAGTACACCAAGCTGAAGTTAACACGGGAGCGTGGATGATAATGGAGAGGCTGTTTGCTACGGAGGAGTTCGGGGGGAGGGTGCTGTACAGGTTCTACGCCGTCACTGTGGCCATGGGATATGCCTGGTGCTGTACTACCGGGCGACGTGCATCCTGGCCAACTCCGGGGAAGGGAGGGCGGCGTGGCTGGGGATGCTCGCGGTTGAGCTCTGGTACTGAGTCTACTGGATCATCGCGCAGTCCGTACGGTGGTGCCCCGTCCGCCGCCGTGCCATCGAGGACAGGCTCAACGCCAGGTTTGCCCCGTCCCTTGCATGCTGCATCCCAACGTAACCACAACAGATCATGTGTTGGTTTTCTTCCTTCACGGCTTTACTCCTCAATGTGTTCGTTTAGTTTCTTCACTTTGATAGGACAATTGTGCTTTTGATCAGTCGGCAATTTTGTTTGCTGAAAAACGAAGCTTAAAGAGCGGGACACGACAGTACAGATCCTAAAAACACTGTTGATTACACATGGCATGGCCGAGGTTTGTTAAAATTGCTGTCTGACAGACATAACATTTGCTGCTTGCTTCCTGTTGCCGATGCATGGCATGCATTGCTTATTTGCTGTGCATGCACTTGCAAAACAGATGCCAGTACCTGGGTGCCTTGGTGTAAGTCGGTATTGTAGTAGCCTAGGAGGCTAGGACCCTATGGTTTGGTTGCTTGAGGCAATTGACAGGTGCTCAGTCAAGTCGGCGCCGGCGCCGGCGCCACCAGCTGCAGTGTGCAGCGCATGCAGGTCCAAATCCCTTGAATGATCGTTCATTGCAGATCCAGGGCACTGGAGCGTTCAGAGAGTTTGTCAATAATAACCATCCTCATCCGGTGAAAGGCAATCCAAATGTTAAATCAGGCATGAATAGACAATACCATATGAACTCAGCAGATCCCAGTGAAAGAACTCTCCGGGGAAAATCCTTGTCGGGTCGCACAATGTCGTTTTCTACATCAAAATCTCTCCCTTTCCGCTTAAATGTTGTTGTCCTTCATGAAAGAAGGTATTATTATTGTTCAAAAAATTGAGGAACCAGCTTCAACGAAAGAAATTAGGAGCTAATTGGTTTGTATTAGTTGCTCCTTACACCAGAGCTGTACAGGCACAGGGTTAAGTATCCAGAACCATAAAATAGTTCAATACTACATTTGAGCATAAACATTTTTTTCACTGTTTAATGATCCTGAACATTTCCTGGTCCCAATAATTTTATCAAACCATAAAGGCAACTTCATAATTTATACACAAAAACATGGATCTCGATAAAAGAAAAGAAAAGAAACGTTAAAAACTCGTGAGATTTGCTACACCATTAGTTCGCCCGGGACCGCCGTCTATATGTTCGTAAACTACGGATGAGTTTCGCAGACACTTGCTACCTTTGATTTGACACAAGCGCAATATCGATCCAAAGTTGACACAAAAGAAGCGCGATAGATTAACGAAGGATTTTATTGAGTTAGATCTGACATTCTGAATGGCTAAAAAATACTCCTCGCTCGTGAGCTCAAATTGAAAGTACATCAATTTATTAATTTTGCGTACAGTAGACCAGCTAGATTTGCAGATTATCTATATAATTTCTAGTATAATTTACAATTCCTTAAACACTACTGCAACATCTTTTTATCATTCGTAACATCAGGGAATTGTAAAATCTTTTTAGCTACATGTTCGATTTTTTTTGCTTTTTTACTTCTGGTCCATACATATTACAGAGAGAGAGAGAATATAAAGGTGCCACCAAATAGGCCGGTGGTGTCCGTGACGCCATCCGAGACGATCGACGTTGACGCAGCGCAGCTTACACAAGGAAATCATCGACCACATGCATCTACATATACGTGCGCGCGCGCGCATCCAAGGCTCCACGAAGATGCTTTATGGCCGGTGGTATCGTATCGTTTTAGCTCTATCCATCATTCTATGGGCGCGGGCAGTTGAAAAAGATGATATGTTTAGCAAAAGTTAGACTCAATCACTCAATGCGTCCAGAGTCCAGACACGTTTTTCCTACTAGCGTGTTTTTGTGTATACTCTCTCCGTTCCATAATATAATTCTAAATTGTACGGCTAAGAAAAAACTAAATCTAAGAAAAAATAATTTTATAGGCTATACATACTTCTATTAAATGATATACTACAACTACGCATATTCTTTTTTTTGCATTAAAGTGGGGGCCGGTATAGAATAGGAATATTGCAATAACTATAATTTAGTTCTTCCAATAAATTTATATTATGAGACAACGTTTTTCAAGAAAATAGACTTATATTACGGGACGGGACAGAAGGAGTATATATTTAGGAAACTTAGAACTCCAACCCAGGCCGCTTGCTATGAAGTCACACCGTGGGACGACAGTGGCCTGTCAAAAAGGTAGAAATTGTTGAACAAAAACCAGGTTCTGCTTCGCCTGTATCTGAAGCCTGATCATCATGTTTCGGTTATTCATTGTGCTAAAAAAAGGAGCATCTGAATTCTGAAACTGTAGGTGTAGGCTTTGCTTGCTGAGCAATGAGCACAGTCATTTGGAGCTTCTATATATCTCTTCGGCGGCACAGCACGCTTCACGCACTAGGAAACACACGGCACAGATAAGGGAAAGCATTGCATTGCATGCATGGTCATTTCATTTCGGGTACTACTTACTGGAGTTAGTCGCGTCATGTTGTTTTGATGCATCACTTTGCACTGGCTAAGTCGCGAGCCGCGCGGCGCAGAGCGACAGCCACTACTATAGAAATGTGCATCACAATCGGTTCTTTTTCGTTATCACAGTCAGTTCTAATGGCGATACAAAGTTATTAGACAGTGATGAGGCAACGCTATTACAGTCGGTTTTCACCCGATTGTGATAAATGCATCGTCACAATCGCTTCTTTCTTAGAACCGATAGTGATGGGTGCGCCTCATCACTATCGCTTCTTTCTAAGAACCGATAGTGATGAGAGCTCATCACTATCGCTTCTATCTCAGAACCGACAATGATGAGCTCCTCATCTCTATCGCTTCTTTCTAAGAACCGACAGTGATGAGTGCGCCTCATCACTATCACTTCTAACTCAGAACCGATAGTGATGCAGTTCTAAGAAAGAACCGATTGTGATGAGGGGTGTACTGTTTTCTATTTGTCCACCTTCCAAAAATAGCACATATTACACACAGTATGCATATATTGTATTCACGTAGCACAAATTACACACAGCATGCACATATCACAGTCACAAAAGCACAACTTAAAGTAACAAATTAAAGGTTATATGCACACTTGAAATAACAAATTAAAGGCTATATGCACACTTGAAGCAAACCAAAGCACATTTTTTATCAATATCGGAATCTGGTTACTTGTAGTATCGACAACACCATGGGGGTATATCATATTACCATCCCATATCATCTAGAAAAGTAGTACTTACAGATGAACCTATCTTATTTGTCATAAAGTTACTCTGTTACTCATCTATAACATGCTCTTCAATTATCACGTTTTGACTATAAATGTTTTGTTTATGTATATTTTGAACCTATTTATGAAATAAATGTTGCATTCATGTTATCACAATTTAATTATCAAATAGCTTTTTTTAGTTTGACTATATTTGATTTATCTATAGGTGGTACATTTTGAAATTACTACCTAAAACCTTTAGCTATGTTTATAATAAGGTAATCAATTCTATCCTTTAGTTAATTTTCAACTACTAGCCAAAATCATATCCACTCTTACAAATTAAAATCCTATCTAGGATCTGGATTAATATATATTCATTTCGAGTTAGAAATATGTGGTGAGCAACATGGTTTCAATGATATGCCAACTGCAGTATATTAGATTCACTTCCAGAAATGCTGAAAAGGTAAGTTACCAATAAACTAGGATGGTCCTAGAATTCCAAATACTCTAATGTAAGTGTAGATGTATACCCGTACACATCTCCATGGCACATGAAATATAGTGTTGTAGACCCGCTGTCGTTTCTTATCATTACCCACCGAAATTGTGCTTCTGAGTGCATTACCGCCATATAATTCTCCAAGGAAGTATCTGAATGGTGAATTGTCAAGACGCTTGACTTCTGCAGTATAGTTGGAAAGAGGTGTAAATGTATATCTTGGACTTCTTAACTCAATATGCAAATAGCCCTACCAAATTTAATTAGATATGCAAAACCCATCAAGAAAGCACCTTATGTAACAGCCTCAAAAATCATAAAATAAAGAAAAATGAAATAAAAATCTTTTGTGTATTATTTTCGAAATTTCTGAATTTCCTGGATTTTCTGAGTATTCTTTTGGCTTTTCTTTAATGCAAGAAAGTGAAACAAAGAATATGGTAAATAGAAAATGGTAAAAAGTAAAAATGTTAATTCAACAAAAATTTACCAAAGTTTCTAAAAATATCTGAGGGCTCTCCTCAGCTTGCTTAAGTCGGTGGGTAAGCTGAATTAATAAAAATAAAAATTAATCAAAGATAATCATGAGTAAATATCTCAGGGTAAAATGGTAAAACAATTTGGTAAAAATATCTATAAGTCATCCTGACCCAATATTTTTATCCTGCCGACATCAAAACAGTATCAACCTTCAGTAAAAATATCAAGAATTTGTTAATTAATTTTATAATTTTAAAAATTCAAAAATAGTGAATAAATAATCTGAAAAACAGTAATGTCAGAATTTTTAAAAATTAAATAATAATAATTAGAGTCTGTAATTTTTACATAAGGTGTATAATATCATTTCAAACTATTATAAAAAGTTTTGCAAAGTAATCCCTTCATTTAAATCACAAATTAAAAGAAAAACCGAATGGGCAATGCAGCAACTGTTGCAATGTCAGAATTTTATAAAAATCTTCATGCATCATAAAATATCGAAATTTTTTCATGAGGCTGGTAATATCCTTGCCGACCTATGGTAAAAATTTTATAAAATTTCACGTCGTTTTGGCCATCAAAATCCCCGTTCTAATCCCGTTCGGTCGTGAGCCTTCTCCAGAGTTCTTTTCTTGCCGTCGCTGACATGTGGGTCCGGGCTGTCAGCGAGCCAACTCAGCCGACAGCCACCGCCATCTGGCCCCCGCGTGGCAGCCTCTCGCCCGCGTTCTTCTCCCCTCTCCCGCTCTCTCGCGCAGAGACTGCCGTCTCGGTTCTTCAGCGTCTTGCCCGCCGCACCGCCTCCGAGCCCTTATAAAACCCCCTCGTGCGTTCGCAACCGACCCAGTTAGCTCCCCGTGAAGCCATTCCGTCGCTGCTTTGGTCGTCTTCTCCGGCGACGGCAAAAACCCGAAACGGGGAAAAACTCGCAATCCTCCGCCTCAACCCATTCCAACCAAATTCCTTCGACCCGAGTCTTCCTTGAGCCACCAGGAACTCGTCCACACCATTTGCCCGA
This sequence comes from Otatea glauca, assembly GCA_036346275.1. Taxonomy (NCBI): domain Eukaryota; kingdom Viridiplantae; phylum Streptophyta; class Magnoliopsida; order Poales; family Poaceae; genus Otatea; species Otatea glauca. The sequence continues at coordinate 16,558,043 of CM070728.1, forward strand.
ACCCTTCTTCCCCGGCGGGCCGCCGCACCTCGCTTCTTCTTCCGCCGCCACCGCGCACGGTGAGAACCCTCCTCTGCCATTCATTCTTTGAGCTAAACCCAGAAATGGGATCCTTGTGATGCACTGATGCTCGTAGGGGTGATCTTCAAGCTTAGGAGTAGCTAGTTCGTCGCGTCGCCGGCCGGCCGTGAGTTCCGCCGCCCCTCGCCGGTGGCATGCCGCTGCAGAGCCCCTTAGGCCACCGCGCCGCCACCAAAGTGTGCGCACGGATGCCCTGAACCTCGGAGTGGAACCCATTCCACCGGAGGCTCGCTCGCCGTCGGCGAACTCCGCCAGAGCCGCCGCCGCCGCCGGTGAATTCGCCTTCCGGCCGCCTCTCGCGCCCGCGCGACCGTCCCCTGGTTCGCACGGATGCGCTGGCTTCGAGTGGAATCGATTCCATCGCCCGGCTCCGGTTCGCCGCGAAGCCGGAAGCTTGCGCGCGCTGCTCTGGTCGCGCAGCCAGCGGGCCCACTGTCGGCCGCCATCGCGCTAAAGCCGAGATCGTCACGACCATGGGCCCGGCTGTCGATCTCATGCACGCGCCGGTCGCTGCCATGTGGGTCTCGGTGTCGATCGCTTATGCATCGTCGCGTCACCGACATCTCGACCAGCACTGTCACCTCGCGCGGCTACATAGGTTCACACATACCACGTCGCACAGAGTACAGATCGGTCATTGACCGATGGGCCCGGCCTGTCGGCGCCTCGGCGGTTCTGCCGAAAAGGAAAGCGTTTTCCTGTGAAAGCGCACTTTCCATTTTGGCGGTTTTCGATTTTTAGTATTTATTCAAAACCTAAATATTCAAATAGCCATATCTTTTGAATAATTTAACCAAATTTGATGAAATAAATTTCTAAATTCATATAAAATTCAGTAGATTCAGAATATGCAAAAATATTTCAGAATTGAATTTTATTTGAAATTCGAATTCAAATTCAAAAGAAAGGTTAGAAATATGCCATTCATGAAAATTTTGCAAATAACCTCCAAATTTAGTAAAATAAATTTTATTAGAATCCTTGTAATCTCAGGAACCAGAATCTGTAAAAATACTTAGGTGTGTTGTAAGAAAAATCTAAGTTATAAAATGAGTAGAAAATAATGCAATAATGGTTTAAATAGATCAAATCTTTAAATTGCAAAAGAAAACAAATAACTCCTGAAATCATTCCTGAAATTTGTGAAAACATTTTATTTGAATATTTCCATCTGATTTCTTTTGGCTCTATTGAAATTTGGTATTTGTTATATGTTGCCGACGACGTGTAGAACCCGATTTAATCCTAGACATTCGACAACCGTGAGTTTGAAGTCGAGGATAGTCAACAAGGCAAGCAAACCCCTTTGATCATATTGATCCCAGCTTTATAAATGTTTTCATTAAATGTTTTACTGCATACTTTATTTTGTTAAAGTCTGCTATATTTCGGGTAATGGTAATTGTACCAGTAGACTTATAGAACTTCCTTATTAAGTAGAAAATTGTGAACCTTGAAAACCCTAGAATAGCTTAGACAATATTTAATGTCAATCTGGTTACTCACATTTAGTGAAATGCTTAGCCAAAGCTAAATGAAGATAAAACTGAGAAATGATTAAAGACTTTGGATATAACATTTAAATGGGTATGACCATTTTTGTGGTTGGTATTTGGTTGGAAAATGAAAATAAAACTATGGTTTAGATGCGGGCAATTATTGGCAATAGCCGGTTGTGCATGTCTTTGCACGTAGTGTAGGGTGGAGATTATTGCCCGTGTCGGATTAAGGACCGAACTATGAGTTGTTTTCGGCCAAGAACATTCATACAACCACAAGTTTGGTATGGGACAGCTCTAACTTATTAAGTTGTTTAAAACTAGCTTTGCACTTGGAAGGCCGGAGTAGTACGAGCTGTTTCTTAATGAATTGCTCGACGGACGCCCACACCGAGGTGATCATGGATTAAACGTCTACCAATATAACGGTGTATGCCATCTGTGGGTAGTTCCATCATTTCTATGCTCGAGTTCTTACACCACGAATGGGTTATCGCCACCGTCTTTGGTGCAAAGTTGGGTTTAAATAATGTAACAGCTTATAACATGACTCTGCGGCACACCAAAGGCAGTGTGCAAATATCGATTGCTCAAAGAATCAGTCATGTCTTGTGGGGAAAGCTGTATACCTCTGCAGAGTGTAAAACTAATCGATTAGTCACGTCCGCGGTCATGGACACTTGGTAAAGTCATCACATAGTTAGCAGTTTTGCTTATTTTCATAAAAAGTGATTTCTACCACGTGTTGGTCAATTCCACTGTGTGTGGAAGGAAATGGTTTTAAATATGATCAGTTTACCCAAACATTCGTGATTTATTGATGCTTACATTCTATCACTTTCAATATTAAATTGCTTTTATTTAAATTCCATTTTGCAATCTATTATTCGATATTTACATTTCAAACCAGCTTTATGCAATTTAACCTTATTAGCCTTTCATTGAAATGGCCTGCATGTATTTTAGGATTTGCATAAGTCTTGCGAGTACGTAAGTACTCAACTTGCCAACGTTGATGTTTTTAGGTGAAGAAACAGATTTCCCCGACGATTCTTACGTTGATGTAGGATACGGGGAATTTATCGATGAATTTATCTAAGGATTTTCCCTTGTCGCTTGCTGTGGAACAATGGGTTAAAAAGGCATACTACAAGAATTTGTCTCCACCGCAGTTTTACTTTTGGTATTGTAAAAATAATATGTAATCTTACTTCATTTGTGTAATAAAGTTTGTGTATGACTGTGATATCAATTTGTATTTGTGCGCATTTAGCTACGATCATGGGACTAGTATCAGATGCACATGGTATCCATTTTTGGTATTTATTTATCAAAAATGGGGCCTTACAAGTTGGTATCGAGCCAGTTGACCGTAGGAAACCTTAGGTAGTATGAGAGTAATAAAACCTAAAACTTGATATTAGGATCCAAGGAACTAAAATTTTGAATTAGGACATCTTACTGTCTATTCTTTATATGCATGAAACTCCTCTTTTGGTTATGCGATACTTGTTAATAACTCTTTCCTATTTTTAAATCTGCTAGAATCTTTTCTTCCAAAATTACTTTATTGTCTTACATTTAATCAGAATACTAATTCCTTGTTAAATGTGCAGATAATGGATACACCCCATGTTATACTTCCACTAATAGGAGAATTCGGCATGGCGGGAATTCTTACTGCTTGCTAGAATTCGCCCATTTTCCGAAAATCCACGATATATAGTATTCCACGCTGCAGCTTAGTTCTCTCTCTGTGGAATACATAGCTAGGTGGATATCCCTACCCGAGATGAAGATAGTGAAGAGTTTTTGTCTTTGAGGGTCCTGGATCTTCCCTTATGATGGCCATGAATGAAGCCGCCTATATGGCTATTGTCGCTTACGCCACACCTTACCGAATCGGCGGTGGTATATAGGAGGATTTCTCTCGCCACCGGTGGGGAGAATAATTATATGGATGCCATCGGGTTACAAAATCCTACTCTACGTAACCTAGTGGAATTCATAAATGCTCGACCGATTGCCGTCGGGCAATAATCGAATCTGAGGAGGCGCGTCGCCGTAGCATTCCTAGAGAATGCCATCGCCCTGCGTTGCGAGGTATTGTTCCTCGCTCGCCTGGGCAATTCCTCAGCACCTATGCCCGACGACACCCCAGTACCACCTAGGTGTCGCCAGGCAAGGATGTCAGTAATAGGGAGTCGCCCTAGGTTACCGAGCATCCAGGTGGATTCCCATAGTTTTCCTCCGCGGCATCCTCAGATACCGCAGGAGCATCGCTGTCAGGAGACCCCTTATCCTCCTGATGCCGAGAGTTCTAGTCGTAGAGATAGTAATAGTCTGTGAGTTGGTTAGATGATGAGTAGTGTTAGAAGTGGTTTTTGGTGTTGCCCTTCTATGTAGTAACGTCAAAAATAAATGTTATGTTTTGTTGTGAATATTATAAAGTTGAAATAAAGTTTTTGCTTGATATTGTTTTGTGTGCTTTTGGTTCCTACTCGTAAATATTTAACTTTCAGTTAATATTTTTACGACGTTGTGATTCGTAATAATAGTAATCAAGTTTTGCTTTTAAAACATTTGGTAACAACTGAGATTAAAATTAAAGTAGGTCTTAATTCATTAATAATCCTGTTCCAGATGCCTGCAACCCGGTCCTTGGATGAGATTCTGGGGAGTGAGGAAACCCCGAAAACTCACCCTCGGCGAGTGACTTCGGCCACTCCACCAAATTTAATCCATCCATCCGTCGGCAGTTCGAGGATCTTCATCGCGTCGTCCAAGCCGTCGAGATTCGCCGCCTCCTCAAGTCCAAGAAGAAGAAGTTCGGAGGCGGTTGCGTGGCCGCCAACCATGGCCCAAGTGCTTGCAATGATAGAACAGGTCGCCAGACGAATACCTGTTGCTCCAACAGTTGGTCCAAAATACGACTAACCTTGGTGCCGCAAGTTCTAGGCCGGTGTTGGTGAAGCCTCCCATCAATCCAAGTTGGGAGAATTTTTGAAGACCCGCCTCCAACCTTTTCATCTTCATCGATCCCGGACGCCGATGATTGGTTACGAGCTATTGAAGCAAGTTGACCATTGCCCAATGCAATGATCATGAGAAGGTCCTTTATGCGTCGACGAACTCCGTGGGAGCCGCGATCAGGTGGGAAAATTTCCAGCGGCAAGGCCCCAAGGTCAAGAAGTTACTTGGGATGTTTTCCGAGAAGCTTTCAGAAGACGATATTCCTTCGAGCTTGGTGAATTTAAAAGACGGAATTTCTTGACTGCGTCAAGGAAATATGTCCGTAATGGAGTATCTTCACCGCTTCAATTACCTTGCTCGTTATGTGTCATCGAAGTCGGTTCGAAGTTCAAGAATTGAGCACTTCCGGACAATCAATAATGAAGTTAAGCATCTTCTCGCCATTCATGACTTCCACGACTTCCAAACACTCGTGGACAAGGCTATAATCGCCGAGCATAGTTCGCGCGATGTTATGGAAAGTCGAAGAGGAAGTGGATGGCGGAAAGTCGCCACCGAATTTGCTAAGGCGCGCGTTGGTCAGCCGACCAATGTTCGACCTCCCCTGCCTCGTCAGCAGCAGCAGCAGAGGCGTCAAGGTCAGGCACCCCGACCCCAGCAGTCTTCTGTTCGTCCCTCGAGCAGTAATGAAGGAAGGACTCGAGTTCGAATCAAGCGGTGGTGTGACTCGCTATCATTGCAAAGAGCGCGGGCATTATGCAAATGCTCGCCTAAAAGAGGTCAGCGTCAGGCGCGAGCGTCGCAGGAGTTCAGAGACCCCCAGGTCGACCTTCAGGAGCTGGGAATTCTCAGGTTGTCAAGCCTGCTGCAGCTCTTAATCGCAGTGCGAGTAGCGATCGCCTTCATCATGTGACCGCTGAAGAAGCAAACGAAGCGCCAGATGTGGTACTGGGTATGTTTCCTGTGCACTCGGTATCTACTTTGGTATTGTTTGATTCTGGAGCATCGCACTCATTTATTTCTAAGAAATTTGCTGATCAGAATAACTTAGAAATTGATCTCCTCTCTGCCAAAATGATGATCTATTCCCCTGGTTCAGTCATGAATTCAATTAAGTTTTGTCCTAAGGTTAGCATTGAAATTAATGGAGTCATGTTTCATGCTGATCTTATCCTTATAGAAACCTCAGGGTTAGAAGTAATCCTTGGTATGGATTGGTTGTCTAAGTTTAAAGGATGCATAGACTGTGCCAATCGATCCATTTCCTTGGTTAGCCCTGAAGGAATTCCAGTTCATTTCTCTTCCATTCAAAGTTCTTCAAATTCTCAAGCTTCCCTTTGTTCAGCCATAATAAAAGATCTTAGTCAGATTCCAATTGTCTCCGAGTTCTCTGATGTTTTTCCAGATGAGTTGCCAGGCCTGCCTACAGATAGGGATATAGAGTTTGTTATAAACTTTGTTCCTGGAACAACGCCTATATCCAAGCGCCCTTATCGAATGCCCCCAGATGAGTTAGTTGAACTAAAGAATCAAATTCAAGAGCAGTTAAGAAAAGGCTTTATTCGACCTAGCTCTTCCCCTTGGGGTAGTCCATTTTTTGTGCCTAAAAGGACGGTGGAATACGCATGTGCGTGGACTATCGTGCATTGAATGATGTCACAATTAAGAATAAATATCCTTTGCCTCGTATCGATGATCATTCGATCAATTGACCGGTGCTCAAATCTTTTCAAAATTGATTTAAGACATGGGTACTATCAATTGAAGATCAGACCAGGAGATATTCCTAAAACCGCTTTTACCACTCGTTACGGTCTATATGAATATACCGTGATGTCTTTCGGACTTACAAATGCTCCTGCTAATTTTATGTGCCTTATGAATAAAGTTTTCATGGAGTATTTAGATAAGTTCGTAGTGGTATTCATTGATGATATTCTCGTCTATTCCAAATCCGAAGAAGATCATGCGCATCATTTGCGCATGGTTCTTGAAAAGCTTCGAGAGCATAAGCTTTATGCCAAGTTCGAGAAGTGCGAATTTTGGCTAAAAGAAGTTGTTTTCCTAGGTCATATTCTTTCGAAAGGTGGTATTTCGCTGATCCCAAAGAAAGTCAAAGCTGTTTTAGACCGAAGCCCTCATCTGTTAGAAAATTCAAGTTTTCTCGGTCTAGCGGGATATTATCGCCGCTTTATCGAGAACTTCTAAAATCGCTCGTCCTTTGACCCACTTCTCAAGAAAGAAAAGAAGTTTGAATGCACACCGAATGCGAAGAAAGTTTTCAGAATTAAAGAAAAGGCTAACAACAGCCCTCGTGCTAGTGTTACCGATGTCCATAAAAGCTTTGATGTTTATTGTGATGCTTCTAAGAATGGGCTTGGTGTGTGCTTATGCAAGAAGGAAAAGTCGTAGCTTACGCCGCCGTCGGTTGTGACCTCATGAGCTCAATTATCCGACTCATGATCGGAACTAGCTCATGTAGTGCACGCCTAAAAATTTGGCGCCATTACCGATTGGAAACAAATGCGGTGTATTCACGGATCATAAGAGTCTCAAATATTTCTTCACCCACTGATCTAAATTTAAGACAACGAAGATGGCTAGAGTTGATAAAAGACTACGACCTTAGCATTCAATACCATCTGGTAAAGCCAATGTCGTAGCGGATGCTCTAAGTCGAAAGCTTCATTGTCTTTCTGTTTCATCTTTGACCGATCAATTCGATCCGTAAAAGATTTCCAAAAGCTTAATTTGGGAGTTGTCGAAAAGGTTATTTGGCCGCCCTAGTGGTGCAACCAACCCTTAAGTCCCAGTTAAATCTGCTCACCAAAGATGAAGCAATTATCAAAATCCGTGAAGAGTTGAAGCAAGGAAAGGAATCCAAATTCGTGAAAGTTCGGATGAAGTGCTTATGTTCGAAAATCGAATATATGTTCTCGATGATCCGAATTAAAAGAGTTAATTCTCAAAGAAGCCCATGAGTCTCCCTCTCAATTCACCCCGAAGTACAAAGATGTATCAAGATCTTCGACGGGAATATTGGTGGCCGGTTTGAAAAGGACATCACGCATATGTCGCAATCTGTGATATATGCCGATGTCAAAGCCGAGCATCAACGTCCCCGCAGGACTTTGCGACCTTTGAAGATACCAGAGTGGAAATGGGAAGACATCAAGATGGATTTTATTCTTGGTTTGCCAAGAACCGTGAAAGGGCATGATTCCATTTGGGTAATCGTTGATCGTCCGCTAAAGTGGCTCACTTTATTCGGCCAAGACTACTCATTCGAGATAAGCTTGCCGAGTTGTATCCGAGAATGTTGTCCGCCTTCATGGCGCATCAAGACAATTGTTTCGACCGAGGTTCCCGTTTACTTCGCTTAGGAAAGTTTGCACCGCCTTCCGGTACTAAGTTGAATTTCAAGATCTGACTTATCATCCTCGCACGGATGGACAAACGGAAAGGACCAATCAAATTTTGAAGACTTGTTAAGAGCACGTGTGTTGTCATACGGCTCTAATTGGGAGAAAAGTTTGGCCTTCGCGAATTCTCTTATAATAACAGTTTCAATCTAGTCGCAAATGTCGCCTTTTGAAGCGCCAGATGGAAGGAAATGTCGAACCCTCTTTTCTCGGTCGAAGTTGGAGAAAGAAAATTCTTCGCCCAGATCTTATTCAAGAAGCTCAAGAGCAAGTGGACATGATCGAAGCCGACTAAAAGAGGCTCGGCCTCGTCGGAAGAGTTACGCCGACAATCGTAAATCGTGAACTCGCCAAGTTGGTGACCATGTCTATCTCAAAGTCTCGCCTCTTCGTGGAATTCGTCGATTTCAAATCCGTGGGAAGTTGGCTCCTCGATTCATTGGACCGTTTGGATCATTGAAAGATGGGTGAGATGGCATATCAATTAGAATTGCCACCTCAACTATCGACGCTCATAACGCCTTCCATGTATCTCACTTAAGAAATGCCTTCGTGTTCCTCCGACCTCGGCGATTTGGAAGGGATAGATCTTCACCGATTTATCTTATCGAGAGCATCCGGTTCAGATTTTGGAAGAAGCCGAACGCCAAACAAGAAACAAGACCATCAAGATGTTGAAGGTGCAATGGAGCAATCATATCAAGACGGTTACATGGGAAAGAGAAGATCATCTTCGACAAGAGTTCCCGATTTCTTCTAGTCATCTCCAAATCTGGGACGAGATTTTTGTAAGTGGGTAGATGAATAGATCTCAAAAATCATAAAATAAAGAAAATAAAATAAAAATCTTTTGTGTATTATTTTCGAAATTTCTGAATTTCCTGGATTTTCTGTGTATTCTTTTGGCTTTTCTTTAATGCAAGAAAGTGAAACAAAGAATATGGTAAATAGAAAATGGTAAAAAGTAAAAATGTTAATTCAACAAAAATTTACCAAAGTTTCTAAAAATATCTGAGGGCTCTCCTCAGCTTGCTTAAGTCGGTGGGTAAGCTGAATTAATAAAAATAAAAATTAATCAAAGAAAATCATGAGTAAATATCTCAGGGTAAAATGGTAAAACAATTTGGTAAAAATATCTATAAGTCATCCTGACCCAATATTTTTATCCTGCCGACATCAAAACAGTATCAACCTTCAGTAAAAATATCAAGAATTTATTAATTCATTTTATAATTTTAAAAATTCAAAAACAGTGAATAAATAATCAAAACAGAATGTCGAATTTTTAAAATTAAATAATAATAATTAGAGTCTGTAATTTTTACAGAAGGTGTATAATATCATTTAAAACTATTATAAAAAGTTTTGTAAAGTAATCCCTTCATTTAAATCGCAAATTAAAAGAAAAACCGAATAGGCAATGCAGCAACTGTTGCAATGTCAGAATTTTATAAAAATCTTCATGCATCATAAAATATCGAAAATTTTTCAGGAGGCTGGTACCTATGGTAAAAATTTTATAAAATTTCACGTGGTTTTGGCCATCAAAATCCCCGTTCTAATCCCGTTCGGTCGTGAGCCTTCTCCAGAGTTCTTTTCTTGCCGTCACGACATGTGGGTCCGGCCGTCGGTGAGCCAACTCACCGACACCACCGCCATCCGCCCCGCGTGGCGCCTCTCGCCCGAGTTCTTCTCCCTCTCCCGCTCTCTCGCGCAGAGACGACCGTCTCGGTTCTTCGCGTGCCGCCCGCGTCGCACCGCCTCCGAGCCCTTATAAAACCCCCTCGTGCGTTCGCAACCGACCCAGTTAGCTCCCCGTGAAGCCATTCCGTCGCTGCTTTGGTCGTCTTCTCCGGCGACGGCAAAAACCCGAAACGGGGAAAAACTCGCAATCCTCCGCCTCAACCCATTCCAACCAAATTCCTTCGACCCGAGTCTTCCTTGAGCCACCAGGAACTCGTCCACACCATTTGCCCGAACCCTTCTTCCCCGGCGGGCCGCCGCACCTCGCTTCTTCTTCCGCCACCACAAGACGGTGAGAACCCTCCTCCGCCATTCATTCTTTGAGCTAAACCCGAAATGGGATCCTTGTGATGCATCGATGCTCGTGGGGTGATCTTCAAGCTTAGGAGTAGCTAGTTCGTCGCGTCGCCGGCCGGCCGTGAGTTCCGCCGCCTCGGCCGGTGGCATGTCACGCAGAGCCCTCAGCCACCGCGCCGCCACCAAAGTGTGCGACGGATGCCTCGAACCTCGAGTGGAACCCATTCCACCGGAGGCTCGCTCCGCCGTCGGCGAACTCCGCCAGAGCCGCCCGCCGCCGGTGGAATCGCCTTCCGGCCGCCGCATCGCGCCGCGACCGTCCCTGGTTCGCACGGATGCGCTGAAGCTTCGAGTGGAATCGATTCCATCGCCCGGCCCGATTCGCCGCCGGCGAAGCGAAGCCGCGCCCGCCTCTGGAGTCGCAGCCGGCCCACTGTCGGCCGCCGCGCTAAAGCGCCGAGATGCGTCGCCGACCAGTGGCCCGGCTGTCGATCTCATGCGCGCGCGCCGGTCAACGCCATGTGGGTCTCGGTGTCGATCGCTATGCGATGCGCGTCGTCGACCGACGACCGCGCCTGTCGACCTCGCCAAGCACAGCAGGCGAGCCCAGCAGCGTCGACCCAGAATAGCAGTCGATCGGCTGACCGATGGGCCCGGCCTGTCAGCGCCTCGGCGCGGTTCTGCCCGAAAAGGGAAAGCGCGTTTTCCCTGTGAAAGCGTACTTTCCATTTTCGGCAGTTTTCTGATTTTTAGTATTTATTCAAAACCTAGATATTCAAATAGCCATATCTTTTGAATAATTTAACCAAATTTGATGAAATAAATTTCTAAATTCATATAAAATTCAGTAGATTCAGAATATGCAAAAATATTTCAGAATTGAATTTTATTTGAAATTCGAATTCAAATTCAAATGAAAGGTTAGAAATATGCCATTCATGAAAATTTTGCAAATAACCTCCAAATTTAGTAAAATAAATTTTATTAGAATCCTTGTAATCTCAGGAACCATAATCTGTAAAAATACTTAGGATGTGTTGTAAGAAAAATCTAAGTTATAAAATGGGTAGAAAATAATGCAATAATGGTTTAAATAGATCAAATCTTTAAATTGCAAAAGAAAACAAATAACTCCTGAAATCATTCCTGAAATTTGTGAAAACATTTTATTTGAATATTTCCATTTGATTTCTTTTTGGCTCTATTGAAATTTGGTATTTGTTATATGTTGTCGTACGACGTGTAGAACCCGACGAATCCGGTACATTCGACGACCAGGAGTTTGAAGTCGAGGATAGTCAACAAGGCAAGCAAACCCCTTTGATCATATTGATCCCAGTTTTATAAATGTTTTCATTAAATGCTTTACTGCATACTTTATTTTGTTAAAGTCTGCTATATTTCGGGTAATGGTAATTGTACCAGTAGACTTATAGAACTTCCTTATTAAGTAGAAAATTGTGAACCTTGAAAACCCTAGAATAGCTTAGACAATATTTAATGTCAATCTGGGTTACTCACATTTAGTGAAATGCTTAGCCAAAGCTAAATGAAGATAAAACTGAGAAATGATTAAAGACTTTGGATATAACATTTAAATGGGTATGACCATTTTTGTGGTTGGTATTTGGTTGGAAAATGAAAATAAAACTATGGTTTAGATGCGGGCAATTATTGGCAATAGCCGGTTGTGCATGTCTTTGCACGTAGTGTAGGGTGGAGATTATTGCCCGTGTCGGATTAAGGACCGAACTATGAGTTGTTTTCAGGCCAAGAACATTCATACAACCACAAGTTTGGTATGGGACAGCTCTAACTTATTAAGTTGTTTAAAACTAGCTTTGCACTTGGAAGGCCGAGTAGTATGAAATGTTTCTTAATGAATTGCTCGACGGACGCCCACACCGAGGTGATCATGGATTAAACGTCTACCAATATAACGGTGTATGCCATCGTGGGTAGTTCCATCATTTCTATGCTCGAGTTCTTACACCACAGAATGGGTTATCGTCACCGTGCTGGTGCAAAGTTGGGTTTAAATAATGTAACAGTTATAACATGACTCTCTGCGGCACACCAAAGGCAGTGTGCAAATATCGATTGCTCAAAGAGTCAGTCATGTCTTGTGGGGAAAGCTGTATACCTCTGCAGAGTGTAAAACTAATCGATTAGCCGCGTCCGCGGTCATGGACACTTGGTAAAGTCATCACATAGTTAGCAGTTTTGCTTATTTTCATAAAAAGTGGTTTCTACCACGTGTTGGTCAATTCCACTGTGTGTGGAAGGAAATGGTTTTAAATATGATCAGTTTACCCAAACATTCGTGATTTATTGATGCTTACATTCTATCACTTTCAATATTAAATTGCTTTTATTTAAATTCCATTTTGCAATCTATTATTCGATATTTACATTTCAAACCAGCTTTATGCAAATTAACCTTATTAGCCTTTCATTGAAATGGCCTGCATGTATTTTAGGATTTGCATAAGTCTTGCGAGTACGTAAGTACTCAACTTGCCAACGTTGATGTTTTTAGGTGAAGAAACAGATTTCCCCGACGATTCTTACGTTGATGCGAGGATACGGGAATTTATCGATGAATTTATCTAAGGATTTTCCTTGTCGGTTACTGTGGAACAATGGGTTAAAAAGGCATACTACAAGAATTTGTCTCCACCGCAGCTTTTACTTTTGGTATTGTAAAATAATATGTAATCTTACTTCCGCTGTGTAATAAAGTTTGTGTATGACTGTGATATCATTTGTATTTGTGCGTACTAGCTACTGATCATGGGACTAGTACTGTATGCACATGGTATCCATTTTTTGGTATTTATTTATCAAAAATGGGGGCCTTACACCTTAGGTATATTACACCAAAGAAAAGAATTTGAGACCGTTTCATTTTTCCAGACCTAATGCTCTTAGGATATGCTTGGAAAAAATACACAAATGTTGCATTCTATTTTTAAAGTTCATAAGATTCATAAGAAAGGGAATGGAGCGACACCACATCTCAATAATTTCCCTTCAGCACCAGCAGTGGCGAAGCCAGGATGAAAATAGAGGGTGGGCTCAAAAGGCTAAGTTAAATTAGGGCCTCTGGAACTATATCCCAGATCTAAAACAGTACCATATCATTATTCTACATGAAGCCCATTCGAGCATAAATTTAATAAATTTCAAGACTGAAATGACTAATTCTCTTACATGAGAGCGGCTTCAGCCAAATGTATGACTAATTAACCAGACTACATATGAAGTTCAGCATTCTTGTATGGAAGAAAAGACACACCTTGCTCTTTACTCGATCCTGAATCTCAATAGTTGTTCCATATCTACTATCTTCCTCTGCACAAACTGCAATCATGTACTTAGCAGTGAATGTAAGAAAATGGGTAGATGTCACCAACTCTATTACTTTCGTGTGAAGAGATGTGTATTGGGGAGGGCATACAGGAGCATCTCTCTTATTCTCATCTAACATTTGAGGTTCCATAAAAAAATTGAAGAAACTAAAAATAGTAATAACTAGGCTTGTATTTTGCTTTCAATTGATGATGTCAGGACAATGCAATTATCAGCACTAATAGTATACAAGGCAACATTCTTTATTAGGATCCGCATTCTGCAGTTATCTATATGGTTTATCAAAACAGAAGGTGGAGCTGCCAATGGGCAAGCTATCATCAATCTGAAAACATTAGTGCCTATCAGCAAGCCCACGAATGGCAGAGCAGATCCGCATCATCATAAGTCATTATATCCTAACAGCAGAAGCCACATCACATCTAAGTAAAAAAGCAGGAGCAGCTAGCGAGGAAATTACACAATTGAACTTGCCGCTGCTAATCCAGGACATTCAAAACAAACTACGATATGCACGAAGGTGCATGAGCTCGCAACTCACAAGCTAGTAGATGGATTATGGAAACAGATCAGCTACTCAAAACACCCACTAAACCTACAGATCTCAGACAGATCGAACCAAGAAAACTAACAGGGATAGATATACCTTTGTAGTCATCCTTGCCGGAGACAGCCCATCTCCCCTCGAAGCTCTCATCGAACAGCTCGTAGAACAGCTGCACCACCAAAGCCCACCAAAACCATCACAAATCTGACCCCAATTGTGTTGTTATATGTCCTTGCAACACTTATTTTGAGTTCTAGCAACACATGCTCATGTTGCTATAGGTCAGTCTAGTTGTAGTGATGCGGTGACAAACAAGCAATTATCTATCCATAAAACACAACAATGACATTGATTAATGACAAACAAGCAATTATCTATCCATGCATGTATATAGTTGATCCAGACAACAATGACAAGCAAAATTATCTAAAATTTGTTTGGATAGTTTGGTCAGCGAGTCCATCGACCAAAATTATATATGGCTGCTGATTTTGCTGATGATATGTTCAATTCATATAAGGCTAGGGTTACCGTATCTCACGTCGGCGCGAAGCTTGGGGAGGAGGAGTCGGCGGTGTGGGGAGGAGGCGTTCGGCGGCGACGGGCGGAGGTAAGCAGGACGCGCGGAGGAGCTAGGGTTACCGTATCTCATGTCGGTGCAAAGCTCAGGGAGGAGCCGACGGTGTGGGGAGAGGCGACGTGGGGAGGAGGAGTTCGGGGCAGGCGGAGGCAGGGGCGACGCAGGCGGCGGCGACGGGAGGAGACAGGCAGGACGCGTGGAGGAGCTGCGGGTCTGGGGGGCGAGGCAGGGGGTCAGCGGGCGGAGGTAGAGGGGTGGAGGCGGGGGGAGGTAGGGGGCGACGGGCGGAGGAGGGTGGAGGCAGGGAGGGGGAGGCAGCAAGGACGGCGAGGGCAAGACAAGCGGAGGAGATACGGGCCGGGGGAGCCAGGGAGGAGCGAGCTGCTAGCGCAAGTGAAGAAGAATCGAGTGAGCCACGCACGAGTTTTGAGCGTTGTGTAAAGATATCTGTATCAGTTCCTAAATAAAACAGACACTAATACCCTATATCAGTATCAGTTTTGTTTAAAAACCGACACTAACATCATCACTATCTCTATCGGGTTTTTTCATAAAACCGACACTAATATCAAACTCACTATCTGTATCGGTTTTTAAATAAAACCGACACTAATGCTGTTATTATCTCTATCATTTTTTACACAAAACCGACACTAATAACATCATTAGCTCTACACTCATACTATTTCTATCTCTCTCGTTTTTTATATAAAACCGACACTAATATTGTTATTATCTCTATCATTTTTTATACAAAACCGACACTAATAATATCGCTAGATCTCCACTAATACTATTTCTATCTCTATTGTTTTTTTATATAAAACCGATAGTAATACTCCCATTATCTCTATCGTTTTTTATACAAAATCGACACTAATAATATCCCTAACTCTGCACTAATACTATTTCTATCTCTATCGATTTTTATATAAAACCGACACTAATACTGTTATTATCTCTATCGTTTTTCATACAAACCCGAAACTAATAATATTACTTGTATCTCTATCATTCTTTATATAAAACCGACACTAATACTCTCATTATCTCTATTGTTTTTTGTAATAAACCGACACGAATGAATATATATCTCTATCGGTTGTAGCAAAAAAATCGACACAGATGATTTCCAAATCTCCATCGATTTTAACAAAGAAAACGACACTGATAATTATATATTTCTATCGGTTTTTTTTAAAAACGATACAAATGAACATAACCTTCCAGTACATATGACAAATCAGCTGAACATGAATTATGAATTGTCAGTCTTGTTTGACAAAAGGGAGAAAAGGTCATAACTTTTACAAATATAGTTGAAATTATTTGAAATTCTGCAGGAATATACTTTGAGATACTACAAATATTTTCCAAAAAGATTTTTTTTTAAAAAGAGTCAGGACTGAAAAATGTGCCAATATTCACTTTGTAGGCATGATTTTTTATTAGTAAGAGTAGAAAAGTAAAAACTTCTTAAAATGATGTCCAAGTTTTTTGAAAATTTTCAAAAATGAACGCTGGACTCTATCAGTTTTTACCGATAGACCAACACAAATAATATACATATATCCTTTTTCTTGCAATAAGTACCTACAAAGACAGGCCCCACCCACTCTGGAGGATTTCAATTTTTCTCACCCAAGTATTGCTACCAACCATAGAATATGAGCTATTTTTTCGGGTGGTGACGGAGAAATCTCCTCTGGAACAACAACAGAGAAGAGTTCTGCTCGAGTGGTATAAATAACCTAGCGAGGCAC
This sequence comes from Otatea glauca, assembly GCA_036346275.1. Classification (NCBI taxonomy): domain Eukaryota; kingdom Viridiplantae; phylum Streptophyta; class Magnoliopsida; order Poales; family Poaceae; genus Otatea; species Otatea glauca. The sequence continues at coordinate 16,574,320 of CM070728.1, forward strand.
ATCACAATCGGTTCTCAAATAAAAAGCGATAGTGATGTTCACGCACATCACTATCAGTTCTCTTAAAAGAAGCGATAGAGATGAGCACGTGCACATCACTATCGGTTCTTATGTGAGAGCGATAGTGATGTGCATGATCATCACTATCGGTTCCAACAAAAGAAGCGATAGTGATGAGCATGATCACATCACTATCGGTTCTTATGTGGGAACCGATAGTATGTGGGAACCGATAGTGATGACCATGCACATCACTATCGCTTCTCGCATAAGAACCGATTGTGATGTTCCTGTGCTACATCACAATCACTTCTAACCTGAGAACCGATAGTGATTATTATTAATGTCCCTCCTAAGTCATCTATCACAATCATTTTTTCCTAAAAACTTAAGAACCGACACAGATGAAGCGATAGTGATGTACCATTCTGCAGTAGTGAGCCGCGTGCCAATGGCGTCAGCCTCCACGCAGCGCGGCGGCGGCGAACTCATCCTGACGACGACCCACGACCGGAGGGTCACGGCCTACGATGCGCTGTCGGGCGACGTTGTGGCCGAGTTCCTGGTGACCAACACGTCGCGGCACGGCCTCGCTGTCGCCGTCGGCGCTGCGTTCGTCGCCGTGTCCCAAGTCTACCCTGCCACGGGAGCCAGCTCGGTCCGCCTGCTCCGGTGGTGGTCCCTGGCGTCCGCCTGCTCGCTGCCCATCCCCGAGCCTGTCGCGCCACTCGTGGCGACATCGTGCGGATCCCACCTCCTCGCCGGCGGGGTGTCCGGGCGTGTTCACGCCCTCGCGCTCCCGTCCGGCGATGCCGCCTGCTCCTTCCGCGCCCACATATTCGGCCTCGTCTCCTGCCTCGCTCTCAACGACGACGGCTCGCTCCTCGTCTCCGGTGGAGAGGACGGCGAGGTGGTCGTGTTCCCGCTCCTCCGCATCCTCGATGTCGAAAACGCAGACACCGCAAACAACAACTCCAACCTCGCCCTCTATCGCATCGGCGCACACGTCGCGCCAGTGACCAGTGTCGCGTGCGGTTACGGCGGGTGCAACGCCGTCGTCGCCTCGGCCTCCACGGACGGCACGTGCAAGGTCTGGAACCATTGCGGATGGCACCCACCTCCGGACCCTCATGATCTCATGCACCGCATTCTCCCTAACCTTGGACCCCACCACCTCCCACCTCTACGCCGGCGGTTTCGACGACTGCGTCCACGTCGCCTCCCTGAACTCCTGGGACACAAACACCACGACGAGCGCATGGCACGCAAGTGGCTACGCCAACACCGCAGTCGTCGGAGCATCGATGGCCAAGTAGCCAACGGATGCAAGAACCTGGTGTCATGCACGGAGGACGGCGAGGTGAGGGTGTGGGACCTAGCGAGCGGGCTACTCGCCAGCACGTTCTGGATCGGTGGTGCGGTCAGTGACGTTCTAGTGGTTAAAAGGTTCGCCAGCGACATGGTCAGGGACGGCGGCGAGGGGTTCAGGGTTTACGACAGCGAGGCGTGGAGGAGGGCCTTCGAGGCGGTGGAGATGGGGCACACGCTGGGCGCTTCAGAGGTGGACAAGACGAGGTCCGTGGAGCTGATCAAGATGGCCGTGGCCGCGTACAAGAGGAGCCTGCGGCTGATGCTTCGGGAGGTGACGACCGTGGCTAATGGCCGCTGCGCGAATGGCAGCAAGGCAGATGGTCATGTCAGCGACTGAAGGATTTTCGGCTTGAGAAGGATTTCGCGATCGAGATGGTGTATTGCGAGCAAGATCTCAAGAAGGACGAGGTTTCGAAGACCTGCTCCCTCCGCTACTTGTGCGCGCAAGAAAACGGAGGTGGGAAGACAAGCAAAGCAGTGCTACAGACGGAACAACGGAGTATTGCGGGAGAACTCAGGTGGGAGCCAGCAGATGGATAAAGGCACAACCACTGCCCTCCTTATATAGGCTTGCGACAGAGTAACTAACGGCGATTAATAGGAGGCCATCAAGACGTCTATCACTAGTAACTGACTTCATCAAGACGTTCGTTACTAGTAACTGACGGCAGTTACTGGTAATAAACCAGCCACATTAATCACTGAAACGGCAAAACAAACCGCTTCCCGCCCAGAACATCACGTCTGGACTGGCCTGCGCCGCGCGCGTGCTTGACTCGCACACGCCACGGCTCGGCTTGGCGCGCGCGCGCGTGTGGCACCGCCTTTTCCCTTTTCCACTTTTCTAATTGAGACACACACAACTCAACTATTTAAGTTGAGGAAAACTTCTCCCAACTTTCCGTATAGTACTAAACCAATTTCATGACTCTTAGTATTTTAATGGGCCTTTTGGAATTTCTATTAAATTAATTATGGGTCAGCCCCATAATAATCTAACAATCCTCACCAAATTTCAAAGGCACATTTGAAATACTCTCAGTTCCAATGTAGTTTGATATACCAGTATTTCGATGGAGACTGTTAAGTTGAACTTCCACCTAAAACAAAGGTTACACTCATCCACAACTGAACAATGGACTATGCTTTGAATTGACAGTTTTGTGCGAGCAAGTTTCACCAAAGTTCTTTACTGATACTAGGCTGCTAAATGCATCCCCTCAGTTTGGAGCTTATAAGTCATACTCCTTGGCCTTTCATGAGCCTCTAGAGATCACCCAATCTCATAGACTGTGACTAGCAGTCGAACTCATATAGGTGTAGGGGTGCAATCGGATCGGATAATTTCCGACCGACCGATCGACCGGATAGCTTCGAATCGAATTCGGATATTTTTTCGGATAGTTCTCGAATCCGGATTCGGTTTCGGATATTTTTTTTCGGATTCGGATTCGGATTTGGGAGATTACTATCCGTCGGATCGGTATATTCCGATAATATTTTCGGATATATCCGAATCAACTAAATCGGATATCCGAAAATTATCACCATACGTGGGTCATGGCTTTCCTCTTGAAACGAACTACCAAGCAGCGGAAGACTTGCCCCTTGCCCTCTCGTCATGGCCATGGACGACGACGACACCATCACCTCCTCCATGGACGCCGTTCTCGCTGCATCCTCCTCCTCCGACCCCTCGCACGGTTGGCAGAAGGTCACCTACACGAAGCGCCACTGCAAGTATGAGCCTCCCCCGGTGTCTGCCGCTCCCGATCTGGCTCCACACGCCAACTGCGGCCACAAGGCGAGCGTGTTCGAAGGACTCAACAAGTTCCCAGGAGCGCCATGTGCGCTTTAGGCGGCCAGCGACGCGGCCGACCCCGATAGTCGCATCGCCGCGACGACCGCGCCATACTCCGACGACGAGGACTTGAACGAGGCGGCGGCGCACTCGGAGAAGGTGAAGAAGCCCAAGGTGTCTAGCCCGAGAACCTCCAGATCGAGTAGAGAAAGGAAGAAGCAAGAAGAAATGGCAAGGAGAGAGAAGCAGAATGGGGAAAGGGAAGAAGCTAGAACCTGCGATTGGGAACCGAATGGTAAGATTAGTCTGGAGAGAGAAGGAAATAAGAAGAGAGGAAGAGAAAAGAAAGAAAAGAAAAAGGAAGTAGAAAAAAGAAAAAGGAAGAAAAATAGGAAAGTGGGAATTTTTTTGAAACGTGTAAAAAATTGAATAATTAACGAGATGACGCTCAAATCCATCTTTTTATATTAATTTTTTATGAGAGGTTAAGTTATATATAGAGAGAGGAGAGATGACGCATAAAACAATGAAAAATGTTATACTTATCGACAGACGCTCGTGACATGCTCTGAAGAACATCCACGCATAAGACAAATTCGAACTTATACAACTGATCAATCAGTGTTATATATGTGCTTTATGCGGTATCTATTTTTGCGCGATATCCGACAAAAATTATCTGGTACCGTATCGATTCCGCTCTGTATTCGATTCGAATCCGCGACCGATATTATCCGCACCGTATTCGTATCCGGCACTATCCGTATCCGACTCCGAATCCGACAAAAAATGTGATTTAGGATATGGAAAGAGCAATATCCGACCGAATCCGGGCCGATTGCACCCCTATATAGGTGTATTCCTCATAAGATATTCTGTAGGACAACATCTCTGCTTATCAAAGCCACTTGGAATACATTAAGGTATAACCGACCTGCCATACAGAATAGGAGAGTTATTGCATCTCAAACGGAGAGGGCTAAGTACAAAAGGTACTCTCCTCTCAGCTAGTCACTAGCTTGTCTCAACATCCTAATTCACGGGATCTCCGATCACATAGGATGAGTTACCACTAAGACATGACTTTATGTGGGTCTCAAGCCCATCTCCCTCGATGCTTCATCTATCACATTCCGTGATAGTCCCTTTGTAAAAGGATCTGCCAAGTTTTTAGCCGTCTGGACATAGTCCAACACTATAACTCCGGAGTTTCTCATTTTCCTAACAGACTTCAACCGCCTCTTAACGTGCCTTGATGACTTCATGTTATCCTTAGAACTGTTCACCTTGACAATCACCGTCTGATTGTCACAGTTCAAAAGGATAGGCGCATCGGTTTCTCAACCACCGGTAAGTCCATCACAAGTTCACGCAGACTAGTCGGCTTCCACAGCAGGTATCTAATGCTTTGTGAGTTCTGCTTCCATTGTAGACCTCGTTAAGATGGTGCGCTTGCAAGACTTCCAGAAACACTCCACCACCCAATATGAACACATATCCACTTGTGGCTTTTATTTCATCAGCATCAGATATCCAGTTTGAATCACTATAACCCTCAAGTACCCTAGGGTACCCGGTGTAGTGAATTCCTCTCTCAAGAGCATGCCAATGATCATCTCCCGGGTTTGCAACAAACCGGCTTAGTTTGCTCACAACAAACGAGATATCAGGCCTCGTTGCACTAGCTAAATACACCAGTAAACCAATGATTTGGGAATATCTCAATTGATCCTTTGCTATACGTTGGTTCTTTCGTAATAGCACACTTGGATCATACGGCGTTGGAGCAGGTTTGCAATCGCTATAGCCAAAGCGACTCAACACCTTTTCTACATAATGGGACTGCTCAAGAGTAATCCCACCGTCACCTTCTCTTAACAGTTTAATGTTTAAGATGGCATCCACTACTCCCAAATCTTTCATTTCAAAGTTTTCGAACAAGAAGTCCCTGACTTCCTTAATCACATTAAGGTTCGTCCCAAAGATCAGTATGTCATCAACATACAGACACATAATCACTCCTTCACCCCCACCATAGCGGTAATACACACATTTGTCAGCTTCATTCACAACAAAGTCGGGAGATGTTAAAGTTCTGTCGAACTTCTCGTACATCGCTTAGGTGCTTGCTTAAGGCCATACAAAGACTTCAATAACCTACACACTTTTCCTTCATGACCCTTTACTACAAATCCATCAGGCTGATCCATATAGATTTCCTCTTCCAAATGGAGTCCTCGTCTTCTTTCTGGGTATAACCCTTGGCCACAAGCCTTGCCTTATACTTTTCAATCGTACCATCAGGCCTTAGCTTTTTCTTAAATACCCACTTACATCCTACAGGTTTACACCCATATGGACGATCAACAACTTCCCAAGTTCCATTGCTCAAGATGGAATCCATCTCACTCTGGACCGCTTCCTTCCAATCGATCGTCACGAGATGAATAAGCCTCCTCAATGGTTCTTGGAGTATCATCCACTAGATATACAATGAAGTCATCACCAAAAGACTTTACAGTCCTTAGTCTCTTACTCTTACGAGTTACTTCATTGTCCTTATTGTCGGCGTTTCGAGCACCGGCAAGTAAATTTGTAAGTCTAAAGGGTCGCGCGTTCCACTCCCTGAATGGTTAGACTCGGAAGTCCAAGATGTATACTGGTTCGGGCCGAAGGTCCCTACTCCAGTTCGTGTGGTGGTGTTGTATTACTCTTGGTACAGATGACTGCACAAAGTTTTACAAGCGAGAATGCCAATGGCTTAGCGAGATGGGTTTGATAGCGCTCTCTCTCTCTTTCGCCCCCTTTGCCTACGGGGGTTCCTGCCTCCTTTTATACGAAAGGAAGGGGCAGATTACATCGAGAATTGGGGGAGGACGAGATGACCTATACTAGGAGCTTCGGTCCTTCGTCCTGCTGACTGATCATCGCCCGTCCTGCCCGTGCTGGGTCGGTAGTTTAGCTGGTCAGAGCGGTTAGGTATTTTCCCGGGAAATGGAGTACCTGCCCTCTGCGAACCTTTCGAGTGTTGATGTTGCTGCGCCTGGCGCGGGTGTTGCCTCGGGAGAGGGTGCGTCTTCGTACTGTACGTGACCGGCTGATGGGACTGGGAGCATGACTTCGGTCAGTCATTAAACCTTCTTGGGAAGGAGCCACCTGCCCTTGTATAGTCGCTTTGATTGACCCGTTCGTAAGTGCGTGGTCGTTGGTGGTAGAAGTTTTGACACGCGCCCTTGGCGGGTTGTCTTGGCACGATCGGTCGGGGATCCCGACTGCTGCGGGGTCGGGAGCTCGCTGGTCGAGCCAATGGGTCTCGTCATTGCGGGGTCGGGAGCCCGCAGTCGAGACGCCTCGATCGGTCGGGAAGGGATGTCTCGCGTGGCTTTGTCGGTGCTTTGATCGGTAATGGGCTAGGAGCGGCTGTTGGGCTTGAGTGTGCTTGAGACCGTCGGCTCGTCGCTTTGGGCCGTTAGAGTACGGCTTTGTTATAAGTATTCGTCAAGAGCCCCAAACCCCGAGTGATTTGGCGATTCGGTTGGGGTTGAGCTTGAAGAGAATAGTGACTGGGCACGGCGATTGGCCCGACCGATTAGGTCAAACGATTTACGCCAGTGTACCCCAACGGATCCGACGGTTGCCGGAAATGCGCCGGTATTCGAACACCGGGGGCTTTGAATCACCTCGCAGCGCGCTACAAGACGGCTTAGCGCGCGCCGCGCTCGTCTTCCGGATCGCCGGGTTCGGTGAAGGCGCCGCTTTTCCGCCGGCATTTACTCGAGACGTTTAATCTCCATCCGTTCGGGTATAAAATGATACCACGGCCGCTTGAGTGATAAACCTTTAAACGAAAACTTTCTTTTGCTCTTTGGGATGGCTTTGGGGCACCTCTAGTTTTCGGTTTTGGCGATGATGTCGTGGCGTAAGAAGAAGACCCTTTGGTGAGCTTTGAAATTTGAGTATGATCGGCGATGGCGAACTCCGGGAGGAAGAGGTCAGAGCCCGTGATGTTCTTTGCCGACGCTACCGCTCGGGTCGTCCCGAGGCTTGGGGTAGCAAGGGGGGCCCTTCTGGAGGCGATGGCGCGAGGGCGCCGACTGTAGTTGACGCGGCTACGTCGATGTCGCTGAACGGCAGAAAGCGATCGGCGACGATTCGCAGAACTGCGGCGGTGACCGTCGACCAGGCAAGGGCCTTCTAGCGTGCTGTCGGTGCCACCGATGCCTACCAGCATGCCGTCGGTGCCACCGATGCCGTACGGATGTTGAAATGCTTTGGCGCGGAGAAGGTCCTGCCGCAGCGTAGCGTAGCTATTCTTGTGTCTGTCGAGTACTGTATGTAAAGTCGTGTAAAGCTTGAGCCTGTTGGTCTATAATAAAATCTTCTTTTTGTTCGTGAATGTCTTTGTAATGAGTTTGCTTTGTGCCTTGGTCAGCAGGGACGACCGCGATGCCTTTGAGGTTTGGGTGTCCGAGCGCTCGTTTAACGTCGTAGCTTGACCGTGCCTTGGTCGGCAGGGACGACCGCGATGCCTCTTCGTGAGGTTCGGTTGTCCGAGCGCTCGTTTAACGTCGTAGCTAGACCGTGCCTTGGTCGGCAGGGACGACCGCGATGCCTCTGCGCGAGGTTCGGGTGTCCGAGCGCTCGTTTAACGTCGTAGCTAGACCGTGCCTTGGTCGGCAGGGACGACCGCGATGCCTCTTCGTGAGGTTCGGGTGTCCGAGTGCTCGTTTAACGTCGTAGCTAGACCGTGCCTTGGTCGGCAGGGACGACCGCGATGCCTCTTCGTGAGGTTCGGGTGTCCGAGTGCTCGTTTAACGTCGTAGCTAGACCGTGCCTTTGTCGGCAGGGACGACCGCGATGCCTCTGCGCGAGGTTCGGTTGTCCGAGCGCTCATTTAACGTCGTAGCTAGACCGTGCCTTGGTCGGCAGGGACGACCGCGATGCCTCTTCGTGAGGTTCGGGTGTCCGAGCGCTCGTTTAACGTCGTAGCTAGACCGTGCCTTGGTCGGCAGGGACGACCGTGATGCCTCTTCGTGAGGTTCGGGTGTCCGAGTGCTCGTTTAACGTCGTAGCTAGACCGTGCCTTGGTCGGCAGGGACGACCGCGATGCCTCTTCGTGAGGTTCGGGTGTCCGAGTGCTCGTTTAACGTCGTAGCTAGACCGTGCCTTTGTCGGCAGGGACGACCGCCATGCCTCTGCGCGAGGTTCGGTTGTCCGAGTGCTCATTTAACGTCGTAGCTAGACCGTGCCTTGGTCGGCAGGGACGACCGCGATGCCTCTTCGTGAGGTTCGGGTGTCCGAGTGCTCGTTTAACGTTGTAGCTAGACCGTGCCTTGGTCGGCAGGGACGACCGCGATGCCTCTTCGTGAGGTTCGGGTGTCCGAGTGCTCGTTTAACGTCGTAGCTAGACGCGGGCTCGTTTTACGTCGTAGCTGAACGTGGGCTCGTTTTACGTCGTAGCTGGACGTGGGGCATCCGTCCCGAGTCCTCGTCTGGCGAGGGTAGCTGCGAGAGGAGTGGCCACCGTCTATCCCACACGTATACCCCGTCCGCAGGTGTGGGACCTGGAGGGGGTGAGTGACGCGCGTTTACCCGCGTTGGTTTGAACGCCGTGCTCGTGGAGCTTATAACGGGTAGTCCGAGTGGGTCCTGGGAGGTCCCGCCCAAGGGGGACCCTTCCGAGCGGACGGTCCCAGAGTAGAGGGTGTCCTGGCCCTGCTGTGGGGCGACCCATAAAAAACCTTTCTTTACTCAATCCCGTATGGACCCTAGGTCGTCCGCCGACCCAGGGCACAGCTGGCTGTCGCTCATCGATGAGCTCCCGGGAGAGTGTGAAGTATGGTCTCGGACGCGGGTAGAGGTGATTTGGTCGTCAGCCGACCTAACCGAGGGCCCACCGCGGGGCTCACCTCATACTTGCCCCTAACTCGAGTTTCGCTGGGGCGGCCTTAAGCCCATCTAGTGGGTTAGGCCTTTTGATCCCACAGCTCTAGCTGGGCCCCCGGCGCAAGCCACAAAGCTTTTGCCATTTTGGGGCCGCAGCGGCCCAGCGGGCCTCTCGCGCGTGCCCCGGAGCAACCGTCCCGCCCAAGACGCAGACGCGTTACTCGGGGCGGCGTCTTTACGACTTGTCCTGTCAAGATTAAATGCTGGGTGGAATTGGGAACGGGGAGTTACCAGGCGGGCTTGACAGACGAGGGCGAACGCGACGTTTCACTCGAGGGGGTGCTGGTTCGGATGGTGCCTGTTCGTCTTCTATAAATACGCCTCTAGAACATTTCTGGCAACCACGCTTTTTTGCCTCCCTCGCCTCCTGTTCCTAAGAACAACAAAGAGCCAAGGAAAGAAAAACTTAGCCTTCCCTTCTTCCTGCCTTCCCGTCTTCTCCTCGCAAGAATGTCGTGGCCGGAGTGCTCCGCCCATGCTAGCCGCGCGCTCGGCCTGGTGAAGAAGGGCTTCCTCCCCGCGCAGGATCTCTCCGGATGGAGGGTGCCGACGGGGGCCGTCAATCCCTCGCCGCGGGACGATGAGGTCGTGGTGCCCGCCTCGTTTTTCGAGCGCGGCTTTGGCTTGCCGCTGCATCCATTCATCCAGGGGATGCTCTTCTACTACAAGGCGGAGGTGCACCACCTCAATCCCAACGGGGTCCTCCACATCGTCATCTTCATCACGCTATGCGAGGCTTTCTGGGATCGAGCCGCGACTGGCGCGTGGAGGCATTTCTTCCAAGCAAGGCTCGGAAGGACAAGCCCGATGTGCAGAAGACACCGTCGGCGGCTGGCCTTCGGCCTCGGTCCGGCGGGCGCGGAGTATGTCGAGGTCAGCTGCCGTCGTCCAACAAGGGTGGCGCCCGAGTGGTTCTACGCCGGGCGTCGGAGCGAGCCCCGCCCTTCACCGGACGAACCCTCGTGGCGGGGAGAGTGGGCTGGGCGCCGAGAAGAAGGAAAAGAAGAAGGTGGCCACGATTGCGGAGCAAATCGGGGCCCTTAGGAGGCAAGGCCTCACCGGGCGCGTGATCGTGCGTGCCTTCATGGGGATCGCGTGCAACCTCGATGCAGAGCCTCGCCCCTATTTCGAGACGAGGGGTGTCCACCGCATGAGGATGGCGGGCCGAGCTGGCCTCAAGCGAGATTGAAGCCGGGTGGCCGCCGTTCTGGGTGGAAGCGCTATGGAGGCTGCCGGTGGCCTCGGGAACCGTTCTCGTGGCGCACCGAATCTGGTAGGTTAATGGAATTTTCTTCGCTTCTTTCCTCCTTTTTGCCTTTGGTATTTGTTCGACCGGCGCCTCACACTTCCTAGGGGCTCTTGGGCCTAATCTCCCGCGCCGTCTCGAGAGAAGGAGGCAAAGCGGCGGCCGAGCGAAGGCCGCGACACTCGATTCCTCCCGCAAGAAGCGGAAGGAGGAGAGGAGGAAGGGAAGGAGGAGGCGCGGCGAGGGCCGCGTGGTGAGGATATATCGAGGCCCATTGCGGGGCAACCTCCTCCGTGCAGCGGGAGCACCCTGAGGCGCATATGCGGATTCCCCTCCGACCGCGGATCGGCGGTCGGCGTGGACTGCCGGAGGCGACACCACCACTCGGTGGTGGGGGCCTCGGCGGGGTGACGCGTGGTCGCCGTCGTCGCCGCGCGCCGTGGGAGGCGGCCGGGATGTCGGGAGCTCGTTGCATTGGCGGAAAACCGCGGATGTAGTCCCGAGAGTTTCCCGGCTGCCGCTTGCAGCCCTTCAGTCGAGTGAGTTTGTGGCGCTTGTAGGTGCCCTGGAAGTTGCCGACGAAGAGATTCTTCAGGTCGGCCAGTTCGATGGTTCTGGCGGGCAGGTACTCGAGCCAAGCTCGGGCCGAGTCTGCGAGGTAGATGGGGAGGTATTGGATGATGAAGAGGTCATCCATTGCTCCCCCCGCTCGGCATGCGAGCCGGTAGTCTTCGAGCCAAACCCCTGGGTTCGTGGCCCCGGTGTACTTGGCGATGTTGGTCGGCGCCCGGAACCTGGTGGAAATCGCTGGCGGATCCTCAGCGTAAAGCCCGTGGTCCGGGACCATCGGGGCTTGGCTGCGGCGGTGGCACCGCCGTCCACAACACGTGAGTGGGCGGCCTCCTCCGCCGCTTTCTCTCGCGCCGAGGGTGGCGCGAACGTCGAGGCGTCTCCGAGGCGCCGCGCATGGGCGCGTGAGGCTCGGGCGGTTCGTGGTGTGGCGCCGTCTTGGCGGACCCCACCGGCCGGCGGCAGACGGCCCGGTGACGAGGTGGCGCCAGAGCGGTAGGAGCCGAGGCTGCATGTGTTGCACGGCCGACGCTCCACCGGCCCGGAGGTTCCGTGCGTGGCTTTGGCCTCGGGTCACCGGCCGGAGGCCTCGGCAAAGATCGCGGTGCGACCACGTTCGCTTGCATGGGAAGAACCGAGGGTCGCTGGATTCTTCCGCCCGCTTGTGGTATACCTGTCGCGCGAGCCCGCGCGCGTCGTCGGGCACCTGCCGGGTCTCGGGCTCATCCTACCCCAGGTTAGCCTGGAGCTGGTCGAGCTCAGCCCTGCGCTTATCCAGCTCTTCGCGCTGTCGCTGGAGTTCGGCGCGGCGAGCTTGAGCGCGTTCAGCACGCTCGCGCTGGTGTTCCTCCTCCTGCGCCTCAGTGCGCCGGATGGGGCCCCCCGTAACCGTGGGGGTTATGATTAAATCGGCCGTGCCCGCCATGTTGCACTCGCGAGAGTGCCGCCCGCGGGCAGGGTACTCCGTGTCGGAGCTGGAGTCGTGGCTGGAAGAGTCTTCCAGCAGCTCGTGGATGGAGGCCGGCATGTAGCCAGCCATCGCCACAAGTTGTGAGCCTGCAGGAGGTGACACGGTCACTGCCGGGCCCACAGAGCTTCGCCGACGCGGCGAGCGCTCTCCGGGCTCCGGCTTTGGGACTCGCAAGGGTGCTCCAAGCCGGAGCTTGGCGAAGTCGCCGGAGATGGCGCCCGGGCTTTCAGCGGGCGCCGGGCCTCCGGTGGCGGCGGGGATGAGCGTAAGCCCTCCCGCCGCGGTGACGGCAAAGTTGAGGGAGCCGAAGCGGATCTGGCTCTCCGGCGCGGTCATGCCGTCGCGGATGAAAGATGCCATCAGGGAGGCGAGCGGAATCCGAAGATGGTGAAGAAGACGCGCGAAGACCCCTACCTGGCGCGCCAACTGTCGGCGTTTCGAGCACCGGCAAGTAAATTTGTAAGTCTAAGGGGGTCGCGTTCCACTCTCGAATGGTTAGACTCGGAAGTCCAAGATGTATACTGGTTCGGGCCGTAGGTCCCTACTCCAGTTCGTGTGGTGGTGTTGTATTACTCTTGGTACAGATGACTGCACAAAGTTTTACAAGCGAGAATGCCAATGGCTTAGCGAGATGGGTTTGATAGCGCTCTCTCTCTCTTTCGCCCCCTTTGCCTACGGGGGTTCCTGCCTCCTTTTATACGAAAGGAAGGGGCAGGTTACATCGAGAATTGGGGGAGGACGAGATGACCTATACTAGGAGCTTCGGTCCTTCGTCCTGCTGACTGATCATCGCCCGTCCTGCCCGTGCTGGGTCGGTAGTTTAGCTGGTCAGAGCGGTTAGGTATTTTCCCGGGAAATGGCGTACCTACCCTCTGCGAACCTTTTGAGTGTTGACGTTGCTGCGCCTGGCGCGGGTGTTGCCTCGGGAGAGGGTGCGTCTTCGTACTGTACGTGACCGGCTGATGGGATTGGGAGCATGACTTCGGTCAGTCATTAAACCTTCTTGGGAAGGAGCCACCTGCCCTTGTATAGTCGCTCGATTGACCCGTTCAGGTGCGTGGTCATTGGTGGTAGAAGTTTTGACACGCGCCCTTGGCAGGGGTTGTCTTGGCACGATCGGTCGGGGATCCCGACCTGCTGCGGGGTCGGGAGCTCGCTGGTCGGAGCCGATGGGTCTCGTCATTGCGGGGTCGGGAGCCCCGCTTAGTCGGAGACGCTTCCCTCGATCGGTCGGGAAGGGATATCTCGCGTGGCTTTGTCGGTGCTTCGGTCGGTAATGGGCTAGGAGCGGCCTGTTGGGCTTGAGCTGTGCTTGAGACCGTCGGCTCGTCGCTTTGGGCCGTTGGGGTACGGCCTGTTATAAGTATTCGTCACTTATCTATTGGATTTTCCTCAAAAGTGGGCTCAATTTGTATAGGAGTGGAAGGTTTAGGAGAGAAGATTGATTCTTGGCCAGATGAGCTAAGTGTCTCTTTCATAGGGAATAAGTCCTCAAAGAATGTAGTATCATTGGACTCTAAAATTGTACCTTCACTCATATCAGGTACTCCAGATTTCACTATTCAGAACCTATATCTAATGCTGTGAAGAGCATAACCAATAAGGACACAATCAACGATTTTTGGTCCAAGTTTACGCTTCTTTGGGATAGGCACATTGACCTTAGTCAAACAGCCCTAAGTACGTAAATAAGAGAAATTTAATCTTTTCTTCTCCTATTCCTCAAATGGTGTGATTTCTTTATTCTTTGTAGGAACCCTGTTTAGGACATGACAAGCAGTCAATATAGCCTCACCCCACCATTCCTTGGAAAGTCCCGCTGTTTCTAACATGGCGTTAACCATCTCAGTTAGAGTACGATTCTTTCTTTTGGCAACCCCGTTTGATTGGGACGAATAGGGAGGCGTCCTCTCATGGATTTTTCCATGTTCCTCGCAGAATAAATTAAACTCACTAGAAAAGTATTCTCCACCACGATCTGACCTAACCCGTTTGATTTTTCTCTCAAGTTAGTTCTCAGCTTCAGTTTTATAGATCTTAAAATAGTGAAAAGCCTCATCTTTTGACTTTAATAAATACACATAGCAATATCTAGTAGAATCGTCAATCAAAGTCATGAAATACCTCTTACCACCCTTTGTCAACTCCCCGTTCATCTCGCATAAATCGGTATGAACTAGTTCTAACGATGCCAAGTTTCTCGCCTCAGCTGCCTTGTGAGGCTTGCGAGGTTGCTTAGATTGCACACACACTTGACACTTAGAACATTTGACTTGGGTAGATTTTGGGATTAAATTCATACTGGCTAACCGCATCATGCAACCAAGATTAATATGACAAAGTCGTGAATGCCAAACATCAATCTTATGATTACAAACATGATTCACAATTTTATTCATGTCCATCACAGACAAGCGGAACAAGCCTCCGCTCTCATAGCCTTTTCCAATAAAAGTTCCAATTTTAGAAACAACACATTTATTGGATTCAAAAACTAACTTAAAACCATCTCTACACAATAGAGATCCGCTGACAAGGTTTTTATTTATCACGGGCACGTGATGCACGTTCCTCAGTCGCACGACTTTGCCTGAAGTAAACTTCAAGTCAACTGTGCCAACTCCACGTACAAATGCCTGCGACCCATTCCCCATCAACACGAAGATAGCCCATGTGACCTGGTAAGAAGAGAATAAGAATCTGTCAGCACAAACATGTATATTGGCCCCCGTGTCAATCCACCAATCAGGTGAACGACATACTGATAGAACGGTAAGTATTGAAACATACCCGGATGTTCCCTCCTCAGTATTGCAAATAACAACGTTAGCGGACTTTTTTTGCTTATTGTCTTTACGATCAGGGCAATCCTTTGCCCAATGATCAGTACCATTACAAACAAAGCAGTTTCCCTTTCTTTTATTCTTCTTCTTCTTCTTGAAGCTAGTAGTTTGAGCGGCCTTGTTCTTGTTCTCAGGCTTTTCAGACTTATTTTTATTCTTCTTGTTGAATTGAAGGTTTTTTTTGTACCACATTGACACTAGAACTTTCCTTTCCCACGTGTATCTTTTGCCCTTGCTTTCTCCTCAACATCTAAAGTCCCAATGAGACCAGTAACGCTGAACTCTTGTCTCTTGTGTTTTAGAGTAGTGGCAAAATCCCTCCAAGAAGGTGACAGCTTCGCAATAATGCATCCCGCCACAAACTTGTCGGGCAATGCACATGTAAAATTCTCAAGTTCTTTCGCAAAAGCTTGAACCTCATGAGCCTGTTCTACTACAGAATGGTCATCAACCATCTTGTAGTCATGAAACTGCTCTATGACATAGAGTTTATTACCCGCGTCAGAGACTCTGAATTTTGCCTCAAGTGCATCCCACATTTCTTTACCACTTGGCAAAATCAAGTAAACATCAACAGCGCGTCCGGACTAGCCTGCGCCGCGCGCGTGCTCGACTCGCACACGCCTCGGCTCGGCGCTCGCGCGCGTGTGGCACCGCCTTTTCCCTTTTCCACTTTTCTAATTGAGACACACACAACTCAACTATTTAAGTTGAGGAAAACTTCTCCCAACTTCCCGTATGCTACTAAACCAATTTTACGACTCCTAGTATTTTAATAGGCCTTTTGAAATTTCTATTAAATTAATTATGGGCCAGCCCTATAATAATCTAACAGTACTAAGCAAGTTTTAAACTTGCGTTTGGAGGATTTGATCGTATCGCAGTACTCGCTTTAGAGATGGCTCCGTGTCAGGGTCATGACTTATGAATCAAATCTCACAATCATGTGGCTCTGATGCAAAGAAAATCAAGTACTCCCACACGAAACCGATGCAAAATATATTAAGCGTTTCTCATGCTGGAGTAACCAGCTAGATGCATCGATCGATTCTAGGACGTCATATGATCCACACGCCGGTGCATGCTAGCTCTCACGCAGATGGTGACCCGCCCCTGCTGCGTGCAGCGGTGCAGGCTAGCTTAGCTTCGCTGCGCTGCGACGTGCACGAGCTGTGTCACAGTTGTCGCAGGCCGCGCGGAATTAATTCACGGCCGGGAACGCGCGAGCGCGCAATTAACGCGCGTTCGCCCGCCTCGCCCCGATCCCTATCGCCCTCCCGCATATAGCCACTGCGGCGGCCCGGCCGCGACCACGTTCTCCGCGCGTTTGGGGGGCAACCCGGAGTTAACACGCTCCCGCCTACAGCAGCGCAGCTGGCTCCCGGCCCGGCCAGCGCTTATTTCAGCCGTGACGTGATGGATCGCTTGCTCGATCGATCTCATCACACACTCCTCGCGTTGCCACCCGACGAGCTGTGCTTTCAGCCAATCGGACTGATCAGAAGTTGTGGTTCAACATTCGCAAGTTAAGTTACTGCTTTTAGTGTGCTTGCATGAACAGTATCAAACGATTGTTTGATCGATCCTTTCTTGTTTATCTTTGCGCAGGGAATATCGTCGAGGGAGTGAGGCTGGGTGAGGTGGCCAGGGGTAGATGGGCATGGAGGAGGGTGGACCGGTTAAGAGCGATGACAGAAGAGAGAGAGCACAACCCAGCACCAGCGAGAACACCGACCGCCGGCGGTCGGTCGCTTCTGCGAGGGCCGTGTGCTCTCTGCTCTCACTGTCATGGCCGTCTGACGGACCAAGCATCTCTCCATGGGCATCTAGCTCCCTCGACCTCTTCTGTTCTCCAGCCACCTCTAGCCTCTAGGTACGTGGCCCCTGCACGCGCGGGCGCGTATGTATATACACGCACCGACGCACGTACCAGGAAGCTCGTGTTTGATACTTCTTGTGGTTGTTTTCTGCGCAAACAACGTGCGCGACAGCGTGAGTGCAGCGGTGCCGTAGCCGGGAGGGTCCTGGCAGGACGAAAAGGTCGGCGGGACGGACGCGCGCGTGGTACAAGCGGCGGTACGAGTGTTCATCAACCTGAACATGGTGGCGATCATGGTGACGAGGGCATGCGGACGTGTTGGACGAGTTGCCACGGCTGGCCATTCCCAAGGGCTTCGTCGTGGTCGGCCTACTCGCCGCACGTGGTGGCCGGGGCGCCTACGCCGCGGCAGGCACGTACCGCACGCGACCTGCAGTCCACCGCCATCGTCCTCGTCCTCAACTCCTGCAGTCCACCTGCAATTCGTCGCCTCAAGCGACACCGATCGGCGGCGCCACCGATAGATGTCCAAACAGATCGACCGATCGAAAACCATAATTAATTAAAAAGAAAAACGGGAGAACATACGCGCCCGATGATATGAGGGTGTTCTTCGCTCTTTCTTTTCCTTTTTTCCTCATTTCCCCCCTGTATTTTCAACTGCTTCGTTCGACAAAAAGGAAATGCTTACTTCATTTGTTTGCTTTCGCACATTGCCGAGTTTTGACTTGTAACAAATTGATTTTAACTCGAAACAATTCGGAGATTTAGGTTGATGAACAATGAGTTCATTTAAAATCGCATGTCTCTGAACCGCATGCTAGTGCACGCGCGTAATTTCCCTTTTGTAATCCATAATCATCTTAATGTGTACACGGGCAGCTAATATCCCTTTTTCTGTTAGAATTGTTTCATGACACTAGAGATTATGAAACAATGGATTGCTGCGACAAGTCTTTATAAAAAAATTAAAATTGTGCGAAACATTGATTGATGGAAGCATTGTAAAGTGGTACAAGAATGTTCTCCAACATAGATTAATTTTTTAGCATACAAGAGAGAATGCTCATCAGCCTATACACATCTGCTGACAAAGCAAATTGGCGATGCCAGAAAAACAGAATGACTTATTTCCAATAGTTCGCCAAACGGAAACCTATCTGAATGCACGTTGCAAATTGTGGACCGAAAGAACTGCAGAGAACAGGCAGGCCTCAGCACTAGCAACAACCAAAATAAATTTATTGATAAAGCTAGTGATGAACTGGAGGTTACCGTCAGACAGGTTGAAGGAACACTTTTGTGCAAAAATTTCTCTAGGGTCTAAAGTTTGATTGGATAATAAGATTTTATCCAAGTTTTCTTTCCTGCAAATCAGGCATGGAAACTATGTAATTAGAAGGCTTGAGGATCGCTATGATCATACAGAAGCAACAAGTAGAAAAAAGTGATATGCCGTTTATTAAAAAGAATGAAAGAAAATGCTTCCAGTTTGTCAGTTACATCAAAATGCTAATCAGCATTAAAGGAGAAAATCTGTTTGTCAATTATGTAAAGCAAATTCACATAATCACTTCACATTGAGCTCAAAAGTAAGGCAAGTGCAATTCATATAAACTTCGCAACAATAATAAGCAGGAAGCTAAGCTGTATCCCATAATCCATAACTCATGAGCTTTGACAGTAGGCATCACATCTGACATAGAAGTTTCAAAGAATAACTCCTATTTAAATAGGGAGTTCGTAAGTAAGACACATACCGAGCCCACGAAGGAATCAATTTCCTTCTACGTTTTGATTCTTGTTCATGTTCGAAATCATCATCGTCCTCTTCGTCAGAATCTTTGTATGGAGACATTTTGTATGACTGACAAAAGTTTCAGAAACAATGTATCAGATAATTCAGTATTAGAACCTTACTTGACACTGGAGTAAAATCAATGAAAAGCAATACTAAGTGAAACCAAAGGTGACATGAGAAACCAAACAGACAAACAATCCTCAGCTTGATAATCTTTTTTGTTTCGCCCGTATGAAATAAAGCTACCAGTTTGTGTGTGCGTGTGTGCGCGTATTCTAACAATTTGCGCACTTTCTACTACTTATGATCTCAACTGGAGAAAATGTTCAGATTACGGTAACCAATATCCCCCAAAGACTTCTTTTACAGTGTTATTAACAACAATCTGATGAACATGCATGGATTATGGAGTACATGTCACTATCAAGTGTGTTTTCTAAAACCACGTGTCCTAAGTGGATATGCGATTTACATTGACTCATAATAGCTGTTGAAAATTAGCAAGCATATTAACTGGAACAATACCCAAGATAAACAAGCAGTATCACTACATGCAGATTTACAGGCAACGTCCCTCCTCCCGAGGAAGTTAAATGAAGAGTGTACCTCCTCAAGACTGTTTGGGATACTTTCTTTAGCATGAGATCCAAAACTTGCAGGTCTCTCGTCTACTGCTACACCGTTCTCGTTGTTACTTTTATTGGCCTTGTATCCAAGAGCAGGTTCGGTAGTTTCATCAGGTTTTACTTGGCTTTTCCCCGCATCAACCAAATTCTTCCTCAGCTCCTTATTATCCTGCAATGAATAAAGTATTCAAAAAAATATATGTTTAAAGAAACCCAAAGATAGAAATAAAATGTATAGCTTCTACTCACAGAAGCTTTTCGCCGAGCATCTTTCTCATTGTTCACGGCATGCCTTCTGTCCATTGGCTGCTTCTGTTGTTTTCGAGCCTCATCAATGCATTTCCTTTTTCTCTCCTTTTCCCTCCTTTCCTCCTCTTCCCTCTGCCTCTTCCTAGTGGCCACATCAGCATCCTGTTTCTTCTTTTGTTCCTCTTCCTGTTTTTGTTTTAATTCTTTCTCTTGCTTCAGTCTTTCGCGTTCTAGTTTTGCAGCTGCTTTGCGCATTTCACGCTCACTTCGTTTCTTTTCTTCTAGACGTTTTGCAGCTTCAGCTGCCTCAAGTGCCTTCACTCTAACATCTTTTTTCACTACAAGACAGAAGCCCCATATGTCAAGGCCATCTATGAGCACAATTGAACATTCTCTTTAAGCTCAAAGCATCACTAATGGATTTAGTATACATTTTTGGAAATAAATTATACAAGTAAACAAATAACACTTACCGAACGCTGTTTTAGGTTGCAGCTTTGGTTTTACTAGAGGTATAAAAGATGTCACATTGGCAACAACATTGCTAGGCTTAGATCGTTTGTAAAGATTGGCTTCACTCATGTGTCTTTCATTTCTGTAATCAAGTATTTCTGTCCTGCTTAATCCATCATGAAGAGAATGAGAAACTTTCCCTCCTCTCTTAACTGAAGTAGCACGATTCTCTTTTGGCTTCTTGCTGTCGTGATCATTTGTGATATTTGAATGATGATTGAGCTCGCTACTGCAAGTTTCTGCAGTCAAATCTATCTTACCTGTATCCATTAATCTTGTTGAAAGAGTGGTAGAATTTCCAGTGTTTTGACATAATCCAGTGATATCCTGAAGTGCTATTCTGCCAGATGGACACTGGTGTGAGTAGTTTGTATCTCCAGATCCAGGTAATCTGTCTTGGTACTCATTTTCATCCGCAATGCTGCTGTCTTCATCAATTCGGAAGCATTCAAGTTCGGGAATAGAACCCATATGTTCTGAACCAGATCCAGCTCTTGCCGAAAGTTTGCCCAGGCTATACTTTTCAACTGATGGGGTCAATGGATTTTCAATGTTCTCTTGTCTGTTGCTAGCATTTGAAGAACATGAGGCTGCGGCTTCAGAAATAAAAAAAGAGCCATCATGTCCCAATTCACATGCACGAAAAATGTCCGTTGTGCTGCTATCATTACTTGCACTGTATTGGCATAAATCATCAGGGAAGGAACAGTCTGTAGGTTTCCCAGAAATAGTTCCAAATAGCTGATGCACACCACCCGCTGTGTTAATATTATACTTCTTTGGGAGATCTGAACTGAAGGTAACTAATTGTCTGGAATCACAAAGGGCCTCAAATGTCCTTTCTCCAATAGTTGGGCTGTCAAATTGGACAGGAACATCAAAGCTCTCGAATTCTGGCATTGTATCATCACAGTTGACAGATTCATCACCCTCTTGCCTTGGAATAGCAGCACCAGACAATAAACATTCCTTCGAATCATAACTTCTACATTTCATATCAAGTTCTACATTGGATCCATAATTTAATTTCTCAGGAAACAACGCATTTGGAACAGATGTTTGTTCACCATGTTGGTCCAAAGCATTACTTGGAAATATAGTAAATGAGTTCGTGCCAGAAAATTTTTCTGGATCTAATATTATGCTCCAAGATGACATATCATTCATATGAAGAGCCATTTGCTTGTCTGCCACACTCATATTAGTGACATTTAGGTCTGCCACACTCATATTAGTGACATTTAGGTCCTCACCTTCTAAGCTAGGATTTTCCTGCCAATGAAGAGGGTAAATTGTCAATGCGCTAGAACTCACAAGCACCCCATAAAATAGTGGGGGGATTCATCATATGCCCTATTTTACTTGGTGCAATTGATAAAATGCCCCGTTTGTCTTACTGACATGTGGCCCCAGGACTCACATGTCAGTAAGATATCACAGGGCATTTTATCAATGGCACATATAAGTGAGGGCATTTTATCAATGGCACATAAAATAGCAAGTACATTAGAATGAAGAGTGAACATTGCCAACTTGACCAGTTCAAAATTCTAAGTAATTTTTTATACTAACAAGTGTAATAATATATTAAAAGGACCATCCAACCGAACTGCATGAATGTTGCCCTGCTTTATGCGAAATTTAGATGTTCATCAGTACAAAATCATAATAAAAACCCCGATAGAATTCCTATCACTTGGGGGGGGGGGGCACAGAATTGGACAGGCTACCAAAGCATCCAAAGAGGCTGAATCAATCCTGCAGCCAGATTGAGTATTACCACTAGTTCACTACTTCACTACATACTATTTCGCAATCAAAAAGCATGATCGAGTCTTCAGGATTAAGTAAAATTTGTATGATTTCAGAGCAGAAAGGAACTAGTACACTTGCTGTACACATACCTCTTGTGTGCAGTGTTCATCATTACAAGATAGGATACCGGAGCAGCTAGGCAAAGGAGCGGTTGTCACAAACTCAACTTCTAAATTATTTTGCGACTGTGCTTTAGAATTTTCGAAGACCTTTCCCACAATTTCATTCCTGCTGCTGCTAGCTCTAGGAGAATTATGAGGGACAACATCTGATAGGCTAGTTCTTTTCCTTCTTGCAGGAGAAGAATTCCCATTTTCATGAACATCACTTGCAAATGGCATCTTACCCTTACTTGCAGCATTCCTCCCCTCTGACTTGAGAAACATGAGCCCACAGGATCCTGAACTCCTTAAGAAGTAACGACCAGAAGGCTGTGATTTCTCTGAGAAATTTGCCACAGCTAACATTTGACCGCTAATGCCAACTTCGTGGTTCAGAGACAATGAATTTGTGCGACGAGACCTGGAAAGGGCAATGTCTGATTGACACGTTATTCTTCTCCTTTTAGATGACAAACCGCCAGTTACTTGAACTCCATGTGCAACTGACCTCTTCTGGTCACTAGCAGCCCTGCTCCCATCTGAATGGAGCAGATTAATTTTCTCTGAAGATTTAATACACTTATTGTTCTCTGTTGTGCAAGAATTAGCATTTATTTGAACAGCATTCTCAAAAAGAGAGGCCTCTTGTTCTGTTCCTGCAAGATTAGTAGATACATAAGGACATGCAAGAGTGACCCTAGCGATAAAAGACAACTTACAAGTTACAATAATCTACAAGTAGCAAGCATGGTACCATCTTGTTGCAGATTTTCTGTGCATTTCTCAGCTGAAGTCATACTGTTCCTTTCTATTGTGTGCATCGCGCTGGTTCTTCTAGCTGAAATAATGCTCGTAACTTCTGGTACCGCAGACTGATTCTTTCTGTTCCTAACAGACACGTCACATGCTTCAGTCAAAGCCGAGAATTTTACCTGAACATCACCCAGATTTCCTGAATGGCAGTTGACTGCATCAGATGCTGGCTTTCCATTGAGAGCCAAATTTTCTGTGCCCAGAGGAGGATGGCCCAAAGGAGTATCCGCATCTGCAAAGTTCCCATTGAATTCTAAAGATGGTCTGGACAATAAATATTGCTCCCGAGACAACTCGTTTTCTGCAGATACAGAGGCATTCATAACAGGACAACCATTGGAATGTGTGTCATTACTTTCTGTTTTATAAGAAGAGAGGTTTGGCTGATAAACATAACCCGAACTAACAGTCTGAGGGGGAAGCTGCTCTGGGCATGCAGCAGACCTGTCCTGGGAGCATTGGCTGTTTGCATCATTTATAAGTGAATGCGAGGGGTTGTCACACCCATCCTCCTCTAACAAACTGTCCGGCAACATTCCTGATGATGCAGGAGCCCCAGACCTAGTATCAGCTAGTTGGCTAGGTAGCTGCAAAGATCCACTATATGGAGGATGTAAAAGATGATAATCAGAGCACTGTTGTTCAAGAGACTTGGAATTTCGAGTGACGGTTCGATTTGAAAAGCCATCAAGTTTTCTTATTCTTTCAATATCTTCTACAGTATTTTGTGTATCCCTTCCAAGCAGTGGATTGACCCCAGAACAAGACCTTTTGAAACAATTAGTTTCAACACTACTTAAATTTTCATTTTCAAGCGGTGGGCTGACTTTAGAACATGGTCCTTCCAGAGAATTTGCTTCAGAAATATGCCGGGTATCCTTTTCAAGCAATGGTCCGCTCATAGATTTAGGTACTTCAGAGGGACTGGACAGAGATGGGTCCTCATTTCGAGAATGCATGCCAGTAAGACCAAGACTGGCACATTCCAAAGCATATTTCCGGTGCTGCTTCACTGGTTTGACAAGGATCAAATATCGTGATTCAACGTCACCGTCATCAAGCAATGATCTGCCCATCGAACAAGGCACTTGAGAACAGCTTGTAGAAGATGGATCTTCATTTAAAGGATGCGCCCCAGCAAGATCAAGATGCGCACTTTCCAAAGCAAACTTCGGTTGCCGCATCGTTTGTTCACTTGCAGGATTCATACAAACTGACTCAACACCATCAAATTGAAGTTTTTTTGGCTCAACCAACAGATGAGTTTCAGGGAGTGGATGGCACACACTATCTGCAACTTGCGCTCTTAGCAAATTTGAACAATTATTAGGAACCTTGACATTGTTTTCAGAACTGACAATCTGGTTTTCTAGAACAAGAGATTGAGAACAATCTAAGTGAACTCCTTGATTTCCATGATCGTCATCTTTGCTGCACTTTAAGAATTCAGTTGACCTACCCTGATTGGTATAAAAACCATTCTCCTGACCTGGCAAAGAGGATGTTGTTCCAGCATTGTTTGCACTATCACCACATGGTTTGGAGGATAACAACGCCGTGGCTCTGTTCAGCCCTATAGTTGCAAGGCTAGACCTCTGCATCCTGTCTTGAATACCATCACTGCTTCCACTGTCTGCAACTTGATCCTTTCCACGTAACCGATCTTCAATATTCCTCTGCCTTGACCTGGAACGCTGTATCCTTGAAAACATGTTGACTTCAGCGCTAACCTCAGCAAGCTCCTGGTTAACTGAAGTCTGCTTTTGCTGAGGCTCTTCGTGTTGGTTAGTATCCAGAGCAGCACAAATAGTCTCTTGGTGGTTATATCCATTTGGAATCCCCACCTTTCTGAAGAAAGTACTGGTAGCAGCTGGAGGATGAAAGACAGTTCTATTGGTTGCAGGTGTAGTAATCTGGCTTCCAGGGAAAACTAACTCCGAAACGATTGGATTGCCATTCAGGTCTACACGTAAACGGAGTATTTCGGTATATGAATAAAATGCAACATAATAGCAACGTACAAACGAGTAAAAAACAGACAACATGGATGGACAAAAGGCTAAATACTAAGAGAAATTGAGATACAATTTCCGTTATTTTTTTCAATCACTAGCCAGCCAGTTTGTAACTCAACTTTCTATAGCCTGAGGTGTGTTCCTCCGGAGTGTTTTTTTTTTAGTTTGACATTGTTCCTCCCGAGTTTTAGTAAACAAGCTCTAGGACCAATGGCACCAAATTGGCGCAGTCCCCACTCAAAATTTCTCCAGTGCAACACATAAAAAGAACGCTAACCAAACTAATCCTCTACAAAATGTTGACAACGCCAAACTAAAATCATATGGTAGCTAGTATACGCAAATCTAAGCTTGCATCGCCAAAAATCTATCAAACAGTCAATCAAACTGCCCAAACCTCAACCTGAATGGAAACCAAAGTCCCAACCCAACCCTCACGATCCACCAACCGGACGGCACTAACCACAGGTGGAAGTGGAAGCGAGCGAGAGACAGGCACACGGCACGCACCTTGCGGCTCACCGGCGCAGGAGGGGAGGAGCCACGGAGGGGGGCGGTGGCCGGCGGCTACGAGGGTGCAGGCGAGGGACTGGGCGTGGGAGTCCACCTGCTGCCGCATCTGCGCGGCCACCCAGTCCCGGCGCTCGAAGACCTGCATGAACAGCTCCTCCATGTTTGGCTGCCGGAGTGGTCGCGGAGGTGGCCGGGGGGCTAGGGCATAGAGGTGGAGGTGGAACGGCCAGTGGCGAGGGCAGGGGAAAGAGATGGCGGAGGGCTCGAAAATTTTGAATTGGGGAGGAGGGGGGTTTGGGGGAAGACGAGATCTGAGGGGCGGAGCCGGTGAGGTTACCGCTACCGCCGCGGCGGGGCATGTCGCTGCGGGATCGGACGGCCAGGATCGCCGCTCTCTTTGTGGGTGTGAATGTGATCGGGTTTTGATTCGTTTGGGGGGATAGGATTGAACTCTGCGGGAGGCGCCGACTCACTGACAAGCTGGTCCCTTGCAAAATTTTCAATGCCTTCTGACTGGTGGGTCCATTTATTGATAGTCCCTTCTTGTCAGTGTATACACACCGCACTCGGTTTGAGGAGTGACACGTCACTCAACTACCACTCCAAGTAAGGATGAAAACGGATACAATAGTTTTCGATCGTTCCAGATAAATTTCGGATATGGATTATATCGAATTGAATATTTATCGGATAGTATCAGATCGGATATGGATACGGATTCGGTAGCTCACTATCCGTTGGATACGGATCCGGATAATTCGGATATTTATGGGCCGGATATCCGGATTTGCAGGTGGGCTGGACCAAGGCTACTCTTTTGACTCACAAAGATTTTTGAATTTCAAAATCGTTTTCTAATTTAATTAATCCACAAATCAAATTTTAATTATTAAAATTAGCAAACCAACTCCAAAATTTATAAAAAATTTTAGGGAAGTTTCTGACACAATCTAACATTTAAAAAATTATCAACTTTTAAATTTTCTTAAAAATTCAAACACTATTGTTTTCAATAGGAAAATATTTTAAATAAGTAGCTAAAAATGCATAAAAAATCATAAATACATAAAAAAAATTTAAACATAATTCAATAAAATAATATAAATCTTGGGTCATTATATGTTCTTCATAAATATTTAGAGTAACTAAACTAGTTACGTTTTTTTTCATTTTGTGTGTATAATTTAAAGGGATTTTATGTTCAGATAAATATCTGTGACCATATTCGTTTCGATTCGTATTCGCTCTGTAACCGTATTCGATATTATTCGTATTTGTATCCGTATTTGTATCTATATTCGAAAAATAAAAATAAAAACAAATATAATAGAATCATTATCCGATCCGTATCCAAACCATTTTCATTCCTACTCCCAAAGGCCCAAGGATCCCCAGCTCAGCTGTCAGCTCCACGCCGTTAACGACACCAAGGAAGCGAGCAAGCAAGCAGCCACCTTTCATCTTCGTCTCCTCTTCCTCTCGTTTCGGTACACGAATCACAGAACTCCTGCCCGCTCGCTCACTCGCATGCTGCTGTTCTAGCAATCGACATCATCGCCATGGAGCTCGCCGGAGTCGCGGAGCGTCTCCGGAACAAGACCGTCCTTATCGCCGGCACCACCGGGTTCATAGCAAAGCGTAAGCCAAATCCGCTCCAATCTCCTCCATGTCTTTGTTTAATGTATCTGTATCGATTCTTGGTGCGTTCTTGGATGGACTGAAAGTTCTCGTGGAGAAGATCCTGTTGCTGCGACCGGAGGTGAAGAGGCTGTTCCTCCTGGTGCGCGCGGGCGACCAGATTTCTGCAGAGAGGCGCGTCCAATCAGAGGTCACCGTCTGCATTTCGCTTTGTGAATCTGCCATTGCATTAGGGAATCAATACATTGCATTGAGTTAGTAATATTTTTATTTAATTACTACTCTCTTTTTTACTCTCTCTCTCTCTCTCTCTCTCTCTCTCTCTTCTCTGTTGGGTATTATGTCAGATTCTGCAACTCAGATATTCTGAACTTTACAAGAAAAGTACCGGGGGAAATTCAGTTCATGGTTCTGGACTAAGGTTTTGTCCTGTTGCAGGAGATGTCTCGCTGAAGAATTTGGGTACAGGAAGCGTGGTACTTACTGAGGAATTGTGGAAGGAAACGGATGTCATCGTCCACATGGCTGCAGCAGTGAATTTCAGAGAAGGGTAAGTAAAACATATAGTACTATTTGCTCAGATTTTTGGCACTAATCATAAGTGTAGATATGATACGGCTCTGGCAATAAACACTTTGGGTTTAAAGCATGTCATCGAGTTCGCACCAAGATGCTAAAAGTTAGAGCTCGTTCTTCTTGTGTCGACCGGTGAGACTTGAATATTGCCTCAGGGCACTCCTATCCAACAAAAAGGATTTTTTAGAACCAACCAACTGTCGGGAGAAATGCGGTATTAGCGATTTTATTTTTACTTTTGTTCCAAACTTTATTAAAAACCCGAGAATAACAATACCATAATAAATACGAGATGAATGCAGCATGATATTATCAAATATCAAAGCACTAAGACAGTTCATGGCACTGACAATGAACAGTGGCAATGATAATGAACAGACACTACAAGGAGCCTTTGCAGGTTGGTCGTTGATGAATTTGATTTTTGCATTGATTCACCTAGCTTTTATTTTGCGAGTACATGTCATAGTTTTTGGTCTCAAGGATATGGTACAACACGGGTTATCTACCGCTGACGACCACAACAGATACAACCATCTCTTGAGAGAGTACAAGTTTACGGTGGCCATTGCAGAAGAATACTGGCCAGCCACATTCTTCAAAGAAGGTGATGTAGCTCCTATAAGGAAACTGCAAACCGATTACTGAATACTGATCAATACTGATCGATTACCGATTACTGAATACTGATCAATATTTCTACCAAATGTGCAATCGAAGCTTGGAAACGACCTTGCACCTGTTTGTTGACTGCCCTCAAATTCGGTTTCTCTGGTCGTCCATCGCACAATGGGTCCGTATTTCCACACTCCATCCAGACCGATGGGAGACGGCAACAAACCTCGAG
Organism: Otatea glauca; assembly: GCA_036346275.1. NCBI lineage: Eukaryota > Viridiplantae > Streptophyta > Magnoliopsida > Poales > Poaceae > Otatea > Otatea glauca. The sequence goes on from CM070728.1 coordinate 16,602,393, forward strand.
TAATGGAGCCTGCAACGCATTAACTGCCATCCGAGCCTCCGGAAAGGTGTAAAAACACTGATCATCATGTCCTGCTGGGAATGGTGGAAAGAGCGAAACAATAAAGTCTTCCAACGGAGTTGGGCGTCCTACGACCAAATCCTCCGGTCGATCAAAGATGGGGCTGTCGGTTGGACCCTAGCTGGAGCTTCGCACCTTAGGACTCTGCTTTATCGCCAGTTGTAAAGTTTTTTCTCTTTTTTATTTTCTTCTCCCCGCTTTTCCGCTTGGTCCGCGCCCTCTGCGGCCTTCTTTCGGGGGCTCCCTTCTGCACCATGTTCTTTTTTTCTAACCTTTGTATTCGGGTTTTTTCTTCACTAATCTAATCTAATCACAGCTTTTGTTGTTTAAAAAAAAAATTGGTCTCATTTTGCACCATTGTTCTGCACTTGCATTCAGGTTTGATGACTCCAACATGCAGAAGCTCGCGACAATGATGGAGAGAGACAGAGAAATGATTCCCTGTGACACAAATTCATCAATTGGGAGAAGTACCTTATGGAAATTCACATCCCCGGTGTCATGAAATTTGAAACAAGGGAAATCATAAGGACTAGGCTTTAGAAGAGTAAATGTTCAGAAGCTCCCTGCGGTGGGCATGCATCCCGTTTGGATGCTAGCTTCAGAATATGGGGTAAGAATATCTGCAGAAACTGAAACTAGTCCCAGGCTCCCAGCAAGGCAACGAGTTTTTTTAAAAAAAAAATATCCACCCCTTTTTTATCACATGATGAGACCTTAATTATTTGAAAGTTAGTAATTTCCTGGCACTCCATTGTTGTTGACATTTCGTCAGAATTTCCGCAGGAGAAACTTTAAGTTAAAAGGTCACCCAATCTCAAGGCTTACGTGAACGTCCCGTAAATTTGTCCTACTGAAAAAATTGTACTCCCTTTTCGAAAATACAAGGTCTATAATTTAAATGATATTATTCAGAAATATAAAACTTACATGTAGATTTAATAAAGTTTTTCCTACTATACCCCTATTTATTCTTAAGGCATTTCCTACTATATCCCTATTTATTCTTTCTCAACTATATACATTTATTCATGACCACCACACACAAAATATTATCTCTCATCTTCCAAGACAATTAAGTGGGATATCTAAATTATTTTCACTCCAACCTTAATCCTGGTGCAAAGTCAAAATACGCATATTTCTAAACAGATACTCCTATGTTTCGGTTGTCAGTCCATCATTTCTTATGTCAAACCAGAAGCTTAATTATATAAGTCATTAGAGAACGACACTCCATTATAACCAACCCCATGACTTCTTTAATGCTAATACCTACTTAATTAACTGGATGACATTTAAGCCATCACCTAAACCAAAGTAAACAGCCCCACTCCGACGGGCATTGGGCAACACAACCACCTAGCCTACCGAGAAATGTCAAATGTCAACGCAGGAATATATCATGAGAAAACATGCATTTGCATGCGCTTCAGATATAATATTTGGTAGTGCAGAATGATAAAATCTAATAGTAAATCACAGGACAGAGGTCCACAAATTGATCCGAGATGATCCAAAAATAAGGTAAACACTGTTGCAACTTAGACTGTCGTATCATAGGGAAATAATCAGTCGAAATAAATAGATGCTGTGCACCACGCTTACCAGTGTACTACCCTCGTTCTTTTTTTATTTATCATTTTAGATAATGACACGGTCTCCAATACACACATTTAACCATTAATTTTTGGGTTAATTGGATACATGCCACTGTAGGAACCGGTTATTCGAGATTTGCCATCGTTCCTTTGCTTATTCGAACGATGCCATTACGAAACCGTGCTTATTCGAAATATGCCACTTTCGCGACCGTGTCCGTCGGTCAAACCGAAGCGAGTTTCAGCCCATTCGGACGATTTTGCCCCTCCGCACGTTCATGTAATTTCTATTAGAGAAGGTTATAGTTCGGAGGGGCAAAATCGTCCAAATGGGCTGAGCCCTGCGCTCGGTTTGACCGGACGGGACACGTGTCGCGAGCGGTGGCATATTTCGAATAAGCACGGTTTCGTAATGGTATAGTTCGAATAAGCAAAGGAACGATGGCAAATCTCGAATAACCGGTTCCTACAGTGGCATATATCCAATTAACCCTTAATTTTTTATTATATGTTACAAAAAATTATTAGAAATATAATAATATGAAAGCATTTTTGGTGACAAATTTAGTAATATCATTTCTACATGATAAAGCTAAATACTTTTGTATATATTAGAGGTCAAAGTTATAAAAGATTGACAGAGTGAATCTTAAACCGATATTTAAAAAAGAACGAAGAGAGTGTTATATTATCTTTGCACGATCACTTTGCAGAGGAGTGTCGTCCTATATAGTCAAGTATGTCAGGACATGTCATTAATCATCTAGCATGGGATCAACGAAAAAATGAGATGATACTCAAAAGATTTTTATCCATATTAAAAGGGAAAAGGCCAAATGGTATATACCAGTGAAGAACATTTAAGTACTCACCCTCATGGATAATGTCGCTGCTTAAAATTCTCTCCTTTCTGTATGGCTGCATGGTGGTTGGGTTGGATGAAAGCTGGCGTTACGTTCTCACATGGTATGCAGTATGCAAAACATATCAGGACGTACGGAACGAAATACACAAATTAATTTCCCGGCAGCTTTCTGTTTGCGCTCAAGAATCTCAGCTCTCTATATGGGAGATTTGCACTGCGGTTTTTTGAGAGGTTTGCACTACAATCACAGCATCGATCTCAAAAGTACTACATGTTTCTGAAAATCCAGTTTATTTCATATCAGAAGCCAGCAGTGGCTACATTGATCGATCTCAACCGCATGTCAGGTGTGGCACTTCCACACTGACGAAGTCACAAAACAATCAAAGAAAACGTAAACCGATGCATGCATTAGTTATAGCCAGCGCGGGGATTCGGCGCCGGGTAGGCCGGGATGCCGCCGATGGAGGAGGGGTTCGGGTCGGCCCCGACCGCCTTGGTGGCGGCCGACTTCATCGCGGATCCAGCGCTGGCGAACTGCCCGGCGCCCGGGACGGCGTCGACGCCTGCCGCGGCGGCGAGCGGAGCCATCGCGACGGCAGCCAGCAGGAGAACCGCGAGGGCGAGCGCGCGAGACATGTCCGTGGTAATTACGGCTTTTTGCAGGCGTGGCGATCGATGGAGCTGGCGATGGCAGGACGGGAGAGAAGGTGGCGTATGGGTGGGTATATATCAGCGGGGAGGGAGGGAAGGCGAAAGTGCGTGCGCGCGGTGGTGGTTGGTCTCTCTCGCGCGCGCAGAGGGAGGCTATTTGTTTGGTGATCCAATGGATGCGTGGACATGTGCCAGGCTGCCGGCTGCTTCTTGAATATTGAGGATGCTATAAATTGCTAAGATGAAATTGGTCATTTGCTTCAAAGTAATATGAGCTTCAATGATTTGTCATTCTATCTAATGTAACGGATCTTATATCCCAGAGTTGAGGAACCAATTGACTATTTGCATTTTAAATCAATTTATACATTTTTTTCCTTTTAACCCCATCTGAAATGACCGAAATGCCCCTAGCTTCTTCTTCCTTGCCTCCCCTTTTTTTCTTCTCTCTCTTCTTATTTCTCCTCTTCTTTCTTCTCCAAATCCGGCCGGTTGACTCACTGTCTCACCGCGAGCAGGTCAAAGTCTGCCGGAAAGGCCATAGGAGTGGACTCATCGGTGATGTTAATGCTGGCGGGGCCCACTTTCAAATGATTAAATGGTCAGAGATAGCATAAGAAAAGCGATGCATGGACAAGTGTTTTTCAAAGTCTACTACAACCTTCGCTTCGAAGAGATGGAGACACGTTTTGTACCCGGAAGGCCATGAACGTCAAGACCAGATGTGAGGAGATACCCTAATTAAGGTCTAGTCCAAGCTATCCATTTTAGTAGACGATGTTGTGAGCTACCATATTTCCTCTTTTATTCGCAGCCACAATAAATAAGTTATTGCAATAAAAGAATAAATTTGGTGTTTATTGCTTGTTAACTGAATTGGGTAATCTTTATCCCCTCTGCTTCCAATCTTTCTCTTTTCTAACCCTTGGATGCAACCGTTAAATTTTGAACACCAGCCGAAATGCTCTGCCACCTCCTCCAGCTAGTGGACCCGATTGGCAGCAGATGATAGCCAATCAGAACCAGTTGATCCAACTCCTTGCTCAGGCCATCAACAACAATCAAGCTGCCCAAGCTATTGCTCCACCAGCTCATGCACCTCCTCAGTCCAGGATGTCCGAGTTTATGAGGACCAAGCCTCCGGCTTTCTCTAGTAGCACCGAGCCAATGGACGCTGATGATTGGCTTAGGGCAATTGAAAAGAAATTGGACATCTCTCAGTGCATCGAACATGAGAGGGTTATATTTGTCTTTCCCCAGCTTGAAGGATCTGCTTATGAATGGTGGGACAACTTTCGCCTCTCTCACCAAGATGCTCGAACTATCACTTTGGACAAGTTCATTCAGGATTTTCGACGGGCTCATATTCCTTTTGGAATTGTTTCTTTGAAGAAGAAGGAATTTTGCAGTATGCGCCAAGGAGGCCGTACCGTGACCGAGTATCTGCACCCGTTCAACCAGTTGGCACGGTATGCGCTAGAAGACGTGGCCATGGATGATGCTAAGTACTAGAGATTCCTCGAAGGGCTCAATGACGAGCTATCTGTCTAGCCGATCTCCCACGACTACTTCGACCTCCAGCAACTGGTCAACAAGGCACTTCGTCAAGAAGGCAAGTACCAGGAAATGGAGAACCACAAGAGAAGAATGGCTGCCTAAAGGTTCAATCCTAGAGCTTTTTCTAAAGCTCAGACGGTTCCATCGTGGTTAGTCCAACCTGAGCCGGCAGCTACAATCGAGGAGTCATCCATGGTGAACCACCCCGACAGCTTAGTGATCTCCAATGCACCCTAGAGAGGACCAACATAGAAGAATTCACCTCCTGCCACAGGTATCACATGCTTCAACTGCCAAGGAATCGGATACTTCGCCAGAAACTGCCCCAACAATTAGCATAATTTAAGCTTAGGCTTGAGCAACTTGAGAACCTCCAATGCCAACACCAACAATTCTACAAGGAGGCCACATAACTTTGGAAGAGAATGCTTGAACAACGTCACAACTCAAGCCGAACAAGACAAGTAGCAGGGTACGTTTGAGAAATAAGTTGAAGGATGTGTATGCCTATCTTTTTGCTAGCCTTTCTGAATCTCAGGGACGAGATTTTTTTAAGGGGGTAATTTGTAACATCTTAAAATTTTCAAATTCTTTAATTAAGTATTCATTTCGGATGTTATGAATTTTTTTATATTTTTCGCATTTAATTAATGATTTTTACTATTTTTAGATTTAAAGAAATAATTTATTCAAAAAAACAAAACCAAAATTATGTTGGGAATAATTTTTATAAGTTTAAAATGTTCCAAGGTATTTTTTAGAATTTTTCCAAAATTTGTGAACTCCATTTGATATTTTCTATAAAGCCATTTTTATTTCTGAAATTATTTGAATTCAAAAATAAATTTAAATCTTCTTTTTCCTTTTGTGCTGAAATCCATCTCTTCCCCTCGGCCCATTCCCCCTTCCGACCCAGCCGGTCATCCCTTTTCCCCTTGGGCTGCCAGCCAAGCTGCCCTCCCCCTCCTGTGTGTGGGCTGGCCTGCTCGGCCCAAGCCGCCCCTCCTCTTCCCCATTGGGCTGGCTGAGTCGGCATGGCCCCTAGCTCAGTCGGCTGTGCGCCCTCCCCCGATCATCTTCAACCTCCATTTGGCTTCTCTTCTCTCTCTCCTCCATTGATTCCGATTTGACCTTTCAAATTTTGTGTTTTTCGCACTGATTCTTCCCCTTAACTGTGTGCAACCGAATCATCATCTTATCCCAACCTGTCTTGTCCCCTCAAACTGAATTATCCCATGTTTTTCGAGCAGTTTTCACGAGATAGAGTCCAACCGGCCGTCGCCTCTCTCTCTTGCGGATTTCGCTCCCGTGCGCTCATCCCTTGCTTGTTCTTTCGGACTAGCACTCTTTCCCTCTCTTTGAAGTAGATTTCTCAGCTCCACGAGTCAAACGAAATAAGGCGAAAGGCCCACTACTTCTTCATTCATGGCTTATTGATTTGATTGATCTCCCTTTCGTATTCATTCGACCTGAGGTGAGGTTGGAACAAGAGTTTTCATAAAAAGAATGGTTCTTTTATGCAATTATGAGCAGGCGAGCCTCTTGTGGATTCCTCCAACTCCATGAATGAAGGGGATATGAGGAAGGCCGATTTTCTTTCTATATGAAGATGAAAAAGGATCGAGGTCAAACATTTCGACTTTTGTTGAGTATGGTGAATGAGGAAGAGCTCCTTATGTGGTATCACTTTACCACCATCCAAATCTGTGAAACTCCGATTGGTGGAAGCCATCCATGAAGATTCTCCTTCTCTTACGTGAAATTCCCTCTTTGGTAAGCATCCGAAGATCTCGGCAAATGAACATTTCTCTAAGCTTATCCCGTAGCTTATACGTCGTTTGAAAGCTGCTCCAAGGATCCAACGAATAGCTAAGGTTTGTTGGCGATCCTCGCTACAATCCCAGAACATCATAAATAGTACTGCGACTCTACTTTGACCACTTCGCATATTGGCTTTATATTATCTACGGCGTCAACCATAAGTTTGATTACATCGCGTTCAGTTCGAGCTAGGCGGTGAAAAGTTTTATAAACAATAGCACAAACTCTCGTTCTTTTACCATCGATCATGCGAAAGTTTACCAATTTCTTGATCAATTCTTTTTGCTCACCATCAAAGTCCCCCATATAGCTGAGAATTTCCGAGCAATTGGAAGCCGCTTTCGATGACGAGGCCGATAAATTGATATTACGCGATCGTTACTGTCCATCTTTTTAAGCTCTGCTCCCGAAAAGAGAAAGGAGACTGATCTTGACGTCGGCGTTGGTTTTTCCAATGAAAAACAAGAACATTCTTTCACGAACTTCTATGACAAAATTGCCTTGTAACGCATACACTGGAGCATTTGTCCCATCGACGAGGGCCACTATACGCGTTTTCTGAGGAGCAACATTATCCTTTCTTTGCCGTTGGTTTTTCTATTTTCTAACGAAAGGCAGAGTTATGAGCACATAAGACTGAACACAAACTAGATTTCTCAAAACGAGTTCTAAAGAAAGGGAACCATTCATTGTAGCCGATATAGAGACATTATTAGTAGACGAAGATACATTAGATCAAGTGCATGTAGCCGATATAGAGACCATGGATAAAGTTCAAGTTTCTTACGCTGTAGGATTCTTAGTAGTTAGACCTAATGATGATTTCAAGGAGTCACATGTTATTGAGACATATTACAGTGAAGATTATCCATCTATAGTATTCAATACATTTGAAAAGAGAAGCGATAAGATGATGTTCGACTTTATCGAACGTTTAGGGGTAGTATCTACTCAAAATCCCTCTATTTCCACTATCTACTTCCACAACTTAGCACGATTCGATGGTATTCTATTGCTTCGGCATTTAGCTAGTAGACATGGGTATAAATACACATTCAATCCTCTTTTGAGGAACAATAAGGTTTACGAGTTAGACTCTCTTTGTTGATATCAATCACTTTTGAAATAGAAAATCCAGTAGCAAAAGGAATAAGAGAAGCAAGGCAAGGTCCACAGAAGGAACGAAACAGAGGAAAGACAGGCCTAAAGATAAGGGGGGTCGGGATCACTAATCGGGTAGCGAATCCAGCGAGCGGAATAAACGAACTCTCGCGCGCCGAATTCGTCCTCATCCAAGTCCTCCTTGGGCTATAAAATCCACCCCGTGATCGCATTTCCACAAGCAATTCATCTTGCCAACTCCCAAAGGCTCTCTCCTTTTCATTTGCTTAGAAATCGCAAAGCTCCAGTCGTCCTCTCCAAGTTCGGCAACTGCCTCTCCCTCCTTGCCGCCACCACCTCGGAGCTCCAATTGCCCGAACCATCCACGTCAAGAGGTGCATCTCGTCTCCCTCTTCCTTTTCCCCTCTCTTTTCCTCAGTTCCACCTTTCCTCACATCGTATTCTCTTTTTTTCTGTTGTCAGCGCGCACCCTAGGTGCACCACACCGACTGATGCCACCCCGACTTCCCCCTCCTGTGCGGCACCCAGCGCTGGAAGCACTCAGCTGAGCCGAGCCTCGCGTGAAGAAAAAGAAGAAAGGAAGAAAAAAAGAAAATAAAACAAAGAAAAAAGAAAGAGAAAAAAAAATCAGAATTCAAAATCTTGTGTTGACGTCATAAATCTGATTCTTCCTTTAGAGAAATAATTCCAAAATTTTTAGAAATTCTCTATCTCTTTTTCCAGGAATTAAATCTTCCTATAGCTCGTTCTAACTCTGTTTGACTATATTTTTCTTCCTAAATTCATATAAAATCCTATATTTATTATTCATGCTACTTTTTAATTTTATTTGGATTTAGGTTATTTACAACGTATAGATTTCGGAGTCCCGGAAGAGTACCAAATCAATGACCCAGATCCCTAGTGCTTCATGTAAGGCAAGTTACACTCTTGATCATGTTGATCCTAGAATTTTAAATTATATTTTGATTTAAATTACTATATGCATAATTTTATCAGTGTAATTTAAATTTCTAGATTTAAATGTATAGTTACTCCTATTTGTTATGACCTCAGTTGACTTTGATAATTCATGTATCATTGCAACCTTAAGCAAAATATCACTAGTTGGTACATTAATGTAGTATTGACTAGTGCTATATAGTAAATGGCTTAGACATGCTTATACCTGAATTTATGATATTTTTTTGAGAATTGAGCCAAACAAAGATTTCTATTGAAATAAAATTATTCCTTGGTATTAGTATACCATAAAATCTTATAAAAAGTGATATTGTTCAAAAGAAAGTGAAAGTGTGATTTAGACTGTGCGAGAATTGGTTGCCAAGTGGCGGCGAAATGGTTCTGGTTTGTGAAAAGTCTCACCTAGTTAATTAAGGACTGGTTTGTGAGCTACTGAATGTAAAGCCTATCTATATTACCATAAGTCTGGTATGGGACAGACCTGGCTAACTAATTTATAACGTTCCAATGTTGGTTGTGTCATTGGATTGAATGTATAGGGTTGGTTAGATTGCCACATGGCACAAGAGGGGGCTTCTGACTAGAGCGGTTTTAACCCTGTTAACGGTGGAACCTTAACAGGAATAACTGCTTGGGAATGGTGCTTTGTAAAGGTATTGTCATGATCTCTTTGTCACACACCAAAGGAAGTGTGTTAATTGCATGGTAACAAGAGATGATTATGTCTTGTGGGTAAAGTTTTACAACCTCTGCAGAGTGTAAAACTAATCGATTAGCCGAGCCCGCGGTCATGGGTATGCCGAGTAGGTCTTTCACAGATTAGACTTTGGTTTTCAAAAGTGATTTCAGAAAAGTGGTTTGTAGATGGAATGGGTTCCATCTAAGAAAATTTGGGATGAAACTCCGAGTTGGAGCCCGTGTTGAAATTTTGATTATAACTTAGTTTTATTATATCAATTACGCATTGAAAATTACTTATTGTACTTGAAATGTTGCTTTATACTCAAACTAACTATAATATGCCTTCCTTTGTTACTCTTGCATTAATATTGCATTTCAAGTGTGACTTTGCAGAGTATTTCATGTACTCATCTTGTTATATCTGTTGTTTTTAGAGGATGAGCATTTATACACCAGTGAGGAACTTGACGGCTAGGCTGTTGCCCTAGTCGATTGTAAGTGGCATATTTGCTGGACTCTACTACTTTTGCTTTTCGCTGCTCTATTTTTAGTTGGCCTGCGAGCCATTGATGTGGTAAAACTCTAATTAAATGTTGTGGTATCAGCTTCATTTACTATGTGTACTAGCTTTTCCTAGGCTAGTACAGGATATACAAAGGATTTCGAGGTTTTATTCCCAGGGTCCGACAGGAGTATACCGATTGATGGGTAAACCTAAATGAAGGAAAACCAATGGGAGGTTTGAAAAAATTCTAATCAGAAGAAGGAAACTGTGTCGTCAACGGTAGGTAATTAGATCTCAACTACAGTTATTTGCGGAACTACAAAGATTGTTGCAAAATGTAGCAGATGTAAAGGCGAAGGTGCGAGCTATTGGAAGAAGGAAGACGTGGTGGGACCAACCATGCAGTACTAATGAGCAGGTGGAGCTTGGAGGTGGTACAAATCTATAGTATAGAGGGCTATAGGAATAGGAGTTGTGGTTAACCAAACTATATAAAGAAAGAGATCTTAGGTGAAGAGTTCGAGAGGCCAAGCCCAAACTCCAATGTGCACATTACGGTGATGTGCATAAGCTCATGTGGTAGGGGCACTCCCAAAGGTGGGAAGAAAAAAACGTGGAGCCGACTTGGAGCGAGTCCTTGGAGGACCATGGTGACTTCAACGGATAAGAGTCAATGTAAAAATTGTTAAATACGGTGACTCATATATAGTATTTTAAGATTTAGAAATGTGTGCTAGATGAATTCTAATAGGATTAGAATTTTTAAACATAATAAGAGTAGGATTCTTACTTGTTTTGGAGGAGAACTAGGGAGGCTATATAAACCTAAGGGGTGGTCATAGAGAACTCAAGCAACCAAGAAATCATAAGCCGACTCATCCAAAATAAGAGGTGTACGAGAGAATTAGAGGTTAGGTTATTCTTTAGCACTAGATTCTTGTATAGGACAAAAATCCAAAGGTCCTTAAAGGTTCGAGAGGTTATGAGAGAGCAACAATCCCTTGTACTCTTTTGAGGTTGTGCTTGAAGAATTTACGGTCGGCTTCGCTAAAACTTTTCTCTCTTATCGTGGTTGTTTCAATGTCGTTAATTTTGTTCTCTCTATGAGATTCATCTTATTTATTTTTGAGACAGTACACGCTCATATCTTATCTCATAAAACTCTGATCTAATCCGTAGACTGTTCCATATAATGAGTATTAGAGTATAACAAGTTCCAATGAAGAAACTTTCAAGTCGGAATGTCACCGAATTTTAAGGCTTATGGGAATGCCTCGTAAATTTGTCCTGCTGGAAAAATTGTATACTCCTCTACAAGGGTTCAAATTTTGTTTTCGGACTATATCTCAGAGGCAACCAAAATCAGAAATTTCAGTGAGATTTTAGAATTTCAAATGAAATCGGTATGAAATTCAAAAAGCAAAATTCAAATCTGGAATTTTTTGGGTCAGGATTTCCGAGATTTCGACCAAAATTGCCGAAATCTTGGCAAGTTTCAACCGAATGAAAAATAGTATAAGCCATGTTATAAAATTTTGAAACTTTTTGTGTATGGTCCTGACACATCACTAATGTTCTCATAAAAGTTTTAGATGATGATCAATCCTAAGGAATTTTTAAATATTCCGACAGCGCTACTATCCTGACAAAAGCTGAGTACATGTATTGCTTCCATAGATTTTATTGACCAATAAAAACAAGTTTAGAATTTTTGAAAATTTTATAGAAGGGTTCTGAGGCAATTCTTAAGCTCTCGTAAAAATTTTGGATCATGATCACACTCGAGAGAATTTATAAAATTCTGGCAAGTTTACTATCTCATTTATCTTCCATTTGTTTTTTATTTTTCAAAGATAACAAGTGAAGTTCAATTCTTTTGGAAATTTTTTGTATGATCCTAGGATACTAAATATGGCACCATAAATTTTGAAGAGCATGATTAAGGATGTACATTTTTGTAAAAATCTGACAGTGCTTATGTTATTTTTATAAAACATTTCAAAAATTAGGTTTTTCAAAACATTTTCATGGCAGGTGACATTCTTAAGAGGTATTGTCCCAAATCCAGACAAATCCAGACCAAAAAACTTGAAATCCGATCAAAATACCCAAAAATTAGTCAAAATTTCACTGAAATTTCCAAAATCATTGTGAAAACAATACATAAATGAGGTCATTACTTATCACTGGTACTTACTAGTCCCCTCTAGCTCAGCTGGTAGAGTGCAAGTCTCTTAACTCACTGGTTCTCGGTTCGAGCCCCACCGTGGCGTTTGTTGTCCCATTAATTTTGGTATTTTTGTGAGAACTAGCAGTGAGCATGCAAAAAATAAAAAAAATGGTGATAGCCAGGATTCCAACCAGGGATCTCACGAACTTTGGTCCTCTGCTCTACCAAGTGCTTGTTGCAATTTTTTCGCATGTATTACTCATAAATGGCATTGTAATTCTTCACAAAAAATTATCATCAAATCTGGTCCAAAAACAATAAAAACGGTCTAAAAAAACATGATTTTCGGTCAAAATACCCGAAATTTCAGTAAAATTTGCTAAAAATTCTGAAATCACTGTAGCATTTTGAATTTTTTTTATTCCGCTGAGATTTGGAATCTCGTCTCCGGTTGAAATCCAAAATCTTGGCCAAAATTTCCGAAATTTCGCTGGGATTTTGAACGTTGCTCCAATGTTTCACTTGTCAGTCCGGCATTTCTTATGTCAAACCAGGAGCTTATATTCTTTACTGCTAATACCTACTTAATTAGTTGGATGACATTTAAGCCATAACCTAAACCAAAGTGAACAGCCCCACTCTGATGGGCATCGGGCAATGCAACCCATCACCTAGCCTGCAGAGAAATAACTATTTTTTGACCATAGGGAGTATATATATTTGTGGACAAGATCATAAAAAAAATACGTCTTATAAACTTGCACCGATGGAGTATTTATCATTTTAAACAATGACATGGTCTCCAATACACACATTTAATCATTACTTTTTTAAAATACATGTTACAAAAAATATTAAAAATATAATGATATGAAAGCATTTTGGGTGATAAATCTAGTAATATCATTTCTACATGATAAATCCATACTTTTGTATATATCAGAGATCAAAGTTATAAATGGTTGACTGAATGCAATTTAAACCGCTATTTAAAAAAGAATGAAGAGAGTATTATATTCTCTTTACGCGATCACTTTACAGAAGAGTGTCGTCCTTTATGGCAAAGTATGTCAGGACTCAGGACATGTCATAAAGCATCTAGCATGGGATCAACGAAAATATGAGATGATACTCAAAAGATTTTTATCCATATTAAAAGGGAAAAAGGCCAAATGGTATACCAGTGAAGAACATTTAAGTAGTACTCACGCTCATGGATAATATCGCTGTTTAAAATTCGCTCCTTTCTGTATGGCTGGAGGGAGGTTGGGTTGGATGAAAGCTGGCATTACGTTCCCACATGGTATGCACAATATACCAAGGCGTACGGAACGAAAGACACAAATTAATTTCCCGGCAGCTTTCTGTTTGCGCTCAAGAATCTCAGCTTTCTGTATGGGAGAATTGCATTGCCGTTTTTTGAGAGGTTTACAATCACAGCATCGATCTCAAAAGTAGTACAGGTTTCGGGAAATCCAGTTTATTTCATATCAGAAGCCAGAAGTGGCTACACTGCATTGCTCGATCTCAAGCGCACGTCAGGTGTGGCACTTCCACACTGACAAAGTCACAATAAAATCAAAGAAAACGTAAACCGATGCATGAATTAGTTAACCGCGGGCGTCCGGCGCCGGGTCGGCCGGGATGCCGCCGATGGGGGAGGGGTTCGGGTCGGCCCCAGCCGCCTTGGTGGCGGCCGACTTCATCGCGGACCCAGCGCTGGCGAACTGCCCAGCGCCTGGGACGGCGTCGACGCCGGCCGCGGCGGCGAGCGGAGCCACCGCGACGGCGGCCAGCAGGAGAACCGCGAGGGTGAGCGCGCGAGACATGTCCGTGGTAATGACGGCTTTTTGCAGGCGTGGCGATCGATGGAGCTGGCAATGGCAGGACGGGATACAGGGTGGCGTATGGGTGGGTATATATATCAGCGGGGAGGGAGGGAAGGCGACGGTGCGTGCGCGCGCGCAAGGGGAGGCTATTTGTTTGGCGATCCAATGGATGCGTGGACATGTGCCGGGCTGCGGACTGCTTCTTTAATCTTGAGCATGCTAAATTGGTAAAAGGTAATCGGTCATCGGAATTACTAATTTAAAGATGTTCTTTTTTTAGTGAGAATGTTATCTGCTGTGACATGCGGCTACACCTCCTAACTTCCCTTCTCTCTTAGAGGCTATCTCACCGTGACGCTTGGCGGTATCCTCTTCATCCTCGTTCTCATTCCCTTCCCCTCGGACTAAAAAAGGTTTGTTTTCAAATCCCCAAGTTTTTTAATAGAAAATATTTTTTAACATTTTTAAGATTTTAGAATTAAAAGTTTTCAAAGTGAAACTTTTTTAATCGAAAGTTCTCGAACCGAAAAAAATTTAGTTGAAAGTTTTCTGAATCGAAACTTTTTAATCAAAGTTTTTGACGCAAAAGTTTTCAAACTGAAAGTTTTTTAATTGAAAGTATTGAACAAGTTTTTTAATTGAATTTTTTTGAATCAAAATTTTTCCATTGAATTTATCTGAAAGATTTGAATCGAATTTTTTGGTATTAGAGGAGAAGAAAAGGGTGCAAAAGGGGTAGAGAAGAGAGAGTGAAGGGAGGGACACCATGTGACAACATCTGAATGTGTCCTCACTAAAAAATTGGTGAGGATAAACTCAAATTAGCAATACCCGAGTAGAAGAAATGATTGACATAATTTTTTTTACATTTTTTAATAAAAAATTACAAAAATAATACGTCGAATTAAAAAATTACAAATATACACCCCTCTCACTATTTGAAATAGCGATACGTCTGTCGCCAACGGTTATAGAGAGCTGTTGACGACAGTCGGCTCTCTGTCGCCTGTCGGCGTTTCGTGCACCGGCAAGTAAATTTATAAGTCAAAAGGGGCCGCGCGCTCCCTCTCCTTGAATGGTTAGACTCAAGAGTCCAAGGTATATACTGGTTCGGGCCGAATGTCCCTACTCCAGTTCGTGTGGTGGTGCTGTATTCTCTTAGGTGCGAGGCATTGCCACAGCGTTTATAGCGAGGCGAGAGCTCGAACACGAGAGCATACGCTGTCTATTCGTAAAGGCCAAAAGAAGGGAGTCTGAGAGACCGTCCTAGAGAGAGAGTCCCGTTCTAGAAGACCCTGCCTCCCTTTATATAGTCGGAAGGGGCATGCCACATGGAAAGTCGAGAGAGGGAAGGGTGAAGATCTCTACGCTAGCTCTGACCCTTGGTCTCGGTTGTTGGTCGACCCCCTCTTTTGCCCATACCGGGTTGGTGGGCTCATCGAGTAGATCAGTTCGCTGCTTTGTTGGGAAACAGCGCACCTGCCTTCTGTGAGCCTGACGGGCGCTGACGCCATATTGTGGCTTCGGTGCTGCCTCGGGAGGGAGCGTATCTCCATACTGCGCGTGACTGGACGATGAGACTAGAGTCTTGACTTTAGCAGCCTTCGTGCTGTCTTGGGAAGGAGCCACTTGCCCTCGCACGGTCACTTCGAGCGGTTGTGTCTGCAGGCCACGTGGCCGATGGCCGACGGAGGCCTGACACCTGGACCTTGGCGATGATCGCCTCAGCTTTGTCGGAGCCGGTAGGGAGTCCGACCTATGGCGGGGGTCGAACGTCCCGTTAGGTCAGGGACGAATTTGGAGCAGCTCGCTGGGTCGGGGTCGAGTGCCCTTGGCGGATCCGTGTGGCCTTTGGTCGGAGCTGGGCTTGGGACGGCCTGTTCGTTATTCCGGGCCTCTGGGGTACCCATTGTGTGAATACTCGTCAGTCGCCAATTGAAATGGTGATAAAGACCTATCGCCATTTCAAAGAGCGACAGGATGTATATTTGTAATTTTTTAATTCGGCATTTTATTTCTGTAATTTTTCATTAAAAAATAATTCACCGATTGACTATTTGCCCTTTTTACAATGTAAATCAATTTATAATTTGTTTTCCAATTAACCCCATCTGAAATAACTGAAAATGCCACTTCTTCCTTGCTTCTTTTATTCTCTCTTCTCTCTTCTCCAGATCCGGCAGGCCGACTCATCGTCTCACCATGAGCATGTCAACGTCCGCCGAAAAGGCCACTGGAGTGGACTCGTCAGAGACGTTATTGTTGGTGGGGCCCAAATCTAACAGCGATGGTCGCCGCCGCTGTCCTCCATCACCGCTCACCGGCGGCGCGTGCCCTCCTGTCACCCGTACTCTCCTCCCGCCTCGTCTCCTCTAGGCCCCACTCCTCCGCGCCCGTACTGCCACCACCCTTGGCGAAGGCCACCAACACTAAGACCTTCTCGATATACCGGTAGGACCTCGACCTACTGTCGTGAAGCCCCGCCTCAACGACTACCAGGTCGGCCTCTCGACTGCAGGCCAATGGTGCTCGACGTGCTCCTCAAGATCAAGAATGAGCATGAACATCCCTCACCTTCTGTCAGAGCTGCCACGAGCGTATTTGCGACAGCTGTGCCGTGAACATCGACGGCAACAACGGCCTCACCTACCTCACCCTGCAAGAGTGGACAGCGGCATGTACGATTGCATCCTCTGCGCCTGCTGCTCCACATCCTACCCGTCCTACTACTCGTGGAGCGACAGCGAGACGGACGGACGGATTTGGAGAAGAAAAAGGGAGGCAAGGAAGAAGAAGCTGGGGGACATTTTCTGTCATTTTAGAGGGGGTAATAAGAAAACGAATTATAAGTTGTTTTAAAATGCAAAAAGGGCCAACGTTAATTGGCTCCTCAACTCTGTTGGGTATAAAATCAGTTATCCGTTACATTGGATAGGATGGAAAATCGTTGAAGCCTAAAGAACTTTGGGACAAATGATAAATTCCCTCAATTGCTAATGGCTTGGCCATTTCTTGGTGTCACGCATGCATGGACGGTTTAACCTTGTGTGCATAGCATTTCGATTGTTATGGGCTTATGGCCGTGGAGAATGTAAGGATTACGAGTACATACTTGGAACTGTTGTCGTTCTCATCTAGATACAGTCATTTTATTGAATAAAGATGAGCATTTTCCATGGAAAAAAATATCATCTTCGTTGTGATTATCAATTAATTCTTGCAAAATTCAATTGGAACAAACTAGTTTGCTCTATGGGTGATGTAGACAGAGGAAGCCGAAACTAACCTGCAAGCCTGGTGTTTGCAAGCGGTTGATCGAGTTGAAGACCGGAAATAGCACTTCTTGGTGAGTATTGAATAGGTATGTGGTGGAATGTTTATTTTAAATCTCTAATAAGATATGTCTGAAAATACGAGACATGTTCATCGATAAAATTCACATCTTTACCCTTTTTCTAATTCCTACATTTCTCAAGATTTTTTTTTAAAAAATAGCTGATCTAGAACTGATGTACTCAGATGATCAGAGTAATGGATCAAGAAATCACTCAGCTTTGCTGATCTAGGATGTTGTCATCATCATCTGCATTTACTTCAGTTCTAGTGCACTAGGTCTCTGTCTCATTTGTGTGTTTAATTTGTGGGTGCGTACCGCCTTATTGCTCAAGAAAACACTCCTCTCAAGTCTATAGCCCAGATGGCTTTCTTATGACAATGGACGCAAATAGAAGAATTAAACAAAGCAGAAAAGCGTACTTCTCCCATAGAATTACCTTCACGATTCATGCAAGCACAGAAATTGCACACCATCTCAGTAACACATAAATGGTTGATCGAAATTAGCAGTACTATATATGGTACGAACTAAGAAAGATGACAACAGGACATAACTCGTAACCATCGAAAGACAGAAGAAAAAAAACACATTTTAGGACGACCATCCTAGCTGCAGGTCGCCACGCCCTACACACATTATTGTTTGCAAATCAAATCCGGCGATCGATTGCTCTTGCTTCTGTCCCGCTCCAAATCAAATGAATCGTTCAAAGAACCACCTCGATTAATTCAATCCGAGTCGTCAGTGTCGTCCGAGAGGTCGTCGATACCCTCGGCGGGGCCAGGGGCTGCCGCCGGCCCGCCGGGCCCCTCCGCAGGCGCGTCAGCAGCCGAGGCCGGTGCGTCAGAAGCAGGTGCGTCGGCGGACTTCTTCTGGGCCTTGGCCAGGGGCGCCACGGCCACGGCTGCGAGGAGGAGCACGGCGAGGGCGAAGGCGGCGCGAGCCATGGGTGCGTGCGTGCGCGCGCGCGATTCTTGGTGGCTTGTTGATGCTGTGTGCGCAGTGAGCTTGCTGGTTTCTCTGCGCGGTGGCTGCGGCGTGGGGAGGAGAGGAGGTGGCCTGGTTTATGTACTGGTGGGGGGTGGCTATTTTTGGGCGGGGCTGCCAGGACGCCGCATGGCCTTCGGTGGTGGCGCGCGGTTGTAGCCGTGGGAAGAGGGTTCAAATTTTCTCCCGACCATTCGATTTCACCGGGGGCAAACTTGGTAATTGGTATTTGTTGCTTCGATTACACTTGTATCCCCGATAGTTGTACTTCAGGCTTCTTCTTAAGCAAGCACTACTACGGAAAGGATTATATTAGACGTCTCATCATAAAGCAACCGTCAGTGATATTATCACAAACAGTACTTTTCATAAACCGTCAGTGATATATGTTAATATTACTGACGGTTTTATGTGATATCATGTATTATGCTAGACGGTTTTATAATAAAATCATCTATGATAGATCACTAACGGTTTATGAATATTACCGGCTGTGATATTTCTTAGCGATATATAATACAGAGATCCGAGTCACTTGGTGCATTTTAGGGTTTCAGGATCTATCTTTCATTTGGTTGCAGCTATGAGGCGATTTGGTAAAAGAAGACAATTGATTTTAAAGGGTGATTGAAGATCCATTTGATTTTGGTGATCTAAGGTTAGTAATGGGGTCTAATTGCATTATATTCAAGATCTAGCTTGGTATGGAAAATTTTTGATGATTTTTAGATCTAGCTTGTAGATCCATGTGTTATTTTCTATAAAGGGTAGTAATAGGTTCTAATTGTATTATATTCATGATCTAGCTTGGTAAGGAGAGAATTTGAAGATCGTATAAAGATCTAGTTTCTAGATCCATGTGTTTCTTGGTGATTTAAGGTTAGTAATGTCTTGAGTTCTAATTAATTGCTTTATATTCAAGATATTACTTGTAAGAGAATTTGAAAATTGTTTAAATCTAGCTTGTAGATCCACGTGTGATCTTGTTGATCTAAGGTTTAGTAATGGGTAATTATATTATATTCAAGATCTAGCTTGATAAGGAGAGAATTTGAAGATTGTTTACATCTAGCTTGTAGTTCCATGCATGTGCATGTTCTTAGTGATCAAAGGTTAGTAATTGGTTAATCTAACTGCATTATTATATATAAGATTTAGGTAGCTAGTTTGGTGAAGAGAGAATTAATTTAAAGATTGTGTTTAGATATTTACGAATGTGTGCATACGGACACCTAGTGTACTTTAATATTTAACACTAAATGCTATATGCGTAACGCAGATGGACCGAAGCTGGATGTACGCTGAGAAACGTGCGAGTGCCTAGTACATTAATGGCGTCTCTGATTTTAGAAGAGCTGCAGAGGAGGATATGTTAAATAAGGGGGTGCAGTTTATATCTTGTCCGTTCTTGCTCAGTGAAGTCTTAAATCCAAAAGGCGAGTTCTACGCTGCCTTATAACTTCAGGAGTTGTATTTTTTTTCTGAATTACCATTTGGGTTAATTGTCAAACTTGTGCTGTGGATTTGTTAATTGTAGTTATGCATTTAATTAATTGGTTAATGGTATTGAATTCCATTTGGTTAATAAATCTGAGTTCATTTCTGAAATAGATGTGCTGTGCAATATTAATCTATACATAATCTGCTTTGCGCTGTGATGTAATATGAGTTGATCGGTAAAATGGATATAATGTTTGTAATCTGAAATAGATGTAATGCTTGTAATGTGAGTTTAGTTAATCTGTAATCTGCTTTTTTCCAGAGGGCATGGCTATCATTTCCTGAGACTAGCTAATAAATAGAAAAAGAGTTGTTTGTAGGAAGACCTATCACAGATGATTTTTAAATAAAAATCATCTGTGATGTAATGATATCACAGACGGTTTCAAACTAAAACTGTCTGTGATATACAAACATCACAGACAATTTTTAATTCCTTCTGTGATGTTTGTATATCACAAACGGTTTTAGTTTGAAACCATCCATGATATCTTCTATATACCGTAACATCACTGACACATGGTTACAGACGATTCGGGAAATCGTCTGTGATGACGGTTCCGAATCGTCTATGATATTTTTTTTTGTAGTAATAAAAATGAAAGTGTACTACCAGAAGTATGTACTTTCATAGCCAATGCGTGATGTATCAGACTGCATGCAGCTTGATTCACGGAGCTGTTATGCATGCGTGTAACAAATACTAATTAGTCCCACCAAATGTATACCTTCTCTTTCAAGCGGGTGGAATCCGCAGCCTCTCAGTTGTGTCACCTTAGCTTTTGCGCAGTAAGGCCTTCCAAAAAATTGAAAGTTGTGTTCAAGTCCTTTTGTTGGCTTTTTTTAATAAAATAGACCCAAAAAAATAAAATTATGTTTAGGTCCCTCCACAATTTACGTTCAGGTCCTCACGTCGGTTTTTAATAGAATAGACCCGAGAAAAAATAAAATTACGTTTAGATCCAAAAAACGTTTTTTTTGCTGAATTGATACGAAAAACGAAATTACGTTTATACCCCTCCGCTGTTTTTTTAGAAAAATCCACAGATTTGCTGATGGCTCATAGCAGTCCACGGATTCTACGACGGAAAAAATGAAATTACTTTTAGGTCCCAAAAAACATTTTTTTAGATAATTGACCCAAAAAATGAAATTACGTTTATATCCC
Organism: Otatea glauca; assembly: GCA_036346275.1. Taxonomy (NCBI): domain Eukaryota; kingdom Viridiplantae; phylum Streptophyta; class Magnoliopsida; order Poales; family Poaceae; genus Otatea; species Otatea glauca. Next base: position 16,623,213 of record CM070728.1, read on the forward strand.
TCCGCGGTTTTTTCACAGAAATCTACAGATTCACCGACGGCTCATAGTAGTCCACTGATTCGATGACGGCTCCTATCAACCCATTTTTCTAAGAAAGAACCCAAGAAAACCGAAATTACGAAGAAAAAAATGATACACGTTTTCGCATCGGTTTTTTCCAATAAAAGGGAACCGTGGTTCCACAGATTCGTCGACGGCTCCTAGCAAGCCGCAGGTTCACCGATGGCTCTTAGTAGCCCATTTTTTTAGAAAAAACCGAGAAAACCAAAATTACGCAAAAAAACACGTTTTCGCAGATTCGACGACGACTCCTAATGGTTCCGCACCACACAGAGATGACACGTAGTGCCGTAGATTCGCCGATGACTCCTAACTAGCGCATTTTTAGAAAACCCCGGAGGAAAAAACGAATTCACGTTTACGTCCTCAGACCCATTTTTTTCATAAATAATCATCGAACCAAATTTTGAGTGACGCAGTGTCGCGGGACCGAATTTCACACGGCGCAGCGTAGCGCGTGACCCTGACTAGTTAGGTATTATGGTGCCTATGAATGTATCCACTTAACTGAATGCATTAAGAAATCATCAGAAAGAAGTCATAAGAGTACATACGTCTGGGAGTACAAAACGGTTATAGGAAAATGGTTCCATACTCTTAGGAGTACATACTCCTACATTGCATATATCGCTTAAACAAAAAATTTATACCTCTTTATCCTTTTGTGAATACTCTAATAATGATTATAAAATACATCAAAGTGAGTTTTATCAAAATTTTCAATGAAGTCCACTTTTTATAGTATAATTTGTGTATATACTCATTTTACATATGAAAAAAGATATGTAGCAAAAATAAAGGGCCCCGATCAGATTTTTTCAACCATGTCGTATTGGAGTATTTTATAATTAATATTTAAGTATACCAAAAGTTATAAAGAAATATAACACATTCGTTTAAATAGTATATTGGAATTGGGAGTACGTACTTCTGGGAGTACAAAACAGGCTTCCTATATATATATATATATATATGAAAATAGTTTTATACTCTGGGAGTACATACTCTCACTTCTCAAAAATAAAGGGCTCCGGTGAAAATTTTTCAACAATGTCATACTCATATTGGAGTATCTTAGAATTAGTATTGAAGTATATCGAAAGTAATAAAGAAATATAATATATTTATTTAAGTGGTATATTGGAAGTGGGGATATGCACTCTTAGGAGTATGAAAAAGGCTTCCTATTGCAAGCATAAAATAGGTTAACTACGCTCCACTACATTCCGTAAGTCAAAACCCATATCCCACGGTCTAAGAAAACCCACCACCTCCCACCTTCGTCAACCATCAACCATTTTTGTGCTCAGATGATATAGTATTTTTCTGACTTAGGTACAATAGATTAAAACTTTTGATGCAGTAATTATGTTTTACATTAAAATATATTCATCATGGATATTTTTTTGCGTATTTTTCTAATAAAACACTTCAAACGGATTGTAAATAGGTAAAATAGTTTAGGAGATATCGTCATTCAAACGAATTGAAGTAAATTTGGTCTATTTTGTATTATCTCTATTATACGATCATCATGCGCCACGGCGAGGTATAGTAGTAAAATTTAACAATATGTTCAATAAATTGTAATGCTACGATAAGTCGATAACCATGTAAAGGAGCAACTTGATGTGGGATTCGTGGAACATTGCTGATTTTGAGAAGATGCACGGGTTTTAATCAATGATTCAGTATGAAAAGATGGAGCAAACCCTAAGTCTTTTTCATCATATCATTTCCACTTGTGTTCTCCATGAGTGGTGACTAGTGATCACCAAACTTATTTTAGGAGGTCACTCTTTGTTGTTCAGCCATCAGAGGCGATGGCTACAGTTGGCCAGCAATAAGGCTGTAGTGACCACGGTTACCGGTTTATTGGTTCTTGGCACACCTTTTCTTTCGTTATCTATGAACAGGGTTCGCAATGAAACCGCTCTTGGGAAACCGGTGAAATTCAAATGCAAATTCAAAAAATTTATCAAAATGTGTTAAAAAGTTTTGAATTTTTTTGTGAGGTTCTGAGGCAATGATAATGATGTTGTAAAATTTTTAGATGATTATCACATATGTGTGTTTTTTAAAAATTCTGACAATGCTACTATATTTTTTTATTTTGTACAGGCTATAAATGAAGTCTAATATTTTTTAAAAACATTTTGTGAGGTCTAGAGGCAATGATAATTATTTTTTAAAAATTTAGATGATAATCAGACTTATTTTTTTAAAAAATTATAACTGTGCTATTCTCTTTATATATGCTCTTCTGTTTTTTATTTTCTAGGGTCACTAAATGAAGTCTAATATTTCTAAAAAATTTACTACATGATCCCTGCAAACTATTTATGATACCATTAAAATTTTATAGCATGATCAAGCTTGTAAATTGTTATAAAAAATCTGAAAGTGTCTCTTTTCCTTTTCATTAATTACTATTTTTTTTATTTTTCAGAAGTAATAAATGAATTAAAAAATTGTTAAATTTCTCTGAGATTTTTTTTAGATTTATTGTGGTTTTCTGATTTTTTTATTTTTTAAAAAAATTTCATTGATTGTTTTTCCAATTTTCCTTGTGTGTGCAGAAATTCGAATAAAATCTCTAGAAAATCTGATGAAAATTGGTGAAAATCACTTCGAAAATCAGTCACTTTTTTATTTTATTTTTTGACAAAATTTGACTACTGATTTCAAAATATTTGACTTCAAACTCATTCGATTTCTACCGATTTTCGACCTTTTTTTGACGATAATAAAAAATAAAAAATTCAATATTTTGAACCCTGTTTATGAATATTCCAATGTTTTGTTACTTTTTTTAGAATTTTGATTGGTTTATAGAGTTTCCTATTTCAGCTGTAGTGGATTTGATTTGTTGTATCCCTGAATTAGTTGATGGGAGTGGTTGGCACTCTAGCTCAGTTTTTTTTCTTCTTATTTTTGTCTTTTATCGATCAGTTCATTTTGGATACTCGAATTAAGTCATTTCAATGATTCCACTGAAGGTTTGGGTGTGTTTTCTACAAATTATTACCATGTTACAACCTCTACCATTTCAAGATGTCAATCGTAACATGCCACTCAATTAATTTGGTCAGTTATACGTTCAGTAATATCCAAGAACAATGGTTACCTGATGATCTTGTGCAACGGATGGCTTAACCAAATGCGTGCAGTTGTAGGTACTGTGTGAGTGTGTATATCTATCATAAAAGTTATATGTCGGGACCGGATTTCCAAATCCGAACCCTCTGTGTATAACCTGTGCTAGTCCAGGAAAAGCTAGCACACACAGTGGAAACAGTGATGACGGCACATCCATATCACGAATCAAATAATATTAATTAAGCGAAAGAGTATTAGCCTTATGGCCAAATATTACAAATAAGAAGCATCATAGCTAGAGTTGAATAAGAAACAGCGGAAATGAAATAACATCAGCAAAGTAAGTAAGCCCATCCATTTGCCCAACAGGCAATCGACTGGGGTTCGCGTCCTAGCATTCCGGATTGCCTTCATCATAACCACAAGCGTAGAAATCGTAGTCAGCTTCAGCTTCTGCACACTCTTCTGTGGAAAGTTGGGGATGTTGCAAGGGTGAGCACAAAATGTACTCCGCAACTCTTGGAAACATAATGCATGGTAACTATATGCAAGGCTAAGCAATTGAAGGCATAATATGGCTCTTTTAGCATAAAGCAAAGTTTAACTGTAAATACCAATAGTAATTTCATAAAGCATCCTTTGAACAGAAGGTAATAGCATAGTAATTGAATTTGATATGACAATTAAAGGGTTCCATCTACCGATGGCTCCATCCGCCAAACCATAACCCAAGAGTTCCATCCGCTCTCGGTTTCCCAAACCATCATTTTCCTTTAAAACAAAACCATAAAATCTACAATGTGCAAGCGCACTGCTTTGCCCTTGACCGTAGGCACGGCTACTTAAGTAGTTTTAACTCTGCAGAGTGTGTACACTTTACTCACAAGACATGATCGACTCTTGTTGCCATGCATGAACACACTTCCTTTGGTGTGTCGGCAGAGAGATCATGACAAGGCCTTTACAATGCACAACCCCACTATTAACCTCGCCCGCTAAGGTTTCACATTTGTTAGGGTTCTAGCCGCCAAGATCTGAAGCCCCTCTTGCGCTGCCAACATCCGGCACTCACCAACCGCAAAGCTAATAATGAGACGCACAAATTATTTAGCCAGTCGTACCCATATAGACTTGTGGTTGTACGGTAGTGCTCGGTCCATGGTAACACACGCCGGTCCTTAATTGACTAGGCGTAACATTCACATACCAAGGTCTCGTGCTTTCGCACCGCCAAACATCCATCCGCCCCGGTCTAAACCATTTCCACTTTATTTTACTTAAACCACAGCAGCAACACCAATTGCCGCACTTTCACAAATAAGTTTAAACAACATTTGAAATGATTCCCATAATGGCACAATACCGAAACGTTTAAGCTGGACTAAGCAATTCTACCGTTCCATGCAAATCTACTGGTTATCCCCAAATAAAATAGCTAGTATATATCATCTAGGGTGTCAAAGGTTCGACATGATCAATACCAATGAGGGTATAACAATTTCTGGTATTTAACTATATTCTAAAACTATGTTTAAAGTACATTGCATAAAGTAAGCATGCATAATTTAAAACAATATAGGCATTTTGTAAAATTTGGGATCAATATGTTCAAGGAAGACTTGCCTTCGCTGCCTCTTACTGGTTCTACCTCTGATTGCTGATTCGACTGATCTTCGACTGCGTCGTCTACACGCGAAACGAGAGCAAATAAATAAAACAAATTCAAATAAAATTCAAAAATTAAAAATAATGGTACTGGAAGATAGATCTTGAATTTATATGAATTTAGAAATTTGAATCACTGGAATCGGAGCTCGAACGAAGGAGAACGGGCTCTTGGAAGATTCCCAGATCAGAAAAATTAGAAAAACAGAGAGGCTGACACGTGGCGAGACGTGATTGGCTGGAATTTCGGGTTTTCGGAAAATCGAAAAAGAAAAGAAAAGCCGCCGACACGTGGGGCCCACGAGTCGAGACTCGACTCACGGTGGATCGCGCCCACCGAGGGATCTGGGCGACGTGGTAGACCGGCCGACGGCGCTGGCGGCGGAGTTAGGGCGACGCGGCACCGACGCGTGGCCGACGACGCCCGCCACGCAGACGGTGACGCGCGCGTGGGAGCCGAGGCGACGCTGACGAGGACGATGGCGCGGAAGACGAAGGCGCGTGGCGCCGACCGGGCGAGGCGAGGCGACGTGGCGCCGAGGTGGTGGCCACGCGTCGACACTGTGGCGCCGACGAGGCGCCAGCGGGCACGGGCAGCGCAGGCAGCAAGGTGCAGCGGCGGCGACGCGGGCGCACCAGGCGGGAAGACGACCTCGGCCGCGCGCAAAACGCAACGGATCGGGCGGGTGTTGGGCAAAGGAGAGAGGAGACGCAAGGACCTCGGCGAGACCAATAGAGGCGCGAGGCTCACCGGAGAAGGAGAAAAGCGGCGAGAAGCGCGGGGCGCGCAGAACCGGCGGCGAGATCTCCGCGACGGAGGCAACTCGGCGGCGAGGCTTTGGGCAAAAGCGGCGGAGCGAGCGGGAACCTCGGGATGGGGCCTCGGGGCTTTAAATAGCCTCGGGAGGTGGGCGCGCACGGACGCCGAAGTTTGTGAGGGATTCGGTTAGGGTTTCGTGCGGCGGCGGCGGCAGAGGCGACGCGGCAGATCCGAGCCAGACGCTGCGTGGCGCGATCGATCGAGCAATGCATGGCGGCGGCCGGGTGGCTGGGAGGAAAGCGAGCGGTAGGCGAAGGAGATGGGCCGGACCGAGCGGCGGAAAAGGAAACGGGCCGGTGAAATTCGGCCCAGGAGGATTTTTTTGAATTAGAAACCATTTTCCGAATTTAAGAAATTCCAGAAATTCAAATAAAAGCAAATAAATTCAAATAAATATCAAATAAATTCAGAAAAATCTCCAAAAATACAGAAAAATTCCTTGCAGCATAATGAACCCAGCAAAAACTGAAAATCTAATGTTTGATGGATAGATTAGCCTAATTAAATCCTTTTATAAATAGAAAATTCAAATTAAGCTGAAATTAATTCAAAGAAATTACAAATGGTGAATTTTGAAATTCAAACATTCTAAAATCCAAATTTTGGAATGTTACATTATATTCCTTGAATCCTTGCTTTTGTTATATACCAAAATTTATATTTGTAAATCTGATTTATGATATGATGACAATTGCAAGGTAACTGTATGTCATTTTTATTGTGTGGCAGTTGAATAAAATATTTTAGGATATGATCCTAAACGGCCCTTTCTTTCTTAACTTGCTAGAATTCAGTTATTACTCTGGTTTTAACCGTGATCTATTTGATGTAGACTGCTTTATACTTCATAGCATCATTGAGAGATAATGTCCTGTTCTGAAAGAGTTGCCTTCAAGGCTAAAAATAATAGTGAAACTAGAATTTCTTTGTTCCATTCTTCATCAGGTTTCATGGCCATTCTTCATGTATGTTCTATTTCTGGGATGCTGACTGGAGACATTTTTTCTTAGAAGAGTATAGACTGCGCATCCAACAAGTAATAATAGCAAATAAAACTCCTAGGGAGGTTGCATGTATTCATGGGGATTGGCACCGGGCTCCGCCTCTGTAGCCCCTCCACCGACACCACCTTTGAGCTCCAGCCCCCGGTCTCTGAGTGGAACAAGTGAAGCTTTTGTACTCGTTATTTGTGGTTCGTGTAGAAGCGTAGAGTTTGGGTAATCACAACTTGTATATTACGAAAGCATGTTTACAACATAAATAGGCAGGCCACTACCCGGATTATGAAAACAAATCACGGGAGGGCATCCAGGCGCCATGCGCAACTACAGGGAGAAAACAGGGGATGCAATCCCCCTAAAATAGCCTGTCTAACACCCCCCGCAGTGTGAACGTCGGAAGGACGAACGTTCAAACTGAACCGAAACTCCAAGAAGATAGTCGACGGAAGTCCCTTGGTGAAAATGTCGACGAACTGCGAGGTGGTGGGAACATGGAGAACTCGAACGGTTCCAGTGGCAACATGATCCCGGACGAAGTGAAGGTCGATCTCAATATGCTTGGTGCGTTGATGCTGCATCGGATTGGTTGAGAAGTAGACGGCACTCATATTGTCATAGTAAACGAGGGTGGTGCGCTGGAGAAGCTGGTGGAGCCAGGTAGCCTCGGCGACACCGTTGGCGGCAACGACGGTACTCACCTCAAAGATCGAGCGAAACGATCTGCTGGCGCTTCTTTGGACCAGAGACCAGGTTGTCACCAAGGAACACGGCATAGCCAAAGGTGGACCTACGCGTGTCGGGACAACCGGCCCAATTAGCATCGGTGTAGACTGTGAGGGCTGATGGCGAAGCACATGTGAGGAAGAGACCAAGATCCGCAGAGCTCTGGAGATAGCGGAGGATCCTCTTCACATCAGTGAGATGAGGCTCGCGAGGGTCGTGCATATGGAGACAGACCTGCTGAACAGCATATGTGATGTCAAGACGAGTGAATGCCAGGTACTAAAGAGCGCCGACTAGACTGCGATACTCAGTGGTGTCATGAACAGGAGCACCGGCAGAAGACAATTTGGTCTGCGTGTTAATGGGTGTGCTGCAGGGCTTGCAGTCGGTCATCCTGGCATGAGCTAGAATATCCTAAATGTACTGACGCTGAGAAAGGAGCATCCCAGCAGGCGAGCGAGTCACGGCAATCCCCAGAAAGTGCTGTAGGGGCCCGAGATCCTTCATAGGGAAGGAAGTCTGGAGGGAGGTGACAATCTGGTGAAGCAAGGCAGGTGAGGATGCGGTCAGGACGATCTCATCCACATACAGTAGCAGATAGGCAGTGGCAGAGTCGCGGCGGTAAATAAATAGGGAGGTGTCGGACTTAGCCTCCTGGAATCCAAGAGACTGTAAGTGAGTGGCAAAGCAGGTGTACCAAGCCCGGGGCGCTTGCTTGAGGCCGTAGAGGGATTTGTTGAGATGGCAGACATAATCAGGATGTGCAGAATCAACAAACCCGGATGGCTGAGAGCAGTACACAGTCTCCGAGAGAGTGCTGTGGAGGAAAGCATTTTTGACGTCCAGTTGATGAACGGGCCAGTCGCGGGAAAGAGCCAGACTGAGAACTGTGCGAATGGTAGTAGACTTCACGACGGGACTGAAGGTCTCATCAAAATCAACACCAGGACGTTGAGTGAACCCACGAAGTACCCAACGTGCCTTGTAGCGATCAAGAGTGCCGTCAGAATGAAGTTTGTGCTTGAAAATCTACTTGCCAGTGACGATATTAGCACGATGAGGCCGAGGGACAAGAGTTCAGGTATTGTTGTCAACCAGAGCCCAAAATTCATCCTCCATAGCTTCGCGCCAGTTAGGATCATTGAGGGCGCGACGGTAAGAGGACGGCACCGGGCTAAGAATGGATGCATGAAGGTTAAGACGCGACTGCCGAAAACCATGCTTCCCATGGGTGCGCATATCGTGAATGTTGGTGACAGGAAGCACCAGGACAGCACCGGCCGGGAGCATCGGAGCAAGGGCGCGCGGCACACGGACCGTGAGCGGCGCGGCGCTCGCTGGATACCCCCCACCGATCCACCCAGCCGAGCCGATGGTGGCGAAGTCGGCGAAGTCGGGCGCGGGAGCCGGCGAGCATGGGCTGGTCAGGCGCCCAGGAGACGAGCCAGGCGGAAGCCCAGACGGGGACGGCCCAGTGGGACCAAGCGGCGGCCCGGTGGAGGCACAGGGCAGGCCGATCAGCGATCCAGTGGCCCAATGAAACGGTGGTGGCCGATGGGCGCCCAGCGAGCTATCGGCGGCCATGTGGGCGAGGCGCCCCAAAGATGGCCTTGATGGCCCAGAGGCTCCAGGGGGGACCTGGCCTATTGCGTCGGAAGCAACAGGGAGGTCACCGAGAGCGCCAACATGTCGGGAAGGCAGCACGACATCCTGTGAAACAAACTCATCCAAAAAAGAGAGATCAGTGGGAGGGGCCGAGGAGGAGGAGGCCTCGGCGAAGGGAAATGAGGACTCGTCGAACACGACATGACGGGAGATGAGGATGCGATTGGTGGCAAGATCAAGGCATCGATAGCCCTTATGGTCGTACGAGTAGCCAAGGAACACGCACAGCGTGGAACGAGGGGAGAGCTTGTGGGGGGCGGTGGCGGAGAGGTTCGGATAGCACCGGCACCCGAAGACACGGAGGTGCGTGTAGGAGGGAGGAGTGCCGTGCAAGGCGAAGTGAGGGGTGGAGAAGGACAATGTGGACGTGGGGTGACGGTTGAGGAGGTAAGTGGCGGTGTGGAGAGTCTCAACCCAGTAGGCGGGGGGAAGGTGAGCCTGTAAAAGGAGGGAGCGCACAATATTGTTGGTTGTACGCAAGATACGCTCAGCCTTACCATTTTGTTGGGAAGTGTAGGGGCAAGACATGCGAAGGGTGACGCCATGTTTGAGAAAGAAAGCACGGGTGGACGAGTTGTCGAACTCACGGTCGTTGTCGCACTGAAAAGATTTGACGGTGGTGCCAAATTGGGTGGTAATGAAAGAAAAGAAACTTTCAATGGTGCGAAATGTGTCGGATTTCAAACGGAGAGGAAACGTCCACAGGTGGTGAGAGCAATCGTCAAGAATGGCGAGATAGTATTTGAAACCAGAAATACTAGGTACAGGGGAGGTCCAAAGATCACAGTGCATGAGGGCAAAGTTATGCGACGCACGCGACTGCGAGGTGGGGAAAGGGAGGCGCACATGACGACCCAGTTGACATGCATGACAAACGGAGTTGTCAAAGGCGCCCTTATTACAAGAAATGAGAGAACTACTAGCTAAGCGGGAGAGATCGTCGTGACCAATGTGGCCAAGGCGGCGATGCCACAGCTAGGTAGAAGCACCGGCAAGAAGGGCATGTGGCGGAGCGATGGTGGAGGGCGGTGTCAGATGAAGCGGGTAGAGGGGGCCAGCGCTATTGCACCTGGAGATCACGCTCTGGGTCCTGAGATCCTTCACAGAAAAACCAAAGGGGTCAAATTCGATAGAACAGAAATTATCGGTGGTAAACTGACGAACGGAGACAATGTTCTTGATTATGGAAGGGGAAACAAGAACATTGTCTAAGTGGAGATTACCAACGAGGGTGGACCCAGTGGCTGTGATGGGTAACAAGGTCACATCCCCGACAATGATGGAGGAAGGAGTGGAAGAGGAAGGTGGGAGGGAATAGGAGAGTATACCAGAGTGGGAGGCCATGTGGGCAGTGGCCCCAGAGTCCATATACCAGTCGCCAGCGGGGGCCGGTGGAGTGAGGGTCATGGTGCTAAAAGCACCCGGCAAGGCCTCTTGGTCTGGGGCCCGTGACCACCGAAGGCTTGCTGGCTTTCTTCTTTGGAGGAGGCGGCGGCCTGGAGAGGCCTAGGAATCGGCGTCCCGTAGAAGCCACCGTAGAAATCGGCAGGGGAAGGCCCGTAGAGGCCCGTGGGAGCGAGCCTGTTGGAGCCGGGGGGCAGGAGAGCGCAGGCCGCCAGGGCCTGCTGTGGCGGCCCATAGGCCGGTGGGCGCGCCGGCCCACCGAACGAGGGAGCACTGGGGCGAGCCCCTTGGACCGGACTGGGCCACATCTGAATGGTCCCGGTCCAGGGGTTATACACCATGGGCCAGGGGCCCGTACCCGCAGCGCGGTTGGCCGAGGGCGACGGGCGTAAACTTGGTGCCGCCGCATTGCTGCCGGCTGGGCGGTTGCGAGCCGCCGTGGCGCCGACGACGATTTTCGCCGCCGAAACCGGAGGCCGGAGGTGGCGTGGGGCTGGGCGGTGCGCCGTAGGCCGCCGAGTGGCCGACGACGAGGGCGGAGGGCGGCGCAGTGGAGAAGACCGATGCCATGGAGAGCTCCTCAAGCTGAAGGTCGGAGCGAACCTCGTCAAACGAGGGGAGGGGTCGTTGGCGCTGCAGGATCGGCCGCATGTAGGCGAAGCGCTCGTTCAAGCCGCGGAGGATGTTGATGGTCAACATTCGATCCGGCATCGGCTCGCCGAGCTCGATGAGAGAGTTGGCGAGGGTCTTCATGCGACGGTAGTAATCCGTGATGGAGAGGCTCCCTTACATGAGGGTTCGAAACTCCGTGTCGACGAGGAGGACGCGAGTCTCGCGATTACCCACGAACTGCTATTCGAGGGCGATCCAGGCGGCGCGGGCAGAGGGCGTCGAAGTGGTGACGATCTCGAAGAGCTCCTGGGAGATGGATCCATAGAGCCAGGAGAGGACATGGAGATCCATCCGGACCCAGTGCGGAACGACGGGGAAGGCGATGTCGCACAGCACGTGGTCGGCGAGGGCGTACTTGCCGAGGATGAGGAGAAGGAGGCGACGCCATTTGGAGAACGACGGTGTGTTGAGGTCGAGGACCACCGGGACGAGCGCACAGATGTTGAGGATGCCGAGCGCCTGGGAGTGGAGGGCGGCGACGGCATCATCCGCAGGGTGCGGGGCGTCGCCATTGACGGTGCCATCGCCGTTAGCGACGCGGGCTGCATCATCAACCTCCTGGAGACGACGGCGCGCGTCAGTCAAGGCGTGCTCATGGCGAGCAACCTCGTCCTGGAGCGGAGGGCGGCGGCAGCCTGGTCGGCCTGGGCGCGGCGCTTGGCAGCCTCCTTGGCGGCGGCGACGCTGGCTGCCTCGACGCGCGCGGCGCCGTCCGTGGGTTCGTCGCCAGCCATGCGGGCAACGGTGAGAGAGAGAGCGGAAGCGGTGTTAGGAAAGGAACCCGATTGATACCATGTAGAAGCGTAGAATTTGGGTAATCACAACTTGTATATTACGAAAGCATGATTACAACATAAATAGGCAGGCCACTACCCGGATTATGGAAACAAATCACGGGAGGGCAGCCATGCGCCATGCGCAACTACAGGGAGAAAACAGGGGATGCAATCCCCTAAAATAGCCTGTCTAACAGTTCGGATATCGCGGCGATGATGTACTTGGTCGCCGCGGGGAAGGAGGCCAGCCTCGACGTCTCTGAAGAAGCTGACCGGGGCGGGGGTTCGGGAGCAGCGTGAGTAGTCGCTCACCTTTGGCACGATGAGGTGGGGTGGGCACCCGATGGCGACGCGGAGGAGGAGGAGATCGTCCGCCGTGCAGAGGACGCGGGGATGCTCGAGGAAGGCGGCGGAGTCCAGTCAAGTCCAGTCCGAGCAGGGAACGAACAGGCTGGAGGGGACCGGCGGGTCGGCGGGCCACAGGGACACCTCGATGGGCTCGGCGTTCCTTGTGTGGCCTCCGGCGGTGGTGCCGTTGGGGTGGTCACCCATGTAGGCATTGGGGTCGAAAAGGAGCCAGGCGGGAGGAGAGGCTGCGGCTGGATCGTGGTCGGCTGCGGCGGCGGTATTGGTGGCGGCCAGGGAAGCGTTTGGATTTGGAGGCAGATGGGATGGAGACGGAGATGCGCGGAGTTCTCAGGATTGATCCATGGCGGCGCCGGATTGCCGGCCCTGCCAGTGATCGGTAGGTTTAGGAATAGATTCGATGGACGCAAGAAAATACAATCTCAACCCACCGTAGGATCATCTACAGTCCCGTATTAGAATCATGCAAGTACTTCTTCCCGAGCTTACCTTCACGATTCATGCAAGCAGCAAAGAAACTGCACACCATGCATCGCAGACTCTCAGTACGTAACACAGAAATGCTTGCATAGTATTTGATTAGATTCGTCCCGACGTTATCAAATACCAAGCGTTACAATTAGAAACTAATCTAGAGCATGAGAATATGCGATCGAAAAATTCTCAAAAAAAAAAAATCGTAGGACGACCATCCTAGCAGGCCACACTGCCCTACACGCATGCATTATTGCTCCAAATTAACCATTTAACAAGACAGATTGTTTCAAGAAACCACTTGGATCAGTCCGAGTCGTCGTTGTCGTCGGAGAGACCGTCGATACCCTCGGCGGGGCCGGGGGCAGCCGTCGGCCCGCTGGGCCCCTCTGCCGGCGCGTCGGCAGCCGGTGCGTCGGCGGACTTCTTCTGGGCCTTGGCCAGCGGCGCCACTGCAAGGGCCGTGAGGAGGAGCACTGCGAGGACGAGCGCTACGCGGGCCATGGGTGAGAACGTACGTAACGGTGCGTGCGTGCACGCGATGGTTAGCTCACCGTCGTTGTGTGCGTATGGATCGCTGATCGGCGTACGTGCGTGCGATTGCTGTGGTGTGACGACGGCGAGCACGTACGCGGGCTTCATATATGGCGAGGTCGCTGGCTTTTTTTAGGCGGCGTCGCGTGCGTGGCGTTTCTTCGCCATTGGTGCATCGGTGGTGGCGCGCGCTTGCAGCTGGCCGTGCGAAATTGACGGTGCTATTTCTCGGCGTGCTTTGGTGTGGCCGTTGGATTCTGCCGCGTGGAAGATCGTGCGGTTAGAACAAGTCGACTGGTCGGTCAGCATGCCCAGCTTTGTTGACCGCTGCAGCATGTGTGCCCAGAGCCCCACATGTCAATTTCTTAGAGATGGCTTCATGTGTTGGGACGTAAACTACTCTCTGGCGTAAACAATTTCCTAGGAGAGCAAGATCTAATCAACCATTGACTGACACAGGATTTCTGTTCATTGTCTTGTCTTTTTAGATGGAAATGTTTAGTTTCCACTAACCATGAGGCACAGTCAAATCGTTGGCCAAAGGAGACAATACATCATTTGGGAATTGGGACCGACTCGTGTCACAGGATCACGTCACCCGATTCCATGAACGATCCATACTCGACTAGGCCATGAGCTCCATCATTTGCTGTTCATTGTGGACAGCCAAAGTACTTTCTTGCATCCAAAAGATGTTTGGGCGATGTTTGGAAGTTATTGGAACCCTGTGGGTGGTGGCGTCCCAGTGTTGGAGCCTGGAGGCCCACTGTGCCGTCGGTGACACTGGCCAAAATGGAAATGGAAGTGTGTGTGTGTGACGTTGCTCCATTGTGCAGGCCGGATTAACGTTTTCTCCTCCTCCTCCTTCCCCCCGGTGCTACTGCTACATTTCTTTATTTTACAGTTACTTTTGATGTGTGGTTTGGGTTGTTTGACCTCTTGGTCGAATAGCATCCACCGACAACCGAAGTCCCAAGAAATGAATGCGAAGTTGCACTCTGTTCAGAGCAAAGGACCAGTCGATCATTTTGTTTATGGGCTCTGATGGGCACCATAGATCTGACCAAGCATATTCCAAAGATTATAACCATAAATTTCTCCCATAAAAAGATGCATCGAGGAGAGGCAAAATGTTGTTAAGCACGTAAGCTTGAAGCGCATATCAGCATTTCGACCTCCAGACTGATTATAAGATGTCAATCTGTCATGATCTAGTAGTTACAAGCAGCAACAGCAAACGAAAAACATCCAAGAAAGAAGACAAAATATTTAAGCACGCAACTATTTCTTCCAAGAAAAAAGCACACATCACGCAAGCACATCAACACGCCATCACACCATGATCACGCCAATGGATCAACACCCAAAAGAAAGAAAGAAAGAAATATACTAATTAAGCTAATGTAGAGGCCACGGCATGCTAATTAAGCTAATGTAGAGGCCACGGCCACAGCCGCCAACGCCACGGCGAACCACCGGACACACGGCGCGCCGGGCGCCGGGCTCTTCTTGGAGTCCTTCTTCTTGTCCGCCGGAGGAGAGTCGGCGGTGGCAGGCCCGGGCGCATCCGCAACGGCGGGCGCAGGGTCGCGGGAGACCTTGCCGGCCTTGGGCGCGTCCGCCGCCGGAGCAGGCGTGGGCGCCGGCGTCGGCGTCGGTGCGGGTTTGAAGAGCTCCACCGGCTCGACCACCGCGTCGACGGCGAAGATGGCGACGGGGTCCTTGTCCAGCACCGTGGACTTGACCCGCGCAACCGCGTCGGAGGCGCCAGTCTTGATGGTGACGACGTCCCCCTCGTTCTGCACCGTGAAGTTGTAGTTCTTGGTGGAGCCATCGGTGGCGAGGGTGTTCATGACGCCGTTGTTGGACTTGAGGCTCCCCAGCGAGAAATACACTGGCACGGCGTGAAACAGAAGCAGCGACGCCTTGCCGTCGGCGGTGAGGTTCTTGTACTTGGGCAGGAACGCCTTGACGGCCTCGTCGGAGGGGCAAAACACCGTCATGCCGCCGTCCACGGCCGACTGGTACGTGGACGCCGCGTCGGGCGAGGCCGCTATCAGGTCGGCGAAGTCCTTGCACCCGCCCTTCGCCATCGCCGCCGTCACGTTGGGCGGCGCCGGCGGAGCCGCGGGCGCCTGAGCCGCCTTCGCGGCGGCCGCGAGGGGGAGGGCGACGAGGAGGTGGAGCGCGGCGAGGTGGAGGCAGTGCATTGTGCGGTGCGAACTAGGCCTAGGTGTGTAAGTGCAGGGGTGCAGTGGTGTGCGTGCGCGTAGGAGTGAGGGCAGTGGGAGCAGTATGGAGATTGGCGTGCACCTAGCTGGATATGTAAGCGTGACGCCCCTGCGGTTTAAGGCAATGGCAATGCCTGCCGTTTTCAATCATTTTGTTTTTTTTTTCTCGCATAATTGTTGATATCCAATGCATTGACTGTAATTAAGCAGCTGCACGTTTTGATAATACTATAGTAACGTATTATTGGACAATACATATCATCATTAACTCAATCGGACGATCCTGATATACGAAAACAGTTTAAGTTGTAGTTTCCATAAAAACTGCACATGCACATGATCTCTTTCTTCCATGGAGTAGCTAACCTTTTGCTCATCTTTTCTTTTATTCTTCCCTCTTAATTTGTATCTTGTGGTGTTTGAGATGACCACATACGTTGTATTTTAGTGTAGGAAAAAAGTGTGCGTTAGAATCAGCATGTAGTTGTCGTGTACTCCATGCATAGTTTGCTCATTTCTTCACTCTGGCGTTCTGGCTACCTCTGCCTGTACTTTTCAAAAAATAACATGGGGCAAAAACTACGGACTTGTATAGGCATTCGGCCGCAACTTGCTGTTCTTTTCGAGCATGCGAAGGACAATCGAGAAGAATCATGACCAGGGCGTCGCTAATGGGCAGGAACAGGAACAGCGGGCCACGGGCCCAGCAATAAGCGAAGCAAAACATTAATCATGAACTGGCTATACGGATTACATAGCCTGTCTAATCCATCTGCGCTAATGATGGCCCTGGGACAAAAGAGAGCTGAGCGCAATGTGACTGAGCAAACAGCCGGTTACCCCTGCTTCAGATGGGGAGAGTTTCGTGCATTTTGGAAGGGACTGTAATTTAAGTATTATTCGGTCAAATTAACAACAGTTCAAATCGTCAAATAGGGTTAGTTATGGTATATTGTTACAGTGCTAACTATAGTATCTGTATCGCTATGGTTTTCTGAATAGTTGATCAAACATGCATCCATAACTATTAAAGTTACATACCTTACCTCACTGCATTGCATAACTTTCCGCTTCAGACGGCGAGATCTGACGGCACTAGAAGGGCTGTTGCGACTGCATTACTCCAGAGTAGGAGACTAGGGGTAGCTTCATCCTGATCGAGTTGTACTGCAGGTAACTGTGCTTTAACTGCCGAGCTGCTTTTATTAAAGCAACGTAGTGTGGAGGAGAGGCTGCCAGAACGAACACCGAGGCATTGTGTTCGCAGGTTCAAACGGGAATGGGAGAAGATCATATCTGTCTGTAGATCCGGTCCACATGGGGTGCGAGCTTTCTCAACCGTCATCAACTGCCATGGGCGCAGCTCCCAACTGATACCGAACTTCGGTTGGATTAGTGGTGCACATCTACCATTTCGATGACGGATGATTAGCATCGCTTCTTGCATGCCAATGCAACGCACTATTTTGGTTGCGATGAAAGTATCACGGAACGAGGACTGAGCTTAGCTCAGTTAGCCAAGGCGCAGGTGAGCATCTCATCCCTCGGGTTCAAGCTCCGTTTAACCCGTGTGCTCACAAGGGCCGGGTGTAAGCACGGCGTTTGTGTAGATGAGTATGCGTGTATTTGTAGTTCGGCTGTTGTTCTTATTTTTTTTAATGAATGCTAGTGTTTTGACCATTTTTTTAAAAAAATATCTGAGAAGCGCTTTTCGTTTTAAGAGGTACAGAAGCGCTTGTTAACAAAGGTTTGTTTACAGCCATTCCGTAGGATCAAGATCAGGTGCTATCATACGAAATATTGGTCAATTTTGTTTTTAGAATCATTATTGTTTTTGGGGTAAGATCTCATGTCATGATCCTATGAACAAATCTTGTGATTCCGTCTCTACCAACAGAAAAAACAGAAGAAAAAAAAACTTGGGAAAACATAAAAATGCTTAAGTTTTCTGTTTCCGCGAGATTTGAATTCTCTCGTGTGAAATTTATGTGTTTCAAGCAAGCTCTTACTCGAGGATAGTACTGTCATACTCTCTGTTTGTGGTACGAGTCACTTCTTCCAGGGCTAAGTTTAAAATTAAGCTATACACTTAATAAAAGTTAATTACCAAAATAATTATTTAATATACAACTGTAGTACAATTTTTTCATACAATACAAAGGATTATGTGATTCATTGTGCTAAAAAACAAATTTCTTATATGCCTTTACTTGAAAATCGCTATTCTTCTAGTATTATTTGAAACCGAATCTTTAATTATCCTTGTAATTAATCTTTTTCAAATTAAATGAACATTAATGGCTATCGTTAAGTCTTTCCTAGTTTATTATAGAACGCAAGTGGAACTTCAACTTCAATCTATATAAGTTTTTTTTGGCATGTGTAATAGTCACGGAATTGTCAAAAAAATTCTATATGCAACAATTTCATTGCGAAAATAATTTAGTCATTTTAAAAACTTTAAAATATCAACATGTCACATGGTTTTGCTTAAGAATGATTTTTTACAGTAATTTTTTTTAAAAAGAAATGAAGAGAATAAAAAGAACTACTCATGTATTAGTTCTTACTCTTACTAATACAAAGATTAACGAGTATTCATACAAGAATAGGTAGAAATTAAGACCACTTAATTTTGGGAGAGTAATTAATCGTTGTCACACCGAAGAGATCTACCGTTTTAAACAAATTCCAACCTGTCGCATGCAAAAGATTTTGTGCAAAAATACTCCTTACCAGTGAGAACATCATGTTGCAGCTAGCCGAGCTCGGTTGACAGGTACCGAACAGTAAAAGCTCGACAGTGGCTTAATTAGCCATTTAATTAAGTAAAGTTACCCAATTATTAAAGTAATTAAATTGACTAGTTAAGGTGCTTAATCGATGAACTCGGCAGAAAAACTTGTTGCGCTCCCGTAAAAATGTATTTTAGGGGCCAGGAAAAAGAAGCTTCCGAGTTCCGAGAACACAACTACGTTTGACTACTTGTCTATAGACCGGGTCCATCAGTCGACCAAAGCATGGGCAGTGGACGGCGCACGTGCCGGTGTCGCCTTCCATCGGATCCGCAGCGCAGCGGGCTGAACCGCTAAAGCCCAAAAAGCTCCGAATCCGATGCTAACCTCGGTGTACGGCACGTCGGAGCCGGTTCTACGAAATCTCGAACGATTATTAGCGGTCCGATCCCTCATCTGACGGGCGTGCCGGACTCGAGGTGCTCGAAGCACGTGAGGGGTAGTTTGGTACAGTTCAACGGGTCCGAAGCTTCCAGCCTGCCCCACCGCTTGCAGCGAGTCGGGAGGCCAGGATTCCACGTGTACGGTGGCTGGCTGCCAAAGCCACAAAGCAAGAAATGCTGACTCCACGAGCAAGCAAAGCAATCTGCTACTCTCGCCAACATTTGCGTCCCAAATTTTGAGATGCTTCTTTATAGATTGTAACAGCTGGGATTATTTTTAGAAAGAAAATAAAATTGAACGGTAGTGGGAATACATGAAATATGGATGACGATTAACCTAAAAGTGAGAGATAAGAGGAAGGAAGAAAGCTGATAATTAAAAGTATCCAGGAATAGCCAAACAGCCATGCATACACTTATGTGCATGTAGGGAATTTGTCCCGTAGTATCGTTGTACCATCCGGTCGGCAACTACCGTCGACGAATGGGAATACGCCTGTCGGGATCCGAATATGCAAATTCAAACCCTCTGTATATAACGCATTAGTCTAGGATCATGCTAGTGCACATAGGCTCGATATAGATGAATATTATAATCATACACAGCGGGAACATAATAAAAGAAATCATATATTAAATAAGACCTTGTTGAATAACCTTATGGTCGAACATATATGAATATGCCTCACAAGGCTAAATTGAGAATAACAGATTAAACTGCAGCGGAATGAAAATGTAGATAACCCCTCAGTATACTATATGCAACTGACAAGGTTCGCACCCTAAACATGCGTCTCTTCGCGGTACTCCTCCTCCAAGCTGATGTAAACCCCTCCACTTGTGATATTGTTGTTGGTAAGGGTGAGTAATTAAAGCACTCAACAAGTTGTGCACATAATGCAATTCTAACATAACTCTATGCAAGACTTATTCAAATGAAAAGGCTATCATGGCTATTTTGTGGTAAAGAAACATTTGTAAATGAATACAATAAGTAGATGGAAGGAAAAACAAATAACAATAAATAATAATTTTCAACATTTCTTTGATAAATATGGTATCCAACCCTAAATCAAATTTCAACTTTCCAACAGCATCAAACCTTCCCATCCAAGTTTTTATTTAATAAAATCTAACTCTTGTTTATAATTCCCGAGCATTGCTCAATACAGCGAGCACGGCTATCCGAATAGATTTTACACTCTGCAAAGGTTATGCGTTTTACCTACACGACATGATATTCTCCTTGTGCCCGATCATTAACACACTTCCTTTGGTGCGCCGGCAGAGAAATCATGACAAAGCATTTACAATGCTCTGTCTTAACCCAGTACTACCCGCTAAGGTTTCAACACTAAAGGGACTGGTTACCACAACAGGGCCCTCTCTTGTGCCATCTGGATTCATAAAAAGGTTGAACCTCTCACCACCACTGGCAGTACCAAAGTCAAGACATTGCAAATTAATTAGCTAGGTTCGTCCTATTCCAGACATGTGGTTGCATGTTTGACTCAGGTCAAAGGCTTGCAATGTTAAGTCCTTAAGATGACTAGGGCAAGACTTCCATATACCCTCTGCCATTTGGCCCACTGTGACACACTGCCCTTTGCCACTTACCCCAATCTAAATGATTACCACCCGAGTTGGTTACCAAACACCACGTGCTATCAATAAGTCAACATCGTTGCGTGATATCCCTCGTCACTACAACTGAACATCCTTGTGTGACCACACCTGACACACCAATTCATAATCATATTCCATATTCCATTAGTTAAGATTAACTTTTGATATTTCAAAGACATGTGATGTACTTGGCATGTCTCAGCAAACTAACACAGTCTAACCAACCCATATTGATTACTAGTATTAACCAACTATTAATGAACAATCCTAGAATGACAATTAATCATGGCATACAAATGACAAGGTAGGATATAGCTCAATTGACTAGATTAACTAGATCCCAAACTATTTCAAAACAGTTGTTCACATAAAATATCATGCATAATGTAAAATGACATAACAATTTTGTAATCTGGGTTCAACATGATCAATGCATAATTTGTCTTAGAAAAACCCTTATTCTTGCTCTCGACCTTGGTCTTGAGTCCACGGTTCTTCCTCGAATGCTCCGACCGGAACTAGGTTCATGGAGGAACTGAGGTTCGGGACTAGGTTCAGGGAGGAACTGAGGTCTTAGTGGTCAAGGATGTCATGCGGGACGTTCGGGCTAGAGAACGGTGCACATGGAGGCTGGTTAGTCACGTGAGTGCGGCAGGTGGGCCGTACGCGTACAGTTGTAATCGTTTGGGGCAGTTTGCATGTATTGGGCCATGTTGGGCCAGGTGGGTATGCATGCGAGTTGTTGCTCATTATAAATAAGAGAGGGATGCCTCCTGTTTAGGTGAGAGAGTTAGGTATTAGGGTTTGTACTCTTTTATTTGAAGTACTGTAATCAGACATAAAAAGAAATAAAAAAACAATTTCTTCGTGCGCCTGGAGTCTTTGCCTTGTGTCCCTAGCGGCTGGATGTGTTGAGCATCAGGAAAGCCATGCAATGCAGCTGGATTGATTCTTGATTCACGTGAAGAGAACTAGTCCTTTTGGCTTGGTGAATGAGTTCCTGCATGTGCTTGTAGCTGCATGTACCGCGGCCTGGAGTTCCTTGCGGCGAGCAGACGAGAAGCGAAGGAAAAATCGCGGCACTATAGTAAACATCGATGCTACAGTAATTCATGATGCTACAGTGATTCGCTATTTGCTACGGTGTCGAGTTGCAACAGTAATTCTGGTTTTGAGTTTGGTTGCCCGGTTTTGGTTTTTATAGATTGATTTATTGTCTCTCTTGATTCAACGAGTTTAATCTTGATTTGATCCATCCAAAACCTTCCTAAGGCATAAACTTAGTGTCTCTCAAAGTTTTGTTGGTTAATCTTTTGTAGATTTTGATTAATCACGAAATTAGGGTTTGATCAGTTCTCGTCATAATCTGTCACAGCAAGCTTGCGAAGTTCATAACTTTTGATCCATAGGTTAGATCGATCTTATTCTTTCTTTTTTAGATTCGTATTGGAATCTAGTTTCTACAGTTAAAATTCTAGGTCAATCCGACTATTGGATCTCTAGGAATTAATAATTTACCAAATGTATCTACTTTGTTTTGTTGAATACGAAGCAATTATTTGAATCCGAATTGGGGTGAATTTTTAGTTGATCAAAAATTTTATTTTAGCTTCCGCACAATCATTCACCCCCCTCTGATTGCTAGTTTAGTGTATATCGATCCTACAAGTGGTATCAGAGCAAGGTTTTTCTAATTATTCTTAACCGGTGATTAGAATTCATATCAATGGATCGTTATTCGACAAAACCTTGTATTTTCGATGGTGTTGATTTTCAATTTTGGAAGGCCAAGATGGAGACGTACATCCAAGCTCAAGGCTTCGCGATTTGGGAGAAGGTTTACAAGCCGTACGAAGTTCCTGAGAATGACAACATCAACGATACCAATCGCGCACATGTTGAAGCAAACAGCAAGGTACGCAACTTGATCATCCAGGGTTTGGGACGCAGCGACTTCGATCGAGTGGTTCATCTCCGATCCGCATATGAGGTATGGAAATCTCTTTGTGATTATCATGAGGGTTCTAACACTGTCAAAGAGGTTCGTCAGGATATATATAAGAAAGAATACATGCGATTTGAGATGAAAACTGGTGAGTCGCTAGATGATTTCTTTGCACGTTTCAATAAGATTCTTAGAAATTTATGTGCTGTTGGAGTTAGATATGATGATGCTGCTAATGCTAGACAATTGCTTAGTGCATTAAACATGTCTATTTGGGAGATGAAAGTTACATCCATCAGAGAATCAACTGTCATGAGTACACTTACTTTAGATGTTCTTTTCTCTAAATTAAAAACTATGAATTAGATGTTCTTGCTAGGAAGAATGATCATAAATCAATTGCTTTAACCTCCCAATCTAGCATGTATGATAATAATGTTTCTTCAAGTTTTACTTTGTCTTTCTTGTCTTCACTAACCGATGAACAGATTGAGGAATTTTCGGAAGAAGACTTAGCATCACTCTCTTCTCGTTTTAATAAAGCTTTGCAGAATGTGAGAATGACGAAGAGAGTTGGTGGTGGCCCTCCAAGATGCTATGAGTGTGGTGATCTCAACCACATTCGTTTAAATTGTCCTAAACTTGCAGGTAAAGCATCAAGGGAGGAGAAGGACAATAACAAAAGAAAAGAGAAGAAGAAGTTCTCTCCAAGTTAAAGAAGAAGAGCTTCATCAACCGCAAAGTTGTCCACCGAGTTCTTTCCGCTCTTGAACAAGTAAATCTGAGCGATATGGATTCGGAGAGCAGTGAAGATGACACAACAATTCTAAGCAAGCATGAATTGACAAGGTTGTGTCTCATGGCTAAAAGTGATGAAAGCTTCACTGAGGATGATCACGACAACGACTTCAATGAGGTAGAACTTTCTTATGATGAATTAGCTATTGTTATTGCTCGTCTTGGTAAATTGCTTGATAAACTTGACAAGAAAATTAAGAAACATGATGTTCTTGTGGAATCTTTGAATGCTGAAATTGCTAGACTTAAATCTTTGATTCTTGATGATGATGCTTGCAAATCATGTGACTTAATTTATTATGAGCTTACTTCACTAAGAAATGTTCATGCTTCAACTCTTGATAAGCTTAGAGATGAAATTGAGAAGAATGAGAAACTTGTTGCTTTGAATTGCAAACAAATTAAAGATGCTAGTTGCTCTACTTCTGATTTGAATGAATCAACTTCTTGTTCTAAATGTTCAATTCTTGAATTGAAGTTGCATGATGCTAATGCTAGAGTTTCTCAAATGACAAATGATTTGCTCTCACATGAGGTTCTTTCATGCTCAACTTGTCGCAAGCAAAAAGGAAAAGTGGACGTTCTCCGTAATAATTGTTTAACTCTTTCTCGAAAGGTTGATTATTTGAAAAAAATCTTTAGAACGTTTCACTAAAGGAAAGAAAAGCCTAAACGTGATTTTGGATCAATCAATGGTTAGCATTCATAACAAAGGTTTAGGTTTTGATTCTTATGCTCATCATAAATCACATGCTCCCACTGTTGTTAAGGCACTTGAAAGTGGAAAATTTGAAATTGTCAATAAGCCTAAGAAAACTGTTTTTAAGTCTGCTGGAGTTTTATCTTCTATTGTGATGAATGCAAATGTTGCTTCTACTTATAAAGCTAAACATCGTGTTAAGTATAATTGCACTCATTGCGGTAGAGATGGACATTTAGTAGATTTTTGCTTTAGACTAGCCAAACAACAAAAGAAAGAAAAGGCTAAGGCTAGGTCTAATTTTAGACAGGCACGCTTTACTCCTCATTATGTGCTTAGGGTGATGCAAACACCTTTTGTTGCTAGAAACACGAGAAAGGGCAAATCTGATTTTGTGCATAAGAATACTCGTGTTGTGTCTACTGCTGTGCGTCATGTGTCTCAGTACTGGATTCCTAAACATTTTATTTCTAACCCCAGTACCGAGGCCTCGACATCTTCTAGTGACATGTAGGTTTTTCAGATGCGGGTTGGAGAACATAAGCTTAGTGGATCTTGGTCTTTTGCAAGATGTGATCAAGACTTGGATGGTTCTCACCTTTGAGATGGCCTTCAAGAGGCATGTGCGACAATTCTTCACCTACTTTGTGAGCTATTTTATACACTCATATCTTTTACATTCATAGATATCTAATTGTGGTATGAGATGAGATGTTTGTTTATATGCTCATATGTATCCCTGGCATGTTCAATTATGTTATATCTTATACCATGCTTTTTCATGATTAGTATTT
Source organism: Otatea glauca (assembly GCA_036346275.1). Lineage (NCBI taxonomy): Eukaryota > Viridiplantae > Streptophyta > Magnoliopsida > Poales > Poaceae > Otatea > Otatea glauca. The sequence goes on from CM070728.1 coordinate 16,647,744, forward strand.
ATTTATCATGATTCATACTTATGCTTAACTGAACATACCATGATAACTCAAACACATGTATATCATCACCTCTCTTTTGATTTCATTGGTTATTCGTTTGAGGGGGAGTTAATGGACTTTTGGTGAAAATTTCTTTCGTTTGTCCTATTGGGAGGATTGTTCTTTCAGACTTTTGTTTATAAAATTAATCCTATTGGGTGACAATTTTGAAGAAAGTTTTTAAGAGGTTTGTTTTGAGGGGGGAGTTTGTGAAAACTTTGTAATATTTTGTAACATACTTTTTATTTTGTGTGTTTCTTAAATGAAAAATAAAAAATAGAAAAACAATGAAAAAGTAACGAGCATTGTATTTGATACACATATGTCATTTGAAGCTATGTTTATGCTACAAGGTCTTTGCAACTTCATATTTATGCATATATGGTGTAGCTTATGTCATGACTATTTAATTGGAATGACAACTTGAATTAAATCTTGTCCTGGTTGAACTTTCTTGGCTATCTTGATCCTGCTCAAAAAGTACTAAATATGAAATTTACCAAAAGCTAAAGCTCAAAGAGTGATTGTTGATAAATGCAAGATCAAGGTCATGTACTATCGCACTTCTTCTTTACGAGACTGCTTGTTATTGCAGTTTGATATGAACTTGGAAGAGGTTGTGTGTGACTAAAACCATGAAACCTTAAGCTTATGAAAAGTAAGGCTGATAGTGCATATAATTCCTTGCAATTGTTATTGTTGCAATCAATCAATGAATCAGTTTTTCAAGCATAAATAAAGTGCACAAAAATTCAATGTTTTCAGGTTTTGAGATTGTTGAGAAAGGGAGATCATGCCATGCAATAAATTATTAATAGTACTTGATTTATAGTTATGCTTACTCTACATTGTCTTTGTGTAGATTTGAGGGTGCAAGTATTTTTGATAGCATGGCTTGGTGATGAATTTGCAACATTTGTGGATGACTTAGAATGCTCATTACATACAAAAAAATGTCAAACTTAAAAAAAAGTTTTTGTTTTCTCTCTTTTGTATTCTTGATGAATCCATTGTCAAAGGGGGAGAATTTTGCCAATTTGGAGAATTTTGGAGGAGAATTTTGGAAAACTTTATACATGCTTTACACATGCACATGTTCTGTACAAGTGGTATTTAATCATTGACTCACATTTTTCTTCTTAGGGGGAGATTTTTCTTATTTTCACCTAGGGGAGTTTTTCACTTTGCATATTTGTCAAAGGGGGAGATTTTGTGTTTTTCACTTTGACTTTTGATTTTAAAACCTTTTTGATTTCAAAATTTTTTCTTGAGAGATGAATGCCAATGTTCAATTCTAAGTGGTGTTGCCAATGTTTTTATCAAGGGGGAGATTGTGAAAGCATGTGCTGAAAAACTTGCTTAGTGATGAAATTGGCATTGCAAAGTGGTTATGCTCATGGCATGTGTGGTGCTTTTGCATGTGCTATTTCAGATGATTGATTGATATGCTTGTGATAGCATGATAATAGTTTTGCTTCATGCAATGCGCTCGTTTGGGTGGTTGCATAGAATGATCTTAGAGTCAAGTCGTGGACTTGTGCTAGTATACAGTTTTGTGTTTGTTCATGTGCAGGTGTTGCTCGAGGGCGAACGTGGTCGATGACGGGACCGAAACAAGGTTCATGGAGGAACTGAGGTTCGGGACTAGGTTCAGGGGGGAACTGAGGTCTTAGTGGTCAAGGATGTCATGCGGGACGTTCGGGCTAGAGAACGGTGCACATGGAGGCTGGTTAGTCACGTGAGTGCGGCAGGTGGGCCGTACGCGTGCAGTTGTAATCGTTTGGGGCAGTTTGCATGTATTGGGCTAGGTGGGTATGCATGCGAACTGTTGCTCATTATAAATAAGAGAGGGATGTGTCCTGTTTAGGTGAGAGAGTTAGGTATTAGGGTTTGTACTCTTTTATTTGGAGTACTTTAATCAGACATAAAAAAAAATAAAAAAACAATTTCTTCGTGCGCCTGGAGTCTTTGCCTTGTGTCCCTAGCGACTGGATGTGTTGATCGCAGGAAAGCCATGAAATGCAGCTAGATTGATTCTTGATTCACGTGAAGAGAACTAGTCCTTTTGGCTTGGTGAACGAGTTTCTGCATGTGCTTGTAGCTGCATGTACTGCAGCATGGAGTTCCTTGTAGAGCTAGCCAGATGGGCGGCCCGGCCCGGCATGGCCCAGGCACGGCCCATCTAGGCACGAAGGCCCGGACGTGCCATGTCGTGCCCGCCCATGGGCCGAGGTCGAGGCCCGTGCACGGCACACCGGCGCATGGGCCGTGGCTGCGCCTTGTTCGGCACGACTCAAGACGGTGGGCCTCGGGCCGCCCACCAGCCCGTGTGCAAAAAAAGGGAAAAAAATAGGAAAAAATTAGGAAAAATTATAAAAAATGAGGAAAAATATGTAGAGCTAGAAAATAGCATAAAAATGAGTAAATGACGTACAAAAAATTGTAGAACATGTAACAAAGAGCTTTATTAATGTTTGGATGGTTGCCTCGTTAAAAACTTTGCCAAGTAAAAACTCATCTAGAGAAAACCTTGATAAAGAAAAGAGTATAACTAAAGCTCTAAGCCTCTAATACGTACTAAGAGGTAGATGGAGGGTCTTCGTCATTGTCGAGGTAGAGATTTTCGAAGGCTTCCTCTAGTTCTCGGTTTTCAGTGGAATGTTGAGCTCTTGCATCAGCGTGTTCCCAGTCTTTGATAGTCATGAGCATCTCCACCATATCACTCGATAGGCTTGTTCTTCTCCCCTCCAATATTCTGCCAGAGAGACTGAAGGCAGACTCGGAGGAAACCATCGAGACTGGAACAGTTAACACATCTCGAGCTAATATGGATAGCACGGGATATGTTAGCTTGTGCTCATGCCACCATTGAACAATATTGAAGACATCGTCTCCTTCTTGTTGGTAATCCAACGCGTCGCTGTCCATATAGGTAGATAGTTCCCCAGAGGAGACTTGTTGGCTGCGGCTTGTATCACCACCTGTTGTAGAACCTGTACCTGAAGAAGAAGAAGAACCCCAGATTTTTCCCCACGCGGTCTTTTTCTTACCCGCTATAGGTGTAGGAAGTCGTTGCAAACGAACTCCTTGATGTTTTTGTTCGTACTTGTTGTAAACTTCGGTTAGTTTAGTACGAACAGTAGTAAAATAAATTGAATAATCTTCCCCTAGAACATCACCTAAAATGGAGAGGACGTTACCAAATCCTCTAAGTTTTGCTCTAGGATCTAAAATAAAGGCGAAGGCATATAGAAGTGGAATTTCTTTCCAATGTTTCAAATATTTTGCTTTCATTGCGGTGACAGAATCTCTTAAAATCATGTCATTTTCGTTGTTCTTAAAATGGGTAGCCATATCTAAGATATGATGCACAATTAGAGAAGATGTGGGTTCATAAATCATGGATAAAGTAACTGGTATCATAAAAACTTCAAGAAACTCAAGTAATTTTGATGCAACATACCAATGTTCTTTAGATAATAAATCACGTTTAGGGTGATGTGTTTGAATGAAAACATCAAATGTGCTCTTATATGGCAAAAGGTTCTTAAGCATTAAGTAAGTAGAATTCCATCTTACTGGCATATCTAAACCAAATATTCTTGGACGTACGCCCATTGCAATGCAAAAGTTCTTATAAGATGCTATTCTAGCATTAGAATGATTCATATAAGAAATTGCCAAACAGAAAGGTGCAATGTAACGTTCTAACAGGGCAAGTCCACTTTTAACTATAAGGTTAATAATATGACAGGCACAACGTTGATGAAGCAAAAATGATTCAGCATAAGTACCAAATATTGGAGTGAGAATATTCATTGCGGAGGTGTTTGAGGAGGCATTATCTAAAGTTATAGCAAAAATCTTATCACTGAGACCAAAGTCCTCCATAACCCTAATAATACTCTCAGCAATATTCTCTCCCGTATGTGCGACATCAATTAGTTTGAAACCTATAATTCTTTTTTCTAGTTGCCAGTTTTGGTTGACATAATGAGCAACTACGCTAATATAATCTTGCTTAGCCCTACCACTCCATATGTCCAAGTCAAAGATACGGAAAATGTGCAAGCATCAACATTTTTTTAAATTTTCACGACAACTATTGTAATACTTAACTACATCTCTACTAGTTGTCCTGTCTAGATACTTTATTAAATTTTGGATTATGTGCATGCTTAATGTAATTTTCAAAATCAAGACTCGCCAAAGTTTAAAGGTAAATCTGTGATGCAATTACATACAAGAGATTGCCTAGCTACTTCGCCACTATATTCCCGCCACTGGACCGGACCGTCCGGTTGTATATTAGTTGTGTCATCTCATACCGCTCCTATTTTCGCTTTGCAACTTTCAATATTCCTATGCAAGTGTCCTGCACTTCAGAGATTTTGCGGATAAAACTTGATGACATTGTTTACAAACAGCAACTCTTACCTCTTTTTCTTTCGCATCTGTCCTCGTTTGCTTGTCGAAAAAATCCCAAACTCTCAATGTCTGCCTCGCTCTCTTCGCTCCGGTGGATGTCGAGCCAGAAGCACTCATGGTCATGGACATGGAGCCTGATGGTTCTTCTTCTACATGATGTTCTTCAAGTGCTTGTGTTTCGGGTATGACGAACAAATCTTGGAAGGATTAAAGGTCCTCCGAAGCGATCCCGAAATCGGAGATAGGGAAATGATCCATGCAAAAAACTACAAATTGAATATTCTGAACATTAGTAAAAATAATAAAAACAATACAATTAGTAAAATTCAGTATGACAAACCTCTTGTGTTACCGAAAGCTCGAGTTTGGATTTCTCCGAAAGTTTAGCAAAATTTCTCCGAATTTTGCTAAATAACTACAAACAATATCACAATTTTCACAAGATGACCAATAGAGAAGATGATGAGTGAATGAGTGCTAAATGAGGAGAGGGGTCCTCCCTATTTGTAGAAAAAAAATTGGGATTTTTTGCCCGTTTTTTTAATTTTTTATCAATTTTTTAACACCTAACGGCTATAAAACGGTCAAAAAATTCAAAAATCCGGCCGTGCCGCGTTCGGCCGCCCAAGACGGCCACGCCCAACGGTCGACACGGTGGCAACAGCGGCAGACCGCCCATCGTGTCCCGCCCGCGCTCTCCCCGCCCGGCCGCGTGCGTGCCGCCGAGCGGCCTCTACCATCGTGCTCGGGCCGGCCGGCCTCACTGCGTGCCGCGGCCGCCGCCCATGGGCGCGCTTCCGACCTAAGCACGCCCACGGCCCGCGTCGCGCGCCGCCGGTCCGTCCGCCGCCGCGCCGCGTCGCGGCGCGCCGTGGTCGCGCCTACGCGATCGGTCCGTGTGGCGACGGCCGGGCCCGGCCCATATGGCCACCTCTAGTTCCTTGCGGCGAGCAGACGAGAAGCGAAGGAAAAATCATGACACTACAGTAAACATCGATGCTACAGTAATTCATGACGCTACAGTGATTCGCTATTTGCTACGGTGTCGAGTTGCAACAATAATTCTGGTTTTGAGTTTGGTTGCCCAGTTTTGGTTTTTATAGATTGATTTATTGTCTCTCTTGATTCAATGAGTTTAATCTTGATTTGATCCATCCAAAACCTTCCTAAGGCATAAACTTAGTGTCTCTCAAAGTTTTGTCGGTTAATCTTTTGTAGATTTTGGTTAATCACGAAATTAGGGTTTGATCAGTTCTCGTCATAATCTGTCACAGCAAGCTTGCTAAGTTAACTTTTGATCCGTAGGTTCGATCGAGTTTATTCTTTCTTTGTTAGATTCTTATTGGAATCTAGTTTTCTACTGTTAAAATTTTAGGTCAATCCGACGGTTGGATCTCCAGGAATTCACGATTTACCGAACGTATCTACTCTCTTTTGTTGAATACGAAGCAATTATTTGAGTCCGAATTGGAGTGAATTTTTAGTTGATCAAAAATTTTATTTTGGCTTCCGCGCAATCATTCACCCCCCCTCTAATTTCTAGTTTAGTGTATATCGATCCTACACCCAGGCAATGAATACTAAGATTAACCTGATAGCTCGATCTTTAAGAGTTACTGTTTTCCCAGTCTGAAGCTGGTACCCCCTACTCTTTTCGAAGTCGCCAGATGTACAGCTTTGCACCTCTTGAGACACCATCTCTATACGGACCTGAAGGCCGAATAGTTGATGGAAGATGATCAGGTGGTACTTTTGGATTCCCCGGAGGAAAATATATAGCCAGTAAAGGTCCGTTCTGTTGCCAGAAATCACAATGCCAATGGATCCTCCCGCGCTTAAGGATTTTTAAAGGCTGCGGCAACATACAATTTTTGCCATACACAACCTTATTACTTATCTAACATTCTGTAATCAGAAAGTTACTAATGCTAAAAAGATCGACAAGTCATTGTGCACATTCCACCCTTATATGAGGATACTACAACAACAGTATCGTCATACAAAGTACCAAAAGTACTCCGAGCTTTTATGCATTTTGCTAGAAGCAGGAAAGCATGATGAACTCCTGGTGAAGAATCATCAAGTACTTCCTAATGGGAGTCATGCAATGCCCGAAGCATATGCAAATGCTCAGCAGGCTAACAATAGCCATAGCCGCAAAAAGGGCCAAATAAATAAAGGGGATAAGTGGAAGAATGATATATCAGATTGGGGGAAGAGGCAACCCATAGTGGAAAATTAAAGGTAAAGGGTCAGTGGGCTTCCAAAAGTAAGATTCAGCTAAATAAAGCTGCAAACCCCGAATAACCCTATTTTAGGTATGAATGCACTGACTATTGGTTGTGCAACTATCACATCCCGAAGCATATGGTAGACTTTTACACGAAATCCATTGAAAAAATCAATAAGACCGGGGTTAAAAAATGTTGAATCATACTTCATTGTTCAACCTGTTGTTGTCACGGGTGCTGAGAAGTGTGATAATATGGTTCTTGAAATTATAAAGTTCGAGGAGTCCCAGAAGGACATATACGACTCATATGGAGACCTGGATTAGTCTCCTAAGTATTCCTTCACTTTGCTAGTCGATGTCACATATTCCTTATAAGTCTACTTATCAGTTTAGCCTAGTTCCTGAATGAACATTTGGTCTACGCTCCTGTTGAGCGATTGTCATTCAAAATTGAATAAATTTTGATATTTTCCAGATATTTATTTAATTGTGCTATGCTTGTTCTATATTCTACAATTTGTTCCTGATGCAATAATTGTTTGATTGTTAAATCATACTTCTAATATAGAACAAAGTATAATCCGATGACAGGAGGAAATCTGTCTAGAAGACAGTTGTACCACACTAAGTGAATTGAAAATATTATGACTGTCGCCAGAAGCGATGCTCTCATAGTTGGCACTAGAAGAATGCCATATTATACCCTGAGTTCAGTCGTACTCCCTTAAGTTTTAAAGACATTGGTCTGAATCATTTCCATATAGAGAGAATGAGGATGGTACAGAATACCTACTCATGACTAAGTTTAATGGGTAATAAACATGTGGTTGAAAAATGTCCTTCCTTCTCCTCCGGGTTATACTATGCACATATAAAACCTAAAGTTTGTGTTGCGATAAAAACCTAGAAATATTTAAGATCTAGCAGATCGACTGGGTTACCCTGAGTTGAATATTATGAGAAGAATAATTATAATTCTGCTGACCATAGCATAAAGACTTGGTTGTGCTAAAGGAAAGCTCATACTTAGATCTTCTCACCTAAAGAGTTAGGGGAGAATCACTGAATTTTCTGGAGAAAATTTGTGGACTTGTTCAGCCCCTGTCTGGCCCTTTTCTTAAGAAATTTTATGGTATTGATAGATGCTTCTACTAGATGGTCCTATGTATATCTCTTATCTACTAGGAGCTATGCTTTTGCCAAAATTAATTGCTCAAATTATTAAGTTAAGAGCTTACTTTCCAGAAGAAAGGATCAAGTCTATTCGAATGGACAATGCTAGCAAGTTTACCTCAAAAGCATGTAATGATTATTGTATGGCTCTGGGAATTGATGTAGAGCATCTCGTACCTAATGTCTATACTTCAAATGGCCTTGCAGAGTTATTGGATTAGAAGAATAAAACTTATTGCTTAACCACTCTTGCAGAAAGTAGGCTTTTCACCGGTTGTTGGGGCTACGCAGTGCTGCATATTGCGGTATTAATTCAACTCATACCAACTGCACATCATGAAATTTCTCTGTTGCAGATAGTGCGCAGAAAAGAATTAAATATTTTATATCTGCGAAAATTTGGCTGTACTGTATACATGCCAATCTCTCCACCATAGCGTACCACCATAGAACCTCACCGGAAGTTGAGGATCTATGTAGGTTATGAATCTCCGTCAAGTATTTAACACCTAGAGCCTATGACAGGGGATCTGTGCAAAGCTCGGTACGCCGATTGTACTAAGGACACTTTTTGGCATTAGGGGGAGATAAGTACCACATTAAAGAATATCGAGTCCTTAGATCCACGCACTACAGAGACCGAACTTGAAGTTCGAAGGATAATAAATATGCAACAAATAAGCTAATAATCTACCAAATGCCTTAACTGATCATGAGGGAGTGAAAGATCTCATATACCTGCAATATATACACCTAAAAGAGTGGAAATATCCTAGAAGGATATTGAACCCACTCTTGACCCTCATGATAAAAAGAGGGGAGACCTCCAGGTGCACAAGACTCAATTCCGCAGAGACGTCTGCAGAAGTAGAGAACCGAACAAATGAGAACACTACCCATAACAATTGAAGAAGCTCAACCTGATGTTGAGAAAATCCATGAAGTGAGCCATCCTGGAGTTGGTAACATCCCTGAAGTGATCCATCCTGAATATGATAACCCTAGCGTATATTTGTGCGCACAATTTAATGCTGAGAAGTCGGAACACCCAGCCTCCATCGTTGTGGAAAACCACAAGGATCTGGAAGAAATTAATGAAAAGATATCCCTGAGCGATGCAGGAGAATTGTATAAAAGAAAGACTACATTTGTTGACATATTTTTCACCTCTAAAAGTTGCTAAAAGCTGGATCCGGAACCAAAGTCTATGGCAGAGTGGCAGAAGCGCTTAGATAGGGTCAAATAAAAAGAAGCAATTGAGTTAGCGCTCGCTTAATTAGAGGAAAGTTTTTAGTCCCGTTGACCAAACACCTTCTAAAGTGTTCCCTGTAGGATCAAATGGGTTTTTCATCCGGAAGAGAAATGAAAATATCCAGGTAGTGAGATATAAAAGCGAGGCTTGTAGTACAAGGGTTCACACAGAGACCCAACATTGATTACGATGAAACATATTCTCCTGTAAAGAGTGGAATAACGTTCTGAAATTTAATATTAAATGCAGCAAGCTTAAATTTATCAATGCAGTTGATGGATGTAGTAACTGCATATTTATATGAGTCACTGGATACGGGATATTTATATAAGATTCCCTAAAGGAGTTACAATTCTGAATCCTAATAATCGCAATATGTATAGCATCAAACTGAAGAGATCGCTATACAGATTAAAATAGTTGGGGAGAATGTAGTATAACCGACTTAGTGAGTTCCTCATGAAGAAGGAATATTACCCCTGAGTGTTCATAAAGAAATCCCAGAATGGATTTTGTATCATCTCAGTTTTATGTTGATGATCAGAATATCATCGGAACCAAAGGGGAAATAAAGGAAGCAAATGCTTACCTCACGACGGAGTTTTATGATGAAAGATTTGGATAAAACCAAATATTGCTTAAGCCTACAGCTAGAGCATTTCCTAGAAGAAATTTTTGTACACCAATCTATCTATACCAAGAAGGTATTGGAAATCTTTAAAATCCCCATGGTTGTGAGATCCCTTTCAAACCAATGATGAAAATAAGAAAGTCTTAGGACCTGAAGTCCTATACTGAAGTATCTTCCGAATTGCACAAGGCCTGATATTGCATTCGCAGTAAATTTGCTAGTAAGACACAGTGTAGTCCCAACCACAAGACATTGGGCTGGTGTCAAGACTTTACTCAAATACCTCCAAGGTACTCAAGATCTTGGATTGTTTTTCGAGAAGAACCAAGACTTGACCCTGGTGGGATATATAGATGTTGGTTATCTGCCTGATTCCTATAGTGTCAAATCTAAGACTGATTTTGTGTTTCTTTGCGGTGGTACAGCCGTTTCTTGCCGGCCTTGTAAGCAGACATTGGTAGCTACTTCTACCAACCACTCAGAGATTATAGCTTGAAGCCTCACGTGAATGTGTTTGGCTAAGATGTGTGATTAACCATATCCAGAAGTCATGTGGTCTTAACACCGTCGATACCCCCATAATTATCTATGAAGATAATGTTGCTTGTGTCGCACAAATGCAAATGGGTTATGTAAAAAGCAATATCAGGAAGCATATTGCTCCTAAACTTTTCTATCCTCTCGAACTCCAGAAGAACAGTGAGGAAAAGATTTTGCAAACTAAGTCATATGAAAATCTTGCAGATTTATTCACTAAGTCCTTGCCAAAATCTACATTCCAAAGATGCGTCAATGGCATTGGAATGAGACGACTTAGAGGTTTGCAAAGTTCAGGGGGAGTAGATTCTTGAACCATGACCCTTATTACGATCCTGAAGATCCTAATATAGATCCAGAAGATTATAAGTTGTACTCTTTTTCCCTTAGTGAGTTTTCCTGAAGTTTTCTCATATGAAGGTTTTTAATAAGACAACTAGTGCAACATAGAGTGCAAGTGCAATGTACTCTTTTCTCTATCTCCTTTTTCTCAATGGGGTTTTGAGTGGAGTTTTTGATGAGGCATGTGCATTACACGGTATTCGCCCAAGGGGGAGTGTTATGAGATAAGATATTCGTAACCGTATTCGGTTGGACTCTATCTCTATGTGTGGGCAAATCCGAATCTATCTCTTGCAGTTTCTTTTATATATTGGGCATCCCCCTTGTACAAAAGAATTAATCTAATAAAGCGAGAGAACTCTTTGCCTCCTACATTGTGTGCTCATGTTCTTCCTCTTGTGATTTTGTTGGCGTGCGGTTGATTGATCGTGGTTGAACGATTACGTTTTACAACATTGTCAACCATTTTAGCCTAATTATTTACATTATCGATATTCATATTCCTGTTGTCTTTTTATTAGTATAAATTAATTCATTAATTATTGAATAAATTGCACCATATGTAATGAACTTGCGAGTTACTGAGATGGGTGCACCTAGATGAATGAACTATGAAACCATCCATCTAAGTCAATTAACTTCTTAAACGAAGCTACCACTTGGTTGACATGGCTGCCACGTGGGACTAGATGCTGATGTGTCCCTGAGGTGGCAATTACTCCTTTTCCTTTTCTAGCCCTCTCAGCCCCCAGCTCTCTACTCTTCCTCTCCATCTTGTCACCGGCTAGGAACATGGTGAGGCAGTTGGCCCCTGGCAGAGAGAGGGAGAGAGATACATAGGAGACAAGTTACCATGTCAACGCCATGTAAGCATCTACTACCCACTTGGATGCCTTGTAACCATTCAAAACCTCCTTTAGATCTCTCTTGCTTGGTTTACCAAGTTAATTGAGCTATATGCATGGTTTGAAAGTACTCTTAATTCTTGCTAACTTGACAAGTTTCTCCTTTTGTTTCCACGATAATTATTTTGAGAGGTACAATAACACACACTCACACCCCCCACACACACCTACTCTATACATGCACACACACACGTGTGCGTCCGCTATACATGCTAAGGAAATTTTCTTGGAGGCTCTCTGGCCTCCGAAGGTCAGATATACGTTGTCCTACTGAACACACACGCGTGTAGGTACCTATGCACGCACCTAAATATTATTTTCTTTCTACGACATAAGTCCGGTTGGAAAAGTGAGAAATGCGCGGCCAAGTGAACTCAAACACGTGCCAGCTGAGAGCGACCATGGGCTCTAGGCCAACTGAGCTCAGTTCTCGTTTCCACGATAAATTGATAATATATTATTATACTATTTGTTAATTCTGACCTCACTTATTTGTTCTGATTTTAGTGGGGTCTCTTCATTTAATGAGTTCATTCACGAACTTTCTGTCAATTCTGATTCTGAATCAATTACTGACTCTTTCCCTCTCCATCAGTCCATTGTCCCAAAGTTCATGATTATCACATACATGCAGATATGGTAAACGTGATCGTCGATTGAGAAGGCCCACCAGATCTGCAGTTTCCTGTATTCTTCGGCCTGTGAGATTTTTTCCTTTCTGTACTCTGCTAATTTTCTTTAATGTTGTCAAATTTCGGATTGTAAGGACATCTGCTAAAGGCCCAAAAAGCCCTCATCCTTGAAGAAACATTCCAAATCTCGTCAAACGCACGACTGATAGGAGGTGTGCAGTTTTTGACGTAGTATTAAAATAAAATGAAGTTATTTTACTTAGTCGATTTATTTATTTTTTACCATACTATGATAAGTTATGCTTTTTTCCAAACCTTTCTTGAAGAAATTGCTTAAAAGTTTATATATCCATTTCAAGTAAATCAGTCCCTACTTTTTTTCCCTTTTAGGATCTCCATCTGGCAATTGAGATTTTCATTGAATCAGTTTTGACCCCCTTCATAAAGGAGCACATTATGTTCTTTCTCCTTCTGAGGTGTGGCAGAAGTTATTTTGCTGGATTCGTTGAAGTGCTAGTCATAGTAGTTCTATTATTGATGTACCAACATTTAACGTTGGCAGTGATAATCATTTTCCAACTGAAAAGAAGACCATATATCGTCATCAATTATACACAGTTTCTCGGACATATGAAGAAGTTATAACTTAACTGGGTAGGCACCTCTGCCTTATTTTATACGGAGGAGAACTAACACCCGGACTTCCGATCTCAACATGTTGCATCGGACGCTCGGTGCAATATTTTTTTTTCAACGTGTGCAATATTTTTTTCCTGCGTATATTTTTACTGTTATCAAAGGAAAAATGTTTCACGCGTAGAAAAAAATTTTCACACGTAGGAAAAAAATATTGTAGAGTGTCCGAAAAAATCAGATGTTCAGCTGCTAGCAATTCTTTTTTATATTTGTGATGTTTAGTGCCTGGTTTAGTGAGTACTATCATAAACGAAATTTTTTACTGTTTTGGCTGGTTTGACTAAGTTTTTTGCGAGAATATCCAGCAGTCTCGATTATTCGCGGAACTGGCCCCCTGGCGCGATGAATTCGCGGGCGGGAGGCGCTGCACCGGCTTGTAGCAGCCTCCGCGAGCTGCTCTGCCTGGTGCAGTGGCCTGGAGGCGCTGCATCGGCTTACAGCGGCCTATGCGTGCTGCTCTGGCTGGTGCAACGGCCTGGAGGTGTTGCAAGCCGCCATACACGGCCCGGCGTCGAGGTTTTTTTTTATTTTTTTTAAATGTTCGCAATATTCTCAATATTTCTGAATTAACAGAACTACCAACTAAAATTTTTGAATTTTTTAATGTAGTAACCCTCTGCATATAATTTTTTCTTCAGAAATAGCCATGGTCGCGACGAAATTCCGGAAGTAGCCCTCTGTGCCAAATTTCAGGAGACGAGAAACACTGGAAATTTTTTTTACGTAGTTCCTGTGGTTCGGAAGCGATGATAATATTTTTAAAATTTTCACCTTGCAGGGAAATTATTGTCTAATTATTAGCGATGGGGAGAGCTGGAAATCACGGATTTCCAGCGGTTGCAGAGCGCAGGAATTTTTGTTTGTGCGAAAATAAAACAATGGGATGGGTGCGCTGGCAATGGGGGATTTCCAGCGGTCTTGTACCGCTGGATTCGGCCCATTTCCAGTGGTAGGAGACATATGGGAAGGGGTGGGGTTTTTTTTCCTTCAGTCGACGTTATTTTTCCCAAAAATAGATGATCTCGCAATAAAATTGCAAAAATAGGAAACAACAGCCAATTTCGTTTTGTTCGACCAAAAATTTTATTTTTAGTCAATTGAAGCGACGTGTGAGTTATATAAACATGCATGAACATTTTTGCACCGATTTCATTCGAAAATTCGGTGTAATTTGTGAGCATTAATTATTAAAAGTCAATGTTATTATGACAGTTACTAGAATTTCATAGTTCAAACCAGGGTTCAATAAATTCAGAAAAATTCATATTTCGGTGATAATTCATGTAGTATTTTATTAAATTATTTGTCAGTTACTTTTTTGACAAAAAATTCAAATTTCGTTGTTCCTCATTCTCTTTCGGTGTGTGATAAATTTGACGAGAAATCATAGTAAAACATTTATTGATATTACAAAGTGCAGTAAGTACGACACCTACAATAGCATAGCATGTGAACAACACCAAAGATACGGAAAAAATTCATAAAACTAGGATACAACATAGGTACATGCCTCGGTGAAGGACTAAGTCACAAAACCATATATTCTATGGCCATGGTTGTCGGAATAGGCCATGGTCAAAATAACAATATTTATCTATTGGCTCTTGATGGGATACTACGTTTGGATACCTGATAGGGTTTAATGTAATATTATCGTCAGGATTCGGAGGACTCTGAGGACGCAAGGTTCATAGCCTAGGTGGCATGAAATCGTCATCGTCATTGTCATTTGTATGGTTAGGAGCTAGCCCTCCTTCAGTGATGGTTGAATGTTCTCTTGCATTGTGGCTTGAACGACTTATTGTAGTAGTGCTTGAACGGTTTGTTGTGTTAGTGCTTGAACATCGAGGTCTAGGTGACATGAAATCGTCATCATCATTGTCATAGTTAGGAGCAAGTCCTCCTTTGGTGGTTAGTGCGTACTGAGTGTACCGATGGGACTTTGTAGCATGTAGTGAGTAGTCACGTTGGACTATGTTGTGTGTAGAGTCAGGCTATATACTCCTAAAAATATATATCTATCTACTTCTATCTGTAAAAAAAATCTACATTCCTAAAAATACATATCTATCTACATTTATCTGTAAGAAACATCTACATTCCTGAAAATATATTATTTTTTCCTAAATATATATATCTACGTAAATGTATTTGTATGAACCAACTAAATTAGTAAAAATATACTAAATGTATCTGTAACCTCTAAATTTAACTAGATCTATTATTTTTTCTATCCTACCATGGTATATTGCTAAACAAAATAAACATAAAAAAGTTTATCTGCACAATGAGTAGAAACCCCAAATCTCGCTTTCTTAGGCCGATTTGACAGCATACTGCCACGAGTACTCAAATCGGGCTGAGAATGCTGCTAGCAACGTGTTGTCCAATTGGACTGAAAAAGCTGAAAGTGGTGGGCAGAGTGATGTCACCTGTGACTTCGAAAGGTGATGGATGCTTTCGGTATTTCACAACTATTGTTACTATGAGGAGATAATTACCAAAAACATAAGTTAAATAAGCCCATGAACAAGCTGCCATGAGTAGTGAAATCAGGCTGAAAAAGTTGAAAGCGATGGCAGGTAATGGACGAATACACACAATCCAGGATGAAACAGTTTGGACCCTTCGTGGGGTGGGTTCTGTCCATCTTGTTGATGTAGGTCTCCTGATTGGCTTCAGCAATCTGATGAAGCATCTGTGGAACAAGGTTGTACGCCTCTTCGTACGAGCCGTACATCATCTCTATGACTTTCTTCTTCGCTCGCCACACCTTGCCGTAGCTTACATGATATCCTACCATGTTAACTACATCAGCCATCAGTAGCTTTGGTGAAACGGTCACGTCCACCGTGACCAAGTGAGAAATCAGGCTAGCCAAATATGAGGACGTCAAATTTCTGTGCTTCTACAGTGGCTCAGCAAGCACACAGGTGCGATCCGTTTGGACAGTTATCCTGAAGCCCGAACTGGTGCCCTTGAATTTCTATGCACGGATCTTACCGAGACACTCAAGATCCAAGCACTTCACAACATACGTATCATGGTTGGACCTGTACACCCGGTACGTGCGGCTGATATTCACCGCATATCTCGCAATTGCATGCTGGGCAGCACTCTTCGTAGGGAAGCGTTGCCCTACCAGTAGAGTGTCCTGATTGAACGCCCAACCATGGCTGTCTTCGTCTAGCAACACGAGGGAAGACATCGCGAGATCATCGAGTCGTGAAGACACGTACTCCACATCAGTGGACACAATGCCACTGACGGGAGCTGCATCTTCATCTCCGTTGCTATCTGTGCCGATGTCCTCATCATCATCGGACGTTGCTATACCCTCCAGGGCTTACAGGTGTTCGTGGCAGTCAATGTAAGCGGACCACCATTGCCCAATGTCTTCGTTTGGCTGAAATTCATCCACAACAGCGTCCTCCCGGATGCTTCCAGAGGATGCTTCGATTGCGACGCCACCACTACCACGAGGACTTGAGGTTTCTCCTCTGTCCAGGAAGCGCACATACACCATCGGGCGACAGTGTATCATCGCCAGAAGATTCATCATAATTTGCATGTATTCCCCCTACGGTGCGCTTCCCACGATCTTACATAGCATCCACAAATAGTCCATCGAATCTCCCACAGCTCTGGCATGTACGGCCTCGATGACAAGCTTCTTTCGGGCGGTCTGTCTATCAAATGCGCTCAACGCGCATCTTTCGAGCTCGGCCAGACCAATCCCTGTCAGACCCGGAGCCCGGATCACCTTTCGTTCGTAGTTCGAAAGGTCCACCCCATACGGACCCTCTCGAACAACGCCGTGGTCATAAAACATGAACAAATCTAGGATATCTGCCATGTAGTACCTACCATAATAAATGACGCACGTGCATTAAATTACAGTAACATTATTAAAATTATGCATGCATCACGGTATTTTTATCATTTTACATACTGCTGATTATGTCATATCATACAATTACTACAATAATATTACTAGTCATTAATTCATGTACGAGTCATTTCACGAATACTGTCCTTTCAAGTCGTACTGTTTGCAGTACCATCACCCTAATTATTACTATTACTTACGCCTTGTATCATCAATTCATGCACTACTCTTTATAGTGTTGCTGTCATTTCATGCATGACTTGTTATACTAATATTTTCATTTTGTGTACTACATCATGTACTAATATCGTCAATTCATTTGCTGCTAACTGTACTAACATTGTAGTAATCAAACAAATATTGTATTAATATTTGTATAACATTGTTAAAGTTACGCATACATTGTATTATTGCTATCATTTTACATACTATTAATTATGTCACATCATACTGGTACTACACTAATATGACAATATTCATATTAAGGCATGCACCGTTATTTCATGTATTGCTAATTATACTATTATTGTCATTACGTATACTAATACCATTATTTCATCTACAATTAATTGCATCAAAATCAAGCTAAGTACACACCATTATTTATGCATTCTATCCTCATTTCACGAACTAGTCAAAAAACCAACATGGTCATTTTACATACTACTACTTGCAGTAATATTATAATAATTATACCTCATGTTGTGTACCACTTATTACACTACTATTGTCATTTCATGTAATACTAGTTATATAATTATTGTCCTTTCATGTATTGCTCGTTGTACTAATACCATGGTTTTATGTAACGCTCCTTCCACTAATATTGTATTAAATACACTAATATTACAAAAATACTATACTACTATTCTTGAAGATTTCATGTACGGGTAGTTATTCTAAGTTGTCATTGCATATATTAATACCATTACTTTATATACTACAAATTGCACTACAATCATATGAAGTGCACACCATTATTTACGTCTTACTGTAACACTGTAACACTAAGTACAGTTTGTCACATTCGTAATCAGTAGTGACCAAGAAAATTCGTGACAATATGTGTACTAAGACTGTTATTTCATCTATAATTATTTGCACTAAAATTACGCTACGTACACACCATTTTTACACATTCTATCCTCATTTTAGGAACTACTCAGTAAATCAACATGGTTATTTCACATACTACTACTTGTATTAATATTACACCAATTATACCTCATGCTAAGTACTTCTCATTACACTACTACTATCATTTCATGTAAACAATTACTATCAATTCATGTACTACCCGTTGTACTAAAGCCATGCTTTTATGTAACGCTCCTAGTACTAATATTCTACTAATTATACTAATATCACAAAAATAATATACTAATACTTATGAAGATTTCTAACTAACCTTCTCGAAGCTGTACCGAAGATCACTAAATCTCGAGCAATGTACCAAAAAACCTTCCTGAAGAATACTTGCAAAATACGAATCCCGAATGAAATAATTGAAGTTTTTTTAACTTTGTGAAAAATTCAACAAACTATGAACACCGACTAAATTCCTCCCGAATTTCGATTTCAAATTTTATGTCCCACTAATTTTTCGCCTCCCTATTTTCGTCCCGTCTCTCCTGTTTGCACTCTCGGTTTTCTCAGCTCTCTCAACGCCTCCAGAACTCCCTTGCTCTACCTCTGGTTTGTTTGCCTTTCCCACTGCCTGATGCGAGTCTTCATTTATTTGCGACGGAATGAGCTTACACAGCAGAACCGAAATTCAATTCGGTCGGTCCTTTCGGCGCGCGGATGGGACAGCTCAATGTCACGTAAAGCGTTTTAGTCTGGGGCCAGTTTTGCGGAGCCAACACGTGTCAGTAAGAGCCGGGGCCGTTCTGGAAGAAACAACGTGTGTGCTCGTCCGTGAGAAAAAGTTTAGCGAGATTCCTCTGTTCGCCAGGAAATGAGTCGACGCAGCCAGCCTTTTTCCCAGCGCCAGCCATGCGCAAGATTCCCAGTGCCAGCCGTGCAAGCGGGGCCCATGCATGCAACTGCCTCGGACCGCTGCATGCGCATGCAGCGCTCCCCAGCCGCTGCAAGCGCATGCAGCGCACTCCGTCGCTGGCTCGTGATTCTTCGACCACAGCGCTTCCCGTCCGCTGCTCAACCCGGTGTAGCTCGTACCGTCCGCGGTTCAGCCTCTGCAGCTCCTCCCTCCCGCGATTTCGTTGCGCCAGGGGGCCAGTTCCGCGAATAATCGAGATTGCTGGCTATTCTCACAAAAAACACTTATGCAAACGAGTCAAAACAGTAAAAAAAATTCATCATAAACATGTATGCTGATATTTCTGGCACTAATTTGCAGTTCAAATTTCTTAAAATTGCTTGTAGTTTAAGTCCACACTGGATAGATTCTTGATCCCGAATGATCATTTTAGCATTTTTAAGGTGCAGAAGTGTCCTGTTACTGCGTTACATACTAGTTGTTTGCTGGCTTCTTCCTAGGTTACTGTAAAAATGCCTTTTGAGGGTGAAATAACGTTTTCTTTGAAAGAATATATGTAGACTACACTAGCGCTAATCAAAAAATTCTACCGCGTAAAGTAGGATGCCAAGCAAGTGAGAGATCATGGATCGTTACCACCAGACATACAATACAACGGAAGGAGAGTTGAAGTAGCCCGATTCAACATAGTGTGCGTCCTCAAGCAGTGATCGATCGTCCTCGAGCGGTGGTCGAATGTGCCCAAACGATCATCCTGATTAGCGCCGCAGTAGCAGCAATGCCTCTACCGAAGTCCACACGTTTGGGGGAGGAATACCATGCGTTGGTGTGCTAGCACCAGCGCGCACGGCAGGGCCTGAGCGATGATGGCTAGGGTTTTCGGTGGGTGCGGTGGTATAACAATTGCATCCCCTTAGCCTCCCTTTATATAGCCTCTCAGTGAAACCCTACGTTACGGGCCGAACCATGGTACAAAGCCCACTTGGCCTATTAGTGACGGATCCAATCCTAACCAATGTATTCCAACTTGTTAAGTATATGACCCTATAGATTCATGCATATTTGGCCATGGTTCATAAACTCCTTTCGGTCCATAAGTCGGCAACGACCCTTAGCAGGACACAACGACTTCCAAATATACACAAAGATTATATCGGACGAACTTATGTAGTGCTCATGTACCAATCCCTGTGCCTTACGATACCAGATCGAACTCAAGGCGAGAAATGTGCCATCCTATGATAGCTCGATCCTTTACTCGTTTTGTGGTAGATTACTTAGTTGCAATTCTTCTCAATCACATTCGGTATGGATATACACTTTCTTAATCTAACCATTTCGAGGGGCCAGAGATATCTCTCCCATTATAAAGGAGGGGCAAATTCTATCTTGATCGCTCACATTCATCCGCATGTTTCATAGTGAACTCGAAAGCTACTTTTATAACTATCCATTTACAGAGTAGCGTTTGACAACCACTAAGTATACTATTACACATGTAAGAAAGCAAGATGATATCAAATCTAAAGATCCCACATACACTATATATGAAACCAACTAATAACATTTCAGAATATAACTATTCCTACAGTGTCTCATAGTGGGTCACTCTAATAGCATGTTCTCCAACATGTGTACACATTATTGATTTGATATCCCTATATCCATGATCCGTGAAATATAATCATCAATCAATACATGTATTGACCTATAAATTACAATTGTCCCATATAATGATACAAGGTTAGGGATAACTCAAAATAATATCAAAATATGAATAAGGAGTTTCACGAACAATTCACATATTCGTTGATCGATCCTAATGATATTTATTAAATGAACAAAATAATCATATTATTCTATAAACATAGACGTAATATAATCATCTCCATGATTGTCTCAAGGGCATATTCACTAACATTCTCGTGGGGTTAAGTATATTCTGCTTGTAAGAATGCTAATGGGCTGAAGCCCAACACATATATGGTCCAAACTTAATATTTTTTCATAAATCTATATCCAGTATGATCCAAAAAAAGAGTGAGGTTCAAGCCTAGCTAGGGCCCAAATGAAAGACTGGGCCTTGATTTGAGCCTTTTATCTTGACAAACCGTTTGTTTGATGAGTTAATAGTTTACGGTGCAATATGCAAGTGATAAAACTAGGTCGATAATTACATATAATTATATACCTCACTTGTTGGAAACAGAGGTTGAAAATTAGAACTTCAAGTATGTAAAACAAAAAAGAAAGCATTAATACTAAAGGCAACATCAATTGGTTTACTTGGCTAGTGGTGAAAGATTTAGTAGAAAAACATGAGATCCAAGCCTGGCCCAATCTGGCATAGATCTCGTCCAAATAGTTATGGATCCAAAATAAGTTCAATCCATTTGCAGTTTTAGACTGAGCTAATCCAAAAGCCTGAATGGGTCCAAGCCTTTAGCACCCCTATCTGCTTATAGTTCCATTTTGCTGTATGTATCAAATTGAATTGCATTTCTCTATCGCTACTCATTTATGTTTCTCTTTTGGTGAAGGAGATCATCACTCACGAGTGATCTCTTTACTTGAACGCAACTAATTGGAAATAACTCAACATTATTTATGGTAACCAAGTAACTTTTCTTTTGCCTCTTATGAGATTCTAATTTGGAATTTAAAGTTGGTATTTATAAAATTTGTTCATGCAGATGTTCTAACTACATGTATACGAACTAAAATTTCAATTTGATATCCTTCTCATATTTTTAATTTCACTTACTGGTGAAGAAAAAAATTGTTCTTAGCATAAACATTCTTCAAATTTGTTTTTTTTTTCAAATACCCTGTATCTCATGTCCGGCTGCAGATAATGGATCAGAAAACATATATTTCACTCACAAGTCCTTAATGCAATGGGATTTACTACCCATGTCTATGAGAACCAAGGTATCAAATTTCGTTTCTGAACTATATCTCAGAGGCGATTAAAATCAGAAATTTTTGAATTTCAGAAAAAATTCAAATCCCGAATTTTTTTGACTGGGATTTTTGAGATTTCATCCGAAATTGCCAAAACTTTTAACCGAATGAAAAATAGTTCAAACCACATTAGAAAATTTTGAAATTTTTTGTGCATGGTTCTGATGTATCACTTATATTCTCATAAAATTTTTAGATGATGATCAAGCCTTAGGAATTTTTAAAAATTCTGACAGTGCTACTGTCCTGAATTCCTAATAAAATAGTTGAGTACATGTATTGCTTCCATAGATTTTATTGAGAAACCAAAATAAGTTTATAATTTTTAAAAATTTTATAGAAGGATTCTGAGGCAATTATTAAGCTCTCCTAAAAATTTTGGATCATGAGCACACTCAACCAAATTTATAAAATTCTGATAAGGTTACTGTCTCATTTATATTCCTTGAGTTATTGATTTTTCAAAGATAACAAAAGAAGTTCAATTATTTTGGAATTTTTTTTGTATGATTCTAGACTGCTAAAGATGGTACCATAAATTTTTCAGAGCATGATCAAACTTGTACATTTTTATAAAAATCTAACAATGCTTCTGTTATTTTTATAAAACGTTACAAAAATTCGGTTTTTCAACAAATTTTTATGGAAGATGACATTCTTAAGAGGTATTGTCCCAAGTTCGGTCAAATCTGGTCTAAAAAAGTTGAAATCGGTCAAAATTTTTGAAATTTCGACGAAATTTGCCAAAATCACTATAGCAATTTGATTTTTTATTTCAAACTTTTTTATTCGGAAGTTTCAATCTCATCCCTCCCTGACTGAAATCCGAAATTTTGTCAGGATTTTGAACGTTGATGTGAACTAACAAGCAGTACTATAAGCTACTCTAAAATGGGATTTACTTCAATCCACTTGCCTATCGAGACTTCCTTCGCATGTTTTTGTACTGCCTCTCTCTTTTAAATGATTATGGTATGATTTGGATCATATTTTATGACATATATTACCTTCTTCTAAGATCTAGTTGCAACGTACGGATATCTCATTAATGACAGTGAAAAGCGCAGAAGATGACACTGGAACGCTGTGGCCAAATGGGCGTCATTTTTTTTTTGTTTGTGAAACGGAGGGACATCCCCACTTTCCTTTATCAAAACCATTAAGCATTCTTACAGGGTCTTACCAAAAGAAAAGAAAAGAAAAGAAAAACTCAAACCAACCCAGCAAGAAGACTACTCCACAGAGCTGAGAACTCCATAGAGCAGAAATAACAAGTTCCTCAGGGAATCCCCAAAAGCAATCTCTACGAAACAAACATCACACACCACCAGAACTGTGACACCCCTGGGAAGAAACTACAGCAACTGTCGCCGAAACACCAGCCAGACGTCTTGTATTCGGACCCTATCGACATGCCATCTTGAAGGTCTCCTCAGCAACCATCTTGATCCTGGCCACCCCTTCACGTAGCACCCTTCGAGCGTCTTTTTTTTCTGCAGCAACCCCAAGTGGTCAATCCAGTAATCAACGGAGTACATGATCGTCGTAGGATCGGCAGCCTGTTTGTTCTGAAAACAAAGAAGCATTTCTCGCTTTCCATAAAGCCCAGCACATCGCCGCACATCCCAAAAGCACTAGGCTCTACTGCTTCACATAAAACCCACCCAACAATCCAAAATTGATCGCTTTTCTAGCCCTTTGTACCTCTTCTTTTTTTTTATTTATTTTTATTTTTTTGCAAATCTAGACCCTCTTCTTCTAATGCATTAGCAAATTTAGCCCGCAGAAGTGACATATGTCCCCCACCGCGTCCGAGTTACGTAGAAACTAACCGCCACCGTGGCAGGGCGAGCCAGGGCAGGTGTAGACGCTGTCACACCGTGAGAGCGTGAGCTAGCTAGCTTCCGCGCTCAAAAAAGTAAAGGGGCCAATCCATCCATTTAAAAGCTGATCTATATCCCCGGTATGGTCGCAAGATCAAATGCACAAGCAAAGATCTACCAAACATACCTGGCCGAAGGACAGCTCGAGAATAAATGCGAGATTTTCTTGGCATTCCCGCAAAACTGACATTAGCATCCTTACTTTTGGGTAACAAAGTGATAATACCATGATTCAACCTCTCAATGGGCAGAAGGCCCATGCCATAAGGTAGTTCTTTCAAATCCCCCTTCACAATATCCCAATTTTGTTCGTAAAATTCTACAGGAAACCCATTAGGACCGGGAGCCTTATTATAATCCATGTCATAAATAGCCTTTGATTTCCTCCAGACTAAACTCCTGAATCAGGAACTGTCTGTCCTATTTAGAAGGTTAGATAGGTCTGGGAAATCATAACTCACATAAGCCAAATTTGGGAATCACCAAAAAAAATTCTTATAAATTGAGTTATATATGACAACAGTTGGGAATCACCATCAATGACACCTTCCTCCGGTTGAAGGTTCATTATTTTAGACGTTCTTTTCCTACCACTAGCTTTCAAGTGAAAATAATTAGTATTGTCACCCCCTTCAAAAAGGTCCTTTTCTTTTGATCTTTGGAACCATTTAATTTCCTCTTCCCTCGAGCATTTTCAGTTTATTTTCCAAATCAAGTTTTCTATTTCTATCCTCAACAGAAATACCAAAACACCAAAACTTTTAGCTACTTTATCTATATGATCTAACTGGGACAAAATTTCTTTCTCGATGATCTTGCAATGCCCCACAATGTTCCTATTCCAACCTTTAAGGTATGTCCTGAGAAAACTCATTCTATTTTGGCACCTATCAACACTCAACCTACCCTTAACAGGTTTAGCACATGGGTTAGCAATTAGATCAGAGAAACCTTCTCTTGTCAACCAACAAAGCTCAAAACAAAACATAGGACTGCGCATAATCTGGTTATCCCCTGTATCAACTAATAGGAGAGCATGATCAGAGCTAGCTCTTTCCATAGCTTTAACCACCACATTGGGGTATTTGAGTTCCCACTCTGCACTAACTAGGATGCTACGCAGTTTTTCATAAGTGGGATCATCCATGGTATTGGCCCTGCCTCCCATTGAGGACAACCTCTCTTAGACCATGAGTTTCTATTTTGGCATTAAATATGAAACTCCATTTATTTGTGCCTCTTGGTTTATTCTTCTCAGAATCTCTCCTAGTCAGATTAAAACCACCCCCTATCAAAAGAGGGTGAGTTTGTTTATGGCAAACACTAGCAAGATCAGTTAGGAAATGTTCTTTACCAACAGTCTGAAAATGCCCCATAAACTATAATATCGTTCCATTTGAAAACATTATTTAAAGTAACATTCTCACATAGTGATCCCCTTCATCAATCTCCCAACATCCAGCTTAGCCAAATTGATACCTACCAAGATACCAACTGACCTACCCTTGGCAGGAGAGTGATGCCAAATCATATCTTGGCCTCCACTAATATTTCCCAGCCATTTGTCAGAACAAGATTGTTTCATGGTTTCTTGTAAACCAATGAAATCCAATCTATGATACACTATCATTTCATTTCTGTAATGAATCTCTTTTTCTCGGGGAGACCAAGTCCCCTACAATTCCATATGAGCCTTTTCATAATGGATTTTTTTGTAGGTTTCCTTTCCCCCTAGATTACCCTGAAAAAAACAGGGGAGCAATGCTTTTGCCCCCAAGCTTGCTGACTCTTATTCAAACAAGCATTGTCAAGGGAGGAAATCATTCCACCCTCCTCATGAAGCAACTCACGAATAACCACTTGATCAAGACCATCTTGATCTGGGTCGATCATCATATTAGCATGTTCTTTTCTAGTACAATTCCTGGTACAAGTTTGCCCTAGCTTGTTCTAAAGATTTAATCACAGCCAGAGATTTCTCACATTCTACTACATTATGCCCTAAAGAGACTCCTAAGGTAGTAGCAAATTCACAAAGATCTACATCTTCAGTTTGCATAAGAGTAATTTTATTATGAGAGAAGATACCTGAATCATGGATTGTATCTTTTGCTAGAGCCCTTTCCTTAGCTTTCTCCACAATATTGACATCTTCCTGATCTCTCAAGCTGTCATTTCTCCTTGGGTTGACCTCGGCCCCTGGGATATTCTTCTTAACTGCTTTTTGCAAATGACATATCCATTGTGTGGGACAATTGCACATCCTGTTGTCCAACTCCCCCTTCTTGATCTGTTTCCTGACTATCCATCAGTTCAACCCCACAATTCTGAGCAAGATTTCCTTAGTCTTATGTGCCTCCAAATTCTATTTCATCACTGGTAGACAACTGCACTCTTTCCTAGCTTCCCTCAGGAAACTTAGGAACAACTTCTTGTTTCATTATCTCCACTTTATCTACTTGAGGTATTGATGGAATTGCTTCTTTGATATTGCTAACCCCTGGTAGTTCCAAAGGGATGTCAGTTCTTTCTGCTTCTGCCGTAGCTAATTTTGCAGCCTATTCCAGCTGTCTGATGTACTCTGTTCTGCAGAACTGTGTGATGCATAAGCTTGTTGAACTATCTCATCAACAATGTTAGGCATCAACCCAGTTGCTAGGTCATCACCATTATGGTCACCCTTAAATCTCCTTTGTTCTCTGTCATACCCCTCCTTATCTGACTCAACTGTACTCCCTTTAGTAGTTCTTTTGACAGGACCCCCTCCATCTGCTACCCAGCCAACATCCACAATAGATTCCACGATAGACATCATAACTTAAAGGGAGCACCCCAACCTCAGATGGAAGCAGGTATCAGAAAAGGATCCCTTACAGCTACCTTGATTCTTACAATATCCAGATATCTCAGAGTTTGCATGTCAATTTCCATAACTCCCAGTCTGGATCCAATCTCATACAACCCCTTATAACTCTTCATTTCATCAGGAACACTAGTAACTCTCAGCCAGACTACATGAAGCTTGGCTTTAGCCAGCTGCAGATGTCCATCTCTTAACAGTGACATGAACCCCTGACAATTCCAGCTCAAAAGATAGAAAATGACTCAGTTCTTCAATCCTTCGTACACTGGGGAACTTGAGAATGAAGGCATTGTTACCATGAGGTTTTGCTTTCCATGTCCACCCCCATGAGAACATAGCATAAAAATCTTTTTGTAACTGAACTGCAGTGATCTGGCCATTATCATTCACCTAAATTAAAGCTAAGGCATTGGAATTGTCCTTAGGAAATGCCTTCGTGTGTTGACATAGGGAAAAACCTAAACCAAGGGCAGCCAAACCTACAGCCTTTGCAACAGGTTTCTCTAGTTTAGGCCAAACACACTTTTCAGTTAGATGAGTATCCTTTCCACAAATTTCACATAGGACTTCTAGGTTGCACTCTTTTGAACTCTGACCTTCCACTCCACACTTGAAGCTGGTAACTTTCTTAACTACAGGTATTGAACTAGTGTTGGTGTGAGCAGACGATGCCTCTTGAGGAATTAAACGAACAGATGGTGTGCTGTTCCCTGAACCACCACTCTGGACGTCTAGTTGAATTTGATCAATTGCCATGGGCTGCTGATGTTGCTCCAATCCCTGCCCCCGCTCTCCAGAAGTCGCCTACTGCGCTCCCCGCGCCGGATGGCCACCAAAAGCCCTTTGATTTTGGGATTGACGTTGGTTCGCCCATTATCTTCGTTGACCACCACAATGGGAGGTCGGAGCTTGATCTTGTCCTCACCCAAATAGTGATTCCCTCCACCTGAAGTTTGGCCAGTCCGTCCGATCTGGTTCGGCTCTCCTGGTTCACAAAATCGGTTTTGAAAAAATCGTCCGAAAATCGAAAATATCGAGTCGAAAATCGTAGAATTTAAAAATCAATTTTTTTGAATTTTTTTTCAAAAAGCGACCGTTTTCATAAAAAACAGTTGATTTCAATGGAAAATCGGGAAAATCAACGGACTAGTTGAGTTTTTTTAGGTCGATTTTTTGAGCGATTTTCGTCAATTTTCTTCAAAAATCGACCGATTTTTAGCCGGTTTATGTCGAACAAATTTTTCCAAAATTTTGAATTATTTTAATTCGGACGATTTTAGAAGCCGCTTCCAAAATTTTGAATTATTTTAATTCGAGCGATTTTAGAAGCCGAATAGCGAATTGCACTCAAAAATCGCCACGTGGTCAGCACCGATTTTCATAAAAAATCGGTCGAAAATCAATAGGAATTGATTGGTTCCGAAATCAAACTTTTTGAAATCAGTGGTAAAAAAAAATCAAAAATTGATCGATTTTGACGGGTTTTTCTTATAAAATTAGCAAACTAAATGATGTCACTTTCCTCACCGATTTTCGATCGTTTTCATCGATTTTCAACTGGTTTTATTCGATTTTCAACACAATCAAGGGAAATTAGAAAAAAAAAACATGAAAAATTGGAAAAAATACAAAAAATCTAAATAAATCCTAATTAATCTATAAAACACCTCAGAGAAATTTCAACAATTTTTGAATTCATTTAGTACTTCTCGAAAATCAAAAACAACAATTAATGAAAAAGAAAGGAGACCTGTCAGAATTTTATAACGTTTTACAAGCTTGATCATGCTTTGAAATTTTAATGGTAGTATAAAGAGTGCCCAAGGATCATGTAGTAAATTTTGCAGAAATATTATACTTCATTTGTTTCGAGAAATGCTCTAGTTGCAGGCCTAAGCAATATTTGATTTTACCTAAATCTTTTATCTCAAACTCCGTCATAAGGTAAGAACTTGCTTCCTTTATATCCTCTATGGTTCGATGATATTCAAATCATCGACATAGACTAAGATGATACAAAATCCATTATGAGATTTCTTTATGAATACACAGGGACAATTAGAGTACCCTTCTTCAGGAGGAACTCACTAAGTTGGTTGTACTGCATTCTCCCTGGCAGTTTTAATCTGTATAACGATCTCTCCATTTTGACACTATACATGTTGCAATTACTTTTATTATGATCTAGAATTTTAACGCCTTCAGGGACTCTCATATAAATATCTGTATCTAGTGACAAATATGTTATCACTACATCCATCAACTGCATTGATAAATTCTAGCTGCCATGGATATTAAATATCAGAACATTATTCCACTCATTACAAGAGAGCAAGTTTCATCGTAATCGATGCTGGATCACTACGTGAACCCTTGTGCTACAAGCCTCACTTTATATCTCACCATCTGGTTATTTTCATTTCTCTTCTCGATAAAAACCCATTTTGATTCTACAGCGAACACTTTAGAAGGTGTTCGGTCAATAGGACCAAATACTTTCCTCTTATTAAGCGAGCACAATTCTACCTCAATTGCTTCTTTTCATTTAACCAAATATAAGTGCTTCTGGCACTCTGCCATGGACTTTGGTTTTGGATGCAGATCAAAAGTTTTAGCAATCTTAGAGGCAAAATATATGTCAACAATTGTAGTCTTTTTTTATACAACTCTCCTGAATCACTTCATGGATATCTCTTAAGTAATTTCTTCTAACTCCTCGTGATTTCCCACAACAATGGAGTCTAGACGTTCCGACTTCCCAACATTAAATTGTGCTTGTAAATATTTGCTGAGGTTATCATCTTCAGGATGGATCACTTTAGGGATATGGTTACCATCTTTAGGATGGCTCACTTCAGGGATTTTCTCAACATCAGGTTGAGCTTCTTCTACTGCCTTAGATAGTGTTCTCACTTATGCGGTTCTCTACTTCTGTGGACGTCTCCGCAGAATTGAGTCTTGTACACCTAAAGGCCTCTCCCTCTTCTTATCGTGAGGGGTAAGAGTGGGATCAATATCCCTCTGTGGTATTTTCACTCTTTTATGTGCGTTTACTATAGGTAAATGAGATCTTATCACTCCTTTATGATCAATGATGGCATTGGCAGATTATTAGCTATTTATCGCAGACTTATTCTCCTCCGAACTTCAAGTTCGGTTTCTTTAGTGCGTGGGTCTAAGGACTAAATGCCAGTGACATTCCAATCTATTTCACAATATTTTTTAATGTGGTACTTATATCCCCCTAATGCCGTACAATTGTCCTCATAAAAAATACAATCAGTATACCAAACCGTATACAGATCCCCTATCATAAGCTCTGGGTATTTAACAATTGAAGGAGGTTCATAATCCACATAGATCCTCAACTTCTGGTGAGGGCCCATGGTTGTACGTTGTGGTGGAGAGATTGGAGCGTATACAGCACACCAAATTTTCACGGATGGGTAATACTTGATTCTTTCCCACGCACTATCTGCAAAGGGGAAATATCATGGTATGTAGTTGGTCTAAGTTGAATTAATACCGTAGCATGTAGAATTACGTGGCTCCAACAGCTGGTGGGTAACCTACAATTATGTAAGAGTGGCATAACAATAAGTTTTATTCTTTTAATTAATGACTCCGCAAGGCCATTTTGAGTGTGGACATGAGGTACGAAATGCTCTACATTAATTTCCAGAGTCATACAATAATCATTAAATGCTTTTGAGGTAAACTCGCTAGCATTGTCTATTCGAATAGATTTAATCCTTTCTTTTGGAAAGGAGGCTCTTAATTTAATAATTTGAGCAATTATTTTAGCAAAAGCATAGTTCATAGTGGATAAGAGACAAACGTGAGACCATCTAATAGAAGCATCTATCAGAACCATAAAGTATTTGAAGGGGCCCGATAGGGACTGGATAGGTCCACATATATCACCTTGAATTCTCTACAGAAAATTCAGTGATTCTTCCCTAACTTTTAGATGAGATGGTCTAAATATCAGCTTTCCTTTAGCACAAGCAAGGCATAATAAGTCTTCAAGTCTAGGAAATTTGTAGTTCTTATGTTATGGTCAGCAAAATTATTTATTATTCTTCTCATCATATTCAACCCAGGATGACCTAGTCGATCATACCAGATCTTAAATATTTCTGGGTTTTTAAGTATAGTTTTTATCGCAACATAAACTTCAGGTTTTATATACGTATAATATAACTCGGAGAAGGGAGTTTTTCAACCACATATTTATTACGCTCGTTAAACTTAGTCATGAGCATGTATTCT
This sequence comes from Otatea glauca, assembly GCA_036346275.1. NCBI lineage: Eukaryota > Viridiplantae > Streptophyta > Magnoliopsida > Poales > Poaceae > Otatea > Otatea glauca. The sequence goes on from CM070728.1 coordinate 16,678,482, forward strand.
GTACCATCCTCATTTTCTATCTCCATATGGAAACCATTCAAATGGATGTCTCTAAAACTTAAGAGAGTGCGACTTGACTCAGGACATGATAGAGCATTCTCTATTATTATACGAGTACCCATATAGAGAACTATGATAGCTCTTTTAGTGTCAACTATGAGAGCACCGCTTCCGGTGATAGTCATAATATTCTCAGTTTTCTTAGTCAAAGTCTAAAAATATTTAGTTTTCCTAAGAATTGAATTTATGGTACAATTGTCTACAAGACAGATTTCCTCCTCCGCCATTGGATTATACAATTGTTCTATATTAAATATATAAATTTAATCAAACAATTATTGCATTAAGAATATATTGAAAAATATAGAACAAGCATAGAATAATTAAACAAATATCCTAGGAAATGACACTTTATTGAATTTGAACTAATAATCGTTCAACAGGAGCGTAGACCAATATTCATTTAGGCACACAAATACTAAACTGATAAATGAGACTCTTACGGAGACTCAAAAGGAAAATGTGATATCGAAATTCTAAATAAAAGGAGTAACAGGGAGATTACTGCAAGTCTCCATATAAATCACTTATGTCCTCCTAAGAATCTTTGGTGTTCTTCTGGAATTCTTTGAGCTCAGTCCCAAGAAGATCATCTTTATCCATGGGAGAGTCCCCATATCCAAGAAGACTCTCTTTGAATTCTGCGTATGATCAGAGACTTTATCATCATTTTTCTTGATTTTCTCCTCAATGATAGGTAGAGCGATGAAGTGTGCCTTAGCCTTATTTCCTTGATTCTTCTTGTAAGATCAAGGATAACCAACTAGATGGTGGTGAATAGGAGGTTTCTAAATTTTTTTATTCTAATTTGCAATTAAGAAAAACACTAAACTATAGAAGCAATAATTGCAAATTTACAACTACAATCTCTAGTGATCACCAAACACTTAAGCTCGTAGAGCAAAAACAATTCTACACATAAATAATCTACTCAATCTTGCTAGTAATGAAATTAAGTACAAGAATGAAAAAGGCAAATCACAAGAGAATGAGAGACAAGAATTTTATCCCGTGGTCTCGGAGACTTGCCGGTCTCCCCTACTCCACGTTGAGGTGACTTGAACACTTTCAAGCTGGCTCCACCCGCTTGAGCCTTCCTCGGTCACTCTTGGTAGCTCTTCACCGCTCCGGTTAGGCGAGCTCCTTGCCTTCACAATCGATCGGGTCTTCTCACAAGCTTCTTTGAGAAGATCACCAATGCCACACACCTCCAAGCCGTCTAGGAGGCGGCAACCTCCAAGAAAATAGAATGATGACGCTTGCTTGAGGATGAATCAAGTGTCTAAATGGCTCAAAAACTATATGCAACACTTGAATGCTTCTAACTCACTCAAAATGAGAAATAAATGCACTAGTGAGTAGAAGTAAACTTGCTAGAGCTCACAATGTATTCAATAAGTCACCAAGTTGATCTATTGTGCAGGTGGGGGGTATTTATAACCCCCACCAACTATTCCTCCTGTTGGATGAGAGATCCTGAAAAAAACTGGAATCCCGGTACTACCGACGTACAAAGTCCGATAGTACCGCCATTCCCTCAACGGTTGGAACTGGTTTACTTCCTTTTCTGGGAAAAAGCTACCGGTTATTAATCGGTACTGCCGCACATGCGGTAGTACCGCAGTTTTACCTCTGGTAGTTCCGTCTTTAAAACAACAAAGAAATTCAGAAAAGGGCTTTATCGAAAATAAGTACGCAACAGATAGCGCAAGAGTACCGGGTTCCAGATTACCGATCTTTGCTCTTGGTAGTGCCAAAGAATAAAATCGAGTTTGGACTAGAAATGCACTTCTCTGAAAATGGAGTACCGCAGTGCAAACAGCGGTACTACCGTCCTTGCGGTACTATCGTGAAAACACTTGTGGTAGTACCGAATTTCCTGAAGAAAGTTAGATTTTGCAGCGCATATTTTTGATGCAAGGAGATAATTTAATCTACATATGCATTTGAGCCATATGACATTTTTTATCACCATCAAGCTACTGATTATCATTCCCCCTTTATAGTACGGTATCTAACCTATAAACCCGATCTTTTTACTCCTAGCTCCTAGATCGGCAAAATAGAAAATCCTTAAAAAACACATTTACCTTACTCTTGATCTTTTGGGTCCCTTTATCAAAGAGCAGCCTTTTCTAGAGCGAATTTCAACCTTTATCAAGATGTCGTGGTGAGGACCAACCTATTCTTACAAACCCAATAGAAAATGTTAGTCCTTTAGCGCATTTGTCATTAATTACGAAAAGTCAAGATAAATTGGGGGCCTAGATGCTTCACTTCAGGAATTCCCAGTTGATTGCATGTAAAGTTCCACCAAATGCTTTGGGGTGCGGTAGGTGCGTAATCAATGGTCAGTGCATCCACACCTAAAGCATGACCGTGGAAGATCTGTAGCCTAATTGATTGGGCCTTACTCCTGGAAGCTACCTGATCCCTTTCTTTTCACTTTCCACTGTGGTTTGCATCTTTCCTTCTGAGCTCATTGTTCCATTTATCCCCTTTATACCTTTGGCCCTTTCCACGGCCTCGGCTATTGCTAGCCCGCTGAGTATTTGCATGTGCTTCAGGTATTGTATAACTTCCATTAGGAAGGACGTGATGATTCTTCATCAAGAGTTCATCATGCTTTTCTGCTTCTAGCAGGATGAATGTAAGCTCAAAGTACTTCTAGTACTTGACATGACGGTACTGTTACTACACTATCCTCATATTAGGGAAGAAGGTGCGCAATATCATGTCGATCATTTCAGCATCAGTAACTTTCTGGTTACAGAATGTCAGTTTAGCGATAAGCTTGTGCATGGCAGAGTTGTATGCTGCTGACGAGTACTCATACAATGGGTACACCAATGCCCGAATGACGAACGAGCTGTCCCTGTGCCCAGCCGTCAAGGCGCCGCAGGCCCGATGGCGACACTCATCCCGACCAAACCAACCAGGGGGCGTCCGACCCCCGCCATAGGTCGGACTCCCCACAAGCTCCGACCAAGCCGAGGCGATCTCCGCCAAAGGTCGAGTGCCAGGCCGCCGCGGGCCGTTGGCGACCTGCCCCACAGACACGACAGCTCGGAAAGACCGCACGAGGGCAAGTGGCTCCTTCCCAAGGTAGCGAGGAGGTCGCCAAAGTCAAAGCTCCAGTCTCATCATCCAGTCACACGCAGTGTAAGGATGCGCTCCCTCCCGAGGCAGCACCAGAGTTAGGCATTGAGGCGTCAGCATCTGACAAACGTGCAAGAGGGTAGGTGCGCCATTTCCCGATGGCACGGAAAACTGCGCCACTCGATGAGTCCACCGACCCGGCGTGGGGTAAGTGGACGCTGATCAAATCACCAAGACCAGGGACCAGGACTCCTAGCCTAGGACACCTCATCCTTTCTCCCTCGTAACCCGCCTCCGATCAGATATAAAGGGAGGCGTGGTCCTCTCGAGGAGGGGATCCTTTTTCTGTTCTTACGGCAAAACTGTTCTTGCTCCCACGGGTTCGAGTCCTTAGCTCTCGCTTGTAATACTGTGCAGTCATCTGCATCCGAAGCAATATAGCACCACCACACGAACTGGAGTAGGGACATTCGGCCTGAACCAGTATACATCCTAGGCTTCTTGAGTATAACCATTCAAGGATAGGGAACGCGCGGCCCCTTGACTAAAAAATTCACTCGACAGTGCCCGAAACACCGACAGTTGGCGCGCCAAGTAGGGGCTTTCGCGCGTTCTCATTGTCATGTCCGGATTCCCATTTGCTTCCTTGATGGCTTCCTTCACCCACGATGGCGTGCGCATCGACGAGGAGTGGATCCGTTCGGCTCCTCGACCGCGACGCTCGACGGAGAGCTCGTGCTCACCCCAGCCACCTCTCGAGACCAGGCGTCCGCTAGGAGCCTGGATTCCATCTCCGGCGACCTTGGCAACCTCCGGCTCGAGGCCCCTGTGCGGACCCCGAGGCCAGAGCCCACCAAGCGCTGCACCGTCCCTGGCAGTGGCGCTCGTGGACTTGAGCGGGCGACGACGTCGCCCCCCGTCGGTTCGCAGCTCGTGGCAATGGTCGGCTATGTGCCGGCCTCCGTCCACGACTTGCTGGAGGACTCCTCCAGCCACGACTCCAGCTCCGACACGGAGCGCACTGCTGACGGACCGCACTCCCGCGAATGCAACATGGCGGGCGCGATCGACCCGGCCACAACGCTCGCAAGTACGGGAACTCTTGTCCGGTGCACAGAAGCGCAGGGAGCGGAATATCGCAAGCGCCGAACGCACTGCTTCTCGCGCCGAGATCCAACAGCAGCCGATGAGTCGAGGCTAGAAGGGCCGAGCTTGACAAACTCGTGCCGACCGGCGTAGTCGGCCAGAGCCCCGCTCGCGCCGGCGCCGCAGGCGCGCTGCAAGACGCCGTGTACACCACCAGCTGGTGGAGGAATCCGATGGCCTCCCATTCTTCCCCCACGCGAGCCAGAACGTGGTCGTAGGCGTGATGTCGCCCGTGGCATCCCCGAGCCGCACGACCCGAGGCCAAGGCGACGCATCGTAACCTCTGGGGGATGGTGGAACGTCTTCGCCGTGCAAGGCAAGACATGCTGGCTCCGGCTCCCACCACTCGGGCGCCTCCTCCAGCCGCCTGCCGCGCCGCCGGAATCGGTTGGGTCCGCAAAGACGGGCAGATACCGAAAGCACCCTCGTCTCACGCACCGGCGCGCGCCAGCGCCTCGGCAACAACCACGACATTCGCGCCACTCTCGAGGCGTGGAAAAAAGCAATGAACGAAGCGGCCCGATCACGGGTCGTAGACAGCGGTCGGTGTGACGACCGTAGCCCAAGCCCCGATGGTCCAGGACCACGGGCTTTCTGTCAGGGGATTATGTTAGTGTTATGCCCTTGAGGCAATCATTTAGATGATTGTAACATGACTATGTTTATGAATAATAATATGATTATTGGTCCAATGAATGTATATCATTGTATTGATCAACAAGTATGTGACTTGATTATGAAGCTCTTTACTTAATGATGTAATTCGATAAATATCTCTGATCGGATATCATCGTATAGGACTACGATGAATAGATCAGCACATGTAGTGATCGATGATCATGCTTCATAGATCATGGGATATGGAGATATCATCTCTACATTGTGGACCATGTTGAAGAACATGGGTTAGATAGACCCGCTATGGGACATCGCGAGAATGTTTCATTCTTATGTGTCATCATGTATCTCATACCTAGAAGATGTATGATCCTTAGACCGAGATTGTCATATTCCCTACATGTGTAATAGTTTTCCTTGGGGCTATCAAACACTACTTCCTAACCGGATAGTCATAAAGGTAGCTTTCATGTTTACTATGAAACGCTCGAGGGAAGTGAGCAATCAAGATGGAATTTGCCACTCCAATGAAACATAGATATATGACAAGGCCACTCGTGTGATATGATTAAGAAAGTGCATGGCCATGCCGTGATTGAGGAGTCAATCACAACTTATTAATATATCACGGATACGAGAGATGGATTGAATCATCAAAGGATGACATGCTTCTCGCCTTGAGATCAATCTTCATATACTTGGCAAAGGGATTATTACATGAGTTCTTTTGATAGGTTCTGCTCGATTTGATCACAAGATGTTTGGGAGTTGGCATACTTTGCAAGAAGCCGCTACCAACTATTGGATTGAAAAGGAGTTTTCGAATCCATGTCCAAACGTATGTGAACCCGCAGGTCACACACTTAATGGGTCGACGCATTAATTTGGATTGATCCGTAATTAATGAACCTCGTGGGCTTAGCATCTTTGGTGGCCCTGGTTTAGGTTTCATCTCGTGGCTATATAAGGAGGGAGGAGGAGGCGCAGAGTGTGCTTTCCACGGCTTAGGTTTGATTCACTTGAAACCCTAGCCTCCTCCTCTCGCCGCCCCTCGCCGAGCGACTAGGTGCTTGCACACGACGCACGCGCGTTCCATCTCGGACGTGTGGACTCATGCGGTGACGCTGCGCGATCTGGCGTGGGAGGACGATCCACGGCGAGGCGAGGACGATCCACTACATCGACGCAACGATCGCGGGCGAGGACGAACCACTACATCGACGCGCGAAGGATTCCGCAATCGCGCGCCTAGTGGTAATCTTATCTATGATCCTCTTCTTGCAGTAGCTTTACGGTTGCGCGGTAGTTTTTTTTTCGTGCTAGCGTAGCATACCGCGCTTCCCTACAAAGGGTATCGAGCCATCTCGTATAGTTTTGTGATTCGGATGTTGCACATATGATGTGTGAGGTTAGTAGATTGGATCTATTACATGTTCACCGGTTCATGTGATGAATTGGTGACGCGACCATCGATGAGATCGATCGATTTAGGGTTTGAGGAAAGTGCAAACCGACTCAATCTTGATTTGGGTGAGTCCGCTCATGGTACGACGTTACCCTTACCGGCCGGGTTACCGCCATCGTGGTTTCAAACGTATCCATATGGGACCAAGCCAATCGATCGAGTTGGATTGGGTCAACTGTTGATCCATGGTAAGCGCAAAGCAGATTCAATATTGATTTGGGTGAGTCCGCTCATGGTACGACGCTGTTCTTACCGGCCGGGTTACCGCCATCGTGGTTTCAAACGTATCCATATGGGACCAAGCCAATTATATTAGATTGGATTGGGTCAATCTGTTGATCCGTGGAAATTTTGAGGGTGTTTTCCCATGGCGGAAGACATGCCTCTAAAAAATTTCAAGGGCTCGCCTTGACCCTTGCAGGGCGCCGCCTCGACCGCCTCACGACCAATGATTACTGTTGCGTGGGCGCCCCTCTGACCCGAGTCGTAGAGTTGCTTTTGTTTAACTCGTTTTTGCAGGAATTATGTGAAATAGTATGGCCTATGTGTATGTGATGCATGTAATTTCCACATGGCTCAAGGTCGTGTTAAGCCATAAGGCTATTTAAATTGTATAACGACATGCGTGTCGACTTGTGATGCTTCAAACCTCATGTAAAATTCATTATCAAAAGTTGTAAGGAGTTGCATCCATAATGATGAAGACGATGGCTAGGTGAACAAATCAAGCAAGGTGGCTAGGTGAACAACCAAGCATGATGATGGAGATCTTAATGCTAAGGGCCATGCTATTTCACACTTATTTTGATTTTACGTGGATGTGTGTTTTATCCTTGCTATTTTCTTTATGCTCATTGCATGTGATGCTATGTTCATAGTAATCTTTGTTCATCCTTATAGTTAAAAATCTTAAATCAAATTGTCCATCCAATTGTTGCACCTATCAAGAATTTAGATCGTTATTGATATGATCGCCAAAGTAGTATATCAATGGCTATCTCAATAGATGATAGGGATGTGTTGGACACATCACGCATAACAATGGTAGATTTAAACGAGCTATCAAAACGGTTTTGGGCTTGAGGACATAAGTGGTTGGGATTTGATTTCGTAATGAAGGAACCTATACAAGACAATTGGTGTCTAGGAAAACACACATGAGGCAGGTTTCTTAATTGGCACCCGAATACGGAAGTGCTCCTCCTCATGTGAGCCCTTGGGGCAGTTGACTGCCATGAGTCAAGTTGATGGAGGCATTCATTACTTGTTTTCATACTCAACAAACAAGAGTTACATATGATGTAATTAGCAAAGGTGTTGCTTACCTATGTCATTAAATTTCTAGCAGTTGATGCCAAAGCTCACTAGTGTTTAATGAATATGGATCTTGAATACTCACTATGTGTCTATAAAAGGACATAAAATAGGAGTGTCTTTAATTAAAAGTTTAATAAAAGTTTTACATAAACATAGTGCTTAGAATCTTTGCATATTTTTGTTGTAGTTCAATGGCACCTTCTCCTACTCCCGCTACACTGGTTTTGCTTTGAGATCGGTTTTGGAAAGGGAAAACTGAATGGAACTAATTTTGTTGATTGGTATCGCAACCCGAGAATTGTTCTCAAGCATGAAAAGAAGGACTATGTTCTAGAGAATCCAATTCTCGATGAACCACCGAAAATGCCGCCGCAATTTGAGGGTTGAATATGAAAAGCATGTTAATGCTTCAGAGGTCACTGTCTCATGCTAGTCACAATGGACTCGAGCTCCAAAAGCAATATGAGGACCAGGATGCTTACAATATGATTGTGGGCTTGAAGGGCATGTTTGGGAATCAAGCAAGAGCTGAGAGGTATGGTATCTCAAAGCTTTTATTTGCTTGTAAGTGGTCAAGGCAGTCCGTCTATCCTCATGTGATCAAGATGATTGGTTACATTGGGAGATTGAAAACTTGAGTTTCCCTTAGCCTCGGTTTGGCCACGATGTTATTCTCCGTCTCGCCTCAGAGCTTTGAGCCATTCATTATGAATTTTCATATGAATAGCATGGAGAAGAGCCTAACCGAGCTACATGGGATGCTCAAGGTCTGCGGAGGAAAGCATTAAGAAAAACCCAATCATGTGATGATGGTTCAGAAACAACCGCTTTCAAAAAGAGAAAGGCTAAGGTCGGGGAACGGAAAGAGCAAGGGCAAGGGCAAGGGCAAGGCTCAAGATGAGATCGCGAGCCTCAAAACTAAGCTTCGAAGCTTAAAGTTGGCCTCAACTCGATACCCAATGCTTCTATTGCAAGAAATCGGGGCATTGGAAACGGAATGCGAAAAGTACTGGCAGATAAGAAGAATGGAAATGTGGTTTCCACTTCGTATTAATGTTATAGAAATTAATCTTGCTACTTCTTCACTCACTCATGGGTATATGATACCGGTTCGGTTGCTCACATTTGCAATTCGTTGCGGGTGATAAAGAGTAGAGACTTGGCAAAAGGAGAAGTGGATCTTCGCGTGGGAATAAAGCAAGAGTTCTTTGGTCTTGCCGTTGGCACATACCCATTGCATTTGCCTTCGAGATTAGTTTTAGAACTCAATAATTGTTATTTTGTTCCATCTTTGAGTAGAAACATTATTTCATCTTCTTGTTTGGAACATGAAGGTTATGATTTCGAATAAAGAACTTTGTTTGTTCAATATTTTTGAATGATATGTATTATGGTCGTTGCCCCATGGTGGATGGGTTGTACGCCCTGAACTCAAGAAAACCTGTCTATAATATTAATGTAAAAAGGCACCGCCTAATGATTTGAACCCTACCTTTTGTGGCATTGTCGCTAGGTCATATAAATGAGAAGCGCATGAAGAAGCTCCATGGTGATGGACTTCTAACCTCATTTGATTTTGAATCATTTGAAACATGTGAATCTTGTTTACTTGGCAAGATGACAAAAGCCCTTTCATGTGTTTTAGTGAGAGAGCAAGTGAATTATTGGCCCTAGTACATACTGGATGTATGTGGACCAATGAGCTCGATCGCTAGGGGTGGGTTTGAAGATTTTGTAACTTTTACCGATGACTTCAGAGATATGGATATATCTATTTAATGAGGCATAAATCAAACTTTTGAAAGGTTCAAAGAGTTTGAACGAAGTACAAAATCAACTTGGCAAAACAATAAAACACTTACGATCCGATCGTGGTGGCGAATACTTGAGCCAAGAGTTTGGTGATCATTTAAAGCAATGTGGAATCGCTCGCAACTTACTCCGCCAGAACGCCTCAATGGAATGGTGTGTCCGAACGACGAACCGGACTTTATTAGATATGGTTCGGCCAATGATCACCAAACAGATCCGCCATTATCCTTTGGGGTTTCGCTCTAGAGACAATTGCGTTCACTTTGAATAGGGTCCCATCAAAATCTGCTGAGAAGACGCCATATGAGATATGGACGGAGAAGACCCATGTTGTCATTTCTCAAGATATGGGGATGTGAGGCTTATGTAAAACGCTTACAATCGATAAACTCGCACCTAAATCGGAAAAATGCTTTTTGTGGGGTATCCTAAAGAAACAAAAGGATATTACTTTTACAAAAGAAACGAGAACAAAGTTTTGTTGCTCAAATGGTGTCTTTTGGAGAAAGAGTTTCTTTCAAAAGAAATCAAGAGGAGTGATGTGTATCTTGATGAAGTTCGAGAATCACATGAATATGTTCAAGCTACCTCTGAACCTTCACAAGATGTACAAAGTGTTGTACAACCTGTGGAAGAGACTCATTCACGAGGTCGGGGAGGCCACGCCATGTACCTATTAGATATGGGAATGACATATTATTGTTGGACAATGATGAGCCCACGACTTATGAAGAAGCAATGATGGACCCAAACTCGAAAAATGGCTTGAAGCCATGAGATCCAAATTCAATCCATGCATGACAATCAAGTTTGGAACTTGGTCGATTCACTGATGGTGTAAAAACCATTGAGTGCAAATGGATTTTCAAGAAAAAGATAGACGAGATGGAAATGTTCAGATCTATAAGGCGGTTGGTGGCAAAGGGTTTCAAACAAGTTCAAGGAGTTGACTATGATGAAACTTTCTCACCGTAGCCATGCTCAAGTCCGTCCGGATCATTTTAGCTATTGTCGCATATTTTGATTATGAAATATGGCGGATGGATGTCAAAACAACCTTCCTTAATGGGAATCTTTCCGAGGATGTATACATGATACAACTCAAGGCTTTGTTGATCCTAAATATGCTAAAAGGGTATGCAAGCTTCAAAGATCCATTTATAGGTTAAAGCAAGCATCTAGGAGTTGGAACATTCGCTTTGATGAAGTAGTCAAAGGTTTTGACTTTATCAAAAATGAAGAAGAGCCTTGTGTTTACAAGAAGGCTAGTGGGAGCGCACTTGTATTTTCGATTTTGTATGTGGATGACATATTATTAATCGGAATGACATTCCTATGCTTGAAGATGTTAAGACTTCATTGAAAAGGAGTTTCTCAATGAAGGACTTGGGAGAAGCATGCTATATCTTGGGCATAAAAATCTATAGAGATAGATCAAAAGGTTAATTGATTAAGTCAGAAACGTACATTGACAAGATATTGAAAAGGTTCAATATGCATGAATCCAAGAGAGGTTTCATGCCAATGTCACATGGCATCGATCTCGCAAGAATCGGTGTCCTTCGACATCCGATGAGCGAGACAGATGAGCAAGATTCCATATGCTTCACTATTGGGTCTATTATGTATGCCATGATCTGTACACGCCTGGATGTCTCATATGCTCTAAGTGTCACGAGCGGATACCAAGCGGATCCTCGTGATGGTCATTGGATAGCCGTAAAAATATCCTCAAGTACTTGAGAAGAACTAAGGGTATGTTCCTTGTTTTGGAGGTGAGGAAGATCCGTTGCAAAGGGTTACACCGATGCAAGCTTCCAAACCGACAAAGATGATTTTCGATCGCAATCCGGTTTGTGTTTACACTTAATGGAGGAGCGAAGTGGAAGAGTTCCAAGCAAAACACGGTGGCCGACTCTACGACAGAAGCGGAGTACATTGCACTTCGGAGGCCGCAAAGGAGGCGTGTGGATTAAGAAGTTTATCACAGAGCTTGGTGTGGTCGCTAGTGTCTCTAGTCCAATGGACATCTATTGTGATAATAGTGGTGCCATTGCACAAGCAAAAGAGCCTAGATCAAATCAAAAGTCTAAACACATACTCCGCCGCTTTCACCTTATTCGCGAGATTGTGGATAGAGGTGACGCGAGAATATGCAAAGTACATACGAAGCCAATGTGGCCGATCCGCTGACAAAGCCACGCCACGACCTAAGCATGAGGCGCACACAAGGTCTATTGGTATTAGATACTTAATTGATTGACTCAAGTGCAAGTGGGAGATTGTTAGTGTTATGCCCTTGAGGCAATCATTTAGATGATTGTAACATGACTATGTTTATGAATAATAATATTATTATTGGTCCAATGAATTTATATCATTGTATTGATCAACAAGTATGTGACTTGATTATGAAGCTCTTTACTTAATGATGTAATTCGATAAATATCTCTCGATCGGATATCATCGATAGGACTACGATGAATAGATCAAGACATGTAGTGATCGATGATCATGCTTCATAGATCATGGGATATGGAGATATCATCTCTACATTGTGGACCATGTTGAAGAACATGGGTTAGATAGACCCGCTATGGGACATCGCGAGAATGTTTCATTCTTATGTGTCATCGATGTATCTCATACCTAGAAGATGTATGATCCTTAGACCGAGATTGTCATATTCCCTACATGTGTAATAGTTTTCCTTGGGACTATCAAACACTACTTCCTAACCGGATAGTCATAAAGGTAGCTTTCATGTTTACTATGAAACGTGCAGAGAGGAAGTGAGCAAATAAGATGGAATTTGCCACTCCAATGAAACAGAGATATATGACAAGGCCACTCGTGTGATATGATTAAGAAAGTGCATGGCCATGCCGTGATTGAGGAGTCAATCACAACTTATTAATATATCACGGATACGAGAGATGGATTGAATCATCAAAGGATGACATGCTTCTCGCCTTGAGATCAATCTTCATATACTTGGCAAAGGGATTATTACATGAGTTCTTTTGATAGGTTCTGCTCGATTTGATCACAAGATGTTTGGGAGTTGGCATACTTTGCAAGAAGCCGCTACCAACTATTGGATTGAAAAGGAGTTTTCCGAATCCATGTCCAAACGTATGTGAACCTCGCAGGTCACACACTTAATGGGTGGGACGCATTAATTTAGATTGATCCGTAATTAATGAACCTCGTGGGCTTAGCATGTTTGGTGGCCCCGGTTTAGGTTTCATCTCGTGGCTATATAAGGAGGGGAGGAGGAGGCGCAGAGTGTGCTTTCCACGGTTTAGGTTTGATTCACTTGAAACCCTAGCCTCCTCCTCTCGCACGCCTCGCCGAGCGACTAGGTGCTTGCACACGACGCACGGCGTTCCATCTCTGGACGTGTGGACTACTGCGGTGACGCTGCTGCGACTGCGGCGTGGGAGGACGATCCACGGCGAGGCGAGGACGATCCACTACATCGACGCAACGACTGCGGCGAGGACGAACCACTACATCGACGCGTGAAGGATTCCGCAACTGCGCGTCTAGTGGTAATCTTATCTATGATCCTCTTCTTGCGAGTAGCTTTCTGGTTGCGCGGTAGTTTTTTTTTCGTGCTAGCGTAGCATACCGCGTTTCCCTACAGATTACGCACTGAGAACGGCTCGGGGTGACCACCCGCAGCCTCAGTAGAACTCCCGCCCGTGACGGTGGACACCCGGGCCTCGACCTCCGACGCGGAGAGCTCCGACCTCGCCATCCTCATAGGATCGGATGCCCCCTCATACTGAAACATGGGGCGCGCCCTATCCATGAGGGGTTGGACGCGCATCTTCATGAACGTGCGCACGACGACGCCACGGTCGATCCCCGCCTCCTCCGACTTTGATCCGTCGATGATCGCGCCACCTTGTTCTTCTTCTTCCGACGGCGCCCCAAGTCCACCGGGCCCCGCCGAAGTCGGCGCTGAAGACCGGGGCGCTGCCTCCCAGGTTCTGGACGTAGAACCACTCAGAGTGCCACGCCCGGTTGAGGACGGCAGCTTCACGTCGATATAATCCGACTCGCGGCCGCCGCGCAACTGGAAGGCCACGCCGCCTATGGGCGCCGAGGTGTCCGTCGGCTTGTCCTTCCTCAGCCGCGGGTGAAAGAAGTGCCTCCAGAGCGCCCAGTGGGGATCGATCCCCAGGAACGCCTCGCACAGCATGATGAAAACCGCTATATGGAGCACACCGTTGGGTTGAGGTGGTGCATCTCCACCTCGTAGTAATGCAGCAGCCCGCGGACGAACGGATGCAGCGGGAGTCCAAACCCACGCTCGAAGAACGAGGCGGGCACGACGATTTCCTCATCCTCCGGCGAAGGGACAGCGACCCCCGTCGGCACCCTCCACTTCGAGACATCTCGCGGAGGTAGGAACCCCTTCTTCTCCAAACCAAGCGCGCGGCTGGGTTGAGCGGAGCACTCTGGCCACGACATCACCGGAAAAAGAACAGCGAAGAGGTGAGAAAAGAGGAAGGTGGGGATTTCTCTTCTCCGGCTCCTTTGCTCTGTTTCTCTCTTGTCTCAGGCGAAGGCAGGAAGATGGGAAAAAGCAAAGGCGAGCGACTGTCCAGCGTCCCCACGCCGAATTTATAAGAGCCAAACGGACGCTAGCTGAACCGGCACCAGCCGAACAGACACCACCTCGGGTGAAGCGTCACGCATCCCATCCCTCCGGCTGTTGCGCCAACGTTAAGGCAATAACTTCCAATTACCTCCTCTACGCATTTAATCTTGGCAGACAAGAGGAGGCGAAAGACACCAGTCGAGCAAAGACGCCCCATGGCCTCTCGTGTTCCGCCGAGTTTGGGTCGGCTGCGCCGTAACAGATACGAAAGGCCCGCTGGGCTGCAACGGCCTCGAAATGGTAAAAAGAGCTCGATAGCTCGCGCCCAAGGCCCAGTCTAAGGCTGTGGGTTCAGAGCCGCCCCAGCAGAAAAATTGAGCAAGGGGCGAGGACAAGGCGAGCCCCCAGTGGGCCTCTAGTTGGGTCAGCTGATGACCCAATCGTCTTAACTCGTGTCCGAAACCATACTTCACGCTCTCCCGCGGAACCCATCGATGGGTAATGACCACCCGTGTCTCGATCGCGACGCCCGCAGTCCGATACGGGATCAAGTAAAGAAAGGTTTCTCATGGGTCGCCCCCAGCGGGCCGAACACCCACGCCGGGATCATCCGCTTGGAAAGGTCCCCCTTGGGAGGGATCTCCAGGTCCCACTCGGATCACCCGTTATTAGCTCACACGAGCACGGTGTTCAAACTAACGCGGGTAAACGCGCGTCCGCTCACCCCCTCCAGGTCCCACACCTGCGGATGGGGCGTACACATGGGACTGACAGCAGCCACTCCTCTCACAGATACCCTCACCAGGTGAGGACTTGGGATTGACGCCCCCCGTCCAGCTACGACGTAAAACAAGCCCTCGCCGTCCAGCTACGACGTAAAACGAGCACTCGAACACCGAAACCTCCCGAGAGGCATCTGGGCGTTCGCGTCGACCAAGGCGCCGTCCAGCTA
The DNA here is from genome assembly GCA_036346275.1 of Otatea glauca. NCBI lineage: Eukaryota > Viridiplantae > Streptophyta > Magnoliopsida > Poales > Poaceae > Otatea > Otatea glauca. Next base: position 16,693,563 of record CM070728.1, read on the forward strand.
CGACGTAAAACGAGCCCTCGCCGTCCAGCTACGACGTAAAACGAGCACTCGGACACCGGAACCTCCCGAGAGGCATCTGTACATCCGCGCCGACCAAGGCCCCGTCCAGCTACGACGTAAAACGAGCCCTTGCCGTCCAGCTACGACGTAAAACGAGCACTCAAACACCGGAACATCCCGAGAGGCATCTGGGCGTCTGCGCCGACTGAGGCGCCGTCTAGCTACGACGTAAAACGAGCCCTCGCCGTCCAGCTACGACGTAAAATGAGCACTCGGACACCGGAACCTCCCGAGAGGCATCTGGGCGTCCGCGCCGACCAAGGCCCCGTCCAGCTACGACGTAAAACGAGCCCTCGCCGTCCAGCTACGATGTAAAACGAGCCCTCGCCGTCCAGCTACGACGTAAAACGAGCACTCGCACACCGGAACCTCCCGAGAGGCATCTGGGCATCCGTGTCGACCAAGGCGCCGTCTAGCTACGACGTAAAACGAGCACTCGGATACCAGAACCTCCCGAGAGGCATCTGGGCGTCCGCGCCAACCAAGGCGCCGTCCAGCTACGACGTAAAATGAGCCCTCGCCGTCCAGCTACGACGTAAAATGAGCACTCGGACACCAGAACCTCCCGAGAGGCATCTGGGCGTCCTCGCCGACCAAGGCCCCGTCCAGCTATGACGTAAAACAAGCCCTCGCCGTCCAGCTACGACGTAAAACGAACACTCGGACACCGGAACCTCCCGAGAGGCATTTGGACGTCCGCGCCGGCCAAGGCCCCGTCCAGCTACGACGTAAAACAAGCCCTCGCCGTCCAGCTACGACGTAAAAACGAGCCCTCGTCGTTCAGCTACGACGTAAAACGAGCACTCGGACACCGGAACCTCCCGAGAGGCATCTGGGTGTCCGCGCCGACCAAGGTCCCGTCCAGCTATGACGTAAAACGAGCACTAGGACACTGGAACCTCCCGAGAGGCATCTGTGCGTCCACGTAAGGCATCTGAGTGTCCGTGCTTAAGAGAAACAGCCACTTACCGACTGCCAACCCACGAGGGCTGGGTTAGTAGGGAAAAGTGCCTAAACAAACTCATCGCACAGACAGATGCTGCGATCAAAAGGGGAAGAAATTTTGTTATAAGCCGCCTGGTTCGAACGTTACATAATGCTATGTAAGAACCTAACGACTACGCCAGTAGCATACGCCCGATCGCTTAATAAGGCGCTCGCCTTGAAAGCCGGAACCACCTCGAGCGTGGCAAGGTCGACAGCGGCGATATCGTGGGCCACGGCCTCCTCCTCCTCAACTTCGGCCAACGCCTGGTCGTACTCAGCCTAGAGCGCAGCTAGAGGGTCCTCCTCCTCCTCGGGCGTCGGTGGAGCGTCGAATTTGAAGATCAGTGGCAAAGCCATCAAAGGTTGCGAGGAAAGGTTCTGGGCTGGGGATAATCGTTCAAATAAGTAGCGATATCCTTATATAGCCAGAAGAGGAGAAGTCAAACGGCCCCGGATAGATACAGACGCGGAAGACGAAGCGGGCCTCACCAGATTTCGGAGCGGACAGGAAGGAGTATGGTCAAGGGTTGACAAAACCACGCACGACGCACGCAACGAAGTAATTAAAGGCCTCTGCCGGTGGAGATACCTGCCCGGTCGGCTCTCTGACCAGGTCCGACCTCCGCACTCGGTCGGGTTTTACCGACCAAGCCAAAACCCCCGACCGTATCTGACGAACTCGCTCGGGGGCTACTGACGAGTACTCATACCATGGGTACTCCCAGCAGCCCGGAATGACGAACGGGCTGTCCCAGGCCCAGCTCTGGTCGAAGGCCCCCGCAGGGCCACGAAGGACACTCATCCCCGACCAAACCAACCAGGGGGCGTCCGACCCTCGCCATAGGTCGGACTCCCCACAAGCTCCGACCAAGCCGAGGCGATCTCCGCCAAAGGTCGAGTGCCAGGCCGCCGCGGGCCGTTGGCCACCTGCCCCACAGACACGACAGCTCGGAAAGACCGCACGAGGGCAAGTGGCTCCTTCCCAAGGTAGCGAGGAGGTCGCCAAAGTCAAAGCTCCAGTCTCATCATCCAGTCACGCGCAGTGTAAGGATGCGCTCCCTCCCGAGGCAGCACCAGAGCTAGGCATTGAGGCGTCAGCATCTGACAAACGTGCAAGAGGGTAGGTGCGCCATTTCCCGATGGCACAGAAAACTGCGCCACTCGACGAGTCCACCGACCCGGCGTGGGGTAAGTGGACGCCGATCAAATCACCAAGACTAGGGACCAGGACTCCTAGCCTAGGACACCTCATCCTTTCTCCCCGTGTAACCTGCCCCCTCCGACTGTATAAAGGGAGGCAGGGTCCTCTGAGGAGGGGGATCCTTTTTTCTCGGTTCTTACGGGCAAAACTGTTCTTGCTCCCACAGGTTCGAGTCCTTAGCTCTCGCTTGTAATACTGTGCAGTCATCTGCATCCGAAGCAATATAGCACCACCACACTAACTGGAGTAGGGACATTCGGCCCGAACCAGTATACATCCTAGGCTTCTTGAGTATAACCATTCAAGGATAGGGAACGCGCGGCCCCTTGACTAAAAAATTCACTCGACAGTGCCCGAAACACCGTCAGCTGCCACAAACTTAAAATACTGAAAGCGTAGGAGGGTCCATTCGCGCTGTGCTTCTTACAACAGAATGGATCTTTGCTGGTTATATCGTTCCTTCAAGGAATTCTATAGTACCAGCAGATACTCCTCCATCAAATATTCATCCTTTAGGTCCGCATGGTGATGGTGCCTTAGGAAGTGTAAAGCCTCACACTTAGTGGCTTCGGGAAGAGCAGGGGTACCAGCTTCAGGTTGGAAAATAGCAGCTCTAAGAGATCGAGCTGTTAGGTTAATCTTAGCATTCATTGCCCAGGTGAGGTAATTGCTGCCATTCAGGGTGAGCTCAGTAAATTTCCTCTTAGCAATGTTCGACATATCCTATATGCAAGCAAAATCAAAATTCTACTTCTGGTAAAATATTATTTTGTATGCTTATAATTGAATTAATAAGGTGAAAATTTCTCAGGATTTTCATAGCATTTTTCATAATTTTCTAGTAATTATTAAGCAATTTTTATAATTACCAAATAACATAAAAAAATCTAGCATATATAAACATAGAATAATACCATGAAAAATAAATCCAAAGTCACGGATTTCTTAGTATGCTATTTATAATATTCCTAGCATTTTTCATAATTTTTTGCTAATTATTAAGCAATTTTTAGAATTACCAAATAACAAAATAATAAATTCTAGTATATATAAACATGGAATAATTCCAGGACAAAAAAACCCAGATATAAAGAGCTTCCAATATGTGCTAAGTCTAAGGTTCAACAAATTTATGGAAGTTCATATACCTAAAAATTCAATTTCTAGGATTTACTATAAATTTTCAAAAATTATTTAATATTTTCGCAATTTCAGCAAATTACAGGAGTTAAAATGTGAAATTTCCTTACATATTTTTTTCAAAAAAAATGACAGGTCTTACGACCTATAGACCGCACAACGCAGAGGCTAGTGGTCGGTGCAGCGCGGGGCCGTGGGTGCAACGCGCCTACGAGGCGGCATCGGGCTGACGGCATGACAGCAGGAGGCCGACGTTGCTAGCAATGCAAGAACCCTAATTTCAAAATTTTAGATTATGCTAGTAATTTAGGAAATTAGGAGAAATAATCCTTAGGATTTTAGGAACTATTCAGATGCAATTAACTTACGTAGCTCAAACTTACGTATGTCTTGTCGTAGATTTAATCGCGTGATGTCGGTCGAATTCGATGTAGTGTAGATTGATGCAAGTAGGCGATCAAGATCGGTCTTGGCGGAGATTCGTGCTGATAACGTGTTGTAAAACAATGTCGCTCATCTTTGATCAACTACTTTGCACCAAAAGAAAAGCAAGCATGAACAAGGAGCACACACAACATAGGGAAGTAAAATTGTTCCCTCTTTATTAGATTAATTCTCTTATATAAAGAAGTATCAAATATATAGTTGAAGACAGCAAAAAATAGATTCAAATTTATCCATATTGAGTAGAGTCTAACCATATTGGGAGACTCCGTCCATATCTCAACGGTATTCACCTTTGTTTAAAAGCGTCCCGCGTGCGTCCAAAAGATGTTGACCGAGTAGGCATCCTTGGTCCAATCCTAGCTCGCCACGTCCCTCCTCCGCACAACCATCGCGCGCCCTCGTCGCCACTAGGGATAAAAATGGAATGGAAACTTTCTGACCGTTCCGAAGAAAAACGGAAACGAAAGACTATTTTTGGAAACAGAATCGGAAAGTGTCGGTACAGAAACAGAAACATATTTTTTTTTGGAAACGGAATCGAAAACGGGAGAGCCAGTTCCGACGGAAAAGGAAACAGAACAGAATTTCCGTATAATTGCAACCGGAATTCTGAACCATATGCAGGCCCAGTTGTGGGTCGCAGCCTCAAGGCCCAACCCTAGCCACTCTCTCTCGTCTCAGCACTTCACGTTTCAGCCGTCTCGTCCCCTGGCCCCCGCAGGGCGCAGGATGCAGCGCCGTCGCCTCCCACCGACGGCCCCTGACCGGCGCCCCGCATCGCACCCCGATCGGCCCTCGCCTGGCGTCCCCCACCGCGCCCCTCGACCGGTGATCCCCACCGACAAGCTCCCCCCACAGCGCCTCCCACCGGCAGGCTCCCCCGACCGTGCCTCCCCCAACATTGAGTGGGTCGCATCCGCCTACGTCTCTGGCTATGTCCGTGTTTAGGGCCGAAACAGCGACCGCACCCTCAAGGCTGAGTTCATTGGGCCACCGCGCCGTGTCCACCGTGTCGGCCACCGCGCCGCCCCCCATCGGTCGGTAAAGCATAATATAATGTAGGGTAAAATATACATGATTATGTTTTGTTTTGTCATCAATGATTTTGTCAAGAGTTGATCTCACCATGTTTGCTGGACAATAGCGGACAATAGCATTAACAACATTAAGTATTTGATCTCACAATGCCAGGTAGAAAGTCATGAACTGAGTTCGGTTTGCTTGACACTACTCTGCAGTTTTTCTGCTTCCACACAGATGCATAGATGACAAAACAAAATAGGCATTGTGCGGAATGTCACTAGGGGAACTGATTTGACTCTGTTTGAGGTTTGGTCCAACTAGGTTTTCCCTTCCAAATAGACCATGGTGCCATATTTGAAATGCTTTGTTTATTTGTGAGTTTGAGATATCTCAAAAGACAGTCTAAAACACTGTGGATTCTGAGTAGCAATTTAGCTTCTATCAATGGTTTATGCTGTAGCCTTCAATGGAAATTAGGTCACTGTAGGGGGATGTGCTCTAGGATTTGATGAGTCTAGGAGTGAGCTGGAGCATTTGTAGATTCGGAGATTGAATTTCATTGATTCAGCATATGAGACTTAGTAAGGTTTTGACTTCTGATTCATAAGTTCAATTTGCGGTGAAGATACTTGCAAAGATCTAATTTTTGTGCTTCTAAGTAGCAATTTAGCTCTATCAATCATAGAAGCTAGAGCTCTATCAATCTTTTTAAGCAATGCAGCATGTTTGTAAACAGTATATGTATAAAATATGTTAGTGCTAAATGTACTTGTTATTTATTCACACGTTTTATCGTCAATGTTCGCTATGCAGGGATCTGACCTTTAATAAACTGATTGGAGGAATACCATCTTCTTTTCCTAACATGGGAAGAGTGGATTACATGTAAGTTGTGATATTTAAGATAAACTGAACTAAAAACATGCCATTTTATTGGGCTCCTTTCTAAATGCATCTAAACCAAAATTGTCTTGCACATATCTTACTGGAAATTCACTCATTGGGAACATACATGAATGTATAGTCGCAAATCGAAGAAGTCTCTTAGAAGTTATATCGAAGTTCTCATCTGCAAAGCCTCCGCTTGGTGTCTTCTTTTCAGCTATTGTTGCTCACCTGCAATTGGGATATTACTAGATATCTTCCTTACCAAGGTACCATTGTCCTTGTAATGCCATTCTTGATCTGTGCAAGCGTTCTTGCTTTGTCCCTAACGAAGTTGTGCTTATGACTTTTGATTTAGCTATACTTAAAATGCTTTTATGAAATCTAGCACTAAGCTCGTGTTCTTTTGGATTTGCACATCCACACATGAACAGCCACATGCATTGTTCATGTGTGGATAACCTCGTGTTCTTTTGGAAATGCATTGTTCTTGTTCATAACCCCAAATATACATGTACGTAAAAAAGAATACATAAAAAATACTCCGGCGTAGACTTCTGTTCACAAAGTCTAAAATCACATGCGCGCATACGCATCTAGTTTTCATTCAAAGTTGGTACGTTTGGATAGATCATGTACTATGTTCTTGTAGAATTTTTCGCTTTCGTTTTTATATCCGCTCCGTTCCATTTCGTATCCGTTTTCGCCACTTTCCATTTCCGTATCCGTTTTCAGTTTTCGATTTCGTTTCGTAAAAAATTGTGAAAACTACAGCGGTTCCTTTTCATCCCTACTCGCCACCTCGGCCCCACCCGCCAGCCTCACAGCGCCCCCCGGGTTCATGGCCTCCCAGGACAGGAGTCCAGGACTAGCCTCGCGCACCCTCCAAATCCAAAGAACACTAGCTCGTTTCGTTTCTACCTCTCCACCTCGCGCGCTCTGTCCTCTTCAAGAGTTCTAGATCCAGCCCCTAGGGTTTGCCGCCGCCGCGGCGGGAGCCTTGACCCATCATGGATCCCGACGGGGACGGCGCCTTCCACCGCAGCGAGGCCATCTCTGTTGGATCGCCCAGGTGAACGCCGCCGGTGGGGATGAACTCCTCTGCATAAGAACACGAATGTGCACACGAGCTGGACACTAAACACACACTGAGTTTGTGCTGCAATACTTGATGCTTTTCTATTCTTCTTCTCCTCTATTTATAGGAGGGAAAACGAGCTTGCATGCAAAGGAAAGAAAGCTTACAAAGGAAAGGAAGCTTACAAAGGAAAGGAATCGCAGATGATTTCTGCGTCAATCGTGAATTAAGGCATGCACGATCTAATCTTGCCATGCATGCAAAAACATGAATGGAAAGTGCATGTGTCAAGGCTTAACTAACAAATCTCCCCTAAGCCCCTGCACACCGCTTGATGTCGACGAGGCCGAGCTTGGACCGCAATGCACGAACCGATCTCGCCAAGAGCTTTTGTCGATGTCCGCCACCAACTTTGCGCCGATTGGCTCGACCTTCACCTCGCCTTCTTCGACGACTCTCGATGTAATGGTATTTGACGTCGATGTGTTTATCATGGTCGTGAAAGACGTGGTTTTTACTCACCGATCGCGGATGGTTGTTGATCTTGAGTGTGACAAGCGTCGGCCTCCTCTCCCCTGAGCTCTGCAAGGAGGCGCGCCAGCCAAACCCCCTGACAAGCAGCAGTCGCGGCGGCAATGTACTCAGCTTCGCAGCTAGACAGAGCCACCACCTTCTGCTTCTGGGACTGCCAGGTGATGATGTTGTCGCCGAGGAAGAACAGGACTCCGGTGGTGCTCTTGCGGCCGTCGACGTCTGCGCCATGATCGCTGTCGCTGTAGCCAAGAAGAGCAACGCCTCCTTCCTTCCTCCGGTAGTGGCAGCCATAGTGCACTGTCCCGGTGACATACCGCAGTATGCGCTTAACGGCCACTAGGTGCTCGGTGGTGGGCTTCTCCATGAACCGGGAGACATAGCCCATCACAGACGCCAACCGGGTCTCGTGTTCACTGTAGTGTAGCGCCCCACGATCCGCCTATATTCGTAGCATCAATCGTGGGTCTGAACTCAACTTATTGAGTTTGAGGCGTGACTCCATGGGTGTGATGTCGACATTGCGCTTGCCACCTGCCGCCTCCAAGATCTTCATCACGTAGGCACTCGACCGATGGTGATGCTCGCCGGTCCGTTCACCTCGTGCCGAGGTAGTAGTGGAGCGACCCAGATCACTCATCCGAATGTGTTCATCATCTCCTTCTTGAACCGCTTGAGCTCGATGTTGTCACCGCCTGATGACGCAGGTCGCCGACGAGACGCCCACGAGTAATCGGTGTGTGCCTCGCGGACATATACGGCATGCTCGGTTACGCTACCGGAACCCGAGCGACATCGAGAGGCGCCCGGCTTGGCGTACCATGCGCGCGGCGCTGACGTGAGGCCAGAGAGCCTTGATCGACGCAAAGACCTTCTCGCTCCTTGCCGACGCACCACGAACCCGGTGGCCGGGCGACATAGACTTCTCCCGCAGCTCCCGCTGAGGAAGGCCGATTTAACGCCCATGTGATGGACTAGCCACCGCCGCCGCGAGTGCCAACAGAGTCGGACAGACTCGAGCCTTGCCACCGCGCCAAAACCTCGTCGTAGTCGATCCCTTGACGTTGCATCGCACCCCTTTGCCCAAGCCGCTTTTGCTTGATGACGATGCCCGTGGCGCCCTTCTTCGCCTTGAAGACCCACTTGAGCCCAATTGGGTGTTGGCGCGGTGGTGGGTCAACGAGCTCCTGTGCATCGCTCGACTCGATCGATGTCATTTCATCGAGCATGGCCGCCCTCCAAAGACTCGTGCGCTTGAGCCGCTTCGAATGTGGTCGGTTCGTCGATGCTCGCCAGAGCGATCCTCGCCCGCATCCCGCGCGCCATCCCGGGTGGTGTCGTTGGATCGAGAATGTTGTCGATAAGCGTGAAAACGGCGGACGTCGCCATCGTGTTCAAGATCCGTGGCCTCCTCCACATTAGCCGGCGGCGGTTTAACTCGATCGGAGCGCGTGTGCGGTGCCGGTGTGGACGACCCGCCCCGGGCTTGGCGCGTGTTGGTGATCGTGGCGATGATGGCGTCGCGTATGAGTTGAGGCGCGCGATCCTCGCTGAGGTCGCTGGCTGAACGTGGTCACCACCTCGGTGGACCACGCTGGTGTACTCGATGACGAACTCACCGCCGCCGCCCACCGCTGATCACCACTCCACTCCCCGCGCCTCTTCGTCAAAGACGACGCGTCGCGGCCGATGTGGACTCGCCGCCACGGGTCGTAGACCCGATATGCCTGGAGCCGGGTTCGTAGCCGACGAAGATCATTGGCCGATCGCGGTCGTCCGCCTTCTTGAGGTTGGGCTTGACAACCTTGACATGGGCGACGATCCGAAGCGTGCGTAGGTGATGTATCACGGCGCACTCTCCGTTCGAGCTCAGACGGGTCTTGCCGCCGGTATTCTTCGCCGTCGTTCGGCTGAGGATGTACACCGCCGTGGTGATTGCCTCCCCAAAATTTGCCCGGAGCCCTTCGCTTTAAGCATGCTTCTCGGCGGTCCCGACCACCGTCTGTTCGCCGCCGACGACGCCGTTTCTTTGTGGTGCGACGGCGCGGTCACCTCACGCCATACTCGAGCTCGGCGCAGATGTCGTTGAAGTCTGCCGCCGTGAACTCTCCCGCGATCCGCGGCGTAGAGCGCGCACCGCTTGCGCGCTTTGCGCTCGCCGCTTGGATGCGCTTGATGGCGTCTGGCGCGGCGTCTTTGCGGGCGCAACACCACCCACATGAACCGGTGTAGTCGTTGACGAGGATGAGAAGTAGCGGTTCCGCTCGGTGTCGCGGGCCGACGGGCCGCAAAGATCGCCGTGGATCACTCGAGTGCTTGGTGGAACGGCGCTGTGCTTGGTGCGGAAGCGGCGCGACGATGCTTGCCGGCGAGACAAGCCTCGCACACCGCTCCACTTGGGACAGCATGGGAAGGCCACGAACGAGGCCTTCGCGCCCATCTTGCGCAATGCGCGCGGTTGACATGGTCGAACCTAGCGTGCCAACGCCAGCGCCCTCACCGCACGCGAGGCAAGGCGGATCGCGTGCAATGTTGATGTCGAGCACGCATACCGACCCAGCGCTCCGGTGGATCTTGGCGAGGCGCGCCACGGTCATCACGCACCGCAGATATCCGCCCTCAATCGAGATTTGGAACCCACCTTCGCCCGATTGACCGCAATGACGATGTTGGCGGAGGCGCGGGATGAAGTAGGTATTGGAAGGGTCCGGTGCTCGCCGTTATTGCATCGCGAAGAGCACGGCTCGCATCCTCGATCCGACCATAGATCCGCCTCTCGAATCGCACAAACCGGTGATGCTCGTGTCGAGGTCGGAGAACGCCGCCGGGACCGTCATGTGGTTGGTGGCCCGGTGTCGAAGATCCATCGCTTGAGTCGCGGTCCTCCTCACCGCCGAGCGCCGCGAACACCTTGCTCTCCACCACCAACATGCTTAGACGGTGGTGTGGATGAGGTGCCGATGAGGTGCAGTGCCCCGGTTGAGGGCGGCTTGGCGGCATGACTGCCGGGCCCGCACGGTGAGCTCGTAGCGGTGGCGGCGATTTGGTGAGGATGGCGCCGCCTTGGATCAAGAGGAGGCTGGGCTCGTCGTCTCGTGCCACGTGGGCCGCTCGTCCCTCTTCCCGCTCCTCGCACTCCTTGGCCCATGGCCAATTTTGCCGCAGAGCGACATTTGTCGCCGTTCTTCGGCCGGCCACGGCCGACCCTTCCGTAGCGTCCGCGTTCCGCCGCGTGGTTTCCCTTTGGACGCGCGCGCTTGCCATGATTGCAGGAGCCGCCACGGCTCGAGGGCTCTCTGCTCCTTTTGCTTGTACCGCCCACCATTGCTCCTCCGTGAGGTACGCTTGCCCCCGCCTGGCCGGAGGCGGCTCGGGATCGCCCTCCGACGCCGGTCGGCCGGTGATCTCCTCGACGAGAGGTGGAGATGTCGGCGGGGTTTTCATGGAAATAACCAATTGTTTATACCGCCACGCGCGACGCGGAGGTACTTCTCGACGACCTTGACGGGGCTCGGATCGCCGAGGTGGCGAGTTGATTCGACGAGGCCCGCGAGGCGCAGAGCGAAGTCCTCGACGCCTCGCCGTCGAACGCCAGTGCTCGATCTTGGCGCGCGCGATCGTGTGGCGCTCGTCTTCCGGATGCGGATCGTCGCCGATCCGCATGACTCGAGACACACCCACGCCTCCTTCGCGGACGGCTTGACCGCGACAGTGGAGATCATCTCCGTGGCATCTGCGCAGATGGCGCCGAAGCGCCATCCGGTCCTCGTGCACGCCGATGTCGTTGTCGGATCGATGGCGCACTGAGGTTCCGGAACTGCGGCTTGATCTTCATCAACAATGCCCGGTCGTTGTAGTTTGTCTTGGTCGTGGGGTAGTTCACGGCCCCGCCCCTTCCTTGACCACACGGTACATGACCACCATGGCCGCCTCGTCGCCTCCACCTCCCGTGGAGCGATCGCCGAGCCGAGGGTGGTGGCGTTCGCTCGTGCTCGAGGCATTTCGACGCGACGATCACGCGCCAACGCCGATAATGTGCTCGATACCACTTGTTGGATCGCCTGTGAACGCCACGGTGAGGATGAACTCCTCTCGCACAAGAACACAAATGTGCACACGAAGTGGACACTAAACACACATCGAGTTTGTCCGCAATACTTGATGCTTTTCTATTCTTCTTCTCCTCTATTTATAGTAGGGAAAACGAGCTTGCATGCAAAGGAAAGGAAGCTTACAAAGGAAAGGAATCTCAGTAATTTCTGCGTCAATCGTGAATTAAAACATGCACGATCTAATCTTGCCATGCATACAAAAAATATGAATGAAAAGTGCATGTGTCAAGGCTTAACTAACAATCTCCGCCGTCCAGGATGTCGACCAGTGCTACGGCGACGACGACGACTACGACGACCTCTACAACGACGTCAACGTCGGGGACGGCTTCCTCCACTCCTCCCACCAGCCGGCCCAGTCCCAGCCGCCGCGGCCTCCCAAGCAGCAGCATCAAACCCTCCGCAGCAGGCGCCGCCGCCGCAGCTGCAACAGCAGCAGCCTCCCCCTTCGCCGCCGCAGGGGCCGCCGGAGAAGGTCCACATTCCCGGAGTCGCAGCCGCCCCCGTTCCCGACCGGCCCAACCCGTCCCATCTCCCGCCTCCTCAGCCTCCGGGGGCCGCGGCGCCGCCGCCACCTCCGCGACACCAGATCCAGCCGGGAGGAGGAGGAGTCGACGGGTTCCACCGACAGGGAGGGGGCAACTACGGCGGCGGCCCGATATTGCTCGGAAACGGTGGAGGTGGTGACGGCCCTGTTGGTACGACGCTCTTCGTAGGGGAGCTACACTGGTGGACGACCGACGCGAATCTTGAATCGGAACTGAGCAAGTATGGCCAGGTCAAGGAGGTGAGGTCCTTTGACGAGAAGGCGAGCGGGAAGTCTAAGGGATACTGCCAGGTCGATTTCTTTGGTCCTGGCTCTGCTGCCGCCTGCAAGGAGGGCATGAATGGCCACCTGTTCAATGGCCGCCCCTGTGTCGTGGCCTTTGCCGCTCCCCACACTGTGCGCCGCATGGGTGAAGCTCAGGTGAAGAACCAACAGGCGATGGTTCAGCAGAACTCGTCTATACAGAAGGGTGGTAGGGGTGGTGGTGCAGCTGGAGGTCAGAGCGGACCTCAGGTGGGCGGGAATTATGGTGGTGGCTGGGGAGGAGGAGGAGCTGGTGGGCCTGGTAGTGGAGGTGGAGCAGGCAGTGGGAATTGGGGGAGGGGTGGGGGGGGGGGGGATGGGGGGTAGAGGCCCAGGTGGGAATATGAGGAATTGGATGGGTCCAGTGGGTGGACGAGGAATCATGGGGAATGGAGGGATGGTGGCTCGACCACCAGCGATGCTGCATCCCGGGGGGATGCTGGGGCAGGGTTTTGATCCAACCGGCTATGGTGCAGCTATGGGAAGGATGGGTGCCGGGTTTGGGGGGTTCGCTGGTGGTCCTGGGGCTGCACCGTTCCCAGGCTTGATGCAGCCATTCCCACCTGTGGTTGCCCCTCATGTGAACCCAGCATTCTTTGGGAGAGGAGGCGGTATGGGTCCTGGCGGGGTTGGGATGTGGCCAGACTCAAGCATGGGACGTTGGGGTGGGGAGGATCAATCAAGCTATGGGGATGATGCAGCATCGGACCAACAGTACGGAGAAGGTGGGAGCCATGGTAAGGAGAGGCCATCAGAACGGGAATGGTCGGGGATATCAGAGAGGAGGCAGGAGAGGGAGAAAGATTTGCCCCCACCACTTGACTGGCCAGAGAGGAGGCACCGTGATGAACGGGATATGGGTCGTGAGAGGGACAGAGAGAGGGAAAGGGAAAGAGATCGGGACAGGGACCAAGATAGGGACAGGTACCGGGATGACAGAGATCGCCATGGTGATTATTACAGGCACAAGGAGCGTGAGTCCAGTCGTAATGAAGACTGGGATAGGGGAAGATTGTCTGGGAGACGCAGCAGGTCAAGGGATGTTGAACACTCAAGCGGCGGCGGATGTCGCCCGAGTGATGTAGCTGGATGGGGCTGTGTCTAGTGTAGGGGCATCAACGATCTAAGGTGGCATCTTTTTTTCACATGCCAACTTGTGACTGTTTACTGCTTATAACTGCGGTGGATTTTAACTGCTTGTGTCTCCAGGGATCTGTTTTAGGATTAACTGAGATGTAAGTTCTGCTGAATCGGTTCTCCTTTTATCTTCAATGTAATTATTCTTTCATTTGGTTGTATACCTTTATATAACTTCTTGATGTTAGATACTTGTGTATAGCAGCGTATTCATGTAAACCATCATGTATACCAATATATGTTGCTCGCCCTGATTGCTGTTGTGTATAATTATTTTTCCAATAATTCTTTTTGTAGCTGAAAGGCATTGTTCAAGAGAGGAATGTAACTTAGTTTTGTTACTTGTAATATGGTGTTGTAGGAAACCTCCTTGTAATCCAATTGCAGAATATATGTATACTCAAAAAGAAATTGTAAAGGCTCTTTTCCTGTACTCTGCAAATGTCATTGTTACCGGTGGTGTTTATGCTCCAGAATTTTGATTAGTATTCCAGAGTTGGCCTTGAAATTAATGTAAGTTTGGTAAAAAGACCTAGCTATATTGTTTTGGAACTTGGAATTGCTTGTATCATCCCTTTGGTTATGGGGAGGATCCTATGACAATTAGCCGCAAGATCCAGCTATCGGCAGCAAATGTCGAAGTACTTCTACGATGAGATATTGAACATGTACTTGTAGAAGTGCACAACTTAAAGTTAGATAGCATCGCATGAAAACAAAGTCGGGATCAAATGGCACAATAAATTGAGTGCAAAAACTGGAGCAGTCTTGAGGTAACAAATTCTACATCTCATGTAACTTAAAATTTCAAGTCGTGAAGTCTAGTACTCTAGTATTCAAGTGTGTAGAAGGCTAATCGCTAGCATAAATCAAACTAAAGAGTTAGAGAACTTTTATTTTACACAACTGGACTTAACTATACACGATGAAAGATGAAGATTTGCCGAATGTTAAGAAAATCTTCCACAGTTAAAAGAAACATTGTCAATGTGAATCTTAATATAGCATGCTATGTTACGGCAGCTGGATTTGGCACTTATCAATATAACGATTTCCATGTTATACATGTGCTGAGCCAGGCTAGATTTCTGCGCAATGAACATGTTGATAATTATCGTATTTAAATTCATTCTTGAGTATACTGGCAACTCATTACATTTCATTATGATTTGGCACTTTCATGGTTAGTTGTATTTCTAGACACCCTGCTTGCAGCCAAGGAGAACCTTGTGACTCGGCCTGTCGGCCATATAGGTTTATTATACCAGTATACTTCTTTGCATTCAAGTAAATTTTGTTTCAGGGGAACCTTTCTTTTTCCATCACTTTCTAAAGTTTGTTGAAGTCAGCCAGAGGCACTATCAATCTAGATGCATAAAGTGCTGTTGCCAATAAATTGTCTGAATATCTAGTGAGAAACATATATGTTTGTCTAAAAACACCTGAAACTTTGCAGCTTTTCTTTTCTGCATGCATCCTCTTATGTACTTGTTGATTGAGAATATCAAATTAAACATTATTGTATTATGACATTGGTGACTACTAGTCCCCATTAATAGGTGATCTATACATACATTGATTTCCTATTTTAGGAAATTGTTTGCTGACTAGGTTTCTGAGGCAGTTTTGAGGCTTGCTTTGGTAGCTCACTAGTGGATGAATAAATAACATCAAACTGATTTTGGCTGTATTACTTAAATAATCTTTTGTGTGGTTTGGTGTCAATATGTTTGTTTTGGCTGTAATGAGTTGGTATATGTTTTCAATCCATTTATATCATCCTTTTTGTAGTATGCTTGTTCCTAATATTATGTTTTTTTTTAACTGTAAATCTTTCACTACATTCTCATGCTATGAGTAGAGTTACCCTCTTAGTATTTCTTTTCTCCTGCATGTTCATATGTTGGTTTTGTGGTATGAGTACAGTCCGGTTGGCCTTTAATGACGATTGTTTATAGCAAATAATAGTATGTTCTGGATTATGGTTGGATAGTTTGTTTAATCATTTGATGTTTAGGTATTTTCGTAGTGTTGAAGTGAAAGTTTTCCAGATAAAAAATATGCTGCTTGTTTCGAAATTTGCATAATGACCAATGGTTCTTAACTTTTTAAAACAAATCCATATATGGACCATCCTAACAGCAAATGCTTGTGGGCATCTACCATGTATTCTTAACTTATCTCAAGTTTGAGAAATGTTGTACCATTGGTAGGATGCAAGTCTCTACTTTATCTATTTGGCATTAATCACTTGATATAGTGTATATCATCTTGACTTGGAACACCATTAGTTTAACTAAGCTTTACTGAATGAGGAATGGAAAAACAGTAGTGTGAAGTGCAGAAAACGATTACTGCAAGAATAAGTAATTGTCGATTAATTGTTCCTCATGTACAGCATAAATGCCTTGTTCTCATGTAATTTTTAAAGCCAAAGGCCAACCAGCTTGATTTGCGTTGTCTTCAAAGATAATTTGCTGGCTCCTGTTTTTGTTCCCAATATTTCTATTGACTGAAGCACGCAGCTGGGTACATTGCATGGACTGTATTTGGGTTGTCTGTTAGTTTACCCAAGTTCTAGACTTATAGACTTCTTCCGGTTGGTGTGAAGAGATTTATGTGTGTTAGTGTGTGCGCTATATCATCCAAGCTGCTTAAGAACGTAATGTTCCTATACATGAATATTCTTATTGGGTCAATATCAGGCGAGGGGGATGATATAAATGTTTTCCCCTACTTGTATTGTTATTTCGTTATTTGTTGCGATGCCTACCTGTATGGCTGTATTAGGAATGCGATGCTTGAAACTTATAGTTAAGGTTGTATGCAATACTGTAGTGCAGACCTTATTTTTAGATAATTTATCGTAAAATGTGGTGTTCATATGTTTATCATACTGTACTCTTTTGCCTATTAACTTTTCTATGTATTAGGTTTCATATGTTACATTGAGTAGAATCTCTTATTGATAAACTGTTACTTATGCTTTAAAGAATTAAAGATAGTTCTTACTAAAGTAGTATTAGGATTTAGGAGCGTTGCTGTGCTACGTGCTCTGGTGTTATCTCTTTACCTAATTTTTGTTCCTTTGCGGCTACCGAGTACTGACTTTTGTTCCCTTGCAGCCATAAAAGCAGTTGGAAGAAGGCTAACTATGATTTCAGCTTCCTCGGATACAAGATGTAGCTGCTGGCCGCGGCCCGCTGGCCCCTACCTTTAATATAGTAGTCGAGTCGCATAATACGCCATAAAAACTGTCAATGTATTGTAATTCCCCTTAATACTCTCTGCTTTGTTTACTTGGGGGAGGAAAGAACAGTGAGACTGTACTATTACACTGTATTAGGATGATCAACTGGTTTGTATTATAGCCTTCCTTTATTCACTTTTCCCTCCTGCTGGTGTGGACAAATGATACAACATTCAGGATTCCTGTGGCTCGCCCTTACCTGGTTGTCCGTTCTTAATTAGAGTTATGTGTTAATTTCTCCTATTAAAATCCATTATGTGAACATCTCTGCATGGGATTTTTTTACTTCCGAAGGGTACGTGTTGTTGATGTATATTACGTCTGCTTTTGTGATATTATGTGTGTTATGGTACCGATATGATGTCGAAACCTTGTTCCGCGTTGAGCAAGCAGTATGGTTCCTTACATGCCTGCATGTTTTTGCATCGGTTGGAAATGTTCGTCATGGCGGCCTGGTGGATCAGTAGGTGGTAGGTGTTGGCGCGTTGCCGCTTGCATTGTGTGTTCATCTTTATTTTTTCCGTACTTCGATTCATGATTTGATACGATACCTGAACACGTTTTTGTTGTCTATTGTGGGAGCTATCAGCTGTGCGCTTCTGCTTCTGACAAGCCAAACTTAGCGCATGAATTGTGACTTTGACTTCTGACGCAATGATAAAACTGAGTAATTGCCCAAAATTGGAGAACAAATGCCGGATTGCCGATACTGCAAGTAGTTCAGACCACAGAGACCAAGAATCTTTGGGTCGTTCAGATAAGCTGAACCATCTGGTGTCCACTAAAATGGTACATGGTGACATCTACTAAGACGTCCAGTCATATAGTTCATAACGTTACAGCAACAAGCTCAGAGGCATCGTCGGCCAGATCCAGAATAAGAGAATACAAGCATGGATCATATGCAATGTAGGACCAAGAAGCGAGAACTGCCAGCTTGGATGCATAATACCAGCATAACACAGTGACCGCTCAGCGTCATAGAGCTTCTCCTTTGTGTAGTACAGAGCACGGTCAGTGTTTCCAGCCAAATTAGAGTACAAAAGCTTGGAGTCTTAATCTTGCCTCAGTTACTGCCTTCAGGAACTCTTCAGTTGGGTTGTCTTTTGCCGCTGCTAGAGCTGTGACGTAGGCTGACATTTCCTGCTCCATCTTCTCCGTGTCAATATCACCTACCGTGTCCTGACTCGTAACAGATAGGAGGATCAAGAAGTTAAACATCAGTCTTGGAGCAAAACATCTTTAGACAATTCCATTCGGGAGAAAAGAAGAATCCATTCATACTTTCATCAAGTGAGGAGTACAAGAAAAATTATCGTGCTGAAGAGTGAAAGGAAATTGTAGCAAGGAAAAGGTGAGCTTACATCGAGTTGAACTGGTTCACATTCCAAAGATGAACCATCGGTTCTCTCCCTGGGATAAGGGGCCCGGTCATTCTCTGTTATTTTCCTAAATAACTTCATTAGAGCAGAGATTTCAACATCCATAGAGGCTACATCCACTTGGAGTTCTTCAACCTTTGTACTTGACACCTTTGCCTCCCATTCTAGCTTCTCCAGTTCTGCTTGCTTCTCTGCCAACATAATCTACAATAAATAACAGCCAATCAACAAGTAATTAGCAGTTTTGTTATAAAAAAAAGTGATTCTGTTTAGTACATATTAATTATGACACGGAAATAAAGGGTGTGAAGGTGGTTCCAGATGGTATTTAACATTACACGGTTATCAATCTATCTTGTGACACAAACAAGCATGAATACACAATTCAGAAGTAGCAAACTTCATTTTCTCGTAGATTGTCGGACATTTTTTTTTCTTTTTCTTTCAAGTCTTATCAATTAACATTTACAAAAATCAGGAAAGACACGTAGGCATCTTTAACATGGCACTGAAACACAGTGATGGAAGCATATATTTCTAAACAAGTAGAAATATGCAAGTAGAGACCCATTCATGCTTGCATTTGCATTTGTTGCACCCATGGAACATCAGCATTGAATGCTGAGCAGCAGCGTAGTTAGAACCTCAAATCAGTATATCATAGGTTTCTTTCTTCAGTGCAGTTCAACGCGAATCAATAATTGATGATACAAGGACGGACTAACTAAAGTAGGATCATTATGGGCTTAGGAAAGACGATGTACAATTAAATATCTAATGGCGTCATTTTCTGATCAACTGTTTGAAATAAGATGTTATTCGGGCTACATCACCTTCTTTATTAAAACCATACAGCGTAAAAAAAATGAGAGAAATTTTGTCCTCTAGATAATTATAGTACCCTATAGTCAGAGGTGATGCAACTGTAAGACACAAGTCCTACACCATTCAGCAATATCGATCTTCATTGGTGTCAAATTTTAATAGACAATAATGTGGTAGTTAGGCTGGTGTTTTCTTGAATGAATCAATGAAGGCACTGTGTAACTGGTTATGCATTAATAGTGCTTTAACGATGTAAAAATGCAGTGCAATACGAAAACTGTCAACCAAATCCAAATTCACCTTTGCACCATGTAACTCCGAACCAGTAGATTCAATCAGCGATTCCTTGTCAGAAAGCTGGCCTCTCAGTTCATCAACCGAAGCATTTGCCACACTAATCTGGCCAATCAAGTTCTCCGCGGACCTCAGAGCTTCATCTTTCTCAAGCAGTTTCCTTTGCAGACTACTAAGCTGCTCCTGCAAAGCAGCGAGCTCTTCTCGCTGCTTCTGCGCCTGATCCAGCTGTTGCCGCTTCTTGGCCGGTGTGGTTCTTGTTGTCTTCACAACCTTTGGGTCCGAAACCTGCACATGGAGATGTTGGTAGAGATTAACCACTAGTACAGCAGTAACAGGCGCACATTTTAGGTAAGTGCAGTGGGGACTATTTATGGACAATTCCTCTCTTCAATTCACCAAAGCATTGCCCGGTGTCCACTCACACCAGCTTTTCCACCACAATGCAACACTCCTTGGCACCAAAAAAAGATTCAAACTTTGAACGCAAGAACCCACCATTTACCGAACATAACAAAGAAGTGATTCCAAAAGCTAAAAAGCTCAAGGGAAAAAAAAAGTAGCAGAAATTTAAAGAGGGGATCAAGGAGAACTCACCTTCTTGGCTTGATTCGGAGCCGCCGTGTACGACATCGAACCCACCCTCCTGCATCAAGAGACGCCGAAAGAACGGCTAAAACAACTTTGAAAAAAAAAATCGAACGAAACCGAGGCAAAAATGCGGATCGAGTGAGGCGAGACCTCGACGAGGGCGCGGAGGCGGCGAGCCCGCCTCGGATCCTCGTCCTTGGGGTGGGGCCCACCGGCTTCTCGGCCATCTTCTCCGCCGGCGGCGAGGGACGGCCTTCGGTGTTTGGGCTACCGGTGGACCGGTTCTATCACGCACCGTGGTGGACCCGTGAAATGGCTGGATGCTAGTAGTACTGCTACTGCAGCACTACTACTAGCTGGCTGGGTCGTGGACCCGTGAGATGGTTAAGTAGTAGCACGACAACAAAAGGATTTTGTTTGGAATTCTAACCTTTTGTTTTTGGATGAGAATAAATGTTCTGCAGTCGGGTCAACATCCAACATTCCGAAGCCTACGTGTCGAGCACCTCAGGAATTATATTTCTGTAGAAGATAATACTTGTGAATGGATTCCTGGCCCATTTGATACATATGTGAACTCCATAGGAAATATTAAAGGATTGTTGCATTCACAATTTGTATCACTTACTCTCGCGAGTTATGAATATATTGTTTCAAAGAGCATGTAGTTAAATTTTCTTAATTTTAACCACAAACATAGTTGAAATGCTATATAAAAAGTGTACAACCAAAGTGTTCTTCAAATAAATGAATAAAACAAAGCGTTCTCGGAAAAAAGTTAACAAAACAAAGAATGTAGTGGTACTTGTTTCTCTTGGCATCAATTAGCTCTGTCTGTTAAGTTCCCTCTACACCCTCCCAATCCAACTCCAAATCCTCCCCAATTTGCACCAAAACTTGTCAAAAGAAATAGATACAAATCAGCAAAGTATTTAAATTAGTCGTATGAAAATAATATTAGTAAACCGTCGTAGAAAGCTCCATAATAACATATCCGGTGCAGAACCTCCGTGGTCACCAAGCCTCAATGGTCCCAGTAATGCACTTTTCTTACTATCCATGGAGAAAACCGTAAATCCATGTATTATAATGTAGCTTGAGACAATTTTGCTATTTATACTTTATTTTTTATTCACAGTTGTACAAGGGCTGACAAAAAAAACTTGTTAAGACTTAAATCAAAATTGCTTCGATTACATCCATTAATGAGTTTAAACTTGAAATGAGTCTATTACGAGAGAAAAAATGTTAATAAGACTCGACTCAGATAATAACTTATTAGATCGAATTTAAAATAACCACTTAAATAATAAATAAAATAATTTTATATCGAATTATATAAATTAAAAAAAGCTCAATAGCCGATACTATCGTAGAGTTTATTGTGTATTTCAAAAGGCTTTTTTGTTTTCATGGTAGGTTTAGCCAGTAGAGTTTACAGCATCTGATCCTCCCATATAGCCGTAAATTTTTGAACATAGAACTATTCACTTATCTGACCCCCTTATTTTTTTAAAAAAATGTCTTCTAAAAAAATTGCAAAAAATAGTTCCCTACCCACCATAGGAGGCACCTTCTGCGCTACTGTACTATGGAAGAACCTCCCACACCCTCTATTCGCGGTACCTTCCCTCCCGCGCCTCTCATCCGCAGCACACCCACTCCCGTCTCACCCGCCTCCCGTGCTGTAGCTCCATAGCACCTCGACCTCCCACGATCCTTGACGCGGGGAAAGAGTTAGGTGTCATTCCCTACTCCTTTCATGGTGAGGAAGAGAGCTATTTTTATAAATTTTTTTAGGAGTGAACTATTTTTGTAAAAGAAATGAGGGCTAGATAAGCGAACAGATCACATTTTAAACGCAGCGGTCGGCGCCGCCGCACGGTCACGCTGCTGACTCCGTGCGGTCTGCCGGAGTTAGTGAAGAGCGAAACCTCGCAGGGCGTCCGCTCTCGCGCGCTAGCTGCGCCAGTCAGCCGGGGATGCGCGCGGCGCGGGTGAATGAACCGGTCGCCGTCAGCCGCGTGACTGGCGATGTGGTCCACCACGCACGTCGTGCCACGGGACGACTGACCCTGACCCGACCCTTACACGGCACACGCCCCGTCGCGGTCGGAATCGAGAGTTGTCGGTCTCCGCCGAGCCCCGGAATTTAGAGACCGCGACGCCGACGTCTAACCGAACAAATCCCGTCGTCTCCCTCTCGTACCAATCACTTGACGTCGTGTATCGGTAGTATAGCTAGTCGCGCTACTGCATCAAGCATCATTGCCTCATTGGAGCCCGCGTACTACCGTGAGCAGCTACCACCGAATCTAATAATTCATGGCTTATGTCACGATCTCCTCGGCCGGATGCACGACACGAGTTCATGCCGCCGTTGTTCTGGAATTAGCAACTACTCATTTGTGATCATTATGTATGGTGATCAAGTGATAACCAAACTAGGTACGTGATGGTAGTTTTCACCTAAACAAAATGATATGCTAATTTTTAATTTTCAAGAACCTGGATGACATGCTGTGACTGTGAGTAGTGACCTAGAAAATGGCTAAGTACATTTCCAAGTTCCACAGCACTGCATTTTTTTTGGTGAGCACTTGGTTCTGTTTTCTCCTGAAAGCAGAGGCCGGAGATGTACAATATTATGTCCATCTTCAAAAGGAAGTTCCAACAGCACTTCTTGATCGGCGAGCAATAGAATGAAGAACAAGATAGATAAGTAAAAGGGGTCATTGATTCTCTAATGAATCGCAAAAGGGAAGAAAGAACAGCCGTTGTCCTTGCAATTTTTGTTACATCTTCTTGTAATTTTGAGGGCCTGAAACACCAAACCCAGTACCGATTTATACAGAGAACCTTCCAAGTTAGCCTTCAGAAACTAAAAAAAAAAAAAAAAGACTAGAGATCCCTCCACTGAAATCGCAGGAACCCACAGCCAGCTCGATCAAAGCTTGAAGCTTTGACCTATCCATCCTCTCGTAACGATTAATTAACTTGACCATGGCGTACTCACTCACCGAATCACAAGCTCGATCACGGAAGGTTAAGGAACAGCGCCGGATCGGTGTCGGCGAACACGCTGCTCGCCCAGTAGGACCCCAGGTCACAGCCTGACGGCCACTCGAACGGGCTCGGGTCCGAGAGGTCCTTCCTGCCGGCATCCGTGAGGCCGAGCCCGAGCGCCACTGACGGGTCAGCGAAACCTCCGTCCACCGCCGGGGGCGCGGGGGGATCGTCCGCGGTGCCCTTGGTTGCGGCTTCCGTCGGTGCTGCGCCGGCGTCGGTGGCGGTGGATGCGTCGGTGCTGGGCGCGGGCTCAGGGGCCGGTGCAACTCGGCGGCGCTTGGAGTTCTTGGAGCGCTTGGGGTTCTTGGGGACCGCCGACGAGGAGCTCTTGCGGGAGCCTCCGCCGACGGGTACGTTGCGGAGAGAGCCGCCCTTGGTCCAGTAGCGTCGGCACGACTTGCAGAAGTGGCGCGGTTGGGACGTGTTGTAGTTGTTGTAGTAGCAGAACTTGGTGTCCCGCGACTCGCACCGCGGGCACGGGTCGCCGGCCGCCCCAGCGGGATCTGCCGGCGGCGGCGCCTCCACCTTCGCCGGCGTCGACGCCGGGTAGCCCTTCGGGCGGCGGAGGTCGACGCCGGCGAACGGCGGCATGGTCCGGCGTCCGGTCTCCTGCATGCGCGGCGCCGTGGGAGCGGGACGCGCTTGTGTACACGTAGCAACGAGCTCTTGGCGGTGCAAGGAACAGGCGACGAAGTGTCTGGCTACTGGCTAGCTCACTGCGCGGTGCTCTCCCTTCTTTCTCTCTCTTAAGGCATGGGGGAGTCGGTGGAGAAGGTGTGCCGTCTGCGTAGTTCTTACGGTTTTACTTTTTACCGCGCAGGGCCGACGCGTCAGTGGCAGCGGGACCCTCTTATGTCGTGCCGCGCGTGCGGTGGTACGGTGGTGTGTAAGGAGGTGCGTGAGGTAGCGAGGAACTGTGGAGTCGGTAAGTTGGCGCACGCACGCGCCACCTTTCTTTGACCCAGATACAGTGGCCACCGGCAAGTACCGCGCGGACGAACGAGTCAGCAACAGGGATTCCGTGACTTTTGTCCTGTGACGGGCGGTGCCGTACCGTCCGTCCGTGGCGATCGACCACGCGGCCAGACGCGACGGTGACCCACACGGCCACTGGAGTCGTAGTCGTTCGTACCCTTTACCTACCGTGCCCTATCAATCCCTCTCTCTTTAACTGCCTCGTGGACCAGCGGCTCAACTCCAAGACCTGCCTGGTCCTACCTGTCGGCGGGGCGGTGCCGCAGGTGCTGCCGCGACAGCGAGAGGTTAGGTTCCGGCGGGGCTAGAGTGATAAGACCGCGCGCGCGCGCCGGTTGATTCAGCACGAACGAGCGCGCGCCGTGCGACGGAGGGGTGGTGGTGTGCGACCCATGGACCCGGGAATACGCGTGGGTGGTGAAGCGCATGTGACGCGATCGTGGGAATAATGGCGTGTTTTACTTGGTTAGGGCGCGTGGTGGGGATCTTGATGAGGGGGGGCTTCCCTTGCCTGCGTGGGACTCGGACGCTGTGAGTGTGAGATCAGATGTGCTTGCTTGCACGTGGCTTTTGCCGTTGTTTGGCGTTTGGTTCGACTCAGCTTGCGCAAACCCGCCGTGTCTGTGCGTCCACCCCGATCGCCGCTGCGATCGGTTGGCTCAGCCGTGCAGGTGCGTCGTCCTCGTGGCCGAGCAGCTCAGGATGACAGTGGAATGGTTTTTGGACACTGCAGTACCTGCCCGCACAGGCCCCTAAAATTTACGCAGACCTGCCGTCAACAGTTATGAGAGCCATGCGGCACCCACAATCCGCTGCCAAAAATTCTAAAAAGAGATAAAATGGGATAAAATGTTCTGTTATCATCAGAATTGACTGCTGGAGTATCCAATTCCTGCTGTAGATACTGCAATGGATCATTTCGATCACAGTGGGCAGTATAACTTTCCCAAAGCCTATGACTGATGTTCAGAGACATGGAGAGCTTCATCTTCATTAACTAAGATATCATGCGACTAAGACTGATTGATGTCCAGAATCAAACTTAACCTTTCCCTGTGATATTTATAAATCACCCAAAATGCCAGCTTCCCACACCTCACCACTGCGGCTGAAGTCCCCACTTGAGCTCTGCCCAGGTTCTAAATGGAATTGAGGGTCACTTTAGTTGCACATCCTCCATATTTTCCTCTGTTCAAGAAATGGGAGCGGTGAGATTGTGAGGACGTGCCCATCCACACTAAACAAAACCATCTCTGAATTTCCCCATCAGCTTGCTTTGCCAAATCTCCTGCTTCCTCCAACCTGCCATAATCACATGAATCAAACCTCTCTCCGGTTTGTTTATGTTGATGCACCACATTCAACTCTGGGCTACCCAGCTGGTCACTGGTGTCATCACTCTTACTACGCACTGGAGGTTCAGGCTCGTTGATAGCCTCATCTTCTGAACCTGTTCCAGTGTCTTCACTGCCAGGTACAAGCTCCCGCATGAAGTAGGCTTGCCCAGAGTTGTCGAGCAGCATGTGAAAGCTGGCGTCCACGCCATTGACGGTGATGGGGACAACCTTATCAGCACCCTTGAGAACGCCCTGGAACTCGCCAAAACGGACGTACCAGGGTGTGCTGCGGTATGATCCATCGGGCTGCTCAACCACAACGATGTCGACGGCGCCGCCGAAAGGGTGGAAGGGCGTCACGACGGAGTACACTCCCTGTGAGATCAGGGACCCCACCAGTCCTACGACGTTCATATCTATAGGAGTCATCGATCACCAATCCCAACCCTGGTTGCTCGATTCGTACAATTGCTTCATCAATTCTGCAATTATTTGATCGTAAGCAAGGGATTCTTCGCAAAAATTTCAGAACCTCTACAAAAACAAAACAGATTTCCAAACCCTAATTAGATGAGCGAAATTGCTTTCGACAGTCCTCCAACAATTTGACGACAAAATAGGGGGAAACTAGTGCTGCTAAGCTATGCCCTATAAATCTGCGAGTGGGCTATGCGGATCTCCCGTAAATGCCACACACTGAAGTGGGCTAATTTGCGGAAGTCCACTTGATGTTTTTTGCGGGTTAAATTTGGTGGGTTGACGGACAGCCTACATCCACTTACATCCTTACGAGCAGCTTAGTTGATCAATGTCTCTCGCCTATCGAAAAAATGACGATACAAATAGAGACACGCGGTCTCGACCGGAACAACCCCGTGTCTTCGAGACTGGAGATAGGGTGTTGAAAGCTAATGTTTCAACGGATTTTACGACGATGGATAGCTCAATCCCTTCCACCGGCACGCATGATGTGAGGTCAACACTTACAGCTAATTGATTCAACTCGGAGCAATGTTCTCTTCTAATATAAATTACACAAATTTTAAAACAAGCAAATTGATAAGAAGACAGCTTTTAAAAAGATATGTATAGAACCATCTCTCTTTAACTCGCGTTTCTTTTTAGAAACTCAAATGAAAAACAAGCACTTGGAGTTTACACACTGATTTTTTGCGTGTGTTTTTCTCAACTTGAATTTAGCTCATTTGGATCATTGTTAGTTTTTTTCCCCTACGGAGCTCCGCAATTTTAAAAGAGGTAAAGTAGTTTATAACCAAATAGGCTGGCCATGATAAGCTTATACAACAATAGATCGACAACACAGATGCATATTGCAACTTTTCAAGCCGATAATACTAATTTACTCATCCAACAGTTGTTCTATGCCATGCTCACATACACAACTTTTGCTCATGTAATAATGTTGATTAAATTTCACAAAACTACGCTATCATTACCCCAAAAAAATGCAAAACGTATTTTGATGGACTTATATCACAGACCACACTTCTTTTGACAAGAAGTCTCGCAGAGCCACACTTTACGAAACTAACAATGTAAGCCCACCAGTCAGGATCACAGACTCACGACGGTACCGTTTTGCTGACTTGGCTCAAATCGCCACGCTGTATTGGCTTGATGCTGAAGTGTTCACGTTACGAAGGTGGGCGCTCGGGCTAGGTTTTTTTTGGGCTGGTCCGAAGTACGGTGGGCACGGCTCGATCCAAAACTCGGTCCGGTACGACACTGTAGCACGGGTCGTGCCGGGCCCGAGAACCGGGCACGATGGGTAGCACGTCGGCAAGGTCGGGCACGGAGCACGACGGCAAGGCACGCCTGCTGTGGTAAGGAGGTGGGGCACTGGGGTGTGGGAGAGACCGAGAGAGGAGGGGGTTTATCTGCTGATGCCGTCGCCTGTCGAGGTCACTGCCCGCTAAGGCCGTCGTCCACCGAGGCCCCAACGCCTTGGCTCCCCCGCCGTGCCGTGTCTGTCGTGGCCGCGTCTCTACTCCACCCCATTTACCACCTCGCGGTCTCGCCTCGATACCTCCGCTACCTCTGCTCCACCCAGCTGTGGCCGCATGGCCTAGGCGCCTCCGTCACCTCCCGCCGTGGCTGTGCGCCCGCGCCTCAGCCCCTGAAAGTTCAAGCTCCATTAAGTTGGTTTTGGTGTTAATGACAAATCTAATATTGAGACTAATTCTTTTGATAATCATAATATTGATTAGTCTCAATTGTTAAGTAATGACAAATCTTTATAAGACTAACTCTTTTGGTGAGCTTAACTCTCATTAGTCTCTTTTGGATGAAAAGATGAAAATATCAAATGTATGCATTCGAGTTCATATTATCATATTTTGTTGCATTCTTTGATGTCAAATATGTTATGATTTTATTGATAAATCTAAATGTGAGACTAACATGATTATCGAGTATATTTTTGAATAGTCTCATGAAAAAGAAAAATAGAAATCCAAAAGGTATGTATCAAATGCAACTTTATTATTTCTAGATACATTCCTTGGATTCAAGACAAAAGGTGAACTCCACCATAGTTTTAACCTTAATATGTGCATTTTGTTTTCAACTCCATATATACATGAATGCACACATTTAGGGGGGGTTCATGTTTAATCTTGAAGTTTCAATAGTATTGATCTAATCCATCTTTCTATATTAAGGATCATTACCTTGAAACAACCATTTGAGTATATTTAACTTGTGTAGTTGTAGTATACTCATGGCAATATAGGATAAACTCCAAAGCAATCAAAAATTGAATATGTGCATATTGATTCAAGTTCAATTATTTGCATGCATACATTTGATCTCTTTCCATCACTCCATATAAATTGGATCATTACTTTTAGATTCCATCGAATTGAGTATATGAAACTTGTGTAGTTAATATATACTCATCACAATTTAAATACAATTTCAATTGTGTTCGATTGCCATTCAATCAACAAAGAACTAGTCATGTATTGATGGTTCACTTTGTTGATCCTAGGGCAATCGAAAGTTCTTGTGTATATGAAGCATTAGTTGCATTAGTATACTCAAGACACAATTAATCTTTCAATCATTTGTCTTTGGGTTGTGGTCAATCATCAAAGGAAAAGATCAAAGGATCTTGGGAGCATCCATTATGTGTTAATGGAGTGCAACGATGATTGAGACAACCATGTGTTTTGGACTAACACTTTCAATAAGTTTGAAATAGGTTAAGTGCAAGGTTGAGATGGATGAACGGGACAAGGACGTCATCATGTGTTGATGAGCATCAAGAGAGGATCCCGAAGCTAAGACAAGGGGAGTTCATCATGTGTTGATGAACAAGACGAAGATCCCGACTTGGAGAGATGATGAAAATCATAAAAGCTCCAAGTGGATGTGCTAGGGGCAAAGGTATAACTAGTTAGGGCTAAGGATGTGTTCCTAGTCTTTTACCGGTCTCGGTGTTTGGATGGGAGACCGGGTTGCCAGTATAGGTTGCCGTACTATTAAGAGGGGTTGAGTCTTATAGCTTGAGCTTCATCATGTGTTGATGAACTCAATCCTGTTCACTCTAGCTCACTCTCTTGTTCGGATTTTGCATGAGCTAAATATTTGCATGTGTTGCAAATAAGAGAGCTCATGCTCGCTTCTTATTGAATCTTAACCGATTTGGTTTTTGCATGGAGCTATGGATTTGCATATGTTGCAAAAGGGAGATAGCTCATGTAATTTGGTTTATGTGGTTTTTGTATGGAGCTAAGTTTTGCATGTGTTGCAAAAGGTGAGAGCTCATTCATCGGTGTTTTAGCTTGTGATTTGATCATGTGTTGACCATCACAAGGCTAAGTAAAGTTTATGATTTTTCTATTTGTAAATGTGTTTTGCAAATAATCTAGAGGTTATGGTTTTGATCCTAGAGCATGTGTTGGCATTTGCAAATGTGTTTTGCAAAATGTCGGGATCATGTGTTGATCATTACATGGCTAGAGGATTGATCTCATGGGTTCTCGATTTATTTGCAAATTATTTTGATCATGAGTTGATCACCAAATGGTATAAGATTTGATCTTATTGACTCTCTCTAGCTTGTAGTCACGCTCTTGATCAAGTCCATGTGAGGGATTTTAAGAAAATCAGATTTTTGCTCTTGAGTGACTACATTAGAGTCTTTATTTTTGTGATATTTAAAAATATCTATGGTTGCTTAAATCTTTAAAATGGATGGAGATTGTAGCCCTTGTGATAAGCTTCGCATAGAATCAAAAATCACCTAAATCGGAGTTCGGAGTAAAAAAGTTATGAGTGTTTTAGTGCTTGGACCAGTGGTAGCACCGCCCCTAGTAGGTCGGTGCTACCGACCCTAGATGGGCGGTAGCACCGGCCCGAGCGGTGCTACCGGCCCAAAGGGCGGTATAAAAAGTCCAGAATACATGTTTTTAGCCCGAGAAAAAGAAAAAAGGCCTGGTGCTACCGCCCGAAGCCCGGTAGCACCGGATTTTCTGAGTAACGGCTAGATTTTCTAGCCGTTGGCCTAAAGGCCGATGCTACCGGCCCTAGTAGGGCGGTAGCACCGGGTTTGCTGTGTTTTACCGGTTTTACCCCCCAACGGCTAGTTTTCGTGAGGGGTTATAAAAGGGGCTGAGCTAGGAGGGTTTAGCTGCTGCTCTAGCACCCATTTGAGGTATTCTTGTGAGAGCAAAACCCCAAGAGCTCATAGAGCCATATTTGAGTGATTTGAGATTAATTTGATTTAGAGTTTCTTGTGTAGAATCTCTTTGGTGTTGATTTGCTTTCTCTTGAGCTAGTGTGAGCCTCTCCTCTACATTGTGCATGTGTTGCACTTTGTGAGCAAGGAAAGAAGCCTCTAGTTGCATGTGTTGCATCTAGAGAAGGATTGAGCATCCTTGTGCATGTGTTGCACTTGGTGAGGTTCAAGCAAGAGGGCTTGACTTGTTACTCTTGGTGTTTGTCGACACCTAGACGGCGTGTGGAGGCGTCGAGCACGGTGACCTTCTCAAGGAGATTGTGAGAAGGTCCGGCAAAGTTGTGAAGGTCGGAGCTCGCCTACCCGCAGGGGGAAAGAGCTACCACTAGTGTAATCGAGGCGGGTGCTCAATTCGTGGAGCCGGTCCAAAGTGATTTGAGCTTGCCTCAACGTGGATTAGGGGAGACCGGCAAGTCTCCGAACATCACGGTAAAACATCGGTGTGTCTCTTTATGTTTGCTTTCAATTCTCTATTTACATTGTTGCAATTTACATTCCTAGAATTAAAATTGCTTGATTGTCTTTAGAGTTATATATTCTTGAGTAGAGACATAATTAGCTAGTGCTCTTAGTGAGCCTAGTTAATTTAGGCTTTAATTTGTCAAAACCTTAGTTTATTGCTTCCACATTGATCATTGTTTAGGTTTTGACATAGAGATCAATAGAGCGTGTATTTAGTAAGAAGAATTTTTAAAGCCGCCTATTTACCCCCCTCTAGTCGGCCTTCTCGATCTTACATCCCCTCGGTCAAATCACATACATGTGGAGGCCTCATTCGACGGGGACAAGCACATGACAACATGCCAGAGGAAGGCCCTCCTGATCCCAAAGAGGTTGGTGACGAAGCCGACGAAGAGGAACATGCAAGCGAGCCTGATGACCCAGGGCATAAGGAAGAAGCTCAGCATAAAGGTCACCGACCCGTAGGGCATGAGGGTCATAGACGCACCCAACAACATGGACGCTACCCCTGCTGCCGACACCTGAGAGAGACTGGCAAGAGGGAAGAGAGAGCTGAGAGAGATTGAGAGACAGTGCGAGAAGCTGCTCTCTCTCGCCTATCTCTCTCAATCTCTCTCAGCTTTCTCTCTCTCACCCGTCTCTCAATCCTCCCTCTCTCGCTCGTCTCTCTTAATCTCTCTCGCCTGTCTCCCTCGCTCCCTTTCTCACCCATTGCCCCCCTTTCTCGCCCGTGTTCAGCACATCACCCTCGCTCTCTATAACTGTTCACGAATAAATAAATCTTAGTTCCTTTTTCCATAATATTTGTGTTCACTGCCTCAACTCCATGCATCTCTGATTCCTTTCCTCTTGTTGCAATAGTGCAAGTGGACCAGACCTAGGTCGGCACGGCATGAAGCGCAAATGGGCCATTCCTGGGCTCGTCGAAGGTAAGCCGGGCCAACACGGCACAGCACGACGGGCACGATGGGCTGTCACGGCCCAGCACGATTCAGGCACGAAGCATGATGAGCTTGTTCCGGGCCGGTTCGGCCCGGCACGACGCCCAACTCTATTCACGTATGTAGCTTCGTGGCTTCTGCCTTTTGCAAATCTAACTCCTATGCGAAAAAATTTGCGAATCTAGCCCCCAAGTGAGCGCGGAAGCGCTATGCAACCACAGTAGGGAGGTGGCACGGGAGGAGACATGCCACGATAGGGAAGAGCGGTGGGCAAAGCACCGCGGCAGGCCAAGCTTGATGCTCTTCGCTGCTATGGCAGGTCTCCTTCTCCCTACCGTGGTTGCATAGTGCGGCAAGGGACATGTGTCCCATACCGGCTCTTTTGCGATTACTCGAGGGTTAGATTTGCAATTTTTTTCACATGAGAGCTAGTTTTGCAAAAGGCGAAAGCAACAGGGCTATATATGTGAACAGTTCTATGATGCTAATGTTGCTTCGTGGGACTGAACCATTTTTGTGGTTGGTATTATACTATTATGTGATGGATGATTTCCAATACAAGTAATAAGAATTGTGAGATATGATAGGACTCGGGGTTCTAATTGTTTAAATATATTTGGATTTTATCTTGTTATTGGTGAATTTGAATCTATTTCTTATGGGTTTCTACTATAAATATGACACCCTATTGTATAAGAGAATCAATCTAATAAAGAGTGAGAGTTTTGCCTCCCTATATCGTGTATACTCTCTGTAATTATTCTTTCTATTCAATCGGTACATTGTGTTTGATTTGCGGCAATCATCATCGTTCACAATAAGAAAAACGAGAAGCTTCAAATGCCAACAGTAAATTGTAAAGCATGCCAACTCAACCATTTTTGGTCCATACTGTTGGCTTATAATTAGTCAAATTCTTAAAGCGAAGAGATCGGCCGCTCGCCAGCCGTACCACGTCTTACGCCTATGCGTAGCGCCCCTCCTGGTTGTGCTATTTCCACTCAGGTCCATCGCGCCGAGAGCTGAGCCCCGTACGCTTCGTCGCTCATGCGATAATCGTGTTCGGCCGTGTTGCGCCTTCCCCTCATCGTTCGCGCCGCCTCAGGCGCTCCGTCCGCCTACCCTCCTTCTCTTTCTTGACGCCATCGCCGACGCTCTGTTCGCCCGTCGGTGTCGGTCGTGTCTCAGGTGATGGCCCTTAAAGGGTCACGAATTTGCCGTTTCCTCCGCCGTTGTGTACGGCGCCATCTGTTCCGGTTGTTCCTTAGAGGGCCAAGATTTTGAGCCTGTTCGGCCCCATTGGTTCCGTTGGGTTCACCGCCGGATGATCGTACGGCTGGTTCGCGAGTAGTGCATTGCCGCCGATTGGTTTGTCTCGGTCTGTGCGTTGTGAGATAGCTTTGCTTCATTCAGTTGTTGTGTTCTATGCGCTCCATTCCCCATCGTTCGCTTCATCTCCATCGGAGTTTCTGCCTTCCTCCTTCGGCTTGCGATTCTAGGTGCCTTCGTTTCTTCATGTTTTTCGCTTCGTTTGGGTTTCGC
The DNA here is from genome assembly GCA_036346275.1 of Otatea glauca. Classification (NCBI taxonomy): domain Eukaryota; kingdom Viridiplantae; phylum Streptophyta; class Magnoliopsida; order Poales; family Poaceae; genus Otatea; species Otatea glauca. The sequence continues at coordinate 16,726,444 of CM070728.1, forward strand.
ACAGCCTCTGATTTTGGTGCTTCATCGCCGATTGGCCCTCTCGTGCTCCGTTCGGGCCTCGCGGGCCTCCTGGTCTTAGCGGCTGATCGTGCATTCCACAGGTTCTCCTTCTATTTGTTCATTTGTTCTTCTCCTTTCGTGCAGGATTGGGTTTGTTCCTCTGTTGCCGGCGGCCGCGGGTTGGAAAGGCTGCGCCTTCCGGTTGTTGGTCCCAAGTGAGTTGGCTTATTCTTGCTTCCGCATTATTTTTCGCTTGCGCATCCATGTGTGTGGATTAGTGTTCTTCTCTTCCGGTTGTTGGTCCCGGGTGAGTTGGCTTATTCTTGCTTCCACATTATTTTCCACTTGCGTATCCATGTGTGCGCTAATGTGTGTGGATTAGTGTTCTTTCTAGCGGTGTTTTAGTTGGTTCTCTCCTACTTCTTTCGGGTTTTGCGCAGCTCATGCTCTGTGCGATTGGTCTTCTATTTATTCATTTGCTCATGTCCTTTTGTGCAGGTCTGTATCGTTCCTTCGTTGGCGTCGATCGTAGGTTGGAAGGGCTGCAGCTGCCATTTTTTAGTCCTAGGTAGGTTGGCTAATTTTTGCTTTTAGATTATTTTCTCTTGTTCTGTTGTGCCTGCCATTTGTTAGTCCCAGATAGGTTGGCTAATTTTTGCTTCCAGATTATTTTCCGCTAGCATTTGCTTGTTCTGTTCTTATGCGCTGTCCTGCCCAATATGCATTGATACCGTGTTTCTTGCTTGATGATCTAGGCTGCTATTTTGAGACCTATTTATTCTTGTGATTGTTGATAGGCTGCACTTTCTATTTACTTATACGTTACCGGTTGGTGTATGCGTCTTATTCTCAACATTCCAGTTGTTTTCCTATGGCGTTAATTGGCCTATGTCGGTCTTATTTAGGCCTCACAGTTGGATTTCTTTATTATTAGGTGTGTATGTGATTAAGGAGGTTTCCATATTCATGGTGTATGGAAGGCAGAGGTCCTTCGCAGCACCCTGGCTTTGCCCGCGATAACGGTATGTGCCGGCCAATGCTGTTGCTGAGGGCTTGGGGCCTGCGCTTTTAGATAATATATATCAGTTGTTGTGCGTTTAGTTTTTTTTGCCTGTTGTCACGTTTTCAAATTTATTACTCTCGTGTGGGTAATCTCCTTGGTTCCCTTTGTGCTGATGTCCAATATGAATATAGCCTTTTTATCGTGCTACATGAACGGTCCCAAAATCATCCTTGGTGCGTACCTGCGAGCCCGTTGAGGCCTCTGGCTTTTCCTATAGTGTTGTTTGCCCTGTATTGCTGTTGTGCACGTTGTGGGCTCTTCTTGCTCCAAAGTTTCACAGCCATGTCTATTTTCTTTCCTCCGCTCTTGCTATTTTTCAGCACTCATATTGTGCTTTTTGTAACAGAAAACTGATATCAAATCCATTGTGCTAGCTCCGTCAACAGCGCAAACCCTTGAGATTAACCATCTAAATTGCTAAACATACGTGCTTTTCACTTAAAGCCTATTACAATCCATATTATCTCACTATGCTGTATTATTCGTCGAATACAGCTAACGCCATTGTTGGAATCTGGCTTGAAACGAGCGTTGCCATTGGACAACGAACCGCTATGTGATCTTCCAGATGTCAGAAGGTGCCCTTTGTCTAGATGCTTACAGATTTCTTATGACCGTGGTCTGCCACATTATAATTGACACATATTGTTCTGGCCATTGTGTGTAGTTCCCTCATTCCTCAGTAGAAGCCTTCAACTAGGAGAAAGCTATTTGAGGATAGCACACAGGAACATCTATGAAAATGGTGCCCTAGATAAATGTCGTCTTTTTTCAACAAAATTCACCTTGTTTTACAGCCTCATACGGTTCCTCATCTGTCTATTTTTCCTTGCAGTTTGCTGCGATGGCGCCTCAGAATACTCCGCCCTATAATCCGATCTACGCAAGACTACGCAAACTGTATTTTGCGGTGGGCCTACATATTATGCACTGAACAGTAGCCGATGGAGTGTGGGTCAACGTCGTCTTTTGTTACCGCTGGCAGCTCTGTAGGAATGTTGTACTTTTTGGCAATGTCTGTGTTATACTCTAGGAGGATTGCTCATGGCTCCTCATTTGTCATTGGCTTATTGTTCTAGATAAATAGCGTCTGTTATTTAGGTATTCCGTTCTGTATCAATCCCGTATTATACGTAGGCCCTAATATAACTGCTTGTTTTATATAAGTTTGTAGGATGCTTATGATTATACTTCTAGCTAATATCACTCGACTATAGCATATGGCCTCAGCTCTCCTATATTGCCTCTTGCCTTATAGTATAGCTTTGCTGGTGAGCTCTACGATTGATGCCATTCTTCTTTGAAAAACTACATGAGAACCAAACTGTTGTATTGCTACACCCTTCTGTCACTGCTATTGATGACAATGACCAAACGGGTTTCAGCTGCTTGATCTGTAATATGTTGGCTAATGCTGCATAGTCAGGTGTCCCGTGACTATGCTTAGAGCTGAGATTGCCAAGACCTCCCCACCAGAATTATTGCACAAGCTCTAACAAGTTCTTTTTACAAATCCTGGACCAGGTGAAATTCCTTAGGTGCTATGTTTTCTGAATTCAATAACATACTTTGGCTGTGTACTACCAATCACTAAGGGATATCTTCTCAATAAGTTCAGAGTTATTAATGTTTATTTAATGATATTAACGCTTCATGAAGCAGGTCTGGGCACATGCACAGCTATACAAGTTTAGATGATTATTTTTACTTTCTTAGGTGATATTAGGTGTTGGAATTAATAAGGCTTTTATGCTCCTTCGTTTTATTCTTTCTTGATTAAACCATTTATTTGCAATCGAAATGCAAGACATCCTGATTTGGATCGCCATGTTAACATTTCAGATGCATCTTAGAATATTCAACTAGGCCTTTACTTCACCAATGTTTTACCCTGTATCTGGCATGGCTGACACACTCATGGTGAACTCTCTAATTCCTATCATTAGTAATTCGGTTGTCTCACATATTCAGTATACAGAATATAGGTTGCCATTGCAAATTTATAGTCTCCACAAGTGTCTGGTTGTGTTAATTACATTGCTATTGTAGTACATACTCTATATCGCATCAGGCATTGGATGTATACTGCATGGGAAAATTAGACTGTTTCTAAGCCCATAATTGTAAGAACTAGCTGTATTAGTACTTTTAGATGTGATTCTTGAAGTTAGATGCTTTGGTTGTTGCTGGAATTATGATCAGGAATCTCTATATCGCATCAGACGTTGGATGTATACTGCATGGGAAAATTAGTGTGTTTCTAAGCCCATAATTGTAAGAACTAGTTGTATTAGTACTTTTAGATGTCATTCTTGATGTTAGATGCTTTGGTTATTGCTGGAATTATGATCTGGAATCAGATTGTTATATGTATTTTTCCCAAAATGTGGCAGTATTTGCTATCTCAAAGCTTGACTACAACACCTTGTATTTAATTTGGCCAGAAATCTTTTATGTTTTTATGTTGGTGTTTTATACAACAATGACCCCTGTAATCTACACGCCATTTCTTAGTTTTTATGTTTATTAGGCCCTTCCGAATTGTAGAATGATTTTATAAATATGGACCCTCACATAATTAGCTACATGCCCAATGGTCTATCATCAATAGAAGGATATGACAGACTCTTTTGGAAAAAGTATTGGTCTTTAGGCTTTCAAGTTTGTTTTGCTATAAGATGAAACAGTTAGTGCTAGGATAGTCATACTTAGCAATTTAGTTTCATGTTATTCAATTACGAACTTACTAGCAGTTTGTGTCTCTGCAGATTTTTTCCCCTGCTAACTAATTCTTTGATAGGGTAATTTTCGGGAGAGCGGCCACTAGCAGTTTAAACTTCGAGCTCTAGAATTGAAACTAATAACAATGGTTGCCAGTTTCCTTTTCAATGGTTTGCAATGCCATAGCAGCCATGTGTTTAGAGTTCTTTTGGTTCACCAATCAATTTAATTTGTTATCTCCGCCATACGCTGATCGAGTCATTATTATTGTTCTTTGAGAGGCATGGTCCATACATTGGTCAAAACATAGGCATCCAATTTCTACAATATACTCTATTATGAAATTACGTGTGAATTATCCTGCTTCCTCACATATAAGGATCCTAACTCATTATTGTTCTTATAACCGGCGCAGCGTAGCGTGCTACTCTTACTAGTACTATGTATAGAACGTTTCATTACTAAGCGTCAATCCTATCTTATTGAATACTCTAATTTGAACTCAACAACAATTAGAATAATTTTAAAATTTTCCTGTAGTGGATTTGACACGACCGGTTAGCTTATATCCGCGCACAAGTCTCTACTAGATTTCTCGTGTCGAGATTCCAAATATCGGTGGGATATTTTTTTTGAAAATTTTCAAGTTATTACAGTGAATTTCGGCGAGATTTCTGTAATTTCGCCAAGGTTTCGGCTTTTTGGACAGAGATGATCGCAAATTCGACCGGTTTTCATGTTTTTTGGATCAAATTTCACACCAAATTTTTTATGATGAATTGTAATGCCTTTTATGAGTACATGTGAAAATTTTGCAAAAAAATATAAATTATGTAACCCTAAACCCTCATGCAAAATGTCACAGTATGGTGATTCAATTCAGAAGTCCCGTCATATATGGAGCTAACATGTCAACTTAAACTCCTTAACCATGATCAATATAAGAAAATATCATGATGCGGATATGCTCATGTATAGTGTTGGAACATGGTGTGCTTAGCTGGTGGTGGAAAGAAACAATGAGAACATTACTACCATTAGAAGACAACGGGAGCACTCGGAGGTATGGACTAAGCCACATGGCTTCATTTGATGTGGCCCCACAAGATCCCATGCAGCCCCTATCTCCTATATATATACCATCAAAGAAGAAAGGAAAGAAACAAGAAAGAAGGAAGGAGAAGAAAGAAAGGTTGGAGAAAATTCAGCCATCTTCAAATAAGGGAAGATATCACCATGACATAGAGAGAAGAGATTATTTCCAACTAGATGAGTACTCCACATGGCAACTTTTAATACGGTTACTATTCACATGCTACTGTTCACGCATGGCACTATTCATCCGAGCAACTATTTATTCTCCTCTCCAATATATATGTGTACTCCCTCAATTGTAATTGTAACCATGAATTTTCAGATTAAAGATATACTCTTGATTCTATAGCTTGTACTCCAATGCCCCCATTAGAATAGGGAGTTCCAATATGAAATTATCACCGTTATTCTTGTAACTTCTTCGAGTTGATTGCAAGGAAACGTGCGTCTACTTTCGCGTGGTTAAGTATGCGAGGATTGAAGCGTGTTTTTGGGCGAATTCACGTGTCGCAGGTGCCGTATCGAGACGGTGGTTAGCGCCAGTATTCGTCAAGGTTCACAGATCCGAGTTATCATATTCATCATCGCAAGATCGGGCCACATCTCCCTATCATCTTGGTATCAGAGTATGGTTGAGTGGTGACGAATTCATATCCCTAGATTAGTTTTAATTTTCCATCTTATTTCAAAAATTATCCCACAAAAATTAAACCCTTAGTTTAATCTGTAATTTTAGTGAGTTTTGCTAAGTTTTGATCCATTAGATTGCTTGCATTAGTTACTGATCGTTTTTCTTTTGTGTAGCTTTTTATTTCAATTCTGTCCAATTCGATGTTTTGCTCATAACTTTTGCATATGAAATCAGATTTTTGCATTCTTGTACTCTATTGAAAGCTTGGGATATAATCTTTAATTCATTCCATAGCGAACCTTCCAGATTCGATTGTTTTTGAACTTTAATCCAGCCAACAAGTGTGCTGCGCTAAAAAACCGAATTAGGGTTTCTTGGTTTGTTTTTGAGTTCTAGCTTTTCCTTTGATTTCTTGAGTCCAGTAGCATCTACAAGATATAAAATCACAAAAATATCATTACGCATACCTTTGGGAACCAAATTCATCCTTTGCGAATACTTTGATCCCAATTGAGACTAGCTATTTGATATTGCTTAGGGTTATTCATATTGATACATTGCATAATATTGAATCATCATGTCAATATATTATCTTATAACATCAATTTAGGGTTTTTCAAAAATTTGTTCATACTAGTGTTGGCCGAAAGTTACAAAAGAACGAAAAGAAAGAAAGAGCCAAAATGCCAAGAAAGAAAGAAAAATAATTGAGAAGAAAATAGTGGCCGATCGCACTATATTGAACAAAGCCCTAATTTGTGTTCAAAATTTTTAGATTGTGCAATTGTATTAATAAGTAAGCAATCTTGTGCCATTTTTACATTCTTGAAGCAATAAGCTAACGTCTCTCTACGACTTGTGCAATAGAGCTTTTGGTGCTTCACTCATATTTTTATAGCTCATTCCTTAATTGCACAAGTGCCATTATCTTTGTATGTGTGTTGCCTTGAATTTCACTTATACATTTGAGATTGGCAACTAGGGCTTGTAAATTCTAGTTTGGATTCTTACTTATCATTGCAATAACTAAAATTATCAAATTGTATAGGACATACACTAACCCTCCAAGCTCCACATATTATCCATTGTCTCGTGCAGCGCTTCGACTGTGAATTCGCTTGAATAATCACCTTTGTCTTATCTTTCACCACCGGAGTACGTACAATACCTTAATTCAAAGGAGTAGTAAGAACTTCGGGTGGTAAGTAAGAGGGTGAGCTTGAGTGATTCTACATATACATTTGTTTTTGTTTGCTACTAATCATGGCAGGTTACGAGCACGAGGAACTTCCATTCTATGGAAGTAATGATTCGGAGGAGTATATTACTTGGGAAGAACAAAAGGAAAAGGTGTTCAAATTTCAAAAACTTCCCAAAGCCAAAGAAGTGACGTGTGCTACTATTGAGTTTGAGGACTACGCTTATAGTTGGTGGCAACAACTTTTAGGGAAAAACATAATTACATCTTGGTCAAATTTAAAGATGATCATGAGAAGAGAGTTTGTGCCAAGCTATTACGAGAAAGAATTACTTCGCCACTTGGAGAGCATTAAACAAGGGTGCAAACTAGTCCAAGATCATTATATTGAGTTGAAATGTGCAATGTGACGTGCCAGAATCACTAGTGCATTAAAAGAGAAGGCATACTTCAAAAAAGGTTTGAATTTTAATAGCGCTGCTGCACTTCAACATAAGTATTTTAGAACTATATTTGATCTTGTGGACTGTGCTATTGAGGAGGAAAGAAAACATAAAGAGCATCATATACCTAGGTTTAATCTTAGGGCACCAATTCGTGAGAGCTATATAGCCAAGATAAGTGAAAGTGCTAAAAAGAATGAGCTATGTGATTCCACCAAACATGACATTGGGAATATCCAAATTGAGAGTGTGAGAGATTCGCTGCATGAAAAAGAGAGAAGAAGATGAAAACAAAAGTGATGATATTTCTGACACTAACGACTTACTCTCTATTTCTAGTGTTGTTTCTCACGTTGTGCAGGTTAATATTGTTAATGAGAAGATGAACGATATGCAACCTACACCTCTTGAGATGGAAGATGAGGAAATAGCCACTGTTGGAGAAGGAACGAGTGCCATACTATGCATAGATCATGAAGCCCTGCTAAATACAATATCTACATCAATTGATGAGAATGTTAAAGGTAACAAAGGTGTTGAATTGGTAATACATCAAGAAAAGGTGAGTGAAAGTGAGAATTCTTGTGCTATTTTAGAGATTCCACGTTCAGAATTTGATATGCTTAATTTACATAGTGTGGAATTGTTTAATCATAAAGAAGTTCTTACTAGAATATCCCTTGATGATTCTGTATACTATATTATATTTGATGAACCATTAGAGCTATCTAGCTTGATTGAAAAAGTTTCTGAAATTGCATGCTTAAAATCGCTAGTTAGTTCCTATGTTTACTATAAATTCAATTTGATTGGAGATTATAGTGTAGACCACAAATTTCATGTTCATCGAATATGCATTACCTGTGATAGGCTTGCTGAACTGAAATTTCATATTTTGGACAACCCATCTTTTGTGCGATGTTTATGTACTCAGAGTAGCACAGTTGAATCATGGAAGGCATCAAAAATTTTCTCGCTCATATTATAACAATTTGATGCGTTGTTGTCCACTACTAACTTGTATACAGGCTTACAAAACATGGGTCATTATGCTAAATATTCCGTGTAAAACATAGGAAACAATAATACAATTGATGATAAATACATATATCATGCATACACTTTGTTTTCTATGTTTACAACTATTGATTTATTATATGCATCCAATGGAAGTTGTTATGCCAAATATCACATGCAGAGAAGTAACAAAACAGATGATATATACATATACCATGCATACACATTATCTTATTTGTTTAGTACACTTTCAGCTTATCACAAGCCAAGTCAAAAGCCGAGGACGGCTTTTTTTGAAGAAGGGGAGGATGATGCGGATATGCTCATTTATAGTGTTGGAACATGGTGTGCTTAGCGGGTGGTGAAAAGAGATGATGAGAACATTATTACCATTAAAAGACAACGGGCGCACTCGAAGTCATGGACTAAGCCACATGGCTTCATTTGATGTGGCCCCACACGTTCCATGTGGCCCCACAAGATCCCATGCAGCTCCCTATCTCCTATATATATATCATCAAAGAAGAAAGGAAAGAAACAAGAAAGAAGGAGAAAATTCAGCCATCTTCAAATAAGGGAAGAGATCATCATGACATGGAGAGGAGAGAAGAGATTGTTTTCAACTAAATGAGCACTCTACATGGCAACTCTTAATGCGGTACTATTCACATGATAATGTTCATGGGTTACTGTTCACACACGGAATTGTTCATCCGAGCAACTATTCACGCTCCTCTCTATATATATGTGTACTCCTTCAATTGTAATTGTAACCACGATTTTTTAGATTAAAGATATACTCTTGATTCTATGGCTTGTGCTCCAATGCCCCTATTAGAATAGAGAGTTCCAATTTGAAATTATCATCGTTGTTCTTACAACTTCTTCAAGGTGATTGTAAGAAAACGTGCGTCTACTTTCGCGTGGTCAAGAAGGCGAGGATCGAAATGTATTCTTGGGCGAATTCACGTGTCGTAGGTTGTCGTATCGAGACGGTGGTTGGCGCCAGTATTCGTTAGGGTTCACGGGTTCGAGTTATCATATTCGTCATCGCAAGATCGGGCCACCCCCTATTAGATCATCAAAACCAGTATCCATGCTTGCTTTACATATCTGAATTTGCAGTGATCACATCTAATACATCGATGGAATAAACTTATCTTTCAGTAACTCCATTTAGCCTCTAGCCTAAGGCACCTTATTCCAGTAGCTCTAATGTTTAAGATGACCGACTAATTAAGAGAGCATAAACCTACTGATCGATGATCACCATGTCCCCTGAAGTTCCCCAATTTGACATGTAAGCACCAATCTAATGAGTCGGACATCAATAACCCAGGTGATCATTGACCACCGTGCTAAAACCTCAAGAACCATAAGATGTAACTATGACTTGACTGCAACATTAGTCTGGTGGCTCTAAATTAGCTAATTGACTTGTGAATTGGTTGTTAATGTTGGATTGCTTGTGAATTGGAGAACTCAATGAGTTGCCTAGCATCAACATGCTGTACTTTATGTTTGTTCAAGAATATCTTATTTCGTACGAGGGAAGTGTTCATCTTTTAAGTCATTACTTTATAGTTTCCTTGGTTAGGAAGATTTTATGTGCAAATACTTAGTATTTTGCATTCAAACAGATAAAAAATGTAGATAAATGATTGCATGATTTTTCATATTTTTTCACAATTTTTCCTAGCCTCTGGAGACCAATTCACAGGGGTTGAAAAGGATTGAAATTTCGAACATTTTGGCCAAAGTTTTGGTTTAGGGTTCCTTAAAAATACCGAATTCCAAATTTGGTTTTTGAATTTTGGCTGTCCCCGAGATGTGGTCCGAAAACGAAATTTGAAACCTTACTCAGTAGTCGGTAGAATCAACATACCACTACTAAACTTAAGGTTTAAAATCTCATCGAGATTTCAAAAATCTTGACTGAAATTTCGGATTTTGGCCGGGACCAAGATTCCAAATCTCGGTGAGATAGAAAATTAGAGTTGGTACAGTGATTTAGTAAATTTTGGCGAAATTTCGGTCAATCTCGCCGAGCTTTAGGCTTTTTAGACCAGTTTTCATGGTTTTTGGCCCAATTTTCTTTTTTTTTGACCGGATTTCGCATCAATTTTTTGTGAAAAATTGTAATGCCTTTTACAAGGAATACATGTGAAAAGTTTACAAAAAATACATACACAAATTATGTAATCCTAACCCTAACTTGGATTTCAGCCTAAAACCTAAACCCTAATTTGGATTTTGGCCTTAAATGATGTATTTAAACCTAAACCCTAACTTGGATTTTAGCTTTAAATTGTATTTCGGACTAAACCCTAAACCATAACTTGAGAATTTTATGTGCAAATACTTAGTATTTTGCATTTAAATAGATAAGAAATGCAGATAAATGCTTGTATGAGTTTTTAATATTTTTTCTAGCCTGGAGACCATTTCACAGGGGTTAAAAGTTACTAAAATTTTGGTGATTTTGACCAAAATTTCGGTTTAGAGTTTCTTAAGAATATCGGATTTAAAATTTGATTTCTAAATTTCGATTGGATTTGGACCGCCCGAGATGTTTACTCCAAAACGAAATGTAAACCTCGACTAAACCCCATCGAAACCCCAGGCCCAGCCCATTCTCTCACGGCACGGCGCTCAGCCGGCGCCAGCCCCTTCCCGCCCTCCTCCGCCTCTTCTCCACCTCCTGCCGACGCCACTCCCGCCTCCCCACGCTGCCGCACCCTCCGAGCCCCAACACCCTCCCGCAGCCGCCGGTTGCGAAGAAGTCCTCTTCACGGTGTCGGCGCACGGGAGGTCTTGGAGCGACCCCTACCACTGGATGCGCGATACCTCCGACCCCGTCCTCACGGCCCTCCTCACCGCCGAGAACGCCGACGCCTTCGTTTACGCAGCCGCCGGCGGCGGTCTCCGCGCGCGCCTCGCGGCCGAGATGCGCGCCCGGCTGCCCCCTTCCATCACCTCCCCACCGCAGCCCTGGGGCCCTTGGTTCGTTACTGCCTGCGCCATTTCGTTTGGTCCATACTGTATGGATTGGAATCGTCTCACTATGGCCTGTGAATTGTGATGGTCTTATGGTGTTAGTTTTGGGGATTAGTTTAGCGTGTAGCTGCCAGTTGCCACTGCAGTACTGTGATTTTTGCATGTGTTTGTGTAGCTAATCTAGTTGTGGTTTGGCATGGCAACATTAGGAAGTTGGATTTGTTTAGTGTTACGATTGCTTTTCACCTCCGAGATTTTGTGCTGAAATGAGTTGATCACTTAATCCTTCCAGTGTAGCATCATGGTTGGTTTTCTAATCGTTCTAGTGTAGCATTATGTTTTTTTTTTCTTGGCCTTGCACGATTTTTTTTCTTGGTTCTTTTGGTTAGTAATGGAACGCCGTGTTGGTATGTCAAATTAAATTTGCTACGTTAGGACATGTTTGTAGGGGCTGGATTTGCCCTAACCTCCTTGGACGTACTGCATTTTGTGTATATGCTTCTGATTGGAAACATAGCTTTGACGATTCTGATTGGAAGCCTAGCTTTTTATGCATCTGATTGAGGAAAAAACTGATAAAGTGCTAACAAAAAGACAAGAAAACAAGGAAATTTACATTATGTTTGGTGATGAGTTTTGAATTTTCGGTGCTGCAATATTTGTGCAAGAGTAAATGGTACTGTACAACAAATTGTGTAATTGCTGTTTGAACGGAACAGTGCATATTATAAATCCAGAGTTAGAACATAACTTGTTTTGTGGATTCAGGTTATACTGCCAGTATGTTCCAGAGAAAAAGGAGTATCCAATTTTCTCCAGAAAGTTGAGGCCCTCTGGTGGTCTAGCAGGAGCTCTCTAGTTACCTTTCTGGTTCGGAGAAGGAGCAAGTATTGCTTGACTGGAATGAGATTGCAGAAAAATTTGGTATGTGCTGCATTTAAGTTGTCTTTTCTGATCTCCACATGTTTAACAAATCATGATACTAATCTGATCTCCTACTGGCTATAGTTTCATATCATTCATTCGTTTGATTATTCTGTTCCTGCAATTATTTTTTGGACATTGCTTATTTGCTCTTATTTATTGATTTCTTGTAATGAGGACTTATTTGCTTAGCTATGAAAATTTATCATTTGGTAATTTTGAAACTTATGCAGGTTATGAACTCATTAGGAGTTGTCGAATCTCTCCTTATCATAGGTTCCTTGCATATACTCTCGATACATCTGAGGGTGAACTCTTTTCCCTGGAAGTGAAAGATCTTCAGTCTAAGAGTGTCATTTTAGTTCACCAGACAAGGGAGCAGTTAGTTTAGCATGGGCTTGCAACAGTGACAATTTATTTTACACTGTCTGTGATGAGACTCTACATCCTAACAAGTAATTCCCTTCCTGCAAAGGAGCCATATATTTTAAGCTTATGATGCTTGAACTTTTTGGATCTTTTTGCTGTTTTTGATATGCTTATATGTATAGGGTTTTTGTTAAAAAGACGCAATCAGATGAGGTGGGTTTTTTAGTTTTCATGGAGAAAGATGTAAACTGTTGTGTGGATGTCACAAGCAAGGTTTTAAATTTCGGTTTCGGAATGAATTTCGTCTCAGGCCGGATAACGAAATTTCGGCGAAATTTCGAAATTTCGGAATTATTTCGGATGAAATTTGAATTTGAAAATTCAAATCCGGTTCAATCCGGAAAATAAAAACCGAAATTCGGAGAAAAAACCCGAAATTTCGGGCGAAATTTCCGAAATTTCGGGTTTTTTGCACTGGCTGAAAAGTGGTCTAAACGTTATCGAAAAATTTTGAAATTTTTTTTGGAGGTTCCTGACACAATGATGATATTCTCACAAAAATTTCAGCTGATTATCACATCTGAGGAATTTTTAAAAATTCGGAGAGTGGTACTGTCCTGATAAAACACTGACCGACAAGTTTGATCGGAATGGAAAATGGTACAAATCAAGTTATAAACTGTTGAAATTTTTTGTGCATGGTTATTATCCATAAATAATATTATAATAAAAATTTCAGCTGATTATCACATGTGAGGAATTTTTAAAAATTCGGAGAGTGGCGCTGTCCAGACAGAACACTGATCGACAAGTTTGATCCGAATGGAAAATGGTACAAATGAAGTTAGAAACTATTGAAATTTTTTGTGCATGGTTATGATGTATCTATAATGCTCTCATAAAATTTTCAGATGATGATCAAACTGTATAAATTTTTAAAAATTCGAACATTACTACTGCCCTGTTAAAAGGCTTACCGGCAAACTTGAACAAAATTAAAAATTATGTAAACCATAAAAGTTTTTGAAAATTTTACAGAACGGTGATAAGGAAGTTCTTAATATCCCATAAAAATTTTGATTCATGATCACACTCCAGTGAATTTATAAAATCCTTACAAGGCACAGTACCATTTATGTTCTTTTCTTTTTGATTTTTGAAATATAATATAACAAACGAAGTTCAATGCTTGCATAGATTTGATTGACCAAACAAACAAAGTTTAAATTTTTTGAAAAATTTATATAATGGTACTTAGTCAATTATTAATCTCTCAAAAAAAATTAGATCATAATAATACTCAAGAAAATTTATAAAATTCTGACAATATAACTGTCCCAATTATGTTCATTCTGTTTTTGATTTTTTAAAGATAACAAATGAAGTTAAATTATTTTGAATTTTTTTATGTATTATCCTAAACTACTAAGGATAGTACCATAAAATTTTCAGATGTTTATCAAACTTGTAAAATTTTATAAAAATCGGACAGTGTTTCTGCCAAAATTTTAAAATATTTAAAAAATTAGGTTTTTCAACAAATTTTCATAGGAGATGACTTTCCTAAGGGTTATTGGACCAAATCCGGCCATAAAACTTTCAAAACCGGCCAAAAAACACGAAATTTCGGCCAAATTTGGCGAGATTTCGCCGAGAAAACCGAAATTTTGGATTTTACTGTAGCAATTTCAAATTTTTTTTATTTTTTTTTCCGGACGGTACTTGAGATTTCGGGGTGGTCCGAAATCCGAAATCTCGGCGAAATTTCGCCGAAATTTGGAACCTTGGTCACAAGCACAAAAGATTTTAAGTATATCACTGGCAATTCTAACACAAGGACATCATCTGAGGAAGGTTTCTTTTTCATTTTTCCCCTCCAATTCCGGATGTATTTTTCCACATTCACACCACTTATGCCTCTTTTGGATTGTTCTTTCTGATCTTGTGCCATGTCGCTGTAGGTTTATGTGATGGAGTCTGGTAATGTAAGAGAAGGCTTATGAGAGCTTAAAAGTCACTGATGGATATATGGCAGGTCTCTCTCTCTCAAATCCCTTACATAGAGTTGGAGCACGGACATTAACTTAGATCAGAAAGTAGATCTATAGGCAATGCTTATTAATACACGAAGATATCTTATCCATCAACATTAACTTCTTCCCTATCAAAAGATGCCGACGACAGTTGTTCCTATGGAATATATAAGTTCAATACAATCCTTTCTAATATGGGTATTTCATTGTTGTGGACTGTAAGCATTTCTTTTCTGAATAGGCATTCAAGTTCATGCCCAATAGGCAGCTATATAATGATAAATCAGAGTTCGTACTTTTTAAAGCTGGTGCTTGTATGTCTATTTCTAGGTTGTGGCACTGCCTGGGTCGGATTGCGCCTTTCAGGATATGGACATTTTCCACAGAAATTTAGTTCTCTTTCTTCGGAAAAATGGGCTTCCTCTGTTTTGTTCTATCGATGTGCCAATTGATTTTGATTTTCAGGTATTTTCTTTCCCTCCCATCTTGTTAATTGTGCGATATGATTTCTTTGTAATGAGGTAGAACTCTTAGGCATATAATATGCAACTCTGTCTTGGGCCATAAATTTTTAATGATTCAGTTAACAGAAATTCTAGCTAGCTGAAAGCATTGACTTTTCTGGAATTATTTAACTTCATCTATCTCTCTAGCTTATAAGTTATACTTTAATTTTTTATATTGAGACGTTGATCATTATCTTTGGTTGTTTGTATTATAGGCTAAATCTTTGAACCACCCATGAATTCTGAGCCTTCTTATTATTTATGCTGATGAGATTTGTTTATTAAATTTGTCCATCCTGCAGGAGCCAAAGGAACTTGGTGATTTTGATCCATGGTTTTTCCCAATTACATCAAACTTATGCAGCATTCTTCCTGGACCCAACAATGGTTTCATGTCATCTACTAATGGCCTGGTTGTGTCATCAGTCATCACCAGTGGTACAGCATTCCCACTTTTATTTTTTTATCCTTTGTCTGTGTGACTGGACATTTCCTTATATTTTATGTTCACGTCGGTTACCTTCAGCTCTCTTTTTTCCTGATTTCCAGGATCTCATGTTACTATTTACATTATAGAACCCAGGAAATTATGTTGTGCACTCTTTAAGACTTGTGGTATCCATTGCTACTCACATAGTGCTGCACAATTTCACTGAACTGGACATATTTTTTTTAAAAAAGGTAAAATTGAACAATAAGTTCCATCACTTTAATCTGGCTGCTTATTATGTTAATTAAGCAAGTGTATAGTACAGTGCATCTGATGTGTTGTTAGCGATAAGCTTTGTTCCCATAAACCTTTAATTTGCTTATTGTAGACTCCAGACTTAATTGTGTATTATGACATGAGAAAGAAGACTTTTACCATCCTTCATCAAGAGGAAGTAGTAACTCACCTTTCTTCAAGTGTAGGCACAGTTGGGCTGCAATCCAATGTTTCAAGCTTCCAACAAAACCTGCAGCTTATTGAAGATTTGCAAAGTTGGAGCGATCTTTCCAAGCTATTTTCTTGTGAAAGGGTCCAAGTTATTTCATATGATGGTGTCTCAATACCTTTAGTGATCCTGTATCCACAGGAAGCACAACGTCATGAAGAATCACCTGGAACCTTATATGCATATGAAGCTTACGGAGACGATCTGGATAAAAGCTGGTGTTCTGATAGGTTAAGTCTACTTTCTTGAGGTTGGGTTCTTGCATCTGCACATTTTAGGTACATTTTGATGACTGCACTTTCCATCATCTTTCAGTTTTTCCTAATTCATCTTATTGACTTCTTGCAACATCTGAAGTTGTGCCTTTTCATTTTATAAATTTGATTATTTTAAAATTGACAACCAGACTGGCATACCTGCAGCTGTGACTGGAGTTACTGCAAGTCTGCAATACATCATCTCTATTCACCAAATCTTACAGTATTAGGAACTGTAATTTTTATTTTTCACCGAAAGAGACAATAGATGCTAGCTTATTGAGATAACAATGTTTCATGTCATGCGAGTTTGCCTGATTCGCTGTTCTGGAATAGGAGAAGTTTCTGATCTGGTGATCCCTATCACAGGGGTAGTCTGTCAGCATTCTGAAAGCTAGCCATTTTTTAGTCTTCAAATTCTAGCTTTTTTTCATCTACAGTGTCTGGAGGTATGAAACTATGATCCACATGGAGTTTGGCTGAGCTGACAACTTCAATGTGGCATGATACTAGCTGCCATTTTGTCTAGCATGCTTCACAATTAAAAAGAGAACAATATAATTGTTTTCACTTATTTTTTTGAGATATTTGTTGTTTACCTATTTATATTAATGCATGTAGATAATCGGACACTTCAACTTATATGCTTCCTATTAATTGTAATTCTTGAACCTAGTCATGTAGGGGTGGAGGGGATCCATCATGGCATATGGCAGGCACCAAAGCTAACAAGATAAATTCAATTCAAGATTTTGCGGCATATGGTATGCATCTCATCAAGGAAGGCTTTGTTACCAAAAGTCGTGTTTGTGCTATAGGCTGCAGTTGTGGTGGTCTGCTGGTTGGTGCAGTCATTAATTCGCTGCAGACTTATTTTCTGCTGCATTTCTCAAGGTAAACCTTTGATCTCATCTGCCTAATGCATCAATACAATTACACAAAAGTATTCTTGGGCAAGTAAATAGATCCATTTAACACTGGGAATTGCTGTCTTTTCTCTTCTCTCCCTTACGCTTATGCTGGAAAATGATTTGGCTGGGTTTTCATATATCAATAACATGCATTTATACTAAAATACAGGTGCCCGACTAGAAGAGCTACTCGCTCTGTAGTGTTAGTCACACTAGATAAGTAGTGTTAGTCACACTAGATAAGCACGCCACCCGCCTGCTGGCCGTTGATATCTGCAATGCAATGTTGGATTCTACTTTACCTCACCATCTTAGACTACGAAGAATTTGGTGACCTTGATATCTCAGTTGAATTTGATGCAATCCATAGTTATTCTCCTTACGACAACTCATCTCCTGGCATGTGTTATCCTCCGGTTCTGGTGACTGCCTCATTTAGTGATAAAAGGTTTTCCCTTACTACATTATACTCTTGAGATGCTTTTAGATACACTTCAGATCATTTGTATTTACTTGTTCCATGTTAACTGTCAGCTCATCCTTTGTCCTATTTCTTCTTCCTTTCAGCTCACTGCACTGTGTCAAGCTTCTTAGTTGTATACTGTTCATTTTCTCGTGATTTCTTGATTTTCTTTTTTACTTGGCAGGGTAGGAGTCTGGGAAGCTGCTAAGTGGGTTTCAAAAGTGAGAGATGTCACATGTCCATCCTGTTCCCATTCTGTTATTCTCAAAACTAATATGCAAAGTGGTCATTTCTGTGAGGGTGGAAGCCTTATGCATTGCGAAGAGACAGCCTTCGAGTATGCACTTCTCATGAAGGACGTGGGGATGGATGGCATAGCTGTGAAGTGGTGAGCCTATGCTCAAGGCTTTTCATGCAGCATGAGTTTGTGGTGACACATGAAAGTAGAAACTGATATCATTACCTATTATGGTAAGATCTGTCATCATACGGTGGATCAGATTGATCACAGTCCACATAATTGTCCGTTGAAAAGCCTCTAATTTGTGGGTTCCTGCATTGCAGATTGTGAACTTGTGCTGTCAGAATAACACAGATGGATGTTTTATCAAGGGACCAACTGCTCTCCATTAATTAAGGTCAGTGGCCAGGAATCCTTGACATAGTAGCATTAGTACAAATCTTTTTTCATTTTGAAAAAAGAGTACAAATCTTTCTAGAACAATAGAACATGTGGTATCTAGCATCCTGATTGTCTAACAGTTCTCAGCTATAAATGATCTGGTTATATATTACTGTTTGTATCAAGCCAGTCTTTTCTCCGTAGGAGATCAATCATCGTGAATTATGATCAATTTGGCTCTAACATGATATATCATGCTAGTTGAGATGCTAATGGTGCTAAAAATGGAGCTATTAATCAAATAATACTTATAACTCAGGTATCACGTTAGTGATGTTGCTTTTCTTATTTTTAGTTCCTACAAATGAGATTGTATGTTTTTAGGCCTCCTTAAATTATCAGCTTGCATGTAACACTCATGTATAGATTTTTAAACATTTTTTTAGTCCTTGTTTCTGTGAAACATACAGCCAATGCAATAATAAAAAGCAAGTGATGACTTGTTAAAACGTATTGAGCACATTTCTCTGAGCATATTCTAGTTTAACATTCGGCTTTCCATAGTGATGTAATTATTTAATTAGGCTTGTAGTGCACGGTGCATTTTCCAATAAGTACCAGTTGGTGCATGTGGGTCCGTGATATAAACTACTGTCATAGCTACAAGATTCTAACACTTAACAAATCTCAAGGCCTAAATTGTTTTTTTAGTGGTAGCAGTAGGGAAGACCCCTACACACACACATATATATATATATATATATGTGTGTGTGTGTGTGTGTATAAGAAAAAGGAAAAAGTTATGTACAAAGGTTAAAAGGTTAAAGGTTTTAATGGAAAATTACAATCTCAAGATGAGATAGACATCTAGAAAGAGTCTCTAGCCAAATTAATAATTGTTGTTTATGCTGCTCTTTCACACGGTGCACATGCAGTGTGAGCTCATTCTTAAAAAGTCTTTTCCAGTTCAATAAGCTTGAGTCAATATTCTGGAATATCCAATCGTTTCGTTGCTTCCATATTTCCCAAGCTTCAATAGTAATAATTTCCGTGTAAAAGATAGAATCAAAGTTGTTCTTCAAACGTTCAACCTTTAAGACAATATCCTGTGTATTATCCCATAGCATCCCAATAATATTCCAGCATTCGACACTGAAGGAGCAATTGAAGATTAGATGATGTGCTGTCTCCACATGTTGATCATTGCTTAGTACATAAAAAGGTCATCACCTATTTGAAAATATTTTCTATTAAGCATATCTTTAGTGTTCAATCTATCCAAAATCAATAACCAAGCGAACACTTTGAGCTTCATCACACATTTACTTTGCCAGATCCACTTAAAGGGTTTTGGTACCACCATTGTATGAAACGAATATTGATAGAACTTTTGTTACTGGTAAATATGCGTATTCCAAATGTATGTCCAAGCATCCGAGCAATTATTCAGGGGTAAGAACATTTGGATATCACCAATTAGCATATTGAACTCATGAAAAGCATCATTAGAGAGCGGTAGATTGAAGTTATATCTTATGCCTGGGTTGTTTAAAAATTGTGATACCGAGCTCTCTTTCTTTTTGGCAAAAGTATATAAAGCTGGAAATCTCAGGCAATAAATTTTGTGATTCCAAATATCTGTCCAAAATAATGCTGATGTTCCTGTTCTCACTGAAACCATAGCAATACCTCTATAAGAATTGATGTATTTCAAAATATCTCTCCACCAGAAAGATCCTTGTATTCTTGAACAGTGAGGGATTTTATCCCTATAATAGGTGGACCAAATCAAATTTACCCATGGAAGATCATGTCTGTTGTAAAATTTGTGGAGGTTTTTCAATAGAAGAAACTCATTCTGAGTTTGGAGTTTAATAACACCTAGACCTCCTTTGTTCTTTGGTCGACAAACCAATTCCCAAGCTGCTAGATTTCCTCCCTTTTTGTTGAGATCCGAGCCGCGCCATAGACAATGTTTTCTTTCTCTATCAATATTATTGATCACCGTTTCTGGTATTCTCAGCGAGCACATGTAGTAGGTGGGAAGGGCTGATAGAATTGAGTTAGTCATTTGCAGTCGGCCACCATAGGATAAGTAGGATGCACAACTTGATAATCTTCTCTCAATTATGTCTATTAATGGTGAGAAATCTTTTATTCTTGGTCTTGTAGTCCCCAAAGGTAAGCCCAGATAAGTAAAAGGCATGGATCCAACTTGGCATCCAAAAGTTTGAGCTAGAATTGATAATTTCCTTTCATGGACATTGATTGGTACCAAAAATGATTTGTGGTAATTTACCTTCAATCCCGTAGAGGTATGGAAAGAATTTAGAATTGCTTTCAAGCATAATAGTTGTCTAGCATCGGTCTCCATAATTATTAAAGTGTCATCAGTATACTGTATAATGGGGAAGTTACTATCCATTGAGGATGGAATTGGTTGAGAGAAAACTCCCCTTTGGTGAGCCTGGTTCATTATTGATTGTAAAAGATCAGCTGCCAATACAAAAAGGAGGGGGGATAATGGGTTACCTTGTCTAACTCCTCGTTTACATTGGAACTGCTTGCCTGGGACTCCATTTAGAAGAACTTTAGATGTACCTGAGTTGAGTAAAGTTTTTATCCAATTAATCCATCTTTTAGGGAAACCCTTTCTTTGCATTACTTCAATAATGACAGTATGCTCCACAGTATCAAAAGCCTTTTCAAAGTCTAACTTGAGGATTAGAATGGTGTATGTACTCAAAAGCAGAGGCGAAGGTAGGGGGGCTTGGTGGGGCTCCAGCCCCCCTGGCCCACCACAAGACCCCCCAAGTATGCTACATTGAGAGAGAAGTGTTTTCAAAAATAAATATGGAAGATATCTTACAACATTTTCAGAACATGAAAACTCGTAAATGTCAACTATCATCTCTTTTGAAGCAATGAAAGGTAATATTTTCTCCTTGCATATTTACATACTAATATTATATTACATGCATTTAAATTTCAACTATAATATGTCGGCTTGGTAGTTTTTAATATTTAGTACATGTACTTGTGTTCAGCCTCCCCTCTTGAATGAATTTTGGCTCCGCCACTGCTCAAAAGCCCACGCTAGACAATCTTGTATTGTTCTATTTCTAATGAATCCATATTGGTTTTTGTGGACTAGCTGAAGAATTATTTTTTGTAGACGGTCTGCAAGTAACTTTGTCAAAATCTTGAGAGAGGAATTTAGCAATGAAATAGGTCGATAATCATTGACCCCCTTTGGAGATGACCTTTTTGGCACTAGAGTAATAAGAGAATTATTGATGCTCTGTAGCTGAATTTTATTGTCATAGAATTTTGCGCTAAGACAGTAGAAATACGCTTTAATAATGTTCGAGCACCTTTTTATGAAGTGACCATTAAAACCGTCTGTCCTCAGGGCTTTATCAATAGGCATATCTTTTACCGGGTTATCGATTTCTTCATGAGAATCGTGTGGCGAGGATATCAAGGCCCTGTACAGGATTGATCAAATCTTGTAAGTTAAAAAGCATTGTTCAATTCGAGTTGTCCTTGTTTTGGTCATGCGAGCTCAGTTATGATGTAATTGCATGGGTTTGCTTATATCCATATCCTTCTTTCAGTCCACAGTGCTGCAAAATCATGCTCTATTCATTTGTTGATGTGGTTGTGTACCACTTTTGAGTGCTGGGCTAACTTGCCTAAAAAGAAATGCTGTGCTACAGGTGTTCTAGCCAACCGCTCGAAAACTAAATCAAAATACATGCAAAATACTACAAAATCATAGTATTAATCAAACTATGAATTTTTTTTGTTATTGAGCTCTTATTTTCATAGTCCATCTTGATCTCAACATTTTTTTAGGCCACTACATATTTATTTTCCAGAAACAATCCGTCTCGATATAAGATCTTTCACTCTTTCTGCATCTGCAATCATGTAGTACGTGATAGGGAATATTATTGAGATTCATCCTTGATGAAAATTTAACAGAAAAATGGGAGGGACTACTAGGCTAGGCGTGCTTCTCCATGGGCTCCACCATGGGTGCGCTGGTTGATGCTCCAATTCAATCACGACTCTTGTTTGGAGAATGCCATGAATGGCCTCTTATTGCTTCTAGTTGTTTAGTGCCGATCTACTCCGTGCTTCACTTGATTTCATGATTTGTCATGCACTCATGATTGACACATTTGATTTGACAATTCTAAAGGACACGGAACTTTTTTAGATTGGATATGGAACAAATCGTGTCGTTGGTTGCATAACTTTGTGACGGGGATAAGCTACTTTGCTTCTAGTGTGCGCTTGCTTCCAGCTAGGCCTGGCAAAAAAAAAAAAAAGAAACAAAAGAGCTTGTTAGTCTCAAATAAAAATTTATTCGATTACAGCTTAATAGAAATGAGTCTATTTTAAACGAAAAAAGTTAACAAGGCTCAGTTCGACAGTGACTCGTTAGCTCGAATTTGAAATAACCACTTCAATTTTAAATAAAATGATTTTATGTTGAAATATATCAATTTTGAAAGAAACTCGATAATAGCTTACTAAGGCCCTGTTTGGTGTGGCAGTAACTTTTTTTAGAAGTAGCTTTTGGCTAAGCTGTATGGTTGAGGGTCATATGGCTAAACGACTGGGCTGAAGAGGTTTGGTATTTAGTAGCCTGTTCTTTAGGTGTGAGGGGTGGGGATCGGGAATGGGGGGTGAGAGAGGTAGGGTTTGGGATTTTATGTTGTAAATATGCGCAATATTTTTGTTTCAGATTTTATATTGAGGCAAATATAACAAAAGACTAAAGATGCATAAAACAACAGGTAACACATTATACTTCAGAATATGCTCAAGAATTGTATATTAACGAAATCGATCTATCACACGAACGACTTACAATTGGGCTTGCTGAAGAATAGGAAGCAGTGCAGCGCAGACGCGGTCGTGGAAGTAGTCGACGTCGAGGAAGAAGTAGAGCGGTCGCGCTGATGCGCTGCCCAGAAACCTTATTGTCGCCCCCGTGCAGGTGAACTATGCGGCAATGGTTCGAAGATACCGCTCACCCTCCTTCACGGTGCACGCCGAGGAGGAAGGTCGGCGAGGTTCAATAGCTTAACACAACAGTACAACAATTCAGATATTATGAGGAAGAATGGAGGATGAATTTAGTATCTCTGTCCTGGACGTTTCCATGAGTTTTTTATACAAGCACACCAGTAACTGACAATATAATGACAGTTGAATGTGGTAACTGACTGCATAATGACACCGAATTAAAATAGATGTTTAAATCACATTTAAATAGATTGAATGGCGAGATAATTGCAAGGTTCAGCAAAACAAAAGGTGAATTCAAAGTGCCAGGAGACACGTTGTAAGTCACAAGTCACGCGAATCTTCACGTGAATGCACGCGCGTTCGTGTGTGTGTTTAGTCATTGTCCACTCTATGCTATTCTCATGCCAAGTGTAATTAATCAAGAGGTGACAAAGACTCCACCTTTAAGTTGCCTTTCCTCCACTTGGCTAGACAATATGGTACTAAATCATGCATGCTTTGGAATTAAAGGAAATGGGCCACCCAATAGGCCAATTTCTAACATTTTATACTTGGTAGGAGAGTAATTTTCATCAACTCCAGTAGCAAAGTCAAATCCATAACCCATCGAAGCTGTGGGAAACTACCCTTAATTAGCTTTCGGTTTTCAGCTTTTCCTAGTACAAACGGACTCTAGCTTTTTGCTTTCAACTACAGAAAAACTAGCTGTTTGGGACAGCTTTCGGCTTCTAGAGGGGAGAAGCTCAAGCTTAAGCCATCTCATACAAAGCCTAAACTTGATAGCCAGCCCTACTTCCAGCTCCAGGGTGCAGTGTCATGGTATTGTAGACCACCGTTTTTGCTTGGTGAAGACGCCGTGTTGGTCTCTACCGTTCCAGGTCTTTTGATGTGACTAGTTAAGTGTACATGTGATACAACGAAAAATAATAATTAAATGCAATGTAGTGGTAAAGCGTTAAGTTTGCTGACTTGTTTAAAGAACAATAAATCCATATATATTATGATGAAGGTTGTGTTCTACAGAGTTTATTGCAAGTCATAGGAACTCTTAAAAAGTCTATTGAATTACACTTCAAAAGGTCTACGGAATTACAAATAAGCAATAACATGAAAGAAATACTAATTTTAGTAGATGTGTGTTTGATGTAAAAAACCTATCAAAGTGGTCCAAATAGCAGTCTAGTGAACAGTGAGGTTAGATGACCTATTGCGTTCACAAATAAGCAATAACATGAAAGAAATACTAATTTTAGTAGATGTGTATTTGATGTAAAAAAACCTGTCAAAGTGGTCCAAAGAGCAGTCTAGTGAACAGTGAGGTTAGATGACCTGTGCTTGAACGCAATGATGGTGTAAGTATTTTATTTATATCAAGATGACTACAAATAAATAATTTAATTACGTATCCAGGCATTTGGATGTAACATTGTAGCTACAACACTCATTTCTACATCTATTTCCAGTTTTTCAAAATCCAATGCAAGGTGTGCATTAGTAGCATACATGTTCATTTGTTCACCACTGGATACCGTGTGAATTTCATCATAAAGACAAATCTCCAGGAAATTACCCCTGAATTAACTGCCTTTGACTTATTTGTTTAGGAATTTCGACAGACCTCCAGAAAATTACCAGATGATCAAGCAGAACCATCTTGAGCGGGCGACCCACAACTTGTGGGAATTGCATGGCTTTGACTTATTTGTTTAGGAATTTCGACAAATCTCCAGAAAATTACCTAAATGGGTGACCTACAACTCACCGGGACCTGACTTCCACGCGCACCAACATGCGCATCTCTCTCCATACCTTCGGAACAAGCATGAAGGTGCCTCCTTTTACATATGCTTACCTCCAAGGATTTCTGATGATGGAGCAATTGGCAGTGGTCTAAGGTTGCTAGGTCCTGCACCTTAACGGTTTACTACACCAGACTATTGCAGTTAAGATGTTTCAGTTCACAGCTCTGGATCAAAAGAAAAGAAAAAGACGTAGGACACAAATCATAACAAAATTAATTTACACATGGAATTGAGCAAGAATCAAAGGTGCAAACATCAAGTGAAACAATAAGCATGAGTGATCGGAGCCCCCATACTACTTATCAGTTGATCAATTAAGTCCCAGAATTAAGGCAGTGAACCAGCTTCTAGGGAATTGTGCGCAGTTATCTTGAAGCTGCGAACCATTAAAATTGAAAATGAAATAGTTGCTGTGAAGAGAGGAACAATGGTGTAAATGTGGTGCTCACCTACGTGCTAACACTACTACGTAAAATCTCATCACAAACAGCTCACAAACCTCATCACTGACGGTTTTATGAACCGTCTGTAAACCTATGTCAGCGATAAGGAGGCACATCACAGTCGGTTTTCGAACCGTCAGTAAAAACTAACATCAGAGATGGTTTTATCCTAGAACTGTCACAGACGATTCATAGATAGAACCATATCTGATGATAAGTAATCACAGACGATTTATAATTAGAACCGTCTGTGATATGAGCTTATCACAGACGGTTTTTAAAATATGTTTTTCCCCTAACTCTCCTAGCAGAACTTCCATAATTAGTATCTGTTGTTCGAAATTTTATTCTCCTTAGATATTTATGCAACGACATTTACAAGAGACAACCAGTTATAGATTTTACAATTGAATATCAAAACATCCTAGATACATGGAGGCAACAGCTTGTCTGATGAGGAGGGTCTTAAAATATGAACATTTGTAGCACTTTCATCACCTTTCTTATTCTAATGTTGATGGATTTCAACGCAAAATCCAATTATATGAACAGTTCGTCCTGAAAGTTTATGCTCTAATTTATTTTTCATTTCATCCTCATCCCCGAATGAGAATACCATATGCAGCCCATTTTCATCCTCATCCTCGAGTGAAAATGGGCTACGTATGGTATTCTCATTCAGGGGTGAGGATAAAATGAAAAATAAATCAGAGAATGAACTTTCAAGACGAACTGTTGATGGAATTGGTTTTTGCGTTGGAATCCATCAACATTAGAATAACAAGGTGATGAAAGTGCTACAAATGTTCATATTTTAAGACCCCTCCTCATTAGACAAGCTGTTGCCTCAATACATCTAGGATGTTTTGATATTCAATTGTAAAATCTATAACTAGTTGTGTCTTGTAAATGTCGTTGCAGAAATATCTAAAGAGAAGAAAATTTCGAACAACAGATACTAATCATAGAAGTTCTGTCAAGAGAGATAGGGAAAAAACATTATTTCATAGTTAAGACAAGATGATCTTACCACAAATAGGATAACGAAATATTTCATAGTTCAGGTGACAATACATCAACAGAATATGATATATACCACAAATATCAACAAGTGTTCAGCTATAAACCACATTATTTTATAGTTTTTCATATCTTACATCATATGTGCCATAGCTTCCGCAATAAAGACTTCTCGATTCTCTCTGAAGTTTCATAACTCCAGTATAGTGTCGATTTATTTGACATCAATAAGCGATTGATCTTTAATCATCTCTTAATCTCTACTGTTCAGGAGATGTTGATTGTGGTTTGTGGATGCAGATATTGACAAGGTAGACAGCTAATTAATAATTCTAGCTTCATGATTGCAGCAATCGTTCTGCAAAAAGTCTCCTAAGAAAAGATGGTGAACATATCATGAGGTGTATAATCACTTGTGAATGTTACTACGGCAAGATTTAAAAAACACTCGAAATAAACATGATCACATAAGATAGCTTTTATTTTCGGTTGTTCAGGAAGGCTGGTTGTTGCTGATACTACACTCCGATTTTCTTTTTCTTTTTTTTTTCGTTTTCATTCTCTCCAAGTATGCTAAGATAAATAAATGACAAGAATAAGACACGATTGACAAGAATAAGATGTCAAAAACAATAGTTACACCATGAAAAGATGCCGGCACTATAAGCCGTGTCAAATTCCTAGCTAAGACAAGATACAAAACTGTATAATTTGATATCTCATTTTCTTCCAACTAGTAGGTGACTAACTTGCAAATGTGCAGGCTAACAATCTGAGGTAACAAACGTATCTAATTGCAACAACAAACTGTGAACTCAACATCCATGAAATTAGCTATCAATAACAGTACATACATTTACATATAGGGGTTCATACACAACTCATCGACGGGCCGAGAGGAGGAGGTAGCCGACGGGGAAGGTGCTTGCGGAGAAGGAGGTAGCCGACGGGGAGGAGAAGGTGCTCACGGAGGTAGCCGATCGAGGAGGAGGTCGTGGGGGAGGAGGATTGCCAGGGCGCTAGGGTTTGCGAGAGACGAAACGCATGAATCTGCACTACGAACCACAATCAACATATCTCCTAAACAGTTATATAGGGGTCTGAGCTCATATCACAGACGGTTTCTAGTTAGAATCGTCTGTGATATGAAATTATCACTGTGATATAATAATAGACGGTTTTTAAAGAAAATCGTTTGTGATTGTCTTACTGACAGTTTCACTATAGAACCGTCAGTGATGTTCTTTATCATAGACGATTTTTCCCAAACGTCTGTGTTGAGGCGTTTAATATAATCTTTTTGTAGCAGTGTGAATGAACAAGGTGCAAATGTTAACTCGGTAATACTCACTCGTCTCAAATAGCACGTCACTACTTTCTTTGGACGCTGGAAGCCTGGAACAAAAAATATATGCACCGCTTGAAAGTCGGAGCAGAAATCAGTTAAGATTTGGAACAGAAATCTGGAAGATAAAATATATACAACAATGAGCTGGATCCACATCGACCGATGGCAAGCTTCCTCCGCTGATCGGCGTGATCGAGTGACTGGAGAAGCAACAAGTCAAGCAAAGGGTGGACTCAACGCCTCAACGGTGGTTCAAGGAAGGCTGGCGCACATCCTACTGCCGATAACATCGTGGGTATTTCCTAGCACATTCAGCTAGCAGGCGGCGGCGGGCAAGCGTGAGCGGTGTGCTGGCGGTGGGTGTGCGAGTCGACGGCTGGCAGCAATGCTGAGGGGACGGGCTGCAAGTGCTGAGGAGGAGGCGGGCACCGGGTTGCAGGGACGTGCGGCAGGGTGCAGGGGCCGATGGGGCGGTGGGCGTGAGAGCTGGCTATGGGTGTTGTTGCAACGGGCTGCAGGGGCCAAGCCAGCGGCGGACATTGGGCTGCAGGGGCGTGCGCCGACTGAACGGCGAGCGGTGGGCGGAGAGGGCATTTGACAAGCCGGTGAGCACCCCTAACATGTGATCCTAGGTCCACTACCGACACAAGTTCGATGGCGAGGTTGGTGCATGCATCAGTTTGGACGGAGCAGGCTTTCAAATTTCGTTTTCAAACCATATCTCGGAGGAGACAGAAATCTAAAAAGCAAAATTCAAATCTAGAATTTTTTGGGCCGAGATTTTTGAGATTTCAGCCAAAATTGCTGAAATTTGGGCAAATTTCTACCGAGTGAAAAATAGTTCGAACCACGTTAAATTTTTTTGAAAATGTTTGTGGATAGTCCTGACATATCACTAATGTTCCTATAAAATTTTTAGATGATGATCAAGCCTAAGGAATTTTCAAAAATTCTGACAGTGCTACTGTCCCGATAAAAGCCTTACCTGCAAATTTCAACCGAATGAAAATTTGTTTAAAACATGTTAGAAAATTTTCAAAAAAAATTTGGATGGTTCTGATGCATCACTAATATTCTCATAAAATTTTAGATGATGATCAAGCCTAAGGAATTTTCAGAAATTCTGACAGTGCTACTGTCTTGATAAAAACCTTACCTACAAATTTCAATATAATGAAAAATGGTTCAAACCATGTTAGAAATTTTTGAATTTTTTTATGATCCTAATGCATCAATAATATTCTCATAAAATTTTTAGATAATGATTAAGCCTGAGTAATTTTTAAAAATTCTAGCAGTGCTATTCTCTTGATAAAAGCCTTACTAGCAAATTTCAACTGAATAAAAAATGGTTCAAACGATGTTAGAAAATTTTGAAAACTTTTGTAGATTTTCATTACACATCAATAATTTTCTTATAAAATTTTTAGATGACAACAAAGCTTGACTAATTTACAAAAATTCTGGCAGTGCTACTATCCTGACAAAAGCCTGGCTTAGTACATGTATTGCTTCTATAGGTTTGATTCAGCTAACAAAAAAGGTTTATAATATTTGATATTTTTATAGAAGTGTTATGAGGCAATCATTAAGATATCCTAAAAATTTTGGATAATGATCACACTCGAGAAAATTTATAAAATTCTAAGACTGTTACTGTCTTATTTATGTTCCTTCTGTTTTTTATTTTTCAAATATAACAAATGAAGTTCAATTATTTTGGAAATTTTTTGTATGATGCTAGACTACTAAAGATGGTACCATAATTTTTTTTCAGAGTATGATCAAGCTTGCACAGTTTTATGAAAATCTGATAATGCTTTTATTAATTTTATAAAACATTTCAATTTTTCAATTTTTCCAAAATTTTTCATGGAAGATGACATTCTTAAGGGGTATTGAGCCAAATCCGACCAAATCCAATCCAAAAAAGTTGAAATCGGTAAAAATTACAGAGATTTCGGTGAAATGTGCCTAAAATGCTGTAGCAATTTGATTTTTTAAAACAAATTATTCGACCAGGATTTGGAGTCTCGTCCCTGGGTGAAATTTTTGAAATTTCACCAAGATTTTGAACCTTGGGACGGAGAGCCTGACCTAGAAGCGATCCGTGCGCACTGGGATGTTGTCGTTGCAAACCAAGCATGGGCTGGGCATTTGTTCAAGCTTTTCATGCGCATACAAACCACAGTCTCCAACAGGGTTCACAAAATCGAATTCGAGAAAACCGTTCAAAATTCAAAATTTCAAAATATCGAGTCGAAAATCGTAGAAACTGAAGGGTTAACAATTCAAAAAATTTGATAAAGAATTCAAAAAAATAGAAAATCGACCGTTTTTCACCGAAAATAGACCGATCAATTGGTGGATGCTGACCACTACAGCGTTGCCATACGATTTTGACCTAAAATCGGTCGATTTGATCAAAAACTTGTCGGTTTTAACCAAAAATTGATCGGTTTTACGTCGCATAATTTGTTTTGAAATTTTTTAATTAGACTGGTTTACCGACTGGTTTTGTATATCGAACCAGCTCAGTAAGATCAAAAACTGCAGTTTTCGAGCGGTTTTGCTAACCCTGGTCTCACTCACCAGCACCAGCAGCTCAAGAAGTCGAGAAAATCCAAACCGGGCAGTCAACATGAGCGCTGTGATCCTGGAGGCTCCACGGTGCACTCCTTCGCAGCGGACGAGGCCGCCTTCGCACGCAACGATGACATACGCTTTACCGCACTTAACATCAATGGCGACGGCGCCCTCTCCCGTGATGAGCTCCACCACGCGCTCGAGTCCTTTCGCCTCCTCGATGGCGTCGGCTTCCTATCTATCGTAACATCCTAATTTTTGCATTTTATGGATTTAATATGTATTTTATATTTTTATGAAATTTCTAGAATTTATTTGAATTAAGCCTCTTGTTAAAAGTTAATTTAAAATTTGGAAAGTTTAAGTAAAGTTTTGCTGGAAATATTTTATTTAAGTTCTAAATGCCCTAAAATATTTTCTAGAGTTTGTTTTGGAATTTTTCGGGTATTTTTGCTATTTTATGTGGCTTTATTGAATTTTGGAATTATTTTAATTTGGAAATGTATTAAAAAGTCTTTCGAATAGTAACGGGCCAGACCCAGCTGGGCCCAGCCCATTTTCCCTGCCACCAGCCCAACCCAGTCCCGCACTGGCCCACCTCGCCAAAACCCTAGATCGTGGACCGTCGGATCCGATCCAACGGTTGCCGTTCATCCGCGTCGCCCTTGCTTCTGTGCCGTTCGATCTTGCCTGCACAGACGCTTGTGATGCTGCCACGTCGCCAAGCCATATCGTCGCCGAATTCCGCCGCCGCCGCATAATCCTCCGCGAAAATCGCAACGAACACGAAAGGCAAGGGTGCTATATATTGTGCCGCATAGTTTTCGTGATCATCGTCACATGCTGCGCGTTTTGCCTCAAGTTTCGTCGCTCGTGCTGCAGCTGTCGTGAAGAACGAGCTCACTGGAGGTTGCAAGGCCGCCACCGCCGTTTTCGTCCTCATCGTCCACCACATCTCTGTCGTCGTCGTGGTCACCTTCGTGTTTCCCACGATGAGCTCGTTCAAACCCGCTAGATAATGTCACCAGAGAAGCCTTGGAACGCCATTGGCGTGGTCATCGTCTTCGCTACCAGTGAGATTCCCACCGCCGTGCCATGAACGTCGTCGTCGAGTTCGATAGCCGTCGGATCTGTAATGCTGCCACATCTGTCATGCCATTTTGCCTGCCCGTAGTCAACCTCAGCCATAGGATCTAGATCGGGTGGCTAGGATCATGCCACGCGTCAAGGCCACGATAGCCCTAGCGTCACCGCGCCTTAGCCATCGGATCTGTAGCGTTCGCCTCAGATCTTGCCGCGTATCATCGCCCGCAGCTCACCGCGTGTCCGAGTCTCATCGCTTTCCTTGGCCATCTGATCTGTCGTGGACGGCAAGATGCTGGCCAAGTGTCGCGATCGCGGTTAGCCAGAGTCGATCTCCTTCGGTGGATCTCAGCCGTTCGGTCCAGATGGAGCCAGTTGTCGAGCCCGTAGTAGCCCACGTGTCTTGCTCGGGTCACGCCACGTGTTGCTGCTGACGTCATCCCTTGCGTTAGCCGGTGCACCAGCACAGTACTGCTGGTCCACAGTGGACCAGGACCGGCCGTGGATTGGGTTCATGCGCCGGTACACATGTCAACATGTGGTTGCGCCATGGGTCTGCTAACGTCATAAAGCGAATTTTCAATAGAAAAATAATTCATTTAATTCGGGTTTTTCTATTGCCTGATTTATTCTTTTATTTCAAACTTTGAAAAGCTCGTTCTCCCTCATACAAACTCCGATTGAGGTGATTACAGTTTCTCAAAATTTGTAAAATTGAGCTCTATTTAATGGTGAATTTTATTTAATTTTTGGAGTTGATTTTACTCTCTGTTTTTGTATTTATTGCTTTATTATTCGTTTCGTGTAGACGTCGAAGTACCCGAGGTGTACATAAGTGAGGAGCCAACCCAAGAACAAGGTCCAGAGCAGGATCAAGGCTATTTGAAGGCAAGTTATGCTTTGATCATGTTGAATCCATGATTTAATAGTTATATTGTTTTAAACTATTGCATGCTAATTCAATATATACCGTGTTCAATTAATTTGGGATTAGCTATCCATACAATTTGAGTTATGTCTACCTTGTCATTTGTATGTCATATTTCATTTGTCACCTTAGTATGATTCTTTATTAATTGGTAGCTATTAATTGCCAATATGGGTTTGCTAGAATGTGAATAGTTTGTTTAGCCATGCAATGAGTTATTAATATCATTTTATGTGAAAAGGTTAATCTTACTTAACGAAATATGGAACATGTTTATTAATTTGTGTGTCAGGTGTTGTCACACAATGTTGTTGATAGCACGTGGTGCATGGTAAAACAACTGAGGTAGTAAAATAATTTAGACTGAGGTAGGTGGCAAGAGTTGTGATTTCATGGTAGACCAATGTGGCATTTGGATGATCGCATTTTTTTATAATAGTAATGGATGATATATTGGTAATAGTGATTTTTTTGTTAATCTTGTTTTGATCAATTAAGGACTTAACCTTGCAAGTATTTGAACTAAGTCATTAATACAACCACATGTCTGCTATGGACCAGACCTAACTGATTAATTTGTTATGTCTAGGCTTTGGTACTATCGTGATGGTGTGAATTCCGGGTGTACGGGCAGACTCACATGGCGCAAGAGAGGGGTCCTGAATGTGGTAACCAGTCTCATCAGTGTTGAAACCTCAGCGGGCAGTACTTGATTTAGACAGGACATTGGAAAGGCTTTGTTATGATCACTCGTCTTTGTGATGTATGATTGTATCTTATGGGTAAAGTGTATAACCTCTGTAGAGTGTTAAATATATTCGAATAGCCATACTCGTGGTATTGAGCAATGCTCGGTAATTATAATCAAGGGTTAGATTTTTGATAAAATAAACTTGTGAATGGAGATTGTATGCTTATGGAAGTATAAAATATGTTTAAGGTTGTGAGTCGGTTTATTTGGGAAGTAATTGAGAAATTTATTATTGTTATTATTTATTTTACTGTCATTTCAATCTATTTATACTATTCTTTTATAAATGCTGCTTTATTGCAAAATAACTAATTCAGTCATTCATTTGGAATAAGCCATGCATATAGTATATTAGACTTGCATTATGTGCATAACTTGTTGAGTGCTTTATATACTCACCCCTTGTAACAACAAATCATCAGTTAGAGAGGAGGCTACACTTGCTTACAAGGAGGAGTTCCAAGAGGAGAAGATTGATTAGGATGCGAACCTTGTCAGTTACCTGTGGCAAATTGAAGGGTTGCTATAAATAAATTATTTCTGCTGTAGTTTCATTTATTTCTTAGAATTAACCATATGTGGTGTAATCATATAAAGTGGACCTTAAGGTCATTTAATAGTTATATTAATTTGATAAAGTTTTTATTTAGGATTTCATTGTGTATGATTGTGATATTCATCAATGTTGAGCCTGTGTGCACTAGCGTAATTCTGGACTAGTGCAGAATACACAGAGGGTCCAAATTTGCATATTCGGGTCCCGACATCTGTCGAGTCGTCCCCGCTCCCCGCTTGAGTTCTAAGATGTGCCGCATCATGGTGGTGGGGCGCGGGGGAGATTGGTGCAACGAGGTGAGTATACGTAGGAGTTGGGCCGTGCAGGCATAGAACGGACTCAACAAGCTTTGGGTCGTGTCATGTCGGCCCGATTTGTCTCCGACGAGGTCCAGGCACAGCCCAGTACACATCATGTCGTTGCTGTGCCCTGTCGACCCAGGCCTTGTCCTGTTGGCCTATGGACATCATCGTCGGTCCTCCATAGGAGGCATTAAGGACGAGGAGTGAGCGTTGACAGCCAACAATGATCTAGTACACATAATTATTTAGAAAAAAAGAACTAAATTTTATTTATTTGTTGGGCATAAATACAAAGTTAATACCTCGTTAAAAACCTTACACCCCAAAGTAGGATTTCCTTGGTAAGAAAATAGTACAATAATAATATACATACATACTAGCTACTCCCCAATATTGAGATCTTTCATATGTTCCAGATCAACATATGACTGATGTGGTGGCGTCGATGGCTGTATGAGGCAAACGGGAAGATGATTGTGCATGGCGTCATGGGTGCACTCAACGAGCAGCACGCCGGAGCGTGGACTCGGTGTCGGTGAGTATGCACTATCCAGTCTTTATTCTCCACATTTTGGCATCTCTATTGTCTCCCCTTTCTTTGCATACGAGGACCGCAACGGCACCAGCCATAGAATGAGTCACAACATGCCGTATTGTCGCGGCAGGGCACCCTACCGTGTGCTGTCGTGCCCTGCCATGTGATGTGCCCACTTCAAGCCCATCTAGCCTATTTCGTGCCGTGCTGGCCCAAGCACGATCCATGCAGGCACGTTGTGCCGTGTCGTCTATCGTGCCCAACTGTGAGGCCTGATATAACCTTGTCATTCGTGCCGTGCTGTGCCATAGATCAGCTTAAAAAAGCTCGGTCTAGTGCCCACATCTAGAGAGGAGTAGGGGAGGGTAGAAGAGAGAAAGAAAGAACGGCTTTAACATAAGCTTTTTTTCTAAGGAGTAAAGATTATTGAGGCTACTCTGCTCGTAACCGTTGGGGCAACTTGGGGGTAAGTATCTGAATATATCTTTTGGTAACAGTTACAACGTTGGTACATCTTATCCGTAGCAACCAATTGTTTCACTGTGATTTAGCTCCAACCGGTTGCTATTGTCTACCTTGGTTTCCTGAATGTCCATTAGGATTAGGGGGGAAGACCGGAGTAGGTATTTTGTACATTTCATTATATCTACAACTTATATTTACACCATTCAATGCAATTTAAAATTTAAAATGAGTAGAGAAGGGAAAAAGGTACTTCTAAAGTATTTCTATGCACAAATCTCAATGCACGTTAATGATGTAGATATGAGCTACGTTCACAATAGGATGTATATCCTCCTTTCCGGGGAAGACTGCTGCAATAGAGTTCGATTGAATGTTTCATTACCTAACTGGACAGGTTGATTTGAGAGCCATCCAATTCGTAATCTGTAGTTGGTAGAGGAAATCGAAAGCTGTCTGATCATACCACGGATGAGATCTAGGTAGGTTTTTCGAAACGCCAATCTCTCTCTTCGATCTCAGATGGTGATGTGCAATGTAACATCTGTTAAAGCTGATGTTCACGTTGATAAAATATTGACAATTTGTTAACCAACCACACGTTTGCTGATTCTTCTCAAGGTTACCAAAATTTAACAAACAAAGTTTGGTAATGACTTTTTTCAAACCAGTGTCACTTAAATCAGTGGCAGCAGGCAGAGCCAGGATTTATGTAAGCCTCGAGTCAGAAATAAGCGACTATTACTATTGATTCACAATTTACTATCCAGTTATCAGTGCATAACCAAAACTACCATTCACAATTCAAAAAACAGAATTGATGATGACTTGATGTGATTTGTGATTCAGTGCATAACCAAAGCTACTAGTATAGTGCCATGTCTTTCGGTTTCCTTTTTCTAGCACGTAATATATGGTCTTTTCCTTTTTTAGAACGTTTGTTTTCTTTTCCTTAATTCCAGGATATTTGTTTCCTTTTCCTTGAGATGATGCTGGAGGTGGGGGGAGATCTGTTGTGGGCCACAGGGATGAGTTAGACACATTAAACAATGGCCATCGGATGTGGGTGAGTAAAGCTGAGGAAAGATCTGAGAGGTTAATTTTGATGGAGTCAAGTTTCTGGGGATGTTTCGCTGGATGCATGAAAGTTGGGCCATCTTTAATGGGGTGTATTATTTGGGGTGGACGTAGAAAAGAATGCTTAGGTGTATTATAAAGGGGTATAGATTAAGCTACCATTCACAATTCAGTGCATAACCAAAGCTACCATTCACAATTCACACAACCATTCACAATTCACAACGGATGAAAGGAACAAAAATCATCACCTTGCGGCTTGCGTGCTAAAGGAGGTCCATTGTCAGCACTCAGCAGTTGATTTACAATTTACAATCCAGTGATTCAGTGCATAACCAAAGCTACCATTCACAATTCAAAAAACGAAATTGATGATGACTTGATGTGATTTGTGATTCAGTGCATAACCAAAGCTATTAAGCTAAAATTCACAATTCAGTGCATAACCAAAGCTACCATTCACAATTCACACAGCCATTCACAATTCGCAATTCACAATTCACAACGGATGAAAGGAACAAAAATCATCACCTTGCGGCTTGCGTGCTGAAGGAGGTCCATTGTCAGCACTCAGCAGTTCAACACTGGGCAATGGGCACTGGCCGAAGCCGGACCGGAGGCAAGGCACCTTGTGCGGCACCCTTGCGGGCTTGCGGCCAGCAGGCGGCGCCCGGTCGGGTCGTCGGATCTTGCCTCCAGACTCCAGTCTTCCAGCAGCGCTAGTGGGCTGAGCCGGGGTCGGGGACGGCGAACGGGCGGAAGCGGTGGTCGTGGCCCATGGGAATGGGATGACCGGATCCGGATGAGCTTCACTAGATCTGTGCTTCTGCAGGGCTGGGGCGGGAGCAGCGACCGGCGGGCGGGGCCAGGGGCGGTGGCGGCCGGCGGCGTGATCTCTACTCGTTGGCTCGGGCGTGGGGTACGCGACTAGCGTGGATGGCTAGGGCGTGCGTACTCCTGAGCTCCTCTAGTGACCAGGACTGGGCTGGGATACCTACCAGGCCTCGAAACCAAATCAGATATTAACAGTAATTTACACTATTATTTGAGCTAGGCCTCGACTCAAGCCCCAGTGGCCCGAGGCCCAGTGCCGCCCCTAACTTAAATGGCAAGGCAAACTAATGCTAATGTGAATGGAACCTTGATAAGTTTTTATTTTAGGTACCTCTAGTTTGAAGTTACCTTCAAGCTAAAAAAATTAAGGACACGCTTCTAAGATACCATGTGTCCTCTTCTCCATCCTCCACTTTTTCCTCTTCCCTACTCACTTCTTCCACCTTCCTTCTTTCCTCTCTAACACAAAAAATTCAAATTAGAAAATTTTAACTTTGAAATATTTAAACATGAAGTTTCGGTTGGAAAAAATCAACTCAAAAAAATTTAACTTGAAAATTTTCAACTCGGAAAGTTTCGACTCGAAAAATTTCAAATTCAAAAGTTTAAACTCAAAAAAATTCATATCAAAAAGTTTCAACTCGAAAATTTTTAAATCGAAAAATCCCAAGTTTGAAAGTTTCATCTCGGAAAGATTCAACTAGAAAATTTTCAAATATAAAAGTTTCAACTCCGAAAACTTTATATTCAGAAAACTTTTGATTCAAAGAGTTTCGATTAAAAAACTTTCGGTTCGAAAAGTTTTGACCCAAAAACTTTAAAAATGGTTAAAAATATTTTTTTATCAAAAATAGGGATTTAAAATAAAAAACTATTTTAAATTTGTCGGGAAGGGAATAGAGGAGTAAATGGGGATGAAAAGGATGATGATAAGTGTCACGGCAAGAGTCTTTAAGTGGAAAACTAAGTGAGAGAAGGAATGATGTGTCACAACGAGATTACGTACTTAACAAGGATTTGATAAATGTGCCCTTAAATTAGTAAATTCCTTTCGTGGTTTGTATAACAAACTAAATAGTTACCGATTCTTACCAACAATACCATAATTTAGCAACTTCTCATGAGATGACGAAAGCTTGCTCGTTCGACGCGCTTGAAGTTTCGGATGGTTGAGTTGAAGCTAATCTTCTCGCAGAAGAGACCATAATTATCCTTCCAAAGCACATTTCCCTTTTCCTCCCTCCTTCGCAGCCACATTACCACACATTCCTATTGCCATTTATGAACCTCTTCGTGTTAAGTGCACTTCCGACATGTGGGGCCGAAGTCTAAACCTACCCCACATGCCAGTGGCACTAAGCACTCATCATACATGGCTTCAAGGTCCACCCTGCGTATCGAAATCAGACTAAAAGCATTCTACACCCACTCCATGCACCAAACCCAATCACACCCACTCAACTCCCCCTCTGACGTCACGGCCCTACCCGCTAGTCCTCTTCCACCGGTCCATAGTCCCTGCTCATGCAGATCTTCTGCTTCTGTACGGACAGCACCCGTGTTGCCGTGTGCATACAAATAAGCCAACCTGGCAACGCACGCACGCTTTTGACACGCGCCTCGCCTCGCCTCCTCCTCGCCGCCGATGGCCGCGCCGGCCGTACGGATACGTCACCCTTCGCCGCGCGCGCGCGCACACGGGTTTTGGCAAGAAGCCAATAATTAGGAAGGCAATAAGCTGACAGTCAGAGATATATATAGAGAGAGAGAGAGAGGCAAGTTTTTGATCACGCGACGCAAGATTGCAAGAACCTTCCGGCCCGGATAGTGCTTACCATTTAGGCGGCGAGGAGGGCGGCACGGGTGCGTGTGTTGCGGCGCGCGTCGGATGAGATGCGCAGGGGCGGGAAGGCCGAGAAGGTGCGGCAGGCGGCGCGGTTGAGGCTGTGGTTGGCGCGCGCGAGCACCACCGTGCTGCTCTGGACGTGCGTGGTGCTTCTCGCGGGCCACGAGGAGCTGTTGGCGTCGAGCGTGTTGGGGAGGTGGTCCGGCTGCCCCACTCAGCCGCTCGTCGTCCTGCAGCGGCCGTCGGAGGCGGCGGGCGGCGAGAGGGCGGCAGCGGCCGCAGTCGTGCTACCGCCGAAGAGTAAGTTGGTTGTTTCTTGGTTCTTGGCTTCTTCTTTCATCCTTTGGTTAGGAATATTGGAGCATTAGGCCTCCCTTCTATCTTTGGTAGGAGTATTTGAGCTTTCATCAATGTTTTTTTTTCTCATTTTTACACTTTTTAAATTCTTTTCGAAGATTTTGATTGGTTTAGCATTTTCGTTTTGGCGGATTTATGAACTGTCTGAAGGGATTGTTTCCAGTCCAATTCAGTCCATGCCCACGTTCATGCCGGATTAATTCTGTTGAATGATTCGATTAATCAGTTCATGTATTAATTCTGCGAGTTTTCCTACTAATGCTAACTTAGTTACGGCCTCTACTATTTCAAGATATCCATAGTAACATGGCCAGTCGTTTGATTTGATCGGTTCTACGTTCAGGAATCTACAAGAACAATGGCTATTTGATGGTCTCCTGCAACGGTGGGCTTAACCAGATGCGAGCCGCTGTATGTTCTGCGTGTGAATATATATCTTGCAAAGTTTATTTTCTTCGCAAAAATACTGAAACTGAAGCCTGAAGGTTCCACTGCTTACTTTTTCGTGAATCAGATCTGTGATATGGTGACGATCGCAAGATACTTGAATGTCACTCTTATCGTGCCAGAGTTGGATAAAGCTTCATTTTGGGCTGATCCTAGGTGAGCCTTTCTTTCTGTAGTTACCGCAATTCAGTTAAGAGTTGCCTTGGCTTTAACCTCTTCTGGTGCTTTTGTTGCAGTGAGTTCCAAGAAATATTTGATGTGGACTACTTCATAGCATCATTGAGAGACGAGGTCCGGATACTGAAAGAGCTACCTCCAAGGCTGAAAAGAAGAGTAGAACTGGGATATCTTCGCTCCATGCCGCCCGTCAGTTGGTCTCATATATCTTATTACCATAATCAGGTTTGGTTGCATCTCCCTTTTTCAATGATGTATCATCATGAACTGAATATCATATGCAAAACCAGGGGAAGATTGTAAATATTTGTTTGCTGAAAACAGATTCTACCACTGATACGGAAGTACAAGGTCCTTCATCTGAACAAAACTGATGCTCGGCTTGCAAATAATGGCCTACCCGTGGAGATTCAGAAACTGAGGTGCCGTGTCAATTTTGCTGCATTGAGATTTACCCCTGAAATAGAAGAGCTGGGCAGGCGTGTGGTCCAAATTCTTCGTCAGAATGGACCCTTCGTGGTTCTTCACTTAAGGTATGAGATGGACATGCTTGCCTTCTCTGGGTGCACACATGGCTGCAGCGATGAGGAGGCTGAGGAGCTCACGAGAATGAGGTATTAAATTCCCCTCCAAAATTTTCTCAAGCAATTTTGTAACCTGTTAATTTGTTATAACATGTTTTAAACTCGGAAGGTATGCTTACCCATGGTGGAAAGAGAAATTGATTGACTCCAATGCGAAGAGGAAAGATGGGTTGTGTCCATTAACACCGGAGGAGACTGCAATGGTATTAAAGGCACTCGAAATTGATCGCAGTTATCAAATATACATTGCCGCTGGTGAAATATATGGTGGACAAAGAAGAATGGCTGCTCTTACCTCAGCTTATCCCAATGTGGTCAGTTCAGCATCTTCAATGTTAGTACTACATTCTTATTATATCTTCTGTTTCTAAAATTTCTTTATTATTTGGTGATGATCAGGTAAGAAAAGAGACACTATTGCCTTCAGATCTCAGGTTCTTCCAGAACCATTCTTCCCAGATGGCAGCACTGGATTATATGGTATCCTTGGAGAGTGATATTTTCATCCCCACTTATGACGGTAACATGGCAAAAGTTGTTGAAGGTCATCGCAGGTACTTTTGTCAAGCTCAAGTACTCTGGACACTTTCTTTTTCAATGCTGATAAACTCATAGTCATGGTTATCCTTACAAGTTATCATTGTGCTTGATAATTTTGCCATATTATGCTTGAGAAACATTCCCCCCTTGTTATGCCTACAAAACGAGTAGTGCTTCAATGATTTTTCTTCCAATACAAGTTGCACAAATCTTAAAGCAAGCGAAAGGATAAGTGAAAAGCATGGAAGCACCTCTCAAAACGATATTATGCTATACTATCATAAATGCATAAGTTAGGCCCTTGGAATAAAAATCGAGGAACATTTAGTACCTGTGGCTGTACTATTTGCCGGTCTAAATGGCTGACCATGTCATGCTACATGATCTTAATGTTCTCAACCTTTTTCTAGGGGCAGGATGTCCTCAAATCCCAACTTTTACAATGACTGCTCCACTTCAATTTCATGAAAGTAGTACCAAATGTCTGAAACTGAATGTATGCTGTTGTATATATAGTTGTTGCGTTCTTAGCAATAGTTATGTTTGTAAGCTAAAACTGATGTATCACAATCTTGCATCTGAATAAACCTTTTGCCCCTTTTTCATTCAACTGCTGATAAGATCATGTCTTATTGTTCCTATGAGCACAGATACTTGGGGTTCAAGAAGACGGTGCTGCTAGATCGGAAGCTTATAGTAGAGCTTGTTGATCAGTATAAAAACGGCACATTGACCTGGACCGATTTCTCCTCCGCTGTGAAGGCATCACATACCAGCCACATGGGCACACCATCTAGGAGGCAAGTGATTCCTGAAAAACCTAAGGAAGAGGACTACTTCTACGCGAATCCTTATGAGTGTTTGTACCAACCAGACGAGCTATCAATTTTGTGATTATATACACATTCTTTCAGAGCCATGGACTGGCATGGATTATTTTTCTTGGCAATAATTGTAGGTCCGGTTATATTGATCAACAGCGCATAAGAGATAACGACCTCCTTTTGTTAGGCGACTATTCGATGCAGAATTGCGGATTGACCTAGTTTACCAGTTTTTTTGTTTCAAAATGAGCAACATATATTTTTGTTTTGTACAAATGAACATATGAGTTAGAAGAAGATATGTAGTTTTTTGGTTTCTGAATTGGCTTGCATGCGATGCGTGGATTGATGATAAGTCAAAAGTTCTTCCATTTACATTTGAGTAATTGGGTTCGCGATAGAGGTGTATGGTTCTATGACTTCTATCCATGATGTTTGTTTCTGAATTGAAATAAAATTCTTTGTCCAGGTACTACTATTTCAAGACTCTGTTCCATTTTGACCTGAAGCTAAAGTAGACAACGAGCTACACGAACCAATTTCTGAAGCAGGTTTCACGCGCCGCTCGTAGTGACCGTCATCGCCTTCTCTAAGCTACGCAACTGAACCAGCGGTTCCCCGAATTCATGCCACTCGTTTCTCTGCAAGCAACAGCACATGTGCGGCTGCACTCGTGCATGTGCCGTTATTAACCATTTTAGCGCAGGGTTCGAACGAAGAATGATCCCTTCTGTAATCAGTGCATCACTCGTATCGAAGGAGAGAATGAAAAAAAAAACAAGTAGTACTTCTATCACTACCACGAACAATGCGACTTTCTTTGCACCTGCGTCGGAACGCGAGCAATTCGTCCGGTTGCGAGTAAGATTTGCATCGAGATCGGCTTCTACGCAGCCTTCTTTATGGAGCTGTCTCTGTGCCTAACTACCTACTCGCTCACCACACCGGCGTACGTGCGACGGTGCGAGTTTCCTATGGAGCGGAGCACACGTCGGAATTGGCACTTGCACGGCGTCCTGAGAGAGCCGCGTCGCGCCCGTGATGTTTTGGTCAGCACGGCAGAAAATATGGCGATAGTGCGGCGGCCACTTTGTCGTGCCGTCGTGCGTTTCGTGGTGCGGATTCGCAGGATTACGACGGCATTAGCATGGGCGGAAGAACAGGCAATAGTCACCGGGGTTTTCGAGGACTTCAGGCGTGGACTCTCTCTCAAGACAGGTCACAGGTTTGATTTCATCCACGAAATCCTTCCATCCACTTTGCCTGTGCCGTGGTGCGTTTCGGAAGGGATAAGAGTAGACCCGCACTAATTAAACAATCTATAATGGATTGCATCAGCGTCTGATAGCGTTCACTAAGACTTTGTGTAAGTAACATCATATCACAAGCTTAGCTTCCGCTCTAGCTCTGCTTCCCACCTCAGTACCAAAATCTTATCCGGCTGCGTTTCACCATGTTTGCGTCAGTATTTGGCTATTGGCTGTCAACAAGGAGGCAACTACACCGTATAGTGAGTCGCAGAATCAAGCTCCAACTTTGAATAAACGTGATCGATTACTGAACGATGATTCCCTGATAACTAGTGTATTGCTCCCTCCGTTTCGGTATATTATTCGTGGCCTCGAAAGTATTCGATGGTTTCAATATATTTGTTCATTGAGGAAATCAAGAGGGTAGTTGGTACAGCTTTTTCATTATGTACTCTTTACTTAAATGCTTTAAAAAGGATTAAGTGATATGATATCATTACGAGAGGTGCTCCATACTTTCCTTTTTAACACAGTTACACATAGGGGTGAAAACGGTCGAAAACGGTCGGAAAATACCGAAACCATTTTTGTTTTCATATTTTTCCTCGGAAACGATAACTACGGAAACGAAAACGGCATCGGTAATTCGAAAATATCGGAAACGAAAATTCGATACAAAATATATATCGGTAACGACCGGAATCCGAAAAAGAGACCGGTAACGTCGTAACGACATGTACCACCAATTGACTTCAAAAAATTCACACAAATCGTACATTCACATAGAAATTAGTAATAAATAAATATTCACAAATTTACGATGAATATACATTACCAATGTAAATGTATACAATAGCATAACTAGTTTAGAAAATCAATATATTATAACGCATAACGGCATAAGCATTAAGCAACATCACATAGCACTTACATACAGGCATACATTAAAGCATTAA
Organism: Otatea glauca; assembly: GCA_036346275.1. Classification (NCBI taxonomy): domain Eukaryota; kingdom Viridiplantae; phylum Streptophyta; class Magnoliopsida; order Poales; family Poaceae; genus Otatea; species Otatea glauca. The sequence continues at coordinate 16,770,380 of CM070728.1, forward strand.
GCAACAGATTCACATAGCACTTAAAAGCAATACCTTATAAGCATTTACAGTTGACGATATCACACATTCCATACATGCATACATAGCATAAGATAGTCTCCACACGAGTCTTTACATCACATAGTATAAGATAGTCTCAATATCTCATATCAAATAATACATCTCTCCACACGAGGATTGAAATTTATTAGTCGCTTGCTACTAGACCGACTGCACTTTGCGGCGCCAAACCGAAATATGACATACAAAGACATGCACATAGATAATCGGAGCTCGGAGCACATAGATAATCACAGCGATAAATCGATAATGAAGCATTGGAGATACGAAAATAAAAGCAAAAAAAAACATGTGATACTGGCATAGTAGTTATTATCACTCATCAGCATCAGGAATACGACCAATGAAAACGAGTGATGGGCATAGAAGGCATAAGCTTCTAAACGAGTGACGGGCATGAAAGGATTGATCTCATAAGTTCTTGGTTTATTTGCAAATATATGTTGCAAATGAAGTGTGCTTAATTTGATATTTGAGCATGCGATTAGAATTTACAAATATGTTTTACAAAATTGTTTTGATCATGAGTTGATCATCACATGGCTCAATATTTAATCTTATTGACTCTTTCGAGCTTGTAGTCATGCCCTTGATCAAGTCTATGCGAGGATTTCAAAAATCAGATTTTAGACTTGAATAACTATATTAGAGTTTTATTTTTATCATATTTAAAATTATCTATGATTTCTTAAATCATAAAAATAGGTGGAGATTGTAGCCCTCGTGATAAGCTTCGCATAGAGTCCAAGATCATCTAAATCGGAGTTCGGAGTAAAAAGTTATGGGCGTTTTAGTGGCTGAAGGAGTGTGATCTGTGGGCTGGGCGATTCCGGTAATTACCGACGGAATTTACCGATTTTTTCCGAAAACCGAAGGAAACGGTCGAAACTTGTCAAAACCGTTATCGTTATCGTTTCCGACAAAAATTTCCGATTTCGATTCCGATTCCGAACATTACCGATACCGACACGTCCGATCGAAAAATTCCGAAAACGGTTTCCGGAATTCCGGGATTTACCGATACCGTTTTCACCCCTAGTTACACAAATATTAAAGCATGAATAAAAGATAGACGGTAATTACTTACCCTTTCGTTTGTTTTAAGATTTATGCAACTTGTATTTGAAGGAAAAGCATTGAAGCACTGCTAAATCAGAGAGATGATTCAATGCTTTTCTTTTTTACAGTTGCACAAATATTAAAGCATGAATGAAAGGTAGATGGAGATTACTTACCCTTCGCTTGCTTCAAGATTTGTGAAACTTGTATTAAAAGGGAAAGCATTGAAGCTCTGCTCAGACAAGTATTATAAAGAAAGGAAGTACAGGCGTAGAGTTTCCGTGACTAACAAAGTCACAGCTCACAAGCATCTCGACCCGGACTCTCCCGCCGTCGCCGTGCCGATGGTTAGGCCGCTGTCCTGCAACCGCCGCAGCCTGCCACACGAGGCAGTCGCTGACCGCGCGGGAAGCGTAGGCGCTCCGATCCTCCGGTTGCAGCAGCTGACGAAGCGGCACACGCACAGCTCACGTTGGCTTCGCCATCCGCGCCCGCGAGTGACCGAGACGCATTACGTGCTCCACAAACAACTCGGCCGATAGTTTTTTTTTTTTGCTTCTTTGCGCCTCGGCCGGGGGATCAGGTAGCCGAACGGTCTAAAGAAGCTGCCTTGGCAGTGCACACGCACGGGCGCACGGCCAGCATGGGCCGCGGTGGAAGGGTTCAGACTTCGGAGACACCCGCAAGGCGGGGCAGCGGCACGGCGTGATCACGGTGGTCGTCAATTCATCCCTGAGTGGTTGCCATCATTGCAACAACGAACTTGCACAATTCATCGCACAGAACGTAAGAGCAGAGATAGTAAAATCGGAGATAAGATTATAAGCTTCACCGAGATGGTGCGCACTGAAACACTTAACATACTCCAACGGGAAGACTTTGGTTAACAGGTAGAGTTGATCGAGTTATCTTACAGGTTACAACGGAGGACTGACTGTCAGGGGGGGAGAAACTTCTCATATGAATGGAAGCCTGTGTACAAGGGCAGCTTCACAATCCGCAATGAAAGCTTCTTCGCTTGTTTTTTTTCCATAAATAGGGTGGCCAGGTGTTTAAATGAAATAATACACCAAGGTCTTGCTCGTCCTGAAGCCATCACAGGTAACGTAATGCACATGCAATCTGAATTCCCCAGACGGTAGGGAGGAAAGAATGATCAATCGGTCTTGGATGCAAAGCGAGAACCACCATCAGGTGTTGCCTGGTTTATGCCGCTTCGTTGCGTGTGGATGTTCTTTAGCACCACCACCCAACATTGTCAGCTGATGATCTACCATTTCATGATTAGATGCGGGATCGATAAGTTCCTACAAAGATGTAACATACCATATCAAATTAGAAAGCTGTAGAGATAAATGATGTAGATGAAAAATGATCGGAGCATTTGCAACTTGCAAGAACTGCTCAAGGTGTGTATGGTACACTGGCCTTCAGAGTTACGGTAATGCAAATCGCTACAAAGCATGAATAAGCTAATGTCAAACATTCAACTGCATTGCGCAGTTCATCAGAAACTGGAAATGGTAGCATAGAAATGATTGAACTTATTTGAATCTTGCTGGCATGGTATCTTGAAAATGAATATCTGAGTCCTATGATAGAGTTCCGCACCTTAGAACTGGAGGATGCACCAGCAGCAGGTCTCATGACAGCCCGCTTGCCCAGGTTGATCTGCACAGAGATGCTGGCTTGGGACAAATCTATACCCGAGCTTTGAAGGGCATGAGTCAACGTATTAAGTAACCTGTTATGAGTCAAAACAAAAACCTAAATGTATCAATGTACATTGTTTTGGCAATAGTGAGAAATGTTTTAGTTGTCCATTTCCCAAAATGATATGGTCTCTAAACTCAACATAGGCACATAAAATTGAGATCAATTTGAACTCAAACACTGTGAAGAAACCTGAAGTACATAACAAAATTACAACAACAAAAAGCAACTATCATAGCTATTAACATAGAGGACCTATGATACTAAAGTAGGGACAAATAATACTAAAGAAGGGACTGATATTTTTTACAACATACTCTTGGGAATATTGGCTTGACAAGCTGATCGTTCCTTCATCGATTTTCAACTGCTGGTCATTTAATGTGTCACTGTTCACTGCACAGTCATCAACACCAGACGGACCTACCCATTGGGATTGGGACTGGGATGTAACATTATCTACACACATAAAGAGAGATCCATTCATGAATAACCAATACTGCTTCCATTCTCAGAAAGTATCACAGGAACAATTGCAGAATCATAGGTTGATCATTGATCATACTCGAAATATTTGCCAGAGTTTCTGCCGATTTGTAGGACACACTAGCCATGCGATCAGTCTCCACCTGATCTTGTACCCCTGAGGCAGCTGCAGATGCTACCATGATGTGATTATCATCAAGTTTGCCTCTGAAATTTAATCCAGGGGAGGACCCATTTCTGATGAATTGTGAAGGGTCAGGGAGGGCATCTTCTGGGATCTGACCTTTGCTCTGTAGCACAAGGATATAAGTATGTGCAAGAGGCTCATCGGAAACTTCGAACCTAATCTATGATTCATTAGAAGATGACATGCATCATTAGCAACAAAAAGTTACCTGTGCATTTTTCCAGAATGACCGAAAATATATGTTTGACTGCAAAATGTAAAACTATGTTTGAGTACAGACAGCCAATAAATGATAGTTAAATTTATAACAATTGTAATAATGTATTGCAAGTTTGGAGGGAAAATACCCATGGAAGTATCTTCGCATTTTCTTGGTTCCATTCTGGGAATGTAGCGTCATATTTATGTACTTTCTCTTGCAAAAACCGTATATATTCAATAACCTGCATTACACATGGTGTCAAGAAAGAAGCAACGCAATCAAACAGGAGAGACAACTCGAATCAAATAGAATGCTGTCAAGAGCCTTACCTCTAAGAGAAATGTTGCTTTGTCTCTCTTTTGATCACTGTGCGGTAACAGCTCCCTAAGTATCTGAAACCTGTAAATATGATGCGGAGAAGAAAAAACAGTTATTTACAGTGAGGCCACAGTGTGTGTTTGCATGCTCACAACTGGACTCGAAAATAATTTCATACAAGCATCTCATTCCATAGGTACCTATACCTATGATTTGTCAAAACACAAATTTGTCTAACTTTATACGGATAACCTTTATGATCTCAAAAATTTATTCTAGTTGTTCTATCCTGAGCATGATCTGACAATTTACTCAAAAACTACGATTACAAGAGATTTGTCAAACATGAACTTTCCCATTAGCCTCTTTCAGAAACTAGCAAAAGATCTCTGACCAATTAATTCATATTAGATAATGCATTCACTTGAAGCAAGACAAAAGGCCCAAATAAAATAACTAAAATATTTGACTGGGAAGCAATGAGCTTTTTTTTCTTTCAAATTCAATGGAATTAATAGGTATTAACAGTATCCCAACAGGTACTCGTTCACCAGAAATTTTTCCTAAGTTTCCTAAGCAAGCATTCTATTTCAGCAGTACTTTCTCCTCATCTAGGAAAACATCTAGCGATCAAACTAAATCTGTAGCATCAAAGGTCCTGCACACAATCATATATAATCTACTCATGAACCTGTTTAAATTACTGGAATCTATGACTAACTACAAATATCTCCAATACAATTGATGCGATCCCTCAGAGGTTTAATTGCCATGAAAGAACATGGTGGCACTTTGCACTGCCACTACTGATGAACTGTGATCTTCTGCACAAACTATGTGACTACAGGAATCCTCACCTGTCATTGATCTTGCTGCGGCGGCGCTGCTCAGTGGCAGAGTGCTTTGACCGTGGCGTGTTTGGTCGCTGGTCCGTGCCGCTGCCACTGCAGCTCCCGCCCTTCCCATCAACCCTCACCGTCAACTCTGATACATAAGCACCACCCATTAGTTCAAAATTGAGGGAGGAAATGTTGTATAAAGTATCGAACCTATTTTACTCCTTTCAAAAAAGTTGATACTGGTACCACATTTTTTGGGGGGTTGAATGCAGCAGATTTTTCGTAACCTAGTTTGTTGTTTCTTTTGTTGGTTTGAATGCTTGTCATGAATTGTACCATAATTGCATTACGGGAACAGGATACAAATAACAGAATTCAAGTTGACTTTGATATGCTAAGCGAAAGAATTACAGGATGTGAGCAATTTTGCCTAACTATAAACAGGTGCTCAACAAGTTTCATGTCCCCCCTCCAGCTCCAGTTGGAGTTGGAGAAAGAAGGCAGAGTAAGGCGAATATCTCAGCGGCCCTTGGGTGTGAGTGATCCCAGGCATGGAAGGTGTGCATCTGTCCATCGACCTCGATGGAGCTGCATCCCGTCACCTTGGTGATGCCCCTCTCTCTCATGGTGACCCGCACAGCAGCAACATGGCTCCACATCCTCGCGGATGCGTACATATTTGCTAGCTGCACATAGTGCCCTGAATTGGACTGCTCCAACTCAAAGATGTGTTGTGCTGCGCACTCTGCCATGGCCATGTTTGAGTGCCCGTGCATCTTGCAACCATGGAGCAAGGCGCCCCACACGCTCATCTCTGGCTTGATGGGCATGCTCAGTATAAAACGATAAGCTCTGTCAAGCTGGCCAGCACGGGTGAGCAGGTCCACCACACAAGCATAGTGCTGGTGTTGAGGCTCAATGTTGTAGTCGGGTTTCATGGAGTGGAAGTAGCTCCACCCTTTCTCCACAGCACCCGCGTGGTTGCATGCTGACAGGAGCCCCAGGAACGTCACGTCATTTGGTTTCACCCCAGCGAGCTTCATGTCCTCGAACAAGGCAACAGCCTCTGTGACATGGCCGTGCACCCCGTAACCTGTGATCAGTGCACTCCAAACTACCACATCCCGCTCCTGCGCGTGCATCTGTTCAAAGACTGCACGTGCACGTGCAATGCTCCCTGACTTGGCGTACATGTCAATCAGCGCTGTGTTGACAAGTACATCCTCCCTGTACTCGCTGCGGCGTACATAATCCTCCATCCATGCCACGAGCTCGGTGGAGCCAAGCTGAGCACATGCCAAGATCACTGACCGTAACGTGACAGAGTCAGGGGTCATGCTCCTCGCAACCATCTGCATCTGTTTGAACAAATGCACAGCATCACTAGCAAGCCCATTCTTGGAGTAACCTGATATCATGGCATTCCAGAGGATCAAATTCACCCGTGGGGGCGGGACCCTGTCGAAGAGTGCCCTCGCAGCCACGGTGGACCCAAACTTGGCATACATGGCCGTCAGTGTGATCACCACATCTTGTTCATCGTCGAACCCTCCCTTGACAGCTAAGGCATGAGCTGATTTGGCACCCTGCAAGTCATCGAGCTCCATGTACGCCTTCAAGACAGTAACTAGCAGGACAAAGTCAGGGCAGACCTCACAGCGCATCATCGCTGCAAACAGGTGCAGCCCTTGCAAGGGGCTGCCATTCTGCACGAGCCCTGAGATGAGCGAGGTCCATGAGACGACATCCCGGTCACGCATTCCCTCAAACACAATCTGTGCACGCCGAGCGTCACCACAGGCAATGTACATTGCGATAAGTGTGTTGTCCAGGAACCGAGTGAACTCGGCGTGGGCGGTGAGCCGTAGCGCATGGGCGTGCGCGGCGCGGCCAGGGATGCATTTGAGAACGTCGGCTAGGGCGGGTGCAGGTGGGAGGAAGGCCGGGTGTCGCGCGCGGAGAACGAGGTAGTGGCGGAATGCAAGGGAAGGCAGGCGGAGGTGAGACGCGAGGCGGGCGGCAGCATGGAGGAGGTGAGGGGGCGATTGGGGAACGTGGTCGAGCAGGTGGTGGGCGAGGGGGCGGAGGCAGGGGGACGCGCGGACGCGGCAGGCGGAGCGCAGCAGCACGAGCGCAACGGCCGGCGAGCCGAGGAGGCGGCCGGAGACTAGGAGGTGGGCATGGAGCTGATGGACGTGGGATGGCTGCGCGCACTGCGAGCCCACGCCCATCGCCATGAGCTCGTGCAGACACCTCCCTTCCCCACTACTCTTCCTCTTCCTCTCCCTCCTCACCGTCAACTCTGCTACACAAACACTACTCCATGAGTACCAGAATGGGGTTTTCTCACAAGAATGAAAAAGAGACAAAAAAATGAGGGAAACAATGATAAAAAGTCCACAAAAATCGCAGCTTTCCAGCGCCCCCTGACCCAAAAGCCACCAAGAAAAAAAAATGCGGGATTAACCGGAATTGAAGGGAATTGGGTACCTTGGAGCGAGGAGGAGACCTCGCGGCGCGCGGCGACGCCGTCGTCGTCGTCGAAGCCGGCGCCGCCGCTGGATCTGGAGCCAGAGTCCATGAACCCACCGCCGCCACGCCCCTTCCTCTCCGGAGGCTGCTGCCTGGGCGCGGTGGCCACCTGTACGGCACCGGCGAAGGGGAGCGTCCACTGGTGGCCTGCGAGGCGGACACAAAGCAGCCGCCTTTAGCTTTAGCTTTCCTCTGGCATTTTTTTCCCAACAGTTGGTAGTGTCTTACTGTCTTCTAGGGCACTGGAGAGCAGAGAAAGATGATTACTACTGTTTGACATACAGTTTATGTATATTTTTATATTATGTATATTGTTTTTATAGATAATTTATTGAGGTCAGGCCGTTAGATAATTATATAGATAATTTATTGTATGATTTATCTTTAATTTGTTTATATATAATATAGAAGTATATTCTGTTTTCTATATAACTGTACATGTTTTAGAAAAAACGGTTTGCCCCACATATCAGTGGAACGTGGAGTGGAGTGTGGGGACGAGTGTGTGGCCGTAGCCGGCGGCTATCAGTGTGCCAGGGCCGGCGGCTAAGCACCTGGCGTTCACGTGGTGGGACGCGTGAGCAAGGACACGAAGCTCAGTTGCACGGGCAACATGGGCCACCTTCCCGGCCCATCCGGTCGATCCGCCGGCCCACACACCGAGGCCTGGCTTGTCCCCCTTCTCTCTCTCCCAACACGCACGAACGCACGAGTCACACGGAACTTTCAACTTTGCGCACTTACGATACAAGACGATGTGGTGTGCTGCTGCGCATGTGTGCCGTGCATGTCAACGTCGATGACTGGAAAGCAAAACGAGGCGAAGCAGCGTCGCCGCTTTCTTCGTCAGAACACCACGCCGCACGGGAGAAAGGGAGGGAGCTCTCTGCTCTGCTCTGCTCCTGAACTAACTACACCGTGACGCTGCGTCGCTGCCTTCACACACCGTCTCGTGCCGGAAGATACCGCCGCCGCGGCGCCATCGTCGTTTCTCCCCTTCGCACGGCACGAGGCCCCATGCATGCATTGTTCGCGCGGTGCTAGCTTGCAAGCACAGTACTACGTGACCGAATCGATGGGGGCACAGCTAGCTAGCCGGAAGTGTACAGGTACGAACCTCGTGCGGCGCCCGGGTGTTCCGCTGCGGGCTGGCCCCTCAACACGAACGGCGGCTCGGCCTTGACCTCCGCCTCGGCGGACGGCAGTGCTCCGGGCACGTGGCTGATGCTGAACGTGCCGATGCCGCCGGGCAGCGTGTGATGCTTCGTCGACTGCTGCTGCCTGTCCGCGCCGGACGGTGGCGCCGGCTTCTCCAACGGCTGCAGGAAGTTGCGCGTCTTCAGAAACAGACCTGCAGTAACTTTTGTTTCTTAGCACTAGTAACAGGAATGAACTCCAAGCAAAAAAAAAAGTAGCAATTAGAATGAATCAAAACTAGGGTTATGTGCGGCTAATCATGATTAAGCCCGTGGTTGGGTGGGCCCAGCCAGGTAGGATGGAAGGCCGTCGACGGCTCCTTGCGTCCAACCCACACGTGATCAGTTCGTTGCTTTTGGCTGTCGCTTCTAATCACGTACTTGACACGAAATTTGAACCCCCAATCATCGCATGCGACAGTAATAACTCTCATGGTATGTACTAACTATATAATTAATTATGCTTGGCTCACTTCCTTCCCATGCCCTGTTGATCTCACAAAGAATTTCCAAATTTTGCAACGATCTCCTCGCAGATCTACCTACCTACCACTTCCAAGGCCGAGATAATAGAATTGCAGAGAGAGAGGGAGGGAGAGAAGAGAGACGAATTGCGATGTGGAAAGAGGGAGAGGACCTTGAGAGGGAGGAGGGGGCTTGGGGTCGTGGAGCTGGAGAGACGAATCCTTAGCAGCGGCGGCTGTGTACAGCGAGAGGAAGTCGTGCTCGTGCGTCGTCGCCTTATTCCCTGAACATATTACACTTGCCGAATTAGGCAACGTAGCTAGCGCCATGGATCCACGACAAAGACAAGGGATCGGAGGCCATAAACCATGCATGCATTTCAATCCGCACGCCCGGCGTGCGTACGTACGTACCTTGGATGCCCATAATTCTAGCACATCAAACAATCGATCTCATTGCCTCGCCGCCGTCGCCGACGACTCGTCGCCCAATTCTCTTCAGCACGACGATCACAGGAAGAATCTGCCCGCGGCTCCGTAAGCACACGCGAAAGGTCGGAGAATTCTGACGTGCTCTCTCTCTCTCTCTCTCTCTCTCTCTCTCTCTCTCTCTCTCTCTCTCTTGACCTTGCTCGGCTTGGCTTTGCCTTCTCCTCAGCTACCTGCTCGTGTGACCTGTGGGGAGGCTTTATACGGCATGCGCGCCCATCTACCAATTAAGCCCATGGTTTTTGCTACGCCGCGAGAAGGCGTTACGTGACGACGGTAAGCGGCGCGGCGCACGTGGGCCGTGGTTACCCGCCCCCGCGCGGCTGTACCGTACTGTCGCGTTGGAGATTAGCGTGGTTGATCCCGAGGTGGGAGGATTAGACGGGGGCGGGTTAGCAAGTAATGCGGATTAATCCGAGTGCGGCGGGGGATAAGTGGGTCCCGTGACGGTTGGGGATGGGCCCGCGCGTCGGCCGCGGAGGCACATGAAGCCGGAAATTGCGGGCATCCCGTGGATGGAGACAGGGGGTCATGTGCTCGAGATTCGGCCAGGCCACTCCCCCATTTCCAATTTTCCACACTTGCGCCCTTTTCCTTCTTTGAAAATTTAAACATACACTAATAAATAAAGGACTTTTATAATATTATAATTGTAATGGTTTTATAAATATATTATAATAGAAATAAGTGGTTAAAGTTGCGTTTTTAGAGACTATGTGATATCTAAAACAACAACTATTTATGAGTTAGACTAAAAGAGTACATGTAAAAGTCTAGAAATCGTGACATGGGGAGCAGATAGTTAAACAATATATATGTAAACAATATAGAAAGACAACTAATCTAAACTCCTATGGTATAGTAGTGCAGTTCCAAACGAATGTGTTTCCCATCTTGTTGCCGGTGGCGTGTGCGTTATCAACAAACCAACTATTTTTTTCGCTTCTGCTTTTCGCTTTTCAAGTGCTCGTTTAGAGAAGACACGATCATGCCTGCCCCTCATGGTTTACCTACTGCCTTTGGCTTTTTACCGCATGCACTTTCTTCATCTTTTAACTTTAAATCATGTTTGTCATACAAAGTTATCGGTTTCTTGATTGTCATGAAAAATTTATGTTTATTACCGTGCCATTCCTTTGAAAATCTTCACCCCCATTTGTGTCGCTTCCTTTGCCCCGATCACCGTTAACTCTCGGAAGGAAGATTTTTCTTCTTATACCCAAATTGCCCTAGTCCCAAGTGTGACAAAAGCTCGTCTTCTTCATTTCTACCCCTCTCTCCGTGTGTGTGCGCGCTCACACTCATGCTCATGTTCACACTCACTCTACATCTCCTCATCCTCCTTCCAGAGGTGGCAGACCCTAGATCCAGGGCCCGAGCCATCGGCGACTCAAGGTGGGGGCGGCGATGCGAGAGAGGTTGAACAACCGGAGGCAAAAAGAATGGCAGAGGCGGCACTGGCGCGGGAGGTCAGGACAGAGGCGACGCTGGCGTGGGAGGTGGGTGCGGAGGTGGCATCGACGTGGGAGGTGGGGCGGAGGTGTGGACCTAGGCGATGCTGGCATGGGAGGTAGGGCGAAGGTGGGGAGCAGCATCGTTGAGCCACCGTCGAGCACGACGACCTCCCCAACTTTGGTAACGACGGTGGAACCATGGACATTGGCATGAATGTCAGCTACTGCTTCCGTGTGTTCGACAGCCATGTCAACTCCCTTTTCGACAACTTGCACTCGTTCAAGGTGGCAGAGGCAACATAGATCCAGAAGCACAAGAATTGTATGCCAAATTAGTTGAAAAGAAAAATTGGCCCCCTCTCCTGCGCTCTCCCTCCGCAGCTCTTGCACCATCCACTGCCATGAACTTCTCTAGCTCTCAAAACAGGAAAAGAAAGAAAGAATGAAAGGGAGGAAGAAAGAGGGCAATAACGTCTTTTTTTAGGTGGTGTTTGGTTGACTGGATGAAATTGGATTGGATATGGTCATCCATGGATTTGGAGTCATCCAATTGTTTGGATGGATGGATGGGTTGGCTAGGGATATCCAGTTTTGGGGAATATTCCTCCCAGATTCTGAATGGATCCATCCTGAAGAAAAAGGCCGGATGGCTTCGTCCACGCGCGTGCGGCTGGAGGGCGACGGGACGCGGGAGGTCGAGGCGCGGCAGGACAGCGGCACGACCCGAAAAAATAGCGGCGAGGCACGGGAGATGAATGAGAGGCGCGGCGCGGTAGGACTGCGACGCGGCTGGAGGGGAGGGGCGGCGCTACGTGAGGAGGGGAGGCGTGGGGCGGCGCGGGAGGAAGGGAGGATGCGCGGCTGGAGGGGAGGAGGCGCAAGAAGAAGGGAGGCGTGGCTGGAGGAGAGGAGGCGCGGGGCGGCATAGCTGGAGGGGATGTGCGGCACAGAGGATCGACGGGGCTAGAGGGGACGATAGGAGGCTCGACTGGGGCTGGGGGAGGCTCGTCCGTCCAACCAAACAAAAAACTGATTGATCTTATCTATCTAACTATCGACGTTTCAAGCACCGGTAAGTAAATTTGTAAGTCAAAGGGGCCACGCGTTCCCTGTCCCTGAATGGTTAGACTCGAGAGCCCAAGGTGTATACTGGTGTTTGCACCAAAATTTGGCAGATAGGGTCAAAATCGGCAGTCCAAGATCAACAAGATACGATTGGATAACGGATCAAGATATTTGGAAACAAAACAGGTTGTTAAGGAAAGCACCCTCCAAATAGAGGCCGATACGGATTCTATTCCTAACGTGTTGTACCAGGACTCTATCGGCCAATGGCTATAAAAGAAGTCTAGAGGTGATCAGAAAAGCTGCCCAGAGCCAACCAACCAATTCACTTCTACTTTTTATCTACTTTTCCGTCGACTAGGAGTAGTTCTTGTAATTTAGTCTTTGTAATTCGATCTCGATCAATAAAGTTGTGCATCGCCGATTGTTGATCTTCTTCAAATTACGCCCCAGGTTTGATTTATTCTGATTTTGTTGCGCATCGCCTTCTTCAGAATCGATCTGCCTTTATCCTCTGATTAGCCTTAATCGGCTAGTTGGACTTACCCTGTTACTTTGATCTTAATCGGCTTCAAGCTGATTGAGTCTAAGCCGATTGATCGTTGCGATCGGCTTTGAGAGAATTTTATCCTCTGATTAGCCTTAATCGGCTAATTAGATCTATTCTGATACCTTGATCTTGATCGGCTTCAAGCTGATTGAGTTTAAGCTGATTGATCGTTACGATCGGCTTTGAGAGAATTTTATCCTCTGATTAGCCTTAATCGGCTAATTAGATCTATTCTGATACTTTGATCTTGATCGGCTTCAAGCTGATTGAGTCTAAGCCGATTGATCCCAACGATCGGCTTCGAGTGAATTTTATATTTTTCACCTTGTCACATGTGTCAAATCGACCGCACGCTCTTGAACTGTGTTAAATGCGGTGTGCTGCTGTCAGAAACCCTACTTCAAGTTTTTGACGTCAACACACTCTTGGCACGCCCGGTGGGACAACAATGTCTTCATCAGGGAAGTCGATTCCACCATCCGATCTCAACGCTGAAAATGTAATCGTCCCGACGATGGACGATTTAACGCCAGAACAACGAAGAGAGATCAAGATCGGAAAGTCGCACTTGAAGAGATGATGCTAAGTTGTTACGTAAAACTAGACGGCGCCACTCAAAAACCACGTTGCCAAGTTAACGCCCTTGGCGATGCAGCGCCACGATGGACCGTAAGTTCATACCTACCCACTCAAGCCGAATTATCGGCTATGATTAATCAATCTATACATCACGCTATTTGGTAAACCAATCATCGGCTCTTGTTACAACGTCAAGCCGATGATTGCGAATAGTGTGAAGACAATCGCCAAGAATTGGCATCATCCGGGAGTCCGCTTGTCCCGATGCAAGCTCTACCAAGCTATCCTCGCTTTTCAATAGCGCAAAATACGCAGAGTACGTCATCGATCCTAAACCATCGGTTATAGCTTCACCCTAACCATGATGTCGACTCAACCTATCGTCATATTACCGCGAGACTCACGCCTAGCGGGTCACACATTATCGAGCATACACCGATGTCGCTAAACCGAACGTGTCGGCCATCTTGCGTCGGCCACTCGCTTAATGTTTTCCGCGATCGTTCCACGACCCATTGAGGTTAACAGATATCCTCTACATCAACAAATGATTCGCTTCGAATCCGGCCTCATAAGGTTGTCACCTACACGGAACCTTTCGTCCCATCACGAGCCACCCATTAGGAGATACAATGGTACGACCAGCCGCACAATATCCATCGGCCAAAACAAATCGGCAGACCGAGTTTGCGCTCAAAGGTGGTGCTAATTATGATGGTAATTGGCGTAACCCAAACACTTGGTCTACCGGTGATGTTACCCGGTCGACCAAATTTCCGTCGATCGCGTGATCGGCTTGGATTACAACCTAAGGGTAAAGTCATCGGCTATAGAAAGTCAGATCCGGATTATATAGATTGCATGCAATATCCACATGATTTTAAAGTTCCCGATTTTGCCAAATTTTTCGAATAATTCATCACGACCTTAGAGCACGTCGGACGCTTTATCGCTCACAGTGGCGAGGCAATTCGATCCGACGGTCAAAATTAGATTATTCCCTTGTCTTTATCGGAGTCGCTTTCACTTGGTTTACTAGTTTACCTCCAAATTCGGTTCATTTTGGAACGATTTGGAAAGCCGATTCCATGAGTATTTTTCTCGTGAATTGAACTCAGATTTCGGATCTAAGTTCGGCCCAATGTAAGACCTGGGAATCGGTAAATGATTATGTTAAGAGATTCAGAGAAGTGAAATAGGTGTTTTAGTGTTACCCCGCTCGATAATCAGTTGGCGATTTAGCTTTCCAGGTTGATACCCCATTAAAAGAGAAATTCGCAAGCGTGAATTCACCAATTTAAGTCATCTCTACAATAGTATCGGCTCAAGAAAGCCGTTTCTCCGATGATAACGGCTTCAAAAATGAATTGAAGAATAACAAAGACAAGATACAATCGGCTATAGAGGATGACCAACTAAAATTTGCGAAGAGCGACGATGCACCGACGATCCTTTTCCAATTAACATGGTTCATTGCTCTAAAAAGAAGAAAAAGCCGACACAAGATGCAGAGCCTAAGGATCAAATTCATATATCATCGGCTATAAAATGACGCTCAAGCCGATGTACAATCAAATTATGATAGCAATAAGACACTCATGATTATCGTTGGCTCTATACAAATAAAAATCGACCGTGAAGGAAATTTTTAAAACAATCACACCAAAGGGTTATCAGTCGAGAGAGCATTGCCACCACGTAAGGCCGATACGTAAGTCAAGCCCACTTTTTCCCAACTACTAGCAAAATATGAAAGAAGGAATGAAAGGCCACGACGAAGTCCTCCACATCGGCCGGTTAATGAATATCGCTTGCGCCCCGAAGAGCTCACCAACGGTGCCCTTTTTGGCAATTTTGTTGGGAGAGGATTAGCTTTGCCATCGCCAAACACATGTCCGATGCGGTATTACCCATGTCAAGGTGATAGGCAGCGATGGTCGGCTAAAGATAGAATTTCTAAGCCGACTATAAGTTGGAAACAAGACCAAGATGAAGGGTCTAACACTGCGGCTAGTATGGATCTGTTAGGAAAAATATGTAAGTCGATCGAACCAAAGCCGAGATGGTGTCCTCCAGGTTTAAGCCGATCACAAAGAAGAAGACTTGAGCGGCTAAGGACCCAAGAGATGAGGGAAGCTGAACAAGAAAAACAAAGGGATAAAACTTTTAATGAGCTTCATCTGATTAAGATTGCGAGAAAAGAGTGGAGGAAGAAAAAACCGGATTCGGCCAATGATTTATTTCGACGAAGCCGATCTAGTCTGGAAAATCATACCACCCGTTAGCTCGTGATAGCCGATTTGGTAAGGGATCAACGTGAGATCGTGTAGTGTGCGTCGGTTTGTCCAAGGTACTGGTTAGGTATTGATTGGCTAAAACTCAAATACGAATATACGAGTTGGCCGATTACCGACCTGAAAGCCAAATTAACTCGATGCAGTTAAAATTTTGGCTATGGTAAGAAAATATATGTTCAAGTCGATGATGAAATTTTTTGGAAGATAACATGTTATCTCCCAAAAATGGGGGGCATATGTTTGCACCAAAATTTGGCAGATAGGGTCAAAATCGGCAGTCCAAGATCAACAAGATACGATTGGATAACGGATCAAGATATTTGGAAACAAAACAGTTGTTAAGGAAAGCACCCTCCAAATAGAGGCCGATACGGATTCTATTCCTAACGTGTTGTACCAGGACTCTATCGCCAATGGCTATAAAAGAAGTCTAGAGGTGATCGTAAAAGTCGCCTGAGCCAACCAACCAATTCACTTCTACTTTTCATCTACTTTTCCGTCGACTAGAGTAGTTCTTGTAATTTAGTCTTTGTAATTCGATCTCGATCAATAAAGTTGCGATCGCCGATTGTTGATCTTCTTCAAATTACGCCTGTGTTTGATTTATTTCGATTTTGTTGCGCACGCCTTCTTCGTAATCGATCTACCTTTATCCTCCGATTAGCCTTAATCGGCTAGTTGGACTTACCTCGTTACTTTGATCTTAATCGGCTCAAGTCGATTGAGTCTAGCCGATTGATCGTTGCGATCGGCTTTGAGAGAATTTTATCCTCGATTAGCCTTAATCGCTAATTAGATCTATTCTCGATACCTTGATCTTGATCGGCTTCTGTCGATTGAGTTTAAGGTGATTGATCGTTACGATCGGCTTTGAGAGAATTTTATCCTCCGATTAGCCTTAATCGGCTAATTAGATCTATTCTGATACTTTGATCTTGATCGGCTTCAAGCTGATTGAGTCTAAGCCGATTGATACCAACGATCGGCTTCGAGTGAATTTTATATTTTTCACCTTGTCGATTCTGAGTCAAATCGACCGCACGCTCTTGAACCGTGTGTTCGCTGCGGTGTCGTCGTAAACCCTACTTCAAGTTTTTGACGTCAACAACTGGTTCGGGCCGAATGTCCCTACTCCAGTTCGTTCGGTGATGTTGTATTGCCTTAGGTGCAGATGGCTGCACAACGTTTTACAAATGAGAGCAGAGAGTTTGAGCACAAGAGTATTCGCAAAGACCTAGCGAGAAGGGGAGACTCTACTTTACTCGCTTCTTCTTTCTCCACTTACCTCTCCCAGAGGCCCCTGTCTCCCTTTATACAGCCGGAGGGGGCAGGTTACATAGAAAGTTGGGAGAGGGAAGTTGCTTCGGTGATGGGTCGTCGCCGGCTTGCCCACTGGTCGATAGTCCTCGTGGGCAAGGCGATTAGTCACAAGGCGTCGGAAATGGCGCGACCGCTTTCCGTGAACTCGATGATGGTTGACGTTGAAGTGCGAACGCTGGTACCGCCGAGGGAGCGTGCCTTCAGATCGTGACGCGGATCGTTGATGGGATGGAAGTTTGACTTGCAGCAACCATTTATGCCATCTTGGGAAAGAGCCACCGCTCCCATACAATCACTTCTGATTGTCCTCGTCCATGGGCACGCGGTCAAAGATCGTGGAGGCTTTGACACGTGGCCCTCGCGGAGATTGCCTTAATTTGGTCGGAGTCGGAGGATCCCGACCGCCGCGGGGTCGGAGCCTTACTTGGTCGGAGACGCTAGTCCCGACGGTCGGAAGGGGCGCCCTTGTGGTCCCACGGGTCCTTTGGTCAGAATGGGCTTAAGGTAGCTCGCTTGTTACCTCGGGCCGCTGGGGTACCCCGTATGAGTATTCGTCGGTAGCCCCCGAACCCCCGAGCGAGTTCGTCAGATACGGTTGGGGGTTGATCTTGTTTTGTGAAAAGTGACCGGGCCCGATTAGTCGGTCCGACCGACCGGGTCGCGAAGTTTCACCAGTGTGCCCTAACGCATCCGATGGTCGCCGAGACCTCGGCCGGGGCATTCAAACCGCCGGAAGCTTTAATTGCTTCTGCGCTTGGCCACGTATGGCTTGGCGCGCGCTTGACCGCACGCCTTCTTGGTCGCCTCGGGTTCGTGAAAGGCGCCGCTTTCCCGTGCTCGCATTTACTTTGAAGACGCTTGATCTCCTCTCGCATGGGTATATAAGGGTACCACCGCTTACTGTAACAATTATCCTCGCACCAAAGTCCTCTTTCGCAATCCTCAAAATGGCTTCGAGGCATCCACTGATCTTCAGCTTTGGCGATGATATCGAGGTAGAGGAAGAAGATCCCATGGCCGAGTTCGGGCCGAGCGCGACTCAGCGATGGTCGAGCTCGGGAGGAGGAAGAAACCAGAGCCCGAGGTATCGCCGCCGACGACGCGCGCCAAGGCGCTCCAAGGCTCAAGGTGGTGGAGGGCCCTCTCGAGGCGATGGCGCGAGCGCCGGTATTGTCGGTCGCGGTGGCGGCGAAACCGATCTGGCGATTGGACAGTAGCCAGCAGCCGGCGGCGCTCCACAGACTCCAGAGTGAGTCACCGTCGGTGAGTCCATCGACGCCGCATTGATGCTCAAGATATGATACTTGGTGCCAAATAGCTCCACCATATCTTGTAGCTCTGCAGTAGCTTTGACTCGCCGGGCGCTTCATGTAACATTGTGTAAAGTTTGAGCTCATGGCCTATAACAAAATCTCCTTTTTCTTTATAAATATCTTTGCGGTGAGCTTGCTTCGGTTGTTCCGTAACTCGGTCCTCGAGAATCGGCAATCGGATGTGTGATCGCTTCTTTTCGGGCGCGAGCAATGGACGCGAACTCATGAATGCTTGTTTAGGGGTGTTCAAGTGCACGCTAGACGGTGCCTCGATCGGCCAGGACGACCGGATGCCTCTTCGTGAGGTTCTCGTACCCAAGTGCTCGCTTAACGTCAGAGCTAGACCGTGCCTTGGCTCGGCGGGGACGACCGGATGCCTCTTCGTGAGGTTCTCGTACCCAAGTGCTAGTTTAACGTCAGAGCTAGACCGCGCCTTGGTCGGCAGGACGCACGGATGCCTCTTCGTGAGGTTCGTGTCCGAGTGCTCGCTTAACATCGTAGCTAGACCGCGCCTTGGCCTGGGCGGGGACGACCGGATGCCTCTTCGTGAGATTCCGTACCCAAGTGCTCGCTTAACGTCGAAGCTAGACCGCGCCTTGGCCGGCAGGACGCACCGTGATGCCTCTTCGTGAGGTTGGGTGTCCGAGTGCTCGCTTAACGTCAGAGCTAGACGTGCCTTGCCTGGCGCAGGGACGCACGGATGCCTCTTCGTGAGGTTCGGTGTCCGAGTGCTCGCTTAACGTCGAGCTAGACCGTGCCTTGATCGGTAGGGACGACCGATGCCTCTTCGTGAGGTTCGGTGTCCGAGTGCTCGCTTAACGTCGAGCTAGACCGCGGCCTTGATCGGCAGGACGCACCGGATGCCTCTTCGTGAGGTTCGGTGTCCGAGTGCTCGCTTAACGTCAGAGCTAGACCGCGCCTTGATCGGCAGGACCACCGTATGCCTCTTCGTGAGGTTCGGTGTTCGAGTGCTCGCTTAACGTCGTAGCTAGACCGCGCCTTGGCCTGGCAGGACGACCGTGATGCCTCTTCGTGAGGTTCGGTGTCCGAGTGCTCGCTTAACGCCATAGCTAGACCGTGCCTTGGTCGGCAGGACGACCGTGATGCCTCTTCGTGAGGTTCGTGTCCGAGTGCTCGCTTAACGTCAGTAGCTAGACCGTGCCTTGGTCGGCAGGGACGACGGATGCCTCTTCATGAGGTTCAGTGTCCAAGTGCTCGCTTAACGTCAGAGCTAGACCGTGCCTTGGTGGCAGGGACGACCGGATGCCTCTTCGTGAGGTTCGGTGTCCAAGTGCTCGCTTAACGTCGTAGCTAGACCGTTCTTTGGCCTGGCAGGACGACCGGATGCCTCTTCGTGAGGTTCTCGTACCCAAGTGCTCGCTTAACGTCGTAGCTAGACCGCGCCTTGGCCTGGCAGGACGCACCGGATGCCTCTTCGTGAGGTTCGGTGTCCGAGTGCTCGTTTAACGTCGTAGCTGGACGTGGCTCGTTTTACGTCGTAGCTGGACGTGGGGCATCCATCCCGAGTCCTCGTCCGGCGAGGGTAGCTGCGAGAGGAGTGGTTGCCGTCTATCCCACACGTATACCCCGTCCGCAGGTGTGGGACCTGGAGGGGGTGAGCGACGCGCATTTACCCACGTTGGTTTGAACGTCGTGCTCGTGGAGCTAATAACGGGTGATCCGAGTGGGTCCTGGGAGGTCCCGCCCAAGGGGAACCCTTCTGAGCGGATGGTCCCAGAGTAGGGTGTCCGTGCCCGCTGTGGGGCGACCCATAAAAACCTTTCTTTACTCGATCCCGTAGTGGACCCTGGGTCGTCTGCCGACCCAGAGCACGGTTGGCTGTCGCCCATCGATGGGCTCCCGGGAGAGTGTGAAGTATAGTTTCGGACACGAGTTGAGACGATCGGGTCGTCAGCCGACCTAATCGGAGGCCCACTGGGGGCTCACCTCATACTCGCCCCTTGCTCGAATTTCGTTGGGGCGGCCTTATGTCCATCTGGTGGGATAGGCCTTTAGAACCCACAGCTTTCGGTTGGGCCCCCGGCGCGAGCTATCGAGCTCTTGCCGTTTTGGGACCGCAGCGGTCCAGTGGGCCTCTCGCACGAGCCTTGGGGAAACCGTCCTGGCCTAAAGGAGGAGACCGAGAGGTCTCAGGACGCGCGGCCCGAGACGGTGTCTTTACGGCTCCTGCTGTCTTGTCAGGATTAAATGCAGAGTGGAATTGGAAACTGGGCGTTACCAAGTGCCTGACGCGGCAGACGAGGACGTGCGTGACGCTTTGTTCGAGGGAGCGTCTGTTCGGCTGGCGCCTGCTCGGTCAGACGCTCGCTCGGCAGTTAGCACGACGGACGAGGATGTGCGCGACATTTCGCTCGAGGTGGCGTCTGTTCGGCTGGCGTCCGCTTGGCCCTTATAAATAGGGTGAGGGGGTGCTAGAGCAAACCTCTCGCCTTTGCTTCCTCATCTTCCTGCGCTTGCCTGAGACAAGAAGAAAGACCGCGAGAGCAAGAGAGAAAAAACTCTAACTTCTCCCTTTCTCACCTTCTCCCCATTCTCTCGAGATGTCGTGGGCTGCCGTGTTCCATCCAGCACCAGTGTGCTCGGGCCGGGTGAAGAAAGGGTTCTGCCTCCACAGAGGTCTCAGGTGGAGAGTGCCGCCTGGGCCGCCTTCCCGCCACGGGGTCTGAGAGGTTGTCGTACTACTGCTTTACGAGCGTGGTTCTGGCTCCGCCGCACCAGCCAGGCGCGGCTTCTTCTTCATTACGGCGGAGGTGCACCACCTTAACCCCAACGGTTCTTCATATCGCCATTTTCATCACCCTCTGCGAAGCTTTTCGGGGATCGAGCCCCACCGGGCGCCGTGGAGGCATTTCTTCCAGCCCGATCGAGGAAAGACAAAACCCTGACGATCGGTGCTCGTTGAGGCGTGATTTCCACCGCGCACGGGCGCTGCGATTATGTTGACGTGAAGTCGCCTCGCCCAACCGGGGTGGCACTCGAGTGGCTTTATGCCAAGAACTCGGGACAATGGCTCCGCCACTCCCAGAGGCTCCCGAGATGAAGCCCTCGTGGGGCCGGGCACCGAGCGGAAGGAAAGGAACCGGTGGAGGTGATAACGACCGCATCAAGGCCCGTAAGAAGCGGGCCCATCGGCGACGTATTGTGCGCAAGATTCATGAAGATGCGCTGCAGCCTCTCATGGATCGGCCTTTCCCATGTTCAAATTTGAGGGCCGATCGACCGGGCGAGGATGATGGCAGAGGAACTCCCCTCGTCGGAGGTCCGCACGGTATCCGCCGTTTCAAGCGATGCGCTACCGAGGCGGCGGCACCACCCCGAGCCATTTTCGCCCTAACTGCAGAACTCTGTAATTTGAGTGTAGCTTTTCTCCTTTTTCTTTTCTCCCTGCTGGCGCCTCGCTCGATCATGGTCTTTACGCTCCCGTGGGCTTGCCGATGGTCTCCCGTGTCTGTTGCCAGGGGAGAAGGAGCTGAGGGCTAAGGCCCGCGCGAAGTCTGCGCAAATTGAGGCCGCGCGCAAGAAACGCAAAGAGGAGAAGAGGAGGCGGCGGGAGAAGGAACGCTGGCCGCAAGAGCCGCAAGACGACGAGGACGCATCGAGACCACTCACGCGTGTCGACTCTACCAACAAAGAAATAAAACTGTATGACACCCATACTACGGGTATCTGTTCGACTCACGCCGTGGGCAACCCGGCCGAGGTTCGCTGGGGCGAGCACATAGGCACGATCGACGCCGTGCCCCGAGCGGAGATGTCCCTAGTGGAATCGTCCTCGGGGAAGCGGAAGGCCGACTCGCCCCCGCGAGGAGGACCGACGAAGAGGTCACGCCGCAAGGTCCGATCGCAGCATTTAAGTGTCCCCTCTTTGACCGGTAACTGTAGGGTAGTCTCGAGCAAATTATTGATTGTTTGTGGCGCGCAGTGTTTACTCGTGGGCGGTCGCAATCGCACTTCGAGCATAGCATTAGCGCGACCGACCGAGGAAGGCGCGAGCGCAGGTCGGGAGGCCCTGGTCGGTCTGACCGGGGACGGTTCCACGGGCAGCTGGCCTGAGCGCCCGGAGCAGACGATGGTTCCCGGCCGGGCGGTGGCGAGGGCGAGACGGCTCGACCGGCCCTGCGAAGCGGGATCTTCCTCCCTGGCCGAGGGAGGTCAGTGGAATTGCCGCCGCCAGGAGCCCGGCCGCGATGCGGCCCTAAGATCCCGGCAATGCAGAATCCGCGCCGGACCACCGGAGGAGGCAATCCAAGAGTCCGAGCCGATCCTCCCGAGTCGCAGGGAGGTGCCTCGGTGCAAGCCTGGGCCGGGCCCAAGCGCTCGGATCGCCGCCTCACGACGCTTAACTTGGTAGGTGGGCGGCCAACCGGCGGCCGACCATCTCGATGGATGACCCACGGAGGGTCATGGAATGGGCTGTCCTCCAGACAAGATTAGACGCTAAGGCCGCGCCGAGACCAAGCGGATCTAGGAGGAGCTGGTCGCGCCGAGAGCTCCAAAGAAGGCGCCGACGCGATGTCGAAACGATTTTTCCGGCTAGCTTGGTAAGTCGTCGGCCCGCTCTCATAACTTTCGCAGATTCGCCTTGAGCTAACGGAGTGTTGCGCCTTGTAGCGCTTGCGTGCCCGCTCGGGGGACAAGTCGCGATTCATCATGGGCGGCACAGCTATAAATTAGCCGCCGAAGAGGCGCGTGACCGGCTTGGCCCTGAGTTGCGCAACGCCCGGGAGGCCCTGGGTCATGAGCAAAAGGCAACGGAGGAAGCCCGCCAGAGCCGCTTGGCCCGGCCGGCCTTGCTCGAGGAGCGCCAGACGAGCCGCTTTGGTCACGGTGGCAGAGCTCGAATCCTCTTGGCGGGGCGAAGCGACGCTAAGGACCGCCGCGGGTCGGAGGCGATCAAGGCGGCCGGAGGCGACTAACCTTCGTGTCGAGTTGGACCAGCTCGAGAGGGCGCTGAAGCTGCGCGGCGCGAGCGCGACGCCGCCAGGGGATCTAGCTAAGTCGGTGGCCGCCTCACGACTTGAGAGCTCGCAGCCGTAAGAGCTCGATTCTTGCGTCGATTCTCAGACGCTAGCTATGGGCGCGTTTTCGACTCGACCGACGGCAGAGTTGCGTAAGAACCTTGTTGGCGCCGCGGAGGCGCGGAAGGATGCTCTACTGTGCCCGTGGACGAGGCGGTCACGCACGGACGGCGCGCAGCGGCGCCGGGAAACCGAGGTGGCGGGCCGTCTTGGCCGCAGAGCCGAGGCCCTTCGCGGGTCGGCCAAGATGTCTCGCGACCGGGTTCTTGGAACCGTGGCGGTCTGAAGGCCGCCATCGCGGCCGGCTCGAGTGCCGGGCACGCCGAGAGCGCGGTGATCGTGGGCGCCGCACTGGCTTCCTCGGCGCTGGTCAACACCATCTCCCATTACGACAAGATCGACCATGGTGGAGCGGCGGTGTCGCCGGAATCGGACCGACGACGAGATCGACAAAGCTCGAGCCCAAGTCGAGCCAGACGCCGAGAGATTGCCACCACATCTCGCCGTGGAGTGCCCTCCAATAAGAATAAGGAGAAGTTAGATACATCCCCTTTATTGTAAAGACCATTGTTCGTGAATAATCTTAAGACTTAGCAAGTTCCAAAGATGCCTCTTGCCCTCGCTTATGTTATGGTGCGCGCTTGACCCGCCATAGCCTTAAGGATCACGGGTCGCTTCGCGTAAGTCAGTCATTTTGGAAGGGCAAAAGGATGGGAACTTTGGTTGCAAAGATTCTCACGCATTTGTGAGGGATAGGAGTGTTCCCGATCGCCAAAGATCACTCCGCCGCACTTCCTTCCGCTAAGTGCTACTGCAACCATAGCACCGGGTGTAGGCCGTAGCACTTGGGTCGAGAGGGTTACCGCCGAAGGACCTCGTGGCTGGCGGTCACCGACCCGCATGAGCGCGTGAGTTAGCCGTGTTTGCGCTGGAGAGGAGTGTTCCCGATCGACCAAGGGCCGCACCGCTTGGGCACTTCCTTCTTCCGCGGCGCTACTTCACAACCATAGCCGCCGGGCGAGGCCGAGCACTTGGTCGAGTGGGTTACCGCAGAAGGACCTCGTGGTCGATCGAGTCACCTACCCGATGAGCGTTGACCTAAGCGGCCTCGAATCGGGCGCTAACGGGCACCCCGAGCATCGCACGGCACGACCGGTGCTCTAAGGAAGGTAAAGACGATGCAAGGAATAAGAAAAGAACTTAGGATAGAATCACCTTAACTTTTCTATGTTCCATGCATTGGGAAGGACGTGACCATCCGCGCCCTGAGTCGAAGGTGCCGGTCAAGAACCTCCACGACGTGAAGGGGCCTTCCTGTATGTGAGAGCTTGTGCTCGTTTTGCTGGTCCGACTTCAAGACAGACTGTGTCGCCACTACCAAGGTCCGCCGAACCCGACGGTTGTGGTAACGCCGCAGAGTTTGTTGATATTTGGCCGATCGTAGAATGGCTACATTGCGCGCCTCGCCGAAATGGGTCGATGGCGCCTTGTTGTGAGATGATCCCCGAGCCTCGCCAAGGCTTGTAATCTCGGGCGCCGATTCCGTGTCTGGCTAGTAATATACTTTAAGACCGAACACCATGAAGAATGGTGTAAACCCGGCCGCCAAGTTGGTGTGGTCCGCAGCTCCAGAGGAGGACGAGGGTAGCTCGCCACCCATCTCCCGCGAAATGCTTCAGCCGATCAAGATCCGCGGCTTGAGCCCTTGGAGGATCATGCCATTCGCTGCTCGACCAAGCCGTTAGTCCGCGGATGGGCCACGGCCGCCTAATCGACGCGATGTTGAAGTCGCCGCAGAACTCGAGGAATTCTTCCCGTGAATCGCGCCTCGCTGTCGGTGATGATAGAGTTAGGGACTCCAAACCGAAAGACGATGTCGCGGAAGAAGGTGGCCGCCTGCATCGACGTGACGCTCGCAACCGGCTTGGCCTCTATCCACTTGGTGAACTTGTCCACCGCGACAAGGAGGTGAGTAAAGCCCCCGGGCGTCTTCTTGAAGGGCCCGACCAGATCGAGTCCCCAGACTGCAAATGGCCATGTGATGGGGATCGTCTACAAGGCCTGAGCTGGCAGATGCGTCCGCCGGGCGAAGAATTGGCATCCTTCGCAAAGCGCATAACCGCTTCGGCCGAACACGGCGGCCGCCGCCAGAGACCTTGTCGAAGGTTTTTCCTACCAGGACCGGCGCAGATGGTGACCGCAGACCCGCCATGGATATCAAGCAAGAAATTGCTTCTTGGTCGGCCAGATGCACCTCGAGGACTCCGAGGGACTTTTGTAAAGATCCGCCCGACCAGACGGCGATTTCTCCCGACGGCGAGGCGCCGCCTCGGCCGTTCTGGGAAGCGACCCGTCTGTCGATCTGCCGATGAAGGGCTTCCTCCAGTCGGATTCAGTCATTAACACGCTGCGGTCTGACCCGGCCGGATCTACACCCGACCGCACGGCGACCGGAGTAGCCGCGCCCGGCGGGTTGGAAGACCGCTGGCCACCGGTCCATCCGACGAAGGCGCCGGAAGGTCGCAGACGAAGATCCTGTGGGGATCGCTCTCACGGAGGCAAGATTGGCTAGGTAATCGGCCTCACTATTGTAGCGTCTGTAGCTATGGTGGAGCTCGAAACCCTTGAACCGTTCCTTGAGCTTGCGCACTTCTCGATAGTACGCGGCCATTCGGTGTCTCAGGGCTCCACAACCTTCATGACCTGGTCAACGACAAGCTTGGAGTCCCCGTGGGCGTAGAGTCGACGAGCGCCGAGGTCGGCAGCGATTCGGAGACCGTTGACGAGAGCCTCAGACTCGGCGATGTTGTTGGTCGATCAAGAGCAACTGATCACGATTGAGTCTGCTCGAGCGAGGAAACAATAACAACTCCGCGCTCGCGCCGCTCTTGGTATAGGATCCATCAAGTACATCGCCCAAGACGGTCTTCGAAAGGCCGGCGCGCTGGCTTGGTCCACTCGGCGACGTAAATCGCCTAGGGCTCGCGACTTGATCGCCGCTCGAGGAACGTGACGATATGCCGTGACCATCGAGCTCGAGTGCCCACTTGGCTATCCTTCCCGAGGCGCCGCGGTTGTGGGTAATCTCGCCGAGTGGCGACGTGGTCACCACGGTGACGGTGCCGTCAAGTAATGGACCAACTTTCTTTGTGATGAGTGCAGAGAGCGCTTTTGCACCGCGGTACGAGCCTTGGACTCGGAAAGCACCGGCCGATGAAGTAGACCGCCGCTGTATCTTGAGCTCACGCTTTCTTCCGCTGTTCCACCACGAGGGCCGCACTAACAACTTGGGTCGGGCGGCGATGTAGAGGAGGAGCAATGTTCGCCTTGCATCGGTAGCCAGATCGGGGTGAGGACAGAAGGTCTTCAAGCGGGTGAGGGCCTCTTGAGCCTCCCCGGTCCAGCTTGAAGGGCCAGACTTTTAAGCAAACAGAGCTAAGATCCCGCCGCCAAGGCGAGACACGAACGGCTCAAAGTCGCAAGGCATCCGGTTAGCCTTTGGACCCTTTCAGTTGCCAACCGCCCATCCTTGCGATCGCCGAGATCTTCTCCGATTGGCCTCGATGTCGCCGCCGAGACGATGAAACCGAGGAGCTTTCCTTGGGGACCTCAAGACGCACTTCTGGGGTTGAGCTTTATGCGAACCACTGAGATTTGCGAAAGTCTCTCTTAGGTCGGTGATGAGATCGCCGGCCTTCTTGGTCTTCACGACGATGTCGCCAACGACGCCCAATCGTTGCGCCGATCCGTCGTTGAAACACGCTTGCATACATCGCCGTATGTAGCGCCCGCGTTTTTAGACCGAACCGCATTGTTACGTGCGTAACCAGCCAAACGGCGATGAAGGAGGTCGCGATCCGGTCGAACTCCTTCGCTATCCGTGGTAGCCCGAGTAGGCATCCGAAAGGAGAGGACTCGCACCGCGGTGGAGTCTATGACTTGGTCGATGCGGGGCAAGGAACGGTCCTTGGGACACGCCTTGTTGAGACTCG
The DNA here is from genome assembly GCA_036346275.1 of Otatea glauca. Taxonomy (NCBI): domain Eukaryota; kingdom Viridiplantae; phylum Streptophyta; class Magnoliopsida; order Poales; family Poaceae; genus Otatea; species Otatea glauca. Next base: position 16,797,534 of record CM070728.1, read on the forward strand.
ATAATCAACACACATTCTCCATTGTCCATTCTTCTTCTTCACAAGTATGTGGTTGGCGAGCCACCGGTGGCGCACCTCTTTACAAACCCCGCAACCAAAGCTTGGCGATCTCCTCTCCTATGATCCCGCTTCTTCTTCGGCGAAGCGCAGCGCGGCGTTGGGCGACCGCCTTGAGCCCGGCCTGATGCCTAAGGAGTGCTCTGCCATTTCTCAGATTCCTGCATGTCGGAGGACTTCCATGCAAAGACGTCGTTGTTGGCGCGGAGGAAGTCGACGAGCGCGCTTTCCTATTTGGCAGGGAGCGTGGCTCCAGCCCGCACGATCTTGGTCAGATCACCGGGATCGATCGCAACCTTCTTCATGTCCTCAGCGGACTTGAAGGATCCCGCCCCCGACTTGCTGGACTCAGGGGTGGACTCGGAGGCTTCCCTCCGGAGGTTGGCGAACTCGACGGACGCGATGACCGCCGAGGCTAGCTCACAACTGCTTCACTCGCAGTTGTAAGCAAGCTGGAAGGACGAAGCCACGGTGATGACCCCTCGCGGCCCGGGCATCTTCAGCTTGAGATAGGTGTAACTGGGGACCGCCATGAACTTGGCATAGCACGGTCTCCCCAGGATGGCGTGGTAGGATCCGGGAAAATCCACGACCTCGAAGGTGAGGGTCTCGGTGCGGAAGTTTTCTGGTCCTCCAAAGGTGACGGGCAGGTCGACCTGCCCAAGCGGTTGGGTCTGCTGGCCAGGCATGACACCGTGAAAAGGCGCCTTGCTCGATCGAAGACTCGAGCGGGGGACCCCCATGGCGTCGAGCGTCTCAACATAGAGGATGTTGAGACCGCTGCCACCGTCCATTAGCACCTTTGTGAGGCGCTTCTTCCCCACAATGGGGTCGACCACAAGCGGGTATCTCCCCGGCTGCGGGATGTGATCGGGGTGGTCAGTCCGATCGAAGGTGATCGGGGACTCTGACCACCAAAGATATTGGGGGACGGCTGGCGTGACGGTGTGGACCTCGCGGTAGGCGAGCTTGAGCCGGCGCTTGTCGGCGTAGCATGCCGATCCGCCGAAGATAATAAGGCAGCCGTCGGGTTCTGTGAACTCGTTGTCCGCCATCTTTTCCGCGGCCCATGGGGCCGAGGCCGGCTTCTTTCCTTTGCCCCGCGGCATCGTGGGGGCGCCGGAGAGGAAGCGCCTTAGGACCTCGCAGTCCCGGTACTTGTGTTTGACGGGGAACCCGTGGTGTGGGCACGAGCTGTCCATCAACTTTTCGAAGTGGTCGGGCGCGACGGCCGGTCGATTCGCCGCTTGGCGTATGGTCGACGCATCGCGACCACTTGGGCTCGCGACTGGCCTCCCCGCCGCTTCGCTTGTCCGAGCGGCTGGAGGGGACCGGCCGGGCGCTGGGTCTTGCTTAGTTTTGCCATCCTCAAAGATGGCTCCCACGCCCTCCTCACGAGGAGGCGTTGTTGGTGGCGATATCCAGAAGCTCCTTGGTGGTTCTGGGCTTGACGAGCCCGCCAGTGCACCAAGGCCTTGCAGGAGGTGCCCTAGATGAACGCCCCCACGACATCGGCATCGGAGATGTCGGGAGCTCGTTGCATTGGCGGGAGAAGCGCCGGATGTAATCCCGGAGAGTTTCTCCCACGCCGCTGACTCTTCAGTCCCATGAGTTCCCAGGGCGCTTATAGGTGCTCTCGAAGTTACCGATAAAGAGGGTCTTTAGGTCGGCCCAGTTCCTGATGGTCTTTGCGGGCAAGTACTCGAGCCAGGCTCGAGCCGAGTCTGCGAGGTAGATAGGGAGGTATTGGATGATGAAGAGGTCATCCGTCGCTCCTCCTGCCCGGCACGCGAGCCGGTAGTCTTCGAGCCATACATCGGGGTTCGTGGCCCTAGTGTATTTGGCTATGTTGGTCGGCACTCAGACCGGGCAGGAAATCGCATGGCGACCTCGCGTAAGGCCCGTGGGTCCCGACCATCGGGGCTTGGGCTACGGTGGTGGTGGCGCCCGTCGTCCACAATACGCGAGTGGGCGGCTTCGTCCACACTTTTCTTCGCGCCTCGAGGGTGGCGCGGACGTCGTAGGAGTCGCCGAGGCGCTGGCGCACCGGAGTACGTGAGGCCTGGGGTTGTTCGTGGTGCGCCGCTGCCTTTGCCGGACTAGCCGAGCCCGAGGGGTGGTGCGGGTTCGGCGCCCAGAGGTGGCGCCAGAATGGTGAGGGCCGGAGGCTTGCATGTGCTGTACAGCGGCACGCTCCACCAGCCCCCGGAGATTCTGGTATGTGGCTTTGGCCTCCGAGTCGTCCGGCTCGGGAAGGCCTCGAGCAAAGATAGCACCGCAGCCCACGCTCGCTTACGTGGGAAGAACCGAGCCGCCGCCGACTCTTCCACCAGCTTGTGGTGTACGGCGACGCAGCTGCCGCGCACGCTAAGATCTGCGGGGCTCGAGCTCATCTGCTCCGTGTTGGCTCAGAGTCGGGTCGAGCCGCCGCTCCTCCACTCTTGTGGCGCCGCCGGCTCAGTCGGCGCGCGAGCTTGAGCTGCTCTTGATGCGCCACTGGTATTCTCCTCTTGCGCCTTAGTGCGCGGATGGGGGCCTCAGAGTCCGGGGTTACGGTCAAAGTTGGCCGTTCGCCATGTTGCACTCACGAGTGCCGCTCATGGGGTTTGCTCAGTGTTGAGCTGAGTCGTACGAAGAATCTTCCGGCTCTGGTGGACGAGGCCGCATATAGCCGCCATAGCCACGAATCGTGAGCTCGTGGGAGGCGACGTGGTCGCCCTCCCGAGCCCTCGAGTGCCACCGCCAAAGACGACGGGCGCGCTGGGCTCGGCACGGGGGCCTCAAGCCGAGGTCGGGCGAGGTTGTCGAGACGAGCCCCGCTTTAGCGGCTTCGGTCTTCGATGGCGACGGAATGAGCGCGAGCTCGCTGTCGGATTGGCGGTGAAGTCGAGGGAGCCAAGCGATTCGCCCCCGACGACACATGCGTCGCCCGGTGAAGAAAGCCATCAGGGAAATGAGATGGGAATCCGGAGATGTCGATGAAGACGCGCGAAGCCCCTACCTGGTGCGCCAACTGTCGGCGTTTCGAGCATCGGCAAGTAAATTTGTAAGTCAAAGAGGCCACGCATTCCCTGTCCCTGAATAGTTAGACTCGAGAGCACAAGGTGTATACTGGTTCGGGCCGAATGTCCTTACTCCAGTTTGTTCGGTGATGTTGTATTGCCTTAGGTGCAGATGGCTACACAACGTTTTACAAATGAGAGCAGAGAGTTTGAGCACAAGAGTGTTCGCAAAGCCTAGCGAGAAGGGGAGACTCTACTTTACTCGCTTCTTCTTGCTCCACTTACCTCTCCCTGAGGCCCTCGCCTCCCTTTATACAAACGGGAGAGGGCGGAGTTACATGGGAAGTTGGGAGAGGGAAGTTGCTTCGCGATGGGTCGTCGCCGGCTTGCCCACGCTGGCTCGGTGAGTCCCGTGGGCAGGCGCTTAGTCATTGACGGAAATGGCGCACCGCTGTACAGGAACCTAATGATGGTTGACGCGGTCGCGTAACGCTGGTACCGCCCGAGGAGGCGTGCCTTCGTGATCGTGACGCGGATCGTTGATGGGACCGAAGCTTGACTTCAAGCAGCCATTTATGCCATCTTGGGAAAGAGCCACTGCTCCCGCACAATCTCTTCGATTGTCCCGTCCAGCGGCACGCGGCGATCGTGGCTGAGTGGAAGCTTTGACACGTGGCCCTTGGCGGAGGTTACCTTAATTTGGTCGGAGTCGGAGGATCCCGACCTGCCGCGGGGGTCGGGAGCCTTACTTGGTCGGAGACACTAGTCCTGATCGATCGGGGAGTGGCGTCCTTTTTGGTCCCACGGGTCCTTTGGTCGGTAATGGACTTGAGGTAGCCTGCTTGTTACCCTGGGCCATTGGGGTACCCCTGGAATGAGTATTCGTCACTAACCAATCCACCCAACCAAACAGGCATTTGGATGGCTTTATCTCTATCAGGTTGGATGATCATATTCCATCAAACCTCATTCAAGCACCAAACACACCTTTATCTAACGTAATAACTAACTCACTGTAGAGGGACAGCCGTGGATAAAAAAAGTTGAAAAAAAAATGAGCTAGTCGTACCGAAGTGAAGAGATTTTTTTTAATAGCAGACGAGAAAAACCGATAACTTTATACGATAAATAAAAAAAATCTCTAAAAATAAACGGATCTACGCATCATGTTAACGCTGGTAAAAGCGTGGCTCCACCTCCAACAAGCGTAGGCCGCTTTCACGTGGCACCTACGTACAAAACCCTAGCTAGCCGCTCTTTTACCCCTGCAAAATAAGACCATGCACGCATCGATCAATCGCTTCCTGATAAATTAACCACACGTGGTGTCGATCAGCTTTCACCTGTACGTGCCTGCGCTGCGCGCAAGTAACCCCGAGAAATTCCAGACGGCGCAATCGATCATAACCGAGCAAGCAACAGGTCAAGATTATTAACACGTGGCTGTTAAATACTAAATTGACCGTCTAGATCAATTTAAACATTAATCAAGAATAGTAAAAATACCCGAAAAACAATTATAGAATAGATAAACACAAGATATAGATGATTTTAAGTCTTCTCTCTCTTTGTTGATCGTAGATAGATTCTCTTGCACAATATAGTACTATATTTATAGCTAAAACATCTCAGATGTCGTTTCGGAATTCGCCTACCAAACCAAGAGTTCGGATATCTCTTAACAACCAAGAGTCCGGTTATATCTCAACAGCGACGATCCTTATGCGTGTTCACGCGTACGTTCCATACGTTCGGTAATGTATCACTACAACAAAAACCTCACATAAAGGCACGTGTGTGTATATATATATATGGTATAATTACTTGGGACACCATGGCGCCTGGGCACCATGATCTAAAAAGGATATTTTTATTATGTATTTTCTTGCGATTTTTTTTAAAAATTTTAGGATGCTGAGTTTAACCAGTTTACTAAATAGTTCAAACAAGTTTGAACTGAAATTCAAACTATAGTTTCCCTTTTTGATGATAGTTTGGTTGTAGGTATGTGCTGATTTTATATATAAATCAGCAAAGCATGTGATCCAAACTCGTTCAAAATCTTTGAATTCCTATATATTTTTCCAAAGGTATATGTTTCATTTGAATTGTTATAGATGTGTATATACCCTAAAACTGAAATTTTTGAAAATTATACTCGAATATGGCTTGAATTTGCGCATTTGAAATCCTGGTGCCCAGGTACCATGGTGCCCTATTTCGGCTTCCTATATATATGTATATACATATATATGTATATACATATGTGCATATACATATATATATATGTATATATATATATGCCTCTATAAATTGTTGAAATATACTGTAAAGATACTTTTTTTTGTAACATTTTAGAATATGACTTAAATGTAACTTAGAGACACTATTTTGATAAATTTTAGATAAAAAACATGGAATATGCATCGTAGAGATATTTTTGAGTCATTTTTAAATTGTCAAAATAAAATTCATATAGAGATTTTTTTGAGGCACTTATTAAATCGAACTTATGTTGTAGAGATGTTATTTGAGGCATTTTTTATTCTCTAAATATATTCTTTTACATATTTAAGATATGTTGTGTACTATAAGAATTATAATATGAGTATAAGTAAGTTATGATGTGAAGATGAGATGATTAGTCAAGCTACTTGTTTATCTACAATGTCTTGAGTTCGAGATTCTCTAGAGGGTGGTAGAGACACAATACAGTGACTTCACAAAATGTCCTATATAGAATGTAAAAATAGTAAATGTCTCTTTAGCCGTAGTGACACAGCCCGCAGATGCATCATTGTGGCATTTTTAAAGACGCCTTTAAAATGTATAGAAACATAAAAATATGACTACTGTAGAATAAAAAAACATCTACAATATGTTTCTCCTGTAGTACATGGTGGGGAGATGTCACCGTGTCAAGCCATGGATGGATGGGTGCGGGCGTGGGTGGGTATGTGGCCTTTTCAGATTTGGCACGTGTGTGGCCTCGCTGTTAGTCACAGATCCGTATCAAACTTTAGAAGGTGTTTATCAGCTTATCGAATGCACCCCCGCTCGCTGCTCGACCGACACATGCCCGTCGCCCACCGCTCATTTGACGCACGCCCCTGCAATCCAACATTCGCCATTGACTCGGCCATTGTAGCCTACCGTGGCATTGCTCGCCGCCCCCATGGCACCTGTTGCCTGCTGTACGCCCTTCAAACCAGCGCCCCCGTCTTTCTGGCCCCTACAACATGCCACCCGTCGTCCCCCTCGGTCCTGCTGCCTGCCGCCGGCTCTCACGCTCACATATAGGGTTCCAAATTTTATTTTCGGTTTACATCTCGCTCCCCACAAAAATCCAAAATTTTAGCGAAATCTCGTTATTTCAGACAAAATTCAAAAAGTAAAATTCAAATCTGAAATTTTTTGGGCCAAAATTTTGACAAAATTCAACTGAACTAAAAATGGTTCAAACGATGTTGAAAAATTTTGAAATTGTTTTTGGAGATCACTGACACATCAGTGATATTTTCATAAAAATTTGAGATTATTAACAAGTTTGAAGAATTTTTAAAAATTCAAACATTGCTACTGTCCAGATAAAACGCTAACCGGCAAGTTTGGACCGAATGAAAAATGGTTCAAACCACGTTAGAAAAATTTTAATTTTTTTTGAATGGTTATGATGCATCACTAATGTTCTAATAAAATTTCCAGATGATGGTCAAGCTTCATGAATTTTTAAAAAATTCGAACAGTGCTATTGTCGTGTTAAAAAACTTACCGGCAAAATTGAACAAAATGAAAAATAATACAAATCACGTTATAAAATTTTGAAACTTTTTGTAAATGGTCCTCGTATATCATTAATATTTCTTTAAAATTTTTAGAATATGATCCTGCTTAAAGAAGTTTTGAAAATTCTGACAGTGCTATGTCCTGATAAAAGCCTAACGATCAATACATAGATTTGCTTTAGTTATCAAAAAATGTTTAGAATTTTTGAAAATTTTACAGAAGGGTGATAAGAAAATTTTTAATATCTTATAAAAATTTTGAATCGCCATCACACTCCAGTGAATTTATAAAATTCTTACAATGCACTGTACCATTTATATTCTTTCTCTTTTTGACTTTTAAAATATAACAAATGAAGTTCAATGCTTACATAGATTTGATTGACCAAACAAAAAAATTTGGATTTTTTTAATAATGTTATATAACGGTACTGAGGTAATTCTTAAGCTCTCATAAAAATTTTGAATCATGATCACACTCGAGAAAATTTATAAAATTCTGACAAGGTTAATTTCCTAATTATGTTCATTTTGTTTTTGATTTTTTAAAGATAACAAATGAAGTTCAATTATTTTGAAAAAAAAATGTATGATCCTACACAACTATAGATAGTACCATAAATGTTTCAGATCATTATCAACCTTTTACAAATTTATAAAAATCTGACAATGTTTCTATCAAATTTTAAAATATCTCAAAAATTCGATTTTTCAATAAATTTCCAGAGAAGACGACTTTATTAAGCGTTATTGGACCAAATCCGGTCATAACAGTTTAAAAATTGGTGAAAAATTACGAAATTTTGGCCGGTTTGTGCGAAACTTTGTCGAAAAAAGCGAAATTAGTGTAGCAATATAAAAAAATCAATTTTTTATCCGGATGATGATTTATATTTCGTGGTGACCTGAAATATAAAATTTCACCGAAATTTATATCCTACTCACGTATCACTCAGGGCACACCCGTCAGCTAGGAGTGCTAGCCATAACACTAACTATAGAGTACGCGCCAGCCCCTTCACCCACCGCTCGGTGTCGTCGGCGTATGCGACTTGCCATGGGACCGGCCGGACCGACTATGTCTACATGGCTACGTGCTTCGCCGCGCGTGCTTCTCTGAGCCAAAAAGGCGGATCTGTGGGGGGTCAGATCAGTCCAGCCCAGGGCAAGCGTCGTGTCCTCCATGCCGCGTGCGTGCCACATGGCCACGTCCACCGCTGCATTTGCCTTTCCAGTTTTTTTTTTTCTTTCCCAGCCATTAATTTTCCTACAATTCATGTTTAGTATATAGGCATCCTCGTGCGTGCAGATTCACTGAAAAAGTTTATTACAGATTGAATTTGAGTCGATACCAATTGTATCTAAGGGTTAATTTGGGCTTTTAGCTGGTCCTAATCATGCATACGCATAATTCTTTCTGCAAGCACGATGCAATTAGCACGACGAAAATATGTGCGACTTTGTCTCATATTTGTAGACGCCGTCCTAACTCCATAGCCATAGCAAAAAAAAGAGGCAGAGAAAGAATAATGTGCCTACTTAAAGCAAATATAATAACAAAGTCAACCGTTTACTTAACTTTCTATTCATATCATCTAGAGTAAGCACTAAAACCAATTGATACAATAGCTATCTCTAAAAGTTGATTCTAGATGTCATGCATTAACTATCTCTTCTCTCTTGTACATAACTAATCTGTCTATACTTCCGTGCAGTGCTTACTACTAAATAAGAGACATCTCTTTTTTCTCTCCTTTTCTCTCACTCTTTTACATAGGACAAAACTGATATAAACATACTAAAAATAAACTAAGGTAGCTTTATTATAAATGCCCTTATTACTTATTACTCATATACCTTGCTCTGAAACACATGTCACGTTTGCTTTCAAGGTCGTGCCACGCCTAGCTTTACCACTCGTAACATTTTGGTCCACCTACGCCTATCTCTTCACACTTCAACTGTCGATTACTAGCTCTATCTTTACCGAACGTGTTTTCTTTTAATATATAGACTAAAAAAGATATTAAAAATAATTAAACTACCCTTAATTATTATCTCTAAACACTATATTTAATATATGTACTAGAGAATATCAAATAAATCTAGATATTTATTAGGGATATAAAAAGTATCGTACTAATTGTTAGTGTCAAAAAACGTGAAGAGGGTTAATCAACCGCAACACACCTAACGAACACCGGGTTCACTTGATCAAGACGTGCCAACGGATTTAACCCTAGTCGACGAGAAAATAAAAAATGTAAATATGATTTGTTGGATTGATTATGTTTTTTTTTCTCGCTCGTCCATGACCATCTTTTATAGCTATCGACCGATTGTATCCTTCTCCGATACGTTGTAAAACACGATCTGTATCGGTCTAAATTCGGACGGTTTCTCTTAAAATATCAACTATAACCAAAATCTCGAACATCTTCCCATACCGGATATCGGCTACAATATCTCAATCCTTAGCCTGACAATCTTCTCTCGCTAAATCTAGGTGCAAACACTTATTTAATTATATATATATATATAACTATTTTAAAAATAAGTCATATAAATTTGAAAGGACCGAGTAGTTGCGTCTCTCTCTGTGCGCGAGCGAGGCTGTGAGCAATGTGTGGTGGTGTACGAATGATCAGCTGAGTTAGCAGGGGAGACAAGGGCAAGCGGCAACAGCAACGAACAGCACCGCTTTCATACGATCGAGCAGGCAGAGCCAGGGCACGCACGGCCTTTATGGGGCCTTCGCCTGCCGCTGCCTCATTCGGCTCGGCGCGAGAGGAGGACCATTTCTGGAGTCGCTGCAGGGGGGATCAGAGCGCGCTCACGTGTGCGCTGACACGCGCGCGCGTGCCAACAGTGCATGCATGGTACGCTGTACGTGCTGCTAGATCTGAAAAGTCGAGCCACAGGCGAGGTGCATGGTTGGGTCGAGACATGGCCACGGTGGCTTGCCGGTCCATTGGCACGCCTCCGGTATGATCGGTCCATTGACACCGTTATGATAAGAGAAAAGATGTCAGTTACGTATGAAATTGAAACAGTGGATATAAATATCGAAGAAAAAAGAACTAAATTTTATTTATCTTTAAATAGATATATAGAGTTACTGTCTCGTTAAAAACCTTATACCTAATGTAAGGTATCATAGTACGGAGCGGCTCGGTGCGTATGCTCGGTGTCAGTGAGCATATACTCTTCAGTCTATATTCCCCAACTTTTAGCATCTCCGTTGTCTTCCCATACTCCGCATGCGAAGATCGCAAAAGGTGCCAATCGTAGGGCGAGCCACACATGACAAAAAATCAGGGCCGAACGTCCTGTCGCGTGTCGTGCTTGCTTCGGGTCCAAGGGCCTGTTTCGTGCCATGTTGACCCAAGCACGACCTAAGCAGCCGTGCCGTGCTGTCTAACGTGCCTGACCGCGAGGCCCGACACGGCCCTATCATTTGTGCATTGCCAGCCCGATCTATGCACATGCGTGATGTTCCGTGCTTGTCATGCTACGGCCGGGCCCAAAAAAGCCCAAGTCAAGGCACGCCGTGCTATATTCGTGTTGTGTCAATATAGGGTTAGTCCGTTGTACTATTGCGAGAAGAGAAAAGGAGTATGAGACATACGGAGCTAACGCAACGAACATAAATAGTAGGAGAAAAGTAACTAAATTTTATTCATTCTCTGTAAAAGTCATGTCGAGATAGTGGTCGATATCTACTCGTGAATTCTATTAATCACAACCACTCAGCGCTTCGGAAGACGAACTATATGCGTTGCCTGTAAAAAAAACCCATGCCAAAGCCATGCCATACCTGGGTCGTGCCTGTCGGGCCTCTAGTGTGCCGTGCCGGCCCAACCAGGACCCTTCGATGCGTGTCATGTTGTTCCGCCCATCATGTCCGACCGCCTAGCCCGGCACGATCCTAACAATCGTGGCATGCCAGTTTGGCCCATGTGTATACGTGCCATACCGTGTCTTGAACCATGACGTGCCTATTGTGACATAAGCCAGTCCTAAAAAGCTTGGCCTAATACCCATGTCTAGCCATGCATGCCTCCACATGGATGATGGATCTGGAGCCTGAATACCCGTATGGGTAAAGCTAACATCCGGAGTAAAATAAAAGGTAAGACAATCATGCACAATTGTGTGTTTTAACTTTTAAGTGTGTTTTGTTAGACTCGTGGCTCGTTGTTATTTACAGGTGGGCATCGGGTCGGTTTTTTTGGACCGGCCTGTGGTAAGATGGGCACGGTATGGCCCAAGGTTTGGCCCGACATGAAGCAAAATGGGCTGCGCCGGCACGACACGGTTGCCCAGGCTGTGCCGAGCTTGGGAACAGGGCACGGTGGGCGGAATGGCCCGGCCCGGCTATTTGGGCCCAGTTCGTGCCGGCAAGGCACGCTACGGGCATGGAGCACATTCGGCACAGAGGCACGGTGCAGTTACCGTGGGCCTGTGGTAGGGCAAGGCGGCTCGCGGTAGGGCACGGTGGTCTGCGGCAGAGAGGTGAGGGAGAGGAGGCGACGGAGGGTTACCTACGCCAGCGCTGTTGCCAACAGCGCATGCAGGCCCGTGGGGCACCGTGGACGAGGCTATGGCCCGCGTCGTGCCTGCACGCCCGCTCCATGCCCATGCCGTGCTTGTGGAGGAGGGGGCATCATGAAGGAGGTCGAAGAAGAGGGGGTGTTGTGGAGGAGGCTGGAGAGGAGGGGGATAGAGGGGGACGGAGGTGTGGCGCGTCGGTGGGAGAGGCCAGGAGGCCGCGACGGCGGGGGAGGCAAGGAGGCGTCGTCGTCGCGAGGAGGTGAGGGAAGGGGGACCGGCGCGGGGGGAAGGGGAGTCCGAGGTCAGGAGGCCTGGGGGTTGTCGCTGTTAGGGGAGGCATGGGAAGGGGAGGGGGCCGGCGGAGGTCGAGGTGGGGTAGCAGCAGCGAGGGAGAGGAAGAGGAAAAAGGGAGAAAGTGAAAAACAGGTGGAAAAGGGGGGAAAGGAGAAAGGAAAAAAGAGGGATAAAACAAAATAAAATTGTGAAATTCAAGTAATTAAGTAAAATTATGGACGCTTAAATATTTAGGGTGCTTGGGAGGAGAACTAGTGGTTTGAGGGAGTGTTGCTTGTGCCATGGAGGGGGGGGGGGAGAACGTTGCACCACCTTCTGCTCGTTTGTATTTAGTCATTGTCTTCTGATTCATGAAAAGTTACTTCACTCGTATGGATATCCACTTCGACCGTTGCTCATCCCCGTCCGACTCTCTATGTCACTCTCTCTGGCTTACTCTCACTCTCTTAGTCCCTCTCCTCGACCAGCACCGATCCTAGCTCTCTCCGCTTCTCTCGTTGCTCGCTCATCACTCTCTCTCTCTGTGCTCTCACGGTGCTCCTCGCTCTCTCCATTCCTCTAACTGCCTCGCTTGCTTATCGCTGAAAGAGAATGAGAGAGAGACAACAACAAGTGAGAGAGAGAGAGAGATGGGTGAGAGAGGGGGCAACGAAAGAGAGAGAGTGTGTGTGTGAGGGAGACAAGCAAGAGAGATTGAAAGAGACGGGTGACGAATACTAATAAAAAGGATACCCCAACAGCCCGAAGCGACGAGCCAGCGGCCTCAAGCATATCTCCATCCCAGCAGCCGCGCTCGACCCCGCCGGCCGATCGCTGCGAGATCGCGCAAGACATCCGCTCCCGGCCAGCCAGGCGAAGCGATCCGAGCAGACGCTCAGGCCCCCTCTTGGCGGGCGGGATCTCCCGACTCCAACCGAACCAAGGTGGACGGACGCCGAGTGCCGCGTGTCGAGTCCTCATCGGCCTAACGCCACGCACCCGAATGAGGTCAATCGGGCGACTATACAAGAGGCGGTGGCTCCTTCCCAAGAAGATCCGGTACTGCAGAAGACAAAGCTTCGGCCCCATCAACCGATCCGCGACAAGATGCGGCGCCGCTCCTCGGCGGCACCAACGTCACGCACTCGACGCCGATTCGCAAGGGTCACGAGAGGGCAAGTACGCTATTTCCGGGAATACCTAACCTCCCGACCACCAAGGCTACCAACCCAAGATGGGCAAGGCGGGTGGCGACCGATCCACGGGACGAAGGACCGGAGCTCCTAGCATAGGTCACCTCGCTCTTCCTCCCAACTCTCGATGTAACCTGCCCCTTCCTTCTGTATAAAAGGAGGCATGGCTAAACGATTCAAAGAGAGCGAGAGCGAGAGGGAGAGGGAGACATCAGAACACGAGGAGACTAAGTCATTTAGGGGCCTCGTTTGTAAAAACATAGTGCAAAAAGCAATACAATACGGCCATCTGAATCGGAGTAGGGACTTTGGCCGAACCGATACATCTTGGACTCACGAGTCTAACCATTTAGGAGTGGAGCGCGACCCCTAGACTTACAAATTTACTTGCGCTCAGCCGCAAGCGCCGGGCCAGCGCCGCTGTAGGGAGCTTCGCGTCTTCATCACCATCTCGGTTAGTTTATCTTCCCGATGGCATCCACCCACCGCGGCGGCATGATCGCACGGGAACCGGATCCGCCCGGCTCCCTCGACCGCCGTCACCCCGACGGGAGGTTTCACGCTCGTCCCCCGCCTCCGGAGGATAGGCGCCACGAGCTTGGGCGTCCTCGGCGACCGCTAAGCTCCGCTGGGCGCCCGCAGCCCCGGCCGGAACCGAAGTGCTCGCCCGCGGTCGCGAAAACTCCAGAGGCCCGGCAGTGACCATGTCACCCCGTAGGCTCGCGGCCCAGTGGCGATGGTCGGCTACTGCGGCCTCCATCCGAAGGCTTTGGAAGACTCTTGGGACGTGACTCGGCTCAGACCACGGAGTACCACGCCGCGGCGGGCTCTCGCGAGTGCAACATGGCGGGCACCGTCGATTGCAGTGGCCTCGCGGCGCGGGGCCTCTGTCCGGCGCGACTCAGCGCAGGAGGAGGAGTGCCAGTGCGCATCTTGAGCAGCCTTTCGGACCCGCGCTACGAGCTCAACAACGACAAAGAGTTGGAGGAACGAAGAATCGAGCTCGGCCGGCTCGAGCCAACTCGGCGGGAGGGCTCGAGGCTCGCATGTGCTGGCGGCGAGGCGCGACGCGGCGTCGAGCACACCCAGCCGGAAAGGAAGGGTCCGACGGTCCTCACTTCTTCCCCACGCCGGTCAAAGCGTGGCGCGCCGCAATGCCGCCGAGGCCTCCCGGAGCCGACCGACCCGGAGGCCAAGGCCACCTACCAAAACCTCGGATTTGGTAGAGCACGCGGCCGTCGCGCATATGCACGCCTCGGCTCCTATCGCTCGGGCCACCTCGCCACCGGGCCCGTCTGCGTTGTCTTGGCCGGATGGGTCCGCGGCGTCGCCGCCGCGAGCCACACGAGCCTCGCGGCGCCCCGTGCGCTAACGCCTCGTGATGCCTCGACATTCGCGCTACCCTTGAGGCGCGGAGAAAGATGGCGGAGGAGGTGCCCGCTCACGGGTTGCGGCGGCGGCACCACCACCGCGGCCGAGCCCCGACGGTCTGGATCGCGGCGTTCTGCGGATCCGCGGCGGACTTCCTGCCGGTTCCGCGCGCTACCAACATTGCCAAATACACGGGGCCACAAACCCGGTGTCGGCTCAAGATTACCGGCTCGCATGCCGGCGGAGGAGCAACAGATGACCTCTTCATCATCAATACCTTCCCATCTACCTCGCGGACTCCCGAGCACGGCTCAGTACTTGCCGCCAAAACCATCGTGGATGGACCGACTTGAAGGCCCTCTTCGTCGGCAACTTCGCAGGCACCAAGCGCCACGAAACTCCTAGGACTGAAGAGTGCAAACAGCGGCCAGGAAACCCTCGGGACTACATCCGCGGTTTTCCGCCGCAACGAAGCTCCCGACATCTCGGCGCCGATGTCGTGGGAGCATTCATCTGGCACCTCCTGCAAGGCCTTGGTACACAAACTAGGCCGTCTCAAGCCTGGAACTACAAGGAGCTCCTCGATATCGCCACCAACCACGCCTCCGCGAGGAGGCTGGGGCCATCTTCGAGGAGGAAAGGCCCAGCCGTAACCGCTGCGTCCGCATCGGGTCCCCGCCGACCGCTCCGACAAGCGGGCGCACGGAAGCGATCCGCGAGACCCAAGTGGTCGCCACCGTCGGCCAAATACTCGCCAGCGGCGAGTCGCGACCGGCCGTCGCGCCCGACCACTTCGAGAAATTGATGGGCGGCCCGTGCCCAAACCACGGGTTCTCCGTCAAGCACAAGTACCGGGCTGCGAGGTCCGAGGCGTTACCTCTCGGCGTCCCGCAGCGCCGTGGCAAGGGAAGAAGCTGCTGCGCCCGCGTCGCGAGAAAAAGCGCGACGACGAGTTCCTGAACCCGACGGGCGCCTCATGATCTTTGGAGGACCTACCGCTGCCTATGCAAGCAAGCCCGGCTCAAGCTCGCTTATCGCGAGGTCCATACCGTCGCGCCATCGTCCCCAATACCTCCGGTGGTCGGAGTTCCGATCACCTTTGATCGGACCGACCACCCGACCACGTTCCACGGTAGGGAGATACCCCGGTGGTCGGCCCGTCGTGGGAAGAAGCGCCTTTCAAAGGTGCTCATGGACGAGGCGGCCTCAACATCCTCGTCGAGGCGACGCCGACGCTATGGGATCCGCGCTCAACCCTCCGACCCGACAAAGCGCCCTTCCATGGCGTCATTCACGGCGTGAGCCCATCCACTCGAGGCGGTCGACTGCGGGTACCTTTGGGAACAGAAACTTCGCACGAAACCTCGCTTTGAGGTCGTGGATTTCCCTGTTCTTACCATGCCATCTGGGGCGGCCATGTTACGCCAAGTTCATGGCGGTCCCCGGCCACGCCTACCTCAAGGCGAAGATGCGAGGCCGCGGGAGTCATCACCGTAGCATCGTCTTCCGGCTTGCCTACAATGCGGCGCGTTAGTTAGAGCTTGCCTCGGCGATCATCGCGTCTGCCGAGCTCGACAACCTCGGAGGAAGCCTCGAATCCACCCCGAGTCCAAAGAGGTCGGGCGGGATCCTTCAAGTCCGCCGAGGACACGAAGGAGGTCGCGATCGATCCACGTGATCCGACCAAGACCGTGCGGATCGGAGCCACGCCCCGCCAAATAGGAAGCGTGCTCGTCGACTCCTCGCACCAACAAAGACGTCTTCGCATGGAGGTCCTCCGACATGCCGGGAATCCCAAGGAAGTCGCCGAGCACTCCTTGAGCATCCGACTGGGCTCAAAGCCGGCCGCCTAACGCGCTGCGCCGCTCGGCGAGGAGAAGCGCAGATCATAGGAGAGAGATCGCCAAACTTCCGTTGCAGGTTAAGTAAAGAGGTGCGCCACCCGAGTGGCTAGCCAACCTGCACTTGTAAAAAGAAAAATGGGCAATGGAGGATGTGCGTTGACTATACGAGTCTCAACAAAGCATGTCCCAAAGATCCGTTCCTTTGCCCGCATCGACCAAGTCATCGACTCCACCGCAGTGTGAGTCCCTCTCTTTCTCGGATGCCTACTCGGGCTACCATCAGTTGCGCTAAGGAGTCCGACCACTCGCGACTTCCTTCATCACCCCGCTCGGCTCATTACGCTACGTTACGATGCCGTTCGGCCTAAAAACGCGGGCGCTACATACGATGTATGCAAGCGTGCTTCAATAACGGATCGGCCGTAACGTTGAGGTGTACGTCGGCGATATTGTCGTAAAAACCAAGAAGGCCGACGACCTTGTCGCCGACACGGAATAGACCTTTGCGAACCTTCGACGATTCGCATAAAGCTCAATCTTGAGAAATGCGTTTGGGGTCCCCAAAGGGAAGCTCCTTGGCTTCATTGTCTCGGCGAGGCATCGAGGCCAACGAGGAGAAGATATTAGCAATCGCAAGGATGGGCCCAATCGGCAACCTCAAGGGGTCGGTCGACCGATGCCTAGCGACTTTGAGCGTTCGTGTCTCGCCTCGGCGGCGCGAATGCCACTCTCTGAGCTACTTAAGAGATCCGACCGCTTTAGTTGGACCCGGAAGCTCAGAGGCCCTCGCGCTGAAGGCCTTCTGTCCTCGCCTCCAATCACGAGTCGCCCGGCACGTGGAGAGCCGTGTTCTCTACATCGCCGCCACTACCAAGTCGTCGTGCGGCCCTCGTGGTGGAGCGAAGCGGAAGAAGGCGCGAACTTAAGGTACAACGGCGGTTTACTTCATTAGCGAGGTCCTTTCCGAGTCAAGACTCGTACCACAGTCGCGAAGCTACTCTACGCGGTGCTCATTGCGAGAGAAAGCTCGTCCACTACTTCGATCAAGACAACATCACCGTGGTGACCACGTCCCGTTAGGCGAGATCGTCCGCAACCGCGACCTCGGGAAGGATAATGAAGTGGGCACTCGAGCTCGGCCGCCACGACATCACATACGTCCCTCGGACGGCGATCAAATGCGAGGCCGGCGACTTTCGTCGCCGAGTGGACCGAAACCTGTGCACCACGGTGATTGAAGACCCGAGCATGGACATCGTGCTTGATGGGTCTTACAACAAGAATGGCGCGCTTGGCTGGAGTTATCATCATCTCCCACTTGGGAACAAGCTCGATGCGCCATCGGGCGCTTTCGGCGCCACCAACAGCGTTGCGAGTCACGAGGCCCTCGTCAACGGTCTCCGGATCGCTGCCGACCTCGGTGCTCGCCGACTCTACGTCCACGGGGACTCCAAGCTTGTCGTCGACCAAGTCATGAAGGCCGCGGAGCCCCGAGACGCCCGTATGGCCGCGTACTATCGAGAAGTGCGCGGGCTCGAAGTGCGGTTCAAAGGCTTTGAGCTTCACCATAGCTACCGACGCTACAATAGCGACGCCGACTACCTGGCCAATCTGGCCTCCAGCAGAGAGCCGGTCCCGTCCGGGATCTTCGTCTGCGACCTCCTGCGGCCTTCCATCCGGTGGGCGGTTTAAGCGGTCCCCGACCTACCTAACGCGGTCGCCGACCGCGCGCGCGATCGGGCGTAGACTTGGCGGGTTGAGCCACGGCGTGCAACCGAGTCCGACCGGAAAGCCATTCATAGATCGTTTGTGGACCAGGTCGCTTCCTCCCGACCGACCGAGGGCGGCGCCTCGCCCGTGAGCAAAGTCTTTCGTCTGGTCGGTCGGACCTTTACAAAGAGAGCCTCGGGGTCCTCCAAAAGTGCATTCGCCGACCAAGGAAAACAAGCTGGCTGGACGACATACGGTGGAATTTGTGGTCACCACGCTGCGCCCGATCTCGGTGGGAAAGGCCTTGCGGCAAGGTTTCTATTGGCCGACCGCCGTGTCCAACGCGAGCACATCGCACGCACTGCGAAGGATGCCAATTCTTTGCCAGGCAGACACATCTGCTAGCTCAGGCCTTGCAGACAATCCCCATCACGTGGCCTTTTGCAGTTTGGGGGCTCGATCTGGTCGGGCCTTTCAAGAAAGCGCCCGGGGGCTTTACCCATTTGCTCGTCGCGGTGGACAAGTTCACCAAGTGGATAGAGGCCAAGCGGTCGTAGCGCCACGTCGGCACAAGCGGCCATCTTCTTCCGCGACATAGTCTTTCGATTGAAGTCCCAAACTCCATCATCACCGACAACGCGCGCAGTTCACGGGAAGGAATTCCTCGAGTTCTGCGATGACTTCAACATCCGCGTTGATTGGGCGCCGTGGCCCATCCGCGGACCAACGGCCGGTCGGTAGCGCCAAGCGGCATGATCCTTCAAGGGCTCAAGCCGCGGATCTTCAGTCGACTCAAGCACTTCGCGGGGCGCTGGGCGACCGAGCTACCCTCCGTCCTCTGGAGTCTACGGACCACGCCGACCCGGGCGACCGGGTTCACACCGTTCTTTATGGTATACGGTGCTGAAGCCGTCTTGCCGACAGACCTGGAGTATGGCGCCCCAAGACTGCAAGCCTTCGAGGAGGCTCGGGGGCTCGCCGCACAACAAGACTCCGTCGACGGTCGGCGAGGCGCGACGACGTGGCCGTCTGCGATCGGCGGATATCAACAAGCTCTGCGACGTTACCACAGCCGCCAGGTTCGAGGGCGGTCTTTGATCTTGGCGACACAGTCTGCGTCGGGTCGGACCGGCAAGGATAAGCACAAGTATCGCCCCACAGGAAGGCCCTTCACCGTCGTCGCATCCTCCGCTGGCACCTTCGGCTCAAGGACACCGGCGGCGCATCCTTCCAAATGCATGGAATATAGAAAAGTTAAGGCGATTCTATCCCTAAACTCTTTTCCTCTTCCTAGCATGCTCTTTACTTTTTTCCCTTCCGAGCACCTGGTCGCCATGCGACGACTCGGGGGCTGCCCTTCGGCGCCCCCGTTCAGGCTGCTCCCGGTCGGCGCTTGCGCGGGTTGATGACCCAACCGACCACAAGGTCCTTCGAGCGGTAACCCTTTGACCCAAGTGCTCTGACCCTCGCCCGGCGGCTATGGTTGCTAACACTTCGCGGAAGAAGGAAGTACCCGAGTGGAGTGACCTTTGGGTCGGCAGGGAACACTCCTCCCCCGCACGAACTCAGCTATCCCACGCGCTTATGAGGGTACGTGACCCGACTGGTCATGAGGTCCATCCCGAGCGGTAACCCTCTCAACCCAAGTGTTACGGCCTACGCCCCAGCGGCTATGGTTGCTAAGTAGCACCGCGGAAGAAGGAAGTGCCCGAGTGGAAAGATCCTGGCGGTCTAGAACACTCCTATCCCTCACAAGTGCGCCTAACATTGCATAGCCAAGTCTCCAATCCACCTCGCTCCTCCCAAAGCGACCCGACCACGCGCAAGTGACCCTGCGGTCCTTAAGGCTATGGTCGGCCAAACGCTCATCCTAAATACGAAAAAGGGCGAGGGCGATTCCGAGACTTGATAAATTCAAGATTGTTTAAATAGCGGTCTTTACAATCTAAGAAGAATAAAGCTAACTCTTTTTATTCTTCTTGGCGGGCGGCCGTGGCGAGGCGGAAAGTTGGTGCCTGCTGGCTACGGAGGCGGCTGCGGCGGGATCACGGCTCGCGATCTCGGCGTCTTGGCTCGACCAGAGCTCGAACCGGTCGATCTCCTCGTCGATCGGTTCCCAGCTACGCGCTCCCACCACCGCGATGGTCGATGCGTCGTAATGCGAGATGGTGTTGACCGGCGCCGATGAAACTCAAGCGCAGCGCCGGTGACCACCGCCTCTTCTACAATCCGCTTTCGGGCGGTAGCGGGAGCAAGGGCACTCGGGCTGCCCGGCTCCAAGGATGCGGTCGCGAGACCTCGGCCGGCCTTGCGGAGGGCCTCGATTCGGCGCTCATCTCGGCCCGACCGTCCTCCGCAACCTTCAACGCCGCCGGGCCTGCGTCCCGGCCACGATCGCCACGTCGCGAGCATCAGAAGCCGTTCTCTGCGCCTCCGCGGCGGCCTTCAGATTCTGCGCCTCTGCAATTTGCGGAGATTTTGGATAAATTCGCCCGTGGGTCGTGCCCCCAAACTTAATTGAAGAATTGAGACACTTACGGCGCGAGTTGGTGATTGCGGCTTCCGACTTGGCGCCTCGTATGAAGTCTTGGCTCGGCGGCTCATACGGCGATCGCCGCTCGGGGCGAACTTCGGCGGCGTCCCCACGAGCCTTGTTTCGCTCGGTCGCGGGCGTGTTACTGCGTCTGCTGGTCCCCTCCGCGGCAACGGCGGCATCGCCAGCCTCGGTGACCTCCGTCGTGAGGACTCGATTCGCCACTTCGCACTCAAGGCCTCGGCTCCTAGGCGCTCATCATGAAGGGCCTTTGTGGCCTCTTCAAATCCTTGGCGGATCACCACGCCTCCGACCCTAATGCCCGGGCCTCTGGGCTAAGCGCGGCTCAAGCGCGGCCGGTGCCTCTCCTGCTGCCGCCATTGATCCGTCGGGCTGCGAAGCTCAACTGCGCCGACGGCGAGCCCATAAGTCTTTGCAAAATGTGGACACTCCGTTAGTCGCGCGGAAGAACTATCAAAATGTGCAACGAGTTAGAACTTTTGGTGACCTACAGGCGTGGTTTGGACTCCCCGACCATCATATCCGGTATACGGTGGAATTTTGAGCAAGAGCGGACCTTCACGGATCGCCTCTATCTCGGCCGATGTCGGCCGCCTTGAAGAAGGGCGCCCACTCGCTCTCCTCGCGACCCATGATGCCCGACCCGGAATTACACCCGACGGCGCGCCTTCGCTCGCCGTTCGGGCGGGGCGTCGCCGTCAAAGCACCATGGGCAAGGGTGGCGAGGTCAACCTTCAGAAACCCCCGGCGACTGCGCTGAGGAGCATCGGTCGGCACCTCCACGGGGCGGGGTGGGCACCTCCGTCGCCGGCTCGCCACGATCGTGGCGTGATCACCGGCGGCGCCATTGTCTCATCCTCCAAAGCGATGATCACGTCGTCCGGTGGGGTCCCGCCGGGCGCGGAAGTTCTTCTTGAGCACGACCTCGGGTGAGGTCCGTCCTCGGCGCCGCGCCCTCGGGCCGACGCGTGACCTCCACCGACCCAACCGGTCACGAAATCACCGGCGCCGTTACTTGGGCCGATGTGGCACGCCCCACGGTCACCCCGATATAGGCGCCTTGCGTTGCAAAGATTCAAGAGTCGCTCGGCGGCTTTGCCAAAAAGAAAAATGCTCCAATAAAAGAATACACTTACAAGGCGGCGGGTGCGTGGCACGCGCTCTTCTTTGCGGCCCCGCCAAAAGTCGTCGGCCGGTCGCTTCCCCGAAGCCACCTCGGTAGAGGCTGCTGCGACGGCCATAGCGCAAGATCACCCCGCACGGGATCCGTAGCCACGGGGCCGTGATGCCGCCTCGGCCGAGTCCACGCTCGGGCGCGCCGATCGGCGGTCGGAAAAACCCACCATAGGGGTGGCCGAGGCACTCCGCCCATTGTCGATGGAGGTTGTCCCCACGGCGGTGGTCTCCGACACATCCTCGCCGCGCAAGCCGCGCGTTCCTTACTTTTCTTCCTCCTCCTTTCCTCCTTCCAGCTTCTTGCGGGAGAGTCGACCTCTAGTCCTGCGCCGGGCGGCCATGCGCTTCCTTATCCCGGGGCGGCGCGAAGACATCCTCATGAGCCCCTAAGAGGATGCGGGAATGTCGGACAAGTGCTAAGGACAAAGAAAGAGAAGTAGAAAGAATTTCACGGCTTACGGTTGGCGGAAAAGCGCGAGAATGGCTCGGGTGGCCATCCGCTGCCACAAGTGGCGCTTCGCGTAACGGCCGCCACGGGCCTCTACCTCGAGGCGCGCCGGCTCGGGTTCGCCATCCTCGCCGGTCGGATGGCCCGTCGACGGAGCGAGTGCGGCTTTGTGCACAAGTGGTTGCACGCGCATCCCCATAAAGCGCGCACAACCCGTCCCGGTGAGCCCGCCTCCTTTGAGCCCTGATGCGCTCCACGATCGGGGCCGGCTTGTTCTTCTCCCTCTTCTGGCGCCCGGTTCCACCGCTCCTCCACCATGGGAAGCTCACGGTGAAGCGAGGCGCTGTCGCCAACGTTTGAGCGTAGAGCCATTGAACGCCGACCCTTGTTGGACGAGGCGGCTTTACCTCCGGTACTCCGTGCTCGGCGAAGCGCGGCTGGAGGGCGAGCCACCAGGCGCCGCGGCGTCCGGCGGCTGTCCTTCGAGCCTTGCACGGAAGAAGTGCCTCCACAGCGCCCGGTCGCGGCTCGATCCCCAAGAAGGCCGCGCGGCGTGATGAAGATAGCGATGTGGAGGACCCATTGGGGTTGAGATGGTGCACCTCCACCTTGTAATGAGACAAAGCCCGGGACGAGCGCAGTGCGGCACGGACCAAAGCGCTCGAAGAACGGCGGGCACCACGATCTCGTCGCCCGCGGCGGTGGCGACCCGGTCGGCACCCTCGGTAGGAAGGTCTGCGGCATGAGAAGCCCTTCTTCACCAAGCGAGCGCGCCGGTGTCTTCTTGCTTGAACACTCCGCCACGACATCTTCACGGGAGGGAAGGAAGCGAGAAAGAAAGGCGTGGTTTTCTTTCCTTAGCTCTCTGGTGCTTTTCTTGTTTGAGGAGAGAGGAGAAGGCAAGAAAGCGTGACCACTCAAAGCACCCAGGCGTATTTATAGAGGGCGAGCGACGCCGCCAGCAGCGCCGTCAAGCGAGCGTCGCGACCACCCTCGCTGTCGCGCCGCTGGTAACTCCGGTTTCCAATACCACTCGCTTTTAATCTGTCTTGTCGGCGACAAAGGGCCATAAAAGGCGCCGCCCGAACAACGTGTCTCGTAACCTCTCGGTCTCGCCTTTGGCGGAGCAGTTGCTCCGGCGAGAAGCCAAGCTGGGCGCTGCGCCCCAAGGCAGCAAAAGCTTTGTGGCTTGCGCTAGGGGCCCAGCGAGGTGTGGGTTCAAAAGGCCTACCCGCGAGATGGGTATAAGGCGCCCAAGAAAAACAGCAAGGGCGGTATGAGGTGAGCCCCACGGTGGACCCTCGGTTAGGTCGGTGGACGGCCTAATCACCTCTACTCGCGTCCGAGACCATACTTCACACTCTCCGGGAGCTCATCAATGGCGGCGACCAGTGTGCTCTGGGTCGGCGGACGACCTAGAGTCCATCTGGATTGAGTAGAGAAAGGTTTTTATGGGTCACCCCAGCGGGGCTGGGGCACCCTACTGCGGGACCGTCCGCTCGGAAGGTCCCCTTGGGCGAGACCTCCCGGGACCCACTTGGACTACCCGCTATTAGCTCCACGAGCACGGCGTTCAAACCAACGCAGGTAAACGCGCGCAGCTCATCCCCTCCAGGTCCCACACCTGCGGATGGGGTATACATGTGGGATAGACGGCGGCCATTCCTCTCGCAGCTACCCTCGGACACCCGAACCTCTCAGAGGCATCCGGTCGTCCTACCGACCGAGGCAGTCGGACACCCGAACCTCTCAGAGGCATCCGGTCGTCCTGCCGACCAAGGCACTCCGACACCCGAACCTCACAGAGGCATCCGGTCGTCCTGCCGACCAAGGCACTCGGACACCAGAACCTCACAGAGGCATCCGGTCGTCCTGCCGACCAAGGCACTTGGACACCAGAACCTCACAGAGGCATCCGGTCGTCCTGCCGACCAAGGCACTCGGACACCCGAACCTCACAGAGGCATCCGGTCGTCCTGCTGACCAAGGCAGTCGGACACTAGAACCTCACAGAGGCATCCGGTCGTCCCTGCCGACCAAGGCACCGTCCAGCTACGACGGTAAATGAGCACTCACGTCTAGCTACGACGGTAAACGAGCACTCACGTCCAGCTACGACGGTAAACGAGCACTCACGTCTAGCTACGACGATAAACGAGCACTCGGACACCCGAACCTCACAGAGGCATTCGGTCGTCTGCGGCCGACCGCGATCGGACACCGAACCTCTCGAGAGGCATCCGGTCGTCCTGCCGACCGAGGCGATCGGACACCGAACCTCTCGAGGCATCCGGTCGTCCTGCCGACCAAGGCACTCGGACACCGAACCTCAGAGACATCCGGTCGTCCTACCGACCAAGGCACTCGGACACGAGAACCTCACAGAGGCATCCGGCCGCCCCGCCGACCAAGGCACTTGGACACCGAACCTCACAGAGGCATCGGGCCGTCCTGCCGACCAAGGCACTCGGACACCGAACCTCACAGAGGCATCGGTCGTCCTGCCACCAAAGCGATCGGACACTAGAACCTCACAGAGGCATCCGGTCGTCCTCGCCGACCAAGGCACCGTCTAGCTACGACGTTAAACGAGCACTCGGACACCGAACCTCACAGAGGCATCCGGTCGTCCTGCCACCAAAGCGATCGGACACGAGAACCTCGAGAGGCATCCGGCCGTCCGCCGACCAAGGCACCGTCTAGCTACGACGTTAAGCGAGCATTCGGACACCCGAACCTCACGAGGCATCCGGTCGTCCTGCCAGGCCAAGGCACTCGGACACCGAACCTCACAGAGGCATCCGGTTGTCCCGCCGACCAAGCGATCGGACACGAACCTCTCAGAGGCATCCGGTCGTCCCGCCGACCAAGGCACTTGGACACCGAACCTCACAGAGGCATCCGGCCGTCCTGCCGACCAAGGCACTCGGACACCGAACCTCACGAGGCATCCGGTCGCCCCGCCGACCAAGGCGATCGGACACCGAACCTCTCGAGGCATCCGGTCGTCCCGCCACCAAGGCACTTGACACCCGAACCTCACAGAGGCATCCGGCGTCCCCGCCGACCAAGGCGATCGGACACCGAACCTCTCAGAGGCATCCGGCCGCCCCGCCGACCAAGGCACTTGGACACCCGAACCTCACAGAGGCATCCGGTCGTCCCGCCGACCAAGGCACTGGGACACCGAACCTCACAGAGGCATCCGGTCGTCCCGCCGACCAAGGCACTCGGACACGTAACCTCACAGAGGCATCCGGTCGTCCTGCCGACCAAGGCACTCGGACACCGAACCTCACAGAGGCATCCGTCGTCCCGCCGACCAAGGCACTTTGTCTAGCTCTGACGTTAAATGAGCACTCGGACACGAACCTCACAGAGGCATCCGGTCGCCTGCCACCAAGGCGCCGCCCACAACGATTAAAATTAAAGCAAACTCATCGCAAAGACATTTTCATAAAGAAAAGAAAATTTCATTATAGGCCATGAGCTCAAACTTTACACGACTTTACACATGCAGCGGATACAAGAGTGGCCACGCTGCACCACGGTAGGACTCTACCCACGCCTAGAACCTATCAAATATCCGTGCGGCATCGGTGGCACCGACGGCATCTTTGGTAGGCCCTTGCTGGTCGACGGATACCGCCGCGCGCTGGCGTAACACTGCCGATGCCTCGCCGCCGTTGGCGACATCGACGCGGCCGCACTAACTTCTGATCGGCGCCCTTGCGCCATCGCCTCGAAGGGCCCCCTTACCACCTCGAGCCTCGGGCGGCCTCGGCGGCAGCGTCAACGGAAGCAACGTCACGGCCGCGGCTTCTTCCTCCCTAAGCTCGGCCATCGCTCGTCGAACTCACCAAAGCTCGGCGGAGGATCTTCTTCTTCCACGCGCGACGCCATCGCCGAAGCTAAAGACTAGAGGGTGTCTGAAGCCATTTGAAAGAACAAAAGAAAGAGCTCTCATCCCCTTCAAGCAAGCTACACGCACATATATATATATCCGGACGAGGGAGGCTAAGCGTCTCGAGTAAATGCGGTGCCGAAAGCAAGCATCCTTCACGTAACCCGGCGATCAAGAAGACGAGCGGCGCGCGCGCGTAAACTATACTCGGCATGCGCAACGAGGCGAGTAAATGCCCCGGCGGTTCAAATGCCCCGGCCAAACTCGGGACAGCCGTCGGATCCAACGGGCACACCGACGGAAATCGCTAACCGGATCGACCGACCGACCGACCAGCCCGCCACCACTATCGCCAAGTTCAACCCCAACCGAATCTGCCAAATCGCTCGGGAGTTCGGGGCTCTTGACGAATACTAATAAAAGGATACCCCAACGGCCGGCGGCGAGCCGCCGCCTCAAGCATATCTCGACCAACAGCGCGCCCGGCCCTCGACCGACCGAATCGCTGCGAGACCGCAGCAAGACATCCGCTCCCGACCGGCCGGAAGCGAATCCGATCAGACAGCGCCCCGACCCCCTCTTGGCGGGCGGGATCTCTCGACTCCAACCGAACCAAGGTGGCGGACGCGAGTGCGCGTGTCGTCCTCATCGACCTACCGCCACGCACCCCGAATGAGGTCAATCGGAGCGACTATACAAGGCGGTGGCTCCTTCCTAAGAAGATCTGGTGACTGCGAAGACAAAGCTTCCACCCCATCAACGATCCACGTCAAGATCGGCGCACGCTCCCTCCGGCGGCACCAACGCCACGCACCTCGGCGTCGGCGATTCGCAAAGGGTCACAGAGGGCAAGTCGCTATTTCGGGAATACCTAACCTCCCGACCACCAAGGCTACCAACCGGCATGGGCAAGGCGGGTGGCGACCGATCCACGGGACGAAGGACCGGAGCTCCTAGCATAGGTCACCTCGCTCTTCCTCCCAACTCGATGTAACCTGCCCCTTCCTTCTGTATAAAAGGAGGCAGGGCTAAACGATTCAAAGAGAGCGAGAGCGAGAGGGAGAGGGAGACATCAGGACACGAGGAGACTAAGTCATTTAGGGGCCTCGTCTGTAAAAACATAGTACAAAAAGCAATACAATACGGCCATCCGAATCTGGAGTAGGGACTTTCACCGAACCAAGATACATCTTGGACTCACGAGTCTAACCATTCAGGGAGTGGAACGCGCGACCCCCTAGACTTACAAATTTACTTGCCGGCGCTTGAAAACGCCGACAACGGGCGATTGTGAGATATTGAGAGAGAGGGGACAGAGCTGAGACAAATTGAGAGAAACGGGCAAAAGAGAGCAGCTTCTTGCATTGTACAAGTTTTTGTACTAAGGAACACCGTGTACTCATGCAAGCACTGCAATGACACTCTATACCTTTTCAAGAATGAATAAAATTTAGTTCATTTTCCCCTAATATTTGTATCCATCGCTTTAGCTCCGTGTGTCTCTGACTCCTTTTCTCTTGTCGTAATAGTGTAAATGGACCGGATCTGAGCCGACACGGCATAAAGCAGGCACGAAGCGCAAAATAGGCTGTGCGTGGGCTCGCCGAAGGCCCACGGCACGGGGGGCACGACGGGACGTCACGGCATGACACGGTGTAGACACGAGGCACCACATACCTTGTCGTGCTGGCCCGGCACGACAAGACGCCCACCTAGCTATGATTTCATCTAATGACACCTAACAGGAACAACCCTAGAATTTGGAAAACAAAAGGACTAGAATACACCGCGGGAGCACTGTACCTTAGATTTTAAAAGGGGGAATTGCACATTTACTGCTATTTTTTTTCTAATTTCGCATCCTTGTCACAGGATTCGAGCTAACTGCATATTTGACACTGAAGGTGGGAAATAAGGAAAACGTGGACTCTACTTGAACGCATGACTTGGACTAACTGCTTCACCACATGGGTGCATGTCATCAAAACAACAATAGCTTCGCAGAGCAGCTTTCGCCATTCGTTGAGATGAGTAGTAAAGAATTTTGTTCAAACCAATTAACGAATTTGAACAAGGGTAATCATGTACTAACATGCATGCATGCAGCTGCTATGCTAGCTAGCTGAAATGTCGCGTTTATATATATGTAGTAATAAATGGACATGGATTGATCTTGTCAACAGCAAAACAATCATGTGTCCCTTTCTTCTTCAAGATTTCTTATTTCGACAGCGGTATCTCCCTGTCAGGCAAAGTGCTCCGGCCTCCGGGGTCCGGGCTAATCATTTCAACTAAAAGCTCGCCCTATGTCCATCGTGTGCAACAAACACAACCAATTGTTGTGTACGTACTTTATTTGGTTGCGTTGTCATGTCGGAGTTTTGTTTTTAAATTGAAACATCTATTAGCTTGGAGCTTTAGATCCAGAGCACCATCATGCATGCAGCATCCCATCATGTGTGCACCCGCCTTTCTCCTTCCTTCTTTGTTTATTCTGAGTTTAACACTTTACATCACGAATCAAACACAAACGCAAACACACACATACAGATACTCTTGTAGAGGCAAACAAGATTTTGTAATTATACTCCATCAAGTGCTAATTTGATCCGCTTTCAGTGCTAGCCCAATAATACGAGAATTAACAGAGCATGGTTATTACTCCATCCTCTAGTTGCTTATTTACAGGGAACCATGATATATACTCCATCTTGCTGTATAAACAACTACTGTACAGGAGTAGAGCGGCAAAAGCACGGCAATATGAACATGGAAAAGGAAAAGAAAAAGATAAAGGGTGGGCAAATTATAGCGTGCAGCTAAGAAAAATCATGGAGTCACATGACCACTACAAACCTACTTATCCGTCTACTGAAGAAGAAAAACAGAAGATGAGACGCTCACGCACAAAAGGCAGACAAACCAAGCATAAACAAAGAGCACGCACGCAGATCTGCTGCACTACGTAGCGTAGCTTCGACCTGTTGGCTAGCTAAGCATGCAACTCCCTAAGCTTCCCCTCACAAAGCAACACAACAAAAGCGATCGATCGATCGATCGAGCCGTGCATGATTAACCGATTGTTTAGTTTAGACTTAGATTAATTAAAGTAATTAAACCGACACCTTGACAGAGGAGAAGATTCCAGCAGATAATTAAAGGGCAAAAGATTTGGTTTCTTTAATACGAGTTTGCACTCTACAGAGAGAAGCAGTGTACTTAACGTGCCTTACATTCCCGGAGCAGGGGCGGAGGACCTTCTATTTCTTTAAGGAATCTGCTTAGGGATCTGTAAATAAGTACGAACCCATTGTTGCTTGTGGCGCAAGGATTAATTAATTGGTGATGCGCTTCCACTGATCTCGGGCTTAACTCTTAAGTGCATGCATGTGAGGGTTAATTAGTGCATGCGGCGGGGTTTACTCGCTTTCCCGGCTAGTTAATTAGCGCGGGAGCACATGTAGGAGCGCGGGTGGCAGATGGGCTGGCCGCGCGCGGCTGGGTCACGTGAGGGAGCCCACCGCCGTCCACCGGGTCATGTGGCCAGCTCACTGGTGGTGGTCCTGCGGCCCCATCCGAGAGCAAGAGGGAATATGGGTGGTTTGGGTTTCTAGCCCTGCACGCAATTGTTCTCTTCCCTGTACTGTACTGGCAGATAGGGATGAAAACGAAAATATAATTTTTTATCATTTAAGAGAAAAATAGAAACAAGTCTTTTTTTCGGAAATGGAAACAAAAAATGTCGGTACGAAAAGAAAAATTCCGTATAAATGATACCGAAAATTCCGTTGGAAACTTAGACCACTTGGCAAAAAAAAAGGAGAATAGAGAATTCACATTTATTTTCGAATTAAAATATTTTTAGAAATACAAATGGTTTTATAAAAAATATCAAATAGAGCTAAAAATTCCGAAAATTTTCTCAAAAATACTTTGGAACATTTTGAACATAGGAAAATTATTTCTAACATTTTTTTTCATTTTTCACAAATAAATTAATTTTATAAATATGAAAATAGAGAAATAGCATTTATAAACTCCAGGAAATCCAGGATAAATCTCAGAAAATCATAAATGAACATTGAACAATAATATGCAAATTTTAGGGCGTCACACCTTTATAGTTGGAGTAGCAAGAGGATGTCAATGATAATGATATGGAGGAGGACATGATGGTTTGATCTAGCGGACAAATAGCGAGCCTTCAACTGACAAACTTGAGAAAAAAAATTTCTATTGATACTGGTGAACATAAAATTGTTCTTGTATCCGCCTTGGAGGTGGAATGAGTTACATTATTTTTGCGGTCATGTATATTATGATCACGTACTATGTTCTTGTGGAATTTTCCACTTTCATTTCCGTATCCGCTCCGTTCTGTTCCGTATCCATTTTCGTCACTATCCGTATATGTACCCGTTTTCGGGGTTTTCGATTTCGTTTCCGTTATCGGTAAAAGATATGGAAACGGAACGACCATTTACCGACCGTTTTCGTTCCGTTTTCATCCATACACCGGTAGCATTGCAGTACTAATTTTTTAAAAGAGGAAAAAGTATTATTGGTGCTTTAACTCTTCGTACGATTTAATTTTTATTTGTCATATGTAAAATTAGATAAATTACATAATCTAACTTTTAAAATGAATATGTTCCTTTCGCTAGCAAAAAATGGTTTTGACCGAGTTTGATCCATACAATACACCACAATGGATCTTAGTTGGCCAAAACATGGTAGAACCCACCTTCATGTTTATATTAAAAACCGAAAATACTTAATATTTCAATAACACAATAACATGTGGGATCCAGCCTACCATGAAATATTTGTGGACTTGGTGTACCATGGATATTCTGGCCCCATCTCATTTTTGGCTAGCTCCGGGGTTAAAATCGGTCAAGGTCGTCTTTTGCTAATGGGGGATATGGGTTCTACACGTTTCAAGAGTTGAAGGATGTGTTTCAATTGGTTTTGTAGTGACGAAAACTTAAACCAAACGAAAGAGTTGAGAGATTAGTAATAGATTTTTTCTTTCAAAGAAAATTGTGTCTTTGCTCTTACATCATTTTTGATGACATAGACGACTTAAAATTTTATCAAGAGAAACCGGTGATCAGAAAGCACCCATGCTAATTGGCCGATTTACGCCATGTGACGTCGCTGTCATAGTGCCATGTTGAGAAGAGGAGGGCAGGGCACGTGAGCCCCCAAGCAGTGGCTTGGCCTCACGTGTTCGAGAACTTCTATCTGTTTTAACCTGACCTCACCCAAGTGACAGTTGGTTGTGGCGCCTCGCGTGCGGTGTGCCCACGGGCTCGGTAGCTTTCGTTGTCGTCGGGCAGAGACGCTATCACGTGAGCGACGCGCCGTTTGTGTGATGACACCGTCTGGGCGACGCTGGTGACGCTGTAGTTTGCCGACGTCCGTAGGGTGTACCCACCATTTCTATTGTGTGGGCACGAACCCACACAGGGTGGGAGTTGAGCATGGTTTTTTTTTTCTATTTTGACATTTTTATTTTATTTTCAAAAATAGTCTCTTACAAAAAAATTGATTGTAAAAATAGCTTTTTCTCAGCCAGGTCTTACGCTGATAACATATTGTGCTACCTTAGGTCAAAGTATGACATAAGAACGGAGAATGGCTAGGCCATCAATAGGTCAGTGCCGAGGTGCCAGATGCTGGCATGAACAAGCACTACTTCTATATTTATAAGGTGTATTTCTTCTTGGTATATATACTAAGAAGATATTAAAAATAACTGGATTATCTCTAATTATTATCACTGAGCACTATGTTCAATGCATGCATATATAATATAAAGTAAAGACATATTTATTAGGGGTACAAAGAGAACATTACACTAATTTTACATTAAAATATGAAATATTTCATATATTTATGGATAAGACCAACAAAAAATGTGTCATATAAACTTAGACGAAAGGAGTACTGTTCGGTTGAGACTACGCAAGCAAGAAGCCGCGTTAGGTAGTGTGTACGTGGTGCTGTGCTATAACATTCTAAAAATTCTGTAATTAAAAATAAATAAACAAAAAATATCAATTTACTGGCTTTGGTGAACATATATATTTTATGGATTTTTTTTCTGATTTTTCTGGATTTCATAAACCCTCTTTTTTTTGCTATTTTTTGAATTATAAAATAATTTATTTGAGAAAAACAAAAGTAAAATTATGATAGAAATATTTTTATTAAGTTCAAAATATTTTAGGGAATTTTAGTGAATTTTTTCTAAATTTTTGAACTTTATTTGCTATTTTCTAAAGGATATTTAAATTTTTAGCAATTATTTTAAAACAAAAATTAATTATAAAATCCTTGGAGAAATTTCTTGCCTGAGCCCATTTCGCCCAGCCCATTCCCCTTCTCCCTTCTGGCCCACCCTGCCTTTCCCATGCGGTTCGGCCTCCTTTTTCCCCTGACTTGCTAGGCCTGGCATAGGCCAGCCCAGCCGAGTCCCCCCTCTCTTCCCCGCCGACAGGTGGGCCCTGACCCCACCTGTCAGGCAGCTTCTTCTTCCTCTAACACCCTCATTCTTCTCTCACCCACTCTCTCCATTAGCACCCGCCCAAACTTCAAATGACGTACATCCCACGCCCGATTCCTTTCCCGTTTCGTGCCAATCAATTCCCTCAATCCCACCGCCCCTATCCCTGGCCATTTTCCCCCTTGCCGTGCCTAATTCCCGCTCAGACCCCATCAGGCTGTCACCATCCCCGCCACCAATGCCCGCCTTCGAACCCTCCCGTCCCATATAAAAGCAAGCCCTGGGACATCGCTCTTTCTCTCAACCCATTTTTTCTCATTCCCAAGCCCCCCTCGCCTGCACCTCGCTGGAACGCCTCAAAGCTGAAGCCTTTTTCGGAGCTTTGACCGTCGCACCCTCCATGTC
The DNA here is from genome assembly GCA_036346275.1 of Otatea glauca. NCBI lineage: Eukaryota > Viridiplantae > Streptophyta > Magnoliopsida > Poales > Poaceae > Otatea > Otatea glauca. Next base: position 16,830,321 of record CM070728.1, read on the forward strand.
GCCCTCACCGCCCCAGAGCCCTCCCTTGTCGCTAACCTCATCCCAAGGTGGGTTGGACCCGATCTCTCCCCTCCTCGGTTCCCCTCATCGCATCACCAGAATTCGACATTTCTCGCCGTCGGCCGCCGCCTCTTCTTTCCCAAGCGCTACTGCCTCACGGCCCCCTCCGTCGCCAGGTTCACCTCATGGCGTTGACTTGGTGCACCTCTTCGTGCGGCAAGCCAAGCCTCAGTCTGCTTGTTGTCTTTCGCTCGCCGATCGCTTGTTCGGTCTTGCGAGCCCGGCCTTGCACCGAGTCCACGGTGCACCGGCTAGGGCCGTAGACTTGGTTCGGACCGGGCCCACCTATCAGTGACCGCGTCTTTTTTCCCGCTGGAAAATAATTCAGCCAAAAAATAAATCCAGTTGCTAACGTTAGCATTGCACAATAAACTATATTTTATTTGGAAAAATAATTCCAAAATTTCAGAAAAGCCCCAAATAGTGCTTTCTCTATCATTTTCTTTGATTTAAATATTCTCGCAGTCCGTTCGAACTCCGATCAACTCCATTTTCTTCCTAAATTCATCTAAAATCCTATATTACTTATTTATGCCAGTCTTGTATTTTATTTGAATTTATTAGGATTTTATTTGTATTTGGTTGATTTTCAACGTTTAGATTTCAGAGTGTCGGAAGAGTATCAGATCGACGACTCAGAGCACGAGTTCTTCAAGGGAGCCAAGTTACACTTTTTGATCATAATGAACCCATATTTAAATTATATTTTGAATTTAAATTATTGCATCCATAATTTTAGCAAGTATAATTTCATTCCAGGTTTAAAATGAATAGTTATGTCCAGATTGTTTACAACCACATTTTAAATTTGAATACTTTATGCCATTGTAATCCTAAGATACATGATGAATATCAAAATATTTATAAAATTGCTTAGACATGCTTAGAACTGAAATTAGGACCTTTTGGGGAATTTGTGCCAAATAAAGTGCTATTAAAAATGTAAAATGATACTTTGAAGTTCTGTGAAATGTCATGATAATATGAAAAATATGGTTTAGACTGGGCGGGAATGGTTGGACTGGTGGTTCTTGGGTTGATTGAAAGCCCAACCGGTCGGTTAAGGACTAACTTGTGAATTGTTGAATGTAAAGTGTTACTGTACTATCATAAGTCTGGTATGGAATAGACCTGACTATCCATCTTGCAACATACCATAGACGGTCGTGCCATTAGGTTGAATGTGGGGTTGGTTCTGCTACATGGCGCAAGAGGGGATTTCTAACTAGGGTGGTTTTAGCCCTTTCAATGGTGGAACTTTACAGAGCATGACTATATGGATAGAGCATTATAGGAGCCTTATCGTGATCTTCTCTACTGCACACCAAAGGAAGTGTGTATTTTGACAAAAGGAGACAATCATGTCTTATGTGTAAAGTTGTACAACCTTTGCAGAATGTAATACTAATCGATTAGCCACGTCCACGGTCATGGGCATGCCGAGCAAGCCTTTCACACAATAGATTTTGATATTTTTAAATTGACTTCAGAAATAAATGATTTTTCATGGGGTGATTCCATCACAGGAACAATGGGTTAGCTTCAGGTGTGATTCCTGAGTTGAAAGATGATTTAAAAATAAAATTCCTTAAAATCATGCAATTGAAAATATATTAAAGTACTTGTAAAAATGCTGCTTCACACCAAATTTAACCATATAACCACCCTTTTTCACATTTACATTATTACTGCATTTCCTATATAACTTGTAGAGTACTTCTAGTACTCACCCATGCTTACCCTATTGTTTTAGAGGAGTTCTACGATAGTGAGGACCTGGAGGACTAGGGTGCTTTCTCAGTCGATTGCCAATGGCAAATCTATTGAGATTTACTATTGCTTACTTTATTTTCACTTCTATGTTTAATATTTGGCTCGCGTGCCACTCATTTTGTAACTCTGAATATTTAATTATGGAAATACATTTGATATGTTATGATATCATCTCCACTGTGTGTACTAACTTTTTTTGGACTAATACATAGTTATTCGTGGGTCCGACATGCACCTCCCTTAACTAGGTTCACTACTACAGATGATACAACACTATCTCTTCATCTGGGTCTGTTCCTAAATTTTCAGAAAAAAAAACGATAGTGATATATGATTCGACGTGGGTGACCATATAACCGATAGTGATGCGCCAATAGTGATGACCATCGTCATCACTATCGGTTCTGATATGAGAACCGATAGAGATGTTATATGTATCACGATCGATTTTTTATGTTAGAACCGATTATGATAGTAATACCAAATGCTTTCCCGCGTTTGACCTCTTGACTTCTCCCGATGCATTCAAAAACCAAAAGCCGAGGCGTCACCTCGCGCTTGACCTCTCGGCTTCCCCTCTATTCTATAAAACATGAGTCCTCTCCTCGCTCGTGTCACGTCCCTCCGCCTCTCCTCGCCCGTGTCGAGCCTCTCGGTATCCCCAGCTCCATGGTGCTTGTGTCGCCCCTCCGCCTCCACAGCTCCTGTGGCGCACCCCTAGAATAAAATATGGAGATAGAAAATGAGAATGGTACAAAATATCTACTCGTGACTAAGTTTGATGGGTATAATAATATATATGGTTGAAAAGCTCCCTTTCTTCTCCTTCGGGTTATGTTATACAAATATAAAACTTGAAGTTTATGTTACGATCAAAACTATACTTAAAAATTCATAAATATTTAAGATCTAGCATGATCAACTAGGTAATCCTAAGTTGAACCAGATACAAAAAATCATCAATAATTATGCTAGTCATAGCATAAAAATATATACTTCCCTAGACCTAAAGACTTCTTATGCCCTACTTGTCCTAAAGGGAATATTTTAATTAGACCCTCTTATCTAAAGGTTAGGGAAGAATCACTGAATTTTCTGGAGAGAATTTAAGGTGATATTTATGGATTTATTCAGCCCTTATCGGGCCCCTTCAGATACTTTATGGTACCGATAGATACTTTTACTAGATGGTCCGATGTATGTCTCTTATCTACTAGGAATCATACTTTTGCTAGATCAATTACCCAAAAATATTAAATTAAGAGCCTCCTTTCTAGAAGAAAGGATTAAGTCTATTCAAATAGACAATGCCGGTGAGTTTACCTTAAAAATATTTAATAATTATTGTATGGCTCTGGGAATTGATGTAGAGCATTATGTACCTCATGTCTACACTCAAAATAACCTTGCAGAGTCATTAATTAAGAGAATAGGACTTATCGCTTGTCCACTCTTGCAGAATTATAGGTTACACACCAGCTGTTGGGGCCACTCAGTGCTGCACACTGCTATATTAATTCAACTTAGACCAACTGCATACTATAAAATTTCTCCTTTGCAGATAGTGCGTGGGAAAGAAGCAAGTATTTTCCATCTGCAAAAATTTAGTTATGCTGTATACGTGCTAATCTCATCACCACAGAGTACAAGCATGTACCCTCACCGGAAGTTAGGGATCTATGTAGGTTATGAATCTCCGTCAATTATTAAATACCTAGATCTTATGACAGGAGATCTATATACAGTTCGGTACGTTGGTTGTATGATAAAAATTTCCCGACATTAGGGGAAGAAAAGTACCATATTAGAGAATGCCAGGAAATAGATGGAATGTTACTAGCATTCAGTCCTTAAACCCACGCACTAAAGAATCTAACTTGAAGTTTGGAGGATAATAAGACCCTATTCGGTGGAGCTCCGACTCCTGGATTCTCGTATGGAGGAGCTGGAGCTCTATTGAACGTCCTCTGATTCTAGCGACTAGGAGCTAAATCAAAGTGGAGCAATTCTTGTTTTTGTATTGGGAGTGAGAAGCTGCCTCGACCCCGCTCCCCGCTCGGTCCTTGGTGCCCCCGCCTCGACACCGCTCCTTGTCTTCGACGCTGTTGCCTTGACCCCGCTCCTTGTCCCCGCCACCTTAAGCATCGCCGATAGCCTCGACCTCACGCCGCTATCCCCACCTCTAGTGCCACCGCTAAGGTATGGTCGAATCTGGAGCCCCTCTGCTAGCCGAACACTTTTCTATGAAGCTTTTGATTCTTCAGAAGATCCGGATTCAAAGGAGGCAGAGTTGAATTAGGGAGGAGCAGGAGCTGAATCCCCACTGAACGGGGCCAAGTCTGCAATAAATAAATAAATAACAATCTGTCAATGCCTTCACTGATCATAAGGGAGTGATAAGATCTCATTTACCTGCAGTAAACACACCTAAAAAGAGTGAAAATACTTCAAAAGGATATTGATTCCACTCGTACCCCTCACAATAAGAAGAGAGGGAGGCCTCGTGCGCATGACTCAATTTCGGGGAGACGTCCGTAGAAACAGAAAACCGAACAAGTGAGAACACTACCCATGACACTAGAAGAAGCTCAACCTGATGTTGAGAAAATCCCTAAAGTGAGCCATTCTAAAGATGGTAACCGCATCCTTGAAGTGACCATCCTGAAGATGATAACCCCAGTAAATATTTACGCGCACAATTGGATGCTGGGAAGTCGAAACGTTCAGACTCCATCATTATGGGAAATCACGAGCTGGAAGAAATTAATAAAGAGATATCCCTGAAGTGATTCAGGAGAGTCGTATAAGAGAAAAACTACAATTGTCGACATATATTTTGTCTCAAAATTGCTTTATCTAGATCCAAAATCAAAGTAAATGGCAGCTCAGATTGGGTCAAATAAGATTGTTAAAATAAGTGCCAGAATCTAACAATTATTGACATATATTTTGCCTCTAAGATTGCTAAAACTCTTGAACTGGATTCAAAACCAAAGTCCATGGCAGAGTGCCAGAAGTGCTCAGATTAGGTCAAATGAAAAGAAACAATTGAGGCAGAATTACGCTCGCTTAATAAGAGGAAAGTATTTGGCCATGTTGACCGAACACCTCCTAAAGTGTTCCCTGTATGATCAAACTAGATTTTCATCTGGAAGAGAAATGAAAATAACTAGATGATGAGATATAAAGCGAGGCTTATAGCACAAGAGTTCGTACAAAGACCCAACATCCACTACAACGGAATTTACTTCCCTGTAATAAATAGAATAAAGTTTCGATACTTAATATCAATGGTAGTTAGCTTAAACTTATCAATGCTATTGATGGATGTAGTGATAGCATATTTATATGGATCATTAGATACAGATATTTATATGAGAGTCCCTGAAGGAGTCATAATTTCAATCCTAATAAAGGAAATCGCAACATGTATAGCGTCAAAATACAGATATCGCTATACGGATTAAAACAGTCAAGAGAATGTGATATAACTGACTTAGTGAGTTTCTCGTGAAGAAGGGATACTCTAATAATGATGATTGTCCCTGTGTATTCATAAAGAAATCTTAGAATGAATTTTGTATCATCTCAGTCTATGTCGATGATCTAAATATCATCGGAACCATAGAGGAGATAAAGGAAACAAGTTCTTATCTTACGAAGGAGTTTGAGATAAAAGATTTGGGTAAAACCAAATATTGCTTAGACCTGCAGCTAAAGTATTTATCGGAAGGAATTTTTGTACACCAGTCTACCTATACCAAGAAGGTATTGGAGAGATTTAATATTGATAAATCTTATTCTTTGAAACCCCATGGTAGTAAGATCCCTTGAAGTGGATAAAGATCCATTTCAATCTAAGGATGAAAAATGAGGAGGTCTTAGGACTTGAAGTCCCATACTTAAGCGCTATTGGAGCACTTATGTATTTTGCAAATTGCATAAGGCATGATATTGCGTTCATAGTAAATTTGCTAGCAAAATACAGTGTAACCTCAACCAGAAGACACTAGGTTGTATCAGGACTTTACTCAGATACCTCCAAGATACTCAAGATCTTGGCTGGTGTCAAGACTTAACCATAGTGGGATATACGGATGTTGGTTATCTGTCTAATCCTTACAGTGTCAACTCTCAGACTGGTTTTGTATTTCTCTACGGTGGTACAACCGTTTCTTGGTGGTCCTTTAAGCAGATCTTGGTACCTATTTCTACCAACTACTCAGAGATTATAGCTTTATATGAAACCTCACGTGAGTGTGTTTAGCTAAGACATGTGATTAACCATATCCAGAAGTCATATGATCATAATATCGTCGATATCTCTACGATTATCTACGAAGGTAATGTTGTTTGTGTTGCACAAATGCAAATGGGTTATGCAAAAAGCAATATCACAAAGCATATATATTACTCCTAAACGTTTCTATCCTCACGAACTTTGGAAGAATGGTGAGGTCAAGATATTGCAAACTAAGTCATGTGAAAATTTAGCGGATTTATTTACTAAGTTTTTGCCAAGATCTACTTTTCAAAGATATGTTAGTGGCATTGGAATGAAACGACTTAGAGATATGCAGAGTTTAGGAGGGAGTAAATCCCTGAACAATGACCCTTAGTATGATCCTGAAGATCTTACTTCAAATACAGAAGATTATAAGTTGTACTATTTTTTTCCTTAGTGGGTTTTTTTAAAGTTTTATCACATAAAGTTTTTTAACGAGACAACTACTGTAACACTGTGCAAGTGCAATGTACTCTTTTCTCCATCTATTTTTTTCTATTGGGTTTTTTATGTGAGTTTTTAATGAGACTTGTGTATCATACGTTATTCGCCCAATGGTGAGTGTTGAGATATAGATAGACTATGAATCCAAATATGGTTGAACTCTATCTCTATATGGGCGAATCCGATTTTATCTCTTGCTGCCTTCTACCGTAAATATGGTATCTCCTATATACAAGAGAATCAATCTAATAAAGAGACAACTGTTTTGCCTCCTTACCTCGTGTGTGCCCCTTGTTTGTTCTTATTATTCTATTGATAGTTGTGGTTGATCAAGAACGGACGATATCGTTTTACAACACTAAGACGTTAAACCTCAGCGCTGTTAATCCTGACGCTAAAATAAAATCATTTTTCTATTAGTTTTCAAGAGAAGTTATTTTTGGAAATAGAATAAAAAAGAGCTAAAATAGTTTTTTGGAAAAAAAAGGCTCGTGGAGCAGCGTAGGGTACTACTCGGCACTCGCTCTGAACTTGTAGCTGTAGGTGTTGTGGTGAATAAATTCACCGCAGTTCTGTGGCATGGTAAAAATTGGAGGACTGTGTATGCGAGTAGTAAAAGTGTGAACAGCACGTGCCGAAATGAACATTTTTACTGCTGATGGTCCAAGTTCCTCTGTAGCATGTGGTAACTTCTGTCTCGTTTTGGAGCCATGCTCGTGTCGTATTTTCAGTGCATTTTTGTGACTATAATTATACGGGAGACCAAATTAAGAATTCAGATTAAACTCAAGCATGATATTGATGTTGCAGTACGAGGCTCCAGCTACAGAAATACAGAACCACTATAAGGATATGTACAGTGTATAGACGGTGGTTGTCTGCAATACATCTCTATATCATTTACAGATAATACTAAAAACAACTTATAAATAGATCGTCTATGCAGTTATCTGTAACGATATCTAATAGAATTAATAGAATATCTACATAATGGTACGCGAAATATAAAACTACATATAAGACCGTTTGTTAAATAGTAAATAACAGTTTTCTTTCTCCTCTTCTCTCTCCTTCCTATCATCTAAAATCTTATACGACAGTTTTACTGATGATTAACATGTATAACTGTACATACCCTAGGAACTAACAATTACCAGCAGCTATGGATTTGAATCGGATCGTCCCCGTGATCGAAGGAACTTAGAACGGGCCCATTGCTACGGTGACGACCCGACGCCTGACGGGTGGGCGAAGAGAGAGCGAGAGAGACCGGGCACGTGCGAGGGTTCGCTCGACCGCGGTCCGCGGCCAAGGGCCAACGCACGGTGACGTGTCAAGCGGCCGGCCGTGGGCCACGGCGCAGGCGCACCCCCTCACGTCTCGCGGTCTTCGAATCGTGGGCGGGCGGGCCCGCACCCGGAAGAAAAACCTGATGCGTTTAATGCGGTCACGTGGCCGACCCCGACGGCCACCTGCCACCACCCGGGGCCCGGCCCTCCGGCCGTGCCCTCACGTGAGCCCGACCCTGGCTCGTCCTGTCCTGTCCCCCTGCGAAGACCTGACGCCGAGCCACATCTCGCGAGGTTGAAAATTGGTCGATGACATTGCAGCGCGATGCGTGTAGGACGATGATCGCCACGACCAGCGGCGTCGTGGGGCCAAAAGCTTTCGATGCGTACGCGCCAACGGCTGCTCGTTGGTTGGGTTCAGGTGTGAGTGTGACCAGGCTTGCGCACGGAAAGACGTGATGGAGGCCAGGCCAGCCATCTGTTGCTCATGCTGGCGACTGTTGAGTGCTATAGGGAAAAAATTAAAGCAAGAATGCAACTGGGTGCAGAGGCTACCGATGAAATAAGGAGAGAATCGGAAAGTGAAAACAAGAAAGAAGCCCGGATCAGTGTTAAGCCCAGGTGGTTGAATTGAATCAATCAATCCGTGAATTATCTACCAAGATCATGGACTAAAATATTTTTGTCTTCTTGGATGTTGAGATGGTCTAAACCTGGCCCAATAACTACACGGGATTTGGAATGACCTCTCGCCCTTGTTTGTGCGTAAAAGATTATTTTGGTCGATCATCTTGTGGATTTTAATATTGTTGCTGTTCTTGTGCAAGAGCTGAACAGCGGAAACAAATTGGATCTTGCTGGTGGGATTATGGGAGCCCCAATTTGATGTTTTTCTTCCATTATTACTTGTCTGTTCCCTATCATAACCTCACTGCATTGCAGGCGAATCGGGTGCTACTGCTTAAAATAAGGGGCTCCCTGTCAAGTGCCAACAAGATTGACCACGATTCTAATTCCCACTGTCTCAACGGAATTAAGACACGGATCAGCCTTCCTGAGGTATAAAATGCTTATCAGACCACACTAGAGGATTGCTTTACTATTAAGGTTCCAAATTCCAAATCTAGCTGTGAAAGGAAATCTCACTGGGAGATGGTTCATTGCAAGTGAAGGAGCTAAAAATATCTTGTTCCGGTAATTCTGACATCGCCTGTTATGCTCTTGCCAAGCTTCCATCCGTTGCACCAAATCTTGAAACCCTTATCATATCGTTGCCAAATGAGGCATGCATGATCTGAAACTTTACATTAGTAGAGTCCAGCGAAGTGCATGCACTATTATTCATATCATGTGTAACATAATTAATATGAGGCATCTCTCTCTTCAGAGGGTGAATACACCAATGGTGGCTGGCATTCGTCCACCTCAAGTACCATGAGTATTTCTCTTCCCAGGACTTCGCCGGTCGATGGTTATTTCTCTGTATTCTTTTCTTAATGCTTCTCCTGCCTTAGAGACTTTCATATTGTAAATCACTGTTCATCTTGCAAAAGCTATATTGCAAGGAAACATTTACTGTTGTAGCTCCTTAATTTTTTAAAAAAAATTAGCCTCCGTCTGAATTTTTTTGTAGAATTGGCCTCCAGACTAGTGAAAACTGCGCTTGGGAAGCGCGGCTCACCTTATGCAACGGACTGGAGGCGCTGCATTGCCCTAGTCTGACACGTGGCATTGCAAAAAAAAGGAGAGAAAATGCATGCAGCGGACTGGAAGCGCTGCATGCTACAATATTTTTTTTTGCTATGCGGAGGCTGGTTATGGAAAAAATACATTTTAATTTTATTAGGTTTAAAATTCATTATAATAGAAAAAATTGCATGGCGGTTAGTTATGAAAAAATCACACGTCGTACCATAAATATTTTGAGGACCCATATTCTACGGAGGGGTATAATATAACACAATATATTTGAGGAGGCTAGTTCTGGAAAAAATACATTATAATTTTATTAGCTTTTATAAATGTATTATAATAGAAAAAAATCGCACAACGGTAGTCCTGAAAAAATTATTCTGCAGGTAGTTTTAAAAAAAATCGCACGGCAGCTAGTTCTGAAAATCGCATGTCTTATCACAAGTATTTTGAGGACTCTATTCTGCGGGCCCAATTAACGTCAATAATTCTTCAGGCCTTCAATAATATTTTTTTGTGGGCAATAATAAAACTAATAAAAAATATTGCCTACAAAAAAATATTATTAACAGTCCGCAGAATTATTGACAGTAATTTGATCTACATAATTATTAACGGTGATTGGGTCCGTAAAATATAAGCCCTCAAAATATTTGTGGTAGGATCTGCGATTTTCAGAACTAGACGGTGTACAATTTTTTTCAAAACTAATCGTTGTGCAATTTTTTTTTATAATGCATTTATAAAACCTAATAAACTAAAAATGTATTTTTTTCGTAACTAGCCTCTGCACAGTAAAAAGAAATGAAAAATGATGTAACATGCAGCGCTTCCAGTCCGCTGCATGCATTTTCTCTTCTTTTTTTTGCAATACCACGTGTCGGACTAGGGGCATTGCAGTGCCCCATTCTGCTGCATAAGATGAGCCGTGCCTTCTGGGTGTGGTTTTCGCGGGTCCGATGGCCAATTCTGCAAAAAAAAATCTGATGGGAGCTAATTTAAAATTTGTTTTAAAAATTTCTCTTGCAAGGTTCCCTGTAAAGTTGACTTGCAAGTTGTGGAGCCTTGCAGCTCGTGCCTTGCGCGCATCAATGTAGACAATCTCTAACTTATCATAATAATATTCCAATGTTTAATTATGTGACATTACATGGGTTCTGCTTTGTTGTCTCTTAAGTTATCACACCCGTCCGATGCTTGATCCTGTATAACATTAAGTATGTTGTGTTCTGGACAAATCGATTGTATGTAAGTTATCAGACATATTTTGTCTACTTCTGCTTATGAATTCAAAGATAGCTCTCTTGTTCTGAATCCTTGTGCTTTGTCATGTTGGTGTTGCTCAATGAGCTAATTAAATGCTTGCCATATTATGATTCAGTACAAGCTTCCTACAAGGCACACACACGACACAGTTTTAACTAGAATAATGATTCACCAGGAAGATCAATGGAAGTTCGGAAAGCAGATTTGCAGAAGCATGGTGCAATCTTGGAGCTCTCTGCCGGTTTCAGGGACAACATCAACCTAAGCCTTCACACACTGCTCTACACTCAACAGGAGAAATCAGCACCCTCGGCAACAATCACCTTGTTCTGGCATTGACTAACATTCACTTTGGCGGACTAATGCATGTGATTGTGGAATACTCTCAGAACATAGGCCTTAGGCTAATGAGTTATGGAACGGGCAACCTCAGCTATTTCAGGACCAGCAAATCAAACTTTTGAAAGGGATTGTGTATGCAACAAAAGTGGGAGCATTTCTTCCCATTTCTGTTCATCTTTTAGTGTGATTTTTGTCAGCGTAAGTGCTTACTGAATCATGTGCATGCAGCATGCAGTCCGCATGATGTCCTGGCTTTCTGGAGAAGAAAAGAAATGCATATGACGCAAACTTTCAGGGTGGTACTAAATTTCTGCAGTGGTCTGCAAAGCTGGCCATACGCCCATACCGGCCCATTAAAGAAAAGAAATTGGAATACGTGGGGCTTTCTTTTTTTTCCTGTTATGATGCTTACTTTCTTTTCGGCCTTGCCTTTAGCCTTTTACCCTCACACCTTACAACGCTACATGCGTATATGCGGAGTACAAATGTATATATACAGTACTAGGCGCAGGTTTGCGTTTTTAGAGCACTATATACTGCAAGACAGTACTGGCTAGCCTGTCTACAAAAGTACACTGGACTACGTCTCAAAATTCACAGTGGTTGTACTACTAGCTAGTACTACCAAATGGCCCTTTGGTGTCTAGACAGGTCTAACTATGACCTGAGAAACGACTTGTTCAACTCCAACAACGATGAAACTCAACTGGATTAACGGTGGTTCGCTGGCGAGCCCACCACTGAGCGTTATAGCATGCTGATACACAGCCAGCAGGTCCCATCCGAAACCTAGCCAGTCTTAAAACCTTCTCCTAACAATAAGCAGCCGCAGCATGTTCGGCTGTTCGTAGTATAACGCACCTCAATTTGCCAGACGACCAGTGAGCTGAGCCGTCCAAATCACATCATCCGACAATCCCTGTGCCGACTGCCGATCGATCGAGAGCGACCATGAAAAAGCGGAGATCGAGAGTTCGAGACTCGCTCACACAGCGGCACTACTGCCACTGCATGATTAATCCCACGCTTCTGCGGCCGCGTGGTACTACAGTTGGGTGGCTTAATTATCATCGTTGGCAACTGCCGGTCTCGTGAAAGGGTTTATGCGGACTGGCCGGCCGGGGCGGGGACCCGACGGCCATGTGCACGGCTCCTTTGCAACAGGGCCGGCCGTCGTAACGCCGCACCTAACGCCCATGCCACGTACGAACCCGACCCGGCTGCTCTTATCCTAAGCCACCCACCGTGCCGTGCATGGCCCATGTGATCGACGCGCGTAATTAGCGCATTACCTGCACTCCCAACACTGGATTAGGAACAAACTAGTAATTAAACTGTGTCAAGAGCTAGAAATGTGAGGACTGTTGCAAAACAATGAAGCCTCCAGTAGATCAAACACAATGCACCAAACAAACAGGAAGAACAATTACAGGGAACACAAACGATATAGGGAGGCAAAGCTTTCTACTTTCTGTTAGATTGATTGTCTTGTACGTGGTGGATGCCATATTTATAGGTCAAGACACTAAGAGATAGATTTGAATTCGCCCATATAGAGATAAAGACCAATCATATTTGGATAATTAGGACTTAGAGTCCAACTATATCTCAATAAGAGTAGTTCTTGTGAAATTTTGTGTTATCTATCTCTGGGCTGTTCGGCTGGCCCATTAGGGCTGAGGATATGCAGGGGGCAGGAGAGGTGAGGATTCCTGACTTGGCTGGTGCGGCCTCAGGTACCTAGCGCAGGATTCAAATTTCGTTTTGGATAAAATTTCGCTAATGACCGAAATCCGAAATTTTGGAGAAATCTCGTTATTTCAGACAAAATCTAGACAAAATTCAAATCCGGAATTTTTGAACCAAATTTTGGGCGAAATTGCCGAAATTTTGACAAATTTCAACTGAACAAAAAATGGTTCAAACGATGTAGAAATTTTTTAATTTTTTTTGTGGAGGTTCCTGACACATCAGTTATATTCCCATACAAATTTTAGATTATTATAAATTATGAGGAATTTTTAAAAATTCAAACATTGCTATTGTCCTAATAAAACGCTGACCGGCAAGTTTGAACCGAATGAAAAATGGTTCAAACCAAGTTAGAAAATTTTAAAAAAATTGTGCATGGTTATGACGCATCACTAATGTTCTCATAAATTTTTCAGATGATGATCAAGCTTCATGAAGTTTTAAAAATTCGAACAATGCTACTGTCCTGTTAAAAGGCTTATTGTCAAACTTGAACAAAATGAAAAATGGTTCAAAACACGTTAGAATTTTTTGAAAATTTCTTTGTATAGTACTGATATAAAATTTTTAGATGACTATAATGCATAATAATTTTAAAAAATTATGACAGTGTTACGTCGTGATAAAAGCCTAATGATTAATACATAGATTTGCTTTAGCAATAAAAAAAGGTTTAAATTTTTTGAAAATTTTACAGAAGGGTGATAAGAAAATGCTTAAGATCTCATAAATTTTTTGAATCATGATCACACTCCAGTGAATTTATAAAATTCTTACAACGCACAATACCATTTATGTTCTTTCTCTTTTTGAGTTTTGAAATATAATATAAGAAATAAAGTTCAATGCTTACATATATTTGATTGACCAAACAAAAAATTTGATTTTTTTTAAAATTTTATAGAACGGTACTGAGGAAATTCTTAATCTCTCATAAAAAATTTAGATCGTGATCACACTCGAGAAAATTTATAAAATTCTGACAAGGTTACTGTCCCAATTATGTTCATTCAGTTTTTTATTTTTAAAGATAACAAATAAAGTTCAATTATTTTCAAAAGTTTTCTGTATGATAATAAACTACTAAAGATAGTACCATAAATTTCTTAGATCAGTATCAAGCTTGTACAATTTTATAAAAAAATCTGACAGTGTTTCTGTCAAAATTTTAAAATATCTCAAAAATTCAGTTTTTCAACAAATTTTCATAGAAGATGACTTTCTTAAGGATTATTGGACCAAATCCGGCCCTAAAAGTTTGAAAACCAGCCAAAAATCATGAAATTTCGGTTTATTGTAGTAATTTCAAAAAAAAATTATCCGGCCGGTAGTTTGGATTTCGTGGTGACCCGAAATCCGAAATTTCGGCGAAAATTCGCCTAATTTCGGCGAGATTTGTATCCCTGATCTAGGGCTTGTGCACGCGATCTTCGTCGGCTGGTGAGGGGGCTAGGTCAGAGGGATGGCTGCGGCTTGAGCTCTCCTTCCCTATTTCAAGGCTCCTGATCTTCCTCACCAAATACAAGTCACATCAAAATTTTCATTTGCTCTTCATTTTTATTTTTCCTCCTGTTGCCTGATCTTGGGCTTAGCCGGTGAGCTTTGTGTTAGGGCTATTGATCTGGAGCCTTTGTCGGTGTGCTCTTGCGCTGGGTCACTTGATCCGGAGCTTTGCACCGAAAGGCTTGTCTTGATTCTGTGAACCGAGTAGCTTGCTTTAGTCCTTGCTTGCTGTCCCATAGGCTTGATCTGTGACTGTGACTGCAGTGCAGGGGAGCGGTTCTTGCACCAAGCACTTGGGAGGAAATTTATTTGGGGCTTGTGCTGCTAATTTTGGAGGCTCACCTCTGCACTTGGTGTGTCACTAGTGTGAAGAGGGTATTGTTTCTCTGTTATCCAGGCAATCCTGACCATGGCACATATGGCGGCAATTGGATTTCCGGGACAACTGCTATTCATCGTGCCTTGCTTAGTCATCAGAACAAGCTTTAAGTGCTTGTTCCTCTGTGAGTATTCTTTGAATCACTCTCTGTTTGCTGCCAATTGAATGCTCGATGATGTAATTGGGTCTCTAGAAGTTGAATTAAACAATTTCAGTAGTAAGCTTGGCCTTGAACTAGGTGGTTACCTTATGTTAATGCTAGAAAGTATTAATTTGTTAATTCATTGGTTATGAGGTTGATGTTCATATGATTATCACTGAATATCTTGACTAGTTTGGGCTTGTAGGTCTGATCTTTAGCCTCTGTTTCTGTTCGGCTTGTTCTGTCATATAGATATACTCATATTTTGTATTAGCCAAATAGTACTTTTCAGAACTTGTTTCAGTTGAACAGTGAAGAATTTGTTCTTTAATGCTTTATGGTGGTGCATTTAGGAAGGTAAGAGTTCAAGGTCTTATTTGTTTAGATAATTGTCTAATTCAATTTGTGATTAATTGATCCTGGTGTAGTGGAGGTAAGAGATTAATCTCTAGCAGCCCTACCCCTTATAGCGAGGAGGCTGAAGGACTAACCTTTAGCAGCCCGATGCCTGAGCGCACTCCGTCATTCAATTATTCATTAATCTGTTAATTTATATGATTCATTGTTAAGTCGACATAATAGCTATGAATTACTTTATCCTTTTGGTTATGTCGGTTTTGCGAGCTTTGAATTATGTATTTATCATAGATTATTTGTTGGGATTAGTTTGAAATATTTGCTTTTAATATTGCATTCTTTACAACAGTAGTACGTGGTGATCGATTGTTTGCTTTTGAAAAGTTTGAGCTGTCGGAAAAGGACCAACCAGGGGCGAATCCACTGAGGGCTTCGACAGGCTCATCCTCATCCTTCACGTCACCGCCAATACCCCTTTCTTGTCGCTGGCCTTTCATGGCCTCTGGCAGAGCTTCTCTGTGTCTCTACGACTGATTGCGCAAGAAGAAGAACCATAGGGATTGATGGAAAAGAAGAAGGTGGATCGAATCCCACAAGGCCTAACATCGCTCTAACATCCATACTCCACAATCCACATATACAATCCACCCACCTCACCCACATTTCTGTTTCCCCAATCTAGGGCTATAAATGAGTTGAGCTTGAGCCAGCCTAGCTCTTCAGGCTTGAGCTCGGTAAAGCTTGAGCCGAGCTCGAGTTGGGGTCCGAGTCTCGACCCAGGCTCGAGCTCGGCTCGGTCTAAGCTCGAGTAGGCTCGAGTAAACTCGGTAACAAGCTCGAGTAAACTCGGCTTAAGGAAGCTTAGTCCAAGCTCGAGTAGGCTCGCGATCTATTCGAGCTTAGCTCGGTTAAGATTTCGAACTTGAGATCGAGCTCGAGTTCGACTCATTCGGAGTTCGAATCGAGCCTCTCGCGAGCCGAGCTCGAGTAGCTCGCGAGTCTCAAGTTTTTTTTACAGCCCTACCCCAATCCACCCGACGAGACCATGAGAGTGCACCTAGAAGAAGAAACCCTAGCGGGCTGTGGTGGCGGTGGCCAACGGCGTAGCACGACGAGGAGAAGACAGAGGTCTGAGCTCGCGAACGGTGGAGACACTGGGTAGGGGAGGCATTGACGCCAAGCCGTCCTAGGGCTGCGGGCACGAGGACACTGAGGAATGGAGGAAGCTTAGGATGGAGAGTATGTGGCCCGTGGCAGTCGGTGCTCGGCTGCAAGGTGATGGGCTGGGTGTGAGGAGGTGGGTGCTGGATCTAGAATCGGAGGAGCCGAGCTGCCGAGGAGAGGGAGATGAGGGGAGGGACTGAGGGGATCAAGGGAGTGAGTGACAAAGTAAGATCAGGAGTGACCGAGTGAATAATATAATATATATCTTATGCCAGGAAGATTTGCCGAGCATAGAGGCTACAAGGTACATTTTTTGCGAAAAAGTCCTTCGGAAATTTTGAAATCGCAAATAGGTCCTTCCACTGTTATTTTGCAAAAAGGACCCCGTGAATTCCGAAATCGCTAACCGGTCCTTCTACCATTTATTTTGTAAAAAGGACCCCGTAGTTTTGCGAAATCCGGTTCTTTCGACCGGGAAGATTCAAAAATCGAGAACAGGTCCTTCCATCGGTTATTTTGCAAAAAAAACCCGTAGTTTCGCAAATTCGACACGGGTGTCGGTTCTTTCGACTCGAAAGATTTGAAATTACGTTTAGATCCGGTTATTTTATTAAAAAAAAAAGAGAAAGCTCTTTCACAAATTCAACACGGACACCGATTCAGATTAGATTTTTTCGCGCGGCGCGGCATCGCGCGCAGCTATACCTAGTATTGTGAAGTGGCGACTGCGGCCGGACCTGTAGACAGGCGAAGTAATGATGTCTCTGGGTTGGTTTAGTAGGTGGAATTTTGGGGATTTCATTATTTCGCAGTTGAGATTTGTCAAATTTGTTGCTCTTTCCTCAGGATTTTGTCATTAAGGCATGCCCTTATGTAGTAGCGTAAAATTTATCATCCCCAGATGCTATTTCCCGATGTGTGACTGTCGGAGATCATCGTCTGAGTCTTACTGGGTGGCAGAGAATCGGTGAGCTTACCGAGCTCTGGTTGCCAGATCCGACAAGCACCGATGCCGTTGAGACCGTCATCGGCTCGACTAGTAGTAAGCAAGAAGCCGTAAGGCAAATTCACTGATCACAATCCATTGTGTGATTAATTCTTCACTTGTTGTTCCCTTATGCTCTACTGTCGTAGCTAATAGGGGGGAGGACTGGAGGAGTGAGGACCGGACGAATGAAGCAGCGTGACAATGCGATGAAATGGGGAGGGGGAGTATCAGATATGGAGCCCGGGCAGCACGGTGATGCACCGCTACAGACTGATTGGCGTATTCGATTGGCGATTTAGGTATATTTGGCGGCCGCCGGCCGATAGTAGTAGTATATATTCTACATAACTCTCCACTTCTTTTTGCATATACTCAATAACTCAGAATCTCGTATACTCTTGTTCATGACTCAATGTTGTACAGTAATTTGGTTTTAATTTGTTTATAGATTTGTAATAGTGGAGAAATAAACTTTGCATAGCATCGATGATGATAGAATCATAATACTTTGATCCTTTAAGCTTAACCTCCAGTTCCATCCCGGCTTCGCCTCTGGACCTACCAACACATGCATATTGTTTTGCAAATTCACCGGGACCGGCACAGTTCGGATCTTCTTGATTATGTGTGTTCTTTTTTTTCTTCTTTTTTGTTGTCTTTTATGAACGTATCAACTGGAATTCTCTGTTTTTCTGCAGTTTCATGCGAGGTTCCGAGCGTTTTCAGTAGCACTAGCTTTGTGTTTGTGTATTTGAAGACGAGTGATTTTATTTGCTCTAGGGAATTGTAGCATCCATCCGCTTGTGTTTGCAGATGGCCACACCAAGAAAACACCAACCATTTGAAGTGCATTTAAACACGCACGAACGTACTCCACAGTAAACACACCGCCCGATCGAAAGATGCACACCAATGAACAGGCGGCGTTTCTGTTGTGAAGAAAAGCGCAACCGGCCAGTCCGTTCGGACGGCTGAAAAGCTTGGTTCTGTTTAGATGGTCGCTAACATTAGAACAGCACAGCAAGTGCACGGCACAAAAGAGGAAGTGATCATCTTTTTAACCCTACTTACCTTTTTTTTTTTAAAAAAATATCCCTCCCTTGAGCTGAATTGTAAATTTAGCCTCCTCCTCACCGTAGAACATGCCTCCTGTGTTGCATAGCTGCGGCAGGCCGCCGCTCTCGAGCTACTGCGGCGTTGCTCTGACGCTCCCCAGACGTGGCAACTCTAGCTCGTGTGCTCTCTGAGCGCGACAGGCAGGAGTGGACTAGATTTGCAATTTCGCTTGGGAGAGGACTAAATTTGCAAAAAAAAGTAAAGAATGTTAGAAAAGTGATGACCACACAAAAGAGAGAGAAGAGAGATGTCAGTATGTGTTCAAGCCTAACCGCGTTCAACTTCATCGAAGTGCGTTTTAGTATGACAACGTATTCCCACTCTTTAGAGGCCGTGAGCCTCTAAATTAAGTCATTAGAAAGTGTAAAAAACACATGCATGCGATACATAAGAATAGTGTACATATGTTGTGCGCGCATCCGCTTGTACTAAAAATACAGAGACAATAACCCTGTAGCAACCTAGGGGCTGGGAAGTGGGAAACGGGAAGCTCTTTCACGTAGTGCCTTCGAGAAAGGTTGTGCGTCCTTGCTTCTATAGGTGCCCGATCGCACACTGACCTCTATATCAAATATCGATCGAAACTCGAAGTTTGTTCTATTTGGCCATCTTCCGCACTTTTTTCTACTTTTGATTTTTTTTAATAAAATTATAAATTTAGCCTCTTTCTTCGTTATAGAAGTATTAACAGATGATACGTCATACATATCACTTATCGTACTTTCCTACCGTAGTAGATCGTCAGCACTACAACTTCCCTTTCTATCGCGCTCAGGTACCATAGTAGGTACCTCTCGAACTCGGGTACCGTGGTATCATCGTCCCGCCGTACTAACCTAGGTCGGTACCAAGGTTCTACCATGGTTGCATGGGCTGCCAACTAAAGCTACTTTTACGGTCGAAGATTGACTATTTTTATAAATTTATTTGCACGAGGATCAGACTCGTAAAAAAATGTATTTATTCATGAGATTCGTAAAGAAAATATATGAGGGGCTAAAAAAGATTCTGGAAACGCACGCATTGTCTCGGTCCACTCAAGGTAGCATGTCCCTCTCCCCCGGCACATGCACCCATCCGCTTTGCTTGCTCTCTTCCGTGGACTCAGAGCAAAGCATAGTTGCATGCATGTAACGGATAACGAACCATACCAAACTTTGCAGGTTTAATTAGCAGGATATTTTTGTGTTACTAAATCCTCTCGTGTCAGCCTAATCCATCGACGTCAGTGCAGTTTGCTTCTCTAAAACCGAGTTTGTAATAAGTCGTGCTTACTTTGGTCGATCGCTTGCGGTTGCGGAGGACGACGGGTGTTGGCGTCTGAAGCAATGCAAGAGTCTCAAGCTACTCCACAGTCGTATGGTCCGTACGTAGCGGTGTGTGACTGAGACGTAGTATTCGGTTGGGTTTGATAGGCTTGCTCAGGTCCGGGGTGTGACGGCACAGCGCCTTTACGAGCGCATTGGTCAGGATCCTTTGCGTCCTGTCAGGCTTCACGCTACGTATAAACGTACACACGAGTACCTCGTATTTGCTTTAGTACTCATTGACGCGCCTATATATATACACACACATGTACATGTATATATCTACATATATACATGTATATGTATACGTGTAGGTGTATATATCTACATATATACATGTGTATGTATGTATGTGTATGTATATATATGGGACGACGAAATAGGGCACCATCAGGCCTAAGCACCATGATTTTAAATGATGAATTCAAGCCAAATTCGGGTATGTTTGTTGAAACTTTCAGTGTTAGGGTTTAAAACCATCTATAATAATTCAAATGTAACATATACTTTTAAAAAATATACTTGAATTTAAAGATGTAAACGAATTTAGATTACATGCTTTGCTGATTTATATATAAATTCAGCACATCCCTACAATCAAACTATTAAAAAAAAGGAAACTCTAGTTTGAATTTCAGTTGTGCCCAGGCACCATGGTATCCTAGGTAATTGTACTATATATATATTTGTGTGTGTATATTGTAACACTCTGGCCTAAACTCACTTAAAGGTCAATCCATCATTAGGGCGGGTCTACACATGCATGACACCTCGCTTACACTTTCGTTCTCGTTTCGAGTAAAAGTATTAACCCGGAAGTGCTATGTTTGGACACAACATGCATTATATACTACTATAACTCATTTTATACAAGCAATGTAGGACTAATCTCACTTTCACTCCACATGTGCCTTCACATTAACGGGTCAGGGTATTACACTCATCCCTTTAAGAGCTAACGTCCTCGGCATCGCTTCGTGTAAAAGGGTTAACTTAGAAGTACTATTTTTGGATCCAATATGCATTATATACTACTACAATTCATTTTATGCAAGTAATGTGAGACTAATCCCACTATCGCTCCACATGGGTCACATGTAACTTCATATTAACAGGCTGAGGAACCACCCCTCGGTACACGTCTGTGCGTCCAGTGTCGATGCATATGCCATGTCATGTGGTCACTCTGGACCCACACACATCATGCACCATATACGCCATGCGAAAGTTGATGTTCTGACACTATCTATAACACCCTAATCCAAACTCGCTTAAAGCCCAGCCCACCGTGGGGTGAGCCTACACATGCATAGCACTCTGTTTACACTTCCGTACTCGTTTCATGTAAAAGGGTTAACATGAAGGTGATATGTTTGGATCTAACACGTATTATATACTACTCCCTTCAATCATAAATAGTTGTCGTTTTGGACATCAATATGGTCTCCAAAACATAGCTTTAACCACTAATTTCTATTATAATTATTTATAAAACCTAATAAAAATATAATATTATAATTTTTTTTGAGACAATCTACACATATGATTTTCACGTATCCAATTTAAATATTTAAAAATATATTGATAGTCAAAGTTTCAAAAGTTTAACTACACTTATGACCAAAGCGACAACTATTTATGACTAAAGAGGGTACTACAACTCACTTTATGCAAATAATGTATGACTAATTCTACCACTGCTCTATATGGACCATATAGGCATTTACATTAACGGGATGCGGTATTACATATACCTCGAGAGAACATTTTACATTAAAGTATGTTAAATATGGTGACTCACATCTAGCCTTTTTAGGATTTGAAAGGGTGTATTAGGTGAATCCTAATAGAATTAGGAGTCCTAATTCTAATAGGAATAGGATTCCTATTTGCTTTGAAGAAGATCTAGGGATGATATATAAAACTAGGGGAGGTTATGGACAACCCAAGCAACCAAGAAGTCACAAGTCAACTTATCCAGAGCAAAAGGTGTAAGAGAGTATTAGAGACTAAGTTATTCTTTAGTGCTAAATTCTTGTACAGTGCAAGTATCTGATAGTCCTAAAAGGTTCGAGAGGTTGTGAGGGAGCAACAATCTCTTGTACTTTTTTAAGGTTGTGATTAAAGAATTTGCAGTCGGTTTCGCTAAATCTTTCTCTCTCGTTGTGGTTGCTTCAACGTCGTTATTTTAGTTCTCTCTATGAGGTTTATCTGCTTCGTTCTTAAAGCCGTGCATGCTCGTGTCGTATTTTATAAAACTCTAATCCGATCCTAAGCTACTGCACGTAAAAATAGATATCAGAGTATAATAGAGTACATGCTTCAGTCAACGAATTAGGTAGAGATCAAAGCCTTATTTGCCCTTAATTTGTCATGTACAGTAGTATCTGACCTCATTTTCGTATTCAGCAGCCCGTTCGGATTCCATTTTGGAGATTTTATTAGCTATTGGACACTGTTTCTTTTTCTTCAAAGGATATGCTACTACTATTGTATCGGTCACAAAAGCCTTCACTGTATTTTCCGGTTCAAATTATGTTGTTGCTTAGGGGTTTGTTCAATGCCACGTTAGTTAGCGCCTAGCACCGTTTCCTTTACTACCAAGTGATTCTCTTGGCACTAATACGTTTAGTGAATTGTATCTTTTCTGAAAAGTTATTTTTAATTTTTAAGCTGAAAAGCGGTGGTAGCATTTTATAAAAAAATATTTGTCAAATAACTAATTTCCCTTAGTAATAACCTGCAAAAACAAATTCAGCCTAACTTTCAGCTTTTAGATTTTGCTAGTTATATATATGATTATTTATATCAAAAATCGTTTAAAAGCTAAGCTGTTTGAAAAAGCTGAAAATGACTTAAAGCACCATACAGCCCTAAAACTATCGATCGAGCAGGTCGATTTGCCCCGATTTTTCACGGACAGGTCTGCGCGTTCTTTGTTCCATCAACAGAAGACACGAACGCCTTTTCTTTAGCGTTTGTAAATTGGGCAATTAAAATTCCGTACAATTTCAAACATCACATTAGTACACTGTGCACCTATTTAATTTCGCCTAGCTAGAAAGACATTAGTGCACCCATCGTTACATATATAATGCTCTCAGTCGTATATCTTAACTTTTGTTCTCTTTTTCTGCATGGTGCTGTGGTGACGCGAAACAAAATAAAATAGGAAATTGCTAAATGGTACTAGAGTGTTTTTTGTTTGAGTACTTAATTTTTTTCTATTAGATATTGGTGTTTTTTTGTGAGCGCTCAATTTTTTTTATCGATTAGATATTACTTTGTTATTCACGTTGTGCTTTATCATTTTGACTTTGTGATCCATTTTTTTTTTGTTGTGTTTCTTTGTTTTTTTACAAATTATCACATTATTTTTTACATAGTTTAATTTGTGTAAAACTAGTATATAATTGATTAAAAAAGGTCATGCAGAAAAGAATAATGTTCTCTCTTTTTTTACAAATTATCACATCATTTTTACAGAATTTAATTTTTGTAAAACTAGTATATAATTGATGTAAAAAGGTCATGCAAAAAAAATAATGTTCCTCATCTAGTACCTAAAAAAAATTAAATACTCCTTAATAAAATAGTACTCAAATGGGAGAAGATGAGGCAAATTGATTTTATCTATTGGATAGGTTAAAATTTAAGTGCTATTTAGCAAGAAAACACTCGGATTCTCTTTGTACACCCCACTAAAATAATATATATTTATATATGTCATCGTTTTGTACAAAGAAAAGGTTGTCTGAGAATTTTCAGATAAATGAACTTTGTCACCAGCGTTTCCATACGTGTTATGTGCGTAGATTATGTTTGCATCGCCCTCAGGTGTCCGCGCCCAGACTCGAACAAATACCATGGACTCTGCATGAAGGAGTACAAACATCAAGGGGAAATGGACAGCTGAGATCAACCGACCTGGACAGCAATAGTCAAGTATAGATGTCATTGTAGTTTTACGTCTGCTTTGACGTAGAATGGACTTATGGACCAATTAAGTAGGTGCCGACCGGTTCAAATTAGTTGGTTAATTAGGCCGATTCAATAGGTGCATATATAGTTGGTCAAATTTGATGAGCATGCATGAGCTTAAGTATACGTCTTGGATTTATTAAAGACGCTCTCGAACGCTTGAACGCAGGAGACGACAAAGATCATAAAGTTCAGGGATGTATTAGCATTAAGAATGGTGTTACTTCTTTGCGATGTTTAACCCAATTTATCGTGCCTATATGTATACCCGCAACTTATACGGAGTACCAAAATTATATGGCACGGAGAAATGCAACGGCAAGTATTTGCTCTGCCAGTGCTGCTGCGTATTCACCCATATACAACAGTCACAAACTTTGCTCCATTACAACCACAAGGTCCACAACAGCACAGGAGCACAATGTCGCGTACTCCTTTTTTTTCTTTCCAAATTTGGCACGGTGTAGATGAATTTGTAAAACTAGACTCGTTCCCGACGGTGAGAGTAGCGAGATACGACATGTGTTACCTGTCGCGCTCCGTACAGCAGCACCTTGTTGGCTAGCTCAGCAGTAGGTGCCGCGCATCAATAGCTCGACATGTCCTTGCCGACAAACCATGCCTTCATAGGATAGCAATAGTGACTAATTAGGTAAGTGATTAATTTTGTATGTCATTAATTAAGCAAACAATTAGTTAATTAAGTAAACCAATTAATTAATTAAGTGGTTAGGTAAGTGAGGACGTGATGCTGAGTAACAGCAGCTCGGTAGGCCAGTGAATACGGTGTCGAGCAAGGGGAGCTCATAGGCCAGTGGGAGGCTGCTAGCGTCTTGCCGCGGTATAGGAGTGTGGCAAGTTGCACGTGTCACCTGCCGCTGCTTCCGCAGCCGGTACAAGGCTAATTTTGTAAATTCGTTCGCATGGAGGGCCAAATTTGCACAAAAAAAGGTTACTTAGGAAAAAAAAAGTAGACTTCCACATTGCCATGCCATTCCTTTGATATCATCCATATGCTATATTGTTTTTGTTACAGTATATGCTACAATTCCGTATACCCATCTTTGGTCAATGGTCCGAATTGCTAGGGGCACAACGCCATGATGCTTTTCATGCTTTTAACATTTTGGAAGTACATGCAAGTGACTCAGATATTTTCCACATATTTTTAGACCAGCTGGTTAATTTTTGTGGTAAAAACAGTAACAAGACCTAGGAAAACAACCTACTCTCAAAGTGGAGAAGTGATTGCTTTTTTAGCCTCCTTTGCCTTATTTTTGCAAATGTGGCTTCCTTCCGAGTGGAATTACAAATATAGCCACGTCCTGACCGTGAAACGTGCCTCCCGTGCCCCCCTACTGAGGGAGGAGACCTCCTGCGCTCGCCGACAGCGGCGGTTTCCTACCGATTTTCCCTACCGCGGCAGGCGACCGCAGGAGGAAACCTGTTGCGGTAGGCGACTGCGAGAGGTCTCCTCCCGCAATAGGGGAGCGCGAGAGGTCTCTTCACATGGTAGGAGAGCGCAGGAGGTACGTTCCGTGGTCGGGACGGGGATATATTTGCAATTCTATTCAGAAGGGGGCCACATTTGCAACAAAATAAAGAGGCGAAGGAGGCTAAAAAAGTGTCTATTTCCAAAGTGGATAATAGGATAGAGTCCACTGTTGCGTGAAATAGTTGCATTAGGACTGCTCCGTGGGAGGGGGTCAGATTTGTTTGCCTCCCATAGCGGACTATTCTCCACCAAATCAATATTTAGAACACCAATCAGATTTGTTTGCCTCCCATAGCGGACTATTCTCCACCAAATCAATATTTAGAACACCAACTCAGAGATCTTGACTACTACCCCACTTACGACGAGGATAGGGCATTTTCACCTTCCATTTGCTCCGAATTATGTGCATACGAGGTAATCAATGCTGATGAGACCGACAAACAACATGCCCCACGTGAACAATGCAAGGCCTAAGAACAGGCCGAATGTTTGGTGTAGGAACAATGCAATAACCAGTTGCTTGTCGCCAAATAGAAGACAATGGAGGAGGCTGATCGCCAGTACCACACTAGTGCACTAGGGACATATAGGAGGCTCAACACTAACACAGGCGGAGATTGCCCTCAACAACATTTACCAACCACACTTCACATCGTCCTCAGGACGATGGTAAGAGATCTTAACACCGTACCATCTTCTTCGCAAGTTGAAACCTTGTTGCACTGCATTCACATAATATCAAATGCGATCCTCAACAATCAGACGGGGGGAAACAATGAGTAGGACCTCTTTGTGATTCGTTCATTGGTTGCCAACCTGCAAGAGGCTGCTGCAGATGTGCAGAGTCTTTCACAATCTTCAAGGTCTTAGACCGATTCTAGGCCAGACCACTCTACCTTTGGACATCGCCATCATGGCAACGACCCCCGTCAAGAAAATGATCTGCACAGATAGAGCATGTTCAAAAGGGATGGCCCAGGAAAGCTCTCTAACCATGGTCAGAGACGACCTTGTTCTCCTGATAATCTTGATGAAGGTCATTATTTTTTACAACGATTGGGGCCATATACAAGTGCAAGGCTTTCTCACCTGGGCTAAGAGAAGTTACCTGACTTGAAAATTCAAGTCAGGGTATTTAGAGAGTTGAGACCTAGAACCTTGATATTTTATTTAGATCCACACTACCACCGTCCAGGCTGTGAGTGGTGACGAGATGGTAACAGCTAATTACTTGTTGTATTAAAAGGATTTGTTAGAACATGGTTGTTTAACTAACCATAAAGTTCTATTTATAGTTGAATTTTTTATGTCAAGCTATTTTAAAAAGCTTGAAAAGTTGTTAAACTAAGCTAGTAAAAGAGGATGATTTACGTCGTCTTCGTCAAACTTCTAGAGAAAATTTGCATCAATTTGTTAAGAGATTTGTAGAAATGTGCAATACCATTCCTAACATTACTGATGATTATGTTATTCTAGCATATAAGCATGTGGTACACTACAAGAGTTCATAGAAGGCCTAAACATCCCCCACCAAGAACTGTGTCAGAGTTATTTGACATGAATTCTCACTACTCCGATGCTCATAAGGCAGTGCTGTGGAACTGCATGGTTGACAAATGCCATACACCACCACAACTAGGTCTAGATGGGTTTGAAAAGAAATAGTCAAAGAAGCTGACTAGATCTGAAGATTGCAAAGGCAAAGCCAAAAAGAAGAACAAGATGAAGCCTCGAATCGATCAAGGGAAGTTGACACTGTACAACACTGTCCGACAAACAACAAGGGTAAGGGTCCATAGAGGAAGCAAGCTAGTCATTCTAACGACCAGTCTAGATCCAAGGGATATAGGTGACCAGCTGTAATGGTTGTTGGTGCCCACTCCATAACACAACTAGGCACGATTTGCGTAATTGTTGCACCTAGCAAAAACACATGAATGACTTCTACTTGGGTAAAGGGCCAATGCTTACACTGCCTGAAAGTGGTGGTCTCACCAACACCAAAGTTGGTGAGATGAAGAGATGACATATTAGAAACTTAACAACTATGTCAACGTCATCTTCAGAGGCTCATCTACCTATTCCTTAAAAAGGCAGTTCAAATCCACATGGAGAGAGGTCAGCAACGTCGACACCAACCAGGGAAGCCATGCTACCCAAAGTGGTCGAATGTGGTCTTGGTCTTCAACAAGAACGATTGTCCTAAAGGTATATCCACATCTCAAAAACTTATTGTGGTCATTTCTCCTATAATAAGTAATTGTAAGGTAGGAAGAGTACTGGTAGACGGTGGTAGTTCTTTGGACTTGCTTTTTATTAGTACTTTAGATAGGATATACCTCGTTCCAAAGTACGACCAATTACAAATCCCTCGATAACACCTATCGATCAGTAGTGTTACTAGTAACTTTGGAGATTCTCGTAATTTTAGAACAGAGTTACTTACCTTTGAAATTGTGGATTTTGAATCAGCTTATAATGCCATATTAGGCAGACCATCACTAACTAAATTTATAGCGGCTACTCATCATGCCTACCAAAGCGTCAACAATCCTGGTCCGATGGGCATCATCTCCGTGCAAGGTAATCATTCTACTGCACTCAATTGCATTCGTAAATCTTTAGAGATTGTTATTCAGTTACCATTAAGTGATCTTAATGATGCAGAAAAGCCAAGGCTGTAAAGCCTATGAAGGCGGAATGACTAAAAGCGACTCCTCAACCCAATGAAGAAGTGAAGCAAGTGCCAGTCAACCCAGACGACCAGTCCAAGACAGTCCAGATTGGGTCGAGAATGGAAAGGAAATAGGAAACCGAGTTTATTGCCTTCCTTGGGGCAAACACAGTTACGTTTGTATGGAAACCATCCGATATGCCTAGAGTACTACGGGATGTAATCGAGCATAGGCTAGCCATACAACCTGACAAGCGATCAGTAAAGTAGAAACTACGATGTTTCACTTTTAATCGGCAAGAAGCCATCCGACAAGAGTTAGACAAACTCGTAGATGCTGGTTTCATTCATGAAGTCGACCACCCAGATTGGCTCAAGAACCCGATCATGGTCAAGAATGCCAAAGGTAAGTGGCACATGTGTGTCGATTTTGCAAGTTTAAATGTTGCCCTGTCCTAAGGATGATTTCCCTATACCCGATATTGATCAATCGATCGACTCAATAGCAGGATGTGAATTGATGAGTTTTCTGGATGCTTAATTAGGCTATCATTAAATAAGTATGGCAAGAGAAGATGAAGAGAAGACTACCTTCATCACCCTATTCGATGTCTATTGTAACATCAAGATGCAAATTGGGCTGAAAAATGCTTCAGCCATATACCAGCGCCTAATGCAGAAGACCTTCGTAGACTACATCGGGGTGTAATCTAGAAGCTTATGTAGATGATCTTGTTGTAAAGAGCACAAAAAGCTCTGATCATTTGTCTGATTTGGTAGAAACCTTTAATAATTTGAATAAACATGGGAGCAAGTTGAATACAGAAAAGTGTACTTTGGTGTTTCTTCTAGAAAGTTAGTTGTTTTTCTTATTTGTTATCATGGAATCAAAATAATGCCATAAGGCGACCAGTTATAGTACGTAATCCAAAAATAGTTCCCTACTACAATAATATGAGAGAATGAAGGTCTTCTAGTCAGGATCTGAGCAGCTAAATCCCTTGGTGTCCGTTAAGTTTTGACGAAAGGTGATTCACAATTAGTCATAAACTAGGTTAGTAATGAATATCAATGTTTCGATGAGACAATGGCTCATGACTTGGATGAATTGAGAAAATTGGAAAAATAATTTAGCAGTTTTGAAGTCCAATACATTCATTGAAAATATAATGCTTTAGCGAATCAATTATCAAAATTGGGCTCCTCACGATCACTTGTTCTAACAAGTGTTTTCCTCGAATATTTATCTAAACCTTCAGTAGTTCCATCTACCAATGCACAACCGACCACTTCAGAGATTGCCATACTCGAGCATGACGTAGATTGAGTTCAACTATTGAAAACCTATCTAGCGCATTGGACAGTGCCCAAGTATGCGCATGAAAAAAGATAGATTAATTTGAAAGGAGTGAATGTATGAAAAAGATAAGATTAATTTTAAACTGATCGATAACGATCTATATGAAAAAAAAGGAGCACATGATGTTCTAATGCATTGTATATCCCAAGAAGTTGAGAATACATTACTTAATAAATACATGGGGCTTATGTGAAGCACATGCTTTATATCGAACACTGATCGGTAAAGCTTTTCAACAAAGTTATTATTGGCCTACTATGCTACAAGACGCAATGTATTTTGTAAAATCCTGTGAACAATGTCAATTTTATGCTTGCCAGTTACATTAATTAGCCGATCTATTTTAGGCAACACTGTTGTCATAGCGACATAGAGAATTAATGTAGTTGGACCCGTACCATGTGCAACTAATGAGTACAAGGTTTTATTTGTGTCTGTTGATTTTCACAAAATGAATTGAAGCTGATCTATTTACAACAATTACAACATCAACAGCAAAGAAATCACGTAACATTCTTTCTGTCCATGACAATAATGTCTCTACTTGATTGTGCTCCCATATTTCCCTTTTCTATAGGTTCGATAGGGGCCTGTATCCCGTCACGAACACCTATAGGCTGCGATCACACACCGTCGTTGGGTTGTCACCCCCACGTCGGCAGTGAGGTGACCTGCCCATGAGTAGGACTGTAAACGAGCCAAGATCAAGCTAGTCTGGCCTCCTAATATCGAGCTCGAGCAAACTTGAGTTAGGGTTTGAGTCTGGACTAGGGCTCGAGCTTGACTAAGGTTCGTTAACAATCGACAATTCAATCTGCACTAATTTTCAATGATAAGAAAAGCTTGAGCTTGAGCCGACTCGAATAAATTTAGTAAAAGTTACATACAGTAATATTTAATAAGATCACTAAATTTATCTATGAGCCGAGCCGAGCCGAGCAGCTTTCTTCCACAGCCATACTCTAGAGGACTGGTTAGTGGTTACTCGCTGCCGTGCACCGCGAGTAAGCGGACAGCGCCAGTCACTCCCACTTCCACGTGGGCTCCACTCTCGGTACGGTCAACCCTCCACTCGCCCCGCGCCAGGTGGTGCCGTGCCATATGGGCGGCCACGCTGCCATGTGGGACCGGATGTTGCCGTTCTAGAGGCTTCCGATCCCGGAGCAACAGACGATGTGATGGCTCGTTGAGTTTTTTTTGGGCTTTCCTTTCACTTTATTTTTTTCCACTCGAGAAATATTCTTTCCTCGAGCAGGAAATTATCGGGACTCCTTTTGCATAAAAGGACGTACAAGTCTCCCTTTTTGTGGACAAGGACTCGGTGATGTCCCTTATTTGAGTATCCCTTTGCCAAAATTCTAGTGATTATTTTTTTAGAACTAATTCTAGTGAGTTTGACCAGTGGAAAATTGCGAATAAGTCATTATAAGGATGCTTGGTTGGATGCTATATTTCACCACTTTAAAGGTAAGCAAAGGTGGTCGCTCTTTACTTTATTGTCGTATCTTTGGCACAACGTACTTTGTTAACAAAAAAATTCACTGACATATCCAGATATGTGTATATTTTAACTCTAGACATGTAGCACCTTTCATATACTATCAAGTATCAACGATATGAAAGAAATCCTCAATTCAGCTTAAAATTTCTACATTGATGACTCTGGTAGATATCTCTGATCTTT
Source organism: Otatea glauca (assembly GCA_036346275.1). Lineage (NCBI taxonomy): Eukaryota > Viridiplantae > Streptophyta > Magnoliopsida > Poales > Poaceae > Otatea > Otatea glauca. The sequence continues at coordinate 16,861,377 of CM070728.1, forward strand.
TTAATATCCTTGAGATATTAGCAGTAATTTGAAGCATAAAGGGAATAGTGATTTTCCGAAAGGGCATGATAGCTGCATCTTTTCCGTAAGCTTCAATTATCTAGCTCAACTCTGCCTTAAAAAATGATCTCGCTCAATTAACTTTAAGAAACGTGTTCAACAAATTGGAAGAACTTCAAGAGATCAAGCTAGAAACAACGTAGAAACGCAACGATGAGTTAAACATATACACATATTCTTTGATTTTTATGACGCAATATATAAGCGAAATTGAACCGCAGAACGTCCCAGTTGTCACACGATCCAATGCATCCAACAGACTCATAAGGATGAAACATCGTGCACTTTGTCCGATCAAAAGGTGCTAAGCTCCTCAATTTTGTCGTGTACAACTCATGCACAGAAGCGTCCTAGCACTACAACGCGCAAGTTGTCACTTCTTTGTCGTGATCGCAGGAGGCAAGATGCAACATTCCAGGAAAATAATGGAATTTCGAAGGGCCTTATCGAAAATAACGCGAGGCTATAGAAGGCAGGAAGGGGTCACCTTAATCACGGTTAATAGAATAACCCGTCTCTTAGGTCTACGGCGAGTTAAGCCCAGTGGCCAAGGGAGAGTCAAGAGAACAGGAGGGGGGGCAAACGACAAACAAATCGCGCCACCGCGGGAGGCGTACGGCGCAGCACCCGCTGTCGGATCTGCGCCGGCGACGCGTACGTCCGTCGGATCGTCGCGGCAGGAGGAGGAGGAGGCGGTGCTCCGGCCATTTTCCGCCTGAGAGCGCCCAGATCCGTCCCGCCGGTGAGTGCCATCCCTCTGGCTTGTGCTAGGATGGACGCTGCAGTTGGCGGGGCTACTCTGGACTCGAGATGTCGCAAAATTTTGGACTTCTGTGTACTGCTCTGAAATGAGCATCTGCGAGAGATTTCGTCTACTGTTGTTCTCGTATTCGGTTTTGCGCGTGATTCTGAGCCTGAGGATTTTCGTCGGTGAACGATGCGGGATTTGAGAATGCTTGTGATGCGTGTGTAGTTTTGTGATTTCTCTGGTACTTTTTTGGTTTTGTTTAATTGAAATGCGTGGGATTTGGGGATCCTCTAATCATGTAGGATCTCACATGCGAGGTTAGTATTTTTAAGCTGCTTTGCTATGGATTTCGCTGAATTGTTAGGGATGTATATGATTCGAGTTCGCGACTCGCGAGTTATTGGACTTGTTTTTTAGTTCCTGCTTTGTCGTTTTCCTAGTAGTGTGAAACAGTGAAGGTATCTAATAAGCTATTAGAACATTTTCATGTAGGCAGCGAGCCAGCGAGGAGGGAATTTGTCAGATGTCATTTTTTTTTCCAACTTATTATCTGTGTACGGGCAATCGTTTTGTATGCTCGTTTTGTGGGGGAGTTTGTGATTTAATTAACTGAACTGTGAAGCTTTTCCAGAGCTCGTCTCCTTTAATCCATCCTAGTTCACATGTGGTTGCATGCAACTTAAATCTACTTATGCCTGTAGTGATCAAGATCAGTTTGGGTGACAACTATTCTCTTAATTACTGCTTTACAGACCTACCATAAGAACACCGCCTGCTGTGATCTCTCCCTTTTTAGAACAGGAAAATATTAATAGTATCTGTTTTTCTTCAAGTGATCGTTATTCACGAAGGGAAGTTGATTACATTTTCGTTTGTTCTATTTTGGTCAAGAGTAAGAGCTAGACTTCGATTTGTTATCGGCAGGGTCCGCAGAGATATTTGTTCATGCTTATGTATGAGATGCTAAATATTCATGCCAAATGATGATACTGTAAGTCTGAGGTTGAGATCTAAGCCTACTGTCATATATAATTGGCTCCGGACCCAAATCTAGGATTAGTTCCCTGTGGTGCATTGAAGTTATTCCTGTTTGGGGTTCCTATGGCTATTGCAAAACTATTGGCAAATTTATTCTGTTCTGGTGAAAAGTGAAATCTAGATGTAAGGCTTGAGGTAATTTATACTTTAATCTACCAAGTAACTGTCCTGGCCTCCTGGGTGTATGAAATTATTGTTACAAACTTTTGGAAGCCATGCTAACTCTTTCTTTGGCACAAGACTTCTACTAGAATAATTGAAATGAGCAAACAAATGATCCAAAGGGACTTTGTTTGGTGGAGGCAAGTTGAGTCTCTATTATGTGACGTGCTGGACAATTCACCATTTCAAATATTCATAATCTTATACCATTTACGTCAAATATTTCCTTGTGTTTTGTTTTTGTGTAATGTCTTCTGGATGGTTGTCTTTCATACTTATTTGTTTCGTCCTTATCTTACATCTTTCAATGTATGTAAGCTTGTTCTGTGCAATACATTGGTATCCATGGTTCATTTTTTTTTTCGTTTTCAGGGTATCTACTATCTGGTATCTACCACTCAATTGTGTGATAAAGTGCTTCCAGTTATGCAGAAGGTGTGAAACCATCTTCATATATAGCCTCCTGTTGATTGCTCGGCGATCAGTTTGGAAGACTCGTCTTTCTTCCTCTTGCTGCCTGTTTGTTCCTTTAGTGGAGCACATGAGAGGAGGAAGCCGATAAAGGCAGCTCCTTTCAGCTAATCTATGTCCAGGGACTTGGATTGTCCTGTTCAGACACAAATGGCTGTTGCTGTCCTCGATCGGAGCTTCAGCAGTGAATATCCTGCAAGCAGCAGAACCGAGGGGAGATTATTGAGCTGGAAGAGAGTCTTTGTCCAAACTGACAATGGTTCTGTCATGGGCATCGAATTGGAGAGGGGAGAAAATGCACACACTGTGAAAAAAAAGCTGCAGATAGCCCTCAATGTACCCACAGAGGAGAGCTCTCTGACCTTTGGTGATCTGGTTTTGAACAATGATCTCAGCAGTATTCGCAATGACTCGCCGTTGCTTCTCACAAGGAATCAGATGCATCGGAGTAGCTCTACGCCTTGCCTCTCTCCTACTGGAAAGGATGTGCGACAGCGAGATCGGAGTGGGCCCATTGAAATCCTTGGATGTTCAAGCCCTTCCTCTCGGATGAAGCAACTTGCCAAGGATGTTATGAAAGCCATAAGGAATGGAGTTGACCCCGTAGCTGTTAACAGTGGGATGGGAGGTGCCTACTACTTCAAGAATATTTGGGGTGAACGTGTTGCAATTGTCAAGCCAACTGATGAGGAACCATTTGCTCCAAATAATCCTAAAGGCTTTGTGGGGAAGGCCCTTGGACAGCCAGGCCTCAAAAGATCTGTACGGGTTGGTGAGACTGGGTTCCGAGAGGTTGCTGCTTATCTCCTTGACTATGGCAACTATGCAAATGTTCCTCCCACCATGCTTGTCAAGATCACACACACCGTGTTCAATGTGAATGATACTGTTGGCTGCAGAAGTACATTTTTCCACAACAAATCACAGGCTGTGAGCAAGATTGCATCATTGCAGCAGTTCATCCCTCATGATTTTGATGCCAGTGACCATGGGACATCAAGCTTCCCTGTATCTGCAGTGCACAGGATTGGCATACTTGACATCAGAATCTTCAACACAGACAGGCACGCGGGAAATCTCCTGGTCAGGAAGCTTGGTCCTGGTGCTGACAATTTTGGAGTGCAGACTGAACTCATTCCTATTGACCATGGTCTTTGCCTGCCAGAGTGTCTAGAAGACCCATACTTTGAATGGATCCACTGGCCGCAGGCATCCATCCCTTTCTCTGATGAGGAGCTTGAATACATTGCAAATCTGGATCCTGTAAAAGATGCTGAAATGCTTCGCATGAGGCTGCCCGTGATACGTGAGGCATGCCTGAGGGTGCTGGTGCTGTCAACTACACTTCTCAAGGAAGCTGCAGCGTTTGGCCTGTGCTTGTCAGAAATAGGAGAGATGATGAGCAGGCAGTTCACTGGGAAAGAAGAAGAGCCAAGTGAGCTTGAGCTTCTCTGCATGGAGGCAAGGAAGTGGGTTGGGGAAAGAGAACTATTTCGTCCAGAAGTTGGAGTTGAAGATGACGATGATGACTTCACCCAGTTCTCTCTCGACAACGAGGATGATTCGGATGCATTTGAAGCACTATCTTTCAGTAAGTTTGGGTCCATGAAGGCAAGTTCCAGGAATCCACTGTCAAAGTTAGATGAGTGTGACGAGGAATATGAGGAGGATGGGTATGACAAGGAGACGATCAAGGATGATACCGACACCTTGAGTGGTGCATTTCCTAAGCAGATTCCTTCTGTCTCAAAGTTGTCAGTGTCGCTGAAGGGGCTTGGTTTTGTTGGGAAAGCTAAAGCCTACCATAGAGGTGTTGCAAAGAGCAAGGCGACCTCTAAAACTAACTATAGTGGCGAAGGTAGTAAGCATCAATCCGGGAGCAGGAGCGCGAATGAGCTGCTCCCCCCCAGCGCCAGTTTTGTGAAGCTGTCTGACATGGGCCCTCAGGAGTGGAGTGCATTCCTCGACAAGTTCCATGAGCTGCTCCCGAGCGCTTTCCGAGCCCTGAAGCATGCCGCTGGTGGCGTCCCGCGTTCATTGCAGAGGCTGGGCGCTTCCTGCCAGTTTTGAAGTAGTACAGAAGAAGCTATACGCCAATGTAATGTAGATCGAACTCAGGTGTGTTGCAGTTGGTGTCCGAGTCGCGGCAGCGCCAACGGCAGCAGCTCTACGCTTGTAGGTGTTTGGGCTTTGGAGAAGATAGAGGTGGTTCGAGAATAAGACCGTCCTTGACATATGAGCTTGCAGGAGTGTGTGTTGTGCTTGTGCATAGTTTTGACATATGAGACGAGTCTTTGATGTATATACGAGTACCTCTCAATGCCAGGCTCGGCCTCGGCTGGTACCTGGTGGTGGTGAGTGTTGCCGGCATCGCCGGTGTTTCGGCCTTGCCACTGTACCATTTTGACGCTCACCATGATATGCACCTGGATATTGGCTACACTACATATATGCATACGGTATACATATCAACTGTTTATATCTGTGCGTGTTGCTCTGCCTTGCTGCTTTTGTTGCGCAAGTCGGTGAGATCCGTTGATATGAACGAACGATCTGGAACTTGCTCCAGAAAATGTCAAAGAAGAACTCCATGTGCTGCAGGAACTTGGATGATTGGCTTGTTTCATCATCAGCGTGGGGCCCATGCCTTACATCCAGATATGTTTTCCCAAGACGAAATGTTGTCACTTGCTATTATTAATAGTGTTGTAATATCCCAGTGATATCTAATTACAAAAGCACCAATCTTTTGACTGGGTTGTTATCTACTTCAACGTATGCACCTGGAGAGTTTTAGGTATGTTTGGTTTGATGTCTAAGGTTGTCACAATTAACTTTAATCACGTCACAGTTTCTTAAATAGTTGTTTAGTTCATTGTCGTAATTATGATTTGCCGTGATTTGTTAGTCCTATAAACCACATGTCATAGACTTAAATTATTGCCTAACTTTGCTAAACTTATGGCTAATAAATTTGTTGACCATATTTTTTATAGCATGCCTCATTTTACCTTAAGTTTAATTATAGTAAAGTTGGCCATAAACTAAATAGGCCCTGATTTGGGACCGTCTCTGATATCGACGTCATCCTGTACGCACTGAAGATTGTCGTCACCGTGGGTTGTTATCCACAACAGAAGTGACCTTTCATGCCCTTTTTTCCCATCAGGTTAGGTGGCGGGTCCGTCTCAGGAGCAAGAGATCAAAGTGGAGGATGCTTTCCATCAGCTAGGCTGGAAATGAGATAATACTAAGGTTCCGTTTAGCTTGGTATTCTTATTTTTTTTAGCTTCTACTTCTAATTACCTGAGAATTCACTTCTCTCAGAATCTAGATCTGCCTTAGCAAAGTATTTGACTAGCAGGTTGACTTTAAAAACAATAAGAGATAAGATTGGAGACAAATAGATATTGCTATCCTTTTTTGTAACACTTTAAGTTTATTTGCGTATTACTCCTTTGTATTTATACATAAATTTATGGATTTTTTTGTAATTGTTTGCAAGACCATATGAATGTATATAAAATCATTTTTGGAAAATTAATGAGCTGCATTGTATGACTGTACAACTGAGGTCAAGTTCTATAGAGAGAGAGATGAACATCCCCCTGTTTTCAAGCCACTGCTTCCATTTTCAGTGTCACAGCTTCTTAGGCTCCGCGTCGATTCCTTGCTCTGGCACCTTCCTTGGCTTGCATGTGAATTGAAGCGCATCATCTTGTAGCCTCTTTCTCTGCAACCCATTGGCACCGTATGAATCTTTGCTGTCGCCTCTGCTCATCGTTAGCCAGCCACTCCATCGCTACACCACCCGGTGTGCTCCTGGTAGCCCCTAGATTCCAGTGCGTTAGTTAAGTCGTAAGGTTTAGCCTCGAAACATCTTCAACACCATAGCTGAAATTTCTTTGCAACTGTCGCATTCATGTAAATTATTTTTCTACGGACATCCTACGGAGGATTTACATCAATCCTATAGGCAATGAATTGCACTACAACCATGCAATGGTAATAAAATTCTCTTTATTGCAGCAGTGAACAACTAGAATCATACAATCGGTGGTTGATGCTAGCAGCAATATATCACATTGCCTCAATACCTTACGGAAAACGAAAAAAATGGACTCCAACCAACATCACAAGTACTAATTACTTGATGCTAGCTGATCTGCTATCTGTTACAATCATCAATGCACATAAGCATATCCAACTCTGAGCAAAAATGTCCTCCTGACCAAAAACTATTACACATCACATAATTGAACACAACGAAACTAACAATTACACATATCACATTGTCTGAAAATTTATACATTTGTGAATATTTTACAATCTCTAAACATTTACAACTCTGAACAAATATACATTTCACAATTAAATCAGGTGTATTTGAAACTACAATGATGTGTAGTTTCTATCAAACTACCGCCACCACTCAGGATATAGGATGCATCCAAAAAAGTAACACATTGATCTATACTGATGACAGCTCATCGTCAAGTCAAAACTCATATACAGATTGATGGTCCATGGACAAGCAAGTAGTATCAAGCAAAAATTGTCCATGAATTGATCTACTTTGCACTCAAAATCAATCTACTCAGATTTCAGGCATCATCCGCAATCAAGTGAACACATCATTTGCATAGGAGGAATTTTGTCCTCGAAGATATTCATGAAGCAGCAATTTGATCTCACAACATGGCTTGTGTGAGGAACTCCGCAGATAGATAATTTAGCTCACATGGTCAGACAAACAAACCTCATAAGTGGGCTTGAGCTGCTGATACAAATCATTGATAGTCACTCTAGGTGCCATTTCAACAAACATAACTCTAGGTGCCATTTCAACAAACATAGTAGATTGCATCCCGTGTGTCTGTTCAACATATAGGTAAAGCATTTGATTTAGCAACTGAATTCCACACATTATTGGTACAGTGCAGCATAGAAGGAACTGCACCTGGAGTTATATGTTAGACAGTAAGTCTTATATAAGAGATTGCTAGTTGACTTGTATAGAGATTGCTAGCCTTGTATAGATATTGCGTTATATAGGCTTTCCTTCTATACCCTCATGTATATGTATATATACTGGCACATTGGCCTCATGTTCAATACAAGTGCTATTTATAACATATTATCAGAGCCAATTTAGATTTACTTTTTTTTGGCGTTGCACTTGCGCCGTTCGTTCCTTCTTCGGGGGTTCTTCTGACGCCGGTCGGCTCTTCGTCGTCGATCTTGTTCGCGCGTCTTGCTGGCCGCCTGTCGGATCTGCTCCCTCCGTGCCTTCTTGTCGCCGCCGGACGTCGTACTTCGCCTACGTTGGTCACCTTGGCCGATGCCAGCCGACGACAACCATCGAGCCTTCTCGGCCACCTACTAGCTCGAGCTTTCCCAGCCGAGCTTTCCTGGCCACCGACGACGCCTGCCCGAGCCCGGTGATTCTCTGTTTGCTGACGCCTAGGGTTCCTGGCCAAGCTTATTTCCTGGTTGCCGACAACGCCTACCTGAGCTTGACGATTCTCCATTGGCTGACACCCGCCCGACGCCGGCCACGACGCCACTTCAGGTGCTCCGGCCACTCCGGGTTGCATCCATCGGCATCTTCCTTGGCCGCCTTCACTGCTTCGTGCAACGTCGGCCACCTCCAGCGCACACCGTGGCCTCCGCTCCTTCGCTTCAGCTAACGCTGCCGCCGGCCACCGCTCTGAGCTTCCTTTGCGCGCTCGTGAAGAATAGCCCGTGACCGAGAGACTCGATCGGACTTGAAGTTACCTGAGTGAACCAAGCCGGACTCCAACTAAAGTTTAGTCGGGCCCAAAATAAATAAATAAATAAAAATGTCATCATCTTCAGGTTCTTCTTCGGGCACCGTCTCTAGTCCTCGCTACTCGGTTATTTTTTATGGTCTTAATTATCGAGACTTGATTCTCCGTATGTGCCTTCACATGCGTGGTCAGCGTCTGTGGGAGTTTATTACAGACGAGCTATCATGTCCTCCTCGTCCTGCTCCCTCTGCCACGCTTGTTATTCTCAAGGAGGCCGATGATGCCGCTCAATAGAAGGCCTTCGATGACTATACTGATGCTGTGGAGTCTTTTCAGACTCAATTTACTGTATACAAGATATGGATTGATGAAGATGCTTGTGCCTCTGCTATTTTGGTTGCTAGCATGGAGGTGCATCACACTGGTGATATTGTCACTTTATCTTGGACACAGTTGATGTGGGCGCATCTTCGCGAGCTCTATGAGTCTGCTGGCGATTCTTTGTATCGTGCTGGTGTGCGACAGGAGCAGTCACTGCAACAGGGTGATTCTACCATAGATGAGTTCTATACATAGCTGTCCTTGGTGTGGCGTCAACTTGATTCTCTTGGACCGGAGGTTTGCCACACTTGCCAATGTTGTCAACGTCAGCACTCTCATTTGGAGTTTCGTCGCATCTACGACTTCCTGACACGTCTTCGGGCTAAGTTTGAGCAAATTCGTGCCCAGCTGCTTGCTCGCCATCCTCGTGTGACCTTGTTGGAGGCTCTTGCAGCTATTCGTACTGAGGAGACTCGTCTTCATGGTGCGGGCTTGCTAGTAACTCCTTCAGTGTTGGCTACTGGGGGTGGAGGGCTTCACTACACCTACTACAACAAGAACGGACATGTAGAGCAGTTCTGTTATCAGAAGAAGAAGGATCTTACTCGTCAAGGTGGACGCCCTTCTAAGGGCACTGGACTCTTGGGCGTCTTTCCTCAGTAGACCTCTGCTAGTTCTGACTCCAATCGAGAGATTCTTACGCTGCTACGTCGCATGGCTGTCTCTGCATCGTCAGGTTCTGCTGGTTCTGCCACTCAGTCTTCCAATGAGACCCCACCATCCACATACTCTTTAGGTATCTCACCATGGATTCTTGACTCTGGTGCTTCTTTTCATATGACATCTGATACCACGAATCTTCATTCCATTCACCCTCTCGCTGCTCCAATCACTGTTTAGACCGCAGATGGTACCTCTCTTTATGTTGCAGGATGAGGCACTATTTTGTTTTCCTCTTTTTATATTCCTGATGTTTCTCATGTTCATAAATTGACCATGCAGCTCATGTCCGCTAGCCAGCTCACTTATCATGGCTACAATGTTATCCTTGATTCTCACTCTTGCTGTGTTCAGGATCGCTGCACGGGGGTTTTGGTTGGTACTGGCCCTCACCGTCATGACTCTCAGCGTCTTTGAGAACTTGACTGGCTTCGTCTTCCTTCCGCTGCCTCTGCCAGTCTCTCCGTCTCCTCCACTGCTTCTACCTCCGCTGCATCTTCCACCGGATCATTTACTCAGTGGCATCATCGTTTGGGTCATCTTTGTAGTTCACGTTTGTCTTCTTTAGTCCGTCGTGGACTTTTAGGATCTGTGTCTGGTGATACCTCTTTAGATTTTGCGGGTTGTAAGCTTGATAAGCATATACAACTCCCCTATCCTTTCGGTCAGTCTATGTCCCAGCGTCTTTTTGATCTTGTTCATTCTGATATTTAAAGTCTGACTCATTTTGTTTCAAAAGGTTATAAATATTATATTCTTTTTATAGATGATTTCTCTCGTCACACCTGGATATATTTTATGTCTTCTCGTAGCGAGGCTTTATCCATCTATAACAATTTTGCCACTATGATCCATATTCAGTTTGACTCTCCCATTTGAGTTTTTCGTGTTGACTCGGTAAGGGAGTATTTGTCAAGAGCCCTTCGTACTTTTCTTTCTGAGCAAGTCACTCTTTCTCAGTTTTTCTGTCCTGGTGCTAATGCTCAAAATGGTGTGGCTGAGCGCAAACATCATCATCTTCTTGAGACGGCTCGTGCTCTTTTATTTGCCTTCGATGTTCCACCTCATTTCTGGGTTGAGGCTATTTCCACTGCCACGTACTTAATTAATATTCAGCCTTCTTCTGCTCTTCAGGGTGGGATTCCAGTGGAGCGTCTTTATGGCATGCCTCCTGATTATTTTAGTCTTCGCCTCTTTGGGTGTGTGCTATGTCCTCCTTGCACCTCGTGAACGCACCAAACTGATCGCTCAGTCTATTGAGTGTGTTTTTCTGGGCTATCTATAGTGCTGAGCATAAGGGATATCGTTGTTGGGATCCTGTTGGTCGACGGATATAGATCTCTCGGGATGTTACTTTTGATGAGTCTCGTCCGTTCTACCCTCGTCCTTTTTCCACTCCAGCATCTTCTGTCGAGCCTCTTTCTTTCCTGACTTTTCCTGATACTCCAGTTGTCACTTTTCCTTCTCCACATTGGCGTCTCCTTCTACGTCGGACGCTCCACAAGAGTCTTCCCCTCCAGTGCCTCCAAATGTTTCTTCTGACATTATTCCTTCTTATCCTCTATACTACACTTGTCGTCCGCGAGTTGACAATTCTTTTGATGTGCCATCTTCTCTTGCTGAGTCACCTTCTTCAGTGCCTCCTCGCTACGCTCTTCACGATCGTTAGTCTATTCGGCCTCCTGAGCACCTTGGTTTTGCTGGTGCAGTTCTTGTCAAGCTGACTTCTTACCACGATGCTGTTATTCGTCATGAATGGTAGAAGATCTTGCTACCCTTGAGCGCACTGGCACGTGTGATCTTATGCTCCTTGCTCCACGTGTCTGTCCCATTACATGCAAGTGGTCTATAAGGTTAAGACTCGCTCTGATGGTTCTCTTGAGCGCTACAAGGCTCGTCTTGTTGTAGGATCAAGGATAAATAATTTTTTCAACTCTAATTGCAATAAATAAAATTACTAAGCAAGAATTGCAATTTGAGACAATTGAGCCTAAATTCTCTAGAGTTCACTAAGTGCTCCAACAATCTAAGTATAAGCAAGATATAATTCTAGGGACAAGAATAATACACTTAAATTGTTAGAAATGTAAATTGTACTCAAGAAAAGAAAAGTTTAAACCACAAGAGAATGAGACACAAGAATTTATCCACGTTGAGGTGACTTGAACAACTTCAAGCCGGCTCCAATCACTTAAGCCTTCCTCGATCACTATGGTAGTTCTTCCCCGCTCTGGGTAGGCAAACTTCGGCCTTCACAATTTGCCAGGGCTTCTCACAACCTTCGTCGAGAAGCTCACCACGCACTAATGCCTTCAAGCCGTCTAGGAGGCAGCAACCTCCAAGAGAATAGAGTAATGACGCTTACTTGAGGATGGATCAAGTGTCTAAATGGCTCAAATCTATATGCAACACTTGAATGCCTTTTGCTCACTCAAAAATGAGAATTTAATGCACTTGTAAGCAAAAGAGACTTGCTAGAGCTCAATATGTATTCAATGAGTGACCAAGAGCTTCTACTATGTAGGTGTGGGGGTATTTATAACCCCCACCCACTATTCCAACCGTTGGGGAGAGAGATCCTGAAAAATCAGGAAATCCAATACTACCGGCGTGCAAAACCCAGTAGTACTGCCCCTGTCTCAACGGTCGATTTTGAGCATTTAGTACGGCGGGAAATAACCGTTGGAAGAGGTCCGGTACTACCGCCACACAAAGTGCGGTAGTACCGACTTTTCTGGAGATATCGGCTCAAAACAACTCGTTTTGAGAAAAGAGTACTGCTACATAAAGCTCGGTACTACCGAATTTTGACTTGCGGTAGTACCGCTTCAAAGAACAATGCTCAAAACACCCCTTTCTGGAAATAAGCTATCGATCAAGTATATCGATACTACCGCTCTTGCGGTAGTACTGCACTTTTAACGTTAGTAGTTCCGATAATGAACACCAGGGGAATTCTAAAAAGTGTTTCTCTGGAAAATAAGTACCGCAGTACAAACTGCGGTACTACAATGAATATAACTGCGGTAGTACCGGTAGTCCTGAAAAATGAATTTTGTTTTGAAGCTCATGTTCTAATGCAACTAGAGAAGATTAACCTTCAAAAATTTGAGCCATTTGACACTTTGATCACCATCAAACTACTAGTCATTATTCCCCCTTGATAGTACGGTATTTAACCTATTAATCCGATCTTTTTACTCCTAGCTCCAAGATCGGTAAAAGCTAAAATAAAATCTCCTTAAATCACATATACCTTGTCCTTGATCTTTTGGTTCCTTTCGATGAACATCTTTTCTTGCATGAACTTCAATCTTTCTCAAAGTCCTAACACGAGGACCAATCTATTCTTACATACTTAAAGAGAAATTGTTAGTCCTTTAACACAATTGTCATTAATTACCAAAACTTAATTAAAATAGGGGCCTAGATGCTTCACTTGTGGTACATGGTTTTCAGCAGGAGCATGGTCGTGATTATGATGGGATTTTTGCTCCTGTGACTCACATGATCACTGTTCGCACTCTTCTTGCTGTGGCTTCTGTTCGTGCGTGGTCTATCTCTTAGCTTAATGTCAAGAATGTTTTTCTTAATGGTGAGTTACGTGAGGTCTTTATGCAGCTACCACCAGGGTATTCTGTTCTTGAGGGCATGGTTTGTCGGCTTCGTCACTCTCTTTATGGGCTAAAGCAAGCTCCTCGTGCCTGGTTTGAGCGTTTTTCTTTTGTGGTCACTGCTGCTGGCTGTTTTGCTAGTGCTCATGATCCTGCGCTCTTTGTTTACACTTCATCTTTTAAACAGACTCTTCTTCTTCTATATGTTGATGGTATGATCATTACTAGAGATGATTCTCAATATATTGCTTTTGTGAAGGCACGTCTCAATGAGCAGTTTATCATGTCTGATCTGGATCCTCTTTGTTACTTCCTTGAGATTGAAGTTTCTTCTACACCTGAGGGTTTATTTCTATCCCAAGAGAAATATATTCAGAATCTTCTTGATCGTGTTTCTCTCACTAATTAGCGCACAGCTGAGATTCCCATAGAACTCAATGTTCACTTTCGATCTACTGATGGTGAACCTCTTGAGAATCCTAGTCGCTATCGCCATCTTGTTGGGAGTCTTGTTTATCTTAGTGTTACTCGTCCTGACATTTCATATTTAGCTCATATCTTGAGTCAGTTCGTTTCTGCTCCTACTCAGCTCCACTATAGTCATCTTCTTCGTGTTCTACGATATCTTTGTGGAACTATCTCTCGCCGTCTTTTCTTTCCTCGCTCTAGCTCTTTCTAGCTCCAGGCATACTCCGATGCTACATGGGCTAGTGATCACTTTGATTGTCGGTCTCTTTCTGCTTATTGTGTTTTTCTTGGTAGTTCTCTCATTACTTGGAAGACTAAGAAGTAGACAGCAGTTTCTCGTTCAAGTGATGAGGTTGAGTTGCGAGTCATGAATCTTTTTCTTTACAAAGACATAGACTAGAGCTTAACATAGCTTTTATCTCTTCAGACTCAGTGTTGTTGATCCACCATGAGTTTGAGGGAGGTGTTAGACAATATCCTAGTTTCCTTATATAAGAGGTTGCTAGTTGCCTTGTATAGATATTGCTTTACATAGGCTTTCTTTTTATACCCTCATGTGTGTGTATATATACACTCGTCCATTGATCTTATGTTCAATACAAGTGCTATTCATAACATTATACAGTCTTTAAGTGAGTATATGCTTACCATACAGATCAAATTTGGAGTAAAAGCTGATAGTAATTTTCGATTAGCAGCATCTGAAGGTCCTTGTTCAATCTCAGGAAGTGGAATTGTTTTATCTCATTGTGTCAGTAAGGCCACGTTAAAGGTACCAAGCAGAATTCAGATTTTGGCACAACAAAGATGTGGAATTGCATTTTCGCACCAAACAAATTTATATCCTACTCTATTATTATCGAAACAACCAGTTAAGTAAGCTTCCGCAAGAACTCATGCATATAGATATACAGATTCATGCATGCATGCTGCATGTTTATGTTAGATATAATCTTAATATTGGTTAAGAGATAAGATTTAGTTTGTTTAGAAAGATAAGATTTAGTTGGTTAGTTTGTTGAGTTGGTTAGTTTGTAATCTAGGTTGACTATATAAACCAAGGAATAAATAGAAAAACGACATGAACTACATTGGCAATGTGAGTAAAATTTTCTGGTAGTTCCAACAGTTTATGTATCCAGCTATCTAGTGTATCTCAAAACTAGAATTATTTCAACACATGATTGATGATGCATTATTGCACATTGCACTTGCTGTAAATCAATAGACTTTGAATTATTTGCCAAAGGATCACATCTACAAGATACTGAAATGCATCACATCTACGAGATATTGAAGCCATGAACAGAGCTATTTTTTCCCATCGTGAAAGCAAATAAAGCACAACAAAACTCAAGACATGAGAACAATGTATTAATGTATCCAAAGACACGGAAGAATTAATCTATCCCTACCATGTATTGTTCGTACATAGCAAATCACTTTTGTTGTTGGTACAGAGCAAATCAGAACAAATCAATGCTTCATGCGTTCCAGATCTGAGGGCGGCAGCGGTGGCGTTTAAAGCTGAGGGCGACGATTGCTCGAGCTAGAGTCCACGGCAGTGCTTGGGGCTAGGGCATCACCTGGTGCTTGGGCTGAGGGCAGCAGCTGCTACAACAACTAAGGATGGCAGCGGCGGCTCGAGCTTGGGGCGGCGGGGCTGCTCAAGTTGGGGGCGAAGGTAGTGGCGCTAGATAGGAGCAGTGACATCGGATCTTCAGGGCGCAGCGGTGGCAGTGGTTAGGTTTTAGGACAGGGAAGAAGATAGGGTTAAGGATGGTGGTGGGTGCTAACCTTGACGGGAGGAGAGAAGCACGAGGAGGTCGCCAACGTCGCCGCATTCACAAGATCTCACCGCGGTCACTGGAGTTCACTATGGTTGCCAACCTCGCTCCCTCTCTCAAGTCGGGAAGTCGCCCGTGCTTGACTTCCCCTGCGCTAGGAGCAAAATGAATCTATACCCCTTTATAATGCACCTAAGCATTCTTTTCTACGTCCACCCCAAATAATGCACCCCACTAGAGATGGCTCAACCTTCATGCACCCAGCGAAACGTCTCCAGAAACTTGTCTCCCTTTTCGCCCAATGGCCAATGCGGCTGTGACCATCTCGCCTCGCCTCTATTTGTTAGAGTTAAGTGGAGGCAGAGATTGCGTTGAGAAGGGCCAGCGTGGGTCGCGGGCCAAGTGGAGGGCCAACACGCGGAGGCGTCGGGCGAGGGCGACGCGGTCGAGGCGTCGCAGCGGACACGCGAACCGGTGACCAGCCGAAGAAGACGGGCGTGGAGGCCGGAGCAAAGGTGTGCCTCATGGTTGACGCGATGGGCCGGCAAACGGTGGGCGGTCAGAGGCGGTGCGTCTTGGAAGGCGGCAGGCACGGGCGGGGGCTGACATAAATCTGAAATTGTGGCTGTCCGGGTGTCGTACCCAGGAGTCGCCTCCTCCTAGGGCAGATGGATTGATCTGAAAATCCTAGTTCTGATACCACTTGTTAGGGTCAGAAGCACAGCATAATAACTAAAGATAAGATTTAACGTGAAAAACCTTTACGAGAAAAAACTATGTTAGAAATAGAAGCACAAATCTGTGTCACAATCTCATGGTCATAAGTGCCTCTTGAGCGCTTGGATGAGGTAGGCGGCGGGGCGAACTGCGGCAACAACCGGGCATCACGGGCGAGCGGCGGGGGCAACAAAGGCGTGGTGGCCGCGAAGGCAAGCGGCCATGGAGACGCTCGGCTGGATGAGCCAACGATGATGGCAGTGGTCGCACGTCGGGTGACCGGAGGCCAGGGCATGCATGCCGACAGTTGGCGGCTAGCGGGTGCAGATCAGGTGGGAGTCGGAGGCACCGTGGCAGAAACCCGAGGAAGACAGAGTTGTCGACGAGCGGCCAAGCGACGGAAGGCCAAGGTGAGTGGGCGGAGGAGCAGCGCTGGTTGAGTCGGCGGCGCGGAGGTCGAAGGGCACGGGGACCGCACGGGCGTCAGAGCTGATGGCCGCGCGGATGGGCAGCCGGTGCACAAGCCGAAGGTGGAGGCAGGCGGCTGGAGGCGGAAGCCTGTGGAGTATGGCTCCACCGGAGGAATCGTCAGATGGAGCTGATCCGGCAAGAGGTGGATGATGGCCGGTGGTGGCTGTTGTACATTTGATCTGGCGCTGGCTTAGAGGAATCAATGGATGGAGTGGCGGCAGAAAGGCGTCGACGACGGAACAGAGTGGCGCAGAGGCCACGGAGGCCAACGCGGAAGCCGAGGAGGCCAACGTGGCCGGCGGTGGCTGGGGCTGGCCGAGGCTGGAGTGGAATCGGAGGCGACCGAGTTGGATGGTTGGCCGAAGGCGGCCGAGGCAGGAGACTGAGCCGCGAGCACGCAGTAGACGAGCATGGTCGTTGTACAGATGGAAACCAATCTGATATAGCGCGATGGCCGCCCCCAGGAGTCTCTTCCTCCTAGGGGCAACGGGTTGGAACCTAGAACTCTAGCTCTGATACCACTTGTTATGGTTATCACGGCAAAATAACGGAGACAAAGATTTAACGTGGAAATACTTGCGGGAAAAAAAACATGAGAGATAAAATGCACTATTTAGTTCAAGGATTAGATGTACAAGTGGTTAGCTTATATAGTCAAAAGAGTCGTAGTTGTAAAAGATTTGGACTAACAAACTATTTGAATACAACTAAAAAATACGATAAATTAAGATATTAAGTTATCTCCGACACTGTTATTGGCCGTGTCACAGCCTTATCACGGCGGCAGCATGGGCCCGATCGAAAGGCGTAAAAAGTTCGTGTGGTCTGGTTCGCCAAGGCCGCCATTGGCTGAGCCACGGGCAGGTTGCTACGGCAAGACAAAGCTACGCTGGCTCTCTCTTCTTGGAACTCGAAAAACCTGAGTCCCAAAATGGAAATAGCGCAACTACTACTGTACTAGCAAGTGAGTCGGTACTAGCTTCCTACTGTTACCTCGGGCCGTTTCTTGTGGGGAGACATGATGACAATTGAGAGCATGTCGGCGTGGTGAGGCGCTGTTGGTGTGGGGAGACGTCACGGACGCCGAGACGGATCTTGCAACGGCAGCGGCTGTTTCAGATCGATCGGCTTGTTTGAGACATGCCATGGGCGAGAAGAGCAGAAATTACAGAGTATAGGCCTAACAAATCAAGTAGCTCTAATGTCAGTCACTGCAATTGAAACTAGGAAGTGTGCCTGTGTGAAACATACTGCTTGGCACTTGGTACAGCCTGAGGTACGTACATTCAGTCTCTATTATCTGCAACTTCAGAAATGTTGCTGACAGACTAGTACATATGCTCTCCAAACACAGTGCAACCAAAATTGCCCATTCAACTCGCCTCAAGTTGTTTTGTTGAGGAAGAATGGGCTACATGTGGCTTAGAGAGTGCCTATCTAGCTAGCTAGCTAACCATCTGCTAATGGAAACTATGTGTATGTGACAAACAACAAAGAGGAAATAAGCTAGGTTACATGTATTTATAGGAAGAGGAGTCAGCATCTCATGCTCCAGGAGCTAGCTAAGTCAAATGTCTAGGGCGTCTTCACAAGCTCATCTAACGGAGCATCATTGTTGATTGGTCGGTGGTGATGAACATTCATCTTGTCGTCTATGCTCAGCATGTCCGACACCACAGTGGCACTCTCGTCATGTTTACGATTAGTTGGTTCTTGAAACAAGACATGAGTTGCTGATCCCTTGCTCCGTTTACCCTAAACGCAAATTACAAAAACCATCAGTACATATATAGTAGGAAGTGGCCGGTCAGTAGATGTAAGGAGGGAAGGAGGCCATGTGCTGTACAAATGCATGTAATGCAAAAGTGTAAGCGACTGATGCACATACCTTATCGTGTACAACTTCAGCAGATGCATCTGCCTCTTGATTTGCTCCTGCAATAACAGAAATGGCACATTTCAGTCCATCATTCAGAGTTTGTACTGCATTGGTGATTTGCTGTCAGAAAAGCAGTACAATTAATCACACTTCGCTATGTGATGCATTTGCAAAAAGAACTAATTATAAGTTCAAATTCGGATGATTAATTGGAAGATATCAGAACCTACAACGAAAGTAAGTAGCACTTCGTAATTAGTGGCAAGAACCAACGCAAGAGAAGTCTTTGCCTTTTTTCAGTTATTCTTTGGTGGATGGGTTCTCGGAGTGCGGTAATCGGAGCTGAACGGCACGAGGCCGGCAAATTTGCTCTTGCCGCCACTCTTTCGCCCAGCACTTTCACCACTTAACCCAACAACGGTAACCTCTACGGTTTTCTCCCCTCCATGGAGGTGGGCAGTGTTTGCACCTGTGTTCTTTGCTCCCTTGCCTGCCACCACCTCATCCTTCCTCGCATCTCCGTGTCCCGGGGCAGCCATTGCCTTCCGTCCTCTCAAACATTTTCGGCCTGTAAATGGTATCGCATTGTCGCTCAAGCATTCCTGCATTTTCACAAGAAGCAGAAAACATTACCACTTTACTACTAGCACAACTACTCTGCAGTCTACTACTACTATACCATGAACAAAAAGGAATGTACAAAACTCTACCAACCTTGTTTGCTTCAGCAATGGAGGCAGACAGAGCAGACAAGGAGAGCAGAAGCACCAGAAGGACACCTGCACACCTCATCTTGCCACACCCCTCTTGCAAGGAGTTGCTAATTCTGACTCAGAGGAAAGGAGAGGTTTAGATGACAAGTGCAGGGTTTTATAAGGAGCCACCTTGCACAACTCACAGAATCACAGTGATCGATCAGCTGAACTGCACAGTAATGCTAGTCAAAGAGAGTCACTGCATATTCAAATTAGTACCATCTGACACGCTCTCTAAGCCAGAGTAGAATATCAAAATGTCCTGGCTGTGTGCTTTCCATTTCTTAATGCGCACCTGTCGCGCAACACACACCGATGCAGTGGTCGTAGCCTAGCACATGGAGCACGATATCAAAATCTGAGGCGCGGAATTGATCGTTCGGGCGATCTCCGGTGCACGCACAACCGGCCATGCAGACAGACGCAAACTTCCCAATCTATGATGCCCGGGCGCTTGCACTGAGGCTTCTGTCTTCTGCTGCTGATTCAGTACACCTTTGTGCTGCGACCGATGCGCGAATGGAAGACGCAACTAGTAATTCTTTCAGCCCTCCGTATGCGCCGCGCGCTCGACGAGAAGCAAAGGGAGGTGAAACGTGAAAGTGCAGCCACAGTGAGATGTGTTTCTGCAATGTCTTCAGATTGACGAACCTTGCGTACATGGGGGGTGATAAACTATCCTGTGTGAGATCCAACTCCCTGTAATACTTTTTGGTGGTTGTAGGGAGATCGCTAGCTAGTCTCGGATTCCTTCAAAGATCTGCCGTTGTGCTACGAGTACCAATTAACACGGGCACTGAGAGCTTACTTGCGTAATACGGAGTTAAGTGGCACGGTAATAGTGATTCTGATCAAGGCTGGCCCATTTTCGTTTAGTGTGATCTGCATCTGCAAGTGGTAGCGGAGAGAGTGGTGAATGATGAGAGTGCCTGATTAACTAGAGCTAATGGGAAGTTTTGTAGTTACCTAAGCAGGGCCACGTTGCTTGACAGCCAAGATTCTTGCCCTAGTAAGTAGTAATTTAGGCCCTAATGTTTGTTTGCCCCCGGTCAAAGATCTGTCACCAACTGCATCGTGCCGACCGAATTAACAATAGGCGCGTGAGATCAAGCGACGGTTAATGCCTACTGGTCCGGGATTACCGCGCCGATACACTGATGGTGGGGGTTCGTTAGATGCTTGGCCCTACTTGACAGTGTCTAGTTCTTGCATTAATGATCCTGGTCGTCAGATGTTAGTTGAATACCATTTCTGTTCTTCCTTTTCCAGCTTCTGTCTGATGGTATGGCTATTGCTTTTCTAAGAAATATATTTTGACTTGGCTGGATGGTTGATGAGCTGTACGGTTGAATGGCTGGGTTGAAGAACTTTAGTGTTTCGCAACTTGGCTTTTAAGTGTGAAGGTGTGCTGGTTGGACATGGGAGTGAAAGGGGTAGGGTTTCGGATTTTATATTTGGTAGTATGTGGGTAATTTTCTTCAACTCTAATAGCAAAGTTGCCCTAACCTACTAAAGCCGTGAGAAGCTACCATAAACTAGCTTTCGGCTTTCAACTCCTTCCCATACAAATGAGATATTGGCTTTTAGCTGCCAAGAAGCCAACCATTTAGAATAGCTTCTAACTCTCAGAGGAGAAAAGAACAAGCTAAAGCCGTCCTAATCCGGGCCTGGCTCTGGTGCCACATATCTTTGACTCTCTGTGCGTCACTGACTGCAGCTGTACTAGGTTTGAGAGGGCGAGAGGCATGGTACGGACTACGAACAAATACCAGCAGCCATTTTGTCATAATAGGCTCATCAATCATCATAGCTTGTCTTTCACAAGTGTAAAACGGGCGCCCCGGCTTAAAAATGTTGACGATAGATGTCAAATTTCAGTTCGGTTTCACCGTTGTTCGGGACAGGTTCGGGCGGGTGGCAACGTGTGCCGGGGTGGGCTCGGCGGCTGCTAGTGGCAGCCGGGTGGGCGGCACTGCTGAGTCCCGGTTGTGCGGCGGTGTGTGGCAGCGGAAACGCGGGGCAAGGTGAGGCCGAGAGGTTGGGCACCGGGCAGCACACGTTTGTTTACGGCAGCGCGCGCGTGCGGCTGCGCATGTGCCCCGTGCATCCCGTGTGCCGACCGACCGCTCACAGTGCGCGGGCCGGTGCGTGCGGGATGGCAAAAGTGGAGGAGCGCGCCAAGCGTGGCTGGCGCTCACAGCTGGGCCGTCGGCGTCGGGCGTGCCTAGGCCGTGGTGGGAAACGGTGGTGTGTAGATGGAGGGAATGAAGCTGGCGAATTTTTTTTTCTTTAATATTTATTTTTATTCTTTTCTTCAAAACTATGCGTCCGAATGAAAATTTTGCAACATTATACGCCCGTCGCCCGTGTATGGGGCGAGGCGATTTGTCCCTGCGCCGTTTGCTGCCGTCGGCCACCGTTGGAGTGGGGCCCCCTGTCGCCCGAGACAGGCAGGCTGAGGGTTGCGAGCGATTTTTTTAGTATTTTTGTAATTACTATATGCCTTTTAATATGAACCACATAACTTTTGCTAGGAGTGTCCAAATGAAATGAAACTTGTTTCTAAATTTAAATTTTGGAATGAGGAATTAGATTGTAAAATAAAAATCTATGTGTTGTTTGCAGAAAAATAATTTTATTTGAGTTCGAATGCTAGGCTCTAACTATGGATTGTGAAGGAATTACAATGTGTGTTGATCCATAAATCATGAAATAAATAGAATAAGTTACTACAACCTTATGCACTTAATTTTTGCAAAAATATCTAAATATGATTGCATTTTGAATCAAAGATGGCTAGTTTAAACCCTTTATAGCATTCATTGTTCAAGTAGTTAGAATAATGTCTAAAGGACCTCAAAACTTGATGAACCGTTTTGTTGCATTCTTGGGCTTGCATAGGTTACAATTATGTAAAAATATTTAGATGTCACTTTAGGTCGCACTATTTTATTGTTGTCCGAACGCAATCAGTAAAACATCAAAATGGCCGTATCTTTCGCAAACGAGGGTCATACTCGATGAAATCAAATCTGATGAACTTAAAATGCTATAACCTATCTTGATGGACAAAAATAACATCATTTGGGACAACTGGAGCAGTAGGACATATACGAGCCCTCCGGACAGTGAGCATACACTTGAAGGGTAGGCGCGCTCTTTATTACGACTTAAAACCGAAAGGAGTACCACGAATAAGGAAAACCAAAGTTAACACCAGACGTCTCATCGAGTGCTTGAGGCCACTTCCCATTCGCCCATGTCTCCGGGGCTTCTCTGCACGCGCGCGCCTCTCTCATTTCCTCTCTCTCGGCCTCCTTCTCCTCCGCTTCCTTCCTACATGCCTCCTCGCGTGCGACATCGCGTTGTTCTTGAAGCCGCCGCGTGAACTCGTCCTGCCGGTTGGCTTGGTCAAGAAGCCGTTGGTCCTCGGGGTTGATCTCCGTATCAAACCACTGCTCAAATTCACACAGTGACGGAGGTGACTGCATAAAACGTAAATTAGCAAAGTTTCATTCACAAATATTATGTAACCCGTACGATTGTTACCATGCGGCGATCCTTCAGGCTCTTCTCCGGCGGATCGAAGGCGTAGTTGCGACACTTCCAATACCTCCTCTTCCAAGTTGAAATTTCCCAAGAGCGGATAAGCCTGCAAAGATCTCCGCACATACACATGGGTGCTACAGCTCCACGAGGTAGGAAGAGATCTTGGTACGCTAAATTGCGCGGTCATGCACTTGCTTCTTCCTTTGCCTTCCCCTTTCCTTTTGCACTTGCACGCCTCGGCATTTTCGATTGATCCTGATTTTTTTCCTCCCTCCTCTATTCTTTGGCGAGACCGCTTGTGAGAACGAATGTTATAAAGGGCAGATATCGCCAGGGTATGGAGCGATCGCCTCATATTAGGGCGATCGCCCCATATTAGGGCGATCGCCCCGACTAGAGGCGATAGGTGCACCAAGGCGTTGGTGTATTGTCACGTCGTGTGGCATAGGCAAGCAATGCATACATGGATTTGCACAATTTAAAGTGATAAGGCTGTCATGTTACTAACTCGGACAGTTATACAATATGCTGCTGAACGTAAAGGCATTACAAAAATACGTCCGTACAACAAGTCAATCACAGCCACGCTTCCTGATCTGGCCCGTGGGGTAGGTGAGTGGCGACGACGGACGGACATCCCTCCTAGGTCGGCCCTGCGGCGCAGGCGTAGAGTAGTGTGGCGGCGACGAGGGCGTGTCCTGTGGCGGCGCTCCCGAGAGCTGAGAGGGGTCGAGGTAGTCAGTCGAAAGGTACTCCTCCAGGTCGAACTCGTCGTCCACATGGTCATCGAAACCCCCCTAGGGTCCTTCTGGGGCGCGAGACGACGAGGGAGCCTCCGCAGCCCATCGTCCCCCCACCGCTGCGTGGGAGCGAGCGAGGAACCGGGGGTAGGGCGAGACGCGAAGGAGCCTCCGCAGCCCACCGCCCTCCTGCAGTGCGGGAGCGTGACGAGGCACCGGGGTAGGGCGAGTGCCGGGCGCAGGACGTGGTGTGCTGCGTCCCGCCGACGTCTCCGCGCCCGGCAGTGGCTGCGAGCCAACCGCCTCATCCTATCGAGGACCCGAGCCCAAGCCGTCTCGGACTCGGCGGTGGTCACCGTATGCCCCGTAGGCGCGTCAAGATGGACACGAGATCCACCTCAACCTCCCGATGAGTGAGCCGCATATAACGTTAGATTGTTATTACGTAATTTACATGAAAAAGACGTGCCCATGTAGCTTCGATTGCGATATTTACCGAGGCGTTGTCCTCCGGGACATCTCGTGAAGGGTACGTGTCCGCTACCGACGCCGCCGCGGCGACATACGGTCTTGGTGTGTACCCCACTCGAGGCGAAAGCGCTGGCGAACCACTCCATGTACTCATCGTACATGTCGGTCGTCTGGCCGGGTCTCGGTGACCCTCTCGCCGAGTGCTGGCGCCCCATCGCACGGCCCATGGTCGCATACGGTCGCGAATCGAGTGCCCATCGCAGCACCCATCCGGTCATCCGCAATGCAAAAGCAGTAAGTACACACCACATTCATTTCGCAAAGATGCGGAGTAGTAGGATCGGGGCAAGTACTGTGGAGCGCCACGTGCGACAACGTGATGAGGCGGCAAGGGAAAGGATCGAACAGCCGAATCGCCAGAGCACTCGGTCGCGGGAGTACTCCTCGACACACAGGTCAAAGACGAGAACCTTACGAGTGAGCCAGAAGGCCTCATCTCGCGTGCAAAGCACGGAGACCCCGTGAGGTGCTCGGGCGTGGACGTCGTACGCGGTGTATGGCGTCCACCGCACGTCCTCGTCGTGGAGGCGGTCGAACTCCCGAACGAACTCCAGGTAGGACCTCCTCACCTGTCCGTGCGCGTAACTCCGCTGTGAGGAAGTAAGAAATGGCGGAGGTTATTCAAGTGCGTTAGTGGGGAAAAATATACGAGAGAGCATACCTGTCGTCGGACCCAGTAGTGGCCCATGGTGGGCCAGTCCATCGGGTCGTCTCCGTAAAGGTCCTGGGGGTACGATGTCGTGTCAACAACAGGCCTGCCGATGGAGAAGTGCTCCCAGGACCACAACTGGAGGAGTAGGACGCAACCCGACATCGTCGCGTCGTGCTCCGCCCGAGAGACGGCGTCGCACAGACCTTCATACGTTGCCGCTAGCACAGCTGAGGCCCACGACCACTGCATCATCTGTTTACAAGGGGGGTTAGACGTGCTCCGCTGAGACGAGATTTGAACTGAGTGTGTTACCTCATCTACCGGGGTGTCGGCGATGTGCTGGGCGTACTCGATGAGGTGACGGTCCACCGTGTTCCCGTGGGAGGACGGGAACATCACCCAACCGAACAACAACAGGAGGTATGCCTCCAGATGGTGGGCCACGTCCGCCTCCTCCGCGTGCGGGTGGAGAAGCTGAGCCTGTAGAGTTCGCAACAAACATTATCAGCAACTTAGCGCTTCTCTTTTAATTCTCAAAGAAATAGGTACTCACCGTGAACTGAAGCAGCCACGCCTTCGTCGGTTCGTGGCGCTCACCCTCCTTGAGGGGCCGGTAGGGGGCTGCCCGGGGGTGCCGCTGCACCGCGGCAAAACGCGCGGACAACTCGGCGTGCCACGTGACGGAGGCGTCGTGCGGCACGACTGTCGGACCCACACAGGGGAGGCCTAAGAGGTACGACACGTCCTGCAGCGTCGGAGCCATCTCTCCGCACGGAAGGTGGAACGTGTGCGTCTCCGGTCTCCACCGGTCCACGAGTGCTGCCAGCACAGACCGGTCGTACCCGAACCGCGGGACCTCATTGCCCGCTAACGGGGCAGTCACCTCCTCCACCATCCTACAAAGAGGAAGTAAGCCAGCCGCTCGCAACCTGCTTGTAGTGCATTGCGTCGTTAGAATTGCATTCACAGGTAAGTACATGTACGTAAAAGAGTGCAAGCGTTGACAGCTTACTGTGGAACCTAGCGTGGGTCAATACGAAGCAGCTCGTTGGGCACCCGAAGTCGGAGTGTCCCTAGCTCTCGGTTCTCCTCTGCGGAGTACCTAGACCGGTGGGTCGCATCGATGGTCACGTCCAGCAGCTCAGGGAAAGGTCGCGCCATCGTGGCCTGTTACAAAGCAAATACAACAAATTTGTCATTAATTACGTGTGCACACAAAATGAAATGCGAAATAACGAATTGCACCATACTCAACAAACAATACAACCGAACTGCAGAGAGCCAAAAAAAAATCTCATATTACAAACATACAAAAGACAAAGACATGTTCGACAACTTACTAGTACATTGAGAATTACATGATGCGAACAACAACTTACTAGTACATTGAGAATTACATGATGCGAACAACAACTTACTAGTACATTGAGAATTACATGATGCGAACAACAACTTACTAGTACATTGAGAATTACATGATGCGAACAACAACTTACTAGTACATTGAAAATTACATCGAACATCACAACTTACATTTGAACTTACCGGTCCATTGAAAAATACAAGATGGGAACAACGTGGAAAATTACATTATCCGCGGTTGCGACGCGCCTCGGACTCGTCCATATCGTTCCGAATGCGCCTTGTCCTTCGACGCCCGACCTTCAGCTTCAACATTCGGATGTCCGCACCCATCGATGGTCCGGAGGGGGTTGTGAACGATCCATCCACTCGCACCGTACACCTCGTGATGCCACGTGTTGAGAACGCTCTGCTTGTAGTAGTACGGGGAGATGAACGGACGACAGGATTGATGCGTCTCGGCGGCTGCGGCAATGATGTGCGAGCACGGCAAGTGCAAGCAGCGTGGTTTCGGCAGAGCACTCGCGACTCACCGCCGGAGTATGCACAGATGGAAGTCCTCTCGGTGGGCACCTGCGACCTCGATCACCGCATTGCACGTGGTATCTCCGCTCCACGCCACTCTCGGTGTAACCCGATGTGTCTGCGCTTTCTTGTTTTCTTGGACATGTAAGTAGACACAACAGCTTGAGTGACGATCGATTGTCCGACTTACATCTTTGTGGAGGTCTTGTATCGCTCAATGAAATATCTCTGTGTCCCTAATAAGACACCTTCAACTATACCCACTAGTGGAAGGCATCCGTGCCTTTCATTACCCATTGTAAATCTCCGCTGAGTTCGTTGTCATGATCCCATAACGCGAGCCGCCCTCGTCATGCGTAAGGACCATTTCTCCAAAGGCTCATGTCGTATCCAATCGGTGAAACTCTTTATGCTGGTACCCGGCCTACGCCGGATGTTTGGGGGGTCTGTCGGCAACGCACACAAGGCTGTGGGGTCCTCTCCTTGCTCATGGTACACCATCGGGTTCCTTGGTGAACTAGCGGTACCTCTGGGATCCATTGATTGCTTCTTCGTTAGTTCGTCCAACGTCCTCCAAAGCACGTCGAACTTCCTCCGTTGGTTCTGTTTGCACAGGAGCTTGAACATGTTCATAAGCTCCTTGTTCCTGAACTGACAGAAAAAAATTGGCACTCATGTGCCTCATGCACCACCTGCTCCTCAGGTCTGGCCACTTTGCTGCTCCCACGACGGCGGATCCTTGTTGCATATCCACGATCGCCCTTAGCAGCCCTGCATGTCGGTCATGGATGACACAAACATCAGGCATGTCAAGAACAACCGCCAGCTTCACTCTTTCAAGGAACCGATGCCACTCTCCGTGTTTCTCCACGAATGCCAATGCAACCGTAGAACTCGTTGTTGGCACCCACCGCGATCGCAGATTAGAATCGCCCTTGTACTTCCCGTGAGGAATGTGCCGTCCATGCAAAGGGCCGGCGATGATCTTTAACGCATTTATGCATGCGCCCAAGGCGAAGAATGCACGCTGCAATACCCACTTACCGGCGCACACACCACCCGCAGGAAACTCCGCAAGGTCGATGGATGTACCGGGGTTCCTACGCGCGATTGCCCCGAGCAAGTGGGAATATTCGCACTGAAGCCTCGACGCCCCAACCGTATTTCCAGAGCTGTCCTTTTTGCTCTCCATGCCTTTGCGTAGCTAATCTTGTCATGAAACCTCTCCTCCACTGCTGTGATAATAGATCGAGGCTGCAGATGGGGATTGTCCACGATCTGACCATAAAACACATTTGCCACCCAAGTGGACGACAGATTGTGGTGTCCCTGCTCCGCTTCTTCCAGCTCGCAGTTATACTCAACCACTATGGAGCATTTTCAGTAGTCCTTCCACTTCCCCTGGTATGCATGCACCCGCCATGGGCACGAATCAACTACGCACTTCACGCCGTAGTCCTTCTTGCTGGACTTCACTACCCTGAATTGCCGCCGAAGAGATATTGCCCAGTACTTCACCGCATCCATCACAGCCTCCTTGTCTTTATATATGACCCCCTCCGTCACCTCGTTCTCACGATACTCCCATGCATCGATGTTCCCTTCATTCATTGTTAGGTCTTCAAATCAGAATTGGTCCACGCACTGAGGATAGGCACCTCAGAGCGTTGTCCTCCTCATCGGAGTGCTCACCATCAGGGACTTCCTCATCCTCACGGTCCTCCTCTTCCATCAGTCAACAATGTCCTCCACCTCCTCCCCTCGTTGGCCACCCCTCGCGCCTCCACCTGTCTCCTCCGCCACCCGGTCCTTCGCCACCGCCTGATCTCGTGCTCCTCGTCTCGTGCTCCTCGCCGCCTTCCTCTTCGCATCTTTCTACATTTGACGTCCCTCCCGTAATGTCCACCCGACATCACGAACTTGCGACACCGATGGAGCTACCGTAGCATCTGTACCAACAACATGAGCGCCAACCCGCTCTACGGCAAAACCAACATAACTCCTTCATGTTGACGTCGAGTTAATAGGAATCAACTCTCCGTAAAACGGTCTTGCGCTCGCTCACTATCGCTCGACCAAGAACCAACATCTGGGCATCCAAACCGAACATCCGAGACATCCACTCCAACAAACCCTCAGATGTCCTATCGCTCGGTCTACATATGCCCCGTACGACTCTTGAAAATGATGATAGATCCACCCCATCCGCCCCCTGTGCTATCTCCCCATCTCCTTAAAATGTTTGGAAATACAATTTTTCCGACATGCTGCAACGTCCGACGGAAAATTATTACTCTAAAATACAATCTACAAAACGTACATTGACCGTACTACAAAATACGACTATAAATAAGTGATTTTGACTACAAATAAGTAATTCGACTTGCCTACCATATGGCCTAACATTATATTTGTGCCACATTACATTAACCCTACCAAATTAAAATTGTAAATATTGCCTACTATTTTCACTGTATTCACTTTCTATATACTGAGTACTATACAATCCTGAAAATCTCTAAAAACTAAATACTACATTAAAGTTCTAAACGCTATCCAGAAATTTCTAAACAACACTATGCGAGAAATTTTAAATTGCACAATCCTAAATTTTCTAAACACGAAAATAAATTTCTAATACTACAATAAATTTGTAACGTACTAAATACTATACAATCTCAAATTTCTAAAACTAAATACTACATTAAAGTTCTAAACGCTATCCAGAAATTTCTAAACAACACTATGCGAGAAATTCTAAATTGCACAATCCTAAATTTTTAAACACTAAAATAAATTTCTAATACTACATAAATTTGTAACGTACTAAATACTATATAATCTCAAATTTCTAAAAACTAAATACTACATTAACATTCTAAACGCTATCCGAGAAATTTCTAAACAACACTACCCTAAATTTTCTAAATATTAAATGCTACATTATAATTCTAATAACACACTCCTACTAAATTTTCTAAAAACTACAAATCATAAATTTTTTTGTAAAAATACCTTCGCAGAAACGACGATTTACTTTTTTCTCCCTTTTTCTTCTTTTTCTCTTCTTCTTCTTCTCCTCTTTTCTTCTTCTTCTTTCTTTTTCTTCTGCCTCGGCTGGCTTCCCTTCGCTCGCCTCGGCGATCGCTTTATAGCCTCTGTCGCCTGTCTCTGGAGGCGACGAGGGCACTCAACGGCAAAGAATCTGAAGAACGGCGCGAGGACAAATCGCCCGTGTATGGGGCGATCGCCCCATACACGGGCGACGGGCGTACAATTTTGCAAAATTTTCATTCGGACGCATAGTTTTGAAAAAAAAATATATATATTAAAGAAAAAAAAATTCGGAAGCTGGCCCCGGTGACGGGCGCCTTCGTTTCCACTGGGCTACGGCCTGTGCTCGGCTGGCTCTGTTCGGTACCTCCGCGTATGGCCCAACCGTAGTCTACGATTCCTCGACAAGAAGTGAAAAGAGCCCGAAGACTGCAGAAGGGATATTTACCGGTAGACCCGTGTATAGTCCATAAGCCTACTAACTGGTAAATTTTTTGCACCACAAAACTCAGACGACAGGCCCATAAGCGTTCATGGCCCCAACGGAACTTGACAAGCCAGTGGGCCTTCACCTTTAACCCGCACGTCACATCAACCTCGCCCAACCAATGATTCAAATTTCGTTTTCGGATAAAATATCACCGGGACCGGAATCCAAAATTTCGGTGAAATTCAGATATTACAAACAAATCTCGTTCGAAATTCAAAAACAAAAATTCAAATCCGGTTTGTTTTCTACCGAAAAAAATGAAATTTCGCCGAAATATCCTGAAATTTCGGTGAATTTCAACTGAACGAAAAATAGTTCAAACGATGTCAAATTTTTTTGATTTTTTTTGGAGGTTCCTGACATATCAATGATGTTCTCATAAAAATTTCAGAAGATTATCACATCTGAGGAATTTTTAAAAATTCAAACATTTCTACTCTCCTGATAAAACACTAACCAATAAATTTGATCCGAATGAAAAATAGTGCAAACAACGTTCGAAACTTTTGAAATTTTTTGTGCATGATTATGATACATAATTAATGGATGATGATCAAGCTTCATGAATTTTTAAAAATTTGGAAAGCGCAACTGAAGGATGACCAACAAATTTTAACCGAATGAAAAATAGTTCAAACCATTCTAGAAAATTTTGAAAATTTTTATAGATAGTATTGATGCATCACTAATATTACCATAAAATTTTAAAATGATGATCAAACATGAAAAAAGTTATAAAATTCTGACACTGTTACTACTTCATTTATGCTAATTCTGTTTTTTATTTTTAAAAGATAACAAATAAAGTTAAAATATTTTATAAAATTTTCTGTTTGATCCTAGACTTCTTAAGATAGTACCATAAATTTTTCATAGCATTAAAAAGCATATTTAATTTTATAAATTCTAACAATGTTTCTGCCAAAATTTTAAAATATTTCAAAAAATAAGTTTTTGGACAATTATCATCAAAGATCACTTTCTTATGGGTTATTGATGTAATTGAAGTCAAATCCAACCATAAAAAAGCCAAAATCCGGAATTTTTTTCATGAAATTTTGCCCGGTTTGACCGAAATCTCTCCAAAAAAATTTAAATTACTTTAGCATTTTCAATTTTTTTTTCCAGATAGGTAGTTTAGGTCTGGGGCCGAAATCCGAAATTTTCGCCGAAATTTGGATCTGTGCGCCCAACGACCGGGGAGGGACTAGATGGTCCGTGCCTCCATGGATAGGGTTCTCCTGTCCTTGCCGTTATGGTAGTGATAGTAGCTTAAGCAGTTTTAATCTTTTAGGTCATTCGATTAAGCTGACAGATGGTTTAGATCATTTAACAGTGTGTTACTATAATAGAAATTGGTATAGTATTTTTAACAGTACTTTCAAAAAATCTGGACCATTATTTTTTTATCCAATGGCTCTTGTGCAACTGCTTAAGTTGCAGCCCCTTTAAAGTGTGTTTGGATGCTTGTATCAAGTGGTACATGTATAAGATGAATAAAAAAAAAGTTATCCACATATTTAGTTGCTTAAATAGAACTATCCCATCGACGAATATTCCCTTTAGATATTAAATTATTTCATTCACCCAAAACAATGGAACCAAATAGTATAGAAACATCTCATCTTATTCAACCTCATCCCACCAACCAAACACACCCTTAGAGACTGCACTAGACCGTTTCCATGTTCCATAAAATGGGTGGGTGTCAAATGAATACAGTGATCCACGCCAATTTGATTTCATTGTTCCGATAATCCATTGACTATGTTCCCGTAGGTAGAATGGAATGTTCTCTACCTTTGGTTGCAATGTTCCACTAATTTGTAGAATGTTCCACGTATTAAGTTATAAATGGAATAGATTAATGTTCAACACGACTGGTTTGAATGTGCCAACACCAATAATATATCGATAATGTTAAGAAGAAGCAAAAAAAATTAATGGAACAAATCAAAAGTGCTCGTGAACAATTCAAATGAGTATTAGTGAAGCAATTGAAAACTACTAGTGAAATAAAGAAAAATATTAGTGAAACAAATTAAAGCAATTAGTTGAACAAATAAAAATAATAGTAAAACAATGGTGGGAAAAATGATACGAGGAAAAAAAATACTAGTACAACATAAAAAAAAGCTGCAACTAAATAAAAAAGAAAGAAAAATAACAGGAAAAAGGCAAAAAAAAAAGATGGCTGCATCCAACATGAGCACGAGCTACCGGGCTAGGAGATGCGGATATGCTCATATATGGTGTTGGAACATGGTGAGCTCAGCGAGAAGTGAGAGAGGACGGGCACCAAAAGGAGACGACACGAATATTACTAGCACTAAAAACCCACAAGAGCACTCGGAGGCATGGGCCAAGCTAACTACTTGTGGTCCATACAGCCCATACATGATCCATGTGCTCTCCCCTCGTCTCCTTATATATATACTATCAAAAAAGAAAGGAAAGAAGTAAGAAAGAAGAAGAAAGAAAGAAACCTTCCATATATGCCATCAACAAATAAAAGAAAGAAGAAAAAAAGAAGGAAAGAGAAAATTCAGCTATCTTCAAAGCAAAGGAAGAGATCACCATAGCATGGAAACTCCCCACGTGGGACTGTTACATGAGCACCGTTCATGCACTGTTCATGTTTGAATCACTGTTTATATCCAAGTATTGTTCATGTCGAATACTATTTATGCCCCTCTCATATATATATATATATATATATATATATATATATATATATATATATATATATATATATATATATATATATATATATATATATATATATATATATATATACTCCTTCATTGTAATTGTAGCCACTAATTTTTACATTAAAGATATAATCTTGATTCTATAGCTTGTGCTCTAATGCCCCATTAGAATAGAGAGTTCCAATCTGAAATTATCAGCGTTGTTCTTGCAACATCTTTGGGGTGATTGCAAGGAAACGTACGTCTACTTTCGCGTGGTCAAGTAGGTGAGGATTGAAACATGTTCTTGGGCGAATTCATGTGTCGCAGGTTGCCGTATCGAGACGGTGGCTGGCGCTAGTATTCGTCAGGGTTCATGGGTCCGTTTTATAATATTCGTCATCGCAAGATCTGGCCACCCCCATGTATCAGTAGGCGTCTAGGCTGAGCGAGATGAACTCTTCACTGTTGTAGCCTTCAAAAAAATATTTTTCCATAACTAGCCTCTGTGCTATTTTTATTTTGCAAATATGATCCCTGGGTTCGCAAATCGAGGAACACTGCAATACAATTCCGTGTACGGGGAGCGGTGCAATACCTAATGCTGTGCACGGGGAGCGCTGCATTAGGTATTACAGTGTCTCCACTCAGTTGTAATGCAAAATTAAAAAAAAATACCGCAGTACTGTAGTGTGGCATTGCTACAGTACCATAGTACTGTAGCATGGTTTTTTTATTTTAGATTGCCGCTGAGTGGAGGCGTGATATTTAAACATAGTTCATTATATATAAATTACCAATACCACATATTTAAAATAGTAATATACACACACATGCTATTCTATAACTGCGTGTAGAATATGCTATTCTACACTCGGGCCATTTAAACCAGACCGATCGAGCCACGAACAACTGAATAGTCAGTAGGAACCCAACTAGTAAATGACGCAACCGATTAGTCAGTTCAATCCAACTAGTAAATGACTAATAAATGCTACTTATAGTTTGTATATGAATCTTTTTTTATTTAGCTATAACTTTCAAATGATGATGATTTTGTTTTTAAATTTTGCACGGTTGTAGAATATCACCTCCCCTATGTATGATATTTTTTGAGAATTTTTTGAAAATATGTACATCTAATTTTCATAGATTTTATAGTTCACATAGAATATGTTGACTTACTATTCAGAAAATAACATATTACTCACTACTACACAAGATGTTACTGATTTTATAGTTCATACATGATATGTTGACTTTTACTATCCAGAAAATAACATATTACTCACTATTACACAAGATGTTACTATATCCTGCGTAAACCAGTCTTATCGTGTAAAATATATAAAAACCATATGTACAAGTTTTTAAAAATTCTCAAAAAATTACCATTTGTAGGGAAGATGAGTTTCTACAACTCTGTAAATTTTGAAGAGCAAACTCAATCGCATTTGAAAGATATGAAATTGACAAAGTGCTAAACAGTGCAAAATCACTATTGAGCCAAATTTGTCTTTTTCATATATTTCAACTAATATTGATTTTGGTCATAAAATTTTATAGGAATGTAGAATATCACCTCCCGGTAATTTTTGGAGAAATTTTCAATTATTTTACTAAAGGGCCAACAAACAGAACTAAATTTTTATTCATGAAAACCACATGTACAAGTATTAAAAAATTATGAAAAAATTACCATAAGTAGAGGATGTGAGATTATATAATTCTATATAATTTTAAGACCAAAATCATTCTCATATGAAAATATGAAAAAGATAAATGCGGCTCAATATTGATTTTGCACTGTTTAGCGCTTTGTCAATTTCATATATTCAAATTGTATTGAGTTTGGTCTTTAAATTTTACAGGTTGTAGAAGCTCACCTCCCCTACGTATGTTCATTTTTTTGAGAATTTTTGAAAACTGATACATGTGATTTTCATGTATTTTACACGATAAAGATGTTTACACATGATACAGGAATAACTTTTGTAATAGATAGTAACATATTATTTTCTGAATAGTAGAAAGCAATATATACAATGTAAACCATTTCTATCATGTCAAATTATATGTAAAAGTTTTCAAAAATTCTAAAAAAATACCATAAGTAGAGGTTGTGATATTCTACATCCGTGTAAAATTTGAAGACAAAAATCAATCTTATTTAAAAGATATGAAATTAACAAGTGCTAATCAGTGATGAATAGTAAATTTATTATTTTCATATGTTTCAAATGTGAGTGAGTTTGGTTTTCAAATTTTACAGGATTGTACAAGCTAACATCCCCTATGTATGGTAATTTTTTGAGATTTTTTCAGAACATGTACATATAGTTTTCACGAACTTTATACGATAAAGGTGATGTATTGCCAAATAACTGATCTGTGTAGGATTTTACTACTGAACAGATGCTTAATATTTTTACGAATGGTTCTCAATTGATTTTATCATCTATTACAATAACATTTACTATCGTCTATATAATATTTTACTACAGGACCGTTAAACAAAGCTAAATTCTTGTTCTGATAGTTCACTTCATTTGAAAATGATATGTACAAGTTTTCAAAAATTATTAAAAAATTAATATAAGTAGGGGATTTGAGATTCTACACCTGTAAAATTTAAAGACCAAAAGCAATCTAATTTGAAAGATATAAATTTGACAAGCGCTAATAAGTGATAAATAGTAATTTTTCCTTTTCATATCTTTCAAATACGACTAAGTTTGGTATTAAAATTTTACAGGGTTGTAGAAGCTCACATCCCCTACGTTCGATGATTTTTTGAGAATTGTTTAAAACTTGTACATGTAGTTTTCACAAAATGTTACTGCCAAATAACCAATCTATGTAAGATTTTTCAATTATATTGTATGATAGTAATTTCTAGTTGTAGATGTATTAATTTCATATTATAAAAATAATAATTTATTTTACCGGTCAGTAAAATTACTGGTTAATAGCGAGACTTATATTGTTTTATTCCTCTTGTCATCAGTAAGCTACTGGTGAAAACCATTTGCAAATTCGAACTACCAATAAAAAGATATGATTAAAACAAAGAAGAAACATATTCATATACAAACTACAATACGCATTAACTAGTAACTAATTGTGTAGTAATTGTATCTGTTGTTCTATAGTAAAATATATGGATAATTTACTACCAAATTGCTAGTATCAGTACGGTGTGCACAGAGTGCACAACGATACGGCTCGCGCGTAGAATAGGCAGCATAGCGCGCATGCGTAGAATAGTGTTACCGTGTGTGTGTATATATATAACTATGACGTGTAGCATAGCACATATTGTTAACTATTTTCTTACCCTCTCTCTATTATCTTTCTTGATTTCATCATCCTTCCTCCTCTTATTTATTTGCCATCATCAAAAACCGATAATATGGCTACCAACATGGCAAAAACTATATTATTTTGGATCCTCGTCAGCAAAATCACCCTCCAAAACTACCTTAGGGTGTAAGTTTTTTTATTGTAATCTCAGGGTGTAAGTTCATTTGATTTTTTAAGTTTAGAGTGTTTAATTATCTAGTTTTGTAGTTGAGAGTATTAAATAAATTTTTTATAAAGTTCAAGGAAGTAAAATGGACTTACTTCTACTTATAAATTTATATTATTGTATTAAACTCTAGAACAGAACACCGGTATAGATCAATACTAAAACGTACTATTTCAACAGCCACACTAGTATAGCTTTGGAATGGTATCAACGAGTATGCTTACAACAATTTAATCCATCCTCAATCAAGTTCCTTCATTGAAGAGTTTTTTTTTATAAAAAAACTACTCCCATCAACCAACTTGAATATCTTCTTTTCTAGTTTCTAGCCTAGGGCTGTTTTCTGTAGCACTCGGTCGATACGAGGGTCAACCTACTTGCTCATTGCCTGATGGGCCAGGTGGATAGTTAACGGGTATTCGGATTTGCTATTCAAACAAATTCAGATCGAATAAATACTCTATTCTACCTTCTAGCTCGAATATATATATATATATATTACTATTTTAAATATGTGGTATCGGTAATTTATATATAATAAACTATATTTAAATTTAGATACCGCGCTACACTCAGTGGCAATCCAAAATAAAAGAAACACACTATAGTACCATGGTACTGTAGTAATGATGTGCTACAGTACCACGGTTTTTTTTTGAAATTTGAATTGCCGCTGGGTAGAGGCGCTGTAATACCTAATGCAGCGCTCCCCGTGCGCAAAAATCATATTTCTACGCTCCCCGTGAGCGAGATTTGCGGTTCCGGAGCTGTATTTGAAAAAAACAAAAATTACATGGAGACTAATTTTGGAAAAAATAATTTTTTTTTTGCTATAACAGTGAAGAGTTTGAGCGAGACAACTTACGTGGTCAGCCGAGCCGAAAGCGCCTAGCGACTCGGCTGCACGCCTCATGAGCCGGCTGGATGGATAGCATTCCCGAAAGGCCGGCCGCTAAAAAATCAACCTCCGATGCTCCATCCCGCCGTCGGTGCGGCACATCCGACGGCGCGGCCGCCACTGTCCCACGCGCACGGCGCACCACAACCGCGCCTGCGCCGTCGCCCGTGGGCGCGCGCGGGCAGCGCAACGACCCCACACGCCAACCCCGTGCGTCCTACGCGCTTCTAGAACCCTCCGGCCTCCCCGCCTCGCCTCGTCTCCTTCCTCCCTCCCTCCTAAACCCGCCTCCATTCTCTCGCTCTCCAGTATAAACCCTAACGGCCTAACCTCTTCTCCTTTCGTCTCTTCCTAGTTCCTAGACGTCACACCAAACCACCACAAGAACACAAGCAAAGGCTCCGGGCTCTTTGATACCATCTAGCTCATGGCGCTGGCGCTGAGCAGGAGCCTGGGGCCGTCGTCTGTGGTGGCGCTGCGCCCGAGCCCGTCGCGGGGCCCGCTGCGGGGTGCGCTCGTGCCGCAGAGGAGGTGCGCGAGAGGGGTGAAATGGGAGGTAGGGAGGAGGGGGAGGCTGGTCGGGGTGAGGTGCGACGCTGCCGTCGCCGAGAATCCCGCCGGGGAGGAGGAGACGGCCGGCGAGAAGTTCGAGTACCAGGCCGAGGTGGGTGGTGGAGTTGGAATTCTTGCACCATTTGGATGAATTTTGGACGGGTGCACATTTGGGGGCGAAAAGGACTTATTTTTTTCGATTAGTCAGTGTGAAAAAATGTTGCGGTTTGTTACGGCAAATTTGTGCTTCGATAAGAGAGAAAAAAATTACAAGAATTGTTGATGAAATTCGCTGATGTTTGTAGAGGATTGCGTGTTCATGCAATGTTTCTCTTTGTCCTTCAGGTTAGCCGCTTGTTGGATTTGATTGTTCATAGCTTGTACAGCCACAAGGAAGTATTTCTCCGTGAACTTGTAAGGTTAGTCTTCTACTCAAAATCAAGATCTATAATCGAATTATCGTTATTCCCAAAGAAGAATTGCTATTCCCAGCTGCAGTGTCACACTATCTGATCCTGATACATTTGATATTTCTCCCCAGTAATGCAAGTGATGCATTGGATAAGCTGAGATTTCTCAGTGTAACTGATCCCTCTGTGCTGGCTGATGGTGGCGAGCTGGAAATTAGGATTAAACCTGACCCAGAGGCTGGCACAATCACTGTCACGTGAGTAGTTCTTCTTGTGTATCTACTATTCTACTTACTATTTTAAGCATCAATTGTGATGTAAATCATCATTCAGTGTCATCTTACAGTGATACTGGCATTGGGATGACCAAAGATGAACTCAAAGATTGCCTTGGAACTATTGCGCAAAGTGGCACATCAAATTTTTTGAAGGCTCTGAAGGTGCACCTTTTTTCCCATCTTGCTTTATCTGCGCCGTGTCCTGTAATGATTTCATTTGTTTCATTGTTGATTTATTTTAATTATCTGCTTTTTTTAGGAGAACAAAGATCTTGGTGCAGATAATGGACTTATTGGTCAATTTGGTGTGGGATTTTATTCGGCTTTTCTTGTTGCAGAGAAGGTATGTAATATCTCTTGGATGGTACCACCAGGGTAGATGAATCCTCCATGCTTTGCAAGAACTTGTCGTTTCAAATTATTCTTATATTTGTTTTGCATACCAAAAATGTTTCTATAATTTGAAGTTATTTCGTTGACTTGCAGGTTGTGGTGTCCACTAAGAGTCCAAAGGCAGATAAACAGTACATATGGGAAGCTGTGGCTGACAGCAGTTCGTACATTATCAAGGAAGAGACTGATCCTGAGAAAATGCTGACACGTGGAACACAAATCACTCTGTTTTTGAGAGTAGGAAGCTTACACTGATGTGTATATATTAAACAGCCTTCTCCGCCTAGCACAATTCTTACTATTTTATTGTTCCTTTAGGACGATGATAAGTATGAATTTGCTGACCCTGCACGGATTCAAGGTCTAGTTAAGAACTACTCGCAGTTTGTTTCGTTCCCCATATATACATGGCAGGAGAAATCAAGAACAGTTGAGGTAGGATTTTGTTTATGCTTTGTTCTAATCCTCCTAATTATCACTTAAATTGATATTTATATCTTTTCCTCTTCTTTGCGCTTGTTACATCCTCTAAATAGGTTGAAGAAGAGGAAGAGTCAAAAGAAGGTGAGGAGGCAGCAGAGGTTAGTTTTCTGTGCATTTGATTGTGTTCAAATTGATTCCTTTTTTAAATTTTATCCAACATATTTACTCTTTTGTTATAGGGTGAAAAGAAGAAAAAGAAGAAAACTATCACTGAGAAGTACTGGGACTGGGAATTGGCTAATGAAACAAAGCCCATATGGGTAAGCTGACAACCAATTTATTTGTTACTTAGCCTGTCCATTTGTGCTTGCAGTGCTATTGTCATGTGAAAATATGCTATGTGCTTGCATTTGCTGCATTAACAGATTTGGGTTTCTATTGGCTATTGAAAGAAACAGAAGTTGAATTCAATATTCTTCCATGCAGATGAGAAATCCAAAGGAAGTTGAGAAAACCGAGTATAATGAATTCTACAAGAAGACATTCAATGAGTTCTTGGATCCTCTAGCTTATACACACTTTACAACAGAGGTGCTTGGACTTATCAAACTTTACTTTTGTTATGTTTGTAACATTTTGACAAGCCTTATGTTCTAAACAGGGAGAAGTGGAATTTAGGAGTGTTCTCTATATTCCTGGAATGGCACCTCTTAGCAACGAGGAGGTAATGAATCCTAAGACCAAAAATATCCGGTTGTATGTCAAGAGAGTCTTCATATCGGATGACTTCGATGGCGAGCTGGTATGTTGTCACAATTTTTTATTGTTGCCTTCACCTTACATTTAGATGTTAGTTCTTCAGTTACTAACTTACTATGATAATAATTTGAATGAATTGCTGACTTTTGTGTTCTATCTGCAGTTCCCCAGATACTTGAGCTTTGTAAAAGGAGTAGTTGACTCTAATGATCTTCCTCTCAATGTTTCTCGTGAGATCCTTCAAGAAAGTCGTATTGTAAGTTATGAAAGAATATTTGTGATTTATTAATATACAGTGGGTTACTAGACTCTGCAGTTGATGATGTTTGGAAATAATGTTTGTCATCCTTACATTTCAGGTCAGGATCATGCGTAAGAGGCTTGTTAGGAAGACATTCGATATGATTCAGGAGATTGCTGAGAAGGATGACAGAGAGGTGAGAGTCAAACTTTCTTTTCTTCCCCAGCCGTAGATGTATTTGGCTTGTTTTGAAGCTTGGTGTTGTTCGTACCGCAGGACTACAAGAAATTCTGGGAGAGCTTTGGCAAGTTCATGAAACTTGGTTGCATTGAGGACACAGGAAATCACAAGCGCCTTGCCCCTTTGTTGCTGTTCCACTCTTCCAAGAATGAGACAGATTTGATAAGTCTTGATCAGTATGTAGAGAACATGCCTGAGAGCCAGAAGGCAATCTATTATATTGCTACAGATAGTCTTCAGAGTGCCAAGACTGCTCCTTTCTTGGAAAAGCTGGTTCAGAAAGACATTGAAGTATGAGCACATATTATTATTGATCAAAGAATTGATTTTCTCTTGTGCTACAGTTTGGCTCATAGCCTCATAAAGGCTCTCCTTTCTTTTTTTTTAGGTTCTCTACCTTATCGAGCCGATTGATGAGGTAGCCATTCAGAATTTGCAGACATACAAAGAGAAAAAATTTGTTGATATTAGCAAAGAAGACCTAGAATTGGGTAAGGAAACTCGGAAAATTTTATGTGATTAGTTTATAAACCTTGGGTAATTTTCTGCATGATGCTAACGTATGTTGGCTGTTACAGGTGATGACGACGAGGATAAGGAAAAAGAAAGCAACCAGGAATACACTGTTCTTTGTGACTGGATAAAGCAACAGCTTGGTGACAAAGTTGCCAAGGTCCAAATCTCAAAGAGACTTAGCTCTTCGCCATGTGTTCTCGTATCTGGCAAGTTTGGTTGGTCAGCCAACATGGAAAGGTACATGATTGTTCAGATCTCATACAAACAGAACATTAACTATAAAGCATACAATTGTTTTTTCTAATGCTTGTTTCTTCGATTTGATAGGCTCATGAAAGCACAAACACTTGGTGACACATCAAGCTTGGAGTTCATGAGAGGAAGAAGAATCTTTGAAATCAACCCTGACCACCCTATTATCAAGGACTTGAGTGTAAGATAACTGCAATCTGTTGGACAAATTGCACCTAATTTGTTGTTTTATTATGCTACCTATCTTGATATACAACATTAGTTCTTATGCCATGCCGATTAAGAAATCAGCCGATCACTAATGTATATATCGCAAAGAATTACAGGCTGCTTGCAAAAATGAGCCTGAAAGTACTGAAGCCAAGAGGGCGGTTGAGTTGTTGTATGAGACTGCCCTGATCTCCAGTGGATATACTGTAAGTGTAACAAACCTATGCTTCTGTGCATGGTCTATGGCCCTATGTTGATAAATATGATTTGTAACTTCATGATTGTTCACTTGGATTGTCCAGCCTGACAGTCCAGCGGAGTTGGGAGGCAAGATTTACGAGATGATGGCAATCGCCCTTGGTGGGAGATGGGGAAGATCAGACATGGAGGAGGCTGAAGCAACCACCAGCGAGACCAATGTTGAGGCGGATTCTTCTGAAGGTGTTGCGACGGAGGTTGTTGAACCATCTGAAGTGAGGACCGAGAGTGATCCATGGAAGGATTAGTGAGTTCTGTAGCATCCCTTTTATACCCTGGAGGTGTGTGGGCAAAATAGAAGTATACACGTGAGCCAGATTTACGATGAATTGTGTGAAAAGAACGTCTGCGTAAGAACATTGGGTTTGTCATAAATCTTGTTCGGGTTGCCGCGAGGCTAAATTTTGTAGGGTAATCGTTTGATGAAAATGTCTTGCCTCAATTTCATGCAGTTTTTCTCCACTGATTTGTGATCAAGAAAAGAAGAACTGAACGAAAGGACCTAAGCCCCGCTCAATTTTATATCTAAATTTTAGTAGATTCTGGTTAAGCTCGTCCTTACAAGCAAGATTGCACCTCAAATAGCGGTTTGGCCGTGGCTTTTCTGAAGAAGTAAAACATCAATAGCAGCAGGGTAAAAATTGCTTTAATGAAGGCAGGCAGAGCATTCTTTGCTACTTTTTATTGACCAGCAAGAAGTTGCTGCCTTTTGGCAAAGTTATTGCCATGTTTGATCTTAACATAAACATCGTCCCCCAGTTTAGGAGTGGTTTGGTTTTGCATCCTTAAGCATCGAAACAAAGCAACATAAACTAATTTAACAAAGCTCATGCATTACATCCTGCAGCAATTCAGTTGCTCGCTACACAACCCCAGCAGCCGCCGCCGCCGCCGCATGCCTCATGCACTATAAATGCGCCCAGACAGAATTTCCAACCATCCAGGCTGCAGATTTCATCTCAGCGTTTCCGTGGGGCTCTCAAGCTTTCAGCTTCAGTTCGGAACACAATAAAACCCGACGATACACAGCCATGAAGCAATTAAAGGTTTCAGTTATGCGATGAGCTAGCACTGCACCACTGCTGCTGCTCTCCGGCAGTAGCAGCTCCAGTCATGTGCCCAGTAGCTGCTGCCTGTTCATTAGATAGAAACTTTGCTCATGAGCGGAGCTAGCTGGCCTTCACATTTGAAACCCATCCTGAGATGGCCTGATGCTCAAGTCCTGCGCGCCGAGGGACGGGTATGCCATTTGGGTAGCGTCACTGAATGATCCATTCAATGTGTGGGGCATCTGCTGAAGAATCGAAAAGTTATCAGCAAGTTGTGGTTTAGTACATGTTGCCTTTCTCAAGATTTTGGAATCACATGTTTATGCATGAAGACACAACTTTGAATAGGAATGGGAGGGCCTAAATTTGAGATATCTGTAGGCTGTAGCTTGTCTTCAGAAAAGAAGCTATGTAGGTGTTCAGCAAATTCATTGAACATGGCTAAGCCGCTAGGTAAATGAATCTATATACTGTAGGTCTGTATGACTATGGTCTAGTGTAGGTAGATATTGGAGAGCTGTTGACTGTTGAGGCATGGTTTTAGGAGCAGTTTATTCTGTTAGATGATAGCTTAAGCTATGTCAAGTTGTCAACTACTAGTTGGAGTAAATATTGGTATGCGTGTGAATCAGTTGTCGAATTGATGCTAACCTGAGATCCATCTTTTGCACTTAGTTGCGCTTGTATTATTCTTCTGAACACATCTGGGTTGGCCAAGCCAGCGGCACCGCCCTGAATCAGGCCTGGTTGCGATAACTGTAGTTGCGGGTGCATCATTTCTGGGGAGAATCCGATGGAAGATGAAGGAACCCCGGGGAAGCGAAGAAGCTGTTGTAAGAGAGAAAAAAAAAACTGGACACCGTTAGATTATTCCTAGGAGGACAACTGATGGAAGGAAAGCGATGATGTAACATGGTAGCGTACATCTTTTGAGAGAAGCCCTTCTATGTTGAGCTCAAGCCTCGGGTTTACTGTCGCGAGCTTCATCGATAAGAACTGCAAGATAAAGGGAGTGTTAATTAATATTTTGCGGTTTACCATGAAAACAAGAGTTACTAGAAACACTAGCGGGTGTAAATATCTAGCGATTCTACTTATTCAATTCCACACGACAACACAGCTCAAAACTGAAGTCTAGATTTTCGGACACCTTGGGGGAATATTATTTACCTCAACTTGTCTTTGCAGGGACTGAACATAGTTGATGATCTCGTCAAGCATCACCGCCTTCCCGGTGACCTGAATTCAATTCAAGAAACACAACGTTGTTACATTTCTTATGAAATCAACCGATCGATCAGAAATACACAACTTTTTCTTCAGAAAAAAAACCCCACCTTGCTGCAACCGGGAACAAGGTCCTGCAGAAGCTTCATCCTCTCACTGATCTTCTCCCTCCTCAACTGTACAAACCACTCATGTCAATTGCACAACGAATCCATACTAAAAGCTGAGATGCCACTCAAAGTGAGCAGATTTATACCCTTTCCGCGAGGCTGTGGCTGTTGGTTGCCTGCCCACTCCGAGCTCGGACATGAATGTAC
The DNA here is from genome assembly GCA_036346275.1 of Otatea glauca. Taxonomy (NCBI): domain Eukaryota; kingdom Viridiplantae; phylum Streptophyta; class Magnoliopsida; order Poales; family Poaceae; genus Otatea; species Otatea glauca. The sequence goes on from CM070728.1 coordinate 16,905,504, forward strand.
TCTTCCTTAGACTCGGAGGACTCCTTCGCTCCCTTCCCTTTCGACTTGCCGGTCGTCGCCGCGGCCGCGGGGCTACTCTCCTCGCCTTTATCTTTGCTGTGGATGCTCTCGTTCGCAGAATCAGCAGGCAAGTTGGAAGACTGAACCTGATCGGCTCCCATTACCTTTGATCAAACAATACACATTCTTGAACATCTAACTGAAGTACTTGACAAACGAAGTATAAAGAAGTTTCAGTGATGAGCACGAACAGCAGTACCTCGCTAGGCCTTCTCCTCTTCTTGGAGTCTGAACCTTTGGACGAGCAGTCTCCACCCGCCTCCTCCGAGCTCGGCACCTCCTCGTGGCCTGTCCCAGGGAGCTCCGGCTCGGCCTTCTCGTTGCCGTCCTTCCTCTGATGGTCCAGGAGCGCCTTCGAGGCGACACTGAAAGCGTTGCTCATGGGCTGATCAGCTGCGCCGAAGGCACCGGTGCCCATCATCGCGCCGCCGACGAAGCACGACGACCGCACGGCTCGCTCGATGAAGCCAGAGTCCACGGGGAAATTGCCGAGGCCCTGCGGCAGGAACCCGGGCACCGGCGCCAAGAACCCGGCTCCCCGCGCGGCCGACATGGCGTTGATGTCGGAGAGCGCCATGTTCTGGGAGGCTGCCGACGCCCACAGGCCGGACGCCGCCTCGAAGGAGTCCATCATGGGGGGTTGCTGCGCCGGCGAGCACGAGAAGGCGATGCTGAATTGGCTCTGCCACTCCACCGGGATGCCATTGCCGGGGACAGAGGAGGCGTTGCCCTCCATCCCTTTCTCACAGCTCTCGTTCATGTTCATCGATCTTGCTCGCGCAACTAGGAGAGGCAGGGTGCAGAAGAGGAGTACCAAAGACTATGAATTCCTAGCTCACGAGAAAGTAGAAGATGAACAACCGGATCAATGAAGAGGAATCAGAAAAGAGAAAGACTAAAGAGGTGAACTCCTGTGCTTGGAGGCCAGAGCTGTATGGGGATGGGCAATGCGATAGGACGACCATGGACCAAGCAAGAACTCTTATTGCAGGCTACGGCCAGATGTGGCAAGAAAAGGAAACATGCCCACCTCAGATTCTGATGCTATCTGTTCCGGCGAGAGAGATACGGGAAGAAGGGAAAGTGATTCAATAGAGTCCTATTACGATTACAACATTAACAGTTATATTTGGATCATTGGATAAAAAAAAAAAAGAAGATGACAAGCTGGAAGAACATTCCCGAGATAAACTCAAAATCCATACCTTTCGAGATTACTGTTCAAAAACATTGAACCAAATTTTGCACTGTAACTGAGCACAAATAACCGATCCGGACCATTTGTTACCTCGATCGAACGGTTTTGACCGCCAGAGACTACTTAAGTTGTAGTCCCCCAAACAACTGCACAAGAACCCTTTCTAGGAAGAAGAGCTAAGGGTGCGTTTGGTTACCTGAATAAGGCTGGATGAGAAATGGTTATCCATATATTTGTTGTTATCCAATTGTTTGGATGGGAGGATGGTTTGACTAGAGTCATTTAGTTTTTGAGAATATTCTTCCAAGATGCTGGATAGAGCTATAAAAAAAAGGCCAGACGGGCTCATCCAGTTTATTGCATGAAGAGGTGCACTCGGTCAAATTCAAAATTTCGCCGAAATGTACTTGGTCAAATTCAAATTTTGATCAAATTTCTGTCCAAAAATTCAAAATTTTGGACAACCATTTCGTCCCAAAATTTCCGAATTTCGTTAATTTTGGTGGGTGCCAAAAAAAATTCGAACTGAAATTCAAAATCTTGATAATAACTAGCCCATCCATCCTCGTCCATTTAACCAAACAAAAAAAATGGCTCATCCTATCCATCCAACCAAACAGGTACTTGGATGGCTACATCCCTACTAGACTAGATGGTCATCTCTCATCTAATCTTATCCGGGCAACCAAAAGCTACATATGATATAGAGGGGAGAGCTAGCTAAGATAGAGAGGGGAGAGCTAGCTAGCATACAACCAGAGTCTACAAAGAGAGTGTGTAGGTGTTGAATATGGTGATTCGTATCTATTTTTTAGATTTGAAAACATGAGTTTCTTTTTTTAGTAAGATTCCTACTTCCCTTTGTAGGAGGGCAAAGCGGGCTATATAAATCCATGATGGTGGTCATAGAGAGCCCAAGAAGCAAAATGAGCTCATCCAAAGTAGATGTGTATGAGAGGATTAAAGTCTAGGTTATTCTTTAGCACTACATTCTTATATAGGGCAAGCATCCAAGTATCCTAAAAGATTCGAGAGGATTATGAGAGAGCGATAATCCCTTATACTCCACTAGTATAGTGCCTGTGCTAACGCTACGACGGTAGTACATCCGCTTATCAATTAAATGAGAAGATAAGTATGAATACAACACTTAATAATAAAAGAGAAATTTAGAATTTTAAATGAATTTAGAAAGAAAAACGGAACTAAATGGAGGTCGAATGGGCGAAAACGGGCTCCCAAAAGATTTTAAATCAAGAAAGAGAAAGAAAAAAGAATTTTATGATTTTAGATTATTTTTTTGCACTTTACTGGGCTTGGCCAGTAAAGGAGGAAGGCCGGGGTGGTCACGGTCGCAGATGGTCAAGATCAGTGCGGCGAGATCGCCGACCGACGCTCATGAGGAGAGAGTCACTGATTGCGGTGAATTTAGCTGGGAAAGATGACGGTGATGGCTTGGGTTACCTCCAAAATCCGGCGATCTTTACAAGAGGGAGCACTTGGGGATTTACCAATACGATGGGGTGGAGGAGAGCTCGCCGGCTTTTATAGCCCCGAAACAAGCATATTTATGGAAACCATAATTTGGGATCAAATCAGATTGGGAGGAAATTTTGGCAATAGAGCACGAAATTTGGGGAATTAACACTATAGATGGAAAGAGGAGATTTGGTGCGGGATTGATGGAGCTTTGGAGCTTCTTTCTTGCTTTAATGGAGGGAGAGAAGAGAAGAAGCTTCTCTGGTCTGGGCTGCAGCTAGAAGAAGCTATAGGTGTGCCTTCATTTTTTTCAAATATAGAAGGATTTTTGAAAAGATAGCACATTAGGTTAAAAAATTCTAGAAAAATTCTCAAAAAACTTTCGATTATTTTGTACTTAATAAAATTATTTTCAAAAAAATTTAAATTATAAATTTGCCGAGACACGGCGGCCGCGAGGTCGCTAACCAGCAACCTCACCGCGTCGGCAAAGCCACCGATGGCGACCATGGAGCCATTGCAAACCTACGTTCTCCCGGCTGCGCTGCCCCATCTCCCGGTTTCCTTTTTCCAACACGTAATGTATGGTCCTTTCCTTTTCCAGGACGTTTGTTTCCTTTTCCTTGATTCCAAGACGTTTGTTTCCTTTTCCTTGTTGACGCTGGAGGTGAGGAAGGTGCATTGTGGGCTCTGAGGATGATTTGGAAAAATATGAAAAATAAATCTGCGCCACAATCGTTGGATCCACAAGGAAAAAAAGATAAAAATTAAACAGCGCTCGCCGGTCGTTGGTTCCACGAGAAAAAATTGAAAAAAAAATTAAGCAGCACTCACAGACCGTTGGTTCCTTAGATAAAAAATTAAAAACAAAATTCAGCGCTCTCCGTGCGCTGAAATTAGGCTCTATGGGGCTAGATCCGTAAAAAAGTCTCGAGAAAGGTCATATTCGGAAAAAAATACGATCACAATGTCAGGACAATAAAAATTTAAGTCTTGTTTCCTTGCATGCGGATCCTCCCTGTTTATTTTCTTGTTTGATTCACCATCCTTTCAAATATGTAGTACGTACAATTTTGGCCAGTAAAAAATTCAAGTCTGGTTTCCTTGCATGCGGATCCTCCTTATTTATTTTCTTGTTTGATTCGCTCTTCTTCCAAATATGTAGGTGGGGGAGGTCTGTTGCGGGCCACAGGAATGATTAGACACACTAAATAATGGTCATCGGATGTGGGTGAGTAAAACTGAGGAAAGATCTAAGACGTTCATTTTGATGAATGCAAGTTTCTGGGGACGTTTTGTTGGGTGCACGAACATCGGGCCATCTCTAATGAGGTGCATTATTTAGAGTGGACGTAGAAAAAATTGCTTAGGTACATTATAAAGGGTATAGATTTAGGTTGTGCTTACATAATTTGCGGTCTGCTTCGCCAAATCTTTTCTCTCTTGTCGTGATTGTTTCATTACTGTTATTTTGGTTCTCTCTACGAGATTCATCTTATTCGTTCTTAAGACCTGTAAGATCGAGGATGCCGACTAGAGGGGGGTGAATAGGCAGCTATAAAAAATTCTTCTACGATTAATTAAAAACTCGCCTAAGTACCCTTATGTCAAAACCTAAATGATAATAGATGAGGAAGCGATAAACTAAGGTTTTGACAAATTAAAGCCTAAATCACTAGCTAATTATATCTCTGACAATAAATTGCAATCCTAAAGACAAGTAAGCAATTTAATTCTAGGAATACAAATTGCAACAATGTAAATAGAGAATTGCAAGCATACACAAGGAGACACAATACTTTTTATTGTGGTGTTCGAAGACTTACCAGTCTCTCCTAATCCACGTTGAGGCAAACTCAAACCACTTTGGACCGGCTCCACGAATTGAGCACTCACCTCGATTCCACTAGTGGTAGCTCTCCCCACGGGTAGGCGAGCTCCGACCTTCACAACTTTGCCGGGCATTCTCACAATCTCTTTGAGAAAGTCACCACGCACGACACTTCCACACGCCGTCTAGGTGTCAGCAAACATCAAGAGTAATAAGCCAAACCTTCTAACTTGATCCTCACCAAATGCAACACATGCACAAGGATGCTCACCGAGTGCAACACATGCACAAGACTCCCCTCAAGTAAAACACATGCACAAGAAGCTCTCAATCTTCTCCTAATTGTAACACATGCAATTAGAGGTCACTCTTAGCTCAAAAACCAAATTGGAGAGTGCAACACATGCACAACTCAACCACAAAGATCAACGAACTCTCTAAAACCACAACAACCACCAAATACCAGCCCCCCAAGGCTTCTTATATAGCTTCCACAAGAAAAACTAGCCGTTGGAAGGCAAATTGGGCAAAAATACCAAGTAAACCCGGTCATACCGCCCTAGGGCCGGTATGACCGGCCTCTGGTCCAACGGCTAGTAAAAACTAGTCGTTACACAGAAAATTCGGTCATACCGCAGCCCCTCCGGTATGACCGCTCTCTCTGGAATTTACACACCGGAGGGGCCCCGGTCATACCGATGGACGGTATGACCGGGGGGGGTCCGATCATACCGGACCACCTGACTCCAAATCCGATTTTGCGCATAAACTTTTCTCCAAATCAAGAATTGATTTTTTGAGCTATGTGAGGATCAACACTATGCAAAACACATTTGCACATGTTAATCACATACTCCAAAGAATCACATTAAACTCCAATTTATTTGCAAAACACAATCGTAAATAAACCACGAACCTATGCGATCAACCCTCTAGCCATGTAAGGATCAACACATGATCCCGACATTTTGCAAAACATATTTGCAAATGCTAACACATGCTCTAGGATCGAAACACATAACTTCTAGTTCATTTGCAAAACACATTTGCAAATAACAAAATGATTTGATTAAAATCAAATCTTGAGCACGAGATGATCAACACATGATCACAATACTTTGCAAAACACATTTGCAAGCTCTATCCACATGCTCCAAGATAAGATGCAATTAAACCATCATTTTTGCAAAAACACATTTTGCAAACACAAAGCATAATTCCTTCTTAGCCTTGTGATGATGAACACATGATCAAATCACAAGCTAAAACACCGATGCATGAGCTCTCAACTTTTGCAACACATGTAAAACTTAGCTCAATGCAAAGACCACATAAACCAAATTACACGAGCTACCTTCCTTTTTGCAACATATGCAAATCCATAGCTCCATGCAAAAACCACATCGATTAAGATTCGATAAGAATCAAGCATGAGCACCCTTATTTGCAACACATACAAATACTTAACTCATGCAAAATCCAAACAAGAGAGTGAGCCAGAGTGAACTGGATTGAGTTCATCAACTCATGATGAAGCTCAAGCTAAATAACTCAACCTCTCTTAATAGTACGGCAACATATACTAGCAATCCGGTGTCCCATCCAAACTCCGTGACCAATAAAAGATTAGGAACACACTCTTAGCCCTAGCTAGTTATAGCTTTGCCTCTAGCGATCCACTTGGAGCTTTTATGATATCAAATCATCTTCTCTCTAGGATCGAGTTTCCTTCTTGTTCATCAACACATGATGAAGCTTCTCTAGCTCTTCTGTTTACTTCGGGATCTCCTCTTGAAGCTCATCAACACATGATGACTTTACGTTCCTGGTTCTTCATTATCTTGGACTCAACCTACTTCACAACTCATGGAAAATCGTTAGTCCAACAAATACGGTTGTCTTAATCATCACTTGCACTCCATTAACACATAATGGATGCCTCTAAGATCGATTGAGCACAACCCAAATTAATTTGAATGATTAAATGTATCTTGAGGACTTTGATGTAACTAAGGCTTTATTATATTTAAGAACTTTCCGCTTATCCTTAATCAACAAAGAGACACCATCAACACATGATGAAATATTCTTTGATTGATTTAAATACAACCGAACTCAATTTAAATTTTATTTAAATTGACATGAGTATATATAACTACACAAGTTTCATATACTCAATTTGATGGAATGTAATGTTTCAAATATTATATGGAATGGTGGAATGGGATCAATACATTTTAGAGACCATCAACTATAGAACAAACTCCATTAAATATGTGCATATAAATAATTGAACTTGGAATCAATATGCACATAATCAATCTTATAAAGCATTTGAGTTTATCCCATATTAACATGAGTATACTACAACTATACAAGTTATATATACTCAATAGGTTGTTTCAAAGTCTTGATCCTTTATATTATTTGGCAAGAGGATATGGATCAATACAATTGAAATATCAAGTTAAATTATGAACTCCCCCTAGATGTGTGCATTCATGTATATATGGACTTAAACACATAATGCACATATTTGGACTTAAGCAATGGAAGAGTTCATCCTTTAAACTTGAATCCTAAGTATGCATGAAGACAATAGAATGAATACGAGTGCATGCCTTGGGTTTTCTATTTTTCGATGACATGAGACTAATCAAAAATATACTAAATAAAAGAGTTAGTCTCATATTTGGATTTATCAATATGATAATGAATATTATATCCAAAGAATGCAACAAGATATGATAATATGAACTCGAATGCATACCTTTGATATTTCTATCTTTTTCATCCAAAAGAGACTAATAAGAATTAAGCTAACCAAAGAGTTAATCTCATAAAAAGATTTGTCATTAATTAATAATTGAGACTAATCAATATTATGATTATCAAAAGAGTTAGTCTAAATATTAGATTTGTCATTAACACCAAAACCAACTTAATGGAGCTTGAACTTTCAAGACCGTACACACTCATGCCGTATCTCACAAAATTCTGATCTGATCCGAGAGCTGCCACGTATAAGAAGGGGTATTAGAGTATAACAAGTGGTATCAGATCCAAGACCGAATTAATTTAATCTGTGAGAAGATCGATAAGGCGTCAAGCAACAGAGAATAATATCAATGTCGACAATGTGGGATAAAGTGGAGAAATTTGATGGCGGAGGCAATCTCAGCATGTGGCAATATGTGGTAAAGGATGTCTTGTTCAGCAAAGGTAAATCATTGCTCTTGAAGAGGATGAACCAGAAAAGATGCCGGAAGAAGACTGAAAGATGATGGAGAGAAATGTTGTTAGTACACTGAGTCTATATCTGTTTAATAAGTTAAAGTATTCGGTGATTAAAGAGAATTTGCCGAAGAAATTATGGAAAGTCTTAGAATAATTATGTATGCGTTGGATGCTGAAGCGATAACTGTATAGGTTGCGCATGGAGGAAGGTATACGGTTCATTGACCATCTTAATATCTTCCACAAGCTTATCACACATATGACTAGTGTGGATGACAAAATTGAGGAACAATTGGTGATGAATATTCTCGTCACGAAAATCACTCTCAAGTTCGATAAGGCAGTTGCATATCTATTGGAGGTATAGTCCTTGAAAAAGAAATCAGAATCTTCATCCTCGGATAATCAAATGTTGGTTGCAGTAGGTGTTGCAGACAAAAACAAGAGTTACAAGAAGAAGAATAAAAACAAGGGCACACTTATATGCTATCTATGTGACAAGGAAGATTATATGATTATTGATTGTTCGAGTTTGAAGCAAATAAAGGGTGCATGCTCAGTAGCGGTAGCAAAAGATGATTCGAACGTATTTGTCGTCAATCAATCAGGTGTTTCTCATGGATAGATATCACATTAAGATTGTTACTTTCACATATGTTTGGTGAGGGAGATTTTTGACGAATGATCTCTATGTTCGACGCATAGAACTGTTCATTTGACGAATTGTAAGGAGTGTACAATAACTGAGGTGATAACAGTTACAATGGATATGTATGATGGAGCACATTGCACATTGACGGGGGTTCTATATGTTTCTATCTTAAAGAAGAATCTAATATCTATGATGTCACTTGAACTCGAAGGTTGTGAGGTACCAGTTCGAGGTGAAGTAATGCGAGTTATATGCAAATGGCAGGTGATTATGAAAAGTATCTGAAGCAACAGAGAATATAGATTGATAGGTAAACCTAAAGTAATGGCAATCAATGGGAGGTCTCGTAAAAATCCTAATCATGAGAAGAAAAACTTGTCGTCAATGGTAGATATTCAGATCTCAACTGTAATTATGTGCGGCACTGTAAAGACAGTTACAAAATCTAGCAGGCGTAAAGGCAAATGTGCAAGCTGTTGGAAGAAAGAAGCAATGATGGGACCAACAACGCAGTACCAACGAGTAGGTGGAACTTGGAGACAGTACAAACTTATGGAATAGAGGGTTGTAGCATGTAGGAATAGAAGGTGTGGTTAACCAAACTGTACAAAGAAAAAACTCTCAAGTAGAAGGTACAGGTGGCCAGGCTCAAATACCAACACACACATTGTGGTGATGTGCATGAACCCATATGGTGGGGGCACTCCCAAAGGTGGGAGGAAAAGCCAAAAAAATGGAAAAACAAAAAAATACAGAGACGACTTAGAGTGGGCTCTTAGAGTAGCGTAATGACTTCAACAGATAAGAGTCAATGTGGAGATTATTGAATACGGTGACTCATGAATAGTCGTTTAGGATTTAGAAATGTATGCTATAAGGAGTCTTAGATGAATTCTACATTCTTTTGGAGTGGCATTCCTACTTCCCTTTGAAAGATGACAAAGGGGATTATATAACCCATGGGGTGGTCATAGAGAACCCAAGAAGCAAAAGGAGCTCATCCAAAGTAGATGTGAGGATTAGAAGCTGTGTTATTCTTTGAGAAATTTTTCTGTGGATAACATAGGTAGTAAGTAGAAATCAAATCTAGACATCCATTCCTCAAAAGTATTTTAGACTTTTCCTATCTATTCATCAGGGGTATTTTAGACTTTTTCTAATTCGTTCATAGTTTTGGATTCATCGAATACCTGGTGATCTTCAGAGGCTTTTTATCCATTCATCCGCCTTTATCAGGATCACAGGACATGTTTTACTATAGAGGACAAACAATATGACAGAATTTTTTACCCTTTTACCCCACTCTGAATTTTACTACCAATACTACAAGTGGTAGTATAACTAGATCTAAATTGATTTCAACCATTAGATTCAAAGAACGAACGGCTTATATTGATTTTAATCCACTGTAAAAAGAGTTCTATTCTTTAGCACTACAGTTTTGTATAGGGTAAGGATCCGAGTATCCTAAAAGATTCGAGAAGGTTGTGAGAGAGTGACAATCTTTTGTACCCTTTTTTAGGTTGTGCTTACATAATTTGCGGTTGGCTTCGTCGAATATTTTCTGTCTCGTCGTGGTTGCTTCATCATCGTTATTTTAGTTCTCTCTACGAGATTCATTTTCTTTATTCTTGAGATCGAGTACGCTCGTACCGTATCTCACAAAACTCTAATCCGATCCGGAGGCTGTTATGGAGTATCAGTGTAACAATAGTCAAAGGCTTGTTGCATTTACAGGACTACTACCGGATGTTATTCACTAGTTTGTGTAGTGCATGGTTAACCACAGAGGCAAGCAGGCAGGCAGGCAGCTGCTTTACTCCTCCTAGTCACCACCACCAGCACCGCCATGGCTGGTTTTGTTTAACCTTAAGGGGGCTTATTTTTAAGTGATGCCTTGCTTTATCTTTGTTAACAGCCCTTTAATCATGCTGTTTACCTTTGCTTTTGTTTACTTATCACTTGCTAGTTACACATTCACACATACACTAACAAGCGTAGAGAGGAGAGCTCACAGCGTAGAACAAGCATACCGTAGGTCCGTAGCATCCCTGAGATTGCCAACTCTCACGGGGATTTGTTTATGCGCTCGGCTGCTCGCTTTCTTAAGGAGCCTGGCTGTAAATTATGCGCCCAACCCCTACTACACTCTCATCATTATTTGACTGCTTGCATTTTTAATGCTCGACACGGGCAATTATTTACACGCCCTTCATGATCGGCATGATTAGTTTTGTTGAAGAAAATGGTGGTCAACATTAGGAAGGGGATGCAACCGAGGCATTGCCCCATAATAAAGCAATGTCACTTTCATTTCATCATTTTTTTTTCGTTCTCATTTTCTTTCGGGTCTTCAAACCATATAATCTCCTGTTTGTAAATATAAGCCGTTCCACGATCTCGTTCGCACAGGGGGTTTGAGTTTGATAAGCCAAGAGAAATCAAAAGGAAAGAGCAAAGCCAATATTAGTGTTTGAAGGTCTGATTAGAGCAAAGTTCTGCCCAGCTGAGAGAGATGCCATCATCCAGAGTTCAGATTCTCCTAATCTCAATCTTTCTTTGCAGTAAATAAATAAATAAATAAATTTAAAACTATTCGTTAGCCTCGGGGTTGGCGAACGCTCGAATCTAGCTTTAGATTAGTTAAAGCCTACCACCCATGCAACACTTTTATTCACTCTAAACACACTTTTGCCGCTCCCCCCACCCCAAGCTTTTTAAATTTGGGCTGAAGAAAAGCGTAGGAAGGAAATAAACCTCTCTCTCTCTCTGGCTAACAACACTGTAAGAAGTGGCCTGCAAGTTAGTGCTCTCTCCGTCCTTTTTCGAATATATATTATTCTACCTTTGAAATTTTATTTTTAAATACATATCATTCTATAATTTTGAGATATTTTTTACTACCTCTGTTTCTGAATAAATGATGTTTTAGGTTTTACACTTCAACAAAGTCAAATATACAAAAAAAACAAATTACCATCTTTTATTGGGCTATTTAATACTATTGTATACTCTAATCTGTAGCATTAAATGATCTTAGAAATAGCCAAAAGGGAGGGGTATATAAGGAAAAGAGAGTGGTAAGTCATCTAGGAACAAAATTTGAAAGCTATAATGACATGTATTTAGAAACAAAGGGAGTACTATTTTTCCTTCTATATCTTTTTTCTTTAGCTATTTCCAATATTATTTATTAGTATAGACTAGTGTAAGATACACCAACCCAAGATATAATAAAGATGAATAATACAGACTTTTGTAGATGTGCTTTAGGGTATATGCAAGAAACTAAAAACATCTCTTTTCAGGAATGAGGGAGTAGAGGTTATCCCTGCCTGCTCTGCTTATCTCCTCTTTACGTTTCTTTCAGTGACTCAGTGTGCCCCTCTGCCTTTTTTTTCTCCTCATTTGCCCACCATTAGTGGCACCCTCACTGAACTGTTCACTCTTATTGGGGAAGGAAAAGCAAAGAAACCGAATCTTGAGAGAAATGCAAAACTAAAGATTGGAAAGGATACGACTTCAAACTCCCCAGGACATGGACCACAAGCTACTTAGATAACAAGTCTTCTATCTAGCCCCAGCTTTTTTATCTTTGAGAAGAAGACCATAGCTTCATAGCCATAGGGGACTAGTCCTGCATATCTCATTCGCCATCCATGACCCGGTGTTACATTGCGCAAGACTCCTCCTTTTTCCGGTCTTGTGCACGGCAGCGCTGGCCGGCCTCGGCACAAGGCATTCACCCGTGCTCCTCCGGTTCGTGCCTGAGAGGGAAACCGAAAACAGGACGAGAGTGGATAGGGGCCATAGGGCCACTAAGGAGACAGTAAAAATTAGTAGGCGAGTTTTTAAAAATAAAATTACAAAAAGACGAGTTATGGGTAGGGATGAGAACGGGTCGGATATCTCCCGTCCGATTCGGAACCGGATCCGGTCGGGATCGGATTTGGGACCGGATTTTATTATCTGGTCGGATCCGGGACCGGATCCGGATAGGGGATCGGATCCGGAGCATCCAATATCCGGTAAATACAGGACGAGATTCGGATATTCGGATTTTTCCTATTCGGATATCCGGATTTTTCTTATTCGGATATCGGATCGGATATTCGAATTTTTACTATTCGGATATCAGCAAGGCCCAGCCCATTTTCATCATATTTTTTCTATATCAGTCCATTTATTTTAACAATTAGTTGGTTTATTGATCCTCAAGTAGCATATTCTTTCTACAACGTCTATTGAGTTTGATTGATATATAACTTGTTATTATAGTCATGTACTCGTATGGTTTTAATTCAATATATGTTACTCCATATATACGTGTATTATCTGTATATCTTTATCCGTTTCTGACCCGAATCCGTCACATATCTGTCCCGTATCCGTATTCCGAATAACTCGAATCCGTATCCAGCTAGCCCGTATCCGATTCCGAATCCGGGAAAAAAATATAGGTTATGATACGAGAATAACAATATCTATCCGTATTCAACCCGTTTTCACCCCTAGTTAGGAGCAAAAGAGGATGAGCCCGAAATAGATAGTCAATCCTTCTTTTTCCTATATGCCGCTCCGCAAGCAAGGAGTGTTATTAGGCATGAGTGGAGCGAAAACTAAGCAAAGGGAAATTCCGTCGTTCCATAGAAAGTATGCAAAATCCTTTGATTGTTTATAAAATCAAAATCACTATATGGTCTTTCTTGTTCCACTTGCAAGGCAACGAAGATAAAATGTCAGTTTCGTTATCAAACATTATTATTTTTTATATTAAAGATAAAAAGTTACGCGCAAATTCTCATCGATCTCTGCTGTTCTTAACAGTGATGGCTATTCAAGTCTTGGGTAGCACCATCACATCTTCAACAAGGTGGAAATTCTCGTTCTTCCTATGTACATGTTCCAATGGCTCGGATGAGTATAGTTATTTATATCGTGTGACAGATATAAACATTTCCTTGTTCCCATTAACAAAATATCCCCTTTTTCTTTGCTCTTCCGGAATAGGTACAGAAATAGGTGATTTTCTACTTTGTTTAACTGAAAATGGACCCGACCATATGCCAGATTATCTTTTCGTGCATCATTATGCTCGCTAGAAAGGTTGCTGCAGATCTGTCTTCTTTTCCAATCATTGTCACACATATTCATATGTACCGTATGCTCGCGCATCGAATGCGCCTGCACCAAAACCGGATAACGGGAGGGCAGATCGATTCAGAGCTTGCTGTCAACAGGAGCAGAGGATGAGCTGAAAATAAGAGCAGAATAGTTTTTTTTTTCTCAGGAGAAAAAAATGAGAGGAAATGCAGTGGTGATATGGATGAGACTTTGTGTGTTTAGGTCCTACCTGTGGGCAGCGGGCCATCTGGTGTGAGTGAAGGCAGAGGATTGATTCCTGCAAACAAAACGGCTCCAAGAAATAGCAGCCAAAGAACTCAAAGTAAACAAATGGAGCAATGCCTGCGTTAGATTAGCTGGCAATCGTCTCTTTTGGGGTAAGTCTAAAGCTAAAAAACACATCCATGTTATAATGAAGATAAGATTTTAGACATCGGATTGGTCCATCTCTCAGACCCTGCTCCCTGTGTAGACTGTCCTGCTTCACAAGTTCACAGCGAATTTTCTTTTCTTCACTTCAATATAATTGCATATCTGTCCTTTAAAACCTGGATATAATCAGAAGAGCATATGGCAAATAATTTAAGGTTTTGGTTCAGAAGAAAAAAAATGATTTAAGATCCAGAACAGAATAGAAATTGTTTTGGTCTGAACATGCTAAGCTTCCTCAGTGAAAGAACGATCAGACCAAATCCACCATGCCTATCATAATTTGTACTACATGCTAAAAAAGTTTTTGCAAACAGTTATTACAAAGATGTATCGAGAAGCAAAGAACACAAAAGCAGTCTTAATGGTATCATTACCAAGAAAGAATGATTACAGTTGAACATGGATGATTCGATTACAGTACAAGTTGGCACATAGTATCTCCGCATTGTGAGTACACCTGTGTGTTAATTCAGCATTTGGTTCCCATGTGCTAGGGTACAGGATCTCTAACTGTCCTTGCACCTTTCTGTAAACAATAAACAAAGCACAGTCCGTGGCAAAGCCAGCTGCACACGAGATGCAAGTGAGTATATTTTTGGTAAAGGTCTATGGTAGGTGAAACCTTGCGGGCTATGATCATCCAAACCAAGCATCAGAAATTAAAGATTATTATAAACCCTAATTATGCATTATGCCGTACGCTAATGGTCTTATTATACTGCTAGAGCAGTGATTAGAGTTGTAAACTAAGTCTTAGGCTGCAAAATACATATCTGGGGAACACTAAAGAACTTCGCCCAAGAGGGAAAATAAACTAATAGAGCTTATTTTGTCAAGGCCAACCTGTTAATGATTGCAATGAAGCTAGGGCATTTATACTATATATCACATAACATTTTGTGCGTGTGCATATGCGTATGCGTGCGTGTGTAGCCTTGTGTGTGAAGGAAAAAAAAACCAATTTATAGTCATAATGTACCAGATTTGATCACTTACTAGTGCCGCCTCTGCATTTCTGGCGCGGCCTAATTCAATGTATCAAACAACTAGATGTAAACCACCCAATTGAAAGAGTGCAGCTGTCACATAGAACTACACAGTTTTGTTTCCTCTTCTCCAAAAAAGTTAAGAAAGGCTCTCACTAATAACACTCTGTTTTACATGGGACAGGGTCGATTATATTTAAATTTTGTTGGTCTCTTGTAGTCCGGTCTATCTCTAAAGTAATACTCCCTTCAGTCACAAATAAAATAATTGTCGTTTTGGACATAGGTGTAGTCAAATTTTCGAAACTTTGACTGTCAATATCTTTTTAAATATTTAAATTGGATAAATGAAAATGATATGGGTAGATCTACCTCAAAAATTACTTTCTTAATATTATAATTTTATTGGGTTTTATAAATATATTATAATAGAATTTAGTGGTCAAAACTATGTTTTAGATACCGTGTCGATGTCCAAAACGATAATTATTTATGACCGGAGGGAGTAGCAAACATCGCATTATGTCGAGATTGTGCATGATGCTTTACATCCTTCCTCTTTACCATGATGATGTCCTTACCATATGGCATATAGAGATGCAAATAGTCATTTTTTTAAAGAGCACAAACATTCAAATTTGACTTCTCTAAGTTTTAAGCTTTTCCATTTACTGGGTTTGATGCAACTGTTTCACTAGAATTTACAACTCGTCTTCAAGAATTTGACATTGGAAAACACCCATGCGCTTGCAAATGCCCAATAAGGGTGCATTTGCATCAAAGGTGTCACTTGTCTTTACGTTCAAAGGCCCCTACATCCACCAGACCACCAGGCAGTAATAACAACAGCACCGTGGAAGTGATTACTTCTCCCCAACGGTGTTGATCTTTGTCCAATTTATCACCAATCTCACTCATTACTTTGTTCATGAATTTAATAATTACTACCATTTCTTGTGCTGAACGCTTCATGTCTCTCTCGAAATCAACAACAGACAGCAAGGGAAACAGCAATACTAGCAGTACTAGTGGGTAATTGCTCTCCCAGGAGTATAACATTTCTAGTACATGGATTTCTGAGGCCCTAATGCACAGTTAAGGAAGAAAACAACAGCAGGTCAAATTTATCAATTGGGCCTTTGCAAAAGAATGTGAAAGGTATAGCCCATGGCCATGGGACAGCTAATCCCACTTTGTTAATTGCTGCTGTGCTTTACAGTGTTCCATCACTCAATGTCTTTCAAGTACAGTGTTGTAGCTTGCAAGACCTTTTTGTGATACCATTAACCTGTTATATAATTCAAACCTTAATAACAAGTTCAGGTAGATGAATCTAAGAGTAACATGTGCAGAAAATAAATAACATAAAGGCTAATGGATTGTGTGAAAATATAGATGTACAAACAAGGTCTCCATTGACAGGTGGAAACTAAAATGAACCTTACTTCACAAGGAAAGCAGAAGCCCTAGTTTGCCCTATCACCTATGCTTTTTCTCTTTCAAATGTAAGTTCATGTGAAGCTGTCATCCTCAACTGTATGATGGCAGTAAGGACACTAGGAGAAAACAACATTAAGTATGCATCAGGTTATTGAAGATTCCAAGTCCCTACCATATGAAAGGAGATAAATTTATCTGAATTTAATGGCACTTTTGCGTAGGACATACATCTCAGATTCATCTTCAGTTTTGAATCATGGAGGCTCAAAAGGACAATAATTAGGTTTCAAGTAGCTGGGACACAAGAGGGTGGTAATCATGCTGTTGGTTTAAGGGTACCTTAGCATTTAATAGACACGAAACAAAGTCATGAGCCTCATGGCATATTAAGAACTCCTCAAATGGGCAATTATAACCATTGCCAAAACTTTTTTAACATGCTATACATTTTTTGTGTAACAAGTAAAAAGAAAAGGAACAGAATAGCAGATCAACTGAAAAGTTACCAGTAATCTTCGGAAGAACAAGACCGATTTGCATCCTGAACAATTATGCACCTCCCATAAATCTTGCTTAGAAGCTCTATTTCATTATGACAATCTCTGCAAATCCAGAGGTTATTTACTACCCTAATAGGTGTGTCAGGCGCAGTGCTAAGCAGCCAAAAGGCAATTGCAAGCTTCTCACTGTGAAGAGCAAGTGAGTTCTCTTTCACATCCTCATCATCAAAAATATCTAGCAGCAATTGTGAAGTGTCTGCAGTAAATCCCACAATTTTCAACTGCTGACACATCTTACTTAGCATATCATATACATTCTTCTTCCTTGAGTGACTTTTATCTCCAGATATGAACTCATGAATAACATCATCAAGTTCTATTGAGCTGCTCCCAGGTATCTTCTGCACTCCACGATCCAACATCAGCTTCCTTACCTTATGCACTCCTTTCCATTTGCCAACTAGCGTATATATGTGGGATAGCAACACATACCCTGCGTGATCATTTGGTGCAGCCTCAATAAGTCTATGGCCTGCCTTCTTTCCCAACTCGAAGTTCTTATGAGTTCTACAAGCACCCAATAGGGCCTTCCACATGGCAGCATCTGGCTCCATTGGCACCATCTGAATCATCTTCTCAGCCTTCTCAAACAGCCCTGCGCGGCAGAGCAGATCCACCATGCAACCATAGTGAGCAATCAGGCTCAATACCAAAACTTTGGTCATTCTCCCGAAACACCTTACACCTTCCTTGACAAACTCCCCGTGGCTACAGGCATTCAGCACAATGTTAAATCTAACCTTGTTAGGAGGCACTAACCCTGTTGACTCTATTCTAGTAAAAATCTCCAGAGCTCTCTCTCACTGCAGCCATTTGCCGTTAAACCAGCTAACATCGCATTCCAAGTATCCACGCTCCTCGTTGCACACGAATTCTCAAACACATAAACTGCACCCTCAACGAAACCACACTCTGAGTACATGTTTATGAGAGCTGAGCTCAACTTCCGGTCGACCTCAATCCCTTTCCTGCAAACATATACATGTTCCCAGAGCCCCTGCGAAAGCTCTCCCAAGTACGCAATTGCCGAGATGGCGCTCACCAATGTCCCCCTATCAGGCTGACACTCTCGGCTTGCCCACATCTCCCGGAACACCGCAATTCCTTCCTCATACTCCCCGTTCACAACGCACCACGCAATGATAGTGTGTTTCAAGAGACCAAGTCCCGGGCTGGCATCCGCATGAAGAACTCCCGGAGCGCGTCCGCGTACCCGCGAAGCAGGAAGTTCCACGCGACCATGTGGCCCTCGGGCCAAGGTTTAAAATTTCGGTTTCGGAATAAATTTCGCCCAGACCGGACGGCGAAATTTCGGCGAAATTTTTAGATTTCGGAAATATTTCGGACAAAATTTGAATTTAAAAATTCAAATCCGGTCCAATCCGGAAATTAAAATCCGAAATTCGGGCGAAAAACCCGAAATTTCGGGCGAAATTACCGAAATTTCGGGTTTTTTGCACCGGCTGAAAAGAGGTCGAAACGTTAACGAAAAATTTTGAAAATTTTTTTGTAGGTTCCTGACACATTGATGATGTTCTCATAAAAATTTCAGCTGATTATCACATCTGAGGAATTTTTAAAAATTCGGAGAGTGGTACTGTCCTGATAAAACACTGATCGACAAGTTTGATCCGAATGAAAAATGGTACAAATGAAGTTATAAACTATTGAAATTTTTGTGCGTGGTTATAATCCATAACTAGTGTTCTCATAAAAATTTCAGCTGATTATCACATGTGAGGAATTTTCAAAAATCGGAGAGTGATGCTGTCCGATAGAACACCGACCGACAAGTTTGATCCGAATGGAAAATGGTACAAATGAAGTTAGAAACTATTGAATTTTTTGTGCATGGTTATGATCCATAATTAATGTTCTCACAAAAATTTCAGATGATTATCAAGCTTGATGATTTTTTAAAATTCGAACAGTGGTACTATCCTATTAAAAGGCTTACCGACACATTGGAAAAAATGAAAACTTGTTGTAACGATGTTAGAATTTTTGAAAATTTTGGTAGATGGTCTTGATGTAATATTAATGTTTGTATAAAATTTTGAGGTGTTGATCAAACTTAAAGAATTTTAAAAATCCTGTGAAGTTAGAAATTTTTGACATGTTGGTGAAATTCGAGTTTGAGAGTCACAATTCAACACAATCAATATATATTTGCATGAAAATTAATAGACACGAAATAAAATGGATACATATGAGAATTTATTGCATGCTTGCATCACAATGCGTACGACTACCATGGGCCATGCGAGGCAAGTGCTTGTTGTAATGCTTCTGGGTAAGAGTGCTATATGACCACCATATGCATGCCAAGTCCAGCCAACATGATCAAGTTGGCCCATCAAGTTGTGCCGCCCCTAGTGACGCCGGGGAGAAGTCTGGGGCGAAGCCCTCCCGCGGTATGGAACGTTATTTACCTAGGCATTGTACTGGATTCTATTTGGTTAAGCACTTATGTTTTTCTACTGGATCATCTTCAAATTTCTGTTGGTTAATCTTTTACATTTTTCTCTTGGATCATCTTCATATTTCATTGGTTAATCTCTTGCTTTTCTCTTGGATCATCTCCATGTTTTCGTTGGTTAATCTCTTCGCTTTTCTCTTTGGATCATCTCCATGTTTTTGTTGGTTAATCTCTTCTATTTTCTACTAGATCATCTTCATTCTACAGTCTGAGACTAGAATACATGAATTAAACCGAAAATTAAACAAGTTTGCTCGGAAAAACTGACTCTTGGCGATTTGATGATTCGACCGAATTTCGTAAACCAACCCGAAATTTCGCTTCAGAGGCCGAAATTTGCTACTTATGCCCGAAATCTTCTGCAGACGTACGGAAATGCCCGATTTGGTTGGATTTTGGGCGGATCGAGGAGAGGAAGGTCGCCGGCTTGGAGAGCGGGAAGTAGAGGAAAGTGAAAATGAGTGTACAGTGCATGCATGTGAAACGAGTGTCATCTTCTATAAAGCAAGGGACAATTATTGAGGTGCATGCATCTTCGTGAAGCCAAAAACATCTTTGTAAAGCAAAGATCAATTATCCTTGCTATTAAGTTTTCTTTGAAATTTTGTTTCTCATAGTTATAAGTACGAAAAAATTATGTAAAATTTTTGGATGTTCTTAGAGCATTGATCATATTCTCATAAAATTTTGACATCATGATTAACCATAAAAATCTCAAAATATATGGAAATGCTACTTGACATTACATTTTTTGGAATAGTTTCGAGCATGCAAAATTATAAAAAAATTGTACATAGTTGGAACGCATCGACGATATTCTCATAAAATTTTGAGATCATGATCAAAAAGAAAAAATTCCCAACAAATGTGAATATGTTACTTCCAGCTTTTGGACTTGAGAGCGTGTTCATACCGTTTATACATTTTAATTGAGTAGCCAAAACAGGTTCAAATTTTCTAAAACTTTTACAGAAGGGTTATCACATAATTAATAACTTCTCATAAAAATTTCAGGTGATGATCAGACATTAATAAATTTATAAAATTCTAACACTCTTACTACCTTGTTAATGCTAATTCTGTTTTTTATTTTTAAAATATAACAAACGAAGTTAAAATATTTTCAAAATTTTTCTGTATGATCTTAGTTGTCTTATTATGGTACCATAAATTTTTCATGTCATGAAAAGACTTCCTCAATTTTATAAAATTCCGACAGTGTTTCTGTTCAAACTTTAAAATGTCTAAAAAATTAACTTTTTGGACAAATTATCATTGAAGATCACTTTCTTATAGGTTATTGATGCCATTCCGGTCAAATCCGGCCACAAAACCTGCAAAACCGGTTCAAAATCCCGAAATTTCGCCGGTTTTTCCCGAAATTCCTGAAATTACTGTAGCGTTTTCAAATTTTTCGAAAAATTTTAAATTCATCCGGTATTTCCAAACTCGGGGGGTCCGAAATCCGAAATTTCGGCGAAATTTCGCCGAATTTTTTAACCTTGCCTCGGGCCCGCCGTCGAACACCTTGCGCGCGTCGAAGAGCATCCCGCAGACGGTGTAGGCGTGGATGAGCCCGTTGCGCACGCGGCGGTGGGACGCGATCCCGTGCTTGGTGGCGGAGTGGTCCAGCTCCGCGGGGTCGGGGGTCAGCGCCGGAGCGGGGCAGGTGGTCGAACAGGCGGAGCGCGAGGTGGGGGGTTGAGCTGCATGCGCGCGGTGTACGACGCGGCAAGGGAAGTCGTTTGGGCACACTGCCATACAGTAGCTTGAGTTCATCCATGCTGGGCTTAGCATGCAGCGGACAGGCCCAATGACAAATGCAGCGGGTAGGCCAAGATAGAAGATGTAGTAGTCCCCAACTGGGCCTTAATGGTAGGGTCATTTTTTTACGGTTTTGCTTTAAGGGTGGTCTCACTGATTCTTCGGTGAGGACACCTATCCGTTGTAATATGTGGTGGTATCTTTTATTTTTTTCTTCATTTCTTTTTCCTCTCAAATGCTTCCTTATCGTGTGACAGTTGGGGGCATTCCCTTTATTCTCCTTTTTTTTAACCATTTTGAAAGTTTCTTTAACTAAATTTTTTAAAATGAAAGTTTTCGAGACGGACGTATTTGAATCGAAAGAGTGTGAAATTTCTCCACTTGAAATTTTTCGATTTGAAATGTCCCAAGCTCCCTAGTTGAAAGTTCTTGATTTAAATTTTCCAACTTGAAATTTTCTCCGGATGAAAGTTCTTGATTTTAATTTTTTTGAGTTGAAAGTTCCTAAATTGAAAATTCCTAGGTTGAAATTTTCTGTGTTGGAATTTCCTAATTTTGAATTTTTCGAGTTGAAACTTCATATTTAAAATTTTCAAAATTAAATTTTCTGATTTGAAATTTTTGCGTTGGAGAGGAAACAAGGAGGGTGGAGGAAGTCAGTAGTGAAGAGGAAAGGAGAAAGGGTGGAGGTGGATGGGAAAATGGCTCGTAGCATAATAAGATAATGTTCTTAAATTTTTTTAATTTGAGGATAAATCTTAAACTAGTCCTCCTTTTTTTATATATACCAGTACCAAAACTCCTCAGGACAAAAGACTCACCACGGTGTTGGCAGGAAGCTAGGAAGAGCTATGGACATTTCAATATTTTGCCTGCGCTAATGACGAAGCTTAAGCCATCAACTTTTAAGTTGGACCACTATGTGCTTTTTCTCGTCGAGTTTCTCTGGCACTTTACACATTCGGTGCGCCTTTGTTTGCTTTCTTGTCATTCCCTTGTGTTCCGCCAGTATTCTTTAATACAATCTAGAGAGTTTGGCTCCGAAGACACAAAAAGATTTATATATATAGTTAGGCTCGCATAAACAACTCGATGTAGCCCACAAAGCACACCAGATCGATCAAACCAAACTCCTCACGCATAAGATAACGAAATGTTATAGGCCGAAGCAATGCGAAAAGGCAACGAAGAGGCGTCTCGGACTCGAGACTCGTTGCGCGACACCTGAAAGCACCGTGCGTGATCGTCAGCAAAATGCAAGGCTACCTCGACGACTCGACAGCGAGAGGGCAGCATCCCTGTACCACTCTCGCGGCTATATACAGTCGTTCGTGTCACCCACGTATAGGCAGTGACACTATTTCTTCGTGATCCTTTTGACATTATTTAACATGTACCAGAACGAGTGAAGGGTTTGATGATGGAGCAGGGATTAATATAATCGACGAGAGTGCAACATACACGCTGGGTTCTTGCCCCTTGATTAGTATAAGGCCCCCCATTACCCTAATGGCCTTCATTATCCACATCATATATCCACATTGCTGCTAGTGCGTGACGACCATAGTTTAATTAGTGTAGTACTTAATTAAAAGTAGGTACGTAAGCATACTTTAACATGCGTGCCAAAGTTTGTTTGCATCACCTTGGGGCTTGGGTGACCAACTAGCATGCCATTGTTTTTAATTAATCTTAACCATCAAGGTTTGGGTAAGGCTTTTGTTGTCACCTATGAGTGCTCCTATAATTGTGTAACTATTTGATTTTTTGTTGTTGTAACTACGTAGTTGTAATACTTATTTATATGGTAGCAATATAGCATTACAGTACTATACATCAGAAATTTTATATTTTCTCATTTTCTGCTTAAAGTTTAATTTGGGGCAATCTGCAAGTACATCAAACTTAATTGTTAGATTTAATCGAACACTTTCAAAGATTTGCAAGGAGATTGTAATGCACTACCAATCTTTGTGTTGCTTAATTAATTAGGTATTGCTAATAGAGATGCGTATACGAGCGAGAGATTAGGGCTTATCCACATCAGGCCAATGAAAAGATAGTTTTTTGGAGGTAAATATGCAAGCCAATCAGACGCATCTAAACTGGCAATAATTTAAGAAGATGTGAAGAGTATGCTTTATGCCAAGAAAGAGATCTTTGTGCGCACCTGCGAAAAGAAGGCTAGTGACCACAGCTTGCACGAGTATGCATGCACAGGGTGAAACGTATCTAGAAAAGCAACCCGGTTCGATTGGACAATGAGTTTGAGCTTGCTCGTTAATTGATCTTCAGCTTTTTCGGGTTACAGAAGCTGAAGCCGGCTGGTTAAGGTCCTATTTAGGCTCTATTTGTTTCGGTTTTTTCACTGGTTTAAAAGTAGAAAAGTTAAAGCCGAAACAAATGACTGACTTTTAAGCTGGGCTTAAAAAAAGCTAAAAACCTCTATATAACTATAAGACAAAAGCTAGGTGAGAGATGTTTTTTTGGGTTTTTTTTGGATGAAATAACTCTTTGCCACTGAAAGTCTCCAAAATTACCCACTAAATGCCATCATATATAAACTCAAGAATCCTTCTCCCATCTCCTCATTTCTCCTCATCTTCTCTCGCTCCCCTGTGCGACATGCCTTTTCCCTCCGCCGCTCCAGTCTCTTCCGTCCCCGACCTCCTCCCTCCCCGGCCTCCTTCCTCCTCCACCGACCCGGATCCGACGCGGCGTGGTTGAGGCGGCCGAACCCGACCTTGGAGCAGTGGGAGGCTACAGGGTCCGGACGTGACGCAGGTGGAGCTGAACTGATCCGGCCGTAGCACGGCGGGAGACGGTCGGATCCAGTGTGGCGTGGGTGGAGTGGGGCGCACCCGAGGGTGGAATGGCGGGAGGTGGGTGGAGGCGGCCGGATCTGGCACGGCAAGAGGCGACCGGATCCGCCTCATCGAGCCCCTTCAGTATATGTTTTTATTTAGTTTGACGAGAGTTCAGAATTGTTATGCTATTTTCAGTCCGAGAAGAGTTCAAAATTGACATGTAGAAGAGTTTCAAGTTGATAAATAATTATGCTCAGAATGAAGTTTGATCTCAAGATTAATCTATGTTTTTCAATACGATATTCGGTGAAAAAAGTAAGAAATATTTGTATTAGATAAATCAGTACATAAGAAAAGTCCTTACAACCTTAAAGGGTATTTCAAACTTTCTAGCAATAAGCTACACCATCCAACCCATCAAAAAGCCATGATACCAAACAACATGTCTTGACTTAAAAGCATATGGGTTAAAAGCTCGTTAAGCCAAAAAAACTAGCTTTAAGCTAAAAGACAAAAAGCCTAAGCCGAAACAAATATGGCCTTAAGGGAGTTAAAGTCACCTTTAGCTTTTGAAAAGACAGTAAGCCTGCCAACAGATAAGCTTTTAAGTGGGTTTTGGTGTTAGAAGTCATACGTAACTAGCAAAAGCCAAAAGACAAAAGCAGAGTAAGGTGTGCTTTTGCAGCTTATTATGGACGGGAATTAGCTATGTACCAAACGACCTCTCATAAAAAGCTACAGCTATTTTTCAGCCAAAAAAAAAATCAAAAGGCAGCTTTTTAGAAAAACTACGGCTCCCTAAACAAGCTCTTAAATTAGCTACAGCTTGGCTGCCTGACGTGTCACTGTACTAAAATATATGTAACTAGCAGGGTGGCCTATGCATTTGCGCGGCTATATTTCTTTTAAAATTTATAGTAAAAAATGATATAACTTATATGCTTGAGAATATATTAACGTATTTTGTAGGCTATGTAGATTTTTAAGACATCATAAACATTAGAAATAATAATAGAAGCTTAAGGAAAATTCAATGTAAGGAACGTAATTAAAGTATAAGCTTTGATGGAAGAAAATCATCGAGAATAATAAGTTACCGGGTACTTAGAAACGTAGCAACTCTTCATCTTGCATAGATCATGTAGCTATATACATCTATTCTTTCTCCATTAGTAACCCTTTCTTTAAAATATATGCAGCACATATCCTCTATTTAATATCAAGTAATACACTGATTATTTTATATAGTATTAGAGTATATTGCTCACATATACACCGATGCATTATGAGCGACTTACTTTGGACTTATTTTCCTTACACGCTGGCTACCCTACCGAACCGTGTGTGTTTTTATCTCTTATTAATTGCCCTACAACTTTTCTTTTTCAACCTCCAATAGCAAGCCCAATTCTTGGTCGATCCTTCTGATCAGCTGCTACTATTTTTAATGCAATACTTTATTGTATAGCCATATTCTATTTCTCTCCAATTATTACTTAATGCTAAACATTGCGACATCAACACGCGTAGATGTACAACTGTTGCTTATTCCTATTAGGACACCCGTCACACTCTCGCTAGCGGTCCTAATCCTATTCCATATAGTAACTCCATCTCTACTCCTGGCTTTTTGCTCCTTGTTTTGATTCATATGAATTCATGCATGTACATACACATGCATAATGTTATACACACTTTCTTCTCGTAGTCGACGTTGGCCAACTCAACGATGTTGCTTCCTTACTAACTGCAACAACTTCCCGTCTTATCTGATGCTAGCATGTTTGCTTTAGTTATTGTATAACGATATGGGGAATCTTCCAGCCATCGCGTGTGACGTCGTGACCCTTAGTAGTGATGGCACGTTTCTAGCTACCCAATGAATATATATCTTTTGTAGCTCGTCTTCCATGAAAAGCTTCATCTCCTCTCTACTAGGGTCTCTCCATCACCAAGCTTATTGTGTCACTGACTTCTTCAACAACGTAGAAGCTCACCACTCGTTGTCACAGCTTTTGCCTCCTTTGGCTTTAGCCTTTCTCTTCAATGACTCCGGTGAGCAGTGTGACATTGTTCTCATCTCTGACGTAACGCATCCGACTATTACTTCCCCGTGAGGCAATATGTTGGAACCTAAATATACAAATCCGAACACTCTATGTATATCGCACTAGTCCAGAACCACGCTAGTGCACATAGGCTCAACATAGATAAATATCACAATCATACACAGCGAAAACATAATAAAAGACTTCATATATTAATTATTAACCTGTTGACTGACCTTATGATTAACCTTACATGACTCTGCTACATGGGCTAAACTATGAATAACAAATTAAACTACAACGTAATGAGAACATAGATAAATCCCTTAGTGCACCATAGGCAACTGACAAAGCTTGCACCCTAAACATCCGTCTCCTCTTGATATTTCTCCTTTAAAACTGGTGTAGTCTCTTCTTCAACTGGTGATTTGTTGTTGGCAAGGGTGAGTACTCAAAGCACTCAATAAGTTATGCACAGAATGCAAGTCTAACCTAACTATATGCGAGGCTTATTTCAAAAGAATGGCTAGCTTTGCAGAAAAGTAGCATTTACGAAATAAGACAATAATAGATTGAAATGAGTGTAAAACAAATAACAAATAAATAGTAACTTTCAACATTTTTCAAGTAAACATGGCACTCAGCCCTAACATATTCCAACTTGCACCAGCACCCAGTTTTCCTTCCAAGTTTTTCATTTTATAAATTCTATTCCTTGACTGTAATTCCCGAGCATTGCTTAGTACCGCGAGCATGGCTATCCGAATAGATTATACACTCTGCAGAGGTTATGCTCTTTACCCACAAGATATAATCATCCCACCACACAGGAGAGTGATCATAACAAAGCCTTTACAATGTTCTGTCTTAACCCAGTACTACCCGCTAAGGTTTCAACACTGAAGAGACTGTTTACCACAATTAGGCCCCCCTCTTGCGTCCCCTCTTGCGTCATGTGAGTTTCACCGTTCAGTCAGACCTCACACCACCACTGGTAGTACCAAAGCTAAGACATTGCAAATTAATCAGCTAGGTCTGTTCCATTCCATACATGTGGTTGTATGTTTGAGTCAGGTCAAATGCTTGCAAGGAAAAGTCCTTAGGTTGATCGAGGCAAGACTTCCACAACCCATTCCACCACATAGGTCCACCTTGGGTTACTACCCCTTGCCACTTGCCCTAATTTAAATCATTACCACCCCGGTTAATTACCATGCAACACATGCTATTAACAATTTCAACTTCGTTGCAGAACAACACATGTTACCACAACTCAACATCATCTTATGACAACACATGACACATCAATTCCATAAACATGTTCCATATTTCATTACTCAAGATTATCTTTGATATTTCAAAAGGCATGTGACATACGTGGCATGGCTAAGCATTCTATACACGGTCTAACCAATCTATGTTGGCATCTATTACCAACCAACTAATAATGAACCATTCTAGGGTGATAATAATCATGACATACAAATGACAATGGAGGGTATAATTCAATTGTGATGAATAACTAGATCCCAAACTAAATTTGGAAACAAAGGTTTGTGTTAAATAACATGTATAATTTAAAACAACATAGCAATTTTTTAAAACTGGGTTCAACATGATCAAAGTACAACTTACCTTGGAAAAATTCTTGTTCTTACTGTGGACCTTTCTCTTAGTTCAACGATTCCTCCTCGGACGCTCTAAGCACTTCAACGTCTACGTGTATCGAGAGAAAATACCAAATAAATACCAAAATAGAGAGTAAACAAACTCTAAAAATCAAATAAAATTTACAATTAAATAGATCTCAATTTTACAAATTTTTAGAAATTTGAATCGCCTCAATCGGAGCTCATATGAGTGAGAACGGGCTCTCGAAAGATTTGATAAATAAGAAAATCATAAAATATTAAATATATAATTTCCCGAATTAAATCTATACTAAAAAATCAAATTATGATGTCATCACCCGAACGGACCAATGACAAGCCGACATGTGTCACCGGCGCATGGACCCGGTCCATAGATCGCCCCGAGTCTACAGTGGACCAGGTCTATCGCAACAACACCGACTGACGCGCGAGACCCGACAAGTGCTGATGCAAGCGGACGACACAAGGTGAGACACGAAGCATGACACGCGGCACACATCCGATGGACCTCGTCGAATCCGATAGTCGAGAGCATGACGATGAAGGCGACGACGCAACTCACCGGACTTGGGAACGAAGACCGCCAACACGGCGTAACGGCGTCGAATCCGACTTGTTCTCGCATAGATCTAGAAGAGCACTCTTGGCGAACTCGGTCAAGCACTAGACGATGGTAGAGACCCAACGACAGTGACGAAAACCACCAAAAATCACGACGACGCGCACGAACAACTCCGACAAGCTTGGGTGATGGCTTGTGGGCATCTTGGGCAATGTTTTCTCAGGCAAAAGACGCGGTGTGAACTGACGATCCTCGGGAGAGGTCACAGGCGGCTTTTAAAGCCCTCGGCGTCCGTGTATAACACAGGGAGAGGAACCGACACAGTGGAGGAATCCAAGCTCGTGATGGCGGCGGTCACGTGGAGACGAAGACTCCCAGCCGTACATGCGTTAGAGAGTCAACGAAGGATGCAGCACGGTTACACGGCTCCACTCCAAGCCACACACATGTCGTGATAAATGTCCTGGATCACTTGGACATGAATCAATCCGTTCACACACGGAATTGACGGTCGAGATCATTTAGGGTTTATATACCCCACGATCCATCACAACCGTTCGTTCAATCCGACAGTCCACCTTCACTAGGGTTCCATGAAAAAACATCCACCGTCAGATCTTAAATTCAACGGTGGAGACCAAAGGTCACCCGGTTTGACTCCCGTGGTGGAGCAGGCTGGCTTGAAGATAGGGTTGGGCCCATTACTGTTTAAACAGGTTTCCTCGGATTTTTCAATTAAAATAATTCTCAAAAATAGTTTAAACCAAAATAAGTAGTAAAAATATCATAAAATTTTTAAAAGAAATTCTAGAAAATATTTTGAGACATTTATAACTCAAATAAAATATTTTTGATAAAAGATTATTTAAACTTTCGCATTATTTAAATAATTTCCATAATAAGCCATATTCAACAATAATAAATAAATCCAAATAAATTCCAGAAAAAACTCGAAAAATCAAAAAATCCATAAAAACCATATTATATCCAAATGAGCCAAAAATTGGGATGTTACACAATATCTTCTTGAATGATAGACCGACGCCATTGCACTCATGTGTTGTCTCCTCCAACAACACTCGTAATATTCACATTATAACTTTTAATTGTATTCAGAATTTTAGTTTTTTATATTTAATACAAAAAATTAAATTGATAATTTTATTTAATTTATTTTGGATTTTAGTTATTTAAGGATTTTACTTTGGAATTCGTATAGAAATCAAATTGCAAACTTTCTTTTATTTTTATTCCTAATTTTCAATTATTTTTTAGAATTTTATACAGATCAAGTTGATGATTTTTATTTTATTTTTTTCTAAATTATTTTTTTAGGGATTTTACTTTAGAATTCATATAGAAATCAAATTTCTAGTTTTATTCTATTTTTACTCTAGATTTATTTTATTGTTTTGTTGGAAATCATATAGAAGTCAAATTGCTAATTTTTATGATGGATTATATATATTTAGGGATAAATCAGATTGTTGAATTTTATTTTACTTTCTATCCTGAATGTACTTATCTTTAGTTGGAATTCTCATGGAAATGAAATTTAATTTTTTTATTTGTATTACAAATTATTTTTTTTAGAAATTTCACTTTGTAATTCATATAGAAAAATCCTAATTTAATTTTTATTTTTGATTTCAAATTTTGGTTATTTTTTGTTAAAAATATTTATAAAAATTCAGTTGCTATTTTTTGTTTAATTTTTACTATGAATTAAATATATTTTGGGAGTTTACACAGAGATTCATATGGAAATAAATTTTTTATTTTGTTTCATTTTTATTTGGAATTTCAATCATTTCCATATTGTACATAACACAGAGTCTTTTTCTTTTAATCTATACCGTTATAATTTGGACACACCATGATTAATAGTGTAGATCTTTCTTATTTTCCTCTGATTACTGCGGAGATTTCTAGCCTTAAGAGCAAATGTGGTAGCTTCTTTTAACTTTGCTTTTTTTGTTCATATATAAATCATGATGTTATTTTTATTTAATTTATCTAAATTTTATTGATTTAGGTATTTTACTTTAGAATTCGTATGGAAATCACATTGCAAATTTTCTTCATTTTTCATTCCTAATTATGAATTTTTTTTGGAATTTTTACATAGATCCAATTTCTTATTTTTATTTAATTTTTACTCCGAATTGGTTATTTAGGGGTTTTACTTTACATTTCATATCGATATCAAATTTCCAATTTCATTCTTTATTCCAAATTTCAGTTATTTTTTTTGGTGAATTCGTATAGAAATCCAATGGCTAATTTTCCTTAATTTTTGTGCCAAATTATATTTATTTGGAGATTTTATTTAGAAATTCATATGGAAATTAAATTGGTAATTTTATTATATTTTCTATTATATATTTAGTTATCTTCGGTTGGAATTCTTATCTAAAACAAATCGGCATTTTTTTATTTGTATTCCAAATTATAATTGCATGTTGTTGGATCATACATGACATACATTTTTTTATATTTTTGTAGGTTGGAATCGTAAACAAATCCAATTGGTATTGTTTTTATTTTATTTTTATTCCGAATTTAAGCTATTTAGGGATTTTATTTTGGAGTTCGTATGAAATCAAATTGCTAATTTTATTTTGTTTTTTATTCTAAATTTTTGTTTGAGGTTGGTATTTATATACAAATCTAATTACCAATTTTCAATTAAATTTTGATCTGAATTTCATTTTTATTTTGATGTTTGTATGGAAATCATATTGCTAATTTTATTTTTGTTTTACTGTGAATTTTAGTTTTTTATTGTACTTGACGTGGACTCTTTCTTTTAATCCTGTGGAAATCAAATACCTATTTTTTATTTTTTATTCTGAATTTCAGTTTTTTAGGTTAGAATTCGTATACAAATCCAACTACTAATTTTCATTTTGAATTTCTGCTTTATTTTGATGTTCGTATGGAAATAAAATTACTAATCATATTTTTTTGTATTCTGATTTTTTAAATTTGAATTTTATTTTTATTTTGATGTTCGTATGGAAATCAGATTACTAATTATCTTTTATTTTTTATTGTACTTTACATGGACACTTTCTATAATCGTATTGTAATCAAATTTCTATTTTATTTTTATTCTGAATTTTAGTTATTTATGTGTTGTACGTGACATAAACTCTTTCTTTTAATCTAGATCATTATAATATGGACCCACTACGATCAACGGGGTAGATCTTTTTTATTTTCCTCCAATTAATATGAGAAGTTTTTGTCTTAAAAACAAACGTGATGGCTTTTTTTGTCTCTACTTTAATATTATAATAGAAAGGATTCCATTTCACTACAAAGGATCTAAGCAAGTTTGTAGTGAAATTTTACTACAAAGGATTTCACTACAAAGGATTCCATTTCACTACAAAGGATCACCTAGAGTGTCACAACAGAAACATCCAAACAGGGGACAAACAAATCATAGCAACAAGAGCAACCGTAAAGAGACAAACAAATCGTTGACTTAATTATGGCCATATTACATCCGCAAAACCTTTCATTTTGTGTATCAGCCTAGCTAGCTACTACTCCATATGTATATATCAACCGTATACAAGTATGGGATACAGTACTAGTGTCTTGCTTGGGGCCGGCCGGTGTGAATGTGATACGCTGACATCAGGAATCTCAAAGTGGATTAATTAACCCTTGCACGCGTGTGATTAAAGAATAAAGAAAACCGCTGTTTACTACTCGAGTGATCCAGTTGGGTATTGCGGAAAGGCAGGAGAGCCAAGGAAGTGACCGGCCGCGTCGCCATTGGCCGGGTGGGTGCATGGGCGAGGCGCACGGCGCCGCGACGTTTCGCGCTGTGGTTGGCCGGCGCCGCGACGATCGGAGTGGTGTCCGCTGCTAGCTCCTCCGTGGCCGGCACGGCGTGTACGGGGCTCCGTCTCGCGAGCCCGACCTGCCGGCCGCGCCCGACCTGCAGGCGCGAGGTGCGGTGGACACTCAGGTCAGATCTCAGGCGCATCGCACTTGGAAGCGTAAGGAATCTAATCCATACGAACGACAGTTACAAAAATAAACCCTTTTTCAATCACAGAAGCCTAGCTTGGCAGCATTCTCCTGCTGCCCTCCCTACGTTGCTGCCCTGCCGAGCCGCTCTACTGCGGTAGGTGTAGGCCATGGTTCCATGCCACTGCCGTGGTGCGCTTCTGTGGTTAGAGGGAAGTCTATTTTTGCAATTGTGTTCACACGGAGACTAGATTTATAAAAAAAAAAGCTAGTGTGATGTGGCTAGAAAAACTAAGGTTTCTCGCACTTGCGAACAGATGTGTGCTTTCATCGATCCTACAGAGTTACGGGACAGATTGGATTGGACTTGTGAGCCATATATTGAATTATGGACAACCTTTGCTGAGGGGCGAGCGTAGCTTGCTTTATTTTTTGTCTGGACTGATGTTTCGGATAGAATTACATGTATACGTGGGTGTGCTCAGTGGTCAAAGTGCGCGCCCGTGCTCCATGAGGCTTAGGTCTCTATTCTAGATTAGACATATGCAGGAGACCCAAAGAAAATAAAATAAGCTGGAGAGTGGATTCCACACTTGTTCTCGCCGGTAAATGGGCCAATAACAGATATTAATTCTAAACATGAATTTTAGAATGGCCAAGGATAAAATATTGTTCAATAACGTGTGTACGTGGTTGTAGGTGTGAGTGTGTGCGCGTCTCAGTGAAAAGAATGGATAACCTTTGCTCGTTGTGCAGGTGTGTGTGCCCTGGTACAAACCAATAATTTGGATGGAGAATTGGTGTTTGAAAGCATTTTCTTGTAATTGTTAAGTCCATTCTGAAATATGGACTATCTAATAGTGTCCACTGAACATGATTAGAAATATTATTTATTATATAGACATTAATGCCAGTTTGTGGTTGTTTCGTTGCTAAGCAGAATCTAGTAGTGACATAAATATTTATCAGTTCTATTAAGATTTTGCTATTATAGCTCCAAAGAAATGTGTTTTTACATAGTTATTATTGTATTAAAAAATGAAAATGTTTTTGAAAAATCATTGCAATACCGAAAAGAACCTTAGGATCCTAACAATCCGTACTTTTAGTACCCATAAACCCGATAATCCGTATTGGCTTTTATTATTATCCAGAGTTGAGGGTATATAACGTTTTCTATCACGAGGAAGACGCTATCACACACCATCATACACGTACGTATATGCAAATGTGTCTCTCAGGTATACGTCTAGAAATACGGAGGCTAAAGATAAATCTACGACCTCACTTAGAAAAAGCAAAGAAAATAAAAAAAAAAGCTGGAGAGTGGATTCCACGCTTGTTCTCGCCGGTAATTGGGTCAATAACAGATATTAATTCTAAACGTGAATTTTAGAATGGCCAAGGATAAAATATTGTTCGATATCTAAGATTAGAGACATAAGAACCCTGTTAGTATGAGAATCAAATTCGCCTAGAATGTACCATGGTACTAATAAGTGGTACAGATTTGGTGCGATCATCATTGGATTCTGTTGTTGCCCACTAAATATCTCTGAAACCCTTATTCAGCGAGAGAAGAATTTCTTGAAATCATAACACTACCACATATGAAAGCAACCGACGCTAGCAAGCGACTTGTTCGATCTTCGGATGAATTTTGTCTATCGTCTTGGAACTTCTTCGCCTGCCACTTTAGCTTGTTCCTGTGATTTGACTACCCGCACAATTCCTCCGCTTTCTCCTCTGTGTTGCACATTTTAGGTCACAGATCATGCATCTAGTTGCCTTTTCGATGGGATCCTGTGTCCAATCGTTTCCACTAATCCAGTCTATGAATCCTCTAAAAGTAATTCTTTTCTCCCTGATCATAAACAGTCCAGCCGCCGATGCCTTTAATGATCTACTGTTATTTGGTCTTGCATGCGTGCATGAGCCGTAAGTCTGTAGTTATCACTTATCAGTGCAATGCAGAGTTGCACATGTGGATTGAACATAAGATTTAGCAAATGGGAACTTGTGTTCATCCCTAATCCAAATCGAATTGAGAATAGTATTATACATTGTGGCACGAGTTGATTCTGGCCTTAGTGGATCGAAGGCAGCCGCCAGGGAACTATTTCATGTGGGCAGCCAAGAACAAGCATGTTGCATGTGCATCCAATATAATTCGGATCACTATGGAGTATGGAGAACACTGTTTAAGAGCAGACGAGAAATCATGGGATTAGCTTGCATCTTTTCCACTGGTGGGTTGAAAATTGCATCCACTCAAATCTCCTCCTATGCCATTCAATTGGAACCGAGTTATATTTTAAAGGAAAAAGTCCTATTTATCCTATCTGTTTTCATGCAAGTCTAAATTGAACCATCTGCTACAAAAACTAGTTATTTAACACCCCTCAACTTTGAAACCGGTACAAATTGCCCCTCGATAGTGGTATTCAAAGTGATTTAGCCTCTTTGGCTGCTTATGTGGCATCCGAATCAATGTTAAGACAATAAATTAAAGTGGAACTCACTAGAGTGAAGAGAAGAGAGATAAAGATCAGGGAGAGAGAAGAAAGGGAGGGAGAAAAAATATTTCTGTTGTTTATTTGTTAATCAACTTGGTGACTCACCATGTGAGGTGGCTTGCTGCAGCAAATGGAGCCCAATTGGATGTCACGTAAGGACAAACACAATGAGAGTGTCCCTCTATGCCGACGATGACCTTGTTTCTCAACCTAGAAAGGACATAACTAGAAGCAGTAGTTGCCATTTTGAAGAAATTAGGAAATGCCTCGAGTCTGCAAGTAAACTCGGACAAGAACTCGACTGCCACCATAAGATGCCAACATATTGACCTTCGAGCTGTCATGGAGCCGTTTACGGGAGCCCGGGTTAGCTTCCCGATCAAGTACCTTGGCTTATCGCTAACCTTGGAGAAATTGCACCGGAATGATCTATAGCCAATACATGATAAGGCAACAAGAAGATTAACGGGTTGGCAACTGCGACCTATTGCCAGGAGAGCGACTAGCACTCATAAAATCAATCCTTAGGTCACTACCAACATACTTACAGCATTGAGACCACAAAAAAAATCCCTAAAGGATTTCAATAAAGTTAGACAAAATTCCCTGTAGGCAGCAACCGGAGACACATAAGGAGGGAAACGCAAAGTCAATTGGAACAAAGTTTGTCACCCGATAGAGCTAGGGGGATTGAGATTCTTAGACCTAGATAAATTTGCAACAACACTAAAGACTTAGATGGCTTTGGTATGAATGGAAAACTCCCCAAAAGCCCTAGGTAGGATTACCAACGCCTTGTGACAATAGGGGCAAAACATTCTTTGCAGCGGCTACCAAGGTAACGATAGGAAATGGGCACAAAGCAAAGTTTTGAACCTCTCCTTGGATCAATGGTTTGGTACTATGCTCATTGGCCCCAATACTGTACGAACACTCAAAGAAGAAAGAACAGGACAGTCGTATATGCTATCCAAGACATGAACGGGATACGAGATATCCACCATTGTCTTACCTTTGATTTGTTAGTTGAATATATTGGTCTATAGGGCAAGGTGTGGAGGATTAAAATCAACCCGGACATTGAGGATGAGATTCAATGGAGGTTAGCAATAGATGGAGCATACTCAACGCCATCAACCTATTGAGCATAGTTCCTAGGACTAGTTCAAACCCCCTACCAAACTATCATTTGGAAAGTTTGGGCACCCTCACGCTGCAAGATTTTTGCTTGGTTGATGATACAAGATAGAATATGGACAACTCAGAGATTGCAGCTTCAAGGATGGCCAAACCAGTACTTTTACCGAATGTGCAATAGAAACCTTGAAATCATAACACACCTCTTCATCGACCGTCCAACAATCCAGCAAATGTGGACCAAAATAGCTCAATGGCTCCACCTACGGATGTTTGATACAACAAACTGGGAGCTGAGACAATGACAACTGAGGATTGGTGGCTCAAACGGATCCAATCCCTACCAAATTTCACAAAGGTCGCAAGCACGCTAACCATCCTTATTTTCTGGCAATGGTGGAAAGAGAGAAATAGACGTGTCTTCCAAAACAAAATATCGACGCACCGTGAAATCCTAGCTCTCATCAAGGACAAGGCTAAGCTTTGGGACATGGCTAGAGCAAAACGATTAAAAGAGTTAACAACAAAAGTAAACAACGCCAAGTAGAAATCAGTGCCAAGCTATTTCTAGTCCCACCAGCCTCTCTCTCCTATAAAGAGCACCATCCTTTTCACCACAAGCGTAGCTTGTGCTACTTGTAAAACATCTGTAAATTGTTTCTATGCCCTCTAATATATGCCCCCAACAATTGCTGGTTTTTCAAAACGTAAGGAAAAAACACAACTAATACAACTGACCGTAATTTTTCATCTACTTTCATCAATTTCGGTCTTTCTATTACTAGTAAAGAAAAGGAAATCAATGCATGCTATCCTATAGAAACATTTTTTAAGAGCCTTATATATACATTTTTCCCATCCAAGTTTTCAAAATTAAGTACAAGTCCCTGTAATTTTAATGAAAATTCCTCTAATTCGTGCTTCGGACTTTATGTCGTCAGTTGAACAGCAAGTGATCATTTTCGTGAACAGAAGTCATTTCTTCTCAAAGAGAGAAACAAAAGCACAAACATAAAGAGAGAAACAAAAGCACAAACATAATAGACCGTATGATACAACATTTTCAATGTATCCCTAACAGTGGCAGGCAAGGTAGCTAATGGAACCATAAATTTGGCAACATGAATGCATAATGCACCGCAATTGGGATCTCGACCTCCAGCATATCATCTCGAGCTGACGGGGAGCTCTCTTTTTCTTTCACTCACTCATGGTCTCCAGGCAACTTTGCCTGGAAGAAGATGGTGCATTGGTGCCTCCTCAAAGCAAGATATGTATATCCACCAATTTTTGTGGATGCCATTAATCTCATTTTTGATATGCAAATCTGCTAAAAAAATGAATAAAGTGTTGGCACGAGAATGATTAAATGTATTTTGTCTTGAGCATGATACACTCATTCTCATTGTGTCTAAAAACCTTCGCTTCGCTATAGACTCGGAGTATCTGTTTCAATATATTTGTCCATTAAAGAAATATAGAGTGTAGTTATGGTAACTTTTTCACTCTCTACCCCCACTTAAATGCTTTGGAAGAGGTTAAGTAGTTGTGGTATGTCATTTAATAAGGGTATATATGGATATTTCTCATTAACTATCTCTTTGGTTTAGTGTTTCTTTGGTCCGTACATATGGTCAACTGTGGATAAATATTATGAAACTGAGGGAGTATCTTAAAAAGTTACCTCCAGCTAGGCCAACTCTTTTGTACTATTATGCTAGAGTCAGGAGTTAACTCTGCAAAAAATCCAAACCAAGAATGTGGTAAGAACTAATGGATGTCCCATAATCAGAAAGTGATCTTTCTTATTGTACCTACCGCATTTCACTACTTTTCTGAAACGCAGACACAGTTTATCTGCATTTCACGGTCCATCTGCCTACGAAGTCCAATCACATGAGCTTTTATCCACGACACAGCATCCAATTCTTTTTCTTCGAGTACACAATTAGAATCCCATCTGTATAGGGCTTCCCAGAAATGCTAGGCGATAAAGTGAACCATATTTGGCAAACAAAAACATTAACGACCCAGGTCAGGTGTTTCTGTCTCACACTCACACTCAGCTTATATTCTTTCACCGTCTCATGACATGACCTTGTTGCAAGAATGGCGAATGCACAGATCGAGTCCGAAGAATATGTCTGGGTAAAAGAGAAGGGGAGGAGAATAATCAGAGACATACCTCCAACCAAGCAAAGCCAGAAACATCGAAGAAACGGATTCGTGCCTCACGCAGGATTGATTTATTCGGTGCTAGCATGACATTGAGTGAGTACATCATCAAATGGAATAAAGCGATACCAATCAGAAGAAGTTGATAACAAGAACTGACCAAGTGGCACTTTTAACTTTCACATAGTTAATTTGCAGAATGCCAAGAATCCCAATTCTCGGGATTATCTTCGCATTTTTCCTTTTTAAAAAAGAATTATCTTTACTTTGTAATTAAGTCATGTTTGACATACTAACAAGACTTGAAACTGCTTAGAGGTACAAAGAGAACAAATAATAGGCATATGGACATCAATACCCCGTACCTTCTTAATGCCAAGATACGCATCTCTCTTGTGTATTCTCGAAAAAGAAACGTATTCGCCGGTTGAACTACACACCGGCTGTTGCCTTCAGATCTTATTTTCCTTTGATGCCCACTCCTTTATAACTAGCACCCACAAACAAAATCGGTCACTGTTCCGGTTCACAAAAGCAAGATCTTTTTATTTTGAAAAATACAAAAGCTAGATCTTTGAGCCACATAAACGTATATACATGACAATATATACAAAAAAACCGAAAACGACGCATTCGACAGGGGCATCACAAGAGGCAAAAACAAACTAATAAAGGAGGCTAGCAACTGCTTTATAGAATATAATTCGTGGTGGTGGTGGTTAAGCGTCTTATTAGTGGCTCTCGGTGCCGCAGCTGCCACTCTGATAGAACGGGAGCCCAACCAGCTATCCATTTCAGCCAGTAAGGCAGACAAACCCCACGGCTCTGCCCCTGCAAGGTGGGGCCAGTGGAGTGGACGGTCGCTTCGATCATCCAAAGGCTCTGTTTAGATGGCTTCACCTTCGGCTTTTCCCAACCGGAAGCTAAAAATTGTCTTAAATAGCTGGGTTTTCTGCAGTCAAAAACTAAAAACTTCATATAGCTTCGATGGGTTGGGTTCTAACTTTACCGTTAGAGTTGGAGAATCCCACCATTCTTACCTCTATTTCTGACTTACACTCCACACACCTAAAAGTCAGATTGCTAAATATTAAACCTCCTCAGCTCAACCGTTTAACTGTATAGTCTTTCAGTCATATATCTAACCGAAAATTACTTATCAAAAAAGCTACCGCTGTACTGAATATGACCAAAATGTTTAATGCCCTTGCTTTTGCAAAGCGAGCAGCTCCGATGGCGTCACCTTTCCGACCCAATTGACAGCCGCTGCTGCCACAAATAGAGCAACAGCATTCCGGCTTAGTGGACAATGCAGAGTTGCAGATGCATGCGTGTCAGTCATATGCTGAGCTTATTGCTTTGGGTACACGACTATGTGCCCAGGTAGTAAACGTGGTTTCTATCGTTGTCTTGAGGTGTGCCTTCGTCGAATCACTTCCAAAATTCCCACGATGTTTAAAGAAAATCAATTAAAATAGATAGACTTAGTTTTGTTGTTATTTCACTGTTTTCTGCTTTCTCCTTCTTTTTCTCTCGGAATTATTTTTAGTTATCAAATAAAGGTTTGATAGAGGCCTCCTATCCTGTTTTCACTTGATTTTTTTATGTGTTTTAGTTGTCATATAAAGGTGTAGGGGCCCTTCTCCTGTTTCAAATTTCTTAAAAAAAAAGAGAAAAACCTAAAGAGGATCAGAGATGAAATTGGGACCCGAATATATAAATTCGACTATCTATGTATAATGCATTAATTTAGGATCATACCAGTGCATACAGTGACAACATAGAGGTAATATCAAACTCATACACAGCGGAATAATAATAAACGACTAAATTTATTAAATAAAATAGATAGTTTGGCAACCTTATGGTCAACTTTACATTTATTAGACCTCAAAGGGTTTAATCACAAAGAAACTGCATTGGAATGGACACTTTAGCAGACAACACATCGACCTGCCACAGGCAATCGACAAGACACGATCCCTAATAACTCGCTTCCTCTTAAAACTCCTCCGTAGCTAGTGTTGATTCCTCTTTAACTGATTAATTTATTATTATAAGGGTGAGTACATAAAGCACTCAACAAGTTGTGCACAAAATACAATCTAGTATAACTATATGCAAGGCTTAATCTAAAGAGATGGTTATCATAACTATTTTGCAATAAAGCAACACTTTCAATTGAATGCTATAAATAGATTGAAATAAAAGGTAAAACAAATACAATAATAACAATAATCTTAAATATTTCTCAAGTTAAATTGGCACACGGTCTAAACTAATTCTATTACTTCTATTGGTACACAGCCTTCGATTCCAAGTTTAGTTTTTAATAAAATCTTACCCTTGTATGAAATTCCCGAGCATTGTCTATAACCGAGAACACAACTATTCGAATAGGTTGTACACTCTATAAAAGTTATATACTTTACCCACAAGATATGATCAATCTTATAATATCAGCCATTACACATACCTATCGATGTGCGACTAAGAAGACCATAACAAACCTTTTGAAAAATCTAACTGAACATAGACATTTTCGATAAGCCTGATCTCACTATTCCACCCTCAGACAGAGCAGAAGAACATGAGGGACTCATTGTTGGACTAAGAACAAATACTATTCAAGATGTGGAGCCTTCGCAAGCACACAAGCTTAGTCTTCCATTTAAGATATCATATGTTAAGACTCGCTAACTGACTGAGCTAGGTTTGTCCCATTACAGACATGTGGTTATATATGTTAGCCTAATTCAGGCTTACAAGTTTAAGTCCTTAACTGAAAGAGGCAAGACTTACAATTATTCTCAGTAACCGAATCAATCCATTCACACATACACTAACCCAATGTCACACAAGCCTATCATATCCTCTTACCACTTAGCTCAATTTAAATCATTTACCATCTCAGTTGATTATTGTGTGACACATTCCATCAACAACATCATCATCATTGTGTGACAACACATAACACACACTTTTTTTCACAAATATGTTTCATAGATAATTAGTCAAATTTGAATTTGCACATTCAAAAGATACCAATTATTCGCGGCATGGCTAAGCAAACCACTTCACGCTCTAACCAACCCACGTTGGTATATATTAGTAACCAACTAATAATTATCCATAAGATGACAAATGATCATGACATAACAAATGACAGAGTATGTATAATTCAAATGGGTTGAATAACTAACTCCCAAACTATTGAAACAATTTATAATTTAAAATATCATGCAATATGTTAAAAAAATAGCATTTGTAAAACTGGGTTCAATATGATCAAAGCACAACTTGCATTGGAATAAATCTTGATCTTGACCTTGATCAACTCTTCACCCTCAAACACTCCTGGCACTTTAATGTCTAACCAAAACGAACAGCAAGGAACAAAATAAATACAAATAAGAGACAAGACCAACTCTAAAAATCAAATAAAATATACTAGAATATAGGGCTTGATTTTAGATGATTTTAGGAATTTGAACGGACTCAAACAGAGTTTGTATGAAAGAGAATAGACTCTCGAAAGATTTATTGAACAAATAAATAATGAAAAAAAGAGAGATAAATGAGAATATTCCTTTCCGAGAGACCGGCATATGGACCCAGGTGATTTTTTGATTTTATAATTAGTTTTCGAAATTCAAAAATTAATCAGAGGCTGACATGTGGACCCTTGGTCTATAGACCAAGTTCGCGGACATAGTGCATAGTCCACGATGGACACGACGCACGGCTTGACACTCTTGTATGCGAACCCCACATGTCATAGACACGGCTCACGAAGAATAAGTATATTTTGGTTTTAATCTGCTTCTATGCTTGCGTGGCTGCTGACCTAGCTCCTTTGGCACCAACATGGCTTCCCATGTCGGCAACCAACGCTGGGGACGAAGACGGTGAGCGGCGGCGCTCTCCAGTGAACAGCTATTTAGCGAACGATAGCACAGCTAAGCCTTCAGGTTAGCGCAAACTGACGCGGAACAAAATGTGAACACGAAGTATAGCAGCACGAGGACCAATGGTCATCATCAACAAGACGCATCAAAGAAATCGTGACGGAGACCTCTGGCGAGCCTCGAAACTTCAAAAATAGCTCCCCTGGACCACCAGGTCGTACCTCTAGTATGAACTCAACAAGGTGAATAAGATGACACAAACATCGTAGCAAATGGCAACCTCTAGCGACGGCGACGACTACGAAGGCGGCGACGACGACAAGCTCTACGGCGGCACTGACCTCCAGCAACGCTACGATGATAAGAAGGTGTGCACCAGGTAGAACATAGCAAGGTGAAGCTAGGGATGTAGACCAAGAAGACAGAGACGCACCGACAGCGGCATAATCCGACGAGAACCTTGACAATGGTGCTCATGGAAAACCTTGAAATCCAGCGCAACAATGGCAAATCTTGCTGTTTGAGGGTAGGGCTTTGGATGAGGAAACCTAGGCGACGTTAGTGCCCTCTTTATATTGGCCTCGGTGTGCGTGTAGCGCCCAATACGCGACGGAGTTAGTGGCACGCATACAACACAGACTCTAAGTCCAACTTGGAGACGAAGAAAAATGTTTTGACAAGTAGGCCCCACCTATCAGCGACACACCTCGCGAGCTGGGTTGCGCACAAAGATGGGCTCGGACTAGGCTAAAAGCTTGGGCCGGTTGGGCTGACTTTCAACCCAAGTATATTTCCAATATTTTAATTTAGTTTTCCTTTTTAGAAAATATAGAAAATACAAAAGAGCTCCAAATAAATAGTAATTACATTTGAAAATTCCCAAAAAATCTAAAAAAATAGTTCCAAGCACTAGAAATGACAGTTTTACCCATGGGTTTGGATACCCACGGGTACCCAACCCGATAAGGACGGGCATGGATAGCACTTCAGACCCATGAGTTTTCGGGTTTAGGTACTCGACAATATCATAGGATAGGTGTGGATGCTAATTTGTACCCATGGATACACAATGGGTATCCTATGGTATGCAGGCCAAACATACCTAATGGATATATATCCTATGAGTTTCAATGGGTACCCTATAACGTGTGAGCCATAGGTACCCAATGGGTATCCTATAACATGTGGGCCATAGATATCCAATGAGTTCTAATGGGTATCCTATGATATGGGTACCTAATAGGT
The DNA here is from genome assembly GCA_036346275.1 of Otatea glauca. Lineage (NCBI taxonomy): Eukaryota > Viridiplantae > Streptophyta > Magnoliopsida > Poales > Poaceae > Otatea > Otatea glauca. The sequence goes on from CM070728.1 coordinate 16,948,783, forward strand.
ATCCTATGACAATGTATATAATATACTACCCATGGGTATCCATTGGGTATCAGATACCTATCGGGTTCGGACGTAGGCACAGATCTGTGTCCGTGAAGCTTGGTGGGTTCGGATGGGCGGCACGTGTTCGGGTTCGGGTGGCGGGTTTGAGGCAGTCGTACCCAGAGATATCTACCTGATTGCCATCCCTACCAAGCACAAAGAACCCAAATAAAATAATTTTTACCAATTTTTCACTTGATCATTAATCATATTAAATTTTTTATTTAAGAAAGTCCTATATTAAGCTTTAATTATAAAATAAAATGGTGAAAAATTTTAGAGAGCTAAAGTACAAAAAAAAAATCAAAGAGGCAAAAATTGATATGTTACATGCATGCTGCACCTCATCCGCCAATCTGGGTACGTGGGGTCATCCTTGTTTGTGGTAAGGAAAAATCCTCTAAAAATGATTGAATGGTCAAATCTGCCATGGCTTTTGCAGACTGTGCCACACTACCTCTACAGCTACTGTAATAAGTGCTGTATTAGCTACTAAGATAAGACAATACAAGCAAATTTTGTTAGTATTCAGTAGAAAATGTCTTTGGAAATGGTACCCCTATTGTTGCCTTTGAGCAAAGCCATGGGTTATAATATAGCACCATGTAAGAGTATGATGAATAATCTTAATTTACCATTTTAGATTAACTGCTACAAAACTAGCATCCGACTGCTATAACAATGCATCACAGTACACACGCCAAAGTGCTACAGTATCCACAAAACCTCTAGAAACTATAGCGTCATGCTTTTCTTTCAAACATCAAAAGGCAGGAGATACCAATCCGTCGTGTACCTCCATGCTAGTGATCCAAAGTTGGTTACTAATCAAAGCACTTGTGAACAAACTCTTAGGTGTCGGACTTGCACAGTGCATACTGGCACATGTAAAAATTCTAAATTGCTGATGCCAAGAGCCGATCTACTTCATCCTCTAGTGGCCTAACAATTTATGTTCGTTTATTCCCACAGTGGCTACAGTAGGTAAAGCTATCTACCTGTCCATCCATCAAGCAGCTGTCCCTGGACTTCATGCCACTCTTACTAGGTACAAGCTAGAATTTTTATCTGAAAACTAATGTGTGTGATGAGAAAAGCCAAAGGGCGAGCATCTAAAGGGGGAGAACCGGAGAATACATGAAAGCAAGGTTTGGCCTGGATGAACAGGAATAAAATTTACCGTAGACAAGACTACTCACGCAAGTCAAAGTCATGGATGCAAGAAAAAGAGGGAAAAGAAAACTGCAATATAATGTTCTCTTTGAAAAGCAAAGATAGAGAGGTAGAAGATTAATCCACAACTACACAAGGCTTATTGTTTGGATATAGCTGCTCACGAAAGGCGAAAGCTCACTCCTCATGGCCATACACCAAATCGACAAAACTAGCGACCAAGTACTACAAAAATAAAGAGGGATGGAGAGGGGAGAGAGAGAGAGAGAAGGTGGCCTCTCTCTCTCTCTCTGGTCTTAGGCAAGCGAAGTCGCCTTTGCCGCACTATAAAATCCTTCACCAACCCAGTGCCTCCGCTCAGCCAGAGCAAAACCATCAAGAAGCGGAACCAAAACCAAATTAACCACATCTACTCCTGGCTCTCTAAGTTGAGGTCTCCACTCTCCACTAATTAGCAAACAAGTGAAACAGCCATGCTGCGCCATTACCATGGCGAAGTGGCCAGCCTGCACTGCCTCAACCCGCCATTCCACACTCACTACCACAGCAACATGATCACCATGACGCCCCCTCCGTTCCACTTCTCAGCAGCTACCTACGAGCCTATACAGGAAGCAACGACTGTTGTCGGCAATAGCTTGGCTGGCTCCGGCTGTGCCGATGACGGCTACGGCAGGGTGGCGGCAGAGGAGGAGCGGAGGCGACGGAGGATGATCTCCAACCGGGAGTCGGCGAGGCGGTCGCGCATGCGCAAGCAGCGGCAGCTCAGCGAGCTGTGGGCGCAGGTCGTCCACCTGCGCGACGCCAACCGCCGCCTCCTTGACGAGCTCAACGGCGCAATGAGGAGCTGCAGCGACGTACACTGCGAGAACGCCCGGCTCAAGAACGAGAAGGCCGAGCTCGACACCAAGCTCGAGCACCTCATGCAAGCAAAGACGAACACGTCGTCGAGCTCCTCAGAGCCATGCAAAAATAGTACCACTGAATAAATCATTCTTATCTTCTCATTTTATCTTGGAGGATTGTTACTAGTATATATACTCAAATAAGGCATGATCTGAGGTGGTCTCTTCGGCTTCCTTTTTTCTTTCATGTCTTTGGGAATATCCTAACTGCCCATTATTGACATCTTTTTGTCAAGGTGGTTAAGATAAATATGGATCGGGTGTACTGACCAGTTGCCATCAATAGTACAGTACCAAAAACATATAGATGAGAAAACAAGAAACTGCTGCAAACCAATAAGGAATGAAAAGCCTTACTATTGGTTTCTTCCAAACAAATGACGCTTTCCACTGAAAATGATGTGATTAGTGAGAGTTGCACATGTTGCTGCTGTAAACTTGCCTTCTTCCGTTTCTTCAGTACTTGCTCAGAAACTGTATTTTCCATGAAAATGGGGATTCTTTGGATTAAATCATAATAATTCATCCAGATGCTTATTGGACTGAACTCTTTTAAATTTTTACGCAAAAATGTAGCTGTACTTGAGACAAACCAAATCCTTGTTTTAACTTCATCAGATAATTTGATCAACATAAAGATGTTGTTGTCTGAAAGAAAACTCAATGATCTCACATGCTGTTTAAAGATTCTAATGGAACAGATAAGAATCAAGAAAATGATACCTTGCTCACGTCACTAGTTACTTACATAGAGGAAGAGGAAAATCAAGAAAACGTGAAAAAGAAGTGTTGGCAGTGGGCTTACATATCAAATTCACTGAGGCCACCAAAGATTCAAACATCTCAAATCAAGATATAAAACAATTTTGGATGATTATGCACTCTTTCAATGGCAAATCTAAAATTACAAAATTCCTGAAGATAAATGTGCAGTATCTCAATCAAAAAAGCAGAAACTCAACGTTAAATGTAACTGCAAAGATTTCACATGAAAATAATGCAGTAACATGGCAATGGCAAACAAGACTCTTTGGTTATCCAGATATGTGGGTGTCAAATTGTCAATAACAATAGCACCAAAGAAAATTGCAAACCTAACGGGTTTCAGGTATAAGCATGCATATCAAATTTGCACTTGGCAAGTCCGCACGTGTGCCATCAAATCAATGCTGTCCAAGCTTGGGTGAGCATGTGATGATGTGAATACAAAATAGAAAGGCATAGGCCAGTGTTAGGTGCTCACGTCACAGGGACAAAGCAAAAGTGATCAGAATTACTTCAGAAAGAAAGAGCTTTGATATATACCTACACAGGTAGACAGCCCGAGTCAAGCACAATATAATGTCCTTGCAGTGGTGGTGATGGATCTTTCCATATAACAGGACAATAACTAGGAAGTACTACAGCACTTCAACAAGCTGTTACAAGAGCCAACATTCAGATATTACCTATGTATTTTCAGCTGCATGCAGATAGGACTAGTTTACAGTTCTGTATATGACTGTGTAGATAAGAATATTTTACCCTCCCATAAATGATTGCAGAAGCACTTCTGAACATGCAGATCTCAAGGTTATTGTGAAATCATTGGCAAGTGAGTGTAAACGTTTTTACTTCAAAGAGTATTGGGAAAAAGATGACAGTGCCCTACAATTGTTAGCAGCGGGCAATAAGGGAATAGGAAAGAAATGCAAATAGCGAGAATATATATGGACATAAATAAGAGATGAATAATAGAAAACATTACCATGAATTGTGAACATAAGCACCATCAGCGTACTTTCCCGAGCTATCTATCACAATGTGAAAAAAATAGCTACATGTTTTCATCTATCTGGGTATCACAGAGTATGTTACATAGTCACCGGATTCTCCGTAAACCGCCGTGAATTGCAAACCGGATTCATCGAACCCAAACCAGTTTAAGGTTCATGTTCGCGTGGAAATTAGAAGAAAAAGTGGCGAGCCGCGAACCTGAATCCAATACCACGACTCGGACGAACCAAATTTCTGGTAACTATGGTATGTTATCACAAAAGAAAGTAAATTGCGTACTGACACAGTAGCACCAAAGTATGAGATTCATATTTGAACAACTAATGGAATGCTTCACCATGAATGGTCTACAATACATCAATTTAAATACCAAGAATACAACGATGTTCCTCGCAACAGATGCTGCCGGAACAGGTTCAATGAAACGAATCTAGTGTTGGCTACAAACATCTATGGAGTGAATTTTCCTTTCATGATAACTTACATGCTTCAGGTTGCATACCTCCAGACTTCAGAGGAACATATAACAACCCTAGTAACCAACCGTTATCCCATCAGGTCTTCTTGGATGCCTGTCTCTTGCCAGGTGTTAGATTGTTCTCTGTTGCCAAAGCACTTGTATTATTCTTTGGTGAGGCTTCAGCTGCTACAGATGGCGAATTATTCTTGGCAGAGGAATCTGCTGCCAAAGATGGGGAATCGCACCTCTCATCGCTGTTCTTGGCTTGAAATTTTTTTACTGAGTGTGCAAATGAACTTGTACATGGCCACCTAAGAACAAAAAATGCAGATGATTGCTATATTTAAATTTGAGATAGGAACTGAAAAGCTCACAGGAAACACACCTGCTTGACTGAATTGTTTCGCCTTCAACAATGGTTTCTGCTTCAAATATGTTTCCTGTTAACAGAACGAAGAAAATGAAGAACAAAATATTGACATATAAGGCCTAATAACAGAAAAGGAGCAGTTGATGGCTTGATGCAAACATATTAATCAGAAAATGAAAATAAAATTTTGCATTCAAGCTCAGAGGATAGACTTTCACTAGAAAAAAAACATGGGGAAAAATCAAGAAGAGGAATAACTATGTTTTAAGTAAACCATAGCAAAAATAATAATAAATGAAAATCTTTAACAAAAGAACAAGTTGTTTTTAGACGGAAGAATAGACCAAGTTGTATTTGAAATAAGCACAGTTTTCGGTCATTTGCAGAAGTTTCTAGAATAGCTGTGCAAGTATTGACTATTGACTTCTGAAAAATGCTAATATGCAAATTGAGCTAAAAGATGATCCTAGTAATGAACCGTCTCAATCCATAAAGTCACTTTTTTCTCCTTGTTTCCCTGAGAATCCATTTATGTAGGAGCTTGCTAGTGGAAGCTAGCAAAGTAAATGGAAATTCAAAAAGAAAATGGCAGCTTATTAGATAAATGTTAACATAAAGTACATGTTTATTGTTAATACTTTTCAATAGGTATGCTCCCATAACCATAGATTCATAGTGCTTTGAGACGTTGATCAAATGATCTGTTAACATAAAAGGTCCATTCACAAAGGGTAGCCATATATCATGTCTACTCAATGCTGACTAATAAACAAGTCACAGGGCCCCATATAAAGAAACCATGGATCATTGTCAACATGGAGTGACAAACTAGGCATGTAACATATACTTCAGAAGTAACAATTTTTTAAGGATAGTTGTACGTATGTATAATAAAATGAAATGTTCATATCGTATGTGTGAGAAATCATGTGGGAGATATCGTTCCCCCAAAAATAGTTGTGGTTCTTGCTTGAAACTTTGGATTATTGGCAGTAAATTAGGTAATTTGGCCAATGAATATGTGGCCTTTGATAGAGATGTTTACACTTCAGTTATTGATAATTGGCCAATTTGCACATGAAGATGCATTAGTTAGTTCCTTATTATTAAGCAACTAAACAACAAAACAAAGTGGTTTTTCTAGTTTACTATCTGAACCAAGTTGAGCTGATCCTAAATTAGCTCACAGGAACTCACCTCAGCTCAGCTCAAACCGACCCTACCCCTACGTACTTACAAGTCTTACATTAGAAAAAGGAAGAAAGAGTGTTAAATTTCAAGACAACCAATAAAGATACCAAACATGGTGCAGAGATTGTGTGCTTCTTCATATGGAATTCTGGTCCCACTGGGATTGAGGTATTTAGGAATCTAGTCAAGATTATGATTAGAGGCTATGTTCTGTTCCACATCGGCATATCCTGAATCCATAATTTTGGTTTGAATTAGATGCTGGCTTAGTATTTAACATTTTTTTGATTCAGGATAGATCCCGCTTCCACACAAACAGCAATACAGCATGGTTAATGTACTTAGACTTAGATTTTTCAATTTAACACGTATTGCATAATGGCCCGTTCTCTGTTTTATATAAATGATGATAATTGTAATTGGCTTCAAAAAGCGTAGAATTTGTAACAGAATTCTGTACTTGACTTAATTGTAGAACATATAATAATTAATATGTCAGAGAGTTTTTGTCTTGGCCTCCATTGAAAAAGAAACATGAAGACTATCACCCAAAGTTTAGTTTCTTTTGCTTATTTCATCCAAATATTATGAGAGAAACTTGATGCATTGTCAATCAATGCAAAAGCCGCTATCATCAGACAAGAAGACCTGCTTCTATGAGATAAAACAAGTGAGTATGATATACAGCAGAATACTAGGTGGTTCTAGTTACTGCATGAAGCTGAAGACTGCATAAGTACCTCCATCAAAAGCCTTATTAGAGAAGTATTTGGCCTTCAAGCGGGCTGCGAGTATAGCTTGGTATCTGTTTATCTTCTGTTCATGCTCTTGGATTTCTACTTCTCTGCAGATGATAACGCGATACAAAAAACTTACTGTCAAGAGTCGATGATTTCTTACAGTGACAACAAGCAGAAGCTAAGATCCACAACGAAGGAGCAACTGTGCTCTGTCAAGTGTCAAGTATGAGCCTATGAGGGCTAAAATGTTCTGCTTGGAAAGGTTTGAGATTCTCAACAAATAAGCTCACTATTTGAAGGTTGCACAAATATTAAAGCGTGAATGAAATGTAGATGATGATTATTCACCCTTTCGTTTGCTTCAAGGTTTGTACAACTTATATTAAGAGGGTGATGCATAGAAACACTACTCGTTAGTTAAATATTTTACCGTGAAGAAAGGAATGCACATCATATATAGGTGGTGAGCTTGTTGAGATTGTTAGTAGCTATGAAATAAACAAAGCACATGAGAGTAGAAAACATAACTAAAGATTTCTTCATTTCTTAAGCTTTTTTACCTTATTATTCTAGCTCTAGGTGATATGCCACTTCGAAACATAACTAAAGTGATATGCCACTTTGAAAGATAGTAAAGTGATCTATATGTTAAGTGAATCAAAATGAAGTCATCACTGTAGCACAGGTCACAACCTACAGAGCGATATCTGCGAACAAAGATGCAAGTTACTCCTTCAATTTTCATAAAGTCGAATGCAATTCCACAACTCTACTTTTGCTAATTTTAGTTTCAAAGTACCAGATCTGTTGAATTCCAGCCTTCTATCACTTCTAATGGAAAAAATCTGCACCAACCTTTATTGACAATAAAACAATGCACTGTGTAACTTCCATAGTCAAAATTGTACAAATCCCAAGCATGGGATTCTGGTAGATAAGGTGACCATGACACCTAAACTCTACAAGATATAATAGATGACAATACATATGTGAAGGACCAAAATCAAACAAAAAAAAAGTGTATAGGCACGAAATCTAACTTTTTGTCGCATTCACTAGAGGACAAATGTTATCATTTTTTTATTTTGGAAAACCCCAATGCTGGTGAGGAGCCAGCATATTTAGAGAATATACCAGATAAATGATATCCTTGAGTCCTTGAGACAGTTTTTTGAAAGAAAGAAAAAACCCTGCTTTGCCTCCTTGTTTCTCACTAGTTGCACACAATTATCAACGATAGGATCATACAGAATAATTATATTTTCTCAACATACTCTCACACTGTCACACATGAGGTGATACTCGCCTGTGCAAGCCACAAAAGTGATGAGGTACTCCTGCCTCCTCATGTGCACAAGGCACACTACACATAGCTACCAGCAAGGTTTCAAATTTTGTTTTCGGATCACATCTCAGGGTGACCGAAATCCAAAATTTTGGCAAGATTTTGGAATTTCAGACAAAATTCAAAAGGCAATTTTGAAATCTAGTAAATTTGAAACCGGGAAAATCGAAAATTCGGTGATTTTTAACCCCCGTGAAATGGCCTCCCGAGGCTAGAAAAATTTGGGGAAAATATAAAAAAAACATGCAAGCATTTATCTACATTTCCTATCTGTTTGAATGCAAAATACTAAGTATTTGCACATAAAATTCCCAAGTTAGGGTTTAGACAGAAATAGATTATTTAAGGCCGAAATTCAAGTTAGGGTTAAGACCGAAATACAATTTAAGGTCGAAATCCAAGTTAGGGCCTAGAGTTTAGGCCAAAGTCCAATTTAGTGTTTAGGGTTACATAATTTATATATGTATTTTTTTGCAAACTTTTCATATGTATTCCTCATAAAATGTATTACAATCCGGTCCAAAATGCCAAAATTTCGGCCCAAATCACCTAAATTTACCAAAGTCACTGTAGCAACCCTAATTTTCCAATTTTTTTCATTCCTCCTAGATTTTGAATCTCGGCACCAGCCGAAATCCGAGATTTCGAAATTTTGAACCTTGGCTACCAGTGTACTGGTAACAGGCAAACAGCCTCACCTCATCGATGTATTCGTATTGGCCATGTACCACAGTTGACAGCAGTACAAAACCGTTAGCGACTACACAACAGTGCGTTTACAGTTTCAACTTCATGTAATCCGGTAAACCGTAAGCGAAGCAGCATTCGTATCGGCAATTACGCAAACACAGAGCATGCATTGCGGAAACAGAAAGCAGAAAAATGAGACGGGGAGATCGCAATTACGAGTCATCGTGCTGCGGCAACTGGGGCTTGGCCTCCTCCTCCTGCTCCTGCACAACGGCCGCGGCGGCAACGTCTCCTCCCTCCTGCGCAAACCTAACACGAGCTCAGTGGACTGCACAAGCGACGGGCAGAGCTGAAGAGCGAAAGAGCGAGCGAGCGAGAGAGAGAGAGAGATGGGAAGACGGGGGAACCTTGACCGGGTGCTGCTCCGAAGTCGGGGCGGAGGCGGGGTTGGCGGCAGCTGCTGCCGCTGCTGCTTCCGGCAGCGGTGCAGGGGCGGCACCGGCGATGGCCGGCCACGGGGAGGAGGACATCGGCGGCTGCGGCGTTGTGGGAGCCGGGCGGCCGACGTTGAGAGAGTAATTTGGTTAAGAGTATTTTTTGTGAATCGGTTCGGTGGAGACTGGAGAGTGCGAGGGACGGAGGGGTGCTTACCGGTTTTATTTTGGGCGCACATGCTGCCATGCTGGTGGAGTGCCTGCCTGCAACTGAAACTGGATTTTGAACGTAAATTGGGTTTGGTTACATGTTACAAAAGTTATTCCAAATTTGTATCGCCCCTTAATATAAGTCGCATAAATATTAAAGTAAGCAAAGAATTAATAATCACTATCTACTCTCTATCTATACTTTAATATCTATGTAGCTTTAAAAAAGATACATATAAGCACCTTTCGTGAAGCTATCACGTTAGAGAACTGATTATATTCCCTGTAATGTTTTTGTTTAAACTTGTGAAAGCATTCCTATAAAACAACCATGTTTGTTGGAATTTTTATGGGTAAAAGGATATTTTCATTAGGAGTTTGGGACTATGTTTAAATGTTGTTGCCAGTAGACTTTCAGAAGTTTTATTTTTATGGGTAAAATGATATTTTCATTAGAAGTTTGGGATTAGGTTTAGATGTGGTTGACAGTGCACCTTCAGAAGTTTTTCGAGGATAGTAAAGATGAAGTCACTGAAAGTAGTCAATGCAAGTGGTAAGGGGATATCAAGGGGCTATGCCTTCAGTCTTTGTATAGGTGATGACGAAGTCAAATAATATTTTCCTTTTTTTCCTAGTTGAACAGATACATGAAAACAAAATTCATTTCATTACTTTCATAAAGTAATAAGCACAGCTGGGACCAGAAAAATTGACCAGCAAGTAGACAACCTAAATTTCCCTTTAATTCCATTCAGCGCTTAGAAACAAAATCCTTCTTTTTTTACTTTCTTTTGCGTAACAACTCTATCACGGTATCACCCTATGTGGTAAAATATTTATGGTTTTCTTAGAATGTAAGTATTTACTAGAAACTTAAGCAATTCTCATATGACTGCCATTTTGAAAAACAAAAATATTAAGGAACACTATACTATTGGCAGCCTAACCAACGGTATAAGAAATAACAGTCCGATTCGAAGTATATTGCATATGGTTGCTTCCTTGGTCTTTATTCACTAGACCCTTTTCCGATGTGTACCTTGGGACAATCTAATGACTCTCCCCAAGACCATCTCCAACCGTTTCCCGTCGGTCGTCCCAATCCCGTCCGCATGGGAAAGCGACGGAGAGAGAAGGTTCCCAGCTCCTCCAACGGCTTCCCTTCCCCGGCCGACGCAGCGTGGGATAGGAGAGAGGATCCCTCCCACGAGGGCTGCCCTCCCCATTCCCCTCACGCTGCCCGTTCTGTGTGGTCGTCAATCGCCGAGGCTTGCTTGGGCAGCAGAGGACAGTGCGATCGGCAAGGGCGGCGCGGCAAGGAGCTAAGGTGCTCCGCCACCGGTCGGAGAGGAGGACGCGCAGATTTAAAATCGAGACCTTCAGTGCGCGACGAGGACCACCATCTTTGCCGATTTGAAATGGATTTAGGTTGTGGGATCTTCGATTCAGTGGGGGAAAAACCTAGATGGGGTGAAATCGCTTGCTTGGGACAAGTAATTTCGTCCTCATCGAAATGGCAGTCCAGAACATAGATAGGGAAAATTGGGGAAACTTGCGTTGGTTGATGATGATCGATTGGTGTAGAAGATTGATTGAATGAGCACTAGTTCGAATTAGTGAACCTGACAGTTCATATGTGTTGTCCTGCTGGGTTTAGGGAAATTTAGTTCATGGGTGCTCTCCTCATTGTTTTTTGCTGCAATAAAATTCTAGCACAAATTCATATAGTTGCAAGTTATCGACCTGAAGCATTGGTTTCAATTTGCACATATCAAATGGTCAGGTCCACTAGTAGTTATTCGGGAACACAAATGGATGAGTTGATTCAATTTTGTGCCGATGTTGCAATGATTTGCATTGTCCCGTGTGACCTTCATTCAATAAAGCTAATCTCAAACACACACCAATGTCGCACTTGTATTTAATTGGTTCGTCACGTAGTATGATTCAATATTGCCATAACATGTGCAGTATTGTCATTACATGTCGTTTTAGATGGATTCGAGACCCTTCAAGCGCCATCTCCAAGCTGCGAGATATCTTTGGAGGATAAGGCCGAGCACCTCAGAAGCTCGCCGGGACAACTTCACCAAGTGATGAAATTTGGGCCATTGACATTAACAACAAGACTTCTTGGTCGAGTCCATAGCCGAGAGCATGGAGAAGATGTCGTTTGACACGATAGAATTTAGCACCGCACCTCCTCCGATCGTGATGGATGACATTGCATCCGCCGAGGCGTTCATCCGGACGACATAGTGCTCGCAGACTACGAGCTCGAACGATTCCTGGCGGCGACTACTCCACGGATTGTGTACTTAGCGATTGGTCCATCGAGTCCGATCGTTCGCCACCTTGTTTAGGTCTACATGTCATTCCATGCTCACCATATTGTTATTTTGGACCATATGGCTTTGAACTGCTCAGTGAGCTTTATTGTATTTTGCACCATCTGGCTATGAACTTGTAATCCTTACCGTAATTTACATCAATGTGATGTCTGTTCCATGTTGACTCATATTGTTCCCACATTGCTTTGACATGATTCCGTAATAACAATCTATTTGTGTGCTTTCAATGATCAGGGAGGACGACATGTACCCTTTCTTATCGAACTACCTTGGGATGACTTGGGACATTTGTGGTACACGGCTTATCTCCCTCGCCAGCACCTCCGAGCATGGGCACGACTAATGCTGCCCCAAGTCGGTCCACGCACGTCAAGAAGGGAACCAAAAATAGCTCCAAAACAGAGAGGACCAAATGGGGTGCGCAGGAGGATGAAGTTCTAGTCTCAGCTTGGTTGAATGTGAGCCAAGATCCCATTGTTGGGAAGGACCAATCGTCCGATACCTATTGGAGCAGAATTGCAGATTATTACAAAAGCAATAGCAAGGAACACATGAAGGCAAGATCGAAGAAAGGAATGGTTAACCACTGGTCATTGATAAATGAGTGTGTTAGCAAATATCTTTGGGTATCTCAATCGGAATCGACGGTTTACATCAGTGGGAGCACCGAGCGTGATAGGGTAAGGACATGTCCTCGTCTTGATCAAGACTTGTAGTCACTTCATAATTAATCGTGTCTCCGAGTCTATAATTGTTATCTCATTTTGCGGATGGCCCATCGCTAGGATGTACCAGACATTGAGGGCAAGCCATTCGCGTTCCACCATTGTTGGGTACTCATGGCGGATCATCCAAGTGGTCTTCGCACTTGTCCCACAAGAAGCAAAAGACGGTACGATATGGTGCAACGCATGAAGGGTCCAATGACATTCCTATCGACCTGGCCTCCCAAGCATCCTCTGAGGAGGGGGAAAGGCCACCAGGCAGGGACGCTGCAAAGGCCACGAGGAAGCGTGCTAGTTCGTCTAGTATGTCATCTGTGGGTGTGTACTCCGACCATTTCGACAAGATGAATGAGTCCAGAGCTGCTATGGTAGAAATACAGCGTGAAAAATTAGCCATGTCCAAGGAAGCGGAGGATGAAAGGATTATGAAGGTCGACTTGAACTCATGTACCGGGTTGCTTCGCGAGTACTACGAGAGTCGACAGATTGAGATTGTGATGAATCGTCGTCAAATGAATAAATAACTGTTGCCTTATGTCATCCCTATTTGGGTGAGGGCCTGTAATACTATTGTTGTATTGTTGTTTTAATGTTTGAACTATCTAGTTTTATGTCATCCCTGTTTGGGTGAGGGCCTGTAATACTATTGCCTGTAATACTATTGTTGTATTGTTGTTTTAATGTTTGAATTATCTAGTTTGTCGGATTTGTACTGTCCGCATTATCGGTTCGCTGGACCAAATTTGTACTGTACCAAGTTGTCAGTTTACGCCGGACCACATGTAAACAGCCTAACACATATTCACTAAAATAGATATTACTGAAGATCCAACCGTTAGATTGACATGAAATTTTAACTGTAGGAACTAGATTCAATTATAAATCTAACCCAATAAAAATTAACTCGATCGGATCTACGGATCAAAAGATATTACCTTTGCAAGATGACTGAATTAGCTGATGACAGAAACTGAATTCCAAGGCTACGCCGGACCAATCTTCAGAACATCGAAGGCTACAACGGACCTATCTTCAAAAACAAGATCACCGAAGATCCAATCGTTAGATAGACATGAAATTTTAACTGTAGGAACTAGATTCAATTATGAATCAACCCAATAAAAATCAACTCGATCGGATCTACGGATCAAAAGATATTACCTTCGCAAGATGATTGAATCAGCTGATGACAGAAACTGAATTCCAAGGCTACGCCGGACCAATCTTTAGAACATCAAAGGCTACGACGGACCTATCTTAAAAACCAAGATCACCGAAGATCCAACCGTTAGATTGACATTAAATTTGAACTGTAGAAACTAGATTCAAATATGAATCGAACCCAATAAAAATCAACACGATCGGATCTACGGATCAAAAGATATTACTACCTTTGCAAGATAACTGAATCAGCTGATGACAGAAACTGAATTCCAAGGCTACGCCGGACCAATCTTCAGAACATCGAAGGCTACGACAGACCTATCTTAAAAAACAAGATCACCGAAGATCCAACCGTTAGATTGACATGAAATTTTAACTGTAGGAACTAGATTCAATTATGAATCTAACCCAATAAAAATCAACTCGATCGGTTCTACGGACCAAAAGATATTACCTTCTTAAGATGATGAATCGGTGATGTAAACGATTTCCAAGGCTACGCGGACCAATCTTGAACATCAAAGGCTACGACGGACCTATCTAAAAACCAAGATTAGAAGATCCAACCGTTAGATTGACATGAAATTTTAATCTGTAGAAACTAGATTCAATTATGAATCTAACCCAATAAAATCAACTCGATCGGATGTTATCTTCTAGTTCTTTGGATTTCAAGGCGGACCAATCTTGTAACTTGGACTTGGCGCTAGGAGAAAAATTCTAATTCTTGGATGTTATCTTCTAGTTCTTGGATGTTATCTTTGCATGCATACACCTCCAAACATGCATGCATCAATCGATGCAACTTCTAGTCGCCAAAGACTAACGAGCGCATTGCATCAAGCAAAACCAATATCATGCTATCACCAAAGATATCAAATAATCATCGGACATAGCACATGCACAAGCACCACACATGCCATAATCACAACCACTTTGCAATGCCAATTTCATTACTCAGCCAATTTTTTAGCACATGATTTCACACTCACACTGAAACATAGCTTACACTTGCATTATCCCCCGTGCCGTGACCAAAGGTGTTCGACCAAATCCGCTTGCAACCGATGGTGAAGTTGGCGATCCCTCCACCTTTGAGTTGCTTGTATGCAGTGCAAGACTGACCCGTTGGGTGACGTCCCTGTAACGACGGGAGTTCCCATAAAATCGAAGTTAATGTCCTGTGATGCCCCATTCCTCTCATCCTCCACGATCATGTTATGAAGAATGATGCATGCAGTCATTATATTCGTTAACGTACTCTGGTGCCAACATCGGCCGGGGCCCCGTACAATGGCAAACCTAGCTTGGAGCACTCCAAACGCTCTCTCAACATCCTTCCTTGCAGAGGACTGCATCTGCGAGAAGTAGACTCTCATGTTTCCCATTTGCGTTGCAATCCCCTTAACGAAGGTAGCCCACTCTGGGTAAATGCCATCCGCGAGATAGTAGCCCATGTTGTACTGATTGCCATTGACGATGTAGTTTACCTCCGGAGCTGTACCATCATTTTCTCCAGAAAATATGTTAGAACGGTGCAACACATTAATATCGTTCATGCTTCCTGGCATCCCGAAAAAAGCATGCCAAATCCACGTGTCATCTGAAGCAACCGCCTCGAGGACTATGGAAGGCTTGCGAGTATGCCCTGTGAAAGCCCCTTGCCATGCTTTCGGGCAATTTTTCCAGGTCCAATGCATGCAATCGATGCTACCAAGCATTCCAGGGAAACCCCTGTGCTCACCAACAACTAGGAGTCTACCAATGTCTTCTGCATTAGGAGATCGGAGATATTCCTCCCCGAAAACCTGGACCACCGCCTTCACGAACTTCTTGAGAGCTACAATGGCCGTACTTTCCCCAATACGGAGGTACTCGTCCACAACGTCAGTAGGAACACCGTAAGCTAGTTGACGGAGAGCTGCTGTTACTTTCTGAAGAGGTGCCAAACCAAGCTTCCCGGTTGCATCCCTACTTTGCTGGAACCAAACGTCGTGTCCTTCGACAGCATTCGTTATGCGCAAAAATAGGGAGCGGCTCATCCGAAACCTGCGTATGCGAAACGACTTATAGACATAATGAAACCTTACAAGTACATCATTCATATTTGTTAGGACTACTGGTTTGTTACCTCCGCCTGAAAAATACATCGCCGTACACAGGGAAGGAAGCGAAGTAATCACCATAAAGCCGAGCCGCCCCTTCAACGTGACCTCGGTTGATCACCGCATGGCCTCGAACCGACCCCCGTCGACGGTTGTTATCTCGCGCTTCTATCTCCTCCTCCTCTGCGATTGCTAAGAGAAGGGAGTCCTCATCATCAGTAAAGGATTGTTCATCACTTGAGGAAGAAATGAACTGACTCATTGTGAGGTTGGCAATCCGTTGTGGGTGACTACGATGAATGCAACCTCAATATATAGAATTCTTTGGGTTGGATGAGAGGGATGAGGAAAAGTTAGGTATTTCTGGGAAGGGAAGGGAATGGGGAAGGGAATCTGTTGGAGTGCATTGCTGGGAAGGGAATGGAATATGGGAAGGGATTCCCTTCAGGGGCTAGGAAGGGAATGAAACCCTGGGAAACGGTTGGAGATGGTCTAAGTCCCTTCCCACACAGGCATTCCTCTCTCTCTCTCTATCAACAGCATATCCCTATCTTCGACCTTGTAGTTGTGGAGGAGCTATGGTAAGTGGTTAGCTACTGTGGCAAGTGAGCGGGCGCGAGCTGCTGAGGAGCTTGCATGGCTACGGCACAAGGAAGGGCATGACACCAACTGGAGCTTGCGGCTGGTGGCCACAGGGGGTTCAGCGGCATGTGAAACAACCCAGAAAATTTAATTATGCAAAAGAGATCATCAACAGATTAATAGCGCATATAAATTAAAACAATCAACAAGTCTAATCATCAATTTCATTCATTAACAAATATCATACACCAATCATAAAATTCAGTGTACATAAATATCAAATTACATCAAAAAGAAAAATTACATGAATTATCAATTTCCCTAAGAACTAAGCTTTAGTTGATCTTCGACTTCAACTTCTGAAAAATGTCGATCATCCTCATATATGATAAAAAGGCAAATCAAGCAAAATTTAAATAGTTTAGATGCGCCGTCAGACCCAATGTGTATAGAGCATGCTCATCGAGATACCAGGTCCGTCCAGGGCCGGACGACACATCTCACGACTTAGGGTTTCATCTTTCGATAATAAACAACCTGCATTTATCGGGTAACCATATCATTGCACCAATAGTGCACAAATATCCTATGGTAGTAAGGTAGAAGCCACAAGGTAAAAAGATAAATGCACCACTGTAAAAGGGGATAAGGACCAGCCCCCAGCCGAAGCCCCAGTCACAACCAATTCCTTACAACCAAAGCCACCAAAGCTAGCAAGCCATTTCCTTCCTCCATACACACCCCAACCTAAGGCCAAGCAAGAAGACCAAACAAGCCACTAGGGGACGAGCAAGGAAGGAGCAAGGCCAAAAGCCAAGTACCAAGAGGCCAAGCTCCAACCTTCCATAATCTAGCAAGTAAGGAGCCAAAAGCCAGGAAGCTCAAGCACACGACCACCACCTCAACATCCTCACCATCAAGCCTCACCATTCCCAAACCTCATTTCCATCCTCTCAATCCAAGTAAGCAACCATTCCTTAGTCACTGGTAGCAACATAGGACAATCATTGTAGAGCACCCTTAGGGTCCTCAGAGAGCAATAGCCGTAGGGGCTGCGCCGCGCATGCCCGACAACCTTCGAGGACTCCCCAGTATATAGAAGGCTTTGGGTATCGACACCACATCGCCAAAACCTAGGCACTTAGCCCTTTTTTTAATCATCAAACCATATCGCAATCTTTGCATATTCAAGCACATAGCAATCACATAATAAGAGTTAAAAGAAATCAGCAAGTAGTATAGTAAGGGGTTGGCAACCGTGGACTGAAGAGGAGGAGGCTGAGTGGGCCGAGCTGCGCGCGACCGAGCCGACGATCAGAGCGGAAGCTCGATGACAAGGGGCCGAGCCAAGGCTGGCACCATGCCAAGCTGAGGTCGGGCTTAGGTGACACCAGGGGGGCGACGGCCGTGGGGGCGAGGAGGTGACAGGGAGGAGGCCCGGGCGGTGGGCTGGCGTGGTGATGGCCCTGGTGGCACTGTCAGACGCAGACTTGTGCGTGTGAGGAGAGGGGGAGGAGCTGAGACCGGCGAGAGGCAAGGCCGAGCAGCCAGCAGTAACCCAGGGATGGTAGGAGGCCGGCGGTGGGAGCATAGGCCAGCAGCACCAAATTGATAGGGAGAGAGAAGAGTCGGATGGGGGAGAAAAATGGAGAGAGAGAGAGAAGAAAGGAAGGAAAGGGATAAGGACCAGGTAGTGGAGGAAAGAAAGAAAAAGAGAAAGGAAAAAGAAAAAGGAGAGGAAAAGAAAAAAAGAGAGGAAAGGGAAAAAAGAGGGGAAAAGGAAAAGAAAAAGGTAAAAATAGGAAAAAGAAAAGAAAATTCATAAAATAATGTTAATGATATTAATAATAATAAACAGAAGAATAATCGCAATGCAAACATTCAAACAAGAAGCAGTGACGACGTTAAAATTTAAATAGAGGCAAAAGGATGAAGAAGGTAATCGATTATATAAATAAAAGGATAACTAATATTAGCAGCTGTCACAATGATCTAATTAGGTAAATAATACCTGTAACTAAGTGAAAAATCTGATAAACATCTAATATGCAACAAAGATGAATTCAAGTTATATCCACATATACATTTAACAGAAATCAGATATTAAATACCACCATAATGATTAAAATAAGGAAGCCAGACCTAGGCCAAGGCGTAAACAAAACTAAAATACGCTATGTTAAAATATGACAAGTCAAATCATTCGGAATTAAAAAAAACACCCAGTTAAAATACGTTAAATTAAAGTACCCCAAATTGAGACACGCAGTATACATACATCGCTTTCATAGAACTCAGGACAAAGGGTTGGACGCCATAAAATACAAGATAATTTGATAATCATCTGAAAAATAGTATTCCATAATTTCAGGAATTAAATTAAATCTGATAGGAGCTCACTTTTAGAACCCGTGTGAGGACGCATATTATCCCTCTAATTCAGGCAAGTTTCCTTGATAATATAAATTCAACCAAAGGTATTTGTTTATATGTGCTATCACTGCACTGGAAAACTCTTTTAAAAGAAGACCCTAAGTCGAAAGTTGATGGAACGAATGGTTTGGTTGTGGCAATTCAGCTATCGGCTGAAGGTATTTGGAATGATATGTATATATATATATGAGGTGGGTAGAGGGTGTCTTGAGATGGGTATTGTCGGTGGGGCCCTCTATATAGGCTATGATATAAGGATAAATAACTACACTCGGGCAATAAGCTGTATTTATAGTACCAACTATAGTGTATGAAATCGGTCAGAAAAAGTTATCCTATGAATGTATTATGATCTCCACATTGGGTATGAGTGGATAACTAGGGGTGGAAGCCGGGTAGGTCAGAAGGCCTGGTGAGACCACAGATTTTAGAACTCAGCTATGGGCTGAGACATTAGAACTCAGCTATGGGTTAGGATCGTAGGACTCAACTATGGGTTGAAAATATAGGACTTAGCTATGGGCTGATCACAGGACTCAACTATGGACTGAGAATGTAGGCCTCATCTATGGGCTGAAGTGATTGGAAATCAACTATGGGTTAAGATTTTAGAACGCAGTTATAGGCTAATAGTTTAGAGTGTAGCTATGGGTTGAGATTTTAGAATTCAGCTATAGGCTGAAATTGTTGGAACTCAGCTATGGGCTGAGAATTTTGGGGTGCTATATTTAAACGCTATAATATGAGTACCATTGCTATGGGCATGGTACAGATGGTATGCTAAAGGTAGGTGGGGAACAGTCGAGGACACCTCTACTCATTAACTACCATGGTTGGAGATCTAATACTGGAATAGTGTTAAACATTCTAGGAGCCTCACAAGAGGGATCACTATGGGTAAAGTGGTACAAAATCTGCTCAGGATCAAATTATGAATTCGTGCCTATCTCCTGGATTGGAGGCTGCGGAAGCTAAGTCTGCCTCATATACGAGTGCTAGTAGTATTTTCAATAAATAAATTTGGAAACACAACTTTTCCTAATAAAACCCTATTTTTCGAAAAGAGGACTAGAGGGTGGTATTCTTAAGATGAACGTGGAAATGAAAAAAAATTCACCTGCTGCATTTTGTTATTAATGCTTGCTTAGTACTCTTGCACTCACTCTTGCTTAAACTCCCCCTTTGCTTAAAAAATTACTTCGGAGGTCATGCATTTGGTTGGGACATAGATCCCAATGGATTTGACTATGAGGCATGGGGTAAGGGTCACCCGCAGGATCCGATCTACGAGGAGGTAGACTACCAGGAGGGTTAGGTTGTTGGGTAGACCATACATCTGCCTTCGTTGGTCGTCAGGGCACTTAGTAGTTACGAATTATATTGTTGTTGTACTTGGATCTCATGTATAATTAATGTACTACACTGTTGCAGCGGTATATCGTTATGTAGTTGCTCTCTTTGAAAAATTTATATTGTGTTCCATGTACATTCTCCTAATTTTGTTTACTAATTCCTATGAAATTATTGACTGTAACCCAAAATGTACGGCCTAGATCGAGCTCGACCGATGAAACCGCGGATCTCGCCATCTCTTTCCTTCCCACATTTCCAGTGCTACCGCACCATTGGTGTTCCTAGAGATGGCCAAATGGGCCGTGCCAAATGGCCGGCCCGAGGCCTAGCCTAGGCATGACCTAGCCCGACCGAAAACGGGCTGTGTCGGCACTGCCTGGTAGCCCGTGCCATGCTTGGGCCGGCACCTCAACATGGTCAGCATGGAACGGCGAGACCCGGCCCGGCACGGAACGCTTAGCCAGTTTATTCGAAAAATACTTGTTTTATAGCCGTCGGAGGTTTTTAAAAATTTGGAAAAATCCAAAAAAATTCAAAAAATCCTAATTTTTTCCTATAAATATGGTAGCGATCCCCCCTCATTTCCCTACCAGCAAACTTGCAATATCTTCTCTGCATTCTCTTGCTCTTCGTGATAATTTGGCAAAATTCAAAAAAGTTTTATGAAAAATCCAAAGATTCGAAATTCGGCTTTTATCAAGAAAACAAGGTAAGAATTGTGATTCAATCTTTCATTGTTCTTATTATTTTAAATGAGATTAAAGTACTAATAGAGTAATTATTTCTTGTAGTTTTCTTTATGGAGTACCAGGATTTTGCGTCCTTCACAACTTCTGATTTCGGGATTTTACCTGAGGAGCTTCTTGCATCCTATCAAGCTAAAGAAGCTGCAGTACCTGTACCATCCTCAGGCTTTGAAAGTGCTACTGTGTCGGCAAGCATGGGGCAAAAAGATCAAGACGTAGTACATCGGGAGTTTGGGAAGATGTCAAGCAGATTTTCGAGACATCAGACGGCGTTCAGAGTAGGTATGTTATTTATAAATATTGTAAGCACAAATTAACTGCAAAATCTTCAGGTGGAACAAGGCACTTGAAGAGACATGCTGAGAGTTGTAGGAGAAAAGCGGGGGTAGCTTTGAGACAAACGCAGCTGCAGTACAACCCTAACGGTGTGGTACGTCACTGGGACTACAATTCCGTGGTAGCTCGTGAATCTCTTTGTCGTTTAATTGCTTCTCAAGATCTACCTTTAAATTTCGGTGAGTCACCATCATTTGAAAACTATATTAGGATCGCTCATAATCCTAGGTTTTCTGCAGTTTCTAGACAGACAACAACTAGAGATCTGATTAAATACTATAATAATTGTCGTAGTAAGCTAGAAGAGCTTTTTAATATCTATACTTTTTCTGTGTCTTTAACATCAGACATATGGAGTGGCAGGGCTAAAGAAGATTATCTTAGTGTAGTTGCTCATTATGTAAACAATGACGGGCAACTAGAGAAGAGAATTATAGGATTCAAATTAATTGATGTATCACACACTAGTGAGAATATAGCTGATTGTATTGTAAAAGTTGTGGAAGATTTTGGCCTCAGATAATTTTTTTGCAATAACATTAGATAATGTTGCAGCAAACACTTCTGCAATGACCATTCTTACTCCACTTTTTAATTCGTACGCCAAATCTTTCTTATTACATCAGCGTTATGCTTACCATATTATTAGTCTTATAGTTAAATCTGGTTTAAAGAGGTTAGATCAGTACCTTGAACCTTTTCGCAGTGTAATATCTTTCTTAAATAATTCTAATCAACGAGTAGCAGCATATAAGACTTATTATATTGCAATGGAGGTATGTCCACGTAAGTTTGGTTTGGATATGCCTGTTAGATGAAACTCTACTTACTTGATGCTTAAGTCTCTCATACCCTATAAGAGCATATTTTCTATTTTTATTAACACGCACTATCATAGAGAGGATGGTCAACCACTACTCACAGAGCAACATTGATATGTTACTCAATACTTGCTGTCATTTTTGAAACTTTTTTATGATTCCACTATTTGTTTATTTGGAGTTTATTACTCAACCTCTCCTTTAATTGTACATCATATTCTAGAAATTTCTACCCACTTAAGGAACCACAAAAATGATAATAGTTTACATGAATCTGTTTATGATATGAAAACTATATTTTTGAAAAATTAAAAAGAAATTCCTATGTTATATGCATTTGCATTTACTTTAGATCCTACAGCTAAAGTTCGAGGATTTGCTAATGTTCTCTCACTTCTAAGTGATTCGGTGGGTACTAATTATTTTAGTTATTTTTTAAATATCTGTGCTAACTTATCTCAAGTTTATGCTAAGTATGATCAGAGATTTGCTGAAGTTCGCATGCAGCAACCTCCACCAGCACCCACAATAAGTAAGAAGAAAATTTCGTGGGAAAGATATAGGGTGCATGTAGCTCTACTTCAAGGAGTTCGACTACAACAGTGTCAAGTGCGGACACAACAAGTGGTGGGGAGCTAGCTGCCTATCTCAACAGTGACACTGTCAACTACCAAGAGCAGCAAGAGGAGGACTTCAGCATTTTGCGGTGGTAGCACGAGCACAAGTTAACATATCCGGTGCTTTCCATCTTAGCACGGGATGTGTTAACAATTCCTGTCTCCACGGTTTCTTCGGAGTCTACTTTTAGCCTATCCAGAAGAATAATTGAGGAGAGAAGAACAAATCTAACAAGTGAGATTGTGAAAATACTTCTTACTGTGAAAGATTGGGAACAAGCTGATCAACGAGCTCAACACACTATAGAAAATATTGAGCTAGTGGCTATGTTCGAAAATCTTTATTTAGATAATCAGGAAGAATAATTGTAATCTTCACTTTTTCTCTTGTATCACTAAGCTATAGGCTGTACTCTTTTTTCTCTGTCAAGGTTTTCTCATCTTGAGTTTTTAATTGGCAAAGTTTTTAACGAGACAGCCAAACATTAATAAAGTTTATTATTTAATTCCAATTATTTAACTCCTTTTAGAATTTTATTTCATATTTTTGCCTTTTCCAATTTACATAGATTTTAAAAGTTTTTCTACATTTCTATCACCTTTTCTAATTATTCTAGATTTTTCCATTTTTTTTGAAAATTTAACTATTTTCCATTTTTTCTATATATTTTTAAAAAAATCATTTTTTTTGAATTTTGTGAGCCAAATGGTCCGATCGCGGCCCGGCACGTTCCGTCGATCCATGTCGACACGGCATGGCCTGACAGCCACCTGGACCGTGCTTGGACCGTGACCCCAGCCCGTGGGCCAGCATGACACAACCCATTTAATAGCTTGGTCGAAACGGGCCGTCTCATGTTCGGGTCGGGCCGTGCCGCCCGTTTTGCCACCACTAGGTGTGCCAATTCTTCACTGCTCTCCTAGCCGTTCGATGGAGAATCAAGGGACGCGGCCACACCCATCTGTACATTTGCAAAACGATCCCCAAAGAACTACACGGTGGAACTCTCTCTCTCGCGCATCGGACTGCCAAGCCGCCAAGGCCGCGAGCCGCTTCCTCTTCCTACCGAAATCCTCTACTCCGCCTCATCACGAACGCCACTGGCTCCACCTCCAAACCTCCCGCCGCCTCCCGCCTCCCGCCGGCCGTCTTCCTCCACCTCTCGGCCGCGCGGTATCCACCGGCTCCATTCCCCACGCTTCCCCCTCCCCACCTCGATCTGTGCGGTGCGGCGGCCAATCCTTACCAAAGAGTTATCGTCCCGCCCACCGCCGCCCTCTCGCCGAAAAGCGCTTAGGAGTCCGTCACCTCCTGCGATGCAGAGGCTACTCTAAGTGAACTACCCGTGGAATGATTCGCGAGGGTTAGGGTGTCCCTGTGATCTCACATTTCTCTTTGTTGTTGCTTTGTCATGTACAATTCAGATCGAGAGCTGCTCGCCGGTGCGCCAACTCCTCCGCTGCGTCCAAGACACCTCACATAGTAGTGCAGAGTTTCTACCCTATATTGTTCGCGTGTTGTTGTGTGCCTGTATCTTGGATGCTAACGTCGCGGAAGTTTTGCAGGCGCATGCGAATGCGATTAGTGGAGTTCACTCTGGAGAGGCCTCGATTTGTCCAAACGATACGGGCCATTTCACCTTTTTCGTTTGTTTTTGCTAATCTTTTCTTATGTAATGCTGTAGCGGTTGTTTCTAAGCTAGTGGCCCGTCCCCATGTTTGCAATTCTCACTGCCTGGCACGACTGTGATTCTCCTCCATTTGCAGTGTATATATACAACTTTGATAGTATACATCTGCTGAATTAGATTATGGGACGCTCTGGTTTGAATAATACCTATAATTAATTATTGTAAGGCAAGTGGTTGCACGTCAGTGTATGATGATGATTGCAGAGTATGATGATTTTACATGGAGAACTAGTTTGCCTAGGAGATCCATGCAAGCAGATTATTGTGAATGCTCTTTGTAGAGGTGATCGGCAACAAGCATCTGCTTTTGAATATTCAGCACACTAACGGAGCATTGACTTCAGAAGATTTTTCTTGTATTTTGGATTATTGTGCAGAAGCACCTGATCCTTTGGTAAATCTACAGCTAAATGCATTTTTTACCCAAAGCATGAAGTTTGGTATAGTCAATTTTATTAGAACTCTTTTGGAGCTTTTCCAATATTTCCAGTTTGTTATGGAGACTTTGGAACTGATGGAGAAGGACACGCACGCACTCACTCACGCGTGCGCGCAGACACACTATCTTCTGTGTAAAGCTTTCATTTCTTGGTGATACTAGCATGTCAAAATGTCAAATTGTCAATACGAATACACCCATCCTTTGTATAAAACTGAAGCTTTGACACTGTAGGTATGGCCCATTTTCATGGTGCACATTCAGTATACTCTTTTTTAATGAATTCTTTTGAGGAAGAACTGGTTATTCTGTTAATCCTTCCTTTCTTTTTCTTATAGATTCAGTCTGCAATTCTTTGCAATTTAAATTTTCTTTTATTTATGCTCGTGTTTTATATGTTTACCAGCTTATTGAATAATGAGTTACAGACTATCAGTTTTTACAGGAGATTTGGTTTAGCTTCTTGCAGTCTTCAAGTTATTCACGATCATCTTTCCAATGTTGGCACTTCATTGGCTGACTCTTCTAGGGGAAAATAATGCACTCACAGCACCTTGCCGATTTTAACATCTTTTTAAGTGCTTGTGGAAGCACCGCAAATCTGAATGATGTTGGATGCTGTCTAGAGAAAATGGAAACTCATCTTCTTGGGAAGTCTGAAATAACATACTGTGAGCTTCTGGTGGTCTGTATCAACAGATGTTCACTATGCCTATTTATAATCTTTAGAAGTTCTTTTTCATATGGACAGGAAGTATTAGTTCATCAGACTTTCCTGTTGTGGCTGCAACTATGAGAAGACACAATTGCCCATCATGTTGTTTACTGTTTGGTCCTTAACCCCTCATTTTTAAAAATAAACATTTGATTGCCTTGATTTTTAGTTCCCTTTGGTGAATCATTGTATCTATGTGACTACCTCTTATTCAATTGAGCCTCTTGCTGCATGATCATATATGACCACGGATCCTTATCACTTGGTTCCTTTCCTTTTTGTCCGGAACTTTTGCATATTGATTTTAGTTTCTTTTGCTTCTCTTGTGAAAAGTCACATGCCCTTTCCTTTTCTATATTTTATTCTTTGGTCTTCTCATGTGTTTCTTGGGATACAGCAGCTCTTACCTTATATTTTACATACTGTGGTGATTGGAATACGCTAAATGCTCATTCTCACATGGTTTTAGATCTAATATCGTGACAGCTTGCTTATTTGATTGCTGTATCTTTTTAGCTTTCAGCTTTGTAGAGAAGTTTGTCTGCAGTTCATGATATATGGAAGGATTGCACTAGGTGTTATAGCCCAAGCATTATTACACAGGAATTTTTTTAGGGCTTTCACTACACTAGCTGACCTTCAATCTGCATATCATATCTTGCAGCATATGGCAGTCCTTGCTGGACAAAGCAGTGAAAGCACTGACCATCTGAGGGTGTCATCTAAAAGAAGATACCAATCATCAAGATTAGACATTCTTGTACCTGCTTTGAACGAATTAGAAGATTTCAAACTTTTATTGGACTGTGACCTGCCATCATAAGGGAAGGTGGGAACTGGAGAATATTTGATTGATTCTCCACCTGAGCTGTTCCAAGTGGAAAATCAGTCATCGAAACACAAGCAATTGAAGGGTGATGTGGAATTCATTTCTGCTGGTCTGTTCTGCGTTCCAATTTCATAAGCCGCCCACTATAAGCTCAATCACAATGAGATATATAAAACTTAATTAATGTCAATCTTGTTCCAGGCGACAATCTTGCTGACAAGTTTGAACTTGACAGTGTGGGAGGATGACAATTTTTTGCAATGGTCTTTCAATGATATCATGCATGCGTGTGTGCAACTTAAGAACTGCCAGTTAGCTGAGCAGTTATTTCTAGAGGTAACAAATATATACGGTTTTGTTGGCTAATCTATATTATGGCTATGCAGTCTTTGTGTTGAGCTACCGTAAGTATGTATCATATTGCATTAATTTTTGAAATTTCTTTCTTCTAGATGGTTAATTCCGCCTGTGTAGTTTTTCTACATAGCCTGTCCCAAGCCAGGAAAAAGGAGGAGGGCCAACGTAAAATAAAACAACCTCCCTTTCATAGAATGAAATCCAAAAGATAGTCTACTTGAACCTGTTTGGGACAAAAGGCTTGGTTGTTGTTGTTGACTTGTTGTTTCTTCTAGATGGTTGAAGTTGAGTATGATAATACTCCATTTGCTAACTGCTTTATTTCATCTGCTGTACCTGTTTGATCTTAGCATAGGAGCAGCACCATTTTATGAACAAAAGATCTCAGTCGAGTTTACTGGACTTGTTTTTTGTAATTTTGCGCTTCGATTTCACCTCCACAAGATAGTCACAAAACTCAGAAAATGAAGTCCATTCCTACATGAAGTATTATTCCATAAACATTTGTGGGCCTGCAATGAAATTTCATATAAAATTATAGTCACTAACATGTGGGCCTGCATTCTAGCAATTTTTTCTTACTTTGTTTAATGTTTTTCTGCTACAATTGGTGGAAAAGGTAACGACAAGTGGGAAATTTGCAATTTTCCCTTGTTTTAATGGTGAAGGCATTTAAACCAAAAACTTTTCACGTGTACAAACTGCATTGGTAATTTGAAAACCAGAAATATCTAGAGGTATATTTCACATCTGAAGGTGTTTATGTCAAATGTTAATTTTTTCTTCCCAGATGCAAAAGATTGGATTGCGACCGTCAAATTTTAAATATGATGGTTTTTACCAAGACTGTGATTGCTGGGAAAGGAGTTGCACATGCCATCAAAGTGGTATGCTGCCGATAGCTTGCTGTCACTTATGATATATCCAGTTACCTGAAAGCATATCGTGGTAAATTGATGATTATGCACACCAATTATTTTGTGAAACCCTGAATATAGTTATGCTATATCTGGTTTTCATAAAGTAACATGTTGTGCTGTCTGTTTTTGTGAAAAGATACTGTAATGTTAATCATTGTTTACGTACTCGTCATGAAAGCTACTATGCAAAATTGAACTGCACCTGTTCTACTACTACTACTACTGCTGCGCCTGTTCTACTATTATTATTATTTTAGCACATATGTTTTATTCTTATGTTTTCCAGATTGAAGGATGGAGAGAAGGGGTTTTGAACCTTACAATGGTACACTTGCTGCTCTCTCAGTTGGCCATAGCAAAAGTTTACAGTTGGATCTGTCTGAGGACTTTTTGGAAATAATTTCAGAGATACAACCAAAGTATATACATGCTTTTAATGCTTTGCTTTCTGGTTGCGAAATTATGGTAATGCATTGACTCTGGAAAGAGATTTTCTGATATGTTATGTTTCTGTCTCTACCTTCCTGTCATCTTAATTTCATCTTGGTCATTTATGCTATCAGTACTGATCATGCTGTATGGTTTATCATAATCTTTGCCATTTCCCTGTTCTTAATACCTGATGCTCTGTGTCATATCCACAATAATATTTTTTCTTTAGCTGTCAGTGCACCTTCCTTTATCAAAAATATGTTGAAGTTTGCTTGCTGGTAATAGGAAGTACGGACTAAATCTCCTCTTAATATTTTTGTAGAATGAACCAGAAAGAGCTGTCCGCATACTATCTAAAATGAAACATTTGAACATGAAGCCAAATATCGGAACTTATGAGCTTCTGTTTTCTCTGTTTGGCAACGTCAATGTTCCTTATGAAGAATGAAATGTGCTCTCACATGTTTATGTTTCGAAAAGGATAAGCATAATCGAGATGGACATGTTAAACAATCAAATCCAACACAGTTTTGTGTCTATGAAGAACTTGGTATGTTTACTTCCCATCTACCGTATAGATCCTCTTGCTTTTGTGTGCAGTTTAGAGGAAACATTAAGTACCACTTGTACTATTCTTGCAAATTTCACATGCCTTGCTGTGCGGAATTCTCGATAGTTGACTTCTGTGCCAACGACAAATTTAATTTCCTATTGCTACATGACTTTTGTTATTGTCATTGAGGACGGCCAGACAGGGTCTTTACATCTGTTCAAACTAGTATATCACCGGTATTTTAGTGAAAGTTTTGGATATCATATCCCAAGACCTTACCAGCTGGTCCTCACTAGCAGTTCATTGATTGAAATATCACCATGTTATTTGTCAAAGTTTCTTGTTTTTATTGCTAAGAACACTTGTCAGTATGATCTTTGATGCTTCGTTCGATCATGGATGCTTTGAAAAATTGATGTTTATTTTATGCTATTTCAGATACGAGCATTTGGAGCTGAGGGGATGACAGAGGAAATGCTGAGGTACTTGAATTTAGCTGAGAACTAGGATGCACCGATACTTCGCTGAACTGCCGTACCCGTATCCGATACGTATCCGATACGGCGATATGGCGCGATACGGCGCGATACGGCGCGATACGGTATCGGAAAAGTATCGGAGAATTCCAGCAAAAAAAAATAAAAAAAATCACCGATACTTCGGCGATACTTCTCCGATACTTCTCCGATACCTGAGGCCCTGTGAGGACCCTCCCCAAATCATTCTACCATTTAAGCATAAGCATGTCATAATCATCGTTATCATTTTCAATTAGCATCATTAAGCATGAGCATTAGCAAATTAGTGAGCATTAATGCATTCATGTGTGTGTGCATTAGCATTTGAGGAAAATCAGCAAGGCAGTTTGCATGCATAATAGAAGTAAAGACCAATGTGCCCTTGTGTTGCAAGAAGAAAGCTAGGGGCAGCAAAGTAATTTCAGAGCAGCTCAGTGTGTGGATAAGGACGCCAGCAAGAGAGAGAGCTTCTCCTCAGTCCATTTCCCAGAACCAGCTTCCCCTCTGCCTCTCTCTTGTTTTTCTCAAACCGAAACAAAAGAGCAGCAAGCTAGCCAGTGTAGATCCAACCAGCTAGTAGCCAATCTTTTCTATCCTGCATTGCAACCGAAGTGAAGCAAGAGGAGGAGGAGGAGCCGGCCAAGAAGTGAAGCAAGAGGAGGAGGAGCCGGTCAAGGAGTGAAGCAAGAGGAGGAGGAGCCGGCCAAGAAGTGAAGCAAGAGGAGGGGAGCTCGGCTACTTCTCCACCGACCTCACCGACGTCATCAGCTTCACCAAACCCAAACCCTAGCAGCAAGCAACCGAACCAAAACTCCAGGAAACAAGTAAGTGGTAGTTTAGTACTAGTTGCAAATACTTAGATCCAAAGTTTAGCAATCAATCTAGAGGCTAGCTTGTGGATTAGAGTAGATTGGGTAGAGAAAGACTTAGCTTCTGGAAGGGATGGGGTTGTAGCTGTGATGGTGTGGGGGAAGGAGTAGCTCCGGCGGCCGGGAGGAGAGCTCGGGGGAGAGAGAGCAGCCAGCGCTGGAAGGAAGTGTCGCCGGCCAGGAGAGCTCGCAGGAGAAGCGGCGCTGGTAGGAGGGGAGAAGAGGAAGTAGCGTCGGCGCTGGAGGTGTTTTGGTCGGGAGAAAAGAGAGCCAGCCAGGAAGTGAGGCTTTGGCTGTGAGCAGAAGGAAAAGAAAGAAAAACAGAGAAGGGAAGAAAAAGAGAAAAAAGAAGAAAAGAAAAGGAAAGAAGAGAGAAAAAAAAATGAGAAAAATGAGAAAAGTGAGAAATTCTGGAAAATGAGTAGCTTTTGCATATAGATCTGCCATGAGCATTATCAGTTGCATTAGATGATTAGTGGTTAGTGTGACATTAGTTAGTTATGCATGCATGTGCATTAAGTAAGAAAAACAACATCATTAGTGTATTAGTTGATTAATGAACTAAATAAAAATATGAAGGTGTATAGCATTAAAATGAACCTCAACAGATGCATATAATAAAAATAGAATGTTGGTTTGGTTGGACAATTGACTCATACTTAATAAAAATGCGATAGTTAATAGATTATAATTTTCGGGACGAGCAGAACTCGCCCGACAACGGACCTGTTTTGAGCGAGGTAGAACTTTCCGAGTTTATTCGAGCAAGCAAAACCCTCCTTGATCATGTTTTATTGAAAATGATTTCATTGTCTTATCAAGTTATTATATCTCACTTTGCATGGAAAACTTAATTTCAACAAAAGTATTAAAATGGATGTGTGTTGGGTGAATGGGTTAAAAGAATGAGTTGTTGGGTTGAAATGGTTATGATGGTTGGAAAATGGAAATGGGAATGGGATTATGTGTCTAGCTAATGGTTGGGTTGGCGTGTGTTAATAGGGTGGTAGAGGATGGATGAGAAGGATGTAGTAGGAGGGTCCTCTACATGGGTTATAATATAAGTTTCAACGACCTAACACTTGGGTAATGAGCCATAAAATCGATTATCAACCATGGTGTGTGAAATCGGCGAAAAGATTGTCCTACAACAAGATTAGAGCTCTCCACAACGGGTAAGGATAGCATGGTGCTTCAGGTAATGCGGTAGGCCTGGAAGGTGATGCCATTGAGGCGGTATATTTGAAGCCCAGGTGTACCCGGTTGAGAGGAGTACAAGCTGTACCTTGGAGTTGTGTGGCGACTGGGATAGGTGTCACAAACTCGAAGTGCGAGTGGAGAACTAATACTAGAGTAGTGATAAACGTTCAGGGCATCTCTTGTGGGTGTCACTATGGGTAAAGTGGTACAAACTGCGCAGGTAAAATCTTGAATTCAAGCCGTCTCTTGGATTAGAGACTATGGTCGACTTAGGCTATTCATATTGGTGTTAGTAGAAATTTCTAAATATAAAATCAACCAACCCTTTTATCTAAAACTTATTTACGTAAAAAGGATATGTTGGGAGAAGTGGTCTTGGGTGAAGTTAGATTAGGTGTAGTTATTAGGAGAAGGGGAAAAATCATTTATTGCATTCATATATTATTGCTTGCGAGTACTTTGTACTCACCTTGTTTAATCCTCCCTTGCTTAGAAGGTGAGTCATATGGACAACCTTCCGAGGACGGGAGTGAGGGGATCTTGCAGGACCGGGACCTATCGGAGGGTGACTACTACTACTATCAGGAGCAGTAGGGGTAGTAGTAGGCCATATTCCCGCGCTAGCAGGCCCCCGGGAGATAGGAGGTTATAATAGATGTCTAGATCTTTTCTTTGTAATTCCAATCTATGTAAATTAAAGTAATGTAAGGGACAATAGCCTGCGTGGTGATGGAATGTAATAATGAATTCCCCACTTGGTGTCTCTAATTATTGTTCTGCTGCAATACTCTGTATACAGTATAGTAACTAATAAAACATCGGAAGGCACGATGTTTTGCTAATTCTTATCTTTGAGGTCCGTCTGATTAACCCTAGGTGACGATGCGTTACGAGGGTTAATTATCTGGTCGCCATGAGCCCATTTCCCGCCTTGGCCCAAAAGCCCAATACAAACATTAAAACCTAAGCCCAAACACCGGCCAGCCCTCGCCGACGCCGACGCCGCGAGTCCCACCGCTGCTCTTCTCTCGCCAGCAGGCAGCCCCGCCGCCATCGCGCTCTTCGTCCTCCCAAGAGCTCCACCGGTCGGCGCCTCCTCCCAGCGGCCGTCCCTGCCCTCCCATGCCGCCGCCGCCGCCGTAGCTCCCGTTGACGCCGCCGCCGCAGCTCTTCTTCCCCCGCAGCAGCTCCCACCGCTGCTCTGCTTGTCCTCCCAGCAGCTCCAGCGGCCGGTGCCCTCCTCCCAGCAGCTCCAGCGGCCGGCGCTCCTCCTCCCAGCAGCTCAAGCGGCCGGCGCCCTCCTCCCAGCAGCTCCTCTCCACTCTCAAGGTAACATTGCCTCTACAGTTTCTTATTTTACAATACATATATACTTGACGTATCGACGTATCCTTGTTTTTGAAAATTTCCGTATCGCCGTACCCGTATCGCGTATCGGTGCTACATAGGCTGAGAATGTCTTATGGAACATGAACCGTTATCAGAAGAGTGATCTCTACAGCATTGTGTTGCATTCTCTGGTTAAAGCCAAGGAAGTATGTATCTACTGTCTTTTACTGTTTCTTTTGTAGTGGTGAAATGATGAATTGGGTTTATTATCCTCTTTTTTGGAGAGTATAAATCAGGTTCTTGTGGCTGTTATTGATGCTTGGTCTGTTTTTTTAGTGGAACATTTTCTCTTTTTAATTTGATTGACCTTTTTCTGGTTTGCAGAGACACAAAGCAATAAGAACCTTGAAGATCATGCAGTCTTCCAGCCAATACTGCAATTTGTAATATCATGATAAGAGTGCTGCAACTTCTTGCCATGTTTCAAATCAGCGAGTGCTTTGCTGTCCTTGATGCTTCAAGATGGCTTCTATCCAAAGGTTTTGACTTTTACATCTCTCCTAAAGGTAAGTCTGGTTAAGTGCAGAGCTGTCACTACTCCCTATGCATTTTTTTTGGAATTAATACACCGCTGCTTCCTTTGTTTGAGTTGATTTGAATTTTTAGGGTCCATTTGCTGGAGTCTCATGTCTATCTTTTCCATGACAGATTGTATTAGCAAAAGAGAATTTTGAAGGGGCACTGGATATGTTGGACATTTGAATAGTTGAAGGAATCCAGCCTGACATAGGGCTTTTCAATACAGTACTCAAAGAAGCAAATGAAAAGTACATCTTTGATAAAATCAATCTACTTTTCTTTCCCAAAATAATGTTGAAGTTAAAGTCATGGATGAACATTCTTCACAGGGTCAGATTCATTTTGTTGAATATATTGTTGAGTGTATTCACCGAGCAAAAATTCAACCTGATCAATCAACGCTTTGGTACACATTTTGTGCTTACGTGGATCATGAATTGTACAATACTGCAATTGAGGCATTGCAAGTCCTCAGTCTGAGAATGCTATCAGAGGATGCCAGCATTCTTAAGGAAAAAGGAGTAATTTAAGAAGATCTAATCCTTAGTGAAGAGCCAGATGCTGAATTAAGGATCATGAAGACATTTGAAGCAACTAAAGAATATCTCACGACAGCATTTCTGAACCTGAGATGGTGTGCAACAATGGGTTCCACCATATCTTGGTTACCCGAGGACAGTCTCTGGGCAAAGAGGCTGGCATCCTCTTATGATGCTAACAGGAGACCACATATGTCGTGAAGTTGGTGCATGAACATCCTTGATTTAACCAGTTCCTTTGAAGGGATCTGTCTGCTGCACGGTTTCAACACACTCCTGAGGCTAATAGCTTGGTAATGCTATTCTTCACATCAATTGATGGGCTAGCAGCTCGCTTGCAAAGGAACTGGTGCTGGTAATGCCAGTTGTCAGGAGCCTCAGCTGCACTAAATTTGTAGAAACTCTGTTGACGGTGATGAAAAGATTGAACTGCATAGCAGCAGCAGGTTGTTGTAAGATTGTGACAAGACTACGAGGTGTTACTACTTACAAGAGCTGAGAGCTGCCTTCTTATACCTTAAAACGCTTGCTGCTTGTTCATTCTGGAGGACATTCTAACCTCTTGAGTTTTGATACATGTCATAAAACTGAACCTGACGAAGGTAGTTTTGATACATGTTGTCATAAACCATTTATCTCACACAGGCCTTTGTACAGTCAGCGGTGTTGTATCATGTACTTGAAGAACTTCGCCACAAGTAATTAACTGTCTTATGAGTTATGGCAATAGTTTTGATCACATCTGTAGGCTGCTCTAACAAACCAAGAACCTTACATCATTCCATGTACTCCTACCATAATAGATTATCGTTTATAGTATGCTCTCCAATAAAAAGGTTACTTTTTTTTTCACTTCTGTTTTGTTGTGTTGCGCATAAGGCTATCCTGCTCCTAAACAGATGCTATTTGATTAACTGTGCTCTTGCCAGTGTAATCTGACTGATTTGTATTTCTTTAGGAGAGATGAGTACTCTAGGTGTCGAGCTGGCCTACTTGGAAGTTTACACAAATTCTGTACGAGATATCACAGTTGCCACTTCCTTCTATATTTCTGCATTTTAGTTCTGTTTGAAATTTGGAAAATTCTCCCGATTTCTGCCGAAATTACACTAAATTTGTGAAATTCTAGCCAATGTATATTAAATGTCTGAGTCTGGAACGGGGCGTTTAAGGTTTAACCCAGCGGCCAGTGTCCGGCCTGTGGCTCTGTGTCTGTGCCCATCGCTCGGTTTCTCGAAATTTTTACTGTTGTAGCGTCCGAAATTGTTTTTTTTACGTATTTAGCCTCGTATCCAACGGATTTGCGAAAATAGCCTCGCTACAGTTTATTCACGCGGACCGGTTGCGCGGAAAAAAAAATTTTAATTTTTTTGATTTCAATGACTCGATTTTTTTTTTTTTATTTTTTATTGTTTTTTGGTGGGGTGGCGAGTTCCAATGGTTCCAAACCGTTGGAACTCGCGGTGGGCGGGCGAAGCGCTTGCATAGGAAGGGCGAGGCGTGCGTAGTGCGGGCGAGGCGGTAGGCGCGCCGGGCGTGGGGCGGGTGGCGCGTGGGTGGCCAGCGAGCGGCGGGTGCGAGGCGTGCGGCATGGCATGAGTGGGACTCTGTGTGTCATCAAATTTTTTCAGTAAATACTCTCGTCTCGAAATTGCAAATCTAGCTATAAACAGTTTTTTAGCGGTTCCAATACGAGGAATTTTTTTCCTCATGCGATGCGTCGTAGAAATTATTTTTTATTTTTTCGCTTATGTCGATGGAGTCAATCCGCTTAAAAATATTTTTTCCACTCGTGGGAACGTGAAAAATATTTATCGGATTGTAACTACGTTGAAAAATTATGAAATTTCTTGTAGAGGTTTGTGACACATCAATAATATTTCTATAATTTTTGAGACAATTATCACATATGAGGAATTTTAAAAATTCCTAATATTACAACTGTCTTGATGAAACACTAACGAGTAAATTTGAAGCGAACGAAAAATGAAACGTACCATGTTGATGAAGTCTCAAATTTTTTGTGCGAGTTTTTGAGACATCAATTATATTTTCATAAAAATCTGAGAAGATTATCACCTACGTGGAATTTATAAAAATTCAAACATTACGACTGTCGTGATAAAACACCCACCAGTAAGTTTGAAGCGAACAAAAAATGGAATTAACCACGTTGATACATTATGAAATTTCCTGTGGAGGTTTCTGAGACATCAACTATATTTTCATAAAAATTTGAGAAGATTATCACATTTGACGATCATGTTGCAGTAAGTTACAAAAATTGTGACATTTATATTTAGTAGAGAATTCATAGAACTAGGATACAACATATTTCGTAGAAATATGCCTCTGGTGAAAGGCTAGGTCACAAAACCACACACTCTATGGCCATGGTTGCCGGAATAGACGGTCAAAAACAGGATAATCGTATATTGGTGGCTGACGGGGTTCTGGGTATGGATACCTTAGAGGGCTTGATGGAATATCATCGTCAGGATTTGGAGGACTTCGTGGACGCAAGGTTCGTGACTCTGGTGGCATGAAATCGTCATCATCATCGTCATTTGCATGGTTGTGAGGTAGCCCTCCTGTAGTGTTGGTGGAATGTCCTCTTGCATTGGTTCTTAAATGACCTGTTGTAGTAGTGCTTAAACGGGCTGTTGTGATAGTGCTTGAACGTCTAGGTCTAGGTGATACGAAATCGTCGTCGTCATCGTTGTCGTCGTTTGCAAAGTTAGGAGGAAGCCCCCCTCTGGTGGTGGTTGAACGTCCTCTTGAACTTGATGCGGTAGTAGTACTGGGTCGACCTCTACCCCTTAAGTTAGACTCTCTTATGCGTCTTCTGCGCGAACCAGGCATCACACCCCTGCCGAAGAGCATTTGCATTGCAAAGAATTCTGGGATATCTTTGTTCAGCAACTCTGTATCCTCCGGGAATGACTAACACACAAGACGAGCACATACGAATTAGTGAACTTGTGGGTAATACTAAAAATATGAGTATGGTGAACAAATATAAATTGACTAACCTTAATATGCTCTGCGTCGGTGGTCCAAAGATCGGTACTCTGTAATGTCTTGTAGAGAAACCTAAAGAGCAAGTGTGGTGGCTAGTTCGCATACCTGAAATACCTCGACGCCACCCTTGCAAGTGCGCCTTGAGGTCGTCGGTGGTCACGAGGTTCGAGCCGAGGTTGTCATGTCATGCCTCGATAATGTCGGACGCCACCCTTGCAATTTGGACACCACTATACTTAGGTTGTCCTCGTTGAGCGGATCATTTTTCCCATTTCGTGTAACCTTCATCGTGTAATGAAGGGCTAAATTCGCTCATATCGTGTCCACGAGAATCTGTGTTGGAGGACCCACCATGGCGAAGTTTTAGTGGGAGCTGTGTATGTGTCCTGCGGTTTGGCCTTTTGTAGACTCGAAGGAGTAGTGTATGGACTAAGTGTTGGAAGGTAAGATTGAAACGTTGAGACGGACAAAGAAAACCGGAGTGTGAAGTCACGTCGGTGAAAAGGCGACCATACATGCAGGTGTCGGTAATGTGAGCATGCCGCCTATGCCTAGTCTACTCTACCGACAAAGTGGTACTTGTGAGTATTCTACTCGGTCCAACAAAGCTACACGCCCGTGAGTTGTCTAATCGACCGAAAAGCAGTGCACGGAGTTGTCAATTCGGTATGCAAAAGCAACAAGCTCGCGTTCATGCATGGCACTAATTTGTACATGTTGGATCCAACATTTTGTCTGACTATTGGTACATTACTACGGTTATGTGATGATTCTTGCATTTCCTAGTGTGAAGTAACGTCGTTCATGCATGGCAATAATTTCGACGGTTATTTGTTGTTACTACGTGGTTATGTGACGATTCTTGCATTACGGATATTTTAGTTTAAGACTTGGAAAGTCGTTTTCATAAAATAGAGCCCCGGTAACATTATCATACATGGTGTTTGCGCTATCGGATTTTACATGGTAAATAAGTTGTAATTTTGATATTTTACTATAATTTAGTTGTCCATGTAGTGAAGTATCTTTCTGGATCAATTCCCCCAAAATTTGTGTTCGAACGAGTTGTTTTACGAGCACGGAAAGGCTTAAGTGTTATGAAATATGTCCGGTTTGTGGTCATGTAGGGTATTTGTTTTACAAAATTTGTATGCAAAGCGGTAAGAAATAAAATGATTTTGCGTTAGTATAGATATCGTGAATACTTCGAGCTATTCTATGACTATTTCCCATTTGGACACGGTATTTCACGGGATGCCCGAAGGCTTATATGACCATGAAAAGATGCCACATGTATTGACATCGGTGAAAAAGTCGAAAGCGATGGTAGCTAATCGACTTACACATCGCTTAACAAAGCAAAAGATGATATTTGGAAACCTCTTGAGAAGACATCCATGACCAACTATGTCTCCTCTATAGGAAACAAACTACTTGCAAGAATAGCTACCAAGACAACAAGGATAGCCGCACACACAATCTTCTCCAACCATTTGACATTATCTAAAATACGGTCCATCTTGAACATCAAGATGTTCGACTCCGCTTTCAGTATAGGGTCCATCCTCTCCTCCATAGTAGGATGCATCCTCGATGGTACTGTGGTGTCCATGGTGTCCGCCCATTGGAAATATTGGCATCCTCCACCTACGTGATGAGGTAAACATACTTTTACGCGTGCAAAGAAATGAGATATCTCCAAAGAACTACACAAGTCCAACAGAAAAGAAAGCAAATGAACTTTTCACTTACGGAGAAAAAAGGGCACTTGTAGAAGACCCGGTCGTTATTTGCCTCAGTGGTGGAGTAGAACACATTAGCTTTCACACGACAATTAGGGCAATCAACCAGCCATGCAGTGGCAAGCGCACGGCCCTCCGATTCCCTCGAGCTCGCCGATTGAGACATGGCCTTTGGAGGAAAGGAATGGGATGATGATTAGGATATGTGCAAGCAGAGCTTGTATGAAGGCCTACTTATAGAGGCAGTGCATACAATCGGATTATGTAATGTTCATATAATATCTTTCTTCGTGTTAGGTTCTTAGGGCCTCATATTGAAATGACAACTCGATCGACAAAGTGCTACCTATGACTTGTGTAATCTCTCTGACAAAGCTACACACCCGTGAGTTATCTAATCGTTCTGAAAAAGCTGGAGCACGGGAGCTAAAGGTCACCAAACTTGTTTTCATATAATACGGCCACGGTACAAGTAACACTTACTGTGCTCGCACCCGTGTGTACTAAATTTTGTACTAATAATGATGTTGTTATCATACTATTTCTGACATCGCACCATTATGCATTTAACATTGTTATTTGCAATTGTTCTTGTCGAAAGTACAAAGAATAGGCGAAGGCATACATCAATTAGACATACACACTGCATAAATCAATACAACCGGTCATTGCCTTGTAGCGTCAATTACGATCCGTCGCCGCCTTTGCGACGGCGGAGTTGGTCTTCGGGAACGTGAACCGGTCGGGCTCGTGCGTCGTGCTTCGCAAGTCATAGTGTGTCTCTTACATCACGGGAGGGCATCGTCAAGCGGGTGGTACCGAATACACCCAACATGCCGGACACCCACGGGGATACCGCATAGAAATGCATTGTTAGTAAAAGTGCGAAAAGCGAGTGCATTAAAATTACGTTAAACACTTACCGATGATCCTGCGGGTCAGATGGCTCGCCCATTGGGAGAACTTCGTCCCGATAAACCTGCGCACACGTATTGTCTGAAGGCGTCGCGTGAGGAACGACCGAGCCGCACATATATACCGCCGGAGCCAACCAAGTATGCGGAGGTGGGTCTTTGCGATAAGCGTGCGGTGCAAATCCACCACAATAAGTACTACCGGTGCTACATCGATCGGGGTGTCCACGTCATCGGTGTATGCACCTCGGCATTGTCGGACGGCGCGATCGAGTGTTTGATCCTGCGCGGATCTCGCGAAAGGGCGTGGCACGAACGAAATTATCGGTTACCTCGAGAAAGGTATGTTCACTAGCGATAATAACTCCAATCAAAGTTCTTGTACCTCATGTGGCGCTGTGTATAGGATGTGCCTACACCGAAGCCGTGGAAGGCGTGGGGTTGTAAGCTGCCGAATCCGAAATCTTGCGGAAAATGTCCCTCGAGGACTCGGGCAAGTCTCTGTTAGGCCTAGATGGCGAAGACATGAGGATTGATCTCACGCTCGTCTTTGTAAAAGGGTATTTCATTACCGAGCAGTTCATTTGGAGAGAGTACTTCAAGTATGACATCAAAATGTAAGTTTTGTACTGCGTATCTGAAGGCCATGCTGCGCGGAAGAAGAAGCGTGCAACGCCGGCGTCTTCCGCCCATCTTCTTCGCGTGACTACACAGGAGATAAAGGTCGAGTGCCTCGCCACCGCACCGCATGGCAACGCCATCGTGACGACCGCATGTCAATGCCCTCATGATGCCCTTAGACTCGTCCATGATCGGCCGTAGAACCCGACTAGACTAGACTTGACGGTGGGCCTCCTCCGTATTGCACTGGAACTTTCCTCAAAGATACGGCCGCACGCCGTCATCGCAGAAATACATGATTAGTAATTGAAATGTGAATTGAGATGTAATGGATGGTCGTCATCGCTTCATCTTGCCGTCGGTTGCGGTGTGTAGGTGGCCGAGGGCCAACCTATCGACGTCGGTAACCTCATCGGCCTTCGGGAGGTCTCGTAGTAAGTCGTGCTCGCAGTGCGAGGCACGTACCACTCAAGTAGGCGACGTAAGACTCGAGGTCGTATGGTCGACCCTCTGAACTACCCGCCCGTGGCGTCTTGGTCCCATGCGATCGTCCATTGTAGCTGCGTGTCTCGCCACTCATCGCTCCTCCGCCCCTCCGAGATTGCTGCGGGAATGGTAGTCGTAAGTTACAAAACATAATTACATATTACGATTAATAATTACGAACGAAACTTACATATGCACTTTTCGTGTCAAAGACGGGCCAAGCGGGAGGGATTTGTTGGTACAGTCCAAGCGACGCATTACTCGAGTGGGCGATGCGCCTCCACCATATAGTAGAACACGAGGTGGCACGTCGTCAACCGATGGCGCCATCCTGCGTAATCAGGCGACAAACCATGTGGTGCCGTCTTCGCCAACAATTCGTAAGTCGGGGCTGCCATATTATTTCGTCCTCATGCGAGTCTCGAAATGGTTATGAAACTCGAGTAAACTCTGCGAGGTCTCATTCCTTGCCCATCCCAAGTAGGCGGCCGGCCCACCGAAGCCCGTTGTGGGAGCATCGATCGGGTGTCCAGCAGAGAAGACTACATCATTAGTATACGGGTGAATGGGCTCCTGGCACGGCGCCCAACAGAAAATGCTCCCAAGACCATAAGCTGCAGCAAGGTGTAGCATCTCGCCGAGCGGGCTCCTCCCGTTGTCTTCACACAGCCGCGCACAATCCTCAGTAGGTGGCGCAAAGCACACCGATCCAAAAGCATCTCGAGGACCTCGTCGGCGTGGCGTCGGCCAAAGCCTCCGCGATGTGGATGTAGGCGGGTGGGCGGCATCTCCTGCGATGAAGGAAACAACACCCACCAAACAGAAAAGCAGTGCGCAACAAGGTGACTCCTCACCACGCGTCTTGAGTGCGCCATTGGGGCATCGGATATAACGACGTAGCCATGACAGAGGAACCCCTGAACTCTGCTCAGGGACCGCATGGCCAAACCTGTCCTGTAATCGTACTTTCCAGTCTGACCTCCTCGGTGGTGGAACTATCGGCCTACCCCTGATAGGCAATCCGGTAATGTAGCTAACGTCCTGCAGGGTGACCGTCATCTCCCCCAACGGAAGTGGAAAGTGTGGGTCTCTGGCCTCCAACGATCCATTAGCGCGGAGAAGAGAGCCGCGTCGAAAGTGAAGGATTGCCCGATGTCCATCATCCGGGCTAGCGGCAGTAGCCCTGACTCCCGTAGGGTGGGCACGTACCGCTGGTCCATGGGCCAGTGCTCCTTCGGGGCCCTAAGCACGAAAGACGGTGGCTGGGCACCTGTAAGCCAGACCCTGCTACGATGCTTGGCATCGTAGAATGGGTCAAGCAAAGTCTGTGGTGGGCGACCATGTCTGCAAGAAGAAATCAAAACCAAAAATTAATACGTGTAACATAATATCACGTGACATAATAACAAATATAATGTTATAACAAATATAATGTTATGACAGGATAGCACATAACAAGACATAGATAGCACAGTACGTCATATTGCATAGCAAAATAATGTAGACTACATGAAGGTACTAACCGCACACAAATAAGGAACACAGGGGACATAAAAAATAACATTACAAGATATAACAATGCGTAACATAACATTAGGTAACATGACATACGTAACACGGTACTACGAACTACGGATTAGTCGATGAGCCGCCCGATTAGGGCGATTCTTCATTGTATGCCCCATCGTCCAAGCATATACGACACTTCCGTATGGCTCTTCCGTCTCCCGTGACTTGCGTCCATGTCATTACGGATTCGCGTGGATCGCCATCGTCCACGGCCGCTCCGCTTCAAAGAATCATTCGACACCAAGTCACTTGCCCGTGCCATAGCTCCTCGTAATGCATGTCCAAGCCGACGAGTTGAACTCGAACTCCATGTCCCGAGCAGATGATCGGCCTGAAGTACTCGAGATGTACGACACGTAAGATCGACGGAGAACGTGCACGCCGCATATACATGCGAGCATGGCTTGTGCAGAAGATTGTGGCTTGTTGCATGTGCATATCGTCACATCACGTATTGTGTACACTTGCTTACGGTAGCCTCGCAATGGCCATCGACGAACTTCTCCGTGAGGCGCACTTCAAACTTCCGCCGACTCCGTCCATGGTGCGGACGTCGTGGGAGCGAGCCTTCTATTTTCTTCTCAATGTATGCATGCATTCGCTCGAGAACCGCTTTCCTCGCCCGGATGCCTCCTTGCATTCATCCCCTGCTCACG
The DNA here is from genome assembly GCA_036346275.1 of Otatea glauca. NCBI lineage: Eukaryota > Viridiplantae > Streptophyta > Magnoliopsida > Poales > Poaceae > Otatea > Otatea glauca. The sequence goes on from CM070728.1 coordinate 16,991,331, forward strand.
AAGTATCCAACGGTCTGTTCGTGTCTCCTCCACGATGGCACCGATTGGGAGGGACCGAACACCCTTCGTGACACCGTTATAAACCTCGGACATGTTAGTTGTCATTATGCCGTATCTCGCGCCGTCGGTGTCATGCAGCAGGGACCACTTCTCTAGTTCTGGGGCGTGCAACTGCACCCACTGAGAGAAGTTGTTGACCTGGCCCTCTGCGGATTGCGGCGTATGTTTTGCGGTCTCCTCATCAAGCACTCTCCATATGGCCTCGAACTTCCGCCTCGGTTTTGCATGTATAGCCTCTTGAATGTCTTCATCACTTCCTTGTTGCGGAACCTTCATGCGGGTTCGCGGCAAGATGCCTCATGCACCAGCGATTGACGACGTCATTCCATTGGTACGGTGGCTGTGTCCCTCTTTGCATGGTGCTGATGGCGGACATTAACCCGGCATGCCTATCGGTGATGAGGCATACGTTCGGGCGGTCTCGGACAACAGCTTGCTTCACATTTACTAGAAACCACAACCAGCTCTCTGTGTTCTCGCTTTCCACGAGTGCATAGGCCACGGGAGTAGCCGGTCGTTGGCGTCATGCGACCGCCATCAATATGGTGCCCTGTACTTGCCGGATAGGAAAGTACCATCCATGCTAAGCACAGGCCGACAGTACTTGAAGCCCTCAATAGCAGGGCCGAATGCCCAAAACACACGGTCGAGGATGAAACAGTTGGGTCCCCTCGCGAGTGCGGCCTATCCATCTTGTTGATGTAGGTCCGATTGGTTTCACAATCGGTGAAGCATGCGAGGAGCAAGGTTGTACCCTCTTCATACGTGCCATACATCATCTCTATAACTTTCTTCTTCGCTCGCCACACCTTGCCGTAGCTAACAGGATATCCCACCATGTTAACTACGTCGGCCATCAGTATCAGGCTGGCTACATATGAGGACGTGACATTTCTGTGCTTCTGCAGTGGCTCGGCAAGCACACAAGTGTGGTCCGTCAGGACTGTTATCCTGAAGCCTAAACTCTCACCCTTGAATTTGTGGGCACGGATCTTGCCGGGACACTCAGCATCCATGCACTTCACAACGTAGGTCTCCTGGTTCGACCTGTACACCCGGTACGTGCGACTGATGTTTATCGCATATCTAGCAATTGCTTGCTGGGCGGCACTCTTCGTAGGGAAGCGTTGCCCTACCAGCAGAGTGTCCTGATTGAAGGCCCACTCAGTGCCAGCTTCATCCGGCAGCACGAGAGAAGTCATTGCCAGATCGTCCAACCGTGAAGACACATACTCCACATCAGTGGACACAATGCCACCGACTTGAGTCGCATCGTCCTCTCCGCCGCTATCGGTGTTGACATCATCGTCTTCATCGGACGTTGCTTCGTCCGACATGCCTTCTAGGTGCTCGTGGCAATCAACGCGAAAGCGCACCACCACCGTCCGATGTCTTCATTCGCCTGAAAGGCATCCGCACCGACATTCTCATCGATGGCCCCAGAGGATGCTTCAACGCAGCCGCCGCCGCCAACGGGACTAGAGGGTTGGCCTCCGTCCAGGAAGCGGACATACACCATCGGCCGACGGTGTATCAACGCTCTAGGGTTCATTACAATTTGCATGTATTCCACCCACACTTTGTGCTTCCACGATCTTGCATAGGTCACACACGTAGTTCTTTGGAACCTTCGTCGACTCGAGATGCACCGCCTCGATGACAAGCTTCTTTGGAAATCTCCGGTCGAATCGCTCCTCACGCAAGTACGGAGGTCGGCGGACTCATCTCCGCGGACACTGGGCCGGATCATCTTCCTTTCGCGATTCGAAAGGTCCGCCCCATGCGGACCCTCTCGAACAACGCCGTCACCATAAAACACGGACAAATCTATAATTTCTGCCATTTAGTACCTACCATAGCGAAAGACGCAAGCTATGGTAAACTTGTTCCACAATATTATAAAAATAACACGACACTTTACATTACGGATGTTACCGATCTTTGCCATATTTTCGGTGCTAAATGGTACTAATTTTTAAGCGACAAGCGGTCTTGTTATTCTACCTACATACTTCACAAATCTCGTTACACGAACTAACAGATCCATTCATGCCATACAAATCTTGACTTGAATATTACACTATTTAGTCCCGATTCTACTATTCGTCCGGCTTATTCTGCGCCTACCAAATTAAATCCTCCAAAAGTATTTTACATTCACGCGTACCACTTGTTCCACAATATTATAAAAATAACACGACACTTTACATTACACGGATGTTACCAATCTTGCCATATTTTGATGCTAAATGGTACTAATTTTTTAACCGACAAGCGATCTTTGTTATTCTACCTACATACTTCACAAATCTCGTTACACGAACTAACAATCCATTCATGCCATACAAATCTTGACTTTGAATATCTCACTATTTAGTCCCGATTTTACTAATCGTCAGACTTATTCTGCGCCTACCAAATTAAATCCTCCAACAATATTTTACATTCACGCGTACCATTTGTTTCACAATATTATAAAAATAACACGACATTTTACATTACACGGATATTACCGATCTTGCCATATTTTCATGCTAAATGGTACTAATTTTCTAAGCGACAACGGTCTTTGTTATTCTACCGATTCTTACATACTTCACAAATCTCGTTAACGAACTAACGATCCATTCATGCCATACAAATATCCTTTGAATATCTCACTATTTAGTCCCGATTTTACTAATCGTCCGACTTATTCTGCGCTATCAAATTAAATCCTCCAACAAAGATTTTACATTCACGCGTACCATTTGTTTCACAATATTATAAAAATAACACGACATTTTACATTACACGGATGTTACCGATCTTGCCATATTTTGATGCTAAATGGTACTAATTTTCTAAGCGACAACGGTCTTTGTTATTTTACCGATTCTTACATACTTCACAAATCTCGTTACAGAACTAACGATCCATTCATGCCATACAAATCGCCTTGAATATCTCACTATTTAGTCCCGATTTTACTAATCGTCCGACTTATTCTGCGCCTACCAAATTAAATCCTCCAACAAGATTTTACATTCACGCGTACCATTTGTTTCACAATATTATAAAAATAACACGACATTTTACATTACACGGATGTTACCGATCTTGCCATATTTTGGTGCTAAATGGTACTAATTTTCTAACTAACAACGGTCTTTGTTATTCTACCGATTCTTACATACTTCACAAATCTCGTTTCACCGAACTAACAGTCCATTCATACCATACAAATACTACAAAAAATAATACGCTGATATTTTATGTTAAACGGATGTTACCGGCTGGCCATATTTTTAAGTGCTAAATGGTACTATTTTTTACTAATAATGATGTTGTTATTCTACGTTTTTGGATACTTCACAAATTTCGCTTTGCTAACAAACTACTACTATTAATGTGTGTCTTGCTAGCAATTGTACAGTACTACTTTTAATTGCACTAACAAACACAGCAAGTACAAAATATTATTCACAAACTCACGGTTCTATTCGTGTCCTAAGGGTGTCATTAAATCTCATACTCCTAATACATTGACCATTATTATTTCTATTCTTCATGTACAAGTATCGTCTTTGCAATGTACTAATATTTACACTAACTTGACTAAAGCGAGAGATGATGATTGCGGCGGTATGAGAATCTTCAAATCAAACTTTTGAAGCTCTCCGACGGATGTGCGAACTCACCTCCCAAAGAATACCACAAATAATTAACCTCGTCAAATCATCGAAATATAAACTCTAACCACATTTCTAGAAAAATACATATGGCATAAATTGCTCTGAAATCTGATTATCCCTTTCCACCTCGTTTTCTCTCGGTTTTTCCTCTGCTCCGCTCTTACGCTCTCGCTAAGCAAAAATATAACTCACACTTCTCGCTCACTCGTTTGAGCTCGCATGCACCATCGCAAAGATTTATAGCCGTTTTGTTCGCCTCTACTTTCGGCGACCGATGAGACAAGACATCACCAAATAAAACTCTTTTCGCGCGTGCTACCTTTTCTCCAATCTCCAACGCGTGTCGCTGCGACTGCCCTGCATGCCGCCCGCCGGCCACGCTGCTCCCGCAGCATGCACGCGCCGCCCCTCGCCCCACGATCAGCGCCGCCTCGCCTGCCTCGCGCCGCGCCAGCGAAGGCCGCCTCGCGCGCCGCGCGCCTGCGCGCTTCGCACGCACGCGCCCGCGCACGCGCACGCTGCGCCGCCGCCTTGCTCGCCGCCGCCTTCGCGCGCTGCGCGCCGCCGCCGCCGCCCGCTCGCGCCTGCCTCGCCGCCATCATGAGTTCATGGTTTGGAACATTGGAACTCGCCGGCCCCACCGCGCGCTGCGAAAAAACAATAATAAAAAATAATAAAAAAAAAATCGCGGACTGAGTCCGCTGAAACTGGAAAAAAAATTAAAAAATTTTTTTCCGCGCAACCGGTCCGCGAATTTTTTTTTCCGCGCAACCGGTCCGCGAGAATAAACTGTACCGAGGCTATTTTCGTAAATCCGTTGGATACGAGGCTAAATACGTAAAAAAAACATTTTCGGACGCTACAACAGTAAAAATTTCCGGTTTCTCTCTGTGTGATTAGACGCACAAGCGTTCGTCCAGGTGGTCGGCTCGCCGCCTCCCCTCCCGCCCTCGCCGCGCCGCGTGTCGCACCGCTTCTCTCTCTCTCTCTCTCTCTCTCTCTGCCCCCATGATATAGGCAGTTCGGCACGACCTTCGCCGAGAAGCGCGCAGCGCAGACGACGAGCGAGGGGTCGGGAGCCGGGAGGGAAGAAGAGGATGATGGCGCTGGGGGTGGTGTTCCACGGCGCGCAGCTAATGCTGGATCTGGCGGTGGCTGGGCTGTCGCTGGTGGTCGCGCTCGGCATCTTCGCCGTCGTCACCACCGTGCTCTGCTCCGCCGCCTTCCTGCACCACTCCAAGCCCATCGCGTCCTAGCCACGAACTGCCGACCACCGCACCACAAGTCCGCAACCCCTCGGTACATGCCTAATCACACGCGCGAAATTCCTCGGTGTATTTCAATCTATTTCATGGACTGCACGGGTGATGAGGAATACTGGATTGGTGGGCGTTGGAATCGGCTTGTCTTGACGCTATCCTTGCTTAATTTTGGGTGGAATTGAGCAATGTGCTCGCGCCTTATGTTCCTGACCTAGATATGGGTATCAGGTATGGATGGTGTTTTGGAGAAGTAGGTATACGTGGAGGAACTTGGCAGCCATGGATTTTTTAACACAATTCCCGTACCGTGTTGCATTGCATTACAAGTTGCTTCATCTCCCCTGCAACCTATCATTGAGCAATTACTACTACCAAATGTGCCATGTGGAGTACTTTACCTAAGGATGCATTTTCTGAATAATCTCACAAATTAAAGTAGTAGCTTGGTTCCCCTCATTGTCTTGTCCTTTTTGTGATTGATTACATGGTAGAGGGTTCCAACCTGGAACATCCTGGATTGATATTCCCTAAATATTGTGCCTGCTGCTTCTTTGGATTGTAGGAATATCTGGTGTCAGGTTAGGCATGGCGCTAATCTGGGTGATTATGGCTCCATTTTTCGGGCCTTTTGAGCTGTTTCATGCTGCTTTTTAAATTTGAATGGAGTGAGCATTTTTGTGTCGGTCAGGAAAAGAACACAAGAAAACTATGTAATCGTGGTACATTCGGTTTTGTAATAAGATGAATAAGCTACCGCTCAGTGAAACAAACTAAAGCTAAGAATTTCACAGTTCATGTCTACTTTGGATAATTGTAATATCTGATGGGCAACTTCGCTATGTGAACAGTGAAGGTTTCCTTTTTAACTGTATATACAAAGGGCATACTATTAGCGGAATGATCATGATTCATGAACTAGCCTCCATCACGATATTAAAGATCGCAGGTTTGTTGTAATCCCCACTAAATTTTGACTTCGGTTTCCATCTTCATCTGAAATAAACTCAATTACCCCTTTTTGGTGTACCTTGTAGTTACTAGTTCATTTAAGCTCTACCATGTACTAATAGATTGCAATCCCCCTTAACAAGGTTTTTCTTTCTTTTATTCCAGTAATGAAATTGTTGTTGGGGTATACCTTCTTCCACATGATTTGCACAGCAGAAGGTGCTCCATTCGATGCCAGAGCTGTATTTAGGCACTTAATGTAGATGCAAAGAGTAGTGAATCGCACATATCAGGTGATAACTGGATGTGAATCGCGCATATCAGGTGATAGTTGGATGCTCTTGTACCACATGTTATGTTTCCTTGTGCTGTTCTGTAAACTATAGCTGTTTGTGTTGTAAATTTTCTAATTAGTATTCGTTAGCAATGTTGAATCTTGTACATCTTATAAATATTGTGTGTATTGTCTAATTCTTATATGGAGGGGCTAGATGTTCCTTGCGGCAATAGGTTTCATGTGAAAATGGTGCATTAGCTGTTGTTAGATTGCTCTATTGTTATATAGGATTTACTCTACTCCAGGGAAAGAAAACAAGTATTAGCTAAACTTACCTGTATATTCTTTTAATTATTTTATGTTCATATTATGTTAACTCATCTGATAGTCGACACTAGGTTAGATTAGTTATTAAGTATGGACAAATTATCCATAGAAACAGTATAAAGCAGATTTCCTTGTACCCCTTTTCTGGGTAAATTGTAACCACATGCAGACATTCCAAACTCTACAAATACTGGGAAAGCTGAAAGCCATTAAACAGAACTATCTTTTTGGTGACTTGAACGGTACATACCTTGGGGAGGTATATATGGACAAAGTGTAGCTCTGGGTTATAGAGCGGTGTTTCTAAATATCTATAGAAACATAGGAGAGCATGCATCTTTTGAATGTGATATTAAGAGTAGGGCATTGAATAACCAAAAGGGTGACAGATTTGCATAATAACAGGTAATCTGAAGTTTCTCGGGGGATGCCTCTCTTAAGGTGGACCTCCGAAGAAATCACAAAGTCTGCCTAGGTAGTTAACAAATGGACAAAACTATGGAAGGCAATAGCAAGGATCCTCACAAGGCCTTCCATTCCCCAAGCCTCTAACAGGGATTTTAGCTTGATAAGATAAGAAATAGGTGAGAGACATCCTACAAGGATTTTACGACATTTACCAGAAAAAGCTTGTTCTTGAGGAGCTACGTCTCTTGTTGTGGCCTCTTCTTGTGGTCTTCTCCTCTCCTTTCTTCATCTTTCCTGCCTTTTTGTTGCAGCTGGTCGAGACCTTGGTACGTATCTGATCCTGTTCGTCCTTACCATGTTCATCTCTGCAACCACCAGTTAGTTGATGACCTTTCTCTTCTTTTCCTTCAAGCATCTTCACTTGAGCTGGTCCTGTGGATGCATCAGAAGCCAAGGAATCATAATCTCCATCATCATCATCTGCATTGTCTTTCTCTTCTTTACCACCACTCCTTTTATTGCTGTAACCACTGCCATCTTCAACATTACTTCCTTCACTGCCATTTGCTTTGCCATCATCGCTACGCATAGGGGAGGCCAGGTACATTGTCCACCCGGATTCATTACTGTTGCACTCTTCACCAGCATCCCCAGTGAGCTGGGAGGATTCCATAACAGGAGATGGGAGAGATGAAAAAGAAAGGGCAAAAACAAGAAGCAAAAGGAAATCAAGGCAGAATGAGGTTGAGAGAGAATTCTAGGAACACCCACTCTATTGCTTCTTCTAAAATCTAAATTCCTTAACGATGCATCACTGAACAAGGCATTGTTCTTGTTTGTGCTTCTGGAACACCCACAACCTGAGCACTAAAACCTCCAACAACCAGCTATCTTCACAGGACAGGGAATGCAGAGGAAGGGTTGGTTTGCATGAGGGCCAAGAATTCTGCAGGGTGTGACTGTCTGCGTGTGTAAGTGTGTCGAGACTGCAGAAAGGATGGCAGTGTCTTTAAAGGGGAAAGACGGCCTATCCTTCCAACTGTCTCTCGTAACTTTCTCAACCATTTATGTACTCTCTTGTCACCAAAGCCAAGAAGAAAACATTTGCTTCCAATGCAGTGTTACAGGTATTTCCATCTGTAGTCCATGTGGCCTTAGCTTCTCACCTCATGGTGGGGGCCTGGGAGCGGCGGCCTGGAGAGAGGGAGATAGATACACCTGCTTGGGCTAGTCTATGATTTATTATGATTAGAAGGTTACAATGAGGCTGGCATAGCTCAAAAGGCTTCTTGTCGCTGCTGTGTCTCTGTCATGCAAAATGCTAAACTTGTTTATGACATATTTCCCTTCAATTGCAGGACCAGGAGAACATGTCTTTTGTTTGCTTTAGTATGTGCCTGTAGACATTGACCAATTAACCTCAAAGCCACTGGACTCCTGTGCTGCATTTCCCCCCAGTGTTATGCTAATAGGTAATAACAACCCTGCTGTTCAAGTAATAATTGCTGCAATTGCGAATTTGCGATACCATGGTGGTTTCCATTCCAGAGATGTTGCAATGCATAGATGGTGGATATGTTAGGAAATCTGATTGACTAAACGTGCTTGATCTGTTTATCCTGCTGTGCTGTGCTGGTAGTTTGCCCTTTAGATCAGCAGATGCCTAACTTGATTATGTGACATCCTTTTCTCCAAGTTGGAGAAAAGAACAAGCCTGACTTGTTCCTGAAGCTTTCAGGGAGAAAAAGGCTTTGGGAGGCCAGAGCTTGCGGTCCTTATAAGAAATGCTGAGAAGTTGTTTCCTGTGCTTGTCTGTTGCAACCTGCTTATGTTGGCGTCTTGTTCCTCCGACTAGTAAACCAACAGCATGTTTCCTACTTTGAAACTAGAATAGTTCAGAAACTAAACTTTTTGCTTATTATTAATTACACATATTCACATATTATAGTACGGGTCCTGGGTCCTATGTACTTCTATCTTACATCCTATCATCTGTAGTGGCTGCAGGAACCACGATAGCCGATTAGAGGGGTAGATACAAGGTTTTTAAATTATTTTGGTTAAAACCGGCTTTTGAACAAGTATGAAATAAAATTCGTTTTTTTTGTACAATTGAGGTCTAATGAATCTATGTCTCACTAAATATACTAACAACCTAAGTCTAAAATAAATATTGCAAGCCTAGGGTGATAAACAGGCAATATATCACTGGGAATGTAAATAAATAAAGTAAAGAGCTAAAAAACAGACTATAAGATGAACAAAAGAGACTTTTTTTTTCTGTTGTCTCGGATACTTGCTAGTTTCCTCTAATCCATGTTGAGAGAGCCTAAACGAATCAAGTCGGCTCCACACGCGAATGAGTTTTTCTCAATCCACTGGTGGTAACTCTTTTCCGCTCCAAGTAGGTGAACTCCAACATTCACACTAACATTAGGCCTCTTCATAAGCTTCTTGAAGAGATCACTTGTTCTCACGCTTCTAAGCCGTCTAGAAGGCGCTAACTTTTAAGAGTAATAAGTCGATGATGCGTGCTTGAAACCAATGTAGGAAGCTCAATTGAATGCTCTCAAAAGAGTTGTTGCAAATACCCTTCACTGAAAAAAACTAGATTCGGACATTTCTAATTGCATAAATCATAACAATCTTAATTGCAGTCACGCTCGATGACAACCGTATATTGTTATGTCCAAAATACATAATTGGGACATTCCGAATGTATCAATTAGGACAATCTTAATTAGTAGATTCCAACAAAGTTTCGTCCACCCGGAGATGCACACACCTACTGTCAAAATATCCTAAAACAAAAATTCGAACAATCGTAAACTATAGAAAAGGACATTCTGCGAAAAAGTACTAAAATGGGATTTTCAGCACACTAACTTCTCTCTAGATTTTCAAGGCTTGTCAATGGAAAACTACACTTAAGCACTTAACCTTGAGATCATTAGAGGTCATTTCAGTCTAGAAATAATTGAATGCACCAATTTGAGCTTCTGACACAGATAAACTCAAAGTACTTGCTAAAAACCCCTCTTAGTAGTACAACAAAAATATAAATACAAAATCTAGTAACCCTGATCTCCCTCTCAACTCCCAGACATATAAAATAACTAGAAAATAGCCTTAACCTTCTAATTATATTTATACCTCTGGCTTCATCCTTTAGCTCTTTTGGGATCACGAAGATAGTCTCGACGTCCATTTCTTAAATTTCTCCGATTTTAGGATCTAAATCTTGTACATAATCATGAAAAATATTGGATTAACTCCTCATATACAGCTAGAATTTTTTTAAAAAAACCCTAAATATGGCACTGACATGTAGACAATATGTGATATATAAGAAATTACATAAACTTTCACTGGCAAAGGAATTACCAAAAATACTAGTTCGAATACATTTTGTTGTCATTGCTCGTTAGTCATCAAAATCGAAGTAGGGGCCTGGACGTTCACAGGTAAATGTTCCGGAATGAATGACTACTAGTGACTTCCTGTTCCCGCAAGCTCCAAAACTTGACCGGTGTACAGTATGATGTCGTGTTGAAAAAGTTGATCGAATCGACCGGTTGAAACGTCGTAGTAGCAGTAGTACACTAGTACTCCTGCAAGGCTATAATGCACATGGAAAAGAATGCTTCTTGCTGTGCTTCCGTCAGCGCTTGCCCATTGCGAAACGCCATGGGCATGGACTCGCCCTGTTCCCGGGCACCACGTGCATGCTTGGTTACTAGCACGGCAACCGATTTTGCCGTTCAGGTTCGCCGGATGCATGATCGCCGCTGCACCGCGTACGATGGTCAATAGAGTCCCTGTAGGTGATAGGGGCTGGGCTGCTCGGTTCCTGGCTTCGGTGTAAAACCGGCTGGTGCCCATGGAGATCTGCTTGTTTGGTTCGTCGTCTACTGTCTTCTAGAGCTGCCTCGAGCAAACGGATTTCACGTGAAAACGGTGTAGTAATTCTCAAGCGAAGAAGAGAAAAACCTGAAGTAACTTGTAGATCACTCCGAAAGTTTGGATTCTGAACGAGATATGTCATATGTCTTCATCGATCCTGGTCACGATCCAAACAGCATGGAGGCCTGAAAGGCTGAAACACGTGCTTGTTGAACGGAGCACGCTCCCATGTTCTCAGCTTAATCTGCCGGATGGATTTGACGGCTGTTGTCCTACGAGATCTCACTCATTGGATTCAGTAGTCTAATCAGCTGCAATTGCTTACGGATGTTTCGGGGTGGCTTTACTTTTTCTTACTGTCCTAGCTATACTGTGATATTGTGATTCTAGTAGTTATTTACCCATGCCTTGGATGGTTGCCCTGCACAGCCACATTGATCGGCGTACTGCTGCTCGTCAGAGCAGAGGCTTGCCGTTGCGTGGTGCCAAGGCGTTGATGCGTCGCGCGGGCAGAAACGGTGTGCCTTTTCACGTGCGGTGCCTCCCGACTCTCGTTGACATGCGGGCTGCAGGGCTCAGCCGGCCGGCCAAACGCAGCAGCGAGGCACTCTCCCGCTAGACAAATAGGCAGTCCAATACAAAGATTACGGCTGCCTTACTATCAGCAAGCTCCCACGGAAGATGAACTGCCCTCTCTGACGACTTCGATGAACAACGAGCAACTCCTGCTACTGAAGCATGAACCGAAAATATCTGCTTTACTTGCCCTCTTGCACACTTTTTTAAAAAAAAAACATGGTTCCATACCGTACGAATAAAATTACAAAAATAATCCTCTTCTCAACCGTGAAAACAGAGACATGTGATACATATCATCTGCCGCGCTCGTATACCGTGGCAGATAGTCAGCCACGTGGCACTCCCATCAACCGCGGAAGCAGCGCAAGGCCTACCATGACAGGCGAAGTTGCTGCCAAGCTGGGGTAGTGCGGCACCTCACCTGCAACGGTGGGCCCGGTGTTGCTGCCACAGGGCGGCCACCTACCGCAATATAGCTTTTATGATTGAGAATATGTTATTTTTGTAATTTTATTCGTATGGCATATTTGCTAAAAAAAAAAGAAAGTGTTCAATAGGCTAAAAAAGCTAATGCTTCCATGAATTGTGTCAGCAAGGTCTGACGCGGCCGTAGTTACATGCTTGCTTAGCGTAAAGCCACAGGGCTTGGTTAGGGTCGGTCAGAGGATGGCAGTAGCCCGATAGGATTTACCGAGTTAGGAGGGATTGTTGGGACGAGGTTCCAGCACCGACGGCAGTTTATCTTTGGTTGTTGAAGATCAAGAGAGGCTACCTCGAGTAACATGGTGTCACGATCCTTCACGATTTCACCCGCTAGACAGTGTACTTATGGAAGACAACAAACATTGTCGCCGTTGTGATTGGTTTGTCGTTTTGTCTTCTGGATTTGAGAGTTTAATGATTTCATTTCGGGACTACTCAAAATCCGACCTTAGCTCAGTTGGTAGAGCGGAGGACTGTAGTTGGATGCAGATCAATCCTTAGGTCGCTGGTTCGAATCCGGCAGGTCGGATAGGTCCGTCTTTATTTTGGACGTTTCCTCTAGCTTTCTTCTCAGACGTGCTCCCTCCTACCGTACCGTAGCAATGCTCCGTGCACTCCATCTTCCTGTATAGGATACCTGATGCATCAAATTATATCTCAAATGCTCGTTTTAGCAAATCAGGCAAATAAGATGGCACACATAACACAATGGGAGATGATGGATTTGCGCGTGTTGGGGGGAAAGGTAAGATTTTGGCTAGAGAAATGGATTGGTGTTTGGTTTAGCAAACCAGGCAATAGCTTCTACATGTTCTAAATGAAAAATTGCTCCTAAGCAAAACTGAAGTATGGCATAACACGTGAGGTAGAGATTAGATGTCAATTGTCAAAGGCTCAAACCTATTTATCCTTCTTTTTCTTGGTGTAGAAGTGTAGATCATAGTCATTTCTACAAATCAGGACCTACCTGTTATTAATGTATTGGCACAGATCTCCTGCCTTTTCTTAAAAAAAAAAGCTCAAAGCTAGTGGAAAGGACACAACAAAGTAACTAGTGACCATACAACACAGGAGACTTCAGGTAAAGAGTGAAAGTAGTGGAAGACAATTTGATCTTACCAGTGACGAGGGTGTTCATCCTCAGATGGAATGGAGCATTTATCCGGGACAAGGCATGCAACTGAATAACTGATACAAAGCATAAACCAGATGAATCTGTACTAACCAAGCATCTAATACCTTACAAATCTATGGACAGCACAGAATGCAATGTGATTCCAGCAACAACTGTATCGCATGCGCATTCGTGGCCTCCGATTGCAGAACAGGATATGCAAAAGCCACAAGAATCAAAGCTGATTCCGACGCATCCAACTCTGCAGCATCACTCATCAGCAATGCCCTCTCTGGAATCCGTCTCGGTCATGCACGCGTAGCGCTGCAGCTTCTCGTTGAACAGCACGAGAGGATCCTTGTCCTTGAGGGGGCGCCGTCGTAGTCGTACGAGTCCCTGAGGAACACGGTCCAGTTCATCTCCGTGCCGGCGAGGTAGAACGCGCGGTTCTGCTTCCGCAGCGATTCGTACATGTGCCGCGTGAGCCCGAGCTCCTCCTTCAACTTGAAGATGTGGTGTATCAGCGAGCGCTTCTCCAGCGTCAGGCTCACGAGTTCGTGCACCACCCCGACGCGGTACTTCTCCGCCTCGGGCGTCCACGGCCTGATCAGCGCGCCGTTGATGTAGGGGGAGACCAGCGGGGAGCCGGGGACGTGGTCGCCGCGTCGAGGCGGTCGGCGTCCTCGGGCTGAAGCGGCATCGACCGGCGGTGCTGGACGGCGAAGCGGAACGTGCGCCGGACGCGGCGTTCGTCCACGACGAAGTCGCGCTCCAGCGCGCTGACGGCAAGCGCGGGGTCCCAAAGCGCCAGCTCGAGGACGTGGCGGCCGTCGGGGTCCGAGGACCGCGCGGCAGTGGTGCATGGAGCTTCGGGAGGGGGCAGGTGTTGGAATTAATTTTGGGCTAACCACCTAACTAACGAATTACGAAATTAGAGGAGGAAATCTCACCTTATGTGTCATGATCGGAGGTTTTATCCACCAAATTAGTTTTGGTTCCGAGTCAAGTGCACGCTATATAAGAGGTTTCGCTGGCTTCTCGTGATCCACGCCATGATCACAGAGAAAACGCAAAAAGGAAAAATCTAAGATTTTGACTAATTGCTGATCCTTAGTCGTGCCCTCTGAGCCGAAGATCATCCACCTTCTACTGTATTTTCATCGCCGGTGGTACTGGGACGACGGCTTCTTCATTCTACGTCACTGTCGACGACCGCTGCTTCTTCCTCTCCATCACTACTGATTCACTTCTAATGGCTTCACCGAACGGTATTCTTATTTCCGCATTAAGTGTTCATGTGAATGACTAGTTAATGTCTTAAGAACCCTAATTTTTCTATCAGCACGCGGCGGTGGGCGGTCAGCATGAGGAGCTTCCGGACGGCCCGCACCCGCGTGGGGAGGAGGTCGTCGTGGAGGCGGTGCTCCTCTTCGAGGAGCAAGCACATGAACGGCGTGAGCGCGAGGTGCGGGACGGAGTCCACGGTTGGGAGGTGGAAGAGCAGCGGGTGGGTGGCGGGCGGCGGAGCTCGATTCGCTGCGGCCGCGGGGGAAGCCGAGCTCGTGGTACAGCTTGCCGGCCTGGGGGGGGGGGGGGGATGCGGTGCGGAGGCTAGGAACGACCGCGCGCGGGCTGTTGAGCTCCTTCAGGAGCTTTTTGCGCAGCTTGCAGGGGAGCAGCGGCAAACGAGGCGGGAGCGGGCACCGGCGCCGGAGTTGGGGCGTGCAGGAGTAGCGCTCTCGTGGCGCAGAAGAGTCGGCGCGCCATCGGGGAGCGCAGGCGGCGAGCGGCGGTCACGTGGGATAGAGTACCTGGGAGCTGTCAGCTGGGGCCTGGGGCGTTCAGTTCTTTCTATCTTGATCAACTGAACGCACGAAACATGAAGTCACTGTAACCGTCCAATCTGGATTCTGGAAGCCCACTCCACTTCCCAGTGCCTCCCCCACTTCTCCCGTCTCCATCCTCGCATCCACTCCCTTTTGCGTTTCCTTCCTCCTGAACCAAACCCCGCGTCCCAAATCCCAAATCCGCCGCAAGCCGCCACCGACGCCCGCCATGGGGACGGAGGTGGCTCCCGTGGTGGACCTCCGGTCTCTGTCCCAGTCGGATCTCGTGGCGCTCGCGGCTGCATCGCCCTACGCCGTCGACCCCCGCAGCGCCGACATCATCCCGCCCCCTAAGATCGATCGCGCCGTCTTCAACGAGAGCGCCGGCTCCCGCAAGCAGACTTTCTCCCGCCGCCGCGTCGCCACCAACCTCTCCCACAACCTTACCCCAGACACCGCCTGTGCCTCCTCCTCCGCCCCCACCGAGGAGGACTCCGAGAACCGCCTCATTGTGTTCCACCTCCGGCGCCTCTTCGCGCGCGACGACCCCTCGTACCCATCACCACCCCCGATTCCACCCCAACCGCAAACCCTAATCGTACCCACGATAATAGCACCCACGCCCCCCGCGTCCTCCCTGCCGCCGCCGCTCCCGGACCCCGACCGGGAGGTGATGAATTCCAATGGAGTGGCGGTTGATCTGGCGAGGCTCGCGGAGCTGGTGGACCCGTACGGGGAGGAGATACGGAAGCGGACGGCAGGGCTGGGGCCCGAGTCCGACCTGTTGGGCTTCATGAATGGGCTGGAGGGGCAGTGGGGAAGCCGGAGGCGGCGGAGGAAGTTTGTGGATGCAGCCATGTTCGGTGACCACCTGCCCCGTCGGTGGAAGCTGCTGCTCGGGCTTAAGCGGAAGGAGCGTGTCGCCTGGATCAATTGCCGCCGTTATGTGAGGTATGTTCTTCTACCCAAGCATGTTTGTTTTGATTGCAGTGGATGCCAGTTAATTGGTGTTCTAGATTTGGATGATTCAGATTTTTGTGTTCCAAACATGATGCAATGTGACATTACGCAATGGTTTTCTTAAGGATCGTGGTGCCTGAAAGAATTTCCATATTGACCTTGGACATATAAAAGTCCCTTCAAATTCTTCTATTGTAGAAAGATCGTCTCTTTCTTAGGGAGATGTCTTCTAAGTCAATGATATCAATAATTTAGTAACCTGAAGGTCAGTAACCGGAAGGAAACATCAAACTGAGGTGAGGAACATAGGAGATAGGACGTGTGTGGAATATGCACCTGTGTGTGTGATCCTCAGATCCATGTCCTGGCTAGTGGAATGGAAGCAAGACTCTCTCCTATCCACTTTGGGGTGTGTGCACGCACAAACAGATACGATAACAGCTGTGAGCTGTGTATATCTGATCATCTTCGTTTACTGTTTTATATATTATGTGCTTAGACTTCTTTTCATATATTCCATATAGCAGCTAACCACTGTGGGCAAGAGGCCAAGAGTTATCGTTACTTGTAAGTAGGAAGCACTTGATTATTGTAATCGTCTTAAATGATTCCACATTTTTCTTGAATGGTGTCATTTCATTTTTTTTGGCATACCTTGTGGTCTTTGTCATTATATGTGTGCCAATCTACAGATAGCTGTTTAATCTTTATCACTTTTTTGATACCCATTCTTACTTTTAAAAAGATATAACTTACTCTTGTTGTGCTTTGCATAAGAAAGGTATATTTGCTGTGAAAAAAAAAACATCCATGTATTTCCTGTTGACATTGTCAATCATGTTAATTTCTAGTTGTTGAATGAAGAGCCTAACTGAGATAGTAAATGTTTGTTAGGACAGTATAGCACTGTAGCCTTGTATGTATGGTGTTTATTCTTCTCGGCATGCGTAGTTTGTGAATACTTGTCTGCTTTTTTTATGTTATTTTGCCACTTCCATAGCTTGCCCTAGCTAATTGTGCACAACATACTTTCCAGCCCCAAAGGACATCAGTTCACTACTTGCAAAGAAGTCTCTTCCTATCTCATGTCTCTTCTTGGATATCCGGAGGCAAAGCCAACTGCCATTCAGAGAAACGATGCAGGAGTGCATGACTTGAATGCTGTTAATGTAAGTTTTTGGAGTATGTACCTTGTCCGTGCAGTTGAGCTTTCATTGTTTAACTCGATGGAATGTTTGATTAGTCTGTAGGTCTTCACCAGCAAACTGAGTCAACTGAGGAAAAGCAAAGTGCAATGCCAGTTACTTCAGTTACATTGTCCAGCCACTCTGGGGATTCTCGGCAACAGAAACCTCATAAGGATGACATTCAGGTAGAAGCAAATGCAAAAGAATGCCAGAAGTGCAATTTGACTTTTCACGAGCAGGGTGCCTATGTGCAACATCAGTTGTCCTTTCACCAAAGGAAAGCTAAAAGGCGCAGGGTTAGTAAATCTGGCAAACTGGGAGTTAGCAAAGATGGTAAGTGTGAGACTCAGGAATGTAAGAAGATCGCTGAAGATAGACCTGGCAATTTTGGCCATGGTGTAGCTGATGTTAGGTCTCAAGGTCAGAGCCCAACAAAACTGTTTGATGGGCCTTTTTCAGGAGAGATAGGTGGTCAACTATCCTTGGTTGCAGTGCCAAGTGGGTTTCAGGAGACGACTGCGTTGCCTGAACAGGAAAAAGAACCTTCTGCTGGAGAACCTGACTCTGGGCATCATAAGGACCCTCTTCAGCAGATGACTGGCTTTCCTGAAGTGGAAAAAGGACACATTGCTGGTGAACCTGTCTCGGGGCATCACAAGGACCCTGTTGACAATTCTGATGATCATGAAACCCATGATGGAGCATGTAAAAATGCTGAAGTCTCCCTTGCTGTTGATGCTGCAAGGAAATTTAGTACTTGTAATGATGTAAATGTACATGAGAATGACAGCTCAAAAGATTTAGAACTTTCCAGCGCAGATTATTCCCAAAATTTCATCAGGCCTGATGAAACTTCTAGCATACCTAAAGAGGTTCCTCTGACTACGGACGCACCAGGTGAAAGCGAGTACACAGATGATCCAATGGAGTGTACTGATATAACAAAATCAAAACAGGTTTGTGAGCCCTGTTATCAACAGGATGGCAAATTTGGTATTTTTCCTGAAGAAAATAATTTTAATAACCCGGCAGAAAGTAATTCACTTTCTGCGACTTTGGATGAGCCTGATCTTAATTCAATTGGCATGGAGATAGATGATGGCAACATAGCTTGTAAGTATGGGGATGTGGTCAATCCCATGAGCTTTGAAAATGACAAACCTGTTGAAGACAAGATTATTGATTGTGGAATGACTGCTTTGAAAGATGATGAGATCAACAGTGATGCTAGAATAAGGGATGTCAACCTCAATTCATGTTTAGATACAATCTCTTCTCCTGTTTCTGGTGCAAAGTATGAAACGTCTAATTCCCTTGATGCTAATCAATCGTCCATCATTGTTCAATGCTTTGGTGCTAGCTCTAATGATGACAATGCTTGTGAGGATGAAAATTTTGCCAACCAGAACAGTGCTTCTAAGGCTGAAAATTTTGTCGACCAGAAAAATGACATGGTTTATCAATCTAATTTGACCATGGACCCTATCTCTCCTGCTCAAATTAATGTGGATTGTTTCACTTCTTCCTGTTCGATGACTTCTGAAATGAAGAACAATGGCAACAGATGTAAAGATAATTCCAAGGAACAGTTGGTGAACTCACGGAACGTATCGAGTAATGAAACAGGATTTGATGTTGAAGCTTATAACAATGATATCTTCATTGGTACTATCACAGAAAGTAGCCTTGCCCAGCTGAATAATGCCATTAATATGAAAACTGATTTCTCAAGCTGCTACTCATTATCTGACCTAAACACACTGACTGGTGGTACTGCAACCGATGAAATTGATATCCACGGCATGAGGGGTTCTTTTGTTAATGGTTCCACCAGTCGCAATGGATCAGATGAACATTGCACACTGGATTTCGATATCAACGGTTCCATGCTTGAGGCACTGGAAAAATCTGACAGTGAATTGGAAAATCAGTACAATGGTAGGGGTCCTGCATGTGACTCACTCCCTGCAGCTGGCACAAGTGGGAATATCGATGATTTTTTGTCCATGCAAACCAATTTTGGTAGCCTGACTTCTTTGGTTCGTGCTGTTGAAGATGTTCCGCTGAGCAGAATTATTCAAGATCAGGTAATTTTTGCAGTATGTGCTGACTTTACAACACCCATGCTGTTCCTGAACAATCTTCGATGGGTTATTATTCTGTTGAGTTTCACACACATCAAGTGATAGAAGATTTTTTTTTTTACTTTGCGGTCAATTTAATTTTGATCAATAATCACTGAATTCTTTGGGGTTCATAGGGCACATTTGAAGGAAGAAAGAAATATGTTTTTCTGCTTGACAACCGAGAACATATATAATGCTCATGTACCTATTGCAGTAGTTGAACTAATGGAAATACTTCTATCAAATGCTTATCTTAAAGAATCTCCTAAGCGTCTATTTGTTTACTTGTTATGTTCTTTTTTGTAGAGGTATATCCGTTTGTCTACGCCTTTCTGTTATCTGATTGCAGTTTGGAGATCGACATGACAATATGATTGTTTTGAAACAGTGCGATTTGCAACTTGGATTTGGTGGCCAGAAGCAGCAGATGTTTCCTAGTTTTGAGCAGCAGCTCAGGATGGCCTCAGCTGGAGGCCCGCAGTTTGGGGCCATAAGCAGACATAATTCGGTACCTGTACCTGAGCCAACTTTGATGTTGGGTTATGCGCCGCAACTCCCACCGCAGCTCCCTCCGGTCCAGTTAGGTTGGGACCTGTCCTTGCCGAAGATGGTCGGCGGGTGCGTGCTCCAATCCGTGTGCGTATGGTGCAGCAGTCAGTTCCAGCATTTTGGCACCGTCGCCGAGCAGCAGGCTGATTCACTTGGCTTCATTTGTCCGGCGTGCAAGGAGAAGATATCTGGCCATCTCAGCATGCTCAACAACAGTTCATCGCAGCTTTAACATCGGTTTCGGTCGCTGTTTTGATCGTGTAGCCCCATCTGGTAGTTAGAGCGCACGTACTTGTGTGTGGTCTTTTCCCGTTTATCCTGAAAAATTAACCTGTCTACCTCTAGGCTCTAGCTAGCATGCCCCGAAGTTGCATGGGCTATTTGATTGGGAACAGTGATGTACGTGTTCATTTAACTTTGTGCAGTGAGAGAAAAAATGGGTACCCAGTAGAAACTCTCTTCAGAATGATTTTAGGTACGGCTAGGTGCTTTGTTAGGCTGCCATCTGTGCGATAACAAACATCTAGTGGATCATCTAAGGCCGTTTTGTTGACCGAGCTAGCTCCTCGGTTCGGTACGCGCCGGCGGTGAGCCGGAAACCACGAGGTTAGCTCAGCGGTTAGCCTCCGCATCTCCTGGACGGGCAAATATTTAAGCCATCTTCTTCGTTTTAAGAGAAAAAAAAGCCTCCTGTGCATGCATTTATAAATTCGGCTTCCTCTCCTACTGTGGAAGACACGACAGGCAACACCTGTCGTCTACCACGTTCGAAGAGCGCGGAAGCTAGACGATGACGAGGCAGAAAATCATCACTTATCTAGCCATTTTTACGTTTTTTTTTTCAAATTTAGCCTCCTTGCGTATGCATTTATAGATTTAGCTCCCTCCTACACCACGGAAGGTGCGGAAGGTGACATTCGTCCCTTTTCACATCCGAGGAGTGTAGAAGTTGCCGCTGCTGCAGGAAATCATCACTTATCTAGCCCCCTTTACGTTTTTTGAAAATCTAGCCCCCTTCGTGCATGTATTTGCAGATTTGACCCTCTTCCCCACCGCGGAAGGCTCGCCCGAGACACCTATCCCCTGCCATGCCCAAGGAGCGCGGAAGCTAGTCGTCGCTGCGGCAAGGCGTGCGAGCGCGAGAGGAGCGGCTCTAGCACGCACTCGCCCTCCTGCATGATATCATTGCTTTTATAGCCCCTTGAACCTTTTTTTTTTTGCAAATCTAGCCCCTCACACGTGCATTTACGTATTTAGCCTCCTCTCCCACTGTGGAATGCACGGCATGTGACACCCTTGTAGGATCAAGGATAACCAACTAGAGGGGGTATGAATAGGAGGTTTTTAAAAATTTTTGGTCCTAATTCAATAATTTAGCAAGAATTATTCGAATTACAATTCTACAACAATTAAAGCCTAAATTAGTTAGGTTTTGCTAAGTGCGCCGACTACCTAAGTCTAGGCAAGTATAACAATCCTAGAGAGATAATCAAATACTAAAATCATTAGGGATGTAAATTTTACAAATTTAATCACAAGAGAGCAAACCACAAGAAGATGAACACAATGATTTTTCCCGTGGTTTCGGAGACTTGCCGGTCTCCCCTAATCCACGTTGAGAAAGCTTGAACAAATCAAACCAGCTCCTTGTGCAATTGAGCCCCCCTCGATCACTAGTGGTAGCTTTTCTACACTCCTGGTAGGTGAGCTCCGACCTTCACACCAACATTGGGTCTCTTCACAAACTCCTTTGAAGAGCATCGTTCCACACCTCCAAGCCGCCTAGGAGGCGGCAACCTCCAAGAGAATAGAATTTTAGCGCTTGCTTGAGGTTGATCAAGTGTCTCATGGCTCAAACTTGAATGCTCACACTTGAATTTGCTCTCACCAACTCACAAAAGAGAAATGAATGCACAATTGATGATGAGAGAATTGCTAGGGCTCATAAGTATGCAATAAATTATCAAGAGTATGCCCTTACTGTAGATGAGGGGTTATTTATAGCCCCAACTCAAATTCTAGCCATTGGAGTTGAGATCATAAAGTTCCAACCAAAGTCGGCACTACCGCACATGTAGGATAGGTAGTGTCAACCTCCAGCCCAATGGTTGAAATATGCATTTAATGCAGTAGATGAAGAGAGAGCAGAGCTGACGCAATAGTACCTTGGCACTACCGCAATGTAGAATCGGTAGTGCCGACTTTGAATTTTTGAAAACGTCCATTTTAACCCTTTTTTGAAATATAACTACCAGCTCTAGGGCCGGTGCTGGCTAGGGCAAAAATTCCAAAAACACACGTTTTGCCTTGAAGACAATGTTCTTCTTCTTTGAAGAACTTTACTCCAAGAGTTGCTTCTTATCTTTCTTGTACAACTTTTAGTAACGAGGTTTCCCAAGAGTATGGTTGGCATCATTATCGCCAACTCGGGAGAGTTGAGGAACAATATCACTAATTTCTTGTACTTGTCCGGTAGAGCCCTGAGCATTTTACGAACAACATCAAGATCGGTTAGTGAACCCCCAAGGCCCTTGAGCTTATTCACTATGTTGCTTAACCTTGAGTACATCTAGTTGATGTTCTCATGAGGTAACATAATGAAACTCTCATACTTGATCTGAAGCATATGCAATTTGGCCTCCTTGACCGCAGATGTCCCCTCATGAATTTCAGAGAGAGTGGTCCAAATCTCATGAGCTATCTTAAGATTGCTCATACGATTGAACTCATCCGCGTTCAAGGCTCCAAATAGAGTGTTCATCGCTTGAGCATTGATGTGAGAATTTCGTTCATCTTGATCAATGGTGGATGTGGGATCAAGTGACATAGTGAAACCCTCACCAACAATCCTCCATATGCTAGGCTCATGGCCTTGAGATAAACGATCATGCGTATTTTCTAATATACATAATTTGTGCCATCAAAGTATGGTGTCTTGCCTATGGATACCCTGTCACTAGCCATCATTTACTCTCTAAGCGGTAAAACCCTAAAAGAGAGTCAAAGCTCTAATACCACTTGTAAGATCAAGGATAATCGACTAAAGGGGGCTGAATGGGAGGTTTTTAAAATTATTTGACTCTAATTCAATAATTTAGTAAGAATTATTCTAATTACAATTCTACAACAATTAAAACCTAAATTAGCTATGTTTTGCTAAGTGCACCGACTACCTAAGTCTAGGTAAGTATAACAATCCCAGAGAGATAATCAAACACTAAAATCACTAAGGATGTAAATTTTAGAAATTTAATCACAAGAGAGCAAACCATAAGAAGATGAACACAATGATTTTTCCCATGGTCTCGAAGACTTGCTGATCTCCCCTGATCCACGTTGAGGAAGCTTGAACAAATCAAACAGGCTCCTTGTGCAATTAAGCCTCCCTCGATCACTAGTAGTAGCTCTTCCCCGCTCTGGGTAGGTGAGCTCCGACCTTCACAACAACATTGGGTCTCTTTACAAACTCCTTTGAAGATATCATCAGTTCCACACCTCCAAGCCATCTAGGAGGTGGAAACCTCTAAGAGAATAGAACTTTGGCGTTTGCTTGAGGTTGATCAAGTGTCTAATGGTTCAAACTTGAATGCTCACACTGGAATTTGCTCTCACCAACTCACAAAAGAGAAATGAATGCACAATTGATGATGAGAGAGTTGCTAGGGCTCACAAGTATGCAATAAATGGCCAAGAGTTCGCCCTTGCTGCATTTAAAGGGGTATTTATAGTCCCTAACCCAAATTCTAACCGTTGGAGCTGAGGTCATGAAATTCCAGCCAAAGTCGGCATTACTGCCTATATAGGACCGGTAGTGCCGGCCTCCAGCCCAATGGTCGAAATCGGCATTTAATGCGGTAGGTGAAGAGAGAGTAGGGCTAGCACAATAGTACCCCAGCACTACCGCAATGTAGAATTGGTAGTGTCGACCTTGAATTTTTGGAAACGTCCATTTTAACCCCTTTCTGGAAATTAACTACCGACCACAAGGGTTGGTACTACCGTACTTGCGGTAGTACAGCTCCTACATGGGTGGTACTACCGGCCAAAGAAAAAAAAAATCCTAAAAACACACGTTCTAGAAAATAACTACCGATTCTAGGGTTCGGTACTACCGCACCTACGGTAGTGCCGCTCCTAT
Source organism: Otatea glauca (assembly GCA_036346275.1). NCBI lineage: Eukaryota > Viridiplantae > Streptophyta > Magnoliopsida > Poales > Poaceae > Otatea > Otatea glauca. The sequence goes on from CM070728.1 coordinate 17,015,152, forward strand.
ATGGTTGGTAGTGTTGGCCAGGCAACAACCCTAGAAATGCAGCTCTCTGAAAAATAACTACTGATCCCCAGGGGCAGGTACTACCGCACTTACAGTAGTACCGCTTCTATATGGTCGGTAGTTGTAACATCCCATAAAATTCAAAAATATGAAAAATAAAAAGTTTAAAATTTAAAAATGGAATTGAATAAAAATTTCAATTGGAATTGAGATTTTTATTTTAAACAATATCATTCCCTCTTTTCTTGCATTCTAATCTTAAAGAAAAGGAAAGATTTCCTTTATTAAAACTATTCTTCCGAAACAAACAAAATATAAAAATAAATTTGAGATGTAATATTCAGTTTGAATTTGAATTTTCTGAGTTTTCTGAATTATTGGTTCTTCTTGAATTTTTGCTCTAAAAAGAAAAGTAATATCTATTGAAATGGTAAAATGGTAAAAGTAAAAAGATAAAAATACCGTATCAATAAAAATCTGCAGAAATAATATTAAAATATTATGAACTGTCATAGACATGGACATGCTGTCAAAAGTGATCTGAACACATTAAATAAAAGAAAAGATATTGTAATCTTGAAAAGATAATCAACAATCTGAAGTTGCAAGATTTCTTCAGAAGTTACCTTAACCTAACCTGAGTTAAAATTTTAACCTTGCCGACATGATTATATTATCTATGTCTGGTAAAAATATCAAGAATTTATCCCATAGTTTAATAATTTTAGAAATTCATAAACAGACAATGAGGAAAGCTGAAAAATTCAATGTCAGAATTATTAAAAATAAAATGTACAATTTAAAATATGAAAATTTTCTATAATGTAAATAATGCCATTTAAGATCTTCATAAAAAGTTTCATAAAATAATAAACTGGTTTGTATCTTAAATTAAATAAAAATAAGAATCAGCCAAAATCTACAACAGTGAATTGTCAGATTTTTATAAATATTTTTATCAATAATTTTTATCTACAATTTTTACTGGACCCTTATCTATTCCTTGCCGACCTACACAAAAAGTTCCAGAAAATCTTAAGCCTGTATTCTGACCCAATCTTTTATTGTTCTCCCGTGCTGTCCAGAACCTAGCCGAACTTTTCTCCCTTCGGTCACTGCCATCTGGGCCCGTCGGCTTGAGCTGACCCTTGCCGACTTCCCTCACCACCCCTGACTGCCATGTGGACCCTTGCCCCACTCGTCAGCCTTCTTCTCCCTCTCCCGAGCCTTCTCCCCCTTTCTTCTCTTCGCTCGCTGCTCTCACGCGCGAGCACAGCCGCACCGCCTCCGTCTTTTGCCTTGTTCGCACTGCAACTCGTCGCCCGAGCTGCCAACTTGACCCTGCCAGAGCACTATCCCGGCTGTCCCTCTATCACCTCCTTCTGCCAACTTGCTCATTCCCTGCACTGAAGCAATCCTGAATCCTCACCTCTCTGCCGTCTCTGCCAATCCTCTGTCGCGGCGAGATCCTACCATTGTTTTCCTTGCCGCGGCACGTTCTGGGCTGGCAAGTGGTCGCCGACCTGCCCATCCTGTCAAAAGTCTGTCACGACAGCCATTCTTTCAAAAGAATTGCTGCCCACGCAAAAAGCCTTCTTGCGTGCTCGCCACCGCTTTCCTGCGCGTTCAAATCCTATACCTCACTGCCTTGGTCATCTATTTAAGCAACGCAAGTCTCGGCCAAACACTTCCGTTCTCCTCCTAGCCTACCTCTCAGCCAAAATCAACCGGATTTCCTCTGTCTTCTCCAAGTCCGGCGAAATCGGAGAATTGGGGAAAAAACCTCGATTAGCCAACCCGATCAGCGACCTTTGCGAGAAACTCAACCCGAGCTTCTACTCACCACCTAAAGTCCACCACCACCGCAATTTGAGCTATTATTCCCGAGCACCGCCATGCAGTGCTCCCTCCGCCACCCTGTGCTCGCGCGGTGGCGACCCTTCTCAATGCTTCTCCAAATGATTCAACCACAAAATGGATCTCTTGGGCCACCACGGTGCTCGAATCGTTACCCATTCGAGCTAAGCCGAGCTCATCTTCTTCTCCGTGAGCGCGCTCTTCTCCGCCGCAAGCTCTCGGTGGCGCACCGACTCCGGTCTCCTCCGGCCAAACCGGTAGCACCCCTGTATGCGCAAAGGCATGCTGATTCTCATCGTGCCACCGATTCCGTCGCTCCGGTGCTCCTCCGCCGCCGGTGAGTCTCGGCACCGCCTTCCTGCCGGTCACCGCCAAGCGGCCACGCTGTCATTCTCTCGAGTCTGTTGTGCCTCTGCTGAGCGGTCCGCTTGTCGACCCACTCGGCGCTTGTGAGTCATCGAGCCGCGGTCCGTAGCGTCGATCGCTGTCTGTGACCGATCGCTGCCAAGATGGACCCATCCGCCAGCGATTCAACCCAGCCAAGCCCAAATCGGAAAGCGTATTCGGAGATCGAAGACGTACTTTCCAGTTTTGGTAATTTTTCTATTTTCTGAATTTTCTTAAACCGAGTACATTCTTTTGTTCATATCTTTTGAACTATCAATCCAAATGAAATGAAATAAATTTCTATATTCATGATAAATCATGTAGATTCATAATATGCAGAAATATTCTGGAAATGAACTATATTTAAATTTTAAATTTAATTAAAAGAAAGGAATCAAAAACATGTCATATATAGAATTTCTGGAAATGAACTCCAATTGGAATGAAACCAATCTTGTTAGAACCCTTATGATACCAGGAACTCAAATATATAAAAATATTTAAATTCTAACTTCGCCTGAATTATTTTCCATTAGAAGTAGTTTTCAACACTATAAATATTCAAAAATGCATAGTTTGTGCAAAAGGAATCTAAAGTAAGTCAAATTGATTTCTAAATCATTAAATATCAGTAGGCTACCTTATCATGCTGAATCCAATAAAGTATGAACTTGATTTAGATTTGTTTTATGAATAGTAAATGATCCAAATGGAAAAGGGTATATATGTGTACAATTGCATACAATAATCCGTAGCAATAAATAGAGGCATATGCAAGTATCTAATAAATTCACAAAGACGTGAATAAATAATTTGAAATGAAATGTCATACATGCATAAGTTTGAATTACATTAAAAACATAAGTCTTGTAAATGTAGAAAAATGTATACATGTAGAATTAATGAAAAATATAATCATGATAAGGAACAGATTCTAAATATCTAATGTAATCAAATTATGTTATCCAACAAGAATCATTGCAATAAAAGTTGTAATAAACACTTAACCAGATAATTATAGTTTCAATACTTATGTGAACCAAATAGTATATTTTCACGAACTAAACTCAAATTTGATAAAACCAAGTCTTGGTAACCTAATCGTATGAGATTAACTTAGAAATGTTCTTCAAAGTATAGACTATCATATTCCGAAGAAATAATCCTATTTCATATTGTTTTGCATATAAATCCTAATAGCCAAATAACCTTAAGTAATATGTTTTATGGACTTAATTATATGAATAAGCGAACTTTGAAATAATAAACAAATATGTAATTTGTATCACGAACCTTCTTAAGAACCAAGAATAAATCCAATAACCTTGTTCAATGGATCTAATAAATTCAAAGTCGCTTCTTATGCAAAATCAATTGAAAAGGATTAAGTGTTATTCATTTATAGTTTCACTCAATTGTCTAATATGTTAATTCTATTAATCCAAATAATTTTAGCATCTATAATTCAAGTTATAAATGCAAGAATTTATAATTTTAGCCTCTTGAATTAGTAAATCAAGAATAGATAATCTATCAAAGAAACCATGCTTTCTTTATCATAAGACATTAACAATATGTTTGTATAATTATCTAAATCACAATATCTTGAAATCATTCAATCGAACCTAAAACATTCCTGTTTTCTTTAATGAATCTTTACTTGGTTTTCTATCATTTTCTTTTGCCCTTATTAAAGTTGGATATTTGCTATATTTCCGATTGAACGACGTGTAGAATCCGATTCCTTTCCTCCGTCGTTGCCTCCATCAGCCGTGGCTTCGTCTTCGTCGTAAGCAATAAATAAGCAAGGCAAGCACCCCCTTTGATCATATTCATCCCAGTTTTATAAATGTTTTCATTAAATGTTTTACTGCATACTTTACTTTTATTAAAGTCTGCTATATTTTGGGTATTGGTAGTTGTACCTATTGTCACATAGAACTTCCTTGATAAGTATGGATTTGTGAACCTTGATAACCCTAGAATAGCTTAGACAGTAATTGATGTCAATCTGGGTTGCTCACACATAGTGTTATGCTTAGCCATGCTTAAAGAAACATAAAACCTTGTTATGATTAAAAACGTTGGATATGACATTCAATGGGTATGACCTTTCTTTATGAGTGGTATTTTGATCAAAAATGAAAATAAAACTATGGTTTTGATGCGGGCAATTATTGGCAATAGCCGGGAGTACAAGGGACTTGTACGTAGTGTAGGGTGGAGACTATTGCCCGTATCGGATTAAGGACCGAACTACGTGTTCGTTAAACCCAAGAATTTACCGTACAACCACAAGTGCTGGTATGGGACAGCCTTAAACCAATTAAGTTATCTAGTTTAACTTTGCACATTGGAAGGCTGGAGCAGTACGAGCTGTTTCTTAATGAATTGCTCGAAGGGACGTCCACACCGAGGTGATCATGGATCAAACGTTTACCGATACACCGGTGTACGCCGTACTCTGGGGAAGTTCCATCATTTCTATGCTCTGAGTTCTTCTGCCATAGTATGGGTTTTACGTCCCGGAGCTGGTGCAAAGTTAGCCTAGATAATGTAAAGGTTTCCGTCATGAACATTCTGGCCACTACGCCAAAGGTGCGTGAAATATGCGGCAAAAGGAAAAGGTCATGACTTGTGGGTAAAGATGTACAACTCTGCAGAGTGTCAAACTTTTCGAAAAGCCGTTCCCGCGGTTATGGGAATCTTGGTGCGCCAAAGACTAGTTAGCTGTTTTTATTTTCAGTAAAACTCGGATTTCTACCTGGGACTGGTAGAAATGGTTACTCGGAAATTTCTGTGTGATGAGAAATGGTTCTTGGATATGGTCATGACACCCAGGTTCGTGATTTCACTTACTCGTACTTTATACACTGTTATTTATGTATTAAATTACTTTTACTTAAATTCCATTTTGGCAATCTACTATTCTGTATTTACATTTCAAATTGGCTTTATGCAAACTAACCAAACTAGCCTCTCCTTTGGAATGGCTTGCATATATCATAGGCTTTGCAAAAGTCTTGCGAGTCTGAAAGTACTCACCCTTGCTTAATTGTTGTTTTTAGGTGAAGAATCAGATTAGTCCGATGAAACATATCATCGCAGGATTCGGGAATGATAGCGATGAAAGTTTTCTAGGGATTATGCCTTGTCAGTTGCCTGAGGGATTGGATGGGCACACTACAAGACTTTGCTTCTTTGCTGCTATAAACTCTGAATGGTAAGATTATTGTATAAATCAGCTTCCGCTTTAATAATATGATGTATGGTTGTGATTCCAATTGTTGTAAATGTGCGTACTAGCTACTGATCATGGGACTAGTACTGTTTGCACATGAGATTTCCATTTTTGCATTTATGTGAAAATGGGGGTCGTTACAGTAGTGCTGATATTACAGGCTGCTCAAAAAGATTTTGCACCGAATGCGCATGACTAAGTATGAGCATGATTTGAGCCATGATTTTTTATCATTTTTAAGCTACTAGTCAAAGGTCTCTCTTAATAGTACGGCACCTATTCTAGCAAATCGATCTTTTCTTCAAACACCAAGATCGGTAAAAGCTACAAAAAGATCCTTAAATTTTTATACCTTGGTATTGAGCTTGGCACCTTGATTTTCTTGTGCTTCATGATTTCACCTCTTTATGTGCAATGCCTAGGACCAACCTATTTTCATAACTTCAAGAAAAATTGTTAGTCCTTTAATCACGATTGTCATTAATTACTAAAACTAAAATAAATTAGGGGCCTAGATGCTTCAACCCATCCCCTGCCGCGCCCATGGAGCGCGAAAGCTAGTCGGTGCTGCGACAGGGTGAGCGAGCCTGGAGTGGGTGAGCGTGCACTGGCACCGCTCCTGCGACGCTCACCAGGAGTGCGGGGAATGGCAGTGCTTGCTCACGTGCTCGCTCGCCCTAGCACAACAGTGGCCAGCTTCCGCGCTCCTTGGGCCACAGTGGGGGAGAGGGCCAAAGCTGCAAATACATGCGCAGGGGGCTAGATCTGCAAAAAAAAGTAATGTGGGCTAGGTAAGCAATGATTTCTTGGTTGATCATATATAAATATTAGTTATATAACAAATACAATTATATTTCAATTATAGGAATCTATATAATAAAAACAACTAGTTATATTCAAGACACCTCATTCATTTTAAGGGCAAGAAATTTCACAATAATCCTAAAAGGGAAAAATGACCCTAGAAAATTCTCACATTAATCGAAAAAAAGAAAATAATTTCCATCACTTAGTTTGGTTAGGCCAGATTATAACGATGCATATTAATCATATATAGATGTTAGAACTATATAACAAAAACTGTTGTATTTCAATTATAGGAAGTAGAGTGTATATCAAAGACAAATACTCCATCTGGTCACAAATAGTTGTCATTTTGGACATCGATACGGTCTTCAAAACATAGCTTTAATCACTAATTTCTATTATAATTTATTTATAAAAATACAATAAAATTATAATATTATGAAAGTAATTTTTGAGACAAATCTACACATATGATTTTTATGCATTCAATCTAAATATTTAAAAATATATTGACAGTCAAAGTTTCGAAAGTTTGACTGCTACTATGTTAACACCGAGTTTGTACCAAATTTAAATTTTGAATAAATAATTATGTAAAAACTCAAATTAATATATTACTCTTTCGGCTTAAATCTGTTACAACATAAAAAAAACTAAAGCTGTGAATTATTGTAAGGCCCCCATTTTTGATAATAAATACCAAAAATGGATACCATGTGCATACAGTACTAGTCCAATGATCAGTAGCTAGTACGCACAAAATACAAATTGATATCACAGTCATACACAAACTTTATTACACAGCGGAAGTAAGATTACATATTATTTTTACAATACCAAAAGTAAAACTGCAGTGGAGACAACTTCTTGTAGTATGCCTTTTAACCCATTGTTCCACAGGCAACTGACAAGGGAAAAATCCTTAGATCGTTAAGTTCCCCGTACCCTGCATCAACGTACGAATCATCGAGGAAATCTGATTCTTCACCTAAAAACATCAACATGGGCAAGTTGAGTACTTACGTACTCGCAAGACTTATACAAATCCTAAAATACATGCAGGTCATTCCAATGGAAGGCTATTAAGGTTAAATTTTGCATAAAGCCAGTTTGAACGGTAAATACAGAATAATAGATTGCAAAATAGAAATTTAGTAAAAGCAATTTAATACTGAAAGTGATAGAATGTAAGCATAAATAATTCACAAAAGCTTGAGTATAACGACCATATTCAAAACCAATTTCCACCGACACACAATGGATATTTCTAACACATGGTAGAAACCATATTTTATGAAATAAGCAAAACTGCTAACTATGTGATGACTTTACCAAGTGTCCATGATCATGACGCGCTAATCGATTAGTTTTACACTGCAGAGGTATCTGACTTTCCCACAAGACATGAGTGACTCTTTGAGCAATCGATATTTGCACACTTCCTTTGGTGTGCCGAGAGTCATGTTATAATCGTTACATTATTCAAACCTAACTTTGCACCAGCACGGTGACGATAAACCCATTCTGTGGCGTAAGAACTCAGAGCATAGAAATGATGGAACTACCCACAGTATGGCGTACACCGTTATATTGGTAGATGTTTAATCCATAGTCACCTCGGTGTGGACGTCCCGTCGAGCAATTCATTAAGAAACAGCTCGTACTACTCCGGTCTTCCAAGTGCAAAGCTAGTTTTAAACAACTTAATAAGTTAGAGCTGTCCCATACCAGCACTTGTAGTTGTATGATTATTCTTGGCCTGAAAACAACCCATAGTTCGGTCCTTAACTCGATACGGGCAATAATCTCCACCCTACACTACGTGCAAGACATGCACAACCGGCTATTGCCAATAATTGCCCGCATCTAAACCATAGTTTTATTTTCATTTTCCAACCAAAATACCAACCACAAAAATGATCATACTCATTTAAATGTCGTAACCAAAGTCTTTAGCCATGTCACAGTTTTATGTTTATTTAAGCTTGGCTAAGCATGTCACTAACTGTGAGTAACCCAGATTGACATTAAATAATGTCTAATCTATTCTAGGGTTTTCAAGGTTCACAATTTTCTACTTATCAAGGAAGTTCCATAAGTCTACTGGTACAACTACCATTACCTGAAATATAGTAGACTTTAATAAAATAAAGTATGCAGTAAAACATTTAATGAAAACATTTATAAAACTGGGTTCAATATGATCAAAGTGGTTTGCTTGCCTTGTTGACTATCCTCGACTTCAAACTCCTGGTCGTCGAATGTACCGGATTCGTCGGGTTCTACATGTCGTACGGCAACATATAACAAATACCAAATTTCAATAGAGCCAAAAAGAAATCAGATAGAAATATTCAAATAAAATAACTTCACAAATTCAGAAATGGTTGCAAGCTTTATTTGTTCTCATTTGCAATTTAAAGATTTAATCTATTTAAACCATTATTGCATTATTTACCACTCATTTAGTAACTTAAATTTTTCTTATAACAAACCCTAAGTATTTTTACAGATTATGGTTCCTGGGATTACAAGGATTCTAACAAAATTTATTTTACTAAATTTGGAGGTCATTTGCAAAATTTTCATGAATGACATATTGCTAACTTTTTCTTTGAATTTAAATTTGAAATTCAAATAAAATTCAATTCTGAAGTATTATTGCATATTCTGAATCTACTTGATTTTATATGAATTTATAAATTTATTTCATCAGATTTGGCTAAGTGATTCAAAAGTTATAGCTATTTGAATATCTAGGTTTTGAATAAATACTGAAAATCAGAAAACTGCCGAAAATGGAAAGTGCGCTTTCGTGTAGAAAATGCGCTTTCCCTTTTCGGCGGAACTGCTACCGAGGCGCCGACAGCCGGGCCCATCGGTCGATGGTAGGGCACGATAACGCGATCGACACGCGGCTCGCTGGTTCATGCTGACGCGAGGTCGATTAAGTCCGCGATGTCGGCGCGGCAAAGACAACAAGACGCGATCGATCGGCTACTGGTCCACACGCAGCAATGATCGACGCTGATGCGGTGCGACCGACTAGCTGAGCCCGCTTGGCGGTGACCAGAGCAGTATGGCTCATCCGAGCTCGCCGTGGCGATCCGGTGCCGGAGCGGCGGAATGGATTCCGCTCCGAGCATCAGCCGCACTCGCGCGAACTTCGTGGACGATCGCGGCGGTCCGAGGTGGGTGGAAAGGCGGTTTCCACCGGCGAGGTGTGGCGGCTCTGGCGGCACGCCGACGGCGGAAAGCGAGCCCTCCGGGTGGAATGGGTTCCACCGAGGTTCGAGGCATCGCGCGCACGTTGGTGGGCGCGGTGGCTCGAGGGGCTCGCAGCGCACGCCATCCGCGAGGGCGGCGGCGGCCATGGCCGAGCGGCGGCGACGCAAAACTAGAGCTAACCGAGCTTCATTTTCACCCAGATGAGCACCTGCACGACTCAAGGAACCGATTTCATCAATTGTTTTGAAGAATGAATGAAGGAGGAAGGCGCTCACCGTGCACGGTGACGGCGGAGGAGCTCGCCGGGGAAGAAAGAGCTTCGGCCGAGGCTCGGGACGGGTTCCTGGAGGCTCAAGGAAGCTTCGGGTCGAAGGAATTGGGGCGAAATGGTTTATGGCAGAAGATTTGGAGTTTTGCCCTCTTTCGGGTTTTCGTCGGAATTGGAGAGGATGACCAAAGCAACGGCGGAATGGCTGCACAGGGCGGTGGCTAGGTCGGCTGCGACGAGAGGGGTGCCTTTTATGTGGCGTGGGAGAGGCGGTTCGGGCGCAGGCGCGAGAAAGACCGAGACGGTCTCATACAAGGCGAGAGAGAGGAGAGGAGAAGAAGAACGCGAGAGGGAGGCTGACACGCGGGGGCCAGATGGCAGCGGCTGTCGGCTGAGTTGGCTCACTGACAGACCGGACCCACACGTCAGCGAAAGCAAGAAAAGAAGTCTGGCGAAGGCTCAGGACAGAACGGGATGAAAACGGAGATTTCGACGGTCAAACCGAATTAAAATTTTATAAAATTTTTACCATAGGTTGTAAACAAAATTACCAGGCTTTTGTGAAATTTTCACCATTTTATAATTCATGTAGATTTTTATAAAAATCTGACAACACAGCGGTTGCTGTTCTGCCCATTCGGTTTTTCTTTTAATTTGTGATTGAAATGAAGTGATAATTTTATAAAACTTTTTATCAGGGTATGAAATCATATTATACACCTTCTGTAAAAATTTAATATTTTAATTATCATTATTTTATTTTTAATAATTCTGACATTACTGTTTTCCAATTTATTTATTCACTGTTTTTGAATTTTTAAAATTATAAAATGAATTGTTAAATTCTTGATATTTTTACTGGAGGTTCATACTGTGTTGATGTCGGCAAGATAAAAATATTGGATCAGGATAACTTCCAGATATTTTTACCAAATTTTTTTTACCATTTTACCCTGAGATATTTGCACATGATTCACTTTAATTAAATATTATTTTTATTAATCCAGCTCTCCCACCGACTTAAGCAAGCTGTGGAGAGCCCTCAGATATCTATGGTGACTTTGGTAAATTTTTGTTGTTTTGGTATTTTTACTTTTTACCTTTTTCCATTTATTATATTCTTTATTTCACTTTCTTGCATTAAGGAAAAGCCAAAAGAATATTCAATAAAACCAGAAAATTCAGAAATTTCAGAAATAATACACAAAATATTTTTAATTCATTTTCCTTTATTTTATAATTTTTGAGGCTGTTACAATTATTTTTCTTAAATAACAATCGCTATGACATACATTAATTATAGGACCAGCGAATTGTTGACGATCAATATTCTGGTAATAAAATGTCGGTGTGCCTAAATATTTAATAATACTTAAAGTACTACATAGGTTGGGCCAATAGGATGAATAGAAACATGCATGCACACGTATATTATACGCGCCATTAACTTAATTTATTAGTTAAGATTTGGATGACACATGGATCCACATTCTTGTGTGACCTTCTGTACTCATATAGCTTGAGGTCAAGCTATCAAAAAGTAAATGGGATATACTAGCCACATAAAAAAAGATAAATGGCTGCCGTGGTTGTACGCATGCATGCATGATTTACGTACTTCATTAGTTAATCAATTAACTAAATAAAGAAAGGGTTAATTAATTAATTAAAAATGACACGTGGGTCACATCCACGTGGGACCTTACATACCAATATAGCTCGGACAAAAAAAAAGCACATTGTTCATATCCAAAAGAAGTAGTGCATTTGCCCAAAAAAAAAAAGTAGTAGTGCATGGTTGCCTTGACCGTGTGCACGCATGCATGAATTATTAGGAGCATCTATAATCATCTAGCTAAGCATTTGATCGGACCCACTGGTTAGCCACATTGTTGAATAATGACAGCACAATGGGCTGCATGAATAAACCATTCCTTGATTAAGTAATTAACTAGTGGATCCATGGAGTAAAGAAAGAAAATAAAAAGAAGAAACCCACCATCCCACGTCACATTGGATTGGTGCTTCGTGCTTGTATGGATAAATACGGGATTCAAAGGATTGCATGTACTAATTAATTTCTCCATTAACAAATACCAAGCAGCTCAATACGTAGTTCGATGATCGAAGGAGGACTACTACTATCTAACGTTTGCCTCTACCGAACAAGACCACCGTGCTCTTGATCCCCGCTAGGATGATCATGGGCTGCCGGAGCCCTGCTCGGCGACATGCACCGCCGGCGCGGTGCTCCTGAACCTGAGCCCCTTCACCACCGGCTTCACCTTCTCGGTGAGCTTCACGATGACCAGGAACAGCACCCTGTATAGCACGACCATCCCGCACAGGATCGCGAGGTCGACCCACTTGCTATACCCCATCTCCACCTGCCAGTAGTCCCTTAGGATCTCGCCGCCGGTGATCGTGGCGCCGCCGCCGGCCTTGTTGTTCGGGAATGTGAGGCCCATGAACTCGTTCTTGTAGAAACCCTGGTTGGCGTACTTGTGGAAGGCGACGTAGTACATGGGGTACCGCCACACCGGTTTGGGCAGGTCGCGTGGCAGGCGGAAGAAGCCACCGTTGAGCATCATGACACCCTGGATACCGGCGCCGGTGATGATGCCCATGAGGAAGTCTGGCACGGCGCTGGCAACGATCATCATGAGGCCCTCGACGAGCATCATGGTCATGAAGAGCACCAGCGCGAAGTAGGCGAAGTGGCCGAAGTTACTCTGGAGGCCGGTCAGGTAGTAGGCCATCGCACCCGGCACCACCGAGATAAGCGCCAGGTACGGCGTCGCCGACACCGTGTTCGCGATCACGAACGACGACACGCCGTAGTGCCCGTTCAGCCTCTCCCTCTCAAATATCTGTATCGTCATGTATCATATATATATACGTAAGAATGAAGCGAGCAATGATCCATTTCTTGATGTAGAAATGTTCTGGTTGGACATTCAAGAACTAGCTAGCGTAGAGACCTTCATGTCCTCGACGAAAGAAGGGAAGCCTCCGATGGCCATGAAGGTGAGGAAGGCGGCGACGAACATGAGCATGGAGCCACGAGCCTGCAGAGTTTTCAGATGAGATCACCATACAAGTACACGTATGTTCAGATGCACTACAGCACTGCAGTGCAAATTGAAGGATACAATTAAATGAAACAAGTATGGAATACTGTGGTGTGCCCATGGCAATCTGGCAACGCGTTTAGTCACCTGGATCGATCCGTAGCTGTGGCCGACATCGTAGTAAATGGTGCCGACGCAGAGGCACAGCGCGACGTAAATGGCGAACCGCAGCCAGTAGTAGCCCAAGTCTCTGTACATGTTCACAAAGGACCTCTTGGTGAGCACAACGGATTGCGTCAGGAAGCTTGGCTGCCCTTCCTTCTTCACTACTTCCCCTCCCTGCAAAAAAAATTGCACAGGTAATGAAATCGGCAAATTTTACCTCTCATAGTACAAGAAATGGCTAACGTGTAGTGGTAGAATTCAGGATGTGATGTACGACTTACAGTGTTGCGTATATTGGCGATCTGTCGCGTCACTTTCTCCATGTGAGCGGATGATTTGTACGAGTTCACCAGCGCGTTGATTGCCTGAGCGGTGGTCATTTCCTTGCCGTCTAGGCCTTCCTCAATATCCTGATGAATTAATGGAACGTATGGAAGGGGAGGTGAGGAGTTAATTCACCAATTCAGCAGCTTTCAGATAGTTAAGCTGCCACCGACTTGCTAGAGTACGGTAGCCCTCGTGATGTGCTCACCTTGTCAAAGTCCTTGTTGATGGTCCTCAGGAAGTGGTCGGAAGGGTTCATCAGTGACGGACAAGGGAACCCGCTCAGAGCGAAAAACTGCGAAAAGTGGAGTAAACGGTTAATTTCAGATGTTGCAGTCCAAGCCTGAAGAATTAGTAATCTGAAGAATATCTTCTGCACTACGGTTGTTGTAGTCCAAGTCCAGCAATTAGTAACTAATCCGAAGAATTTCTGCTGCATGTGCTATGATTGTTGTAGTCCAAGTTAAGCAAATCAAGAACAGAGAGAGGTTTGAAATTTCAGATGTTGGTCAATGTAATAGTAATAACATTGTCTTCAGTTATTTATGGACCGAGCATGACATGCCTTTCTCCTTGGTACATAGTACGCGACCGCCATGGTCAATTAGAAAAGACCCGTGTTTTTCCTCATGATTACTTCTGACTCCCAACTTCAAACCGAGGGGTCAATTTACGATAAAGAAGTAGAAGGCTATTCAAAGAAGTGACCTAATACTTCCTAACTTCGTCCTCAATCACACCTATTACTTTGTTGTATCAAGACTTCTTTTGCGGACTGGATTACCTACTAATACTACACGATCCTTACATAGTTATCTGGAACCTGAGCTCTCAGATTTCGGCCCTGAAAAATTGTCAAACGAGTTCATCTATGGATGTGATCGATGCTGCAACTGGCAGAGCTAAAATGTACAGGCATCAAGTCAAGCGAAATTAAGTGGCACGGATGTAGTGAAATTTACTCCTCCATAATTAGGAGGATATGCTTTGTAGCTGAGCCTTGCTGTTGGCATCAATGCATTCTTCAGCCGAACCACAGGATCAAGTGCAGAACAAGGAGTCAAGGATGCATGCTCACACGTCTCGGGCCGATCTGAGTCACTGTCTAAATGCAATAAATTTGCAATGTGCTTCTGTTGTGACTAAGCTAGCGTCATAAATTTGTTGCTACCAAAACGAATGTTCCCCCCTGATTCAGTTTATACATAGTCTTTCAGCTTTTCTACAGTGGTCTCCTTTCAGCTAGCCGAGTACCTACCAATGTTTAAGAACAGTTCTCGCTTTGTCAGTCCTAGTTTTCAGACGTAAGGCGCTCTTGTTGTAAATATAGTTTGGATGAAGTTGTACTAAGTACGTTGCTTCTTTACATTTGAGTTGTTTATTTGAGTCTATTAAGTATCCTCCAAAAAAAGTTCGTAAGTGCAGTGGCAACTTTAGAAAAAACATACAATCTTATGCAACGGTCGTGATTACCACTTTTAAACCTTCATGTTGTATACTACTACTACCCTGTAACTTGGCATCGCAATTAGTACTGTGACTGAAAGAAATTCAGTACATGGATTCGTTTAACAAAAATCGCAATGCAAAGGCTTGACTAGTTTCACAAGAATATACGGACTTGAATGGATAATCTTAATGACTAGATATTGGATGCAACTTTGTCTATCCATTTGTGCGGTCATACTATCACCCAAGGTTTCAAATTTCGGTTTCGGAATAAATTTCGCCCCGGGCCGGATAACGAAATTTCGGCGAAATTTCGATATTTCGGAATTATTTCGGACAAAATTTGAATTTGAAAATTCAAATCCGGTCCAATCCGGAAAAAAAAACCGAAATTCGCGAAAAAAACTCGAAATTTCGGGCGAAATTTTGGGCGAAATTTTCGAAATTTTGGTTTTTTTGCACTGGCTGAAAAGTGGTCTAAACGTTATCGAAAAATTTTGAAATATTTTTTGGAGTTTCATGACACAATTATGATGTTCTCACAAAAATTTCAGCTGATTATCACATCTGAGGAATTTTTAAAAATTCGGAGAGTGGTACTGTCCTGATAAAACACTGACCGACAAGTTTGATCGGAATGGAAAATGGTACAAATCAAGTTATAAAATGTTGAAATTTTTTGTGCATGATTATGATCCATAAATAATGTTCTCATAAAAATTTCAGCTGATTATCACATGTGAGGAATTTTTAAAAATTCGGAGAGTGGCACTGTCCTGATAGAACACTGACCGACAAGTTTGATCCGAATGGAAAATGATACAAATGAAGTTAGAAACTGTTGAATTTTTTTTGCATGGTTATGATGTATCTATAATGCTCTTATAAAATTTTCAGATGATGATCAAACTGTATGAAGTTTTAAAAATTCGAACAGTACTACTGCCATGTTAAAAGGCTTACCGGCAAACTTGAACAAAATAAAAAATTATGTAAACCATAAATTTTTTTGAAAATTTTAAATAATGGTGATAAGGAAGTTCTTAATATTCCATAAAAATTGTGATTCATGATCACACTCCAGTGAATTTATAAAATTCTTACAAGGCACAATACCATTTATGTTCTTTTCTTTTTGATTTTTGAAATATAATATAACAAATGAAGTTCAATGCTTACATCGATTTGATTGACCAAACAAACAAAGTTGAAATTTTTTGAAAATTTTATATAATGTTACTGAGTCAATTATGAATCTTTAAAAAAAATTTAGATCATAATCACATTTAAAAAAATTATAAAATTCTGACAATATAACTGTCCCAATTATGTTCATTCGGTTTTTGATTTTTTAAAGATAACAAATGAAGTTAAATTATTTTGAATTTTTTTATGTATGATCCTAATCTACTAAGGATAGTACCATAAAATTTTCAGATTATTATCATGCTTTAAAATTTTATAAAAATCTGACAGTGTTTCGGCCAAAATTTTAAAATGTTTATAAAATTAGGTTTTTCAACAAATTTTCATAGGAGATGACTTTCCTAAGGGTTCTTGGACCAAATCCGGTCAAATCCGGCCCTAAAACTTTCAAAACCGGCAAAAAAAACACGAAATTTCGGATTTTACTGTAGTAATTTCGAATTTTTTTGAAATTTTTTTCTCCAGCCGGTACTTGAGATTTCGGAATTTTGAACCTTGCTATCACCCAAATATCCTAAAGTGTGAATCCACCGACTTGCTAGAGTGGCTACTTGTCAAAAGTACCAAAGTCCAAACACGTCGAAGTCCAGTTTTTTCTTTCTTTAGCTTAGAAGCTAAAGAATTAAACTCTAAATAAATATATGGTTTTTTATTTTTAAAAGCCCCTGAGAGATATTTTTTATTTATTGTGGGACTGCTTTTAAGCTATTTAAGTAAAAGAAAACTAGATTTAAACTATAAGAAAAAAAGCTAAGCCTAAAACAAACAGAGCTTAAGCATAATCACGATTAATTCTTTTTTCTAAAGAGCTTAGCTGATGCAATTCGTTAGCAACAGCAACAATTAATAAAGCTATACACGTACGTATGCTCTAGTACTTATGTACGTACCTGGCTGGTCTCGGCGGCGGGGCCGAAGAAGACGGTCGTGCCGTAGGCGAGGAGGCAGAGGCCATGAAAGAGGCCGAACACCTCGGTGCTAGGCTGGTGCACGGCCGCGACGACGGTCATGCCCTCGCGGCGCGCCAGCCGCGCGATCCGGCTGACGACGTGGTAGGACGCGGCGCTGTCGAGGCCGCTCGTTGGCTCGTCCAGGAACAGCAGCGCGGGGCGCGTCAGGATCTCCAAGCAGATACTGACCCGGCGGCGCTGCCCGCCACTGATCCCCTTGTGCGCCCACCCGCCGATGCGCGTGTCCGCCGCGCCCTCCAGCCCCATCTCCCGCAGCGTCCCCTCCGCGCGCTCCCGCTTCGCCGCCGCGGACATCGCGCTCGGCAGCTGCAGCTGCGCCGAGTAGTGCACCGCCTCGCGCACCGTCAGCGTCGTCATCAGCACGTCGTCCTGCGTCACGTACGCCTGCACATGTGTGTGCGTGTACGCACGCGCGATGAGTTCACGGCCGTGCATTAGTTTAATTACATACACATACTCAAATCATTATCAACGAAAACGAGATTCTCCGAACCACCGTATGTCCGTATCATGCGCTAGGCTTACCGATGTTCCAAACGCCAGCTTCTGCTTCCGGCCATTGATCAGAATGTCTCCCTTCTGGCTCACATTAGAACCTAGCCTTCCTGTATCGCAGAAATGCAACATGGTATCAGAGCACACAACTAGTAGGAATTACATTTTGTTCCTCACCGATAAAAAATAAAACATCCAGAGATCAGATGTGTCAGTACGCGTATGAACAAAATCTTTTGCTTAGTTTTATTGTGAAAGATTGATTGAAAGGCTAGGTCAGACACACAGAGCTTTGGATCTCTGGTCTTCCCTAAATAAAATTTTGGTCTTCCCTAAATAAAATTTTAAATCTAGCTCTCTTATCGACCGTGGAAGCATTGGCAAGCGATATGTGTCACCTAACATGCTCTCCTAACGTGGAAAATGCCGGTATCACACCCACTATAACAGATGAGCAACCGTGATAGCCGAGCTTAACAGAACGAAGTACCGTAGTAACCGTAGTACCTAAGCTTGGCAGATTGGCAAGTAATTAACAGTCGCGGTACCTTAGGTACCTACTGAGACAGAGAAAAACAGTACGTGACATGTGTTTGATATTACCGAGCCTTCCAGACACACCAGCGTAATTTATCTCATAACTGTGCAAAAAGGTTTCATAAGATTCACGTGTATGTATACACTACCTGCTAAGGCATCAAGAAGAGTGGACTTGCCGCAGCCGGACGGCCCCATGATGGCGAGGACCTCGCCGGGGCGCGCGTAGCCGTTGAGGCCGCAGAGGATGGGGAAGCGGCCGCCCTTGCCGCTGGCCGCAGACACCCAAAGGTCCTCCCACGCGAGGACGACGCCCTGGTCGGTCCGGCGCAAGGAGGTCTCGCGGACGACGGCGGCGCCGCCGTTTCCGACGCCCCCGTTCTCCACGCTGCTCTCCAGCGAGGACTGCCGCATCGGCAGGAACGGAGGCGGCGCGAACGAGCGCCCGCTGCCGAAGGGGAAGCCATCGGTGCTGCGCATCGAGGCGCTGAGTTCGGAGGCCGTGTCAGATGGCCCCGCGTCGCCGGCGTCGGCCGGGCGGCTCTGCCACGACGGAGTGCTCGGCGTCCACCTCGGCACGGCGGGGTGCTGCTGCTGCTCGGACGCCATGTGGAGATGCTTGACCGGCCAGTGAGAAGCGAACGTAGGAGCTAGCTAGCTAGGTGTTCTTGTGCTCGCTGTGGACGAGTGTGAAGAAGGGTAGCGAGCTGGCCTGCTTAAATAGAGGCTGAGCTGGTCTGTGCTGTGCACCGTTGAGATGAGGTGGTTGAGTGCAACTAGTATTCCTAATTCGATTCACAAGTGGATTTAATTACATGTTATTGGATTATCTTGATCACATGTCTTTTGAACACGTACGGGAGCGGGTCAAGAGTGGAGTACTTTCCTGATCTACACCGTGTTGTTTTTAACTTACCTTTTTGCCAGGAAGGTGTCCACGTAAATGTAGTCAAGAGATGCGCTACAAATTGCAGCCTCGTAACATTTCGATCTCTGCAGTAAAAAACTGATCAAATAAAGAAGATCATGCAAGTTCGAAACCAGTCATTTGACAATATGGACCATATGGTGGTGCTACTGTTAATAAATGCTTAGATATTCAAAAGGGTATGTTTTGTGCTGCCACTGTTTGGGCACTACTCTTTCGGTTTCGCTCTTGTATGGTAGTGTCATGATTTTCTTGTTACATGTAACTGTAAGTCGACTTTCCTAGTCTTTGGATTAGCTTTCAGAATTAAGATAGGTGTACATCTCATTCAGATTTAATGGTTGAAAAATGTGACTTACGCAATCAAATATACTTAATAAAGCACAAACCACCTTATGAACAGACATCTCCTGCACCTATATTTTTACTTTGCTTGATAACTAAAATGATTGCAAAACTGCATTCACGGCCCTGCAGTTATTTAGTGTGATCCATGCTACTTTCATCACAAGCAAAGCAGTCTATCCCTTACCAGACAACTCAGATGTCATCACCAACATGCATGTACGAGATGTCATGTGATGAGAGCGACAATAATGCATCTGCGGCAAGCTCCGGACCATGATGCTGCATGCATGCATGCACAAAGGGTAGCAACTTGTAAGCCTTCCCGGCTGCCGTTTTTGGTGCGAAACTCAGCCGCCGTAGGATTCGTAATTAGCCAGCTATTTTTTTAAAAAAAAAAACTAAAAGGAGAAGCTCTGTCATTCATTTCAGAAGAAAAGAAAACAACATTGATCCCAGTAAGAGAGACAACAAATATCAATATCGGTCCTAAATGAGGAGACACCAACACCAGAAAAAAAGCTCTAAATTGGAGCTCCTAACCAAGACACCAACAACACCAATAAGGCTAGCACCTTATGGAGCAACGACAAAACATGATCCTTCCTCAACTTACAAAATGCAAAGCTATGAGCTAGCTCTCAACAAGTTGTACAAATTGAGGAACCATGTTTCTTTGCAAGAGCTTGGAGTGTAGTGCCAACATCAAGGTGCATGCCATGCATGGCTTACCACAACACATCCAAAGGACTGTGCCAGCACCAACACCAACACCAACACCACAACAGACGACAACCATCATGATCACTACAGTAAGGGTACAACGAATAACATCAAACACAACCATTAGAGAATGGCTAGCAGATGGCTTTGGAAAGAAGAGGGCGCGGAAATGACCCTTCCACTCTCACCGCAACAAAGAGGATGGTGAAAAAAAGCCCACGACACCAACTCCACCCCGCTCCTCCCACAGGTTCACTGATGATGGCCTGCTTGCTCAAAGGACCCTAACCAGCTACTACTCGCGTAGTCTCCACAACGGTTGATGCACCTAGCACCAAAACCCAACATAGAGCACCCAGACTATGGGGCTCTACAACGACCAACCTACTATGCCTAGGACAGTGGTCCACAACATGGCCTCCAACAACGCAACAAGGCCGATCCCTCATCAGTCGGCGAACAGATGGAGGAGTATGGGAGGAGGCAACAGAGTCAAGTGTCATTGCACCACAACACAACATAGCTAATCCTACGTCAACCATGACCATCAAAAGCACCAAACCAACCAAAATTGGAGAGACAGATCTAGCGAAGAAGATGTGGTCCGATCAAATCCGGGACAACGGCAAGTACTAGGGTAGGGAAATCACCTGAGAGGTCGTCTCCTGAGTCACCGCAACGGCCCACAGCACCGCATCTAGTGCGCCTACGCACCTCAACATCAAAGATGATGCCACTCATCCACAATGCCGTGATTTTTACTTATCACATATGGTTAGTGAGTAGCTATCTGTGCTAGTGCATATCACAGACAGTTAGCCTCAGAAATCACGATAGCCATGCCCTCTGTACAGATAACACAAGACAACAATTCACACATAGCTAAAACACACATAACACAAGACAACAATTCATATTACACTGTTAACAACATAGTTGACAAGACAACAATTGAGTGAAGTACTCTGGTTTGTATACATCTCATACCGGTACCCGTTCATTCCACATTGTTAGCAAGTTATCTACCAATGGTGCTAGGTACATATCAATATCATTTTCCTCATTGTTTTGGTCCTAGGATAATTAAGTAGCGACAGCATGGCATACTTGCAATTCATACACAACCAATGAAGGAGGTTGTACATACAATGCAACACAACCCCAATTGTTGTGGCGGCTACTCATGTTACTGAACAGATTCATTCTGTCGGTACTCAACCCAAACCTTAGATTCCTCAATTCCTCACCGAAGCTGATAAATTCTCTATCGATGTTTCTCCACTGCGAAGAAACATTGAGGTGTCTTAGTTTTCCATATTTCTTATGCTCTTCCGAGTGCTAGCGCGCCAATTTTGCCTCCTTATGATTTGCAAAGAAAAGCTTCAAGCAGGGAATCACGGGCAAATACGATAGCTCCTTAGTAGAAGGTCCTTGCTTCACCTAAGCATCATCACCGTCATCTAAACCATTCTTACTTTTATATCAGGATGTGCCACAAACCGGGCAAACATGCATATCATTGTACTCTTTACGGTAAAAGATACAATCTTTGAGACATGTATGTATTCTTTCTACTTCTATTCTCAAGGGACACAAAAGTTTTTTCGCTTATTATGTGGTTTTGGACAACAAATTTCCCTCTAAAAGCATGTCTGCTATCAGATTTAATTGCCATGTGAAGCTCTTGTCAATCCATTTATTACTTGCCTTCAATTTTAATGGTTCAAGCACAGAGGCCAACCTTGTGTATTTCTTCTTGCAACCCGAGAACAATGGTTTCTCCGAGTTCTCGATCAAGCACTTGAATTTACCATACTCTATTTTGCTGTAATTTCATTCTGCATCATACAACATGTGATCTAAATTGTTATCATCAAGCATATCCTCATTGAAACCGTCGTTAGGGTCCGGCATGTCATATTTCTCAATTTGACTCATGCTTGCTTCATCCAATTGCTCCTTACTGTAAGGACCAAGTTGCCTAGAGGGGGGTGAATAGGAAACTTTAAAACTTTTTAATTATTATAAACAAAAACTTTTCTCAATAAAAATAGAAACGGAAGCAATTAGTATAAAAGTCCAGCACAACACTTGTTCAAGAAAACTTTGTAAGGAAGGGAATTTCGAATGAGAAACAATAAGAGAATAATAAGCAATAAACAAAAACAGGAGAACTCAATGATTTTCCACCGAGGTTCAGAGATCACTCCTACGTCCCCGTTAGAGCACTTCCTCAGAAGTATTGCTCCACCAAACAGCCAATCTCAATAGCTTTTGATTTTTCACTATCTTGACTCTTTCACTACTCCAGTGAGGTGAGTCTCAACCTTTCACAATAATGGTGGCCTTCCACAATCTCTGTTGGATAGGTCGCACCAACAACTTCTCCAACCGTCTAGGAACAGCTAGTTCCAAGAGTAATAGACTATCCACAAGCCCTATCTCTTGGTTCAGTAGCTAGATGCAAACTAAACTTAGCTTGGAGCAAGTACTCTAAATGTTCAGAATGAATGTTTGTGATTTTCTGAGTTGAAGCTTAAAAACTCTTTGATGGAATAAAGCTCAGGAGTTCTAAAGATCAAGAGTTGTATATGATTTGAACAATGTTAAAGATGTTCAGGATGTCAAGGATGTGTAAGTGTGAAGCTCTATATCATGTTTGTAAACCCAGGCATTCTATATATAGATCCTGAACTGAGATAATCGTTACACCTGCCATTTGCTCGTTGGGGGTTGGTAGGATAGATGGGGTAGGTCAACTGCTGCCGTTTATATAAGATTTTTAGGGTATATGAGTCATAAGTCAAATTATACACTCATGCCGGACTGAAATTTTTGGTTCGGGGTACATAGGATTGGAGAAGCATATTTGTATTCAGAGTGACCTATTTGCGCTGGACCGAAAATATTGGTCCGTCGTACACGTACATTGTTTGATTTTGATATCAGAAAGACAATGTGTGCGCCAGACCGAAAAAGTTGGTCCGGTGTACATAGGATTTGATTCTTTTAAGTACAAGCAAATAACGTTTGTGCCGGACCGAAAAAGATGGTCCGTCGTACATTGAAAAACGGCTGGTTTTATTAGAGCGAAACAGGTTTGCACTACACATATAATTTTGGACTGCATCAGACTTCATATTTAAGCTGAATATATAACTTATGCCAGACTAATTTTTTTTTAAAAAGGTTATTAGATTGGTCCGACAAAAATAGTGTATACTTAGTTGAAAAATAATTCTTAACGTCGGACTAAAAAAGTTGGTCCGGCATACATGGAAAACGCTCGGTGAAGAGAATTGTTCAGTGCCGGACCGGAAAAATCGGTCCGGCGTACATGGTGTACGCTCGATGAAGAGAATTTATCAGCGTTGGACCGGAAAAATCGGTCCGGCGTACATGGTGTACACTCGGTGAAGAGAATTGATCTTAGGATATTTGAGCGCCTAAAAAGAATGAAGTTTGGTCCAGAAAAATTGCTTTGGCTAAGAAGATAAAGCTCTAGATTTTTGAGTGAAAAATATGAAAAGTCCTATGCTCCAAGTAATCTTAGCAATTTTGCATATGAACCAAGATTATTACTTATGTATAGTCCCTCTTAATAGTACGGTGATTCTAGCTATATGACTTGAATCAACTCCCAAGCCAAAACTAAAAAAAATACCTTAGCCTTGATCATCAAATCTGTCGACGATCGGGACCGTCGACCGCAGAAGAAGGGGGGAAGGATCGTGCAAAGGGGGCGAGGCCCAGAGTTGCGTTCGTCCGGGAAGAAGCACGAGCAAACAGGGGACACGAAGTCTATACTGGTTCGAGCCCCCTAGGTCGGGTAATAGCTCTACTCCAGTCTTGCCCACAGGCGAAAGAGAACTAAAGGCTTCGCTAGGGAGGGGTACAAGGGGAGCTCGTCCTCGGGATCGCCCGGGAGCGGTGATCCAGGAGAGCTCGGTGAATAGGGGGTGTACAAGTCTTACTGCTGGTTCCTCTTGTCCTCTTTTTTTCTCCCTCCAAAAGGGAGAGCCCTGCTCTCCTTTATACAGCCGGTAGGGGCAGGTTACATGGAGAATTGGGAGAGGGAATGGTGGAGACTGTCCTAGGAACCCCAGTCCTCCGTCTTGATGACTGGTCGCTGTCCTGTTTCGCCCACGCCGGGTTGGTAGACTCACCGAGCAGAGTAGTTTGCCGTTTTCTTGGGAAACATCGTACCTGCCCTCTGTGGACCTGTCAGATGCTGACGTTGCAATGCATGATCCTGGCTCCACCTCGGGAGAGAGCGTACCCTCATACTGCGCGTGACTGGACGATGGGACCGGAACTCTGACTTTGGCAACCTTCGCACTGCCTAGGGAAGGAGCGACCTGCTCCCGTGTGGTCACTTCAAACGGTCGTGGTCACCGGGCACATGGCTAGTGGCCGGCGGAGGGCCTGATACCTGGCCTTTGGTGGGGATCTCCTCAGACTGGTCGGAGGTCGGGGGAGCCCGACCCGCGAGTGAGGTCGGACGCCCTACTTGGTCGGGACGAGCTCGGAGCAGTCGGTTCGGTTGGGGGATGAGTGTCCTTCGTGGCCTCGCGGGGCTTTTGGTCGGAGGTGGGCTTGGAGCAGTCCGTTCATTACTTCGGGCCGCCGAGGTCAGGGAAGGACCGCTTAAGGCCCCCCCGGGGGGGAGGTACGGACATGTGTCAGGATGTTCGATCCCCGACAACCACCCCCGAGGCTCAAGAAGCGATCTGAGACTCTGGGCGCTCTTGAGTCTGAAGTCTTTCGAGGAGGGATCGCTCCTTCGCCCGGTTTCGGGGCTTTATTTTGGCGAGACCATTTCTTGGCGACACTTGAACTCCAAAGACCTTGCTACGAGTGGGCTCGGGGCGGGGTCCCGGACGGGAAGTTGGAGGGGCGGTTGGCGAGTGCGTGGAAAGGCGCCCGTCGAGGGTTCGATGGGCCTTGGCGCCTCGGTTACCGCCCGCCAGCTCGGGCGTGCCTTTTGAGTGCTGTAACGCCTTGATGAGCGAGGTGTTTTAAAGACCGGGGGCGCCTTGGGTTCTCCTCCCCGGCGCTCGTGCTCTTGTTTTCTCTGCGTCGGTGCCTTCGCCTTTGCTCTCAAACCTGCCCATTTGTCCTTATGGCGAAGTTCGGGAGAATACGCTCACCGTGGAAGCGGATGAAGGAGATGGAGACTTTGGGGCTCTTTGGATCCGTTCACTGGCGGCTCCGTCCGGGGAGAACGTGCCGCAACCTCAAGACGACGAGATCGTGAGTACGGAGTAGTACATGCTCTTCGGGCTGCGAACCCCGGAGAGCGATTTCTTGGTTGCGGTCCTCACACAATGTGAGATCGAGCTTGTTAATTTGGTATCAAACTCCATCCTCCACCTTTCCATTTTTGCTCATCTTTGCGAGGGGTTCCTGGGCGTTCTCCCCACCCCCTCGTTGTTCTTCCGCTTTTATTCCTTGTCCCGTACCGCGAAGGACCCCGTCGTCGGGTGTCTCTACTTCCGGCTGCGGGCGGGACTCCCTTGTTCCTTCCTCCAAATCCCGACCCGGGACTCGCTCGGGCCGTGGACGGAGAAGTGGTTCTATCTGAAGAAGGGCGAGCAAAGCGGGCTTGCTTAATTGGCGCCGCGATCGACGGAAGGCGGGAGACTCCGGAGCCAGAGGACTCGGCGACTGACCAAGTGGCGGTCGCCTTCATCCATACCTGCGCCGCACGCAGGCTCAAGGGGCAGGTGGTCGTTTACGACTACTTGTGGAACCGTGTGCTTCCTCTTCGGAAGAGGTTGCATCCCTTCTACGAGATCGCCGGGAGGCACGACGCCACCCGGGAAGGCCACGAGGGTTAGCATTGCCCGACCCTGAGCTCTTTCGGGCTTTGGTCGGTGTTCCCTTGTTTTCTTGACGCTCTCTTTTTTGGCTTTTTGCAGCGCCGAAGGAGGCCTGGATCGCCTTGAGGATGCAAGAGATCTTCGGGAAGGCTGCCACCTCCTACGACCTCGGCGGCAACGTCTCCAAGAACGTCTTGGGGCGGAGCGGCGAGGTAATAACTTTCGCCTTGACATTGGCCTCGGGGGCTCGGATTCGGGTGCTTATCGTGATAAGCTCGCGCAGGCGACCAGGGAGCTTTGGGACACGGCGAAGCAGTTGTTGCCGTTCCCTGGCCTGGTCAAGGGCAAGAAGGGGAGCAAGAAGCCGGCTCCTGATGCCCTGAGGCATGTTGCCAAGAAGCCCCACGTCGAGTGGGGCGACCGGGTCATGGTAAGTTTGAACGCCCCGAGCTCGGGGTCATCCGAGCCTGAGCACTTTTCCCTCTTTCTGCCTCCTTGGTCCTTCTTTTGATGACCCTTGCCTCTCTGTCAGCAGTGGGAGGCGGCTTCCGCCGCACGGACCCCGGATATGCAGCCGGAGCCACGAGCTCTGGCGTTAAGCTCCCGAGGGAGGAGGTCGTATGGCTTTGTCGTGGAATTGTCGTGCGTGTCGTCTTTCATACATTTCTTGTCATCCCGCCCTGTTGCGGTGTTCGAGCGTCCGAGGGGCACCGACCTTCCCTGTGGTCCAGGGCGAGGTCGAGAAGGATGAAGTGAACGACGACCGCCTCATGGTGCGGCCCAGGACGCGGCGGGTGCTACTTGCCGCGTCTTCCGAGGAGGGTGAGGTGGACGAGGGGGAGGCGGCCGATAGCGCCGCGACCGAGGGTGCCATCGTCGAGGGCGGCATAGTCGAGGGCGCCGTCGTCGCGGTGCCTCTGGCGGAGGCGTTCATGAGGGCGGAGTCCCCGGGAAAACGGAGAGCCGACCTTCCTCCGCGAGGAGGTCCGGCAAAGAAGACAAGGCTGCCGCGCATCCGCTCGGCACAGTAAGTACTCCCTTCTGCCTCTCAACTTTTGCGATGGTAGGGTCATCCGAGCAATCCCCTAACAATTTGTCGTGCGCAGTACCTATACCGGGGTGGTCGTCTTACTCCAGGCGGAGTCGTCCCCAGCGACGCTGGAGTTGCCGAAGGAGCGGGCGATGATTTTCGGACCGACGGTTGAGCCGGGACTCCCTTCTGTGGTCGAGGCGGCCGAAGGGGGAGTCCCTGAGCCGCCCTCCAGCCTCAGGGGTTTGGCTGCTGTCACCCTGATCGGGGCGGATCATCCTGGGTCCTTGGGTGGTGCCAATGCTACCGCGGCGGCGAGGGCCGCCGAGGTCGTCGCTGCGGGCGAACTGCCCCGGTGTTCTGACGGCGCCATCGACCTGCCGACGCTGGAGGATCGTCTAGCAGCGGTAAGCGCATTTGCGGTGACTCTTCCCTTCTCTCTCTTTTTCCCTTCTTCTCGTAGTTGTGGTGTTCTTTCCCTTCTCTTTGCAGGGCCTCGGTGATCTCGAGTGGTGCAGGTCGTGCGCAGCCACGCGCTCAGCTTCCGACCCCTCTGTGATACTATCGAAGTCAGACAGAGGGAGGCTGCTGAGCTCGAAGCCGCCGCGATGCGTGATCGGGAAGAAGCCTTGCGCTTGAGAGAGGCCCGGGCCCTTGAGCTCGCGCGGGTCGTTGAGTCCGAGCGGGAGCGCGGGGCTCGGGTGACCGAGCGGGAGCTAAAGGCCGAGAGGGACCTTCATGCCGCGGCGCTCTCCGAATCCGTCGAGGAGGAGCAGAAGAAGGCGAAGGAGACCCTTGCCTGAGTCCGTCAGAAGGCGCAGGATGTCCTGGATGAAAACCGTGCGAGCGCGGTGGTGCTGATCCAATGCCTCGAGCTCGAGGTCTCCGACCTTCTCTCGAAGGTGGAGGCCGCGCGGCGGGAGGCGGAGGGACTCCGGGAGTGCCTCCAGGTCGCCCATATGGCTCGCGAGGATAGCCATTCGGTCGCGTCGACCGCGCTCAAGGACCTTGCAGCCGCTCGGAAGGAGGTGGAGGGGCTCCGGACGCAAATGGGGAATCCGATCCCTGCATGCGCCGAGGTGGCCAAGCTCACGGCCAAGGCGGCGGCAGCTGAAGCGACGGCGGCTACGCTCGAGAAGACGGTGGCCGGATTGGAGGCGAGGGCCACCGGAGCAGAGGCTAAGGTGGCTAACGCCGAGGCCAGGGTCGTCGGGCTTGAGGGGAAGCTGGCGCAGGTGGCTCGAGCGGGGAAGAGTGCCTTGGCTCAGCTTCAGAGTGACCGCCACCGGGTCGACCGGGCCGAGGCTGAGGCCATCATGCTGCGGCGGAGGGTCTCCGACCTAGAGCGGGAAAAGCTTGCCCGAGACATATCGATGGAGTAAAATTTAA
Source organism: Otatea glauca (assembly GCA_036346275.1). Classification (NCBI taxonomy): domain Eukaryota; kingdom Viridiplantae; phylum Streptophyta; class Magnoliopsida; order Poales; family Poaceae; genus Otatea; species Otatea glauca. The sequence goes on from CM070728.1 coordinate 17,043,395, forward strand.
AGTTAGTAGATGGGTCGGGGGCGAAGGATTCGCACCCCCTTGTAAAAACAGTGTAACTTTCTGCTAATCTCGCAAAGTCGTATTTCTTTGGAATACTTAGCTTGCTTGCTGGCCCATGTCGCTTTTATAGTCTTCGCGCCTAGCCTGGGCCGACCGAGCTAAAGGGTGCTCAAGGTCAGTTTAACGGAGGCCTCGCCCGGAATCACCCGGGCTCGGGCACGACTTGGGTTGATTGGTCTTCATCACTTGGCCCTGGGGAATTGGTCGGCTTACTGCGGCAGAGCGGCTTGTTGCGACCGAGATTGTCCCTAGTGCTAATTTTGGGGATCGCGACCCCCGAGCCTGCGGATAACATCGGGCCCGGGGTGCTCCTTGAGGACGTTCAATGGTCGGCAGCGCAGGGGAATAGCCGGCTTACTTCGATAAGGATCGTTTCTGGCCCCGAGCAGGGAATACATCGTGCTCGGGATCTCGGCGTCCACGAGGCGGACCTAGATGGCGCCCTCAACCGAGGCCTCGCTGGCGATGCTCGAGTTTGGGCACAACTCGGGCTGGTTGGCTCGAATATCTCGTGCTCGGACGATTTAGGCCTCGGTGCAGTCCGCGAGCTCGGGAATGCTTCAAGCTCGGCGATGCCCCTCGAGGGCGGTTTAGAAATTGAACACAGCCACTTGGGCACGGGGAAAGGTCGGCTTATTGCGCAGCCGGCTTATTGCGACCGAGTCATCCCGGTGGTGAATTTTAAAACTGCGACGTCCGAGCCCGGGAAACGTCATCGGGCTCGGGGCGCCCTCTGAGAACGTTCAATGGTTGGTAGCACGGGGGAATAGCCGGCACTTCAATAAGGATCGTTTCTGGCGGCTCGATCCAGGAATGCCGAGCTCGGGTTGTTCATCCCCGAGGCGAACCTAGAAAACGCGACCCTAGGCGCTGCAAAAGAGAACACGCATGGACGCCCCTAGGTCGGGCCCGCCGCGTGACCTTATGGTTGCCCTTACGGTCACGTCGGGAGGTCGCGCCGCTCGAGGCGTCCTAAAAGAAAGGAGAATTAAGGCCGCGAGAAAGCAGGCGGAGCCCTAGGGCCGAGGGCTCTTAAGATGGCGCGACTCTTGACGAAGGGACCTGCAGCTCGGGGTCGTGGCGGAGCGCCATCCCCCTCCATAAACTAAAAGAGGTTAGCGATGGAGGCGAAGGAGACTTTTATTACAGGCGCATACCTGGGTCAAACCAGAGCATGGTGACACAAGCGCTCGGGTCTCGCCCAGGGTTGTGATTGCCTGGGACACAAGAAACAGGCACAGCAGCAAGAAGAAAAAACCCAACTCAAGCATGGATGGAGGAACGTTAGGCAAAGAACTTCCGGAGCTGGCCCACATTCCACGAGCTTGAGAGTTCCCTGCCATCGGGGGCCGCCAGGCGGTAAGCCCCCTCGCGGCTTGCCGAGATGACTCTATAGGGGCCTTCCCACAGCGGGGACAGCTTATTGATGTGGGAACGGTCTTGGATTCGCCTTAGGACCAGGTCCCCAACGCGGAAGCCCCGGGGTCGAACGGCTCTGGCGGCGTGCCTGCGGATATCTTGCAGGTATCATGCCGAGCGCAGCAGTGCGCGGCACCTTACTTCTTCTGCCAAGGCGAGGTCGAGGGACCGCTCCTGCTCAAGGTCGACCGAGCTCGCCCTGACGGAGCGGAGAGTGACCTCAGGCGGCAGGACAGCCTCGGCCCCGAAGACGAGCTGGAAAAGGCTCGTTCCCGTTGCCCGGCTGGGGGGGGGTGCGGACGGACCAAAGGATGGTGGGGAGCTCCTCTACCCAGGCCCGGCCGCGCCGACCGAGCTTATCGAAAACTCGCTTCTTGAGCCCTTGGACGAGCTGCCCGTTGGCGTGCTCGGCCGCTCCGTTGCTCTGGGGATGGCTTACCGAGGCATAGCAGATTTTGGTCCCCATATCCACGCAGATTTCTTGGAACAACTCGCTGGTGAACTGCGTCCCGTTGTCGGTGATGATCCTGCAAGGGACTCTGTACCTTGTGACCATGAAGGAACGGAAGAACCTTACTGCGGCCTTGGCAGTGATGGCGGAGACCGGCTCCGCCTCGATCCATTACGAAAAGGTGTCGATGGCCACGAATAGGAACTTTTTCCCCGCCAGACCTTGAAAGGGACCGAGGATGTCCGGCCCCACGTCGAGAGCGGCGGCGAGGAGATGGTACGCAAGCGTGGTCGGCCCGGCCTTCCGGGCGTGGCTGGCGAGCCTAGCGAGCGCGAACGATGCCCGAGCATCTTGGCGCCGTTAGCGATAAAATCCCATCCGGAATGCCTTCCGACCATGGTCTGAAAGAAGAGTGGCGCCGCATAGGCGGAATGTATGTCGTTGGCGGTATTTACCTTCTTCCGGGACGACTTTGACAAGGCGCCCAGGGCCCTTCACGGTAGAGCGCCCACCGAGCGAGCTCGACGAGCTCGCGGCGTCGGATCCTGCTCCTTTCGATCGGAGAGGCGGGGAGCTCCCCTTGGTCGAGGAACTTGATGATCGGGTCCATCCACGACGGAATGCTTTCGAGAAAGGCCGCCGGGTATTCCTGGTCGGCGACGGATGGTACGGCCAAGGCTTCGAGGATGACGTCCGATGGGAGTTCATCGTCGGACGACCCGAGCTTGGAAAGGAGATCGGCAGTGGAATTGTCCTTCCTAGGTATGTGCTGGATCTTTAGGTTCCAAAACCACCTTTCCATCTTGCGCGCCTCGGCGAGGTACTTGGCCATCAGCGGGTCCGAACACTGGTAAACTTTGTTGTACTGATTGATGACGAGCTGGGAGTCCCCTTTCACGATTAGGCGGCGGGCCTTGAGGACTTACAAGCTCGTAGGCGGCCAGCGAGGCCTCGTATTCGCGCGTTGTTGGTAGTGGGGAAGCCGAAGCGGATCACATATCTCAAGTGGTCGCCTTGGGGGGTGATGATGAGAACACCGGCCCCCGAGCGCTCAAAGGATCTTGACCCGTCAAAGAACATGGTCCAAGGGTCTTCGACCTCGGCCTCGGGCTCGGGGGCAGGTTCCGTCGTTTGCTCTACCACAAAGTCGGCCAGCGCCTGGGATTTGACGGCGGTGCGGGCCATGAAACGGAGGTCGAATTCGGCCAGCTCTATGGCCCATTTAGCGATTCGACCCCCGGCCTCCGGGTTCTTGAGGATCTCCCCGAGCGGGAGCCCGCTCGGGACGACCACCGTGTGCACTTGGAAGTAGTGTCGGAGCTTCCACGAGGCCATGAAGAGGGCGTAAAGGAGCTTCTGGACCAAGGGGTAGCGCTCCTTCGGTCCGTGGAGCACTTCGCTGACGTAGTAGATCGGGTGCTATCGCCCCGCCCACTCGGCCACTAGAACCGCGCTAACGGCTTGGGTCGTGGCGACGAGGTAAAGCAACAACGCCTCGCCCTGCTGTGGAGTTGTCAATAGAGGCGGACGTGAGAGGTATGCCTTGAGCTCGTCGAAAGACCGCTGGGCTTCGGGGGTCCACTCAAAACCCTCGTGCTTGCGTAGGATTTTGAAGAAAGGCAGCCCTCGCTCGCCGAGCCGGGAGATGAAGCGGCTGAGGGCGACGATGCGACCGGTGAGGCTTTGTACCTGTTTTACCGAGGTCGGAGTGGTCATTTGCTCGATCACCTCGATTTTTTCCAGGTTCGGGCCCACGCCCGACCCCCCGATCATGTAGCTGAGTACTTTTCCGGAGGTCATGCTGAAGACGCACTTTTCGGGGTTGAGCTTGATGCCAAACTTGTTCAGGTTGGCGAAGGTCTCGGCCAGGTCGTTACGTGGCTGGCTTTAGAGGGGCTCTTGATGATGATGTCGTCGATTTACACTTCGAGGTTCCGACTGATCTGCGGGTCGAAGGTTTTAGTCATCAGCCGCTGGAACGTGGCGCCCGCGTTGCGGAGGCCAAACGACATGGTCGTATAGCAGAAGGTTCCGAACGGCGTGATGAAGGCGGTTTTGTCCTCGTCTTCCACGGCGAGCTTGATCTGGTGGTAGCCGGAGTAGGCGTCGAGGAAACTCAACATCTCAGCGTTGGCGGTGGAATCCACGATCTGGTCTATGCGTGGAAGTGGGAAGTTATCTTTAGGGCATGCGGCATTCAAACCCGTGTGATCGACGCACATTCGCCACTTCCCGCCTTTCTTTTGCACAATTCTGAGGTTGGCGACCATTCGGAATAGTTGACCTCGCGAATGGCGGCCTTGAGGAGCTGTCGAGGTGCTCCTCGATTATTGCCGCCTTCTTGGGGAGAAGCGCGCGGCTTACGGCGCACGGCCGCAACCGAGCTTTACTTGTAGTCGTGCTTGATCACCTTAGTGGGACCCGGCATGTCCGCGGTTCCCACGCAAAAATGCTTTATTAGCTCGGAGGAAGGTGACAAGCTCGTCTTCCTATTTAGGGTCAAGTGTGGCGGAAATGCGACGCATTTGTCCGAATTCCCTTCCTCGAGCCGCACGGTCTTGGTCGGGCCATTCGACTGGATGGCCGCCTTGCGACAGGTGCCCTTCGGGGCGGCCTCGGGACCCGGCTGGGGCAATATGCTGGCCAGCGCCAGGGCCTTTTCCTCGCAGCCGTGCGCCGCCTTGAGGTCGCCGCGGACCGTTATGGCGCCGTTGGGCCCCGGGAGCTTCATACACCGGTGCCCGTAATGATTCGCGGCCATGAACTTAATCAGGGCGGGGCGCCCGAGAATGGCGTTGTAGGGGAGGTCGTTGTCCACGACCTCAAAGGTGATCAGCTCGGTGCGGAAGTTTACGGAATCGCCGAAGGTGACGAGGAGGACCACTTGCCCGAGCGGGGTGGTCGAGCTTCCAGGGACGATGCCGAAAAAGGGGATCGCTATGTTCTTGATTTTTGACCGGGGTATCTGCATCCGATCCAAGGCGCTTGCCAGGAGCAGGTTGAGGGAACTGGCCCCGTCGACCATAACTCGGCCAATGATGGTGTTACTTATGGTGGGGCGACGACCAGAGTGGTTTTGAAGTCTCGGGATATCCCCGGAGGAGCGTCGTCCAGAGAAAAGGTGATGGGGACGCCATCCCACCTGCATGGTTGGTCGGTGGGCTTCCCGGCGGTGGCTTGGTAGACGGTGCGCGCGGCATCCTTCAACTCGCGCCGGGATCGGTATGCCGAAGAGCCACCGAAGATCATATCCACGCGGCGGTCGCCCTGCTGGAATTCCAGGTCGGGGCCTGCTTGAGCCTGGCAGGGGCCGACCCCACCAGGCTGTTCGTCGCCTTTCGGGAGCGCGGGCATCTCTCCAGCCCCCTATAAAGGCGTCCGGCTTGAGCGACCCGTCCTGCGACCTCGCAGATCGTGGCCGTGGATCTTGTGGAACAGACAAAATTTATTGGCGTCGAAGCCGGGCTGTTCCTCATTGCCCCAGGGTCGGACGTTCGCATGAGGGGGCTCGCCCCGGCCCTGCCCCTGCGGGGGCTGGTGCGGCGCTATTCTTGGCGCGTGGCGGTCTATCGAGGCCGGGCCCCGCGCGTCGGTGGCGTGCCTCGCCCCTCGCGCTGTTGTCGGCCGTGGCGACCACGGGTAGCCGCCCTCGGCGCCACGGTCTTTTCCTCGCCTCTTGTCGCGCGGAGCCGGGTCTCGTTCCCTAAAGCCGGACGGCCCTGCCTCACCGAAGGCGAGGCTGAGTTTGCTCCGATCGTAGTCGTGCTTCCAGCGGACGGCGTCGTCCGCGTCTGCTTATCGTTCCGCCATGCGGAATAGTTTGTTGATGGTGAGCCTCGGAGCGATTTCGAGGTCCTCCGTGAGGCGTCTGTCTCGGACACTGAATTTGAAGGCCTTGTTGACGGTTTCATCGGAGATGTTGGGAATCGAGTTCCGCGCGCGGGTGAACCGGCGCACGAAGTCTCGCAGGTGCTCCCCCTTTCCCTGGATAACACGGTCCAGGTCCCTTTCTCGTCCGGGCCGCTCGTAGCAGCTCTAGAAGTTGGAATGGAGGGCGCTCCGCAACTGGCACCATGACCGGAAGGTGCCGGGCGCCTGGTTGAAGAGCCAGGTGCGGGCGGCCCCATCCAGGACGGTGGGGAGATAGTTGGCCATCACGGCCTCGTCCCCACCGGCCGCCAAGACGGCGGTGGAGTAAATGGAGAGGAATTCCGCGGGGTTCTTGGTCCCGTCGAACCGTTCCATCATTGCCGGTTTGAACCGGGCCGGCCAGCGCACCCGACGAGGTCACTCGAGTACGCCGGGCAGCCGTAGGCCGGAAGGCTACACGCTGCATTCTTGGCGTCGAGTCGTCATCGGTAAACGGGGATTTGAGCCAACGGCGCACCCTGCGCCGACCACGTCGGTCGGCAGGAGCATTGTCACGGTGGTGGCGTGGGTGGTAATGCACCTTCCGGCGCCTGGGTGAAACGTCCGGGGAGAGGTCCCCGAAAGTGTGGCTGCTCAAGAGAGCATCGTTATTACGCCACTGACGGCGGACGGTTCCGCGCTCCGCCTTGTCCCGACGGCGAGGTGGATGAGACGGCGTTGGGTGCGAGCATGATGAGGAGTCTGCGGTGGAGCGGCCCGGTGATCACGCTGGCGGGGCGGCTGGGCGCCATGGGGCGAGACCTAGAGCCCAGGGAGCCTGCTCGTCATCGAGGTGCGACGCCGTCGGTCGCCTTGTTGAGTTCTTCAGCCAGGGATCATCGGAAGAGGGCCGAGCCGACACGAGCGGGGTCAGCCATGACCCTGGCGATGGCCCGCAGGCGTTCTTAGGCAGGCTCGTCCGAACAGGAGGGCTGGTGGCGCGCGACAGGAGCGGGCCATGCCACGCTCTTCTCGTTGGATAGCAGCGATGGCTCGATTGATGGCAACTGGCGAGCCGGTCGCCTCGAGGAGTCTCGGTCGCCGTCGCCGCCTCGAGTCGCCTCACGTTAAATCGCCACGAAGGCCGGCGTTCGCGAGAGGCAAGGAGGCGAGAGCATGGATGTGGAGCCTTGGCACTCGGGGACAGCGTCAGAGCCCGAGCTTCTGTTCGCGACATCTTGGCGGTGGAGCTAGAGGTGCTGATGCCGCCGAGATAACGAACTCTGGACGAACGAAACTTCGGGCCCCACGGTGGGCGCCAGCTGTCGACGATCGGGACCGTCGACCGCAGAAGAAGGGGGGAAGGATCGTGCAAAGGGGGCGAGGCCCAGAGTTGCGTTCGTCCGGGAAGAAGCACGAGCAAACAGGGGACACGAAGTCTATACTGGTTCGAGCCCCCTAGGTCGGGTAATAGCTCTACTCCAGTCTTGCCCGCAGGCGAAAGAGAACTAAAGGCTTCGCTAGGGAGGGGTACAAGGGGAGCTCGTCCTCGGGATCGCCCGGGAGCGGTGATCTAGGAGAGCTCGGTGAATAGAGGGTGTACAAGTCTTACTGCCGGTTCCTCTTGTCCTCTTTTTTTTCTCCCTCCAAAAGGGAGAGCCCTGCCCTCCTTTATACAGCCGGTAGGGGCAGGTTACATGGAGAATTGGGAGAGGGAAGGGTGGAGACTATCCTAGGAACCCCAGTCCTCCGTCTTGATGACTGGTCGCCATCCTGTTTCGCTCACGCCAGGTTGGTAGACTCACCGAGCAGAATAGTCTGCCGTTTTCTTGGGAAACATCGTACCTGCCCTCTGTGGACCTGTCAGATGCTGACGTTGCAATGCATGGTCCTGGCTCCGCCTCGGGAGAGAGCGTACCCTCATACTGCGCGTGACTGGATGATGGGACCGGAACTCTGACTTTGGCAACCTTCGCACTGCCTAGGGAAGGAGCGACCTGCTCCCATGTGGTCACTTCAAACGGTCGTGGTCACCGGGCACGTGGCTAGTGGCCTGCGGAGGGCCCGATACCTGGCCTTTGGTGGGGATCTCCTCAGACTGGTCGGAGGTCTGGGGTGCCCGACCCGCGAGTGAGGTCGGACGCCCTACTTGGTCGGGACGAGCTCGGAGCAGTCGGTTAGGTCGGGGGATGAGTGTCCTTCGTGGCCTCGCGGGGCCTTTGGTCGGAGGCGGCCTTAGAGTAGTCCGTTCATTACTTCGGGCCGCCGAGGTCAGGGGAGGACCGCTTAAGGCCCCCCCGGGGGGGTACGGACATGTGTCAGGATGTTCGATCCCCGACAAAATCTATCTGTTGTCGGTTATCACTAAGTATCCTTTTTAGTCATCTACACCAAAACCTTTTTTATTCTTCATAATTTACACAAATAGGGAGCCTAGATGCTTTACTTACCACGACTGATCCAACACATATACCCTTTTTTGAAACCACGTCGAATCAAGTGTGCTTCAATCCGAACTGAGTTGTTAAACATCTTAACATTCTCGCAATATATGTAAGGATAACACATATATGTTAACCCCTTATTCTCCATATCATAACTCTTTTGAAAACAGAGATACCATCTATATATTGCTTCGTCACATGATTCTCGATATGCATCCAGCTTCGATCTGCCTACAATTTAATTCATAAGTAGGTAAAAAAATATTTTATCTCACATAGCCAACTAACCAAATGGCTAAGGTGAATTAAACAAGAGTGTGATGTCTTTCTATTCCCTCTTTTTTGTGCTGTCCTCCCTAATCAAAAGATATGTCCACTCTCCTCCATAATTAATACCAATTAATGGATTTTTCTCTAGTCCCTATTCTCCCTCCTCAACTAGATCTAGGGTTAAAGAAGGTATATATGCAACAAATTAGAACCAAATACTAATATTGTATCTTCAAAATATAAACCTTTAATAGCTCCTTTTGATATCCCTTGGTCTTTTTTTTTTATCAAATTGCCTTCAACTTGTGAGTGTAAAGAGCTGAGCTCGAGTCAACCAATCAACTAGATTTAGATCTAAACTCCTACTATTACTGACAGTTAACAACAAACAACAGTCTGTAACAACTAAGCCATATGTGATAAGTTGACACATCTGTGATGGCTACTATAAAACAACGGTCTGAAGCACAACAGAGATTGGACAAAAAAAACAATTTGAATAACCACAGACGGCTACGAGATATGACAGACAGTTGTGAGATAGAAGCCGTTTTTAATAATTTTACTTGTCACATACGGCTACAAGTCATGAACAGTATGTGTTGTATCACAGACGATTGTGTTCTCTAACCATAATGATCTGGGGATAAGCGGTTCGTGATTATTATAGGCCGTTGTTTAGTACTAATTGTTTGTAATATTTGCAGTGTATTTTTTTTGTAGCCTTTAAGGAAATTTTTTTATAAAAAAGTTCAGAACCGTGTGAGATAAGGCATAAGAAATAACACTTTGTGTGCTATTAGTTTTTTCCGTACGTAGCCAGCTAATTTCCATTGAGGAAAAGCAAATGACTCGTGACTGGGTGATCAATTCGCCGGCCGGCCGCCCGGCCGGCATGCTTTTCTGCTGTTTCGTTTAGAACTCGCATGGTACATAAGAGTGGTCACCACCAAGTTGATAGGCGTTGACTCGTTCACGTTCCAACATGGTGAGCTACCGCGTACGTGCACATTTGCCTTTGGTTTCACGCAAGCCATACGGCCCAGGTCGGGCAATTTTGTTCTTTTAACTTCCCTTCTTGGACTCGGAGCAGATGATTTATAAAAGATACTGGTCATGGTTGCGTGCTACACTGCGCCGTGCGAAATTTGGTTGTTACGCTATCCGAAGTTTAGTCCGATAGATATTTCTGAAAAAAAGGGTACAAGGACGTAAACGGGGATTCATTTTTTCTCGGTTTTTTTTTCAAAAATGTGCTAGCCAGTAGCCATCGGCAAATTTGTAGCACCACGGATCTTCTTTGTATGGTGCGAAACTTGGTCCGACAGTTACCTACGAAAAAAGGTATGAGGACATGAACATATTTTTGTTTTTCGGGGAGGGGGCGGGATTTTTCTAAAAATGTACTTGCGTAATTTAGGTTTTTCTTTTTAAAAAAAGGGTTGCTAGGAGTCGTCGGCGAATCTGTGGAATTTATTTTGAGAGAAAATCGCGAAGGGACCTAAACGTAATTTTATTTTTTGTGTAATCTCGATTTTCTTGTTTTTTTTATAAAAAACGGGTTGCTAGGAGCCGTCAGCGAATTTTTGGATTGCTATAAACCATCGACGGATCTGTGTTTTTTTAGGAGAAAACCGCAGAGGGACCTAAATGTATTTTCTTTTTTCGGATCAGTCTGCTAAAAAATGATTTCTTGGGACCGAAACGTAATTTTGATTTTTTCGGGTCTATCTTGTTAAAAACTGACGGGAGGACCTAAATGTAAACCGTAGAGGGACCCAAACATATTTTCGGTTTTTTTGGGCCCATTGTGTTAAAAACCGAGGGGAGAATCTAAACGTAATTTTGAAATTTTTGGAAGACTTTTTTGCGAAAAATGTGACATGGCGTGGCTGAGGAGCCTCTGATTCTCTCCGATATAATATATGGTATACATTTAATACCCATCCGTTGAACATTACATGTGACACCATGCGGATGTAACAGGAAACACTACTACAGAATGATATAACACTGTCTCTTTATCTAAGTGGGTTCCTAACTTTTCAGGAAAAAAAACCAGATAGCGATGTATGATTCGGCGTAGGTGAGAAATATAGCACAAAACATCACTCTCGGTTTGACCTCAGAACCAATAGTCGTCACTATCGGTTCCGAGGTTACGATAGTCGTCATCACTACCGGTTCTGAGATCGGAACAGATAGTGATATTCAACTATCAGTTCTGAGGTTGGAATCGATCGTGATAGCGCATGACCTATTGGGTTCTCTTCCCGTACTTGACTTTTTGGCTTCTTCTCCCGATCCATTCAAAAACTGAGGCGTCCACCTCACGCTTGACCTCTCAGCTTCCCCTCTATTCTATAAAAAAGGAGTTTCCTGTTCTCCGCCCGCATCACCCCTTCGCCTCCCCTCGCCCATGTCGCCCATCTGCCTAGCTTCCCTCCCTGTGTCGCCCATATGCCTCCCTGAACACATCGCCGTCGTCTCCTCCCCCGAGCATGTCGTCGCTGCCTCCCCAAGCACGTCGCCGTCGTCTCCTCCCCCAAGCTTGTCGTCGCCTCCTCCTCCCCGAGCACGTCGTCGCCTCCTCCTCCCCTGAGCACGTCGCCGCCGCCTCCCCGAGCATGTCGCCTTCTTCTCCTCCCCTGAGCTCGTCGTTGCCTCCTTCTCCCCGAGCACGTCGTCGCTTCCTCCTTCCCCGAGCACGTCATCGCTACCTCCCGAGCACGTCGCCGTCGTCTCCTCCCACGAGCTCGTTGTCGCCTCCTCCTCCCCGAGCATGTCGTCGTCTCCTCCTCCCTCGAGCACGTCATTGCCACCTCCCCGAGCATGTCACTATCGTCTCCTCCCCCGAGCACGTCGTCGCCACCTCCTCCCTGAGCAGAGCTGCACTGACTTTTCAATTAGTGCTTGTGAGTATAATCATCTCCCTGTGATTAATTTCTTTACTGTTATTGCAAAAGGGCTAGATAATTTACTTGTCTTGGGGATCTTGCATGTGAGGAGGCATTATTCGATGAGCAGTTAGGCTGGTTAGACTGTTTGTGACAATATTAATTAATCATTTACATCTTGTAATACTTGATTAGTTCAATTGGTATTATCTGTTAAATGCTACTAGATTTATGTTCATGCTCATTGTGCTTACTGTTCTACATATACTTGGCTATTATTGTTTTGTTCATGGTATTGTTGGCTATTGCTGGCCGTCTCTATTTACATGTTTTTGTAGTTTGTACTGTTGTTGGAAGCATTCTTGAGTATTGATTCTCTTAAATATATCTGGGTTCAATTGATTAGGTTTTATTGTCATGCATATGCTTAATTACCTTATTATGGGTATATTTACTTTGATATTGTCAAGTATCATATATAAAATGGAGCCTACAAACAAGACAGATGACATGAAAAAGTTGTTGGATGCTAAACAGAAACTTGAGATGGAGGTAGAATAAATGAAGGAAAAGTCTGAGTTAGCAGAAAAAATTTATGAGATGAAACAAAAACTAAAAGACATAGTTGACAAATCGCAAGATATTGAATCTCTTAACCATGTACTCATCATTAAGAAGCGCAGGGAGAATGCCAAGTTGGAAGAAATCAAAGCTGAGCTTATAGATGTTTCTAGTATTTAATTCGATATGGTAGCTAATAATATACCAAGATAGCCTATTTTTATAACAAAATGATTGTTTTTGTAGGGATTAAAAGATATGACTGAAAGTCAATCAATTATTGATATAAAACAAATGGACACTATAGAACTACAAAGAGAATCGAAGAGCCTCTATTGCGGAAGCTATGGCACATATGATGACAGATATAAAAAAACCCTAAGGTCTTCTTGTCTTGATCTATCAAATAATGTTGTTTCTCAATGTATGCTTATTAATATTTCAACTAGTTTATTATATCCTTGTAACATAGCAGAAAATACTTCTGATAAAAGTTGGCTATAAAAACCATACGAAAGACTACTCTTGCACCAAGAAGTTCTATAAGGAAAAGGCTGCTAGAGGATTGTACCACTGATTTCTGCATTGAGTATGTTCAGTGGACAATCTATGTGGTACTCTAGATGTAATTGCTTGGGGGCAAAGAGCCTTCTACTGGGGCGTTGGGGCTGTCTGAGGAGAGTTTTAGAGGATTGTGCTACGGATTTATGCATTGAGTATGTATATTGTCAACAATACAGTGAATATGAATATATTAGGAATTTGTCGATCTGTGAGTATACTGTGAATGTGAATATACTATGAATTTATCAATTATGCATGTAATGTTAATCTGTGAATATACTGTGAATTTGTCAATCTGTGAGTGTAAATATATTGTGAATGTGAATATAATGTGAAGGTGATACCTAGGATTTATCTTTATCAGTTCTACGGTTAAAACCGATATAGACGTGTAATCTCTATTGGTTCTGAGCATGAAATCGATAGAGACAATTCACTAATCTATATCGGTTCTACGCTAAGAAATGATAGAGATTCTAAGGACTTCTCTATCGGTTCTGATCGTGAAACCGATATAGATTCCTAATTATGTCTATCGGTTTCTAGCTCAAAATCGATAGAGATAATAGGTCTTTCGGGTCGGTTCTGACCTTGGAACTAACACAGATAATGTTATATCTCTATCGGGCGAAAATCGATCGTAATAGTCACTCGTCATCACTGTCTAAGGACTTTGTATCGCCACCAAAATTGACCTAGATAACAAAAAAGAACCGTTCTAGATGACTATTTCTCTAGAAGTGAAATTTGGATTCAATCTTGTACGTCGGACCTACATAATTTTTGGACGATTAACGTATGAAATACTTTGATTCATTTTCTTGAACTCGTGGTCCTAAAATACAGGCCAATAATATTTTAGAACTTTGACCATTAATATACATAAATATATTCAAATTTATAGTATAAAAATGGTATTTGTAACTTCCATTGCTCGTCTGCTCTTTCTTTCGTTTTGGGCTCGTCTTCGACAGAGGTGGGCATTTGTACACCGAAACCGATCGGTTTTTCGTTTTACCAGAAAAAATCGGAAGACACTTTTTATAAATTGAATTATTTACAAACTGAATAAATCGGATCGACGTAGTCTTCGAGTTGATGGTCGTTGACCATTCATTTACCTTCCAACATGGTGGGCTGCCATGTGCACACTTTACCATCCAAGCTAGATAATTTTTTTTTTTAGCATGGTGACTTGTCAAAAAACATATATCTAACTCAACCCATCCGTTCAAGATTTACATGTGAAATCCCGTGGATGTAACATACATTTTGGATTAGATCCTGTACATCTGGATATATGTTTTTTTCTATGATTACTTCCTCTATTTTGTCAAGCTTGTTGTCCTAGAATATGTGCAATTGATCTTCTAGTACTTCGATTACAAATATACATAAAAAAATATTCAGATTGATCATTATATTTGTGCATGCATGCCACCGCTGCTCTCACTTGTAAGTTGGTGTTCGGCTTAGAGGTGGACGTCATGCCAGGCCGAACCGGGTCGGCACAGGCTCATCGTGCTTCGGGCTTAACCCGTGTCGGGCCGCGACGGCTCGTCGTGCCAGCCGTACCGTGCTGGCCCGGCCAAGCTCGCCTTCGACGAGCCCAGGCATCACCCATTTGCGCTTCGTGCTTGTTTCATGCTGTGTCGGCCCAGGCCTAGCCCATTTACACTATTGTGACGAGAGGAAAGGACCCGGAGTTGCTTGTAGTAGCGTGCGTACGCGGTGCTGCGGCATGCAACGATACATATCGATCTTTATAGTTTATGTCGTGCATCATGCATGCATGCATGCTTGTTAATGAATGTTAAGTGAAAAGAGGAGTGCATGTGTGATTTGTTTAATTACATTGCTTTCTTTCTTGAGTTCACATGCATGCAATGATGCAGAGGCATGCACAGCCATCTAGGAACACGAGAGAGAGAGAGAGCAGTGCATGCATGTAGTGCGTGGCGCCAACTTTTTGCTTACACATGCACGCAACGCAAGGACCAGAAGAAAGAATGCGAAAGAAACATCCTGTGTGGATATCAGTATTGCTAGCAATGGACACAAATATTGAGGGGAAAAGAAGTAGATTTTATTAAATTTTGAACATGTATAGAGTTGATGCCTCGTTAAAAACCTTACACCCCAATGTGGGGTACCTCCAGTAAGAAAAAAAGTACAGTAACTACGTATATATACATAGACTACCCGAGGCTGAGGTTGTCAAAGTTGGCTACCACGTCCGTGATCTCCGAATCCTCGGGCTAATGTTGTGTCCTATCATCTGCACGCTCCCAGTCTTTGAGGCATGTAATTGCCTCAACCATTTCAGGTCTGAGAGACGACCTCCTCGGCTCAAGTATCCTCCCCACAAAACTGAAAGTGGATTTCGACGAGACAGTGGACATTGGAATCGTAAGTACGTCCCGTGCAAAATGGGATAGCACGAGGTAAATACGTTGGTTATTCTTCCACCACAAGAGCAAGTTGAGTTGATTTTCCTCGTTCATGTCAAGTTTGGTCTCCACGAAAGACGTGTCGAGGTAGTGGTTGATCTCTACCCGTAGATTCCATTATGACCTGCTCGGTATTTCGGAAGGCGAACTAGACGACTTGCCTTTCAGCTTACGCTTGAAGCGGTTGAACTGCGTCGTGCTTATTGCGTTGTTAAGATAGATCTTCTTGCTTCACTTATGGTACCAAACTTCTCATAATATTTGTTGAAAACTCTGAAAAACTTGTTATAAACATGAGTATAGGCCTCGGAGAAATCAAGATCGAATGCCTCACCTATTCCCTCGAAGGCGCCCTGCAAGTCAGGTAATTTTCTCTAAGGATCCAAAATAGTAGCAAAACAGTACATATGTGGAATAGCTTGAAAATATTTTAAAGTTTTTTCCTCTATTGGTTCTATAATGTGATGTAAAATATAATTATCTCTATTTTCTTTAAAAGCAGTAGCAATAGTCCAAAGCCACTCGATGACTAAGTAAGAAGTGGGTAGTACACACCGGATAAATGTGTAGTTGCATTGTAAAAAATTTCTAAAAATGATGAAAATGACTAGCAATTTCCCAATCCGCTTCCATAACCAAAGGTTTACCATTATTGCAGTTGATGAAGACAGTGATAATATACTTGTAGTCTTTGCACCACTCCAGTATAGTATACGTTGAGTTCCATCTGACCTTCATATCAAAGTTGAATCTTCTTGATTCCTTATTGTTGGCTTTGCAGTACTATGAGAACTGGGCAAACCTTATGGGTGAATTTGTAACAAAATCAATAGCACTGCGTATGCTCTCCAAACTAGGTTTCATTACAACCAAACATGCCTGCACAATGAGATTAATAATGTGGCATACGCATATCTGGTGGAATACAAAACCTCCAACATAAGTCTCCAGGTGTGGTGAGAGATGCTTCATAGCCATCGTGTTAGCTGATGCATTGTCAAGAGTGATGGAAATAATTCTACTTTCTATTTTAAAGTCATTAATAACATTAAGTATACGGGTAGCGATAGCCTCTCTGGTGTATGACTTAGAGATTGGCCTAAACCCTATGACCCTTTTGTTTAGTACGTACTCATCGTCTAGGTAATGCGCAATAACACTAATATAAGATGCTCTTTGATGAAAGTAAGTCCATATATCTGATGTTAATGCAAATGAAAAACTAAGTGTCATGAAGGCCTGTTTCAATATTTCTAGTTTATTTGTAAAATTTTTATAAATATCGTGTGTAGTTGTTCTTCTACTAACATGTTGGTATTATGGGTAAAAACCACGTTGCACCATTCTCTCAAAATTAGAGCTCTCACCCATTCTAAGTAGAATATCCTCCGTAACTATGTAACGTGCAATTTCGTCTCTAGCTACGTCGGTGTTGTATACCCATGTACTTACCGAACCGTCGGTGTTGAAGTTGAGATGTGTCTTCACTCCCTCGCCTGGCCTTCGTCCGGCCGATATCTTCCTCAAGCAATTCTCCGCGTGTCTCTTCAGATGACCTGTTCCACCACATGTACGTGCAGATAATTTAGCTTGGCAGTATTTGCAAATAGCATACACTACCTCACGTCCGTCCATAATTTCGACGGTTCTGTCCATATGTTGCCAGCACCACGCCCGTCGACTGCCAAATATAGACGCCTGTGTTGGCTGCATCGATATGTCGGGTTGTGTGTTCAGTGTGGATACCGACACTCGTCCCGGATACACCGATGTAGCGGCATCTGAGCTCGGTGCATCCGAAATGTATAAGGCATCATCGATGCCCGTTGCGCTCAGGTTCATTTCAAATTTTCAATCACGTCGTGTTGCTTTAAGTCTTTTATCGTGTCACGTCGTTTTCTGTTCGCTGAATGTTGCGAGGAGAGTTTGTTGCCCGTTGCGCGAATCTATCTGTTGGGGAATCTATCTGCCCCGGTTCTGCATAGGCTGCGTGTGAGAGAATTACTACTAGCTTTATGTGATAGCTAGCCTTTAATCAATCAGCTTTATGTACGTTGTCGTGTGAGTGTCCGTTCAAAATTAAAACGATGCACGGGATAAAAATTGAACCAAATAAATCGCGCGCAGGATGGAATCACTCAATCACGTCACTGTCTCTTTTCCTCGTTTTCTGTGCCTAGCATTCTTTTCTCATGCCCCTCTCTTCTCTCTTTCTCGTGCGGCCGCGCCTCCCTCTCTCTCTTTTCTATCTCTCTCCTGCACGGGCCGCACCCTTCTGGCCTTCTCTTTTCTCGTGCCCTCGGCTCCTCTCTCTTTTCTCTCTCTCCCGCGCCCCTTTCTCTCTCTCTGTCTGACCCCTCGAGTCCTCCATCGCCTCCCTCCACACCTCCTCCCTCGCCTCCCTCCACGGCATCCCTCCCCGGCCTCCCTCCACCACGATGAGGCTGATGCGGCGAGGGAGGTGAGTGGCCGCCAGGGCGAGCGAGGCGAGGGAAGGGGACCGGCCGCGGAGGCGAGGCGGCTGCAGTGCGGGAGGTGAGCGGCCACGTGGGAGGAGCATCCGCAGGGGAGGCGGGCGCCGCGTGGGAGGAGGGAGGCGGCGGCGCGCGAGCGAGGGAGGCGACCGACCGCGAGGGCGAGTGAGGCGAGCGGCGCGGTGTGGGCGGTGGCGGCCGCGACGGGAGGCGGCGCGCGCGAGGCGAGGGAGGTGGCTGGCGCGAGGGCTAGCAAAGAAGTGACGCGGCGTGGGAGGTGGAGCCGCGCGAGATGTGGAGCGCCGCCACGGGAGGCGGGCGCCGCGGGAGGTGGGAGGAGTGAGGCGGAGCACCACGCGGGAGGAGGAGGCGGCCCGGTGTGGCGTCTGGCGGCTCGGGGCTCGGCGCGGACCACGACCACAGCGGCACAGCGGCGACTACGACGGCCGACAGCGGGCCGGCGGCCGGTACCTCCACGACCCTGCCATCCCCACCCTACACTGCCGTGTGCGCCCGGCGCGTGCCGCCGTGCCGCCTGAAACGTTGTGCGGGCCGTGCCGGCCCGGGCACGGCCCATCTCTCTGTGCCGTGCCGGGCCGCCCATTTTGCCCGATTGGTAGGCCCGGCACGGCTCATTCTCAACAGTGTCGTGCTGGGCTCTGAATCAGGCCAGGCCGAGCGTGCCTCGTGCTAGCCCAAAATGGCCATGGCCCAGTACCCACCTCTACTACTTCGGCTTGATAATGCATGGGTCTGTCGATCAACAAGCATGCACCGATGCACGGCTTCGATCGACTGGATCGCCATTGTTTGACACGTTCTAGCTAGCTTGGCCGTCCCTGCACTGCATGCATGCAGGACCATCGATCGCCGACGTTCGAGATCGGGCACGCCCATGCCATGATACTTCCTGTATCCAGTCGTAACTGGGCGCATCAAATGCATGAGCTAGTATACCTAGATACGTCACTCATGTCGTACGTGGCCTCGTCTGTATAGACAAAGTACTCGCCCTTTTGCAGCATACTATATATAAAGTACATCTGTCTCTCTGGATATAGGTTGTCGTAGAATCCGTGCGGTTTATCATTTTGAAACCTTGATTATATATATATATATACATACATATATATATATATATACATATATATATATATACATATACATATACACACTACCTTGAAAAAGGCCATCAGTGGCGGTTCATAACTGCCATCAGTGACAGTTTTTGGCTAGAACGATCATCGATATTGGGTATTAGTGGCGGTTCGAGCAAAACCGCCACTAATAATACAATTATCGATGGCGGTTGTTGGATAGAACCGTCGCGATACTCAAATATCGATGGCGGTTCTAGACCAAAACCGCCCGCGACAATCGACTATTAGTGGCGGTTTTGGCTAGGCGCCCGCGATACAACTATCGATGGCGGTTGTATATAAAACCGTCACTGATAGACCTAGTATCAGTGACGGTTTTTTGATAGAACCGTCATAGATATTACTTCAGTAGCGGTTTTGGGCTAAAACCGCCGCTGATAATCCCACACATGAAAATAAAAAACTGGCATTTTTGGCTAGCCTCAGGCAGCGCTAGCCATGCCTCTTCATTATGTACACATGCAGTAAGAATACATTGAATTATTGAAATTTGAGTATACATATTAGTACCTATTGCTGTTATAGACTAACCAATATAATCCGAAATAACATGTATTGCTAATTCTTGATACAAACCATCCAGAAAGAAAGAAGGAAAAGAGAGTGCTTACCTCTAGTGCATAGTGCAAAGCTCATAAATGATATGGATAACACAGAGCGGTGAAGTTTGCGGGAAGAGACACAAATTTCTAGAAATACAAAAATGAAGCATCTAGGAGATAGTACATGGTAGCGATTAAAGTGGTGAAGAATCCAATATATTGTACTGAAGAAAGACAGAGGCATGAGATAAATACAAAAATTCCATACCTCCGTAGCGACAAGGTTCTTTTTTGAGAGTTCCTTTAGACCACTTTGGTGACATGGTTTGCCATTGTTTCATACATCATAAACTGAATTGATGGTTTACATACATAACAATTTACAGTTCAACCTATGGAACTACATATATAGCCATTAAATTTTGGTTACGATGTTACGAAAAATAGACAACCAAGCATGATTCTTGTCACAACAAGTCCTTTTGAGAATCCTCCTATGCACCTTAAGCTTGCAATTCTTGCACACAAATTTCATGTAGCAGTGAGGACCTATGCACATGCGTATATGGATTGCCATGTCAAAGATATTGTATTTAAGTAAGTGAACCGATCTAGTCCTCTTTTTGTTTATTAAAAACAGACCTATAAAAACACATAATATTTGGTTGTAGCCCATTGATTTGTAATATAAGTATGGCTTATTTGCACATAATATCGCATGAGACATGATATACATAAACCAACTAACAATTATAAATCTACACTCATGTATAAGATTGAGTTGTCTTATTTGCCTCCAAAAACAATTTTACATATGTAACCAAACGCAGTTTTGGAACCACAATACAAACATAGCAAACTTTGAAATGTGAGGATTGCGAACATCTGGAAGATCAAAGCATCCAAGTAGCTTACTAAAAATATGAAATAAGAGATGTTCATCTTATATGCACAACATACCCACACACTAACCTATGCCCTACATGGTATGCCCATACCTATGGTTGTTATATAATTAAGAAGATAACCTATAAGAAGATGCATTTTGATTACTTGTACCATGCTATTCCATTAGCTCCTTGAGTGTGATCTTGGAAATGTAGAAATTTTCTCTACTCCACAAAGCAAATATATAATATAGAACTAAAAGAGAATGGCAAATACAACTCCATATTTGATTTATTTGGACGGAGAAACAACAAAGCTCTACCTTAGCGATCAACCGGGCATAAAGGCTGCAGCGTTTATATGCAATAGGAAAAGAAGTAACAAACTGAGTAGCTATTGCATTAAACACAAACAAAACATTAGTCTTGACAATAAAATAATCAAACTAATCATTCCTTTCTCTATAACCCTCCCAAATAACGACATCGAAGATATCTTCATCATTTAACCAACATTGAAGATGTTACCAAACAAATCAGATCCATCATTTGACCAACATACTCATGTATTATCAAGGAACTAGAAAAATATTGAAGGATAAGCTGCACATTCAGGTGGTAACTTGCTAGAATAACATGAATTTAGCTTTGTATACTTCAACTGAGCTATGTACGAGAAAATTGCCGCAAAGTGTCAACCAACTGCGAGAAGAACAGATTAGTTTGGGCAGCATTTGTTCAATAAAAGCATGCAAAATGAAGTAATATAAAGAATATTGAAGAAATGAGTATGTCACACCTTGTATAAGTTATTGGCGGTAGCAAACCAGGAATATGCACATCGGATCGTTTCATTTCAGTCAAGGCAAAACTGTAATAGCAAACCAGGAAACATATAATATTGTAAGACAAGACAAACAAAAAACACCTATAATATTGTAAGACAAGACAAACAAAAACACCATTTTACCTTCTTTGTATACATGTTCATGGTGGCCGCTTGCTGATAGTAGTTCCCTCTAATTGACCGCTATTTGATATTTTGGTGAGATCATTCGCAATTCTAACCAGAAAATAATATATTGAAATAGTATGGCTATATATCTATGTAATAGATATACAAGGTGGTTAGTCCATGACCAGCAAAAGGTTCATATAGCTCACGTATATAAATGTTCCTATCTGATTACAGGGAAGTCATAATATCAGGATGTGATGATAACACGATGCTCAAACAGTCATATATAAGACAATATACAAAATATCTATGAAGAGTACTTGCATCCAAAAGGCTTGCACAACCACTGACAAAATAAGTGACATTGGCAAAAGAAGGGGTTCCCATTTGAAAGGAACAAAGAGTTATTTACACTTTGTAATGAAAGCAATTGAAGTAAAAAGCCTAAACTAGTGGAGGTAAACTAGAAGCCTACGGGTTTTGGAGGTTGAAGACATGTGATTTGGGACAATAGTATGGATGATTGGATCGTTGTTGTCTTCGTCATAAAACTCACCATTTTGTTGATTATTTCCTTCATGATGAAGTAGGCGAGTGGCCTGAATGCCTTGGATTTTGAAGGAAGCAGATCCTACCGTAGACAACTTGAGGTATTGTAAGTATAAAAAACAAAATTAAGAGAATATAGAAATTGAGTGGTGTGAATCAATGTGTCATGTCGGCATGGTGACCTCTACGTCATTGTCTTTTATTGTGCATGATAAGATTTCACGCATGTCTTGGCACACGAAGTACCCACATAAATTTGTTCCTTTCTATTTGCTTGTGACTTTGCAAAATCGAATGAACTAAGATGTCGTCGAAGGAGCTATTTACTATGAAATATGATATAAGAGTATTCCTTCGTGCGTACCGGAAACTTCGTACGGATTGTAAGGGATTTGTGGTATGGGCGGTATCTCGAGCTCTTCTGACAATATCTTTTGAACGCCTCATTCACTAAATGTGTCATCTCTTTAAAGTCTTTTTTAGGTTTATCTAGTGGATCCATGATCAGCATCTTGCTCTTTTCTGGATGAATTATTACGAGAATCCAATGGAAGCTACATACACATGCATGATGCTAGTCATTAGTCCTTACATCAGAGTAAATAACGAAATAAGCGAGTAATTTAACTAGCTAGTGAGCAACTTACTTAAAATTGTATGGCAAAAGTATAAACTCCTTGTCTTGTAGTTTAATCAAAACTTTATATACGTACTCTCGACCTCCTTTGGTACTCTTTTGATTTCATGTTGGCAAACCGTTCTCGGTCGAGGAATCCCACTGCCCCTTGGTTCTTCGTACTTCAATCATCTCGTATCTATATAACGAATTAGTTAGACATGAAATTTATCGGTATTACGTGAATGTAGGCCAAGATTAATATATTAGACACTTACGGTGACGACATCTCAAAAAGATATGTCGAGGCGTCGTGATAGAACAAGTTGTGCAAGTTATCGAATTCTATTAAGAAGTAGCCATGGCCCTCATGGTGAAAATGTTCCTCACGGAAAATTGCGGTGATCATCTTTGGGAGTACGTCTTGGTTGGATCGATCTAAGTACCATGCATGTAATCATTGCATCATGGGTGTTAGACTTTTAACTTGAGCGGTGACCAAGGGCTTCCCTACCTCGAATTTCAATCTTTGTTGATCATCTTGGTCATCGACTTCGCTTGCCCTTACTTTTTGTCATACGACATCATACTCGGTCTGGCCTCGCTTTGATCTGGCCGTCTGACTTGTCTAATGTGCCAATTTTGGGATCAGAGGTTGTAGGTTTGTCATTTGAAGTACCGGTGTTATAGGTTTACGCTTTGGAGTACTAACGGTGGCCATCTTGATGGGGTCCTCAATGCATTTCTTTTCTACCTCATTTTGCTTCTTCCCTGTTTCACTCTCGAGTCCGTGACGGATGCGAGGATTGTATCTTGCAGAGAGGATGGCCTTTGCATGGTCCAAGACGATGTCACGCTTGCGCCATTGGATGAATGAGTGGGCGGCACTTCCTAGAGTAGTTATCTCATCATTGGTGGGTTTTTCGGTCCGATCTCGAAGAAGCGTGCAAATACCGTGTCCACTTGGACCTTTGCATAACTTGGCGCTATCGGGTATTGTGCAGACACCCCTTCTTGGCACGGATAGACTACCCTGTAGCGTACTGTACAAATATGTTCATCACAGGCACGTTGAGTGGCGACAGGTGTGGGGTCCGTATGTCGTCCACAGGATAATGGTTGTTGTCCGCTTCGCCAATGGCGTGGACGCGCAAGCTCGCTGCGACGACTGTAGGATGGAGAAAGCGTTGTGGGCTGCGGTCGACTCAAGGCTTGTTGTACTTGTCGTTCAACTTGTTCTTCAATGGTGCCTTGTATTTCTCGCAGAACCCTTTCCTTCATCATTTCCATTTCCTTCTCGGCCCGCTCATCTTTAGCTCTCTTGAGCTCCTATAAGAGTCTCCGTGCTCGAGAATCCACTCCTCCATGGAACCTTGACCCGACGCCTCGTGTCCAGGCCAGGTGCTCTTTGTTTCCTAGGGCATTGTTAGCTCGTCTTTCTCCTGTCTGGGTGAAAAGATCCTTGGGTGGATGGGCGTGAAACTCGTGAACTCGTTGCGTCATTGCTTCGTCTTCTTTGCTCTTGAATGATAAACCCCGATGAGACAACATATCGCCTCGCTAGCACGTAGTGCTTCACTCGATCCGTAGTCCGATCAAGGGACTTGTGCCGACCAATTGGACCGCTTCTAATTCTTGCCTCTCCCATTGAGCAATTTTACCCGCGAACCCACTCGTGCCAAGTGCGTGGGGTGAGTATTCCTTCTTGCGATGCTAATGTGGTCCTCACTTTGGACTTCCTTCTCGCTTCGATTGCTTCATCGCCACAAACTCATCCCAATATGGCTCTAATCTTGGGTACTCTCCGATGGTGACGGTTTTGCTTCACATAATTTGTGTTCACCGCCTTGAAGTTTCTCCACGCCGCATCCATGGTCATCAATGCGTCGCGACGCACAAGATCTTCGGCTCCTTGGGAATTGAAGGTTTCTTTGAGCTCTGTCCACATATCCTCTTTGGTGGCTCGGGGCACTTTATGCCAATCCGAATAGGTGATTGGCACTTTATCCCTACGATGTACCCGCATGTTGACTGTATTTTCTTCTTGATTTTCTCGGTGCAACAGGGCCCCATATCTAAGACCTCGAGATGGTGTACCGCCTTGAGCTTCTTAGTTTTCCTCGTCCTCGGCGTCTTGCAACAGGAGCATCATCTGCAGCAGCGGTGGAGGCCTCGGCACATTCGGTGGTTGGGTGGAGGGTAAGGTACCGCTCGGGCTCTCCTCCACTATAGGCTCGGTTTGGGCTCCATTAGAACTACTGATTCAACCCGAAACATAATTTTAAATCAATTATTACAGAATCATCTCATGGAATTTCAAAAGCATGATGTCTTATCTGTGTGTAATATTGTGTGTTGCTAAGATGAAAATGATTTTGCAAGAGCAAGATACTTAATTAGCTCGAACAAAACTAATAGCATTAACTCTTGAACTAGTTACGATTGGTTGTAAATTTTGTGGACCCAATATGTAGCTATGGTGCATACAAGTGAGCATTAAAATGCTACACACATACACCTTGCAACGCCCATGGTTTGCATTAATGAAACTCAATCTAAATAAAACATGTAGGACAAGTGGAAGATGAAAACATGTAGGGCAAGTGGATGACTGAGAACAAAGCATGCAGATGCAACAAGTGGAAGATGATCCGTAGCATTTTTAGCTAGTTCTAAAATATGGTAGAAGCGAAGAATGAAATGTGAGTTCTGTCTAATAAGTATAAATGAGCTTCAAGATTTTGGTGTGACGGGTTAGGTTTCAAGATTTTTCAAGTTGAGCGGGCTCGATTGTCTAGATCAATATTCTAAGAAAATTAGGCAAGTTAATTAATTCTTGTTCTGTTGCTTGCTTAAAGAAACAATTGGCACATACTCATGCATGATGGTGGTGGTTGTCTCTTGGCAATAATTAACCGACGAAAGGATTTCAATATCCCCACGATGAAGCAATTGTTTATTAACCGGCCAAAAGGATTTCAATATCCCCAACAGTGCACAAATCATGCAAGAAACCGGTGATACCCTTCCTCTAAGAGCTTGCACAGCAGTAACCATATATATATATATATATATAAACTTGTCTCTTTAGGATCCCATGGTCTTAATCATGACACAGAAAAGTGTTTGCAATAGACAATAACTCCTAAAATGATGTTTTGTGCTATGGGTGTATTCATCTTGTGCTAAACTGCTCAAAAAATAATTCCATGCCCCGCACTATTTTGTTCCGACCGTCAGAAAAGGCTGGCTTTTTGCTTGTTTGACATGTTTATTCCTAATTAGTTGATGACTAAGTGTTCGAGTACTGTGACACATGATAGTGTCTGATGGAAGTGTTTTGGGCGTGAGCAACGCAAGAAAGCAAAGCGATCACGTGTCTTGATCAAGAGATGCATGTAGCAGTGAGAATCATCAAAATGCACGGCAACCATGCATGCTAATCACAAGAACATGACGAGTAGAGCACTGCAGAAAATGTGGCACTGGGGCGGTGTCGGCGGGTCGGCGTCGTTGGGGACGGCGTCGGGGCGTCGAGTCGGCGGCGTCGGCGCGAGCGCGAGGGCGGCGACCGTGGGCGGCGTCGGCTGGGTCGGCGTCGTTGGGGACGGCGTCGGGCGTCGGGTCGGGGGACGGCGTCGAGCGCGGGGCGGGCGGCGGGACGGTGTCGGCACGGGAAGCTCAAGGGTTTTAGGGTAGAAGAGAGAAGGCGGGAGTTTTAAGGGTAAAGGGTACAAGCGGGTGGATCTATTATTTATAGATGGAGTATTATCGATGGCGGTTCTTAGAAAGAACCGCCATCGATCTTTATATCTGTGGCGGTTCGTATCTGAACCGCCATCGATAATGTATTATCTGTGGCGGTTACGTATACGAACCGCCACGGATATAGTTATCGATGGCGGTTCTTTTTAAGAACCGCCAGCGATGTGCCTCTATACCTTGAAATTTGTTTCGAATCTTATACTGACTATTGTCGAATAGCAAGACCGAGTTGAAGACCTAGTTTTGGTCTTTGCGCAATTGCGGCGTTTTACGATTTTGTGTATTACTTGTAAAGCAAATACATAAGCGATTCTGAGGAAAGAATCGGACTCCTTTCACTGACGGACTCAACAAACTCTCCAAACTTTCAATCGGATAGAACACTATTTTGTCATCCAAGCAAAACAAACAAGTACTCTTGAACAATCAAACAATCACCAAAACTAGCAAAGTCCAGCCCGACTCAAAGACCAAAAAACTAGCACATAGCTAGGAAACAAAACCGAAAAACAGACTTTAAACTACCATGCACAAGATACGAGGACACCTCAACCGATTGTTGCAAAAGCGTGAAATGAGCTTTTGAATAATCCATGATCGTAAGAATTTGTTGATTTCCTTCCAATCGTCCCTTTCCCGTGACCTACCCTCATGTCGGGATCTGAGCACTCCTACCGGTTCCACCCCTCCATGTAATCCACGCAAAACTCGATAACCTCCTCGGTTGCATAACCTTCCACAATGACCCTCCGAGATCGATTGCGTACATACTTCTTTCAGATACCCATGTACCTTTCGAACGGGTACATCGATGCGAGAATCTGGGGCCACATACATTTATCTCATTCACAAGGTGAACAATGAGATGAACCATTATATCGAAAAATGATGGAGGAAATACATCTCTAGTGGCATAGTGTCTTGACCACATCATTCTGCGATTCGAGAAAGTCCGATGGGATCGATGACCTTCGTGAAATCGTGTTGAAGAAGAAACACAACCTCATGATTGCCTCTCGGACCTTTTCGTGCAAAATACCTCTAATAGCAATAGGAAGCATTTGTGTCATCATCACATGACAATCATGAGACTTCATGCCGATTAACTTCAAATCTTTCATCGAGACCGGTTTCTTGATGCTTGCGAGTAACCGGATGGAACTTTCACACCATGCAAGCATTTGCGAGGTCTTCTCTCTTTCTTGGATAGAGTGTAACAAGTGGGGAGGTAAAGTCGGCCTTTCCGTTGTCTCGAGGATGTAGCTCGATTCGATTTTCATATCTTCCGAGTCCCTTCGTGCCTTGATCAGTCCTTAGTTTTGCTAGGAATATTCAACAAAATACCAATCAAGCTATCACATATATTTTCTCTACATGCATGGCGTCTATGCAAGATGTCGAACTTCTAAGTCCTTTCAATAGGGCAAGTTCCAAAATATCGATCTCTTCTTCCACGTGATCTTCTCGACGAGACCTCGATTTATTATTACTCTCTCCTTTCCAAGTACAACATTAATATCCTTAACCATATCATATACCTCTTCCCACGAGGAGGCCTTGGAGCTATACCATCCTCTTTTGTCCCGTCAATTGTTTCTTCATATTGCGGTAGGGGTGATTCTGTGAAGGAACTGCGGTGATGCATGTACAGTTTTCCTCGAGTTATTGAGCCACACACTTGCGGTTTCATCCATGCAATGGGGCATGCTTTGGCCCCTTTACAGACTGACCGGATAGGTTACCAAGGCGAGAAATCATTGATGGTGCAAAACAACAATGCGCGTAGGGTGAAGTACTCTCGCTTGTACTCATCCCATACCTGTACACCTTCGTTCCACAGGATCACAAGATCTTCCACCAATGGTTGTAGGTATACATCAATATCATTGCCAGGTTGTCTCGGCCCTTGGATAAGCAGCGACATCATAATGTACTTTCGTTTCATACACAACCAAGGAGGAAGGTTGTAGATACAGAGAGTCACGGGCCAAGTGCTATGAATACTACTCATGTTACCGAAAGGATTCATTCCATCCATACTCAACCCAAACCTTACATTCCTCGGTTCATTCCCAAAGTCCATCCTAAAGAGCCTATCGATGGTTCTCCACTGGGCAGAATCAGCAGGGTGTCTCAGCTTTCCATCCTTTTTACGCTCTTCTGAGTGCCATCGCATCAGTTGGGCATGCTTTTTGTTTCCAAATAAACGCTTCAACCGAGGTATTACCGGTAAATACCACACCACTTTAGCGGGAGCTCCTTTCTTCACCACGGTGCCCTCGCTGTCATGGCCTTTACGCTTGTATCGCGATGATTTGCACACCGGACATACATGCATATCTGTATACTCTTTGCGATAGAGTATACAATCGTTTGGACATGCATGTATTCTTTCTACTTCCAATCCCAATGGACATACAACCTTCTTAGCTAAATAAGTGGTTATCGGCAATACGTTTCCATCTGGAAGCATGTCCGCTAAGAGATGTAATAGCGTCGTGAAACTTTTATCGGACCAACCATTGCTTGCCTTCAATTTTAGAAGTGAAAGCACGGTGTGCAACTTTGTGTATTCCTCCTTGCAACCCGGGAACAAAGGTGTGTCCGAGTCGTCCAACAAACCCTTGAATTGATTAAACTCTCTCGACTAGTGTAGTTCCCTCGCATCGCGCAACATCCGAGCAAGATTATTATCGTCATCAATGTCCAACCTATCCTCATCAGATCCATAACTGATGTCAGCTGCCATAATGCCTTCTCCATCATCCAATACGTTATCACCTTCATGTATGTTTTCCTCTTCACCGTGACTTGTCCAACGTGTATAGCCAAGTACAAAACCTCTTGAATCAAGTGCAAGTGGATGTGCTTTTTGTCCAAAACATTTTCTCATTCTTGCAATCAATGCATGGACAATGTATGTACTCCGTCTTCTTGTGCAACTTGTTCTCCTCAGTGCTCTTAAGCAGATACCCCATCGATATAATCTAAAGGTACATAACGGTTCGCATTGTACATCCATCTCCGGTCCATCTAAAATTAATTAACATATAAAAATTGATTAAAAACTAATCTAATTACTTATCATCTAAATGAGCTAGATAATAAATTCATCATCTAAAATGATGAGCATCCACCTACCAAATTAGCTAAAATTTCATGTATATTAATATCCAATAATCTTAATTAAATAAATTTAATATATGTCGCATCAATGGAACCAAATTAATAGTAATTAAAAACTAATCTGAATACTTTTCTGTAAAGAAGCTAGATAATAAATTCATCATCTAAAAATGATGAGCACCCACTACCAAATTAACTAAAATTTCATTTATATTAATACCCAATAATCTTAATTAAATAAATTTATTATATGCAAGATGTATATGTCCGTACACTAATGGAACCAAATTAATAGTAATTAAAAAACTAATCTAATTACTTATCATCTAAAGGAGCTAGATAATAAGTTCATATATATGCAATATGTATATGTCCGTACACTAATAGAACCCAATTAATAGTAATTAAAAAACCAATCTAATTACTTATCATCTAAAGGAGCTAGATAATAAATTCATCATGTATCAAATTAACTTAAAATGCAATTAATATTAAATATATGCTTAATCATAATTCATCATCTATAAAAGGAACACAACATCATCTAATGAACCTAG
This sequence comes from Otatea glauca, assembly GCA_036346275.1. Taxonomy (NCBI): domain Eukaryota; kingdom Viridiplantae; phylum Streptophyta; class Magnoliopsida; order Poales; family Poaceae; genus Otatea; species Otatea glauca. The sequence goes on from CM070728.1 coordinate 17,072,994, forward strand.
CTAGGAAATAAATTCATCAACTACAAAATGGTAGCTAAATAAAAATAAACAAAATCTAAACTTTTCATCTCATCTACATATAAACCCTAATTAAACTTGGTTTAAAAATTAAATTGCAATAAGATTAACACAAATCAAGAGAGGAGAAAAAATAACTTACCAAGGAACAACTAGAGGAAGTACAAGCACAAGAATTGGAGAAAACGAAATCTGAAATTTAGAAGTTTTGGTTTGCTCTCGGGAGGAAGAAGACCAGTGCTGCTACTGACCACCTATTTATAGGCAATATTATCAGTGGCGGTTTTTAACTAGAACCGCCACGGATAATCCAATAGAATCAGTGGCGGTTGGAGGACAGCACCGCCACTGATAACCTAGTTATCAGTGACGGTTGTATCCTCCAACCGCCACTGATAATGTATTTGTTATCGATGGCGGTTCTATCCTCGAACCGCCACTGATAATGAATTATCAGTGGCGGTTCGAGGATAGAACCGCCACTGATATGTTTCCCGCCATTTTTAAAATAGAACCGCCACTGATAATTATCTTTGTGGCGGTTCAAAAAAAACCGCCACAAATAGACCGTCACCTATTGCAGGTTTTGGCGTAGTGGGGCTATATGTCAAAGTTTCGACTATCGTACCAACATCGGGCACCTAATAAAAACACACACATGTCTAAGCGCATCTTGTAGACAGAAAATCCAGCTCATCTGCCACGATGATTAGCAAAATCACTAACATATAGCCTATTTCTCTCTTCCTATATATATATATATATATATATATATATATAGACACACACGCAAGAAAATTTTACAAAACTATAGGTTTTATTTTATAAATTATCAAAAAACTACAGGCTTTAGCTTCTTTTATACAAAACTGTAGTTTTTAAGAGAATTTGTATCACAAAACCGTAGCTTTTTTTTTATAAACTATCATAAGACTACATGTTTTAGCTTATATTATACAAAACTACAATTTTTAAGAGAATTTGTATCACAAAACTATAGGTTTTTAATAAACTATCAGAAAACTACATGTTTTAGCTTATATTATACAAATCTACGATTTTTAAGAGAATTTGTGTCACAAAACTATGGACGTGAGAATTGACCATTTCTTGTAACAAATCTAGTAGTATGGACCTACATGGTTAGCATCATGCGTGAGTGAAATGGGAAACGGGGACACGTGAGGTTGCCATGTAGGCTTACATTGCCAGACATGATACAAGAGACAAGAAATTTTAGAACATATACGTAGTTTTGTTGCATAAGTTCTTCTGAAATCTGTAGTTTTATGAAATATTGATAAAATCTTTAGTTTTTTTTATAGTTTGTAAGAAAAAAACTTGTAGTTGTAGAAATTTACTCTACATGAGTAGAATTATTACCGTGAACTTGAAATGATGGGCAACAATAACACATGGCAGTAGCGGAGGCTGGCTAGCGTTGCTTAACAGCGTGTCCCCAAGGAATGGAAGGACGGACCCATTATATATCATCTCCTCAGTAGCTAGCTTTACTTAGCCGCGTCGCCCTCACTGTTTGACAGGTCCAAGCTAGTTTTCTCACTCACCAAATCCATCCATCCAAAAGCGAATTAATCATGCTGTCCTAGAATACAGCGACACGTAGGTGCTGTGCAGAAGCATCGATCGATCGTACGTACATGCGCTGTGTCCCTGCCTGCCCTATGCAAAAGTCGGTCACGGCTAGGGTTGGCTATCGAGTTTAACGAGTTATTATCGAGTTTCTTTCAAAAATAATATAGTTTGATGTAAAATCATTTTATGTATCATTTACGTGGTTACTTCAAATTCGAGCTAACGAGCCACTATCGAGTCGAGCCTCATCAACTTTTTTCACTCGAAATTGTCTTATTTTAATTTTGAATCTATCAGCTATTGTAATTGAAGAAATTTTGATTCGAGTTCTAACGAGCTTTTTTGCCAGCCCTAGTCACGGCCGACGAATGAGCTCCAGCATGACCAATTGATCAGCTAGCACTGTAGTGCACCAGATGCTTCCAAATGGGCACCGCCAGCAGGTCGATGGTGTGAAACGTGTGGCCGGCCGGCCGGCCTGTTCTGTTCTGTCCGTACACTAATGGAACTAAATTAACTAAAATTTCATTTATATTAATACCCAATAATCTTAATTAAATAAATTTATTATATGCAAGATGTATATGTCCGTACACTAATGAAACTAAATTAATAGTAATTAAAAAACTAATCTAATTACTTATCATCTAAAAGAGCTAGATAATAAATTCATATATATGCAAGATGTATATATCCGTACACTAATAGAACCCAATTAATAGTAATTAAAAAACCAATCTAATTACTTATCATCTAAAGGAGCTAGATAATAAATTCATCATGTATCAAATTAACTTAAAATGCAATTAATATTAAATATATGCTTAATCATAATTCATCATCTATAAAAGGAACACAACATCATCTAATGAACCTAGCTAGGAAATAAATTCATCAACTACAAAATGGTAGCTAAATAAAAATAAACAAAATCTAAACTTTTCATCTCATCTACATATAAATCCTAATTAAACTTGGTTTAAAAATTAAATTGCAACAAGATTAACACAAATCAAGAGAGGAGAAAAAATAACTCACCAAGGAACAACTAGAGGAAGTACAAGCACAAGAATTGAGAAAACGAAATCAAATTTAGAAGTTTTGGTTTGCTCTCGGGAAGAAGAAGACCAGTCTTGCTCTCGACCACCTATTTATAGGCAATATTATTAGTGGCGGTTTTTAACTAGAACCGCCATCGATAACATATCTGTGACGGTTCTATCCTCGAATCGCCATCGATAATGAATTATCGATGGCGGTTCGAGGATATAACCGCCACGGATAATCAATAGAATCGATGGCGGTTGGAGGATAGCACCGCCACTAATAACTTAGTTATCGGCGGCGGTTCTAGCCTCCAACCGCCATCGATAATGTATTGTTATCGATGGCGGTTCTATCCTTGAACCGCCATCGATAATTAATATCGATGGCGGTTCTAGGATAGAACCGCCACCGATATTTTTCCCGCTATTTTTGAAATAGAACCGCCACTGATAATTATCTTTATGGCGGTTCGAAAAAAACCGCCACAAATAGACCGTCACCTATTGCAGGTTTTGGCGTAGTGACATACATATACATATACATATATATATATATACATATACATATACATATACATATACATACATATATACATATATATACACATACATATATACATATATATATTACGTAAATATGTATTGCAAACTAATTGAAAGACCGAAAAGACCACTAGAAGGGAGGATGAATAGGAGCTAAGTGAAATTTTCTTCCTCCAAAAATGTGTTCAAGTATCTTTTCTAAAAGAGCCAACTAAAAGACTCAGCCAGTCTAACACTGGACAAAAGAGCAGAACTCCCAAAGTCTCTTTTGTAAAAGAGCCAACTAAAAGGCTCAGACAACCCAATACTTGATAAAAAGCAAAACTCTTCAATGAACTGTAAAATCAGCATGATCTCAAAATCAAGAATTGTTCTAACTTTTGATCGGGTGATCAAATCCCGTGAAACCTTGTGTGCATCTTCTTATGAATGTCATGAACTTATTCGAACCTTCAATCGTAAATATCGATGTCAAAGTTCTGATCTTTTTTTCAGTTTAAAGGAAGGTTGTATCAAAACCGAGACAAACTCACAACCTATACTCTTAGTTTGCTCGCGAGGATTTGATGATGATGAAGATCTTGGATGACCTCCCACACATATTATAGCAAGCAAGAACCCCAAAGGCACACCCTTCAAACGAGTAAGAAAAGATTTACTAGTTCTTGAGAGGAATCTTGGAGATCTTGTTTAAAGCTTGCCTAGATGATTGGGATATGATCCGTAAAAGATTCATTTATCAATCAATCATCCTTGGCAGCACAAGATCAAGAGAAAAAGAAACCAAAAAGATATCAGTGACTCAAAAAGAAGGAAGATTAAAAACTTGAGCAAAGATAAATTCTAATGGATCTTGCTAGGTTAGAACATGTTCTTGATGAACGCCTTAATCTCTTATGTATCCTAGATCCAGTAGAGAGAGAGCAAGTAGAAGGAGGTGAAGCGCAGCTCAAGTTGCATAAAAGAACCAAGCAAAAAAGTACAATAACAGAAATAGATTTCAAAACATAGATGAACTTGGATATTGCATTACTTAAAGAGGGATAGATACAAAGCCACACCTCCAGGTGGACAGGTTACAAAGCCACACTTTCAAGTGGGCAAAGCTCAACATAGCATAAAGAAACCAAAGAACCCTTCTCTAAGGCTTGGTTCCGACCTTGGTAAAAACCAGGGTACCGACCAAGGTACTGGAAACATATCTCCAACCCTCCATTTATAGCACAACTAAGTCAATCTCCACCCTTGGATTACCTCCTTCTCCCGTAAGGAAGCTCATCAAAGGCTGGGATTAACTCACTCACTCATGCATGGGCTAACCCGAAACCCAACAACATTATGGGTTTTGACCATACCCTTTAAAACTAACTTAGCCTCTCCTCCACCCGCGAACACTTGATCCAACGATTCTCATTCGATTGAGCAGGGCTCCAGTTAGCATCCCATTCATTTACTTGAAGTATCGCCCCTTCTTCATCACCTTCCATGTGGCCACAACGACTTACCGCCAAGATTCTCACGCATCCGGATTCCCTGAACCGTCCTCACTTGCAAACGGGTCCAAATAACTTGTTACGCCACATGTCCTTATCTGCTTCACTATGACGGCTTCGGCTTCCTTATCCATTCTGAGTCTCAACTCCTCCTTGAACCTAGTCCTGTTCCACCTTGCTATTTCCCGCCATGTCCATGACCAATGTTCTTGCTCCGGTTTCTTATCTTTCCGGTTTGCAACCGCTTCCTAGCCTCATACAATTCGTACCTTGAAAACGGTTCGTTATGTAGCCATCTCCTCATTGTGGAGCCGCATGAACTGTCGTAGCTGCGCTTGGTGCGCTGTTGGATCCTGCACGATACTACATCGCTCAATGATGATATCCTACCCAAGCACGTTACGCACTGCCTGCAGCTGTCCCACGATACCGTCCCTCAGGTTCTGAAAGTGCCTTGATATTGTTGAATTAATTCACTTTCTAAAATAATCTCAACCGCCTAGACATATCGTCATTTTTCAGCGTCCTTTGACCGTTCTAGACCTAAGCTCTCCTAACCTAGTCCTAGTCTTTGCCTCACCATGACCTAGCCCCGGAGTCCTACAACCAACACAGATAAGCAAACCATCACATAGCATTGTTCCAGATAAACATGCATCAGCAAACAGACAAAGATCAATGATTATTCAAACATCAAAAGATCCCATCTGGGATCAATTAAACCATGACCACCTTGGTCTACGACCACTCTTGTCCATGACCATCTCGGTCCGTGATCACTCTTCAAGTCATGACCTCCTTAGGCCGTGACCCCTCAAAACCAAAGATCACTCTTGGTTATGACCACTTTAGTCCATTACCATTCTTAGCTACGAACTCCCAAAGCCAAAGACCACTCAAAGCCACTCTTGATTGTGACAACTCTTACAAAGGTCATGACCACTCTCTCAGTTGTTAGGACCACTTCTGAAGAGGTCCTTAGAGATCTAAACCACTCCCACATTGGTTATGACCTCTCTCACAGAGGTCATTAGAGGTCTAGATCACTTACACAATGGTCTAGACTACTCTTATAGAGATCACGACCACTTCTCTAGTGGTCTTTGTAGGTCTAGACCACTCCCCTAGTGGTCTTTGGAAGTCTAGACTACTCTCATAGAGTTCACAATCACTCCTCGAGTGGTCTTTGAAGATCTAGACCACTCCCACAATGGTCCGATAGATGTCGCGACCACTTCCTGTTAGGTCGAGGATGCCGACTAGAGGAGGGGTGAATAGGCTGCTTTTAAAAATTTCCTCGTTAATTTCTACAAAGCAATTCACCCCTAATTATCCTAATACCAAAACGTTAACAAATATTAATGCGGAAGCGATAAACTAAGGTTTTGACAATTAAAGCCTAAATCAACTAGGCTCACTATGTGCACTAACTAATTATGTCTCTAACAATAATTGCAATTCTAAAGACAAGTAATCAATCAATTTAATTCTATGAATATAAATTGCTTGAATATAAATAATAAAAACAATGCAAGCACAAGAGACACAATACTTTTTACCGTGGTGTTCGGAGACTTGCCAGTCTCCCCTAGTCCACGTTGAGGTTAGCCCAAACGAATTGGACCAGCTCTACGAATTGAGCACCCACCTCGAATCCACTAGTGGTAGCTCCTTTTCCCTCTCGGGTAGGCGAGTTCCAACCTTCACAAACTTTGCCGGGGCTTCTCACAACCTCCGTTGAGAGCTCCCACGCACGACGTCGCTAAGCCGTCTAGGTGTCGGCAAACACCAAGAGTAACAAATCAAGCCCTTCCGTTTGAACTTCACCTAGTGCAACACATGCGTTTCCGGTGACCTCCTAAGTGCAACACATGCACTAGGATCCTCCTCAAGTGCAACACATGCACAAGAGGCTCTCAATCCACTTCCTAATTGCAACACATGCAATTAGGGCTCACTCTTAGATCAAGAAGCAAATGGAAGAGGGCAACACATGCACTCAACTACTACAAACACCCAAATGCTCTAGCAACAGCAACAACTACAACCCTTGCTCCCCAAGGCCTCCTTTTATAGCCTCCAAGCCAAAACTAGCCGTTGGGGACGAATTGGGCAAAAGTCCAGCAAACCCGATGCTACCGCCCTACTAGGCCCGGTAGCACCGGCCTCCTCCCAACGGCTACAAAACTAGCCGTTGCAGAAAATCCGGTAGCACCGGCCAATTGGGAGCAGTGCTACCGCTCGGGCGGTAGCACCGGCCTTCCCCTCGGTAGCACCGAACCCAAGTCGAACACAAAAACACCTCCTCTGGATTTTTCACACCGCCCAGAGGAGCGGTAGCACCGGATCGCCAATCCGCCCAAAAACATCCCTCTCTGGAATTTCCACACCAGCCAGAGGGGCGGTAGCACCGGACCTCCGGTGCTACCAGGCTACCGTGGGCGGTAGCACCGGACCGACCTGCAGTACATGCTCCCATAAGCAGTACTACCGGCTAGGCGGTGCTACCGACCCTACATGGGCGGTACGACCGGCCATAAGGAGAAAACACGATTTTTCACAAAAACTTTTCTCCAAACCGTTAAAGATTTATTCTTTGAGCTATGTGAGGATCAACACATGATCACAACATTATGCAAAACACATTTGCACATGATAATCACATACTCCAAAGAATCTCATTAAGCACAACTTATTTGCAAAACACATTTGCCAATAAACCAAGAACTTATGAGATCAATCCTCTTAGCCATGTGATGATCAACACATGATCAAGTCAATTTGCAAAACACATTTGCAAACCCTATTCACATGCTCTAGGATCGAAACCCATAATCTCAAGTTCATTTGCAAAACACATTTACAAATAACAACTCCAACTTATTTGCAAAACACATTCGCAAATAAACCACGAACCTATAAGATCAATCCTCTTAGCCTTGTAAGGATCAACGCATGATCCTGACACTTTGCAAAACACATTTGCAAATGCCAACACATGCTCTAGGATCGAACCTCATAACTTCCAACTTATTTGCAAAACACATTTGCAAATAACAAGTCAACACTTTGCAAAAACACATTTTGCAACTAAACCAAGCTTAGCCTTGTGATGATCAACACATAACCCAATCACAAGCTAAAACACCAAAGCATGAGCTCTCTATTTGCAACACATGCAAATCTCTAGCACCATGCAAACAACCACAACAAATTCAAGTGTATGAGATCTCTATTTGCAACATATGCAAAACATAGCTCCAAGCAAAAACCAAATCAAATAAGATTCAATTAAGATGCAAGCATGAGCACCCTTATTTGCAACACATGCAAATACTTAGCTCATACAAAATCCAATGCACAAGCTTCACCCATTTGCAACACATGCCAAATGGTTAGCTTCATGTAAACACCAAACAAGAGAGTGAGCTAGAGTGAACCGGATTGAGTTCATCAACACATGATGAAGCTCAAGCTAAAAGACTCAAACCCTCTTAATAGTACGGAGATCTAAACTAGACTCTTTAGCCTATCTAGTTATACCTTTGCCGCACGCGATCCACTTAGAGCTTTTATGATTTCCAATCATCTTTTCTCCGGGATCAAATCTTCTTCTTCTTGTTCACCAACACATGATGAACCTTCTCTAGCCTTTCTCTTTACTTTGGAATCACCTCTTGAAGCTCGTAGACACATGATGACTTCTTCTTCTTCCCGATTCTTTATCATCTTGGACTCAACCTACTTCACAACTCATGGAAGATGTTAGTCCAACAAACACGGTTGTCTCAATCATCACCGCACTCCATTAACACATAATGGATGCCTCCAAAATTGATTAAGCACAACCCAAATCGATTTGAAAGATTAATTGTGTCTTAAGTACTTTGATGCAACTAATGCTTCATTATACTCAAGAAATTTTCGCTTGTCTTTAATCAACAAGGAACACCATCAACACATGATGAAATGTCCTTTTATTGATTTAAAGACAATCGAACTCAATTTAAATTGATATGAGTATATATATAACTACACAAGTTTCATATACTCAAATGATTGTTTCAAAGTCTTGATCCTTTATATGTTATTTAGCAATAAGACATGGATCAATACTATTGAAACAACAAGTTAAATTATAAACTCCCCCTAGATGTGTGCATTCATGTAGTATATGAATTAGGAACATAATGCACATATTTGGACTAAAGCAATGGAAGAGTTCATACTTTAACTTGAATCATAAGAATGCATTAAGTCAATAGAGTGAATACAAGTGCATACCTTAGGTTTTTCATTTTCCATCCAAATATGAGACTAATAAGAATAAGGCTCAATTAAACATGTTAGTCTCATAATGATTAGATTTGTCATTAAACAACGATTAAACATTAATATTAAACCAATCACCAAAACTAATGGAGCTTGAATTTACACTTCCCTCGTGGTTCTTGAAGGTTTAGACCACTCCACCAAAGACCATGGCCACTCCCTAGGAGGTCACAATTACTTTCAAGTGGTCACAACCACTCTAGTGACGACCTCCCTTGTGGTCACAAAGGCCACAACCACTATAGGAAATGATCACCCTAGAGGTCACAAAGCCCACGACACTCTAGAAGTCACAAAGGTCACGACCACTTTAGGAAACGACCACACTAGAGATTACAAAGCCTACGACCACTCTAGGAAGGACCACTCTTGGAAACGATCTCTGTAGTAAACGACCTCTCAAGAAGCACGACCTCTATAGGAGCATTATGACCACTTAGTGGTGAAACTACGACCACTTAGGACAAGGTCGTGATCACTCAGGACAAAGTTATGATCACTCAAGACAAAGCCAACACCTCTCAAACCAAATTGTCCATGACAAAGTAAGCTTATATCAAACTCAAACTCGAGAACATAGACTCAAACACAATCAATTACTCATCACAAACATAGATAGACCACCAAATGATCTCTCACTAATTTAATGATATCTATATTCTTGATATTTTATAAGTATGTATTATGAAAATTCGAAGTTTTATGTTTGGGACCGTAAAAACTTAAAAACAAAGACTGAGTGGGTACGCTATTGTTCAAAAGAGCGAGAGCTCAAAGTTAAAGGTAGATCGACGGCCCGATCGATGCCTGCACGTACAGTTGTCTACATGAATACATACATGCGCCGATCGTTGCACGTCGTCCCGCACGCAGCCCTGCTCGCTGCAGGCTGCACCATGCCATGCATATATGCCGCCCAACCTGTTTCGAGTATTAATCATACACAATCGTAAGTGGTGATCATGACGATGGCTAGCAAGAGGTAGTGAGAATGTATCACCTAGTTTCTAGCTAGGTAGCTGCGTGAGTGCGTACGTACTCGGTCTTCTAGCGTCAAATTCTTGATTTGACTATTCCTAGTTAAGCTCAACATGTAACTTAAGCTTCCAGAGTAGCAGTCGCGAGTAGGAATGGCAACATTCCTGATCCCCGCTTCCCCGGGAATTCTCATATTAGAGAACGGGGACAGAAGAAATCTCCCTCCCCTGTGGGGGGTTTATCGGGAAAAATATTATCCCCGTCGGAAATCACAGGGTCGGGGACGTTCCACCGATTCCTGTCTATGTCCCTGCGTTATCACTAATAGGTGGGAGCAAATGATCATTCTCAAAAGAAAAAAGAATATATGTGCGGTCATTATTAATAAACATGCTAAATATAAATTACTTTAGTGATTCACTCACACTTCAATCACATATGCACCATTACTCTAGTGATTCACTCATATAGCATGTGATCTTTCATGTAGTATTTTCGGGGATTAGTCCTCGTCGAGGCCCTGCAAACCCGTCGGGGATCGGGGACGGGGGGAATTAAGCCCCATGTGCGGGAACGTGGACGGGGATGAAAAAGTTTTGGTTATCGGGGATCGGGGATGGGAGGGCGCTCTCCGCAGGGATTTTCCCCATTGCCATCCCTAGTCGTGAGCTAGAAATTTTTCGTTGAATATGTGTATATTTTACATATACAACTCTATAGTTATGTATAATAGTTTTATAAAATTATAAAATCAACACATATATTTGAAATTTACTAAAAATACAATACAAATAGTTCTAAGGTCTTAAAAATCCCAAACCATTAAATTTGGAACCAATTTAATCAACAAATTTGGTCCACTGAAGAAGTGATCTTGTAGCACTTTTTAAATTTTGGGGGTGTCAAGGCCCCCTAGTACTGCCCCTGAGGAGTACGTATAGTGGTACCATATATCTGCACATGTAATGGTACCTATCGGCGATCGGGATCGCCGACCGCGAGGGAGGTTGGGAGGATCGTGTGAGGGCGAAGCCCGAGGTCGTGCTCGTCCGGGAAAGGGTGTAGCGTGTATGTCGGGGAAGAACAGGGGGGAGAGACAGAGCTGGGGACACCAGGATTATACTGGTTCGAGCCCCCTAGTCCGGGTAAAAACTCTACTCCAGTCTTGCCCTGAGGCGAAAGATGAATGTAATGCTCTGTGGGAGAGTATAACGGGAACTCAAACTCGGCTATGCTCGAGAGTGAATAAGTTATTGCTATTTCAATTCTTCTTTTTCTGTAACCAGAATATCATATTATCCAACTAGGAGCAGCCAATGAGAACACGACGCAGCAAAGGCAAAGGTAAGATCTGTATTTATCTTTCCATATAACAATTTTACTATGCTTGTGCATGAATAGGGCCCTATAGTCCTGCAATTGAAATATTGACTATTAAAATATGCTCACCTATGTCTCAAACAATAATACTGTTGTTTTCATTATATAGAACCTGAACCATGCGAATATGAGAAGCTGCGGCTAGCAAACACAAAGCAACGATTCAAGCCAAATTTCAATCTCTAGGTATCAGCAGTTAAAAACCTTCGGATTCAACTTCAACCCCACTACAACTGAAAAGGATAGCAAAAGGGTAGAAACAATGATGACTCGATTACGATCCTGAAGAGGATAAGGGGCCGAGGAGATGAATCACAAAGATCCCTTCACCAACAAAGGTGCTTGTCGATCTATCTCTTCTTTGGGGCCTAAGGATGTTAGATGCACGTATTGTTTTGCATTGCATCTATTTAATTTCTTTAGGTTGCTTCATTTATGTTATTTTTGTTGTGCTGCCTATTTCATTTTGTACACATATTTACACTTAAATTTTCTTTATGAGAAGGCCACATAAGCCGTTGGAAGCTGCAAAGTTTGCATCAGAGTCTGTCGTTCAAATTAGCCATCATGTCCCTATCCTCACTAGTTGGAAGGAGTAAAAGAACAACACAGCTCATTTGGATAATTTCATGGGAAAATTGTCTGTAAGTGATTTCATTCTTGGCCACAAACAATTACTCTTCTTCCACATTAGATTGCATAATTCATTAATGTGGTTCATTCAACCTGCTAGACACGGCTGGCCTTGGACACCAGTGATAGGACAACCAAGGATGCATGTGCTGAAATTTTGAAGGGTGGGGTGCGACAATCTAGGTATTTGCTGAAGAAGTGGTTTTTCAATGGTATCCCAGCAAACGAAATTAGTACAACATCCCCAGTACCTACCATGACAGATGAGGAGTGGAGAAAACATGTCCAGAAATGGTCTGACCCGAAAAGCAAGGTACGGTCTATGAATATATGGTTCTATTCAAATTCCATTCATGAATGTGCCTAATGGAACCATCTGTTGTAGGAAATATCTGAAAAGAACAAGAAAAATCGTGCCAAAGTCAAGTTCCATCAAGCCACAGGGTCTCGCAGCTACATTGCACACTGCCATGCTCTGGTAAGTACTGTTCACCGTCTCATTATTTATTTTCCATCCACAACACTTGATAGGAACCTTGCTAGTAGGCAGCCAAGGAAACCTTGATAACCAAAGAGATAAAATTAGATGCACTTATTTAGTTCAAGCCCTGCCTATAATAAAGCCATATGTAGTTAATAAAAACTTTTCTACTTGATACATTTTATTTTGTTTCTTATTCCAATTGTAGAAGGAGAAAAACAAAGATCAACAATTCACTGCTGTGGACATGTTCAAGGAGTGCCACAACAGCAAGAAGAAGGGACTCGCTGAACCTGTGCAACGCGCAATTGTAAGTCCCTGCAATTCCTCCTTTTTCTTCTGCCATTGTATCCTATAGAGGGTATTTCCAGATGATAGCACCCATGGTCACCTCACTGCATAAGTATATATGGACTCATCAAAATATCTATTTCTTCTATTATGCTTACAAAATTGCTTTCTTGCATCCATACCATATAAGTAACTAGACCACATTGAATAGAGAGATTCATTGTGTCAGCATACAAAAGTTAATCCATTTCTTCATGTGCTTTTTATGAAATTTTCTGAATGCAAATTTAGTGATTTTTCAAGTAATCGCCAGAGGTTACCTTTGTTGTGTCCTGTTCTATTTGGATGAAATTTTTCTTTGTATAAGCCTTTTATTCCTGTTATCACTATTGATTCTGTTATGTTTTATGTCTTAGGCTGAGATGGAAGCTATGATTGTGCCTGATGTAGAGGGTCAGCCAACAATGTCTACTACCGAGATTGTTGACAAGGTTACATCTCAAAGTAGCGCCACCAAAGAAATTCTTGAAGAACGTTGGCTTACATTCTTCCACTCCGAACTCTGCAAAGGACTCCAAACAACAAGCTCTTGAGGAACAGCTTGAGCAGGAGAGACGAGGAGTAGCTGAACTTCGACAGACCGTTGAGCAACAGCAGCAAGAAGTAGAAGACTTGAAGCTAAAAGCACAAGCATCAGATGAAGCACTAATCAAAACCCAAAAGGAAATGGAGGATTTAAAGAAGAGGCAAGAGGAGAATGATGCAATTATTCGCCGTCTCATGCGAATGGCTGGTCAAGACAACTAGTGAGTTTATGAACCTGTTCACTTATTTTGCATGGATACTTATTTTGTATGCTGGTAACCTGGTTCACTAGTACTAGTGAGTTTAGGTAACGTGGTTCAACTTTGTGACCTATAGATTTATTTTCAACAGCTTCAAGTGTGGTACTAACTAAAAGTACTGTGAACAAAGTTTGTGTCTCTTAATGTATCTATGGTTATGTGTGTGCTGTGTCGAGATGTATTGTGTGTTGTGGCTGTAAAAATGGATCATATGTGGGCTGACAGAAGTGTTCAATGACAAAATATCATGGCTATTCTGCATCTATCTATGGAGAAATTATTCATCACAGAAAATGACAGACCATTACTTCCATGACGAAAATGCCAGTCCACGTGGCACTCATCAGTGATGAAACATTTGCGTAACAACACGTGCCATGTCACCTCACATCGTAGCTGCTGATGTGGCACTAGACTATTCAATGACGAAAATGCATGTCCACGTGGCACTTATCTATGATGAAATATTTGTGTCACAACACGTGCCACGTCAGCCCACATCCTGGCTGCTGACGTGGCACTGCACTGTTCAATGACGAAAATGCATGTCCACGTGGCAACAATCTGTGACGAACAATTTCGTCATAAATAAAATGGTCAACGCTCATTTTTGGCCGATCGAAGTGTACTTTTATGACAAATTTGATATTTTTCATGACGTTTTGGGTACAATTAATGACGGATATATTCATCATAGAAATGACCTCTTCGTTGACGAAAATGTAATTCATCACATAAAAGTTGATTTTTTATGATGAAAAAAAGTAATTCGTCATTGAAAACTTTCTATGACGCACTTACTATGACAAGTTGAATTTCGTCATAAAAAACCTACAATGACGATTTCGGGACTAATGATAACGAGTTTGGACCGTCATTAAAAATCACTTTTCTTGTAGTGCACTCTTAGCTACGAACTCCCAAAGCCAAAGACCACTCAAAGCCACTCTTGATTGTGACCACTCTTACAAAGGTCATGACCACTCTCTCAATTGTCAAGACCACTTTTGAAGAGGTCCTTAGAGATCTAGACCACTCCCACATTGGTTATGACCTCTCTCACAGAGGTCATTAGAGGTCTAGATCACTTACACAATGGTCTAGATTACTTTTATAGAGATCGCAACCACTTCTCTAGTGGTCCTTGTAGGTCTAGACCACTCCCCTATTGGTCTTTGGAAGTCTAGACTACTCTCACAGAGTTCACAATCACTCCCCGAGTGGTCTTTGAAGATCTAGATCACTCCCACAGTGGTCCGATAGATGTCGCAACCACTTCCCTACTGGTTCTTGAAGGTTTAGACCACTCCACCAAAGACCACAGCCACTCCCTAGGAGGTCACAACTACTTTCAAGTGGTCACGACCACTCTAGTGACGACCTCCCTTGTGGTCACAAAGGCCACAACCACTATAAGAAATGATCACCCTAGAGGTCACAAAGCCCACGACCACTCTAGAAGTTACAAAGGTCACGACCACTTTAGGAAACGACCACACTAGAGATTACAAAGCCTACGACCACTCTAGGAAGGACCACTCTTGGAAACGATCTCTGTAGTAAACGACCTCTCTAGGAGCATGACCTCTATAGGAGGATTATGACCACTTAGTGGTGAAACTACGACCACTTAGGACAAGGTCGTGACCACTCAGGACAAAGTTATGATCACTAAGACAAAGCCAACACCTCTCAAACCAAATTGTCCATGACAAAGTAAGCTTATATCAAACTCGAGCACATAGACTCAAACACAATCAATTACTCATCACAAACATAGATAGACCACCAAATGATCTCTCACTAATTTAAGGTATCTATATTTTTGATATTTTATAAGTACGTATTATGAAAATTCGAGGTTTTATGTTTGGGACCATAAAAACTTAAAAACAAAGACTGAGTGGGTACGCCATTGTTCAAAAGAGCGAGAGGTCAAAGTTAAACGTAGATCGACAGCCCGATGTAGGATCAAGGATAACCGACTAGAGGGGGGTGAATAGGAGGTTTCTAAATTTTTCGACACAAATTAGAAACTAACAACAACAACACGATATAAAGATACAAAGATACAAAGAGTAAATTTACACCAAACTTCTCTAGCATACACTTGAGATACTATGTCAAATTTAGTGTAGCAAATATACTAGAGATCACAAGGGCTATCAACAATATGCTATTAATGAACTAGATTCTCAACAATGAGGAATGCCAATCACAAATAAATAGGAGACAAGAAATTTGACCCGTGGTCTCAGAGACTTGTCGGTCTCCCCTACTCCACGTTGAGGTGACTTGAACCACGTCAAGCCGGCTCCACTCGCTTGAGCCTTTCTTGATCACTAAGGTAGTTCTTCCCCGCTCTGGGTAGGCGAACTCTGGCATTCACAACTTGCCGGGGCTTCTCACAATCTCCGTTGAGAAACTCACCGAGCACAATCGCCACCAAGTCGTCTAGGAGGCGGCAACTTCCAAGAGTAATAAACCTTGACGCTTGCTTGAGGTCGAATATTTGTGTCTAAAGGCTCAAATATGAAATGCAACACACAACCTAGCTTCTCACACTCACAAATGAAAATTGAATGCACATAAGAGTGGAGAATACTTGCTAGAGCTCAAATATCATCAATAAGGACCAAGAGTTCCTCTAGAATACAGGTGGAGAGGTATTTATAGCCTCCACCAAACTTTCTAGCCGTTGGAGCTCGAAATCTGCAAAAATCTGTTTTTTCGGTGCTACCGCCCATGTAGGACCGATAGCACCGGGCTCCACTTCAACGGCTAGAACAGTGCATTTAATGCACTTGCCAGAGACCGTTACAAGGGGTCCGGTGCTACCGCCCAACTAGGGCCGGTAGCACCGGGCTCCACCTCATTTTCTTTCTTCAAAAAGAGACTTCTCTGGAATTATAGCACCGGGCTTAGGACCGGTGCTACCGTAGTTCCGGTAGCACCGGGATACTATGGGCGGTAGCACCGGGCTACCAAATGCCCAGAAAAGTGCTTCTCTGGAATTTTCACACCGGGTTGATGTCCGGTGCTACCGATAGTCCGGTAGCACCGGCCCACCATGGGCGGTAGCACCGGGCTACCAAGACACCCAAAACACACCCCTCTGTGATTTTCACACCGGGCTGAAATCCGGTGCTACCGCTATCCCGGTAGCACCGGGCTGCCATGGGCGGTAGCACCGGGCTACAAAACGCCCAAGAAGCCCTTCTCTGGAATTTTCACACCGCCCTATTGAGCCGTTGCTACCGCGCACCCGGTAGCACCGCGCTGCCATGGGCGGTAGCATCGGATTTCCAGAGATTTGATTTGTTTCAAATGATTTTCTATTTAGGAACTCATATATTATCAAGCATTTATATGAACATGTAATTTGAGCCTTTAAACCCTAAATGACATCAAGATAATCGTCAAGATCCCTCTTTATAGTACGGCTCTAAATCTAGTAAACTGATCTTTCTTCCAAACACCAAGATCGACAAAAGACTAGAAAAGAACCTTATATTTTTACCTTTTTATGATCTCGACATATTGATAATGATTTGTTCCTTCCTTGATATTCCCATGGTCATCAATCTTGGAATGACCTACTTTCAATATTCTCAAGAAAAGTATTAGATCATATAACACAGTTGTCATTAATTATCAAAAGCAAAACATACTGGGTGCCTAGATGCTTTCAATCTCCCCCTTTTTGGTAATTGATGACAACCTTAAAGTGATAATTGAATTTTTTTTAAGTGAACAAGAGAAAAGAAGAAAAAATATTTGCTTCAAGTGATTCCATGTCCATAAGTCTCTTTCTTTTTGAAATACCCAAAAATGTTTAATCATGATATTTTAGAGCAATCACTCCCCCTTGAAATGTGCATGTTAATAGAAGGTGGATAGTTGCACATTTGAGAGAATTTTTGTTTTATAAAAAATTTTACAGAGGTTTGTTTAAGAATTGAATCCGTGGATGAGTAGGCAAAGATATTTGAAACAGCAATATAATATTTAAGATTGTAATAAGTTTGCAAGAGCATGAGAATATTTAAAACAACCATAAATATTACATATGTTGATCCATATCAACCAAGTATCAAACCAACTATATCAACCAAGTATCAACCAAACACAAACACATCATCACATAGTTAGTTTGTTTTCTTTCGTCGCCCCATACTTCACTTTTACTAACTTCTCCCCCTTTGGCATCAAATACCAAAAGCAAAGAAGACCGTTGAAGAGCTCAAGAAGCTGGAGGAGCTGGAGGAGGAGGCGGAGTAGATGGAGGAGCACGAGATCCTGAGCGCTGATAGACGACCGGAAGAGATGAACGAAGCTCGGAGATAGAAGAATCAACTGAGTCCAGTCGTCCTCGGACCTCCTCGACCATCTGTCGGGTCTGAGCATGAGCCTCATCCATCCTAGCAAAACCACTCATCATATCTGATCTCATACTGGCCAGGCTGCTCATGAGGTCATTCCTCAAACTGTCAAAGAACTGATCATGCTTAGCTGGAGGGACCTCTGATGCTTCTGGAATCTCCTGAGTCTGAGGCTGTTGAGAAGAAGATTGACCTTTCTGACTGATGGTTTGAGGAGCAGCCTCACGGGGTCGATAGGGCTTATGAACACCCCCACACACCCCTCAAAATCCAGAAACTCTCTTGATAATCATCATTATGTAGGGAGCAAGATAGATCCTCTTACCTTTGTCACAAGCAGAGGATGCCATTTCCCTGATCATGAAGTCCACCACATCAAACTTATACTTGTTCGTAATTTTACTCATAATATTCTAGGCATATCCTCTAATTTCATCATAATTGCCGCTTTTGGGATGGATGGTGACTCTGATAATTCTATTTATAAGACTAGCAGATGGAAGAAGATGTGCCATTTTACCTGGACGCTTGACTGAAGCTGAAGGATCATAGAATTCAAACTTCCTAGCAAGAGGGATGACTCTATCACTGTGTACACTGGGATACCCACTGTGATGAATTCCCCAAGCTTCCTCAATTTCATTCTTGGTGACTGTGTGCACTGTGGCATCTGTCATCCAAGTAATGCTCTCATATGACTCAGAAACATGCAAGGTTGCATAGAACTGTCTGATCAAATCTTCATTATAGTCACACTTCTTGCTTACAAAGTCAGACAACCCTGCACCATGGAATAGCTCGGGCACCCCCACAAACAATGGAATTTTCCTAATATGCTCCCAGTTGATCCACTTATGATCAGCAAAGTCCTTTTCTTTATAAATGTCATAGAACACTTTTTGCTGAAACAAAGTTCTGAATCTATCCTCAGTAGCATTCCTAGGCAGCAAGTATTTTCTTCTTCAGTCTCTTCTCCACTCTGAGATTTATCTATATCCATAGAGTCACTTGCTTCTTCAGTTTCTGATACAGGATGTTTTCCCTTAGATTTCTTGGAGCTGTCACCAACATCTTGCTTATTCTTCTTTCGGACTTCACGCAGTCTTGAAGCTATTGGAATGTCATCTTGACTATCAGAATCTGGAGATGGTGGAGGACGACCTCTATTTGCGGCCACTTTTATATAAGAGCCAGAGCCTCGAGTCTTAGGCATGATTACTGGATATAAAAGAAAGTTTCAAGGAGTAAGATCAATGAATGAGCCCTAGATTTAGAGTTTTGAAAGAAAAAAATAACCATTTGTGAGCAACTTTGACTGCAAACTTGGTGCTACCGCCCATGCTGGATCGGTAGCACCGGACCAGGTGCGGTGCTACCGCACAGGGATCGGTAGCACCGGCCATTTGCAGTTTTGAGCAGGGATTTGTTAGAATTCATGATTTTGATTGAATTGATTTAGGAAATGCGGCTTAAAGGCATACATACCCCTTATCAAGTTCAATTCAACCACAAATTTCAACAAAATTTCTCACATTTTGCTATTTTTCACAAAAACCCTAAAAAGGATGTGAAGATGATACTAGGGCATAAAAATCGATAGATTTTGAACAAAAGAAGGTACCTATGAGAGAGGGTCGAGTGAAGATCAAAAGGATTGAGAGAAATCTTGATTTCTCCGGATGGTTTTGAAGAAATTTTAGAGGGGAATCAAGTTGGAAAGGGAAGAGAGAGAGAAAGTTTTTTGTGCGGTGTGAAGGAGATGAAATGAACGGTTGCACCGCACTGGGCTTAACACCCAAAACCCGACAATTCCGGTGCTACCGTGGATTTTCCGGTAGTACCGGTCTCCGATGCTACCGCTCTTGTATGAGCGGTGCTACCGGGAGAACAGTCAAAACAGATGTAAATATCCAGAGAATTCAAAATACCTAATAAGATATTTATGTTTTATATAAGATATACAATTGCATCAAAATCTTATATAAAGTTTTCAAGATTTGTGGGTTAATTATTATTCAATCTTATTCTTTTTGAGACATGTAACACTATTAGGGATTTAAGACATATGAATTAAAAAGAACTCCCCCTCAACAAGTGCTATATTTAATGAAATTTAAAGGCATTTTTAAAAAAAATCCAAAAGAATATCCAATTAAACATTTAAGCAAGCTCCAAAGATTTAAATCACATTTGAGATGTCTATGACATTTAATTCGTTCCTCAATTTACAGAACCGGGCTTCATCTAAAGGCTTGGTTAAGATATCCGCTAATTGATCTTCGGTTCTAATGTGACTAATCACAATGTCTCCTTTGCTAACATGATCTCTCAAGAAATGATAACGAATTTCTATATGTTTAGTTCTTGAGTGTTGGACCGGGTTGTTTGCTATTTTAACGGCACTTTCGTTATCACATAAGAGAGGCACATTTCTAAAATCTATTCCATAGTCCATTAAAGTTTGCCTCATCCACAATAATTGAGCACAACAACTACCGGCGGATATGTATTCGGCTTCGGCGGTGGATAGAGCTACGAAATTTTGTTTCTTGGAGAACCAAGAAATGAGGGATCTACCTAGGGATTGGCAATTTCCGGAGGTGCTTTTTCTATCCACTTTGCAACCCGCATAATCCGAGTCCGAATATCCAATTAAATCAAAATTAGCACCTTTAGGATACCATAGCCCTATATTTGAGGAATGCTTTAAATATCTTAGAATTCTCTTAACAGCTACTAAATGATATTCTTTAGGGGAAGCTTGAAAGCGAGCACACATGCACACACTAAACATAATATCGGGCCTAGATGCGGTGAGATAAAGTAGACTACCAATCATAGAGCGATAAAGTTTTAGGTCTACCGGTTTACCTCCCTCGTTTAGATCAAGATGCCCGTTGGAAGTCATGGGAGTCTTGATGGGCTTGGAGTCTTCTATGCCAAATCTTTTTAGCAAGTCTTTCACATATTTGGTTTGACTTACGAAGGTCCTATTTTTGAGTTGCTTGATTTGAAGTCCAAGGAAGAAGCTTAATTCTCCAATCATTGACATCTCAAACTCCCTAGACATCATATCACCAAATTCTTTGCAAAAGTCTTCGTTAGTAGAACCAAATATAATATCATCAACATAGATTTGACATACAAAGAATTACTCATCAATGATTTTTGTGAAGAGTATTGTATCAACCTTCCCAATTTTGAACCCTTTAGAAAGTAGAAAGTCTCTAAGCCGCTCATACCATGCTCTAGGAGCTTGTTTGAGACCATATAGCTCCTTAGAGAGTTTGTAAACATGGTTTGAATATTTAGAGCTTTCAAAACCGGGAGATTGTTCAACAAATACCAATTCGGATATTTCTCCATTTAGAAAAGCACTCTTTACATCCATTTGAAATAATTTAATATCAAAACAAGATGCAAAAGCAAGTAAGATTCTAATAGCTTCTAATCTAGCCACGGGTGCAAAAGTTTCACCAAAATCCAAATCTTCAATTTGAGTAAATCCTTGAGCCACTAACTGGGCCTTATTTCTTACCACAATACCATTTTCATCTAGTTTGTTTTGGAATACCCACTTTGTACCTATTACGTTGTGTTCCTTAGGTCTTTCCACTAAAGTCCACACATCATTTCGGGAAAAGTTATTGAGTTCTTCATGCATTGAATTGACCCAATCCGGATCATCTAGAGCTTCATCTATGTGAGTAGGTTCAAAAGAAGATACAAAGGAGTAATGTTTGCAAAAAGAAGCGACACGAGATCGAGTTTGAACACCCTTACTAACATCACCCAATATTTGATCTATTGGATGATCTTTGGAGAGCCTGTGATGAATTCTTTGAGGTAGAGTATGAGTTTGTTGATCACTCTCCTTTTCATCCACATCAATAGGTTGAACTTGACTTGGCGTAGCGGAAGTAGAGGGCTCCACTTTAGTGGATGAAGGTGGATCTTGTTTATCCTCCTTTGGTTTTATGTCTCCAAGTGTCATGTTCTTCATTGCTTCTCTTAAACCTTCTTCACCTACATCGTCCAAATTTTCTTACTCTTCTTGAGAGCCATTAGTTTCATCAAACTCAACATCGCAAGTTTCTTCCACAAAACCTTTATTTTTGTTGAATACACGATAAGCTTTGCTATTTGAGGAATATCCAAGCAAGAAACCTTCATCACAACGACTTTAGAATTTTAAAAGTCGAACACCCTTTTTTAAGATATAGCATTTACAACCAAAAACTCGAAAATAAGAAATATTTGGTCTTCTTCCAATGAGAAGCTCATAAGAGGTCTTTTTCAAGAGGCGATGCAAATAAAGCCTATTAGTTGCATGGCAAGCGGTATTAATGGCTTCCGCCCAAAAACTATCGGAAGTGCCATACTCATCAAGCATAGTTCTTGCCATTTCAATTAATGTTCGATTTTTCCGTTCTACAACTCCATTTTGCTCCGGAGTGTAGGTGGCGGAAAGTTCGTGTTTTATTCCAAATTCATCACAATAATCTTCAATTTTTGTATTCTTGAACTCGGAACCGTTGTCACTACGGATTTTCTTAATTTTAAAATCAAATTCATTTTGAGCCCTTTTTGCAAAGTTTTTAAAGATACCGGAGGTTTCGGATTTATCATCTAGAAAGAACACCCACGTATACCTTGAAAAATCATCCACAATGACTAAGCAATAAGAATTTCCTCCAATGCTCTTATAGGTTGTTGGGCCAAACAAATCCATATGTAAGAGCTCTAATGGTCTAGATGTGGACATGATACTTTTTGAAGGATGAGACTTGCAACTTGTTTACCGGCTTAACAAGCACTACAAAGTCTATTTTTCTCAAACTTCACATCTTTCAAGCCCACAACTAAATCATTTTTAAAAAGCTTTTTGAGTTGGATCATCCCAACATGAGCTAGTCTTCTATGCCATAACCATCCTAGGGATGTCTTTGCAATTAAACAAGTTTGAAGACATGACTCATTTGAGGTGAAATCAACCAAATACAAATTTCCAAATCTAAAACCTTTGAACACTAAAGAATTATCATTTTCTTTAGAGATCACTACACCATTCTTAGAAAACATGCAAGTAAGACCTAGATCACAAATTTGGGCAACCGGTAACAAATTAAAATTTAAGGTTTCTACCAAAGAAACATTTGAAATAGAAAGGTCATTTGAAATAGCGATTTTGCCCAAATCCAATACCTTTCCTTTGCTATTGTCACCAAATGTGATCTTTTCATTTTGCCCATTTCCTACTTCAAAGGTGGTGAACATTTTCCGGTCACCGGTCATATGTTGAGTGCATCCGCTATCCAACACCCAATGTCGTCCGCCGGTCTTGTAGTTCACCTACAAAAGAGAATCAAGTCTTCTTAGGTACCCAAATTTGTTTGGGTCCTTAGAGGTTAGTAACCAAGGCTTTGGGCACCCAAATGGCATTCTTTTTACGGCCAAGTATAGGAGTGCCAACAAATTTAGCAATTATTTTGCCAAAACTATTTTTCTTAAGCACATAGCAAGAGTCATAAATGTTATTTTTAGTTGTTTTATCCAAAAGGCAATTATTTGCTAGATGACCTACCTCATGACATTTATAACAAAACTTCCCGTTTGATTTAACAAAACGAGGAGCTTGGTTATTAATCTTTTTGACCTTCTTTGGAACATATCCTAGTCCTTCTTTATTGTAGGAGCATCTTTGACCATTCAAGATTTTATTTAAAATGTCTTTACCCTTAAAACATCTATCAAGACTTTTGCTAAGTTTGTTTACTTGTTCCTTAAGTTTATTATTTTCTACCACTAGGTTTTTATGGCATGAAGTTGAACTAGAGCATGAAATTGATGGCATATTTAATAAGTCATCACAAGAGGTAGATATGCTAGTTTTTGATATACAACATGAATCAATTTCTAAACAAGATATATTATCAGTAATTTTGCAACTAATCCCTATATCATTTTGAGACTTTGAATGGTCCTTGGTAAGGAGAGTCTCATGAGTTTCTTTTAGCTCATCATAAGAATCTTTGAGGGAAAGGTATTCTTTTCTCAAAGCTTTATGTTTAGACTTTTCTTTACCAAGATACTCATTCAAATCCTCAAGCATATCCATTAATTCATCATAGGAGGGTTCATCATCATTTGTGTTTACCTTGAAATCTCCTTTTGCCATAAGACACAAAGGAGTGATGAAGAGGGATGAATTCTCCTCAATGGCGATGCCGGCAAGACCCTTCTTCTTTGAAGGTGTGTCATCCTCGGACGAGTCGGAGTCCGAATATTCTTCTTCGGAGTTCCACTCTCCAATGTGAGCCTCGCCTTTCCCATCCTTATTCAACTTCTTGAAAAGCTTCTTCTTCCCATGAAAGAACTTCTTCGAGGGGGACTTGTTTTTGTCGTCCCTTTTCTTTGGACATTTTGAGGCAATATGTCCCTTATCATCACACTCATAGCATCGGATATTTGCATATCGGTTGGTGCTAGAGTATTGTCCTTTCTTGAATTTTTGAGGACCACTTGTGCTTGAGCGCCTCTTCATGAATTTTCTCATTCTTCTTACAAGGAGGGCCATTTCCTCCTCGGTGTCTTCATCGTCATCGAAGTCATTTAGCATCTCATCGCTTGACTCCGCCTTTGCCTTGAAGGCGATATTCTTCTTCTTCGAAGAGCTTTGCTCCAAAAGCTCTTCCTTTTCCTTCTTGTAAAGCTCATTAGTTATGAGATTTCCAAAGAGTCCCGTTGGCGTCATTTTTGGCAACTCCGGTGAGTTGAGAAACAACGTTACCAAGGTCTCATATTTTTTCGGAAGAGCCCTAAGCATCTTACGAACAATGTCAATTCGGAAGAGCCCTAAGCATCTTACGAACAATGTCAAAATCGGTTAGCGATGCTCCAAGGCCCTTGAGCTCATTTACTATGTTGTTCAATCGTGAATACATCTCATTGATGTTTTCATGAGGCAACATAATAAAACTCTCATATTTGATTCGAAGCATATGCAATTTAGCTTCTTTGACCGAGGATGTTCCCTCATGAATTTTCGAGAGGGTTGTCCAAATCTCATGAGCGGTTTCAAGATTTCTCACTCGATTGAACTCATTCGCGTTCAAAGCTCCAAAAAGAGCATTCATAGCTTGAGCATTAAGATGAGTGTTTCGCTCCTCTGGGTCAAATGTGAGTGTGGGATTGACCCCCGAAGTGAAACCCTCAACTACAATTCTCTATATGCTTGAACTCATGACCTTAAGATAAACGGTCATGCGAATTTTCCAATAAGCATAATTTGTACCATCAAAAAATGGCGCCTTGCCTATTGACACCCCATCGCTAGCCATCCTTACTCTCTAGGCGGTGAAGCCATAAAAGAGAGTCCAAGCTCTGATACCACTTGTAGGATCAAAGATAACCGACTAGAGGGGGGGTGAATAGGAGGTTTCTAAATTTTTCGACACAAATTAGAAACTAACAACAACAACACGATATAAAGATACAAAGAGTAAATTTACACCAAACTTCTCTAGCATACACTTGAGATACTAAGTCAAATTTAGTGTAGCAAATATACTAGAGATCACAAGGGCTATCAAGAATATGCTATTAATGAACTAGATTCTCAACAATGAGGAATGCCAATCACAAATAAATAGGAGACAAGAAATTTGACCCGTGGTCTCGGAGACTTGCCAGTCTCCCCTACTCCACGTTAAGGTGACTTGAACCACGTCAAGCCGGCTCCACTCGCTTGAGCCTTCCTCGATCACTAAGGTAGTTCTTCCCCGCTCCGGGTAGGCGAACTCCGGCCTTCACAACTTGCCGGGGCTTCTCACAATCTCCGTTGAGAAGCTCACCGAGCACAATCGCCACCAAACCGTCTAGGAGGCGGTAATCTCCAAGAGTAATAAACCTTGACGCTTGCTTGAGGTCGAATATTTGTGTCTAAAGGCTCAAATATGAAATGCAACACACAACCTAGCTTCTCACACTCACAAATGAAAATTGAATGCACACAAGAGTGGAGAATACTTGCTAGAGCTCAAATATCATCAATAAGGACCAAGAGTTCCTCTAGAATGCAGGTGGAGAGGTATTTATAGCCTCCACCAAACTTTCTAGCCGTTGGAGCTCAAAATCTGCAAAAATCTGTTTTTCCGGTGCTATCGCACATGTAGGACCGGTAGCACCGGGCTCCACTTCAACGGCTAGAACAGTGCATTTAATGCACTTGCCAGAGACCGTTACAGGGGGTCCGGTGCTACCACCCAACTAGGGCCGGTAGCACCGGGCTCCACCTCATTTTCTTTCTTCAAAAAGAGACTTCTCTGGAATTATAGCACCGGGCTTAGGATCGGTGCTACCGTAGTTCCGGTAGCACCAGGATACTATGGGCGGTAGCACCGGGCTACCAAATGCCCTGAAAAGTGCTTCTCTGGAATTTTCACACTGGGTTGATGTCTGGTGCTACCGATAGTCCGGTAGCACCGGCCCACCATGGGCGGTAGCACCGGGCTACCAAGACACCCAAAACACACCCCTCTGTGATTTTCACACCGGGCTGAAATCTGGTGCTACCGCTATCCTGGTAACACCGGGCTACAAAACGCCCAAGAAGCCCTTCTCTGAAATTTTCACACCGCCCTATTGAGCCGGTGCTACCGCGCACCCGGTAGCACCGCGCTGCCATGGGCGGTAGCACCGGATTTCCAGATATTTGATTTGTTTCAAATGATTTTCTATTTAGGAACTCATATATTATCAAACATTTATATGAACATGTAATTTGAGCCTTTAAACCCTAAATGACATCAAGATAACCGTCAAGATCCCTCTTTATTGTACGGCTCTAAATCTAGTAAACCGATCTTTCTTCCAAACACCAAGATCGACAAAAGACTAGAAAAGAACCTTATATTTTTACCTTTTCATGATCTCGACATATTGATAATGATTTGTACCTTCCTTGATATTCCCATGGTCATCAATCTTGGAATTGACCTACTTTCAATATTCTCAAGAAAAGTATTAGATCATATAACACAATTGTCATTAATTATCAAAACCAAAACATACTGGGTGCCTAGATGCTTTCACCCAATCGATGCCTGACCGTACAGTTGTCTACATAATACATAGATGCGCCGATCGATGCACGTCGTCCCGCACGCAGCCCTGCTCGTTGCAGGCTACACCATGCCATGCATATATGCCGCCCAACCTGTTTCGAGTATTAATCATACACATTCGTAAGTGGTGATCATGACGATGGCTAGCAATAGGTAGTGAGAATGTATCAGTAGTTTCTAGCTAGGTAGCTGCGTGAGTGCGTACGTACTCGGTCTTCTAGCGTCAAATTCTTGATTTGACTATTCCTAGTTAAGCTCAACATGTAACTTAAGCTTGTAGAGTAGCAGTACAAGTAGGGATGGCAACAGTCCCAATCCCCGCTTCCCCGAGAATTCTCCTATTATAGGACGGGAGAAATCTCCCTTCCATCCGTGGGGGGTTTATCGGGAAAAATATTACCCCCGTCGGGAATCACGGGGTCGGAGACGTTCCACCGATTCCTGTCTCTGTCCCTGTGTTATCACTAATAGGTGGGAGCAAATGATCATTCTCAAAAGAAATATATATATATGCGGTCATTATTAATAAACATGCTAAATATAAATTACTCCAGTGATTCACTCACACTTCAATCACATATGCACCATTACTCTAGTGATTCACTCATATAGCATGTGATCTTTCATGCAGTATTTTCGGGGATTAGTCCCCGTCAAGACCCTGCAAACCCGTCGGGGATTGGGGACGAGGGGAATTAAACCCCGTGCGCGGGAACGTGGACGGAGATGAAAAAGTTTTGGTTATTGGGGATCGGGGATGGGAGGGCGCTCCTCGCGGGGATTTTCCCATTGCCATCCCTAGTCATAAGCTAGAAAATTTCGTTGAATATGTGTATATTTTACATATACAACTCTATAGTTATGTATAATAGTTTTATAAAATTATAAAATCAACACATATATTTAAAATTTACTAAAAGTACAATACAAATAATTCTAAGGTCTTAAAAATCCCAAACCATTAAATTTGGAACCAATTTAATCAACAAATTTGGTCTACTGAAGAAGTGATCTTGTAGCACTTTTCAAATTTTTGAGGATGTCGAGGCCCCTTAGTACCGCCCCTGAGGAGTATGTATAGTGGTACCATATATCTGCACATGTAATGGTATCGTATATCTGCACATGTACGTATAATAGTACCTAGCTCGGTAGCTCATTTCGAGCTGCGGAGAGCGGCTTCTGCCGTTAGAGATATGACTATTTTTTACAATTATACGTTCGATAGAGGTAAAAAAAAGTTTGTGAAGAGGCTAGAGAAATGGTGACGTCACAAATCCGTGTAAGGTAACGCATGCTGATATGTCTATGTTGCTGAGATGCATGCATCTAGCACTCGATCTATGCATGCCCTGCAAATTTGCAATTGCTTGGCTTACGTTACTAATGACCAAATTAACATAGCTATAACTATCACAAGAGGGTGAAAGAAGAACTAGATTAGCAAGGGCAGATAATTACGTCGAGGTTGCCTAGTATTTCAGATCTTCTGAGTAAGCTAGTCGCGAATTGATTACGATGAAAGGGATGGGGGAATTTTTGATGGAATGGGACGGCGGAATTGTTGATCAATGCCTATAACCTTCCGTGTCTATTGGCAATTGGGCAATAATTAACTCGATCAGGTAACGCATGCTTAATTTACAAACATGATTTTTATATAAGATGACTTTACAAACTAGTCGATTCTTACAAAGTCCTCGATTCAACTTTCAAGAATTAATCGTACATATAAGGGTGTGAATTTGTTTAGGAGCCTTTTTTTTTTGGCAAGGTTGCGGAATCTGCGAGGTTAATTTTGGAGCGTACGTTTCACTCATCGCTGGAGGAATGAAGCCACTATCTTTTTTTTCATCTTCCTGGAACATTAAACAAATCAGTCGCGTGTAAATTACTTAGCATCATGCGTTTTTCTTTTTTATTTCGCTCCTCTTTACTTTCTTGCATATTCCATACGCTCTTCTTGCACATGGTCGCTGCACCAAAAATGATTATGGCGCGCACGCGCGAAACGTTTTCCAAAAGAATGAACAACGTACGTATCTACCAGGTATAAATCCACGTGACGTACATGGATTTGATTCGCGGCCACACGTTTGACTACTTATTAACGGTCTAGTACGTTTTCCTCCTTGAACATCGCACGGGTCAAATCATCAGACAGACAGACAGACACCCAAAGCGAAAGGAACGTGCCTTCGATTCTGTATATCTTGAATAGACTCGAGTAAATGTGAAAGCTAATTAGACCGTAGAATATTACATAACGGAAGTGACATATATACGAAGAACGATCGATATGCAACTCTTCAACTTCAATTGTGCCTTTCGTTAGTTTTCAACGAATACGTGTAAACCTGCAGCTGGTTGTAGTAGGGATAGGAGAAACTGAACTAGAATATTTGCCCAATTTTGTACCGTTGTGGGCAGGTCGATCCAGCCATTGCAAGGAATTCTTCGCGGAATTTAGGTACGGATATATAGAGGGAAAACCGACGTCGGTCGAGTGTCTTGTTTTAATCATACTCTTGGATGTATTTGGAACAAGTGTGACTAGAAATAGTTCAAAATTATTGTGTGTGCCTGCAAATACACGTAGCCGAGTTGAGGCGAAATTCTCTACTTTGACAATGTGTTTAGCATGACATAGCATGAACTCGTCCGTAGCTAGCTAACCTTTCCATCAAAGCGGAAATCGATCGATCTCAGAACTGATAGCCAGATTAATAGCAGTCTATTTTGTCCTTGCATGCATATATAAATGCTGATAGAGACGTATCCAATGTTTAAAATTTCGTTTCTGGTTTGATATTTCGAAGGTGGTCGGAATCTGAAATTTCGCTGAGATTTTGGAATTTTGTACGAAACACAAAAACAAAAATTCAAATTCGGAATTTTTTGTGGATAGTTCTGACACATCAATAATGTTCCCATAAAAATTTCAGATGAGTACAAGCTTGAGGAATTTTTAAAAGGCTGACCAGCAAATTTGAACCAAATGAAAAATAGAACAAACCACATTATAAAATTTTGAAAAAAAAATTGGATGGTCCTGATGCATCAATAATATTTTCATAAAATTTTCAATTGATGATCAAGCTTCAAAAAATTTAAAAAATTCTGATAGTGCTACTGTCCTGATAAAAGCCCTACCAACAAACTTCAACCGAATGAAAAATGGTTAAAAACAAGTTAGAAAATTTTGAAATTTCTTTTATGGTCCTTATGCATCATAAATGTTTCCATAAAATTTCAGATGATAATCAAACTTCAAGAATTTTTAAAACTTCTGACAGTGCTACTTCCGAATAAAAGCTTGATGATCAATACATAGATTTGCTCGAGCAACCAAAAAAGGATTAGAATTTTTTCAAATTTTACAAAAGAGTGCTAAGAAAATACTTAAGCTCTCATAAAATTTTTGGATCATGATCACACTCTAGTGAATTTATAA
This sequence comes from Otatea glauca, assembly GCA_036346275.1. Taxonomy (NCBI): domain Eukaryota; kingdom Viridiplantae; phylum Streptophyta; class Magnoliopsida; order Poales; family Poaceae; genus Otatea; species Otatea glauca. The sequence goes on from CM070728.1 coordinate 17,103,591, forward strand.
AATTCTTATAAGGGCATTGTACCATTTATGTTATTTATGTTATTTATTTTTGAAATATAACAAATGAAGTTCAATGCTTACATAGATTTAATTGAGCAAACAAAAAAATGTTAAAATTTTAAAAATTTTATAAAATGGTATTGTGGTAATTATTAAGCTCTAATAAAAATTTTGGATCATGATCACACTTGAGCAAATTTATAAAATTCTAACAAGGTTAATGTCTCAGTTATGTTCATTCTGTTTTTGATTTTTTAAAGATAACAAATGAGGTTCAATTATTTTTAAAAAAAATTTGTATGGTACTAAACTACCAAATATTGTATCATAAATTTTTTAGATCATGATAAATCTTGTACAATTTTATAAAAATCTGACAGTGTTTCTACCGAAATTATAAAACGTCTCAAAATTTTGGCTTTTCAACAAATTTTCATGGAAGATAACTTTCTTAAGGATTATTGGATCAAATCCAATCAAAAAAAGTTTTAAAATGGTAAAAAAAAACACCGAGATTTTGGCAAGATTTAGCGAAACCACACCAAATTTTTTGAGATTACTATAGCAATTTAAATTTTTTTTGTTTTTTTTACCTACCTGGTATTTTGGATCCCGTCTCCGGCCGAAATCCAAAATCTCATACGAGATTTCTAAAATTTTGCTGAATTTTGGGACCTTGGACGTACCTCACCTCAACTGCAGCACAATAGCAACATGAGTGTGAAACATATGCATCTCTAGCATTCTTCAGCCAACAGTACAGAGCACTAGGAGCTGTCCACCTGCCGTATCATTTTCCACTGGTAGGGTGTTCATGAATCATGACTCATGAGTTGCAACGAGATCTTCAAAGAGAGTGATACATATTATCTAACATGACTAAATTGTACAATAAATTTTAAAACTCTCATATACACATATCAAGCAAAGTACATACTTCGTAGTTATGATTAAGTATATACTTTATAATATTTATAAGACTAAAAATAGCATTTCTTACAAAGAAACATCCTAGTTAAAACTTTCTAGTTATGATTAAGTATATACTTTGTAACATTTATAAGACTAAAATAGTATTTCTTATGTGATGTCATTTATATGATTTTATTGAAATAGACATAATTTACTGGATTTTAGAGCCTAAAATATTGCTTTTGTCTTTATTGGGTTGAACAGACCAATTTCAATTTTAATGGACCCACCGAGCCATTTGCTTTTCATTTCTTTTCCATCCTTTTTTCTTTTTTTATTTGGCTCAGCCTGATTCGTCCTCTCTCTGGTCAATCCTATCCCCTCATCTTTATCTCCCTTACTTGTTCTCTCTCTCCCACTCCAAATGGCACTCCTCTTCCTCCCACGCCGCCTCTCACCCTACCGTCTTGTCACCGCCTCCCACGCTACCATCCCATCTCCCATGCCACCTTTCACGTGGCCGCTTCCCATGTTACTGCTTATCGCCGCCTCCCACACCTTGCCTCCCTCGCCACCTCTGATGCCGCCTCCCACGTAGCCAGATCCAGCGTCCCTGAGGTCAGTGTCGTTGGAACAGACATCCCAAGCTCACCACTACTGAATTCGGCGTATTTGAGGTCGGCATAGCCAAATTAGCCATCCATGAGGTCGACCCCGTTAGATCTGCCGCCTAGAGGCTGCCTCCATCGGACTTGGCATGCCAGAGCTTACCGCTCTGGATCTATCGTCTCTAACCCCGTCGGCATCACAGTTCTTCCTTAGCTCCGACGGTGTACACCTCGTCCACACCGTGTAAGCTACACACCTCCTTCCTGCGGCGACTCATGCCTACACCGGCCTCTTGGGATGTGGCAGCCAGTTTTTCAAGGTATCATACGTGAGATGGCTTGAACGAGCGAGCACATGAGGGGAAGTGGGACACAATGGATAAGCTCCTCTTTTATATTAGGAGAGACATATATCATATAAAGGTGTGGTTCACGAATGAGTGGATGCAAATTCTAGGCTATTTGGTCGCCTATTCGGGTGGCTGGGCCAGGCTTGACTCGTGAAAAGATTCCTCGAAAGTCAGGCTCAAGGGAAATGCGGGGAGGCTTCTTCAGTACTCAGCCAGGCCCAGCGGGTGCAGGCATGGAATCGGCTTTACCTCCCTTCCCGTTTGCACGACCATTTCCCCACTTCTTCCCCAACGCCGCTGCCCAGTCCGTCGCGGAGACGGGGGATCTCGCCGCTGGTCACCGCCGAATGACTCCAGTGATATCTCAATTCTCCTTCAACCGCTTGATTTCGCATCTTCTTACGCTACGGCCTTGGTGTCACGACGGGCGCGGCAAGGGCTTGTGGAGGGAGCCCTCGATGTGGCCCTTAGGTAAACCCACCCCCTCTCGAACAAAGTGAGAAAACCAGAGCATACGCAAACAACTAGACATCTTTCTGTTGAGAAACCCTGAAGCCCACCGAAGGCCCATGTGGTCCCTAATGCCGAAACCCTAGAGAGCGCTATAAAAGGAGGAGGGGGGGTCCCCCATGTACACAGAATTCATTAGCAATAAAGAATTTCCGCTTTCGCTCTCCCTAAACACGTGTCTCTCTCTCTTTCTGTTCTCCACTTCAGATCTGTTCGGGAACCCCGGACTATTCGATAGCGAGGTTCCTCAACACGTTATCAGCACGAAGCTCTATCGGAGATCAGAATTGAAAAGGTGAGAAGAGGTGGGTTTCGGCGATTGAATCTAATCGCTGTTGTTTTCTATGCATGCATCTAACCTACGCATCGGTACTGCGTTAGTCACGTGGCAAGAAGCTACAATGACACGAAACAACAGTGCAAATGAAGAATATTACATCCAGAAAAAAAGGGGCTGTCGCCTTGGCATGCAGCCACCTCGGCACGCGCACAAAGCGCTGCCACCAACGTGGTTTCAAGACGTAGCTTTGCCGCCGCCGCAAGACGGCGCCCGCGAAGCCTCGCCACGGTGATGCGCTGAGCGCGCGCCGCCGCCGCCCATGCCCGGCTCGGACTCGCCCGGCCGCGCATGAAGAAGCGCCGCAGCCGCGATCCGCCGGTTGCGCTCGAAGAAACGGCGGCGACCACCGTTGCATGAAGCGGCGGCGGCGCTCGGCAAACCAAAGAAGCGCCCGGCCCCGTAGCCTCGCCCCCGGCCGGCCTCGCCGACGCCTCGGTCGCGCCGCCGCCCGCCACGCGCCCGCGATCGCCACCGCACGGCACCGGACCGGTCGTTGTCGCCGCCGTCCTCGGACCCGGCGCGCCGCGACGCCGCGCCGGCCGTGCCGCCGCTGCCTCGGCGATTCAGCGCATGAAGCGCGCCGCCGAACGCTCAAGCCTCCGCCGCTTGTCTCGGCCGGCGCCGAAGTCTCGGTCGCCGCTAGGCTCTGCGTGCACTCGCAGCCGCATCGCCGGCTTCGGCCCTCTGCAGCGCTGCGGCCGCGCCGTCACTCTGCCTCGGGCTCGCTTTCCTCCTCCGCCGCACCATCACCCAAGAGGAAGCGCGCGCGCGTGGCGGGTCGGCGGGTGGCGTGAGGAGCGCGCGGCGGCGCGAGGTGCGAGCGGCGGCGGCGCGAGGCGCTGATGAAATCGGCGATGGCACGCAATGCAAGGCACGGCGAGGGCTAAAGGCGGCGGCAAGCTGCATATGCAAGATGGGAAACCCTAGCCGGGGGTTTTTGTGGCAGCGAATTGGGCTGAAGGCCCATAAGGCCAGTTCGGCCAGAAGTAATAATAATAAAAAAAAACAGAGAGAAAAAAAGGAAAAAAAAGGAAAAATTGCCAGAAAATCAAGAAGATTTATTTGGCTCTGTTTTTCAAATTTTCTTGCTTTATTTTCTCTGTTTTTTCGAATTTTCTTTATGAATTTTGAATCCTTTGCTTTATTTTATATAATGCAATGCATATGAATTTATTTTCTGCATCTTTATGCTTTTTGCAACCTTTTTCTACCAGATTACACGCAGTAATCTAAAACAGAATTTTGAAATCATGCAGATGTCTGGCATTGTGAATCTTGAGTTTGAAGAATTGGCCCCGCACGGTCAGAACTACCTCACTTGGGCATCGGACGTAAAAATTGTTCTTGGGGGCAAGAAGCTCCGTTCAGCGATTGGTCTAGGGTCCTCGCAGGACGCAAAACCTACCACGAGCGTAATGATCAAGCTCGCATTTTCTCAGGCACCACCTCTCAGCCACTCTGAAGAATGAATATATGGCTGAGGAGAGTGCACTTGAGCTTTGGACTACACTTCAGGAGCGGTTCGAAAAGCTCAAGTACACCATCTTGCCTCAAGCACAGCAAGATTGGGTACGCCTGAGGTTTGCGACTTCGATCGATGGTCGAGTACAATTGCCTTGCATGTAATTTGTACCAATCTCTCTATGTGGCAAGAAGATCACCGATGAAGAGAAGATTGAGAAAACTCTCTACCTTCCACCCTAATGCTATCCAGAGTGCACGCAGCTATCGTCAGGACGCATACAAGGAGTATAGCGAACTGATTGATGTAATGCAAGTTGCGGAATCGCAAGACGATGTTCTACGCAAGAACTATGTCTCGCAGCCACCAGGACGAGGCACTGGCACTGAAGTCAATGCCAACAGCTACAAGGTGAGAAAGCCCATTCATAGAAAGAAGGGCAAGTAGGATGAAAAAGAGAAGTTTCAGGCCAAGGGAAAGTCCAAAGCCCGTTAATGCATGAATCGCATTTTCTTTTAGATTATGGTTGTTAGCATTTTCTTTTGAATAATGAATAGTAGGCTCTGGAAGAGCATACTTATCTCATGAATAAATATGCAATTTATTCTTTATCCCAGTATTCTTTCAATTGCAAGCAATATTTGAATTATTTTGCCTCTGTTTGATTGGAATTATATTTCTTGCATCTAGAAATCGTGTAGCGCCCAAATGGAAGAGATATGCATTGTTGACAGTGCCACAACAAATACCATCTTAAGAGAGTCTAAATATTTCCAGTCGATCACGAAGAACGCTGGAAAGATTACTACGATCGCAGGAAGCGACTCATATGTAATCGGCTCAGGAAGAGCCACTATTATATTACCTATGGGTACAACTTTGGTAATTGAAGAAGCCCTTTTGTACCCCGAATCAACACGCACTCTCTTAAGTTTCAAAGACATCCGCGCCAATGGTTTTCACGTAGAAACCAATGAAGAAAATGGCAAAGAATACTTGTGCATTGTGAAGCACGCGGTATGTGGAAAAATGGTATTAGAAAATGTCCCTCATATGAATCTGGGTTGTACTACACGAATATTCATGCACCCGAAGTGTATACTTCCTTGAAGACTGTTTTTAGAAGCTCTGAGTTATTTTCTTTATGGCATGGTAGATTAGGTCATCCTGGTCTTAGAATGATGAGAAATATAGTGAACAACTCACGTGGTCATGGCATTAATGTTAAAAATTTTCCGAATCATGAAGATTTTGTGTGCCCGCATGTGCACGGAAATTAATAACTAGACCCTCTGTTATGAAAGTGCAAAGTGAAATCCCTGCATTCCTGGAACGCATCCAGGGGGATATTTGCGGTCCAATTCAGCCCCTGTCAGGGCCGTTTCGATACTTTATGGTGCTCATCGATGCTTCCTCGAAATGGTCGCATGTATGCTTGTTGTCAACAAGAAACCATGCTTTTGCAAAGTTGATCTCGCAGATCATAAGAATTAAGAATGCTTTCCCTGATCATCGCGTGAAGTCCATTAGAATGGACAATGCCGAGAATTTACTTCAAAGGCATTTGATGATTATTACACGCAACATGTGGATAGCAGATTGAGCACTCCGCATCGCACGTCCATACGCAGAACGGACTAGCGTAAGCACTAATAAAGAGGATTAAGTTCATTGCCGCACCGCTTTTGCAGAGTTGTAACTTGCCCAACACTTGTTGGGGACACGCGATCCTACACGCAGCAGCTCTTATCAATTTGGACCGTCGGCCTACAACATCCATTCTCCTATGCAGCTTGTGCACGGATCATCCCAAGATCTCCCATCTTAGAAAATTTGGGTGTATGGTATATGTACCTATACCACCCTCGGATCGCAATGGGCCCTCTCCGCAAGTCCGGGATATACGTTGGTTATGAGAGTGCATCCATAATCGTATTTGGAACCCATGATCGAGATTTGCATACTGACCGGTTCATTGATTGCATCTTTGACGAGGATCGTTTCGGCATTAGGGAGGAAATCAACCTTTGGATGAAAAATGCCGGAAATCATATGGCATTCCACCGGATCCCCGCACATGACCCCGAACTAATGAAGCAAATCAAGAAGTCCGAAGATAATTGATTTGCGAATTTAGCAAATGAACCGCTGATCATTTTTGTGATCCAAGGGCGTGGTTAAGTCGCATGTACCCGCAAGGAATGCACCGAGAGGATGGAAATACCAAAGAAAATAGAAGGTATCCTCAACCTGCTCAGAGGCCTCAAAGAAAAAGAACAGCAATCTGCTCCTCAAACCCAAAGTACCCGGAGACGCCCGAGAAAATCGGGCGAGAGGACTTACCACAACCAATCGCGAAAATGCCCCAAGGAAAGAAGGGAGCAGTTGAGACTGCACCGAAAGAAGCCAATGGAAAAGGCAATTCCAGACTTGAATCTTCCACTGCAGGAAGCCGCCGGAAATAATGTGTGCGCACACATAGGCGATGAAAACTAAAGGAACTTGCTCCTGCGATAGGGAAAAGCAGTGAAGAGCAAGTAGAAGTGCTTGAAGCACCCCATGAAGAAATGGCCATAAACTTTGTAATAACAGGAGAATCCCTGAATAGAGCAACAGCCAACGTTGATGCCTACTTCGCAAAGAAGATTGCCTCGATCATTGATCATGATCCCGAGCCTGCATCTCTCGCAGAGTGCAAGAAAAGGCTAGATTGGGAAGAATGGAAAAAGGCAATCATCTGCAGAGTTAGTCTCTCTCGAACAAGAGAGAGGTGTTTGGCTCAGTATGCCGCACACCTCCCCATGTAAACCCGTAGGTCACAAATGGGTCTTTGTTGGAAGAGAAATGAAAACAACGGTTGTAAGGTACAAAGCAAGGCTTGTAGCTCAAGGTTTCACTCAACGCCCGGAGTTGATTATGAAGAAACCTATTCTCCGGTCATGGGAGGAATTACCTTTAGATATTTGATCTCAATGGCATCAACTTGAAGTTGAGAATGAAGCGATGGATGTTGTCACAAAGATACCAGATGGAAACTTGGATTGGAGATATACATGAAAGTACGGAAGGAATTCCTATCCCGAACCAAGACGGAGCAAATAGAAATCAGACAGTGTGAAATTGGAGAAATCACCTGTATGGGTGAAGCGATCGGGGAGAATGTGGTACAATCGCTGAGTGACTTTCTCTGCAAGAAAGGCTACACAAACAAAGCGAAGATTGTCCATGTGTGTTTATACAATGATCCACGAATGGATTTCAGATAATCTCCGTCTATGTAGATGACTTGAACATCATTGGGACGGATGAAGAAATTGAAGAGGCATGCTCATACTTGAAGTCGAGTTTGAAATGAAAGATTTGGGTAAAACCAAGTTTTGTTTAGGCTTGCGGCTTGAACATGTCCAAGGAGGAATCTTGGTACACCAATCAACCTACACGCAGAAAGTGTTGGAAAGATTTAGCTTTGAAAAATCATATCCTGCAAAGACTCCAATGGTGGAAGGTCACTCCAAGCGGACCTAGACCCATACTGAGACCAGAGAAGGGGAGGAAGTCCCGGGAGCAGAATTCCCATATTTGAGTGCAATTGGAGCACTCATGTACCTTGCGAATAGCACTAGACCGGACATTGCGTTCATTGTGAATTTGCTAGTTCGATGCATGCGTAACCCACCAAAAGGCATTGGAAAGGGATCAAGGACATCTTCCGTTACCTCCAAGGAAGCAAAGACCTCGATTCATTCTTTAGAAGAAATAATGAATTGAATTTGGTTGGCTATGCCGATGCCGGTATTTATCGGACCAGATCTTGGCAAGTCCCAAACCGCTATGTTTTCCTATGTGGAGGAACAGCAATTTCTTGGAAGTCGTCTAAGCGCACTCTTGTCTCGACGTCGACAAACCACTCGGAAATCATCGCTTTGTATGAAGCATCTCGTGAATGTGCATGGCTCGGAAGAATGGTTCACCACATCCGTAAGTCATGTGGTTTGAACATTGAGCAAACTCCCACGATAATTTATGAAGATAATGCACTTGTGTTGCCCAAGCACGATGGGTTATGTGAAGAGCAATCTCACGAAGCATATCAACCCCAAGTTCTTCTATGCTCACGAATTGCATAAGATGAACGAGATCAAGATATTGCATACTAAGTCATGTGAAAATCTTGCGATTTGTTCACTAAATCACTCCCAAGATCTACCTTTGAAAGGTGCGTGAAAGGAATTGGGATGATGAGACTTAGAGAAGTGCAGATTTCGGGGAGATATTTCACATACTCCCACATAAATCTCGAAGATGAATTATGAATACCCAACATGAATCTCAAGATTAGCAATTGAAGTTGGGAGAATTGTACTCTTTTTCCTTAGCAAGTTTTTCATGAAGTTTTCTTGCATAAGGTTTTAACGAGGCAATTCGTGCAACATTGTAAAGCGTATGCTATGTACTCTTTCTCCAAGTATTTTTCCTTTGGGTTTTTCTCGGAGTTTTAATGAGGCATATGCATCTCGCGGCAAAGGGCCCAAGGGGAGTGTTGAGAAACCCGAAGCCCACCAAGGCCCATGTGGTCCCTAATGCCGAAACCCTAGAGAGCGCTATAAAGGAGGAGGGGTCCCCATGTACACGTAATTCATTAGCAATAAAGAATTTCCGCTTTCGCTCTCCCTAAACACGTGTCTCTCTCTCTTTCTGTTCTCCACTTCAGATCTGTTCGGGAACCCCGGACTATTCGATAGCGAGGTTCCTCAACACTTTCCACCGTAACTTCTATCAAAAATAGGCAACGCAACCAAACACACCTACGTTGCATCCACTCAATCTAGCTGGTCTTATCCTGGTTGACTTATATGAGCCCGGCAAGGGGTGTCCAGCCAACTAAACTAAACGCATCCTAAATTGTTAGAAGTGAATGTTGTGTTAATACAAGATGATGCACGACACGACCCGACTTATGCACATAGTATCATTTTTTAAAAAAAACCTCTGCATCTATGCCATATGCATGATTAATCACATTGCGGCTCCTGCTAACTAGTGCGCTTTCATACGCGTTCTTAATTCGCCATTCGACTTGCATGGAGTACGAGCACTGATAGAGCAATTAGTTATATAGAAACAAGCGATCGATCGACTACTAGTTGAAACACGCAGTCTAGGAGTCATGTTTGTTTCTTTACCCTATAATTTCCTAGCTATTTTATCAAGAAACTCTTTTTTACAGAATTCCTAAATAGCAATGTATTCACCTTAATGTCTTACCCTTACAACCTTTAACGTGAACCATCCGATCTGTACTCAATGCACGAGATGAAAGTGGGATGTACTCCCACCACTTAAGACATTTTTTTTAAAAAAAAAACTGAACTCTCCAACTACCTTAAATAGGTCTTAAGTGGTTGGTATCCCACCTTTATCTCATACGTTGAGTTCAGATTGGATGGTTGACGTTGAGGGTTATAGACAACACCTAAAGTGGATTTACATTAGATAATTTCCCTCCTAAATATGAAGTAAAATGTATGACAGGTCAATCCATTTGTGCGGGTACCCGCCACACATATTACTCAACATATGCTTGCTCAGATGGTACCTTCTTATGATCTATTCTACACTAGGCCAAAATTTTCTTGTTTATTTGGAAGGCATAGTCGTCATGAAGTTTCATAATTCCACAAACTTCGCTAGTTTAGAATGGCTACTTGGTAGAATTCAGATTATGTATTAGTACTGTATGATTAAATAGAGGCGTGGTTGGCACAAGAAAATCAGCGGTGAGGTCAAGCTAGAGAACTTAGATCGGACTTTGGGATAGCGTTCTCATTAATTTCTAAGTACTCGTCGTACGTGATTCTTCCAAACAATTTCTGGCACAGAGTACGTCACCGTCTCACCGAGCTCACAATTCTAAATCAAACTACTCAGCATCTAAAGAAATGGTTATTCACTAAATATTTTCAAAAGAGATGGTGTCACAAGCTCACAGATCATTACTAAACACTTCTGTAACGACAAAATCTAACACAAGGGTCGTACCGCGTGCGACTTGCAAACAATATTTTCCGATTGGTCTTACCGACGACTTCAATACCATGGAACTGATTATGGATTAGGTCTAATGGGCACTTTTGTCATCGATGACAACCTAACTTAATAATCAAACTGCATATCATATTCTACTTCTTTTATATATCCTATCAATCCTTCCCTAAAAAAATTATATATACCCTATCAATCCTTACTTAAAAAGATTTTTATATATCCAATCAATCCAATCAGATCATTCCATGTACCACCTTGTACTTGCCAAAATTGTACGTGCGTCGCCATCTGAGCAAATTGGCTGAGGACTTTCGCAACCTAGCGAAGTTAGTAGGCAATTGTGGAGTACATGTAGTTCTATGTACATATGGAAGTATTATGTTGATTGTCATACGAAGTCTACGTTTCCATGGCACCGATCGAAACACTAGAAATCAAGTAGCAACTAACCACAGTACGAAACCGGTCTCTCAGACGTCAGCAGCTCGATTTTTTTTCAGCACGTATGGCAGTTGAACAAGCTAGCGTCGCCACCTGCATGACAAAATCTAGCTACTGGGGCCTAACTCTGCACGACCTTTTCTTTCCTCCCATCTCGCGATCGATCATCCATCGATGGACATTTCCCGGACCGGTCAGGCCAGTCTCGATGTTTCACCGGTCGTTTCACGTCACGTCGTAGATAACTCGTAGCCGACGTACAGCGTGCATTGGTTGCATCTTCTGTGGAGGCAAGCTGCACAGGTCCGTCCGATCGAGCGTGCTTTCGCGAATCTTAAAAGGCTGCCAAAAGTCGGCACGTCACCTTGTAGCAACTGCACACGATCGATCATGCTTTCACGAATCTCGAAGCGAGTCAAGATGCCATCACGGTCGTCGACGTCCGGCCCCATCCGTGTGGCAGCTGCACACGCTCGATCGTGTTTTCGCGAACATTGAAGCAAGTCAAGAGTCATCACGGTCGTACGCCGGTGCACGACCTCATCCGGTCTAAACCGCACGATTCGATTCGTCAGTTTCTCGCTCGTTGCTCACTTCAACATTCGCAGGCGCCGGTTTCGTGCGTTACCGGGATGGGGAACAAGACGCACGCGCCACGCGGCCGCTTTTGTCCGGGTCGGGCGGCCGAGGAGCAGGGGAGGAGACCGAGTTCTATCTGTGGTACAAATCCTGAACCTACCACTGCTCTGCATGATCAGAGCCTATCTACTAGGTCCAGCCATTCAAGTCCAAATCCTTTGATCGGTTCCTCGGATCATTCAGGTTTTGCACAAGGTTTCCCTTCCATCTGTCAATGTTTCTCACGTCACGTAAGAGGTTTCTAAGCACGAGTTTCTCGTATTGACAATGGAGGCAATTAAGAGGTTTCTAAGCACGAGTTTCTCGTATTGACAATGGAGGTAATTCAGACCACCGAGATTGTACTTGCCGGATATGGCTCAGTAAACATGCTCCGCACTGAAAAGACTGACACAAACCTACACGTAAGATCAAGATGTTCCTGAAAAAAACTTTCTCAAAATTAATCAGATTACATGCTTAGAGTTAAGTGCAACATCATTATTCGCTACATCACATCCTCCCAAAGAAAAACAAACTGATACGTTACAGGGGAGCAACTAACGGCGTGTAGGGGACAACATGCACGATTACATGTGGTCTGGATTTCATGTCATGTGTTGCCCTTCACTCATGGGTGAGTTGCTTCACCTCTCCTTCAGCAATAGAATAGAATCCGTACAGGAAGAATGGTGTAAATGTCAGAATGAAAAATGACAGCTCATTACTCACTAATCATCAACTATTACCGGTAGCCAACTAGCGGGGCACTGTTGCATCCAGCTAATGTGCGGCCTTGGATAGCGTCAATGGAGCTACTCGACCTCCTTAACATCCGAAATCTCCATGTCTGAAGCTTTGCTTTCAGGCATGAATTCTGGATCGGCTGTCTCTGTGTCACAATCAGGCTGCTCGTCTGATCCATCAATCTTCAGGTTGGGTTTCCCATCATCCGCTTTGGGGACTTTGAGCCCAAAACGTAATGAAATCCTCTCAAGCAGCTCTTTCCCATCTAGGGGAGAAACCATGACACACAAATTCGTCTTTCCTTTCCAGCAAACAATGGCGATTGCAGAGGGATCCATGGCTATGGAAACTATATCTGAATGCCCTGACATATTTCAAAAAATATTTAGTTGTCATAAAAGTTTGTGACAAAAACTTAGAATAGGAATGTAATATTACCTTCACGTAATACTACGACACAGCAACCCGGCAACAAAGATGAAGCTTCCTCACCGAATTTTGCATCCACAAAATCAGGAAATTTAATAGTTCTGTACTGTAAAAGGTGCTGGAAGTCAATGGCAGACGCATATAGAATCTGTTTCGTGATGTATGGGAGCAGCAGTGGCAAACCCTCCGAAGATAACCTAAATGTGCATGGTGAGCCGTCCTTTGATGACTGTCTTTCCTGAAAGAGTGCAAGAATATTAGAGAGTTGCATTGCCAATGTCTCTTCTGAAAAAGCTCGAATCAATAAATAACAGAAATTAGTGGGACACTTACAAATATCTTTAGGCCAAGTGAGGTAATCTTCAGCCGCTCACCAACTTTTACATTGAGCTTCAAAACTTCTTGCACTGATTTCGACACGTAGTATATTCTTTTAACATGACTAGCATCAGGATTCCTAGTCACAAGATGATCTTCAAGTGGAAATGAATCCTTGATACCATAGAAAGAAACTATACTTCTGATTGTTGATTCATCTTTGAAAAATATCACAGGATCAACCCCTCTCCACCTGCCTTGGTTCTGTGGCTTCCTCCTATTGCTTGGTCCTGCTTGACCATTTTCTGCCTCATTAACAATCCCCTTAACTTCCTCTGCTCTTTTAATGTTCGAAGTTTCATTATTCATGTCTCCATTTTGCTGTCCATCCGGAACATCTCCATCATTAACCCCTTCCTGATGCACTGGAATTTCTTCAGATAGCACCTTATCTGATCCCAGACATTTCTCAAGTTTATCAGTCCTGCCTTTCAAGATACCATGCTCACTTTTTATCACTTCTACCACCTGGCTCTCTGAAAAGATGTTAATGTATAGTTTTTATTTCAGCACTAATAAGAAGTAATTATTATGTATACGAGATTTGATGCAACAATGCATGAAATATATGGAATAAATGGACAAAAAATACCATTCAGGGGAGAGAGTTTCTGAAGGACTGCAATGAAAAATGCTCCAGTGTTTTGGTCATGAGGAACAATTCTCATGCAACGATGCAGCGGGAAATTTGAATGCTCTGTACAGATGGAAGTAGAATCTGACTTTTTATCAGAGCCACTTGGAAATTCACCACACTCAAAATCAACTTGGCTTGTCTCTTCAGTACTGGTATTGCCACCATTATTGCTATCAGCAGTTGCTATCTTTGTTTCTTGTTCTCCCTCTACCATGTCTGCTGAATCCTTCATGTCTGCATCAACTACATCTGTGTTGACGTCAACACTGCTGCCCACCGTATGGCTATCTGTGCTTCCTTTACCTGAGGGAAACATGCTTGGTGATATTACATTCTTCCTGTAGCGATGGACATTTTCATGAGTGCCAAACCAAGACCCTCTATCCCGTACCTGTAATAGTTACCAAAAATCATTGAGGGGAGCAGAATAAAATATTCATCACCTTGAATTATCAAATTTATAGAGGCCCCCAAGGATGAATAATTGTGTGGCAGAATACCAAGACCAAAAGCGTACAATGAAAACAAATTCTGGTTTCAAATCATAACTGCAAATGGTCAAACTGAAACAGTGGTTGTTACTCCAGTTGTCTTGGCACAAGTGTGCCATAAATTGAAAAGGAACTATTCTTCTTAGTAGAATATTTACAAATTTCGCACATCTTTTCTCTCATCTTTACTTATGTCACATCATCACATGTAAAAAACTTACTATCACAAACAAAAGGAAAGCATTCAACAAAACAGTAAAGCAGAAAATGTTTTGAGATATACTAGTGTGCTGCTACATGCATATGCAAGTTCACACTTCACTTTACTCAGTGAACACTAAGCTTTGATTAATGTCAGTACACAAGTTGCCTGATTAAGTGATTACACCATGCAATAAAAGGTCCACCATGTTATCAGCGAGACTTGACCAACATATACCACCAGTCCAGCACATTACAGTGCATGCTGTGCTGAATGACTTGGAAGAGATTCTCTCTCCTGATCTTACGTGACCTGCTTGCATTAGCCTCCAAAAAGAATAGCAAGTTCTAGGTTCACAGGAAGATCACAACTAATTATGAAAAACAAACACCTGATGGGCAAAACAAGGTATTTCAACCAAGAAAATATGCATGATTCATATACACTAACCTTCCAGGTGCTAAGTCCAGGACGACGGACCAATTCAGGTAGCTCATTAGAAACATCAAGAAGTTCAACAGAATCTCCACATCTCCGTAGAATCTATATAGTTATGAAAAATACAGTCGAAAGTTACAAAAAAGCACAGGACATGAAAAACAAGAACTACACAAGAAACTAAAAAAAGCAATATGCTGAAAATGAGCATGTCTTGCTGGTCAAATCTCAATATACTTCTCTGAGAATGCACTTGCCATACACTGAACACCATTTCAGGATTAAATCAAACCATAAAAATACAACAAAAAGAAAAATAAAGAATATTCCACCAAATCAAACATCAGTACATTAAATATCAGAGGGGGAAGGAAGAGAGTACAGTTAAATTCAGGCAACAAAAAATACCTCAGAAACAACAGCTTCATTTTCAACAGGATTCATTGAACATGTTGAGTAAACCATCCGTCCACCCACTTTAAGCAAAGCAATACCTGAATAAGCAATAAAAATACAAGCCGTTGAGGTAACAAATCATTAATCATTATAGTTAGAAAGCGTCAGGAAAATATCAAATTTAATGCTAACTTCTATAACATGTGATCGATTACAAAAGAATCCAAACCAGATGCACAAATATTGATACTGTATGTATCTGAAATGAATTTATATGATTGTGCAGAAGCTCGTAAGAAGTAAACTATCTTATTGATCATATGATCAAATACTCAAATTCATGAAACATGTAATGGCATGCCACAGCTATGAGGACCTGTTTCATAATCAAATATAGATGACATTATTCAATTGTGCAAGGGGGAGACAACACCACAAAGGTGACATCAGAATGATAAAATACATTTCAAGAATTAAAATTATAACATAGTGAACCAACTTAACATTCCAATGAAACACATAATGTTCAAAGTATATTTTAATCCTTACCGCGCATAGCAATTTCAACTTGGAGACGATGAAGTCCATTTCCCATACCAGCATTCCTGAGTAGCCAATTCAGTTGGTAAGGAACTAGAAAGAAAATGACAGCAGCAACAAGGCTAAATGATTCAGTATTTACCACTTTCTCCACATATCAGGAGCCTTTCGGACAGTCCCGTCACCACTACAAGGCACATCACACAGTACACGATCAAATTCCAACCTCTGCAGTTTGGACTCATGCATACATGATTCTGAACAGAACTTTGCAAGATTACAGCCAGGAAAGTTTTGGGCTTCATGATTTGTCACTATCAGGTTGGCTGTGCACATTCTTTTTGTCTGATGAATCAGAAGATTGCATCTTTGCACATCAACATCATTAGCTACCACCTGAGGAAGTGCAAAGTAAAAAAAAATTAGATGATAATAATCAAGGTTTTCTTTTCTGAAAATTAATAGAAGATATAAATAACTATATCTGCATCAGTTATATATAATAGTCAGTGAAATGCACCATGGCATTTGGAAGCAGTCCAGGCTTTGTTGACTGGTGGATCATCTCAAGTAACTGGAAAGTTTTAGATCCTGGAGCAGCGCACACTGCATAAGATCATAAAAACATGAGATAACAGTATTGGATAAGTCTTTCTCTCAAAATAAAAACTGAATACTGTAACCAAATACGGCCTTTCCTGTAAGCTTGAGTTCCACACAAATAAGTTTAAGCTAAAGCCAAAAAAGAAAATGCTGGGTTTAAATGAGAAATTCGGCTGCTTATGAACATATGGTTGTAACCACAAATGGTGGATGTTCTTTCTCTCTCTTTTTTGACTTGTTTTCGATTCTTATTAAAAAAAACATGTTCTACAACTTCTAAACCTTTTTTACCATTGTGCAAGCTAAGCTATTTTATTGGACATTTAGTCTGCAAACGCCACAAACAGGATTATGGAAGTAGCCAAAATTAGCTCAAATAGTCAGTTCGAGAGACAGATAGACAGTTACATAAACTGCATAACATGTGAAACAATGGATAGACATACTGTCAAGAATATGATGGTCAGGTTGCACATTCAGAAACAAAGGTGGGACCTGCAAAAACAACATATGTCATTGAAACAAAAATTCCCCAAGAAATGTAAGGCATCACAGATAAACAATATAGCACATCTTTGATATAAATATAAGGCACCCACCATGCTGACAGCCTCTTGCCTAGTTATGTTGCCAACTTCATTCTCTTGCTTTAAGAATTCATGAAAACTGGAGTGAAAAAATAGATGTTGAATTAACAACTTTATCTCACAAGAATATTAAATATGACTGCTCCGATGTTGCAATGGCGGCAAATTGGTAAGTGTACCAATGGTTTCAGCAATTTTATTTTCCAAAGGCAAAAAGGCAAACGAGCTCTTCATTGGCTTTCATAATATGGCATTGTTTATTTGCACATAGATATGCAGCCAAAGCATCAGCTAATCTAAGGCGTCACGGTTACTCTATAAAATTATTTTCAGTTGGCACCCTCAAAACTCTTATAAGAAACTTCAAAAAGGAAATATTAACAATGAATGCAGTATGAAATATGAATAAAAGACCTCAAATAAGTATTTGAGAAGTTTCAGTGAACCATTGGGGGTATAACAAAGAATTTGAGGCAAATCATTGATCCCTACAGTAGTAAGCTGGTTGAAAATTGATTCCTGCCAAAAAAATATCTGAAATGCAGTAAATCAAATTCAATATTTTGGATTTTATTATACAGAAATTCAGGGACAATCATGTTCCCAATAAAGCATGGATTCATCACTTTATGAGAAAGGAAATTCTAAGCTTAACTAGAATTTTTTTTGTGCAACAAACATCAGTTTAGCAAGTTCCTAAAAACAATCCTCCTATACTGCACATTGTTGACAAGCTTCTTTCAAAATAAACATCATGCAAGATCGGTTTACCTCTCAAGTGCCTGGTTTCTCCTCAGTTGCATTCGAGAAAAGTTCAAATGCCATGCAAGATTGCCAGGGTACCAAGGCAAAGGACGAATAGCATCTTCTTCATGCTCATCACTAACCTGCCCATGACAAAGGATTATAAGGTAGAACATGCCAAGGGCATAACTTAAATTTATGCACGAATTTTAGAAGCAACCTCAGTCTGCAACGACTTCCTGAAGTCATTTTCTAATTGTGAGCAAATATCTTGAAAAAACTGACAGCTGAAAAGGCAAGAAAGACTTTAGCTTACTAGAATAGAATAGTCAAACCCAAACATAAGAATTAAGTTATCTGCAATGATACCAGACATAAAAAGGTTAAAAAAAAGGTCTTAGTAAAAATACTAGACCATTTTGTACAATTAATTTTTGCTCTAACTATTAGGTCAGTTGTTTATATTCTAGCAAGATACGCACAAAATAAAATGCCTGGTGAACCATAGCAAGTGAACAGCACAGCAGGCAAACTAGAATAGAGATCATGTTATCCTTGGCTAAAAAAGAGAAAGTATACAGCATGGGGCTCAAGTCCAAAATTACATCAAACAAAACATTATCTCTATCAATTCAGAACAACAATGGCCAAATATGCTTACAAGCAGAAAAAATAACACTGATTGAAAGAATATATGAAAATTTTGATCCTCTTGAAAAAACGAACGAAACTTTACCCCCAATAAATAGTACTTGTTTGGAGAAGAGAGGCAAATCAACCTATATTTCTCAAGAGGTTAGGGCCATAAGTATAGTTTTCAAAGTTAACAGGCCATAGATGATCTTTCACCCAGAACAAAAACACGTCAGATTGGTAACTCACTAACTTGGCGATTTCAAGAAAAATTGCAAGTTGTTGGTCATCTCTAGTAATAGCAAACTACCATATCCAATTCTCAGGACTCACAAAGTTGTTTTCCTTCAAATACAGATACTGCTACACCACTATAATCAAGAGCATGGCATATTGGTTCATATAAGCCAATTGCTTTGTCATTCGATTTAATCAAACCAATTGAATAAGCAATTATTACATGAAACATGTGGATGCAGCTTTGATGTTTCAGAGAAAGAAGCATTACCTCGCATTAATCCTAAAGGTAGCTGGCAATGGCTTCCGGAGCATGCTCATGAAACCATCCCACTCTTCCTCGGGAACAATTCGCTGCTCCTGTAAGACATACACATGCATAGACATTCAAATTTCAATAGGGGTTATCAATGGTACATCCATCTTAAAAACTAAGTTATAAACAATCACAACAGAAACACAGGTAGTGCAACCCAGCAAGGGTGCTATTAGCATAAGGTAACTCTACAGAACAATATACAATACTGAAATCGATTAATATAGCTGCAATTACAAAATAATAACTTATATCAACACATCCATCACCAACTCATCGACAAATTATCACATTCTAAAACGAAATCTACATGAAGAGCGAGCCCATACGATCAAAGCTAGCACCTAGACACCGCCCAGGGCTAGCTCACCTCGGTTTTACTATCATCAAAAGTTAGAACCGCACCAAATCGCGCCACAAAATGTAAAAACAGTTAGAAGCTACGCATCATCCGAACCAAGCTGCTACACCTTGTAGTAGTCCTCGAAGGCCGGGTTCTCGGTGGCGAACGGCTGCCAGGACGGGTTTCCCTCGCGGCCATCGCCGCCTTCGCCTCCGCCGGTGGCGGGAGGGCGCTGGGGGTTGTGCTTCCAGACGTTCTCCCGCCCCTGCTTGAAGTGGCGGCGCTGCGTGCGACCGCGCTTCCTGCCACCTCCCATCTCTCCCCCTAGCGAACGCTCTGCAGGTGCTCCCGCTGCTACTGCGGCCTCTCTCAGCGGTGGCGCGGAGGAAGGTGGCGGTGGAGCGAGGGAGGTGAGGGGGTTGAGCCCCGCGGTCACCGATGGGGTTTAGGAGTGGCGGCGATGGAGGTGGGAGGAGTCGAGGAGAGGTGAGGAAGGAGGTCGTGGCCTCGTGGGGACTGGGGAGAGTTAGGCGGGCTCCGGTTGGGCGCAAAGAGAGGCAAATATCACAGCCGCAGTCTGATGGGCTTCTAGGTTAATTGCTCAGTGGGCTGGGCCATACATAGAGTAATTTGTCATATTTTTCTCAAATTTTTCACTCTTAATATAGAACAAATTTGAAATTGAAATTTTGTTATAAAAAGGTAAATTTAAATTTTGTACGTAGTTAGAGTAAATTGAAAGTACATCTAGAATTTATTTGAGAAATGTTCATGTTGATTAGTGTCCAAAATTGTATGCGCGCACCACAAATGGTGATTGCATAGCATACATTGCATATAATTATAAGGGCACATTTACATGTAGAGCGTTTTCCTTTTTCCATCTTTAAAAAAAACGTAACCATTTATTTCTAATCCAAATATTGCAGGGGGATAAAAATTTAGAAATTTTTTAATGATCTATATAGCTTCTTATAGTTGCTTCCTTCACATATTGGCCAAATCAAACCCACTTACAAGTTGAATAGTTTGCACTTGTTGCATTGGGGGCAGGCTCGCGGCTGGCGGGTGGCGGCCTCAGTTGTCTCCTTCATTCGCTACTACTCTTACCGCCCAGTCTTTTACCTCGCACTCGCCTCCGGGCGCTCTACTGGTCCGCAACCGTAAGGATCTCGATGCCAACTAGCTTACACTATTATAGAATGGTACATCACTATCGCTTCATACTCACGTGCCCTCTGCGAGCGTTCCTCACCGTCGGCCGCTTTCTCGGCGGAGTTACTGGCACATGCAGCGTCGTGGCGTCGTGTTCCTTGGCCTTCCATGACGCCACCAGTCAAACACTCGCCCCAGTGGGTAGATATATGACGGCGTACATGTCCGCGATGGCGGAGGCACAACCGAAGTAACATCAGTCGGTCAACCAAGACAACGCCACAGCGGCGATTGTGAGGGGGGAAAAAAAGTTGAGTGGCGCGCAGAAGAGAACCAAGCGGTCAAAACGGTTATTAATTAGTTTGATTTATCTGAGGGTTTGCATTCTAATCAAGTTGATTTGATCCAACAGTTAATAGTTTCGAAGGTGACATGAAACAATGAGGTTGATCTGGTGCATATATACCTTTCTATATGAAGATTAAAAGTTTGATTAGATAGTTAATTTTAGACGTAGAAGCGATTAACGCTTCAAAAATGTCTGGACCTGCATCGAGAGAGGGCAGCGTCAAAAAAACTCAACATAGCTGTTCTTGGAGAGTTGCTGCTGCGGAAGCAACGCATGTTTGGACGACGACTACACGTTTGTAAATGCATGGATATAATAGAAATAATTAGATATATGCACTCTGTTATACCTTGATATATCTCTTTATGCGTAGCAGCCATTAGATCAGATGAAAGTTATGAGATACATCATGAATGTGTATGGTATTAACTATTAAAAACATAGATGAATTTCATAGAGAGAACCGAAATAATAGCATCAAAACAATTACGATGAGAGAAAAAGATTTGTCAAAGCCAATAACAAATTTTTAAGTACGACCTCAAAAGAGTACAAGGGATTGTCGCTCTCTCGCAACCATCTCGAATATTTTAGGACACTCGGATCCTTACCTTGTAGAAGAATATAGTGCTCAAGAATAGCCTAGCATCTAATCCTCCCGTGCATCTCTTGCTTTGAATGAATTGATTTATGACTTTGGTTCTTTATAACTGTTAGGCAGTATCCTAGTTGCCTTATATAAGATATTGCTAGTTGACTTATATAGAGATTGGTAGCCATGTATAGATATTGCCTTATATAGGCTTTCCTTCTATACCCTCATGTGCATGTATATATACTGGCACATTGGCCTCATGTTCAATACAAGTGCTATTCATAACATGGTATTGGAGCCAAGTTAGGTTTACCTTTTTTTTTGGCACTGCACTTGCGTCGTTTGTTCCTTCTCCGGGGGTTCTTCTGACGCCGGTCAACTCTTCATCGTCAATCTCGTTTGCGTGTCTTGCCGGCCGCCCGTCGAATTTGCTCCGGTTGTCACCTTTCCTTCTCTAGGTAGGCGTCTCTTTCTTCGTCGGTCTCTCCACAAGAGTCTGCATCTCCGGTGCCTCCTCTAGATGTTTCTTCTGATATTATTCCTTATTATCCTCTATACTACACTCGTTATCCGCGAGTTGAGGATTATTCTAGTTTATTATCTTCTTTTGATGTGTCATCTTCTCCTTTGAGTTACTGTAAGGTCGAGGATGCCGACTAGAGGGGGGTGAATAGGCGGCTTTTAAAATTACTCTTCAACTAATTTCTACAAAGAAATTCACCCCTAATTATCCTAATGCCAAAACCTTAACAATAATTAATGCGGAAACGATAATATAAGGTTTTGACAATCAAAGCCTAAATTCTCTAGTCTCTCTATGTGTACTAACTAATTATGTCTCTAACAATAAATTGCAATCGTAAAGACAAGCAATCAATCAATTTAATTCTATGAATGTAAATTGCTTAAATATAAATAATGAATACAATACAAGCATAAGAGACATGATACTTTTTACCGTGGTGTTCGGAGACTTGCCGGTCTCCCCTAGTCCACGTTGAGGTTAGCCCAAACACATTGGACCGGCTACACGAATTGAGCACCGACCTCGAATCCACTAGTGGTAGCTCCTTTTCCCTCCCGTGTAGACGAGCTCCAACCTTCACAAACTTTACCGGGGCTTCTCACAACCTCCATTGAGAGCTCTTGCGCACAACGTCGCTACGCCGTCTAGGTGTCGGCAAACACCAAGAGTAACAAGTCAAGCCCTTCCGCTTGAACTTCACCTAGTGCAACACATGCACAACCTCTCCAAAGTGTCTCACAAAATCAGCAAAAACATATGCCAACCCTTTGCATCCTTTTAGGCCCTGTTTGTTTTGGCTTTTTCACTGGCTTAAAAGCAGAAAAGCCAAAGCCGAAACAAATGACTGACTTTTAAGTCGAGTTTAAAAAAAGCCAAAAGCCTCCATATAACTATAAGCCAAAATCCAGGTGAGAGGTGCTTTATTGGGTTTTTTTTTGATAAAATAACCCTTTGCCACTGGAAGTCTCTAAAATTACCCACCAAATGCCATCATATATAAACTCAAAAATCCTTCCCCCATCTCCTCATTTCTCCTCGTTTTCTCTCGCTCCCCTGTGCGACATGCCTTCTCCCTCCGCCACTCCGGTCTCTTCCGTCCCCGACCTCCTCCCTCCCCGGCCTTCTTCCTACTCCACCGACCCGGATCCAACGCGGCGTGGTTGAGGCGGTTGAACCCGAGCTTGGAGCAGTGGGAGGCTACAGGGTCCGGGCGTGACGCAAGTGGAGTTGAACTGATCCGACCGTAGCACGGCGGGAGACAGTCGGATCCGGCATGGCGTGGGTGGAGGGGGCGGACCCGAGGGTGGAACGGCGGGAGACGGGTGGAGGTAGCTGGATCTGGCATGGCAAGAGGCGATCGGATCCGCCTCATTGAGCCCCTCGGTATATTTTTTATTTAGTTTGAAGAGAGTTCAAAATTGTTATGCTATTTTCAGTCTGAGAAGAGTTCAAAATTGACATGTAGAAGAGTTTCAAGTTGATAAATAATTATACTCAGAATGAAGTTTGATCTCAAGATTAATCTATGTTTTTCAATACGACATTCGGTGAAAAAAGTAGGAAACATTTGTATTAGATAAATCAGTACATAAGAAAATTCCTTACAACCTTAAAGGGTATTTCAAACTTTCTAGCAATAAGCTACACCATCCAACCCATCAAAAAGCCAGGATACCAAACAGCACGTCTTGGCTTAAAAGCAGACGGCTTAAAAGCTTGTTAAGCCAAAAAGCTAGCTTTAAGCCAAAAGCCAAAAAACCTAAGCCGAAACAAACATGGTCTTATAGCCCCCTCACACGAAATCTAACCGTTGGGGGGCAAGATGGGCATTTTTCAGCATTTCCGGTACTTCCGCCCTTCTAGGGCCGGTAGTATTGGCCTCCAGCCAACGGCTAGGAAAACTAGCCGTAGCGCAAAAAAACCGGTACTACCGCAGACAAAAGCCCAGTAGTACCGCTCTAGCGGTAGTACCGGCCACACAGGCGGTACTACCGACTTCAGCGCAAACTTCAAAAACACGCTTTTCTAGAAAATAGCTACCGGTGTCTTGGGCCCGGTACTACCGCACCTCCAGTAGTACCGCCCATCTACCGCGGTAGCCCCGGCCTTCAACCAAACACAAAATCCGCTCTTCTAGAAAATGACTACCGATCATCACTCGGTAGTACCGGACCTCTGGTACTACCGGCAGCACAATGGCGGTAGTAACGGCCGAGCGGCAGTACTGACTCCCATAAGCGGTACTGTCGGCCCAACGGTACTACCGGCCTTAACATGTCGGTAGTGCCGAATTTCCAGACAGGACTAGATTTTTCACAGAAATCTTTTTTCTTCGAATCAAACATCAATAATGATTGATTCTTTGAGCCATGTGATGATTAACACATGATCAAGTCAATTTGCAAAACACATTTGCAAACCATATTCACATGCTCCAAAGAATCACATTAAACTCAACTTATTTGCAAAACACATTCGCAAATAAACCAAGAACTTATGAGATCAATCCTCTCAGCCATGTGATGATCAACACATGATCAAGTCAATTTGCAAAACACATTTGCAAACCCTATCCACATGCTCTAGGATAGAAACTCATAACCTTAAGTTCATTTGCAAAACACATTTGCAAATAACAACTCCAACTTATTTGCAAAACATATTCGCAAATAAACCACGAATTTATGATATCAATCCTCTTAGCCATGTAAGGATCAACATATGATCTCGACACTTTGCAAAACACATTTGCAAATGCCAACGCATGCTCTAGGATCGAAATCCATAACTTCCAGCTTATTTGCAAAACACATTTGCAAATAACAAATCCATTCAATATTTTGGAAAAACACATTTTGCAAACTCAAGGCATAAACCAAGCTTAGTCTTGTGATGATCAACACATGATCCAATCACAAGCTAGAACACCAAAGCATGAGCTCTTTATTTGCAACACATGCAAATCTCTAGCACCATGCAAACAACCACTTAAACATCAAATTGCATGAGCTCTCTCCTTTTGCACCACATGCAAAACTTAGCTCCAAGCAATAACCAAATCAAATAAGATTTAATAAGAAGCAAGCATGAGCTCTCTTATTTGCAACACATGCAAATACTTAGCTCATACAAAAACCAATGCACGAGCTTCACCCATTCGCAACACATGCCAAATGGTTAGCTCCATGCAAGCACCAAGTAAGAGAGTGAGCTAGAGTGAACCGGATTGAGTTCATCAACACATGATGAAGCTCAAGCTAAAAGACTCAACCCCTCTTAATAGTACGGCGATCTAAACTAGACACTTTAGCCTATCTAGTTATACCTTTGCCGCATACGATCCACTTGGAGCTTTTATAATTTTCAATCATCTTCTCTCCAGGATCACATCTTCTTCTAGTTCATCAACACATGATGAACCTTCTCTAACTCTTCTCTTCACTTCGGGACCACATCTTGAAGCTCATCAACACATGATGACTTCTTGTTCCCGATTCTTTATCTTTTTGGACTCAACCTACTTCACAACTCATTGAAGATGTTAGTCCAACAAACACGGTTGTCTCAATCATCACTTGCACTCCATTAGCACATAATGGATGCCTCTAAGATCGATTGAGTATAACCCAAATCAATTTGAATGATTAATTTGTGTCTTGAGTACTTTGATGCAACTAATGCTTCATTATACTCAAGAACTTCCCGTTTGTCTTTAATCAATAAAGAGACACCATCAACACATGATGAAATGTTCTTTGATTGATTGAAAGACAACCGAACAATTTAAATTGACATGAGTATATATAACTACACATGTTTCATATACTTAATTTGATGGTTAGTAATGATCCATATATGTTTGAGTGATGGAAATAGATCAATACATTTAGACCATCAACTATAGAACAAACTCCATTATGTATGTGCATATAGCTAATTGAACATGGAATCAATATGCACGTAATCAATCTTAGATTGCATATGAGTTTATCATATATTTGCATGAGTATACTACAACTACACAAGTCATATATATTCAAAAGATTGTTTCAAAGTCTTGATCCTTTATATTATATGACAAGAGGATATGGATCAACACAATTGAAACATCAAGTTAAATTATTAACTCCCCTAGATGTGTGCATTCATGTATATATAGATTTGGAAACATAATGCACATATTGAGGTTAATACAATAGAGGAATTCATACTTTAATTTGAATCCTAAGTATGCATTAAGACAATAGAGTAAATACAAGTGCATACCTTAGATTTTCCATTTTCCATCCAAATATGAGACTAATAAGAATAAGACTCAATTAAAAATGTTAGTCTCATAGTGATTAGATTTGTCATTAAATAATGATTAAACATTAAGATTAAACCAATCACCAAAACTAATGGAGTTTTACTTACAGTCACCTTCTTCAGTGCCTTCTTGCTACGCTCTTCGCGATCGTTAGTCTATTCGGCCTCCTGAGCGCCTTAACTTTGCAGGTGCAGTTCTTGCCGAGCCGACTTCATCGTGATGCTGTTATTCATCAGGAATGGCAACATGTGATGGCAGAGGAGCCTGCTGCTCTTGAGTGCACTGGCACGTGGGATCTTGTGCCCCTTCCTTCATGTGTTCGTCCCATTACATACAAGTGGGTCTATAAGGTTAAGACTCGCTCTGATGGTTCTCTTGAGAGCTACAAGGCTTGTCTCGTAGCACGTGGTTTTCAATAGGAGCATGGTCGTGATTATGATGAGACTTTTGCTCCTGTGGCTCATATGACCATTGGTGAGCTACGTGAGGAGGTCTTTATGCAGCCACCATCGGGGTATTCTGTTCCTGATGGCATGGTTTGTCAGCTTTGTCGCTCTCTTTATAGGCTCAAGCAAGCCCCTCTGTCTGGTTTGAATGTTTTTTTCTGTGGTCACTGTTGTTGCCTTTTCTGCTAGTGCTCATGATCCTGCACTATTTGTTCACACTTCACTTTTTGGACGGACTCTTCTTTTTCTATATGTTGATGACATGATCATTACTGAAAATGATTCTCAGTATATTGCCTTTGTGAAGGCATGTCTCAGTGAGCAGTTTCTCATATCTGATCTGGGTCCCCTTCGCTACTTTCTTGAGATTGAGGTCTCTTCTACACCTGGGGGATTCTTTCTATCCCAACAGAAGTATATTTCGGATCTTTTTGATCTTGCCTCTCTCACTGAGACTCTTATGGAGCTCAATGTTCACCTTCGATCTACTTATGGTGAACCTCTTAAGGATCCTACTCGATATCGTCATCTTGTTGGGGGTCTTGTTTACCTTGGTGTCACTCATCCTAACATTTCATATCCAGTTCATATCTTGAGTCAGTTCGCTTCTGCTCCCACTCAGCTCCACTATAGTCATCTTCTTCGTGTTCTACAATATATTCGTGGAACTATCTCTCATTGTCTTTTCTTTCCTCACTCCAGCTCCTTCTAGCTCCAGACATACTCTGATGCTACCTAGGCTAGTGATCACTCTGACCGTTGGTCTCTTTCTGCTTATTGTGTTTTTCTTGGTGGTTCTCTCATTACTTCGAAAACTAAGAAGTAGACAACAGCTTCTTGTTCGAGTGCTGAGGCTGAGTTGTGAGTTATGGCTCTTTTGATAGTAGAGGTTACTTGGCTACGGTGGCTACTTGAGGATTTTGATGTTTCTATTTCTACACTTACTCCTCTTTTATCTGACAGTACAGGTGCTATTAGTATTGCTCGAGATCCAGTGAAGCATGAGCTCACTAAGCATATTGGCATTGATGCTTCCTACATGCGGTCACAAGTACAGAATCAGGTTGTAGCTCTTCAGTATGTGACTTCAGAGCTTCAGTTGACAGACTTCTTTACGAAGACACATATTAGAGCTTAGCACAGCTTTTCTCCCTCCAAATTCAATGTTGTTGATCCACCATGAGTTTGAGGGGTAGTGTTAGACAGTATCATAGTTGCTTTATATAAGAGATTGCTAGTTGCCTTGTATAGAGATTACTAGCCTTGTATAGATATTGTCTTATATAGTCTTTCCTTCTATACCCTCATATACATGTATATATACTAGCCCATTGGTCTAATGTTCAATACAAGTGATATTTATAAAAATAACTAGTCCTCATGGCTTTATATAGAACATTTAGTTCTTCTTCAAAGAAAAGTACAAATTCTAATATATTAAATTTTGTATAGGAATCCTTATAGCACACCTCTCCAAGTTCTAATAGATTAGGATATGAATCACCTATTAACAATCTTCACTTTAACTCTTATCTGTTGAAGTCATCGTGCTCCTCTGAGAACTGTATCCAAGTCGATCAACTCCACCGTTCTTTGTTTTTTACTTTTCTTTTTTTCCTCCCACATTTGGGAGTGCCCCACCACAGAGCCTTGTACACATCACCATAATATATGTTGGTGTCTAGGTTAGCCTACCCGAATGCTCTACCTAAGAGCTCTTTGGTTGTGTAGTCTGGTTAACCACACTTTTTTTCCTGCTACCCTATATGCCATAGGTTTGTACCACCTCCGAACTCCATTTGCTCATCGGTACCACATGGTTGGTCTCACCACGTGTTCCTTTTTCCAACAACTCATACATTCACCTTTGTGATTGCTAGATTTTGCAATTATCTTTACAGTTATGCATATAACTATAGATGAGATCTAAGTACCTCCCGTTGATGACACAGCTTCCTTCTCATAGACATGATTTTTTCATACCTCCCATTATTTGATCTTCCCTTATGATTACCTACCAATCAGTACCCTCCGTTATTCTATATACCTTTCATGATCACCTATCTTTTGCAATTAACTCACGTGACTCCATCTCAAAGTGATACCTTACAACCTTCAAGTTCAAGTGATCTCACATATATTAGATTCTTTTTTAAGCCGAGAACACACTAAACTCCTGTTAATATACAATGTGCTATATCATACATCTCCAATATAATCGTTTCCACCTTTGTACTTGCATACTTTTGCAATTCACAAAGTGAATAGTTCCATACGCCGAAATATAGATCCTTCGTCAAACATTTCCATCTCCAAATATATATGAAAACAACAATCCAAATCTAATATCTATCCATAAGAACTATATGATTAACCAAAGACCAGTACATTCAAAAATTTCACTACCACTACTGAGATGCTCCTCTCATTTGCTTCAATCTTGGATATTCATTTATCATGTTATCTTTCTTGTCACATAGATAGCATACATGTTTATCTTTAGTCTTGCCCTTCTTCTTCCTATGAATTTCGCTTTTGCTTGCAACACCTACGGCCCATGCTTGATCACCTGAGAATAAATATTTTGATGGCTTCTTCAAGGACTTCGCCTCTAATAGATATGCAACCACATCATTGAAATTGAGAGTGCTTTTTATGACAATAATATTTATCACTAATTGCTCCTATGACGGTGGCAGAGATGACGCCAACACGACAACCTTGTCATTATTCTTAATTTTCTCATCCACACTAGTCATCTATATGATAAGTTTGTTGAAAACATTGAGATGGTTAATAAATTATGTATCTTTCTTTTTGCATAACCTGTACAATAGTTGCTTCAGCACCCATCAATTTATGAGCGACTTCACCATACACAATTCTTCTAAGTTACTACATAATTTCTTTGGCAATTCTTCTTGATCACCGGGTACTTTACCCCATCAGGGAGATATAGACAGATTGTACGGATAGCCTTCTGCTCTATCACCGTTTAGTCTTTAATGGATGTCTTTTTTAGTATGTCAAATTCAAGAGCATCGATTAACTCTTGATGAATAAAGACATCCTTCACCACACATTGTCGCGAGCTGAAATTTACTCCGTTATTAAATTTCTCTCCTTGACTTCACATCATCGACATCGATCTTAATTTTGTGTCACCTGATGCTTTGCAGACCTTCTCACAAATTAGATTAATCTGACATTGGCACTGATACCACTTGTTATACTCTGATGCCTCTCCTTATGCATAGCAGCTCTCAAATCGGATTAGAGTTGTGAGATACAGCATAAGCATGCATGGTATCAAGAACAAAGTAGATAAATCCAATAGAGAGAACAGAAATAACAACACCAAAACAATCACAATGAGAGATAAAGATTTGCCAAGCCAACCGCAAATTCCTTAAGCACGATCTGAAAAAGTATAAGGGATTGTTAATATCTCACAGCACTTCGAGCCTTTTAGGACTCTCATATTTTTGCCTTATATAATAATCTAGTGCTAAATAATAACCTAGCTTCTAATCCTCTTATGTACCTCTTGCTTTAGATGAGTTGATTTATGGGTTGACTTCTTTATGACCACCCCTCATGCATGTATATAGTGCCTCCTAGTTGTTGTCCAAAGAGAAGTACGAATTCTTATCCTACTAAGATTCACATATAAATCTGTTAAGGAGCCTCGTTATCGAATAGTCCGGGGTTCCCGAACAGATCTAAATTGGAGAACAGAGAGAGAGACACACACAGGTATATGGGGAGCGACGACAGAATTCTTTATTGATTTCTGAATGCTTGTACAATGGGGGAACCCCCCTCCTCCTTATATAGTAGTCGTCTAGGGTTTCGGCTAAGGGACCATCGTGGGTTTTCTTTGGGCCACGTGGTTTCCCAACACTCCCCCTTGGGCCCTTTGCCGCGAGATGCATATGCCTCATTAAAACTCCAGAAAAACCCAGTGGGAAAAATACTTGGAGAAAGAGTACATAGCATACGCTTACTATGTTGCACGAATTGCCTCGTTAAAACCTTATGCAAGAAAACTTCATGAAAAACTTGCTAAGGAAAAAGAGTACAATTCACCCAACTTCAATTGCTAATCTTCGAGATGCATGTTGGGTATTCATAATTCATGTTCGAGATTCATGTGGGAGTATGTGAAATATCTCCCCCTGAAATCTGCACTTCTCTAAGTCTCATCATTCCAATTCCTTTAATGCACCTTTCAAAGGTAGATGCTGGGAGTGATTTAGTGAACAAATCTGCAAGATTTTCACATGACTTAGTATGCAATATTTTGATCTCGTTCATCTTATGCAATTCATGAGCATAGAAGAACTTGGGGTTGATATGCTTCGTGAGATTGCTCTTCACATAACCCATCTGTGCTTGGGCAACGCAAGCTGCATTGTCTTCATAGATGATCGTGGGAGTTTGCTCAATGTTCAAACCACACGACTTCTGGATGTGGTGAACCATTCTTCGGAGCCATGCACATTCACGAGAGGCTTCATACAAAGCAATGATTTTCGAGTGATTTGTCGACGTCGAGACAAGAGTCTGCTTAGACGACTTCCAAGAAATTGCTGTTCCTCCACATAGGAAAACATAGCCGGTTTGGGACTTGCCAGTATGCGGGTCTGATAAGAACCCAGCATCGGCGTAGCCAATCAAATTCAATTCATTGTTTCTTCTAAAGAACAAACCAAGATCTTTGCTTCCTTGGAGGTAACGGAAGATGTCCTTGATCCCTTTCCAATGCCTTTTGGTGGGTTACGCCTGCATCTGCAAGGCTAGCAAATTCACAAATAACGCAATGTCCGCCTAGTGCTATTCGCAAGGTACATGAGCGCTCCAACTGCACTCAGATATGGGAATTCTGCTCCCAGGACTTCCTCCCCCTCTTCTCTAGGTCTGTATGGGTCTAGGTCTGCTTGAAGTGACCTTCCGACCATTGGAGTCTTCGCAGGATATGCATTTTCAAATCCAAACCTTTCCAACACTTTCTGCGTGTAGGTTGATTGGTGTACCAAGATTCCTCCTTGGACATGTTCAAGCTGTAAGCCTAAACAAAACTTGGTTTTACCCAAATCCTTCATTTCAAATTCAGACTTCAAGTATGAGCATGCTTCTTCAATTTCTTCATCCGTCCCAATGATGTTCAAGTCATCTACATAGACGAAGATTATACAGAATCCATTCGGGATCATTCAGATAAACACGCATGGACAATCTTATTGTTTGTGTAGCCTTTCTTGCAGAGAAAGTCACTCAAGCGATTGTACCACATTCTTCCCGATCGCTTCACCCATACAGTGATTTCTCCAATTTCACATCTGCATGTGTTTCAATTTGCTCCGCCTTGGTTTGGGATAGGAATTCCTTCCGTACTTTCATGTATATCTCCAACCCAAGTTTCCATACAAATATGTTGTGACAACATCCATTAGCTTCATTCTCAACTTCAAGTTGACTGCCATTGAGATCAAATATCTAAAGGTAATTCCTCCCATGACCGGAGAATAGGTTTCTTCATAATCAACTCCAGGACGTTGAGTGAAACCTTGAGCTACAAGCCTTGCCTTGTACCTTACAACCGTTGTTTTCATTCCTCTTCCGAACAAAGACCCATTTGTGACCTCTGGGGTTTATATGGGGAGGTAAAGCATACGGCCCAAACACCTCTCTCTTGTTCGGAGAGACTAACTCGCAATGATTGCCTTTTCCATTCTTCCCAATCTAGCCTTTTATTGCACTCTGCGAGAGATGCGAGCTCGGATCATGATCAATGATCGAGGCAATCTTCTTTGCAAGTATGCATCAACGTTGGTCGTTGCTCTATTCAGTGGATTCTCCTGTTATTACGAGTTTATGACCATTTCTTCATGGGGTGCTTCATGCACTTCTACTTGCTCTTCGCCGCTTTTCCTATCGCAGAGCAAGTTCCTTTAGCTTTCATCGCCTATGTGCGCATATATTATTTTCGTGGCTTCCTTGATGGAAGATTCAAGTCCGAATTGCCTTTCCTGTTGGCTTCTTTCGGTGCAGTCTCAACTGGATCCCCTTCTTTCCTTGGGGCATTTTCGTGATTGGTTGTGGTAAGTCCTCTCGCCCAGTTTTCTCCAGACGTCTCCGGGTACTTTGGGTTTGAGGAGCCAGATTGCCTGCTCTTTTTCTTTGAGGCCTCTGAACAGG
Organism: Otatea glauca; assembly: GCA_036346275.1. Lineage (NCBI taxonomy): Eukaryota > Viridiplantae > Streptophyta > Magnoliopsida > Poales > Poaceae > Otatea > Otatea glauca. Next base: position 17,136,179 of record CM070728.1, read on the forward strand.
TTGAGGGATAACTTCTATTTTCTTTGGTATTTCCACCCTCTCTGGTGCATTTCTTGCGGGTACATGCGACTTAACCACGCCCTTCAGATCACAAAAATGATCAGGCAGTTCATTTGCTAAATTCTGCAAATCAATTATCTTCTGGACTTCTTGATTTGCTTCATTAGTGCGGGGGTCATGTGCGGGGGTCATGTGCGGGGATCCCAGTGGAATGCCATATGATTTCTCGGCATTTTTCATCCAAAGGTTGATTTCCTCCCCCTAATGACGGGAAACAGTCCTCGTCAAAGATGCAATCAGCGAATCGGGCTGTATGCAAGTCTCCAGTCATGGGTTCCAGATACCTGATTATGGATGCACTCTCATAACCAACGTATATCCCAGATTTTCGGAGAGGGCCCATTGTAGTCCGCTGAGGGGGTGGTATAGGTACATATACCATACACCCAAATTTCCTAAGATGGGAGATCTTCGGGATGATCCCGTGCACAAGCTGCATAGGGGAATGGATGTTGTAGGCCGAAGGTGTGAAGTTGATGAGAGCTGCTGCGTGCAGGACTGCGTGTCCCCAACAAGTGTTGGGCAAGTTACAACTCTGCAAAAGCGGCCTGGCAATGAATTTAATCCTCTTTATTAGTGCTTCTGCTAGTCCATTCTGCGTGTGGACGTGCGGTACGGAGTGCTCAACTGCTATCCCTGTTGCCGTGCAATAATCATCAAATGCCTTTGAAGTAAATTCTTCGGTATTGTCCATTCTAATGGACTTCATGCGATGATCAGGGAAAGCATTCTTAATTCTTATGATCTGCGAGATCAGCTTTGCAAAAGCATGGTTTCTTGTTGACAATAAGCATATATGCGACCATTTCGAGAAAGCATCGATGAGCACCATAAAGTATCGAAGCGGCCCTGACAAGGGCTGAATCGGGCCGCAAATATCCCCCTGGATGCATTCCAGAAATGCAGGGATTTCACTTTGCACTTTCATGACAGAGGGTCTAGTTATTAATTTCCCGGTGGTACATGCAGGGCACACAAAATCTTCATGATTCGGGAAATTTTTAACATTAATACCATGACCTTGTGAGTTGTTCACTATATTTCTCATCATTCTAAGACCAGGATGACCTAATCTACCATGCCATAAAGAAAATAACTCAGAGCTTCTAAAAACAGTCTTCAAGGAAGTATACACTTCGGGTGTAGTACAACCTAGATTCATATGAGGGACATTTTTCTAATACCATTTTTCCACATACCGCGTGCTTCACAATGCACAAGTATTCTTTGCCATTTTCTTCATTGGTTTCTACGTGAAAACCATTGGCGCGGATGTCTTTGAAGCTTAAGGGAGTGCGCGTTGATTCATGGTACAAAAGGGCTTCTTCGATTACCAAAGTTGTACCCATAGGCAATATAATAGTGGCTCTTCATGAGCCTATTACATAAGAATCGCTTCCTGCGATCGTAGTGATCTTGCCAGCGTTCTTCGTGATCGACTGGAAGTATTTGGACTCTCTTAAGATGGTATTTGTTGTGCCACTATCAACAATGCATATCTCTTCCATTTGGGCGCTACACGATTTCTAGATCAAAGAAATATAATTCTAATCAGATAGAGGCAAAATAAACCAAATATTGCTTGCAAATTTGAAGAATACTGGAATAAAGAATAAATTTCATATTTATTCATGAGAGAAGTATGCTCTTCTAGAGCTTACAATTCATTATTCAAAAGAAAATGCTAACAACCATAATCTAAAAAAATGCATTAAATGAATCAGAAATATGCATTAATTTTCGCTTCTATGTCATCGATGAAGTTTTCTTCATTTGCCATAATATTGGTGCAGCGTCGATGTCCGTGCTATTTCGTGAGGATGAGACAAGTGGGGTATCTTCATCCATGGCATCATCATCACCGATACATGCGCGCCTCTGTGGGCGTTTTCTTTTGCCTTCCTCTTAGCCTGATATGCGTTGATCACTTCCTTGGATTCTCGACATATCTTCAACCAGTGTCCCCAAGTGCCACACCTGAAGCACGTTTGGTTCTGCTGTCCATACGACTTGGCGTGCGCCTTTTCTTTGTCATCCTTTTTCACTGGGGCTTTGGACTTTCCTTTGGCCTGAGTCCTCTCTTTCCCACCCTGCTTGCCCTTCTTTCTATTAATGGGCTTTCTCACCTTGTAGCTATTGGCATTGACTTACGTGCGCTGCCTCGTCAGTGGCTGCGAGACGTAGTTCTTGCGTAGAACATCGTCTTGCGATTTCGCAACTTGCATTGCATCAATCGATTCGCTATACTCCTTGTATGCGCCCGACGATAGTGCGTGCACTCTGGATAGCATTTGGGTGGAAGGTGGAGAGAGTTTTTCAATCTTCTCCTCATCCGTGATCTTCTTGCCACATAGGAGAGATTGGTACAAATTCGTGCAAGGCGTAATTGTACTGCCATTATTTTAAAGTTCGCAAATCTCGTGCACACCCAATCTTGCTGTGCTTGGGGCAAGATGGTGTACTTGAGATTTTCGAACCGCTCAAGTGCGATCCAAAGCTCATGTGCACTCTCCTCACCATGTATTCGTTCTTCAAAGTGGTCGAGAGGTGGTGCCGAGAAAATGCGAGGCTTGATCATTACGCTTTCGGAAGAGGTTTCGCGTCCTGCGAGGACCTTAGACCAATCGCTGCACGGAGCTTCTTGCCCCTAAGAACGATCTTCACGTCCGATGCCCAAGTGAGGTAGTTCGACCGTCACGGGCGATTCTTCAAACTCACGATTCACGATGCCGGACATCTGCATGTTTTCAAAAATTCTGACATTAGATTCCTGCGTGTAATCTAATAGAAAAAGGTTGCAAAAAACATAAAGTACAGAATATAAATTGCTATGCATTGCAAAATACAAAATAACACAATGGATTCAAAGTTCATAAAGAATATTCATAAAACAGAGAAATAAAGCTAGAAAAATTAAAAACAGAGCCAAATAAATCTTCTTGATTTTCTGGCAATTTTTTCAAATTTTTCTGCATTTTTTTCTCTTTTTTTTTCTACCCCAACCGGCCACTAGGCCTCCTCTTTCCGGCCCAAAACCACGCGCGGCTAGGGTTTCCCCTAGCCGCCGCCACTCTTTTTTTCTTTTTCTTTCGTGCGGTCCTTTCTTCTTCCCCGTGCGCACTTCTTCTTCTCCCCATGCGCTCCTCCTTTTCGCACCGCCTCCCTTCCCCTTGCTCGTCGCCGGATCTTCCGTGCGAGGCGACGGGTGGCTTCGAGCCGGGGGCCGGTGGCCGGCTCCATCGGATGCGGCGCGACCCGGCGAGGCGGAGGTGCGGAGGCGTGGTGTCTTCTTGCCGCGAGGCCGACGGCCTTGTTGCTTGCGCTGGGCCGTCGCGGCGCCGGCGCGGAGTCGCGAGTGCGCCCCGGCGAGGCGGAGGCTCGACGCGAGTGGCGGAGGGCTGCGAGCGGGCGTTTCATGCGCTGGTGCCGAAGGTGCCGAGGCCCTGATGGCGGCGCGGCTGCGGTCCGGCGGCACATCGGGCGGCGCGCGGTGCGACGCGCAGACGGGCCGGCCGGAGGCGACGGAGGGCTGCGAGCCGGGCGCCGTCGGCGCGGTGCCAAAGGGGCCGAGGCCCACGGTGGTTTCCTCGGCGCGCGCGCGTCCGGCGAGGCGCGCGTTCTTGGGCCGGCCGGGCGACGCTGCGGCTTCATGCGCGCTGTGCACGCTTGCCGATGACGGACTGCCGCTTGTCACGCGCCGATGCGATTGCGGCGCGCGCCGCCGGCGACGACTTCGGCTGCGGCGCGAAAACCAAGGCGGCGACGCTTCGAGCGCCATACTGTTGTTGTTTTTTGGATGAACAGTAGATTCTTGTACTGTAGCTTCATGTCGTGTAGCTTCTTGCCACGTGACTGACAAGACTAGATGCGAGGTTAGATGCATGCATAGAAAACAACGGCGATTAGATTCAATCGCGAAACCCACCTTTCTCACCTTTTCACTCGAACTCGGTGAGAGCTTCGGCGCGATAACGTGTTAAGGAACCTCGCTATCGAATAGTCCGGGGTTCCCGAACAGATCTAAATTGGAGAACAGAGAGAGAGACACAGGTATATGGGGAGCGACGACAGAATTCTTTATTGGTTTCTAAATGCTTGTACAATGGGGGAACCCCCCCTCCTTATATAGTAGTCGTCTAGGATTTCGGCTAAGGGACCATCGTGGACTTTCTTTGGGTCACGTGGTTTCCCAACAAAATCTACGTTGGACACATCTTTAAATCCTAGTAGGTTAGGACATGAGTCATCTCTCTCGGTAGACTCATTTATATTCTCCGCGTAGAATCTCTCAACTACTGGAGCTACGACCACATGAAGTAGACTCCTTCAATCAATCAAATAGGCCTCTTTTGGTATGGCTTGGGCTTGTGTAAAAGTCAGTTTTTATCTGGCTGTCCTGAAAAGCCACTTTTCAAAAACTTCTGCTTCTCTTCGTAAATGGGTTTGAGTTTAGGTAAAAAAACTGAACTATAAAACTAGTTGTTTGGCACAGCTTATAACTTCTTTTTAGGAAAAAGCCAGTCCAAAAGCTTTGCCAAAGGAGACAGAAGTCTTCGGTAGAAATGCTTATTCTGCAGTAAAATTTCTACCGCTTCTCAGGCAGACTTATATAGAAGCCCATTTAGCAGTGCGTAGCAAACCGTTGACTCCATAAATTTTAGTTAGAGACAACGGGATCTAATTTTATTCTTTAAAAGTAAAAACTGTTAAGTAGATAGAATTCCGTAGTCCAACCATGTAAAATTAAAACCATGCCCAGAACAGATATTCCCGATTTTTCAAATTGTGAAATGGAACGGGTCACCGTCAACAACGCATGCTATGGGATAAAATGGCATGCATTCTAACACAATAAAAGTCAATACATATTAAGCGTGCTTTACGCGATCATTGCACAGGCGTATTGGCATGGCTGCTCCATCTATTTTTATAGTCTACTAAATGCCTAACACACAGCCACCCACGGACATCTGAATAACCATAGAAATCACATTGATCTGAAAGTACGGCTTCCGTAGCGTATTACTCGTGAAATCAACCCGGTCTTCCTAGGACCCATTCGCTGGTCCTGAGAGAGATACATGTGCACGCATTCAAAAGGATTTTCGAAGCCAATCCACCATTTCTGAGCAATGCTACATCCACCTCAACAAAGCTATAAACAATAATTAGGGAAGCTAAGGCAGTAGTACAACCCTGCGATTAGCATAAGCCAACTCCAGTTAAGTACTCTCTACAGATTAATACTGCAGCCAATTCGAAGAGTTGCAACTTACAAATTAATAATTGCTTATACGAACACATCCAAAGGCTACTACATCAACAGGTTGCCACGTTCTAAAACCACAGCTACAAACAGCGCCCTTCAACGATGAAAAATAGCACCTAGATAAAATTAACAAAAAAAAAGTTCAAGAGCTAGCTCGAGCCAATGTTCTACTATCAGAACAGCGAGTCAAGAGTTGGAATGGCAACAAATTGCCAAAAATGGAGAGGACAGACACGAAACTTCACATGATCTGGGACAAGCGGTTGCACTTTGCGTCACTCACTCACTCCTCGATGGCCTTGTGGTTCTCGGTGGCGAGCAGCTCCAAGCCCCAAGATGCTCTGGCTTCGCTGCCCTCGCCGCCTTCTACGGCGCGGCTCGGCGGCGGGAGGGCGTTGCGCTTTCAGGCGTTCTCGGGCGCCTACTTGAAGCTGGCGGCACTCCGTGCGCCCGCGCTTCCTGCGCTGCGGCGCGCCACCCATGCATTCCCGTCCATCGTGTGCTCTCGCCGCCTCTCGGTTGCTGGCAGGCCGAAATGCCACACCTGCGGCCCAATGGGATAATAGTGAAGCAATCCTTCTTAGGACCCCGACGATGAGAACGTTGGACCAGTATTTCCACTAGATGTGAGGATATGGCGCACACGGCTAACGCGAGAAAGATTTGTATGTAAACGGTTTGTACGTAAATTCATAAAGTTTTTATACTTTTTTGGAGGCATCTGCGAAAAAAAAAGAAATTTCGGAAATTTTGAGGATCGCACAAAAAAAAAAGGATTAATATTTATTTCTGGAAAGCCTATCATATTTTTTAGGGGGCCTTTTACATAAAAGAAAACAAATTTTGGTAGTTTCAGAGAATCTCCCTATAAAAAAATAATCTAATACGTAATTTTGAAAAGTGTTTCGTGTAAAAAAACAAATTTAGGTTTTTGTGTAATTTCCTGGAGTCCTTTTGGAAAAAAGGGGTATGTACGTAATTTTAGGAATTCACGGGATCTTTTTCGTAAAAAAACGGCGCCACATGTCGCTCGGGCAAAAATCATCCACTGGCATGCGTGCGGGAGCGGGAATCGAATGCGCGACCGGCTGACTGGGGGCGAAGCGCGCTACCGCCGGGCCACACGAGCGTTGCAGCCGAGTGAGGGAGGCAAAATACTTGAGCCGTATCAGCCAGTGAACAAAGCGGGTGGCACGGCGCGCTGCGGAACTAGCACGCCAGCCAAAAACGACGTGGTCTGTACAATGAGATTGGAATTCTATGGGATATAATATACTAAGTATTTGGTACAGTACGATGGCGAAAGACTCTCTTCCTCCTCCCCCTCCTCCCAATGAAACCGTCATGTAGTTCCAACATTAATCGGTAAGCACATCGAATCGTCCTGTTTGAGCCATGGATGCAGTTGTGTCCTTTTCTTTGATGGATTACTTTTCAAAGTTCAAAGAAATACTCAAAATTAATGTACAACAACATGACAATATTAGCTAGTCGGTCTCAATCCAAAGATTCCAAACCGAAGCCATCCTAGCGCTGGTTTCAGCCCAATTATTAGAAGTTACGTGCAAAATAAAAGGATAGGTCTTTGACCAATCAACAGCCAGCTGCAAAAATGATACACGGTCCACGTAATTTGTTTAGTGTAGTGCTAACCTGAGCTATACTTTTGGAATCACTTCCACCTATATAGCATGTTTCACTAGATTTTAAAATGTTCCATCTACGTTCCGTAAGTTTCATAAGGGTTCCAAATAGATTTTATAAATGTTTCAGCATGTCTTAATAAATTTCAACAAGTTTCTAATATTAAACTACAAGTTTCATCTAGTTTCAAATCTAAAACTTGAATTAAAACGAGATTCAAAGAATTTTAACTGAGTTTCAAGAGACTAACTTCAAAGTTTCAAAGCACGTTATGCAGGTTCAAAAAAGTTTTAAACTAGTTTTACAAGGTTTCAGCATGTTTAAATAAATTTTGATGGGTTTCAAATAATTTGAAGCTTGATTTAAAAAAACAAGTTTTAGAATAATTTCAACTAAGTTTCAAAAAGACAAACTCTATAAGTTTCAGAACATGTTTCACAGGTTTCATATAGTTTCAACACATTTCCAAAAAAATTCAATAGGTTTCAATCTAAAAATATAAGTATGTCAAGTTTCAAATCTGAAACTTGATTAAAGACGAATTTAAGAAAAATATCAACTGAGTTTCAAAAAAACCAACTTCAAAAGTTTCAAAGAGATCCAACGAGTTTCAAAATTGAATGAAATCTATTAAAACTTAATCATGAGAACTATTAAGAGCTGAGAAAACTAAATTACGTTAATGGAACACTATGAAACCTAATGAAACTTAAATGTATCATAAAATTTATCTATGAAACGTCATTAGCATATCTTTGAACCTCTTGAATCTCAAGAACCCTGATAAAACTTAATCATGAAACCTATCTGAGAACATCATGTAACTTAGCCATAACCTCTTGAAACTCACGAAACCATATAAAACTTTATCATGAAACCTAGTAAAAACTGAATGAAATCTATTGAAACTTAGTCGTGAAAGCTATTAAGAGCTAAGTAAACTAAATTATGTTGATGGAACATTATGAAACCTAATTAAATTTATCTGTAAAATATCATTAAACTTATCTGTAAAATATCATGAAACACTATGAAACCTAATAAAATTTAGCCACGAACCTCGGGAAACTTTTGAAAATCTGATGAAACTTATCAAAGGAAACTTCTTAAAACCTTTTGAAATATAGATGTGGAAACTCTTGAAACTTGATAAAACTATTCATAAAAACTTGTTGGAACTCCGTGAAACAACCCAGAAAAAGGAAAGCTTTATAATGAAAACTAATGAAACGTAGTCATGTAGCATATTAAAACTTATTCATGAAACTGAATGAAACTAAGATATAAAACCAGGATGAATCTTTTGAGCTTGATTATGTCACTCTCCATCTTGACAACCTCCTGAATGGTGTAGGTGTTGTAAGTGATGTAGCAGAAATCCTCCATGTGCAGAGGATTGATCTCCTCGTACTTCCTGTGGCCACCCAAACCAACCCGATTAAAACCCCTACTTCTTCAACCCCTTGGAGAAGCCATTTTAATTTCCGAAACAGCAGCAAAGCAAAAAGAGAGCCACTACTCAACTCTATACCGTTGGAAGTGCTTCCAACGGTATAGCAAAGTTTCATTAAATTTCATGTTTTATCAAAGTTTTACTTAATCTTATGTTTCATTAAAAGTTTCATGTTGATGTTTCAACCAAGTTTAAAAAGGTTTCACAAAAGTTTTGAAAAGAGTTCCAAGCAAGTTTCGTATGAAACTCTTAAATTTTGAAACTTTCAAGTATGAGAATTTTCAAACTACTTTTGAAAATCTAAAACTTCAAATTTCATGCAGTTTCAAAATAAGAAACTTGAAGTTTTAGGCCGTTTTAAATTCTCGTAATTGAAAATTACAACATTTTGAGTTTCAAAAGAGAAAGCTACCGAGTTCCAAAACTGAAACCTTGAATTTCAGTTTTTCAAAAAACTGAACTTCAAGTTTCGTACGCAAGTTTCATGAAAATTTCAACAAGTTTCATCCATGCTTTTAGTAAAATTTCGAGCAGGTTTCATAGGGTTTCAGTGCGTTTCAACAATTTTAAAATCTGAAACTTGAAAGTTAATTGCATCAAAATTTCAATGTCTTTTAGAAAAGTTTTAGCTGAGATTGAAAAACAAACTACAAAGATTTCAGGTTCTAGGCATAATGTTTCAAGCAGTTTTCAGCGCAATTCGTGAAAGTTTCATATATGTTTTAAAAATAGTTTCAAGCAGGATTCAACATTTTTTAAAAAAATCACCAAGTTTCAAAAAGGTTTCATAGGTCTTCAAAAAAGTTTAAAAAATAAACAAATTTCAAACACAACATTATGTTTCAAGTAGGTTTCAACACAATTTCAAACAAAATTACACTGGACTTCAACCAAAAATCCATAAAAAAATCACACAACTTCTAGGATGCACCTGGGCTCAACAACTTCTAGTTCGGCGCTGATGACGCATTGCTCTGCAGGGGTAAAGTACTGTATGAGAAAAAAAACTCAGATTCGTGTTTTTATGAGAATGTATGTTTTATAAAAAACAACAACTATGTAATGTTGTGGTACAGCAACTTCGAAGCGGATGTGTCAATGTTCAAGACCTAGGGTCTCTAGATCGAGCTTATGAAAATATAATCGTGGGTTTCCAGTGTAACAGGATGATAAGGAAAAAATAGGGATTGCTTCTTTATTAGTCAAGCGGTCTAACAGAGTACAAGAGTCTTAGTCTAAGAATAGAAAACTTGATTACAATTGCCATGTCCATTCGTCCCTTTTGGTAGTGCGAATGGGCACCCTATTTATGCTGGATGAAAAGGCGGTAGTCGTTTCCCAAAGAGGTGTCGCGTAGCCGAGAGGTACCTTCTCGCCAAAGAGTTCTTTTTTCAGGCATAACTTCCAGATAGTTGCGTGTATCTGAACTGGTCGGGTTGACTATTTCACTAATCGAGGACGGCCAGTGTGAAGCAACGTTATAGACCATCTTAACTGAACTGGTCGGAGATGTAACCGTCCGGTTAAGTTTGGACTTCATTCTATGTTATGGGCTTTTATGTAATATAAGCCCATTAATAGAGTATGGTTTCTAACCGTTGAGGACCAAAAAGAAAAGGAGGCTTTTAACCCTCGTCAGGATGCTCGTGAGGGAGACGAGTGCGCGCGAGGAGCTAGCACATATGCCTAGGTGGTCACCACAACAACTTTGAAACAGATTCGATCAAGAGTGGACACGCTCAAGCCACAGGTTCGTCGCTCGCAGCAACGAGCAGGCGAAGCCTAATGTGTACTACATGCTGTCCTGTTTTCTTTTATGATTTATGGAAGGAACTGCCAGTGATACAAGTGAATTGTGCAAACTATCGTAGATTACATAACCTTGTTTAAATGCGCAAGACAGCTGTGCTGGCCAACGACTTGCTTTCTAAAATCAAATTGTGCTGGGCTACCAGCACCTAAATCATGCATAATGTCGTTGGCCCTTGGACGTACACTAGGATCTTGTTTGTGGTCTAACTTATGCGCAAGGGTAGTTGGCTGTAGTCCGTGTGCCTTAACAGGAGCAGCACATACATGCTGTCCCGTTGGAAAGATTGTTTAAGTACAATTTGTTCAAACTCGTCTAAAAAAAGTATAGTTTATTAAAACTGCAATTTATTGAGTGCAATTTGTGTTCCAGTCATGTAATCAACCAGGCCGAGGGCCAGACGATTCCCAGTATTACACGTGTGAAATGGAACGGTTCAACGCATCATTTGGCATAAAAGGCGTGTTTAAGTAGTTGTCAATATATAATTGATGTCCTTCACGCGACATTTCAATTTGCACATAATCAAATTCCCGTGGCGGCGGCGGCTATCTTCTTTTATACAGGCCTACAATACACGCCCACCCACGCCACGGACATCTGGATAGCCAACAGCGAGTCAACAACCATGGAGTACTCTCGGCTTCTTGTGATCTCCGGCCGACTTCTGCTCTGCCTTTCGGCCGTGTGGGTGAAACCCACCGCGGCCGACGTCCCGGCGGCACGGAGGCCAGGCTGCCGGACGAGGTGCGGCGGCGTGGACGTCCCGTACCCGTTCGGCATCGACCCGGACTGCGCGATTCACAGCGGCTTTCAGCTTCAGTGCAAGACTGAGAACGGCACCACCAAGCTGTTCAACTGGAAATTGGAGGTCACCAAGATTTCCGTGCCCGACGGCAAGGCCTGGATGATGAACTTCGTCAGTCGGCAGTGCTATGACCAAGCCACGAAGCGGATGATGTACAACAACGCATGGGCAAACCTTACCGGTTCACCTTACTCCTACTCGGAGGACAACAAAATCTTCGTTATCGGGTGCAACAGCCTCGCCTACATGCTGAGCGACAGTGTAAGTACCCCCCGGCATTTTGTCGATGGATCTTTATGTTAGCAAAAATTTGCGGATCTTTATGTTAGCAAAAATTAGCGGAAGCGAGCGGATCATTTTACCACAATTCTGATTCAACCTGTATAGAAGAATCCTTCGTATGCGCTATTATGCACGAGATAATTTACCGTCTTTAGGAGATACCAAAATTTACATTGACTAGTAACCAGAGGTACCAAAAGTATAAAGATTGGAGGCGCCAAATTTTGGTACATTTTGATTCCACCAAATATAAATTTTGATATCTCTCAAAGATAATAAAAAGTCTTTACGCACAAACTCACCTTGAGCATACTTATTCCTTACATATCAAAAGTTTCTCCCCATCTCTTCCTTCTAATCTCAATGCAGTGTTTCTTTCTGTTGTGTTTTTCTCTTCTTTTCTTCATAAATCCCATACCGTGAAGGGCGTAGCCTTATACTCCCTCCAGTAGGCAAAGCATGTCATTTTGGACATGATTTACAATACGAACGTGAGGTTAATGAGTTGTTTTGTCACAATACTACCCCTATTAAGAGCATCTACAATAGTTTGTCATTTAGATTGTCTTTATCATCTTCCATGTCATCTAAAGGCAACCTTAGAGACAAGTATTCCAATGCATTGTCTTTTGAGTTGTCTCTTTAAGGTCTCACATGCATTTAAGCCTTTCACGAATCAAATAAACATGGTGATCAGCACTAACTTCAATCTTTATGACCTACATGTGTTGTTTACTTGCAACTACATACAAACAAGTAGCAAATTGAACTACACATCCAAATATTCTTAGCAATCACATAATCAAAAAAGAGGTGCATGATAGACTCACCACTAGTGCAGAATCTAAAACATAAGCCCGTACCGATCCCCCTTCTCAGGAGCTTATCTTTGGTCATCATTTGCTTATTGTGAGGTAAAAGCCAAAGAAAGAATTGAATTCTGGGAGACACTACAAGTTTCCAAATGGCAGGAATAAACACAGGGGTAATGCCATGAAAATTAATGACAGCATACAAAGAATGAGCAGAATAGATGTCATTACTGGTATATTTCCACATCAGAAAAAACAATACTATTAGCTACTTCCAGAAGCTCATATCATTTAAGCATCAAATCCTCATAAAAGGTTCTCCTAAAAGTGCATTTCAGATTTGAACCTTCCCACGTTTCAGCAATGGTTTTTCCTTTTTGATTAGCCAAAACATGAATGTCCCAAAATTGACTAGCTACGCAGCAAGATCCAAACCAATTGTCCTCCCAAAATCTGATTTCGGTCCCATTACCCAATTTCCACCTATAAACAAACCTGGTACCTTTGTGAAAATTTATGCTCATCCCAGACAAGATCAATATAACAGATAGCTGTAACTTGGCAAGTATGCTTCATCATCCATGCATCTACTTGGTAAATATGAACTCAAAGTATTAGAAAAACAGCAAGAGCACCATACCATGTACTCGTTGCCATCATCTACTACTATGATATAAACTTGATACTGCAACAAGTTCCAAGTAAACTAAAACTAGTACAAACTAGGAACATCTTAGCCATAAGCAAAAGTATAACTAAACAAACTGCCCAACAATGTAGCCATAATTAGCATTTTTTTTGAGACGGTAGAAATTCTTGAGGTGCTTCCAAATAAACCTGTGTAAACATCAAAATAGTATGGTTAGCAGCAACCATGGAAAATCCAAAGAGACCTTTGAAGAAAAAATGAAGCATGCAAAGTCAGTTCAAGTGTTTGTGATACAGCAGATTTCCATGCGAAGTCAGTTCATGTGTTACAAAAAAAAAGAATTAATGTAAAATACTATAGCTGGTAAATTTTGATATCTAACAATTTCTGTATTACTTGTAACTAGCTAAATTTGTACAGTGAACATGTATCCTGTGTTGAAAGAGCCTTTGACAATCCCACCATACCAATCTTTCAGCATGTGAGAAATTTCGAGCTGCAAGCAGTACCTGAGTATACTCCTTTAAGCTAATTTATTTCGGTTAACATAACAAAGCTAGGATCTGAAAATGAAAGTGTAAAAGAAATAATTTCAGCTATGAAAGCTGAGGACATTGCCAGAGCTGCTATAGTAGAAGCAGAATTCCAAAAAACTCAGTTAAAGAAAACTAAGAGTAAGCTATTCTGAGTAGGAGCAACTAAATCCAGAATTTTAGATCTAACTGACAAATATATTATCTGTAGCACTTTACAATGTTTGTCTTTCATGAATATGCCATTTTGGTTGGCTAGTGTGCTTTAAAGTACCAGTCTAGAGATACTTTTGCAGTTATCACCTTAGAATGAGTACAACTGAAATCAGTGACTGCATGCAACCTTAGAATTCAGAAGCGGCACCGATTAGAAATTCAGAAAATAGAAAATCATCAGCTAGTAGAAATACCTTTTAAGACATCCAACCAAAATCAGAAATCAACAATCTCCTGTGAAATAAGGGAATTGAATCAGAAATCAACAATCTCCTGTTAAATAAGAGAACTCAATTAGAAAACGGCGGCGGAATCCATGGAGGAGTAGGCGGCGCTTAGCATCGACTTGCCTCGCGGCGTCTGCGGCGCCACAACTCAATTTCGGCGACCCATCAGCTGTGGTGGCACGGCGTAGGCGTGGTGAGAGTGGGAGAATTTGCCTGGGAAGAGAACAAAATGGGAAGGGGGTTAGAGAGAGAGAGATAGAGAGAAGAAAGGGGATTGGGAAGGGGATTACTACTGCGTGGAAGACTGGAAGGTTCTGAGGAAATCCCGCCTTCACTTCGCTCTCGCACGGAAGAAAATGCGGGAGAAGAAATCACTACCGCGTGGAAGAAAATGCGGGAGAAGAAATCACTCCCGCGTGGAAGAAATCGCGGGAGAAGAAATTGCTCCCGCGCTCGCCTTCGCAACGGATCGAGATAATGCCCGACGAATCTGAGATTCTGACGATACCTCTTCAACAAAGGCACGTATAGTCGCTAGTGCCTTGGTTACTGTGTTGCGCTGGTCATTTTCAGAACGGACGATTTCTCTCAACCCTCCCTCTTCTGTACCTTTAATTAAAAATCTTACGTGATAACACATAGAGATAGTGAAGTGGCACTATTAAAAATACCTTAATTCACCTTCACCGTAACCATAGCATGCTGTAATTAAATGTAAACACTCCTTTTATTCCCATCAAAAGTTACAAATGCTGCATTTCTAGACGCTACATTTTCACCTGAATGCATGATGTGATCACCTTTCATTTGCTCCTCAATAGCACTAAGTTAATTAATGTCAACAAGATGAGCTTCTATGCGGTTGGAGTAATTAGGGACAAAAGTGGCCAAATAACTTGAAAATCCCCCAATGACTTGCTTTCCTGCACACCACATCCTTCGCCGACTGGAGGGAGTATAAACTTGAGCAGAAATCACCAAATGCCATGCCATTATTTTATTCAATGGAATTTAAATGTCAACAATTACTGGCTTTGAATTGCAGCATATATGCTGCCCGTTGACCCCTGAAATTGCAAAGCAATTTAACCATTAGTAGAATATGCAATTAGTCCATTCGATGGCATTTAAATGGAAGCAATCACTTGCTCTCGATTGCAGCGTATATTTCCAAGCTGACCTCTAAAATTGTCAGGCATTAAACCATTTAAATGTTGTCTATTTCTATACCCCTTTATAATGCACCTAAACATTCTTTTCTATGTCCACCCCAAATAATGCACCCCACTAGAGATGGCATAACCTTCATGCACCCAGCGAAACGTCCTCAGAAACTTGCCTCCATCAAAATTAACCTCTCAGATCTTTCCTCAGCTTTACTCACCCACATCCGATGGCCATTGTTTAATGTGTCTAACTCATCCCTGTGGCCCATAACAAATCTTCCCCCACCTCCAGCATCATCTCAAGGAAAAGGAAACAAATATCCTGGAATTAAGGAAAAGGAAACAAACGTTCTAGAAAAGGAAAAAACCATATATTACGTGCTGGGAAAAGGAAACTGAAAGACAGGGCACTATACTAGTGATGGTAAGCAATTGCAAATGCAAAACGGCAGCCAATTTATTCTCACTCATATTCTCACTCATGCGGCCATGAATTGATCCTTGTACAATTATAAACAATGATGACTACTCTGATTAGTTAACTACAAACTATACAGATGCTAGTAGATCATCTCAGAAAACACATATAAATATTTAAAGGGAGAGGAGAAAGATTTTAAACCCCATGATTTTTAATCTTCTAGTCCAGTAACCATCATACTTAGACCTTTTAGTATAAGAATCATCTATCTATTATATATTAAAAGTCCATAATAGACCTTTCACAGTTGTTAAGAAAAAAAAGAGAAATATACCGTAATTTCTTACAAAAAAGAAAAAGATCCAACCCTTAAATTGGTGGACACTAATTTTAAAGGCTTAGATTAGACCGTTGTCTTAGAGATATATTAATTTGAAAAAGATTTGAAAACATATACTTCCTCCGTTCTTGAATAGATGTCATTATAAGTTATTGTACTTCTACCTAGGCACATCTACAAAAGGCGGTATTACCCCTTCATTACTCCATATCTTTTGATGGTGCATCTTACTCTATTTGACATTGAAAATAACTAAAGGGGAGGGAATAGAAAAAAAAGGGTAAAAAGTTACCTCAAAATTACAGAATGACATGTATTCGGGAGAGGGAGTATCTCTTAGTTTGGTGGACCCTAATTTTAAAGGCTCAGGTTTAATAGTTGTCTTAGAGATATACAACAAACCTTTTATACCTGCTAAGAAAAGAGAAATATGCTAGAAATCTCACCAAAAAAATCCAACCCTAAATTGGTAGACCTTAATTTTAAGGGCTTATAATATATAGTTGTCTTAGAGTTATATTAAAGGCTTAGATTCAATAGTTGTATTAGAGATATTCTTAACTTCAAAAAGATCTAAAGAAATATCTAACTCTTAATTTGGTTAACCCTAATTTTAAAGACTTAGATTCAATAGTTGGTTTCAAGATATATTAATTTGAAAAAAGAAAGAAATATATAGCACTATATTTAATTCAAAGGTTGAGAGTGTAAATTTGCTCGATGAATTCACCTCTCAATCCTCTCTTGCACACCTAAGGAAAGAAATCTCATAATAAAATTTGCTAATTAAATTTGAAATCAAACATCCCAAATTCAAATGCAAAGTATAAATTTTTAAATTTGGAATTATATAAAGTTATACTATACTATAATATCATACTGTGTAATTGCACGGACCTAGTTTCTCTAATTTACATGGATTATTTTCGGTTAAATTAATTTAACACTTTATTGCTCCAGAGCTGAATACACAATTGATATGTATATTACCCATGCAGTATATAATCGGTTGCTCGTCGACATGCAACAATGTAGACGTTAAGAACGGCTCATGCTCCGGCGCTGGATGCTGTCAGGCAGATGTTCCGAAAGGCGTGAAGTATTATAAAGTTTTTTTCAACGAGAACTACAACACCAGTCAAATATGGAGAAGAACCCCTTGCAACTACGCGGCACTGATGGAAAGAGCAGCCTTCAACTTCAGCACCACATACCTCACCTCGACGGTGTTCTATGACACAGACAACGAGCGAAGGCCGGTTGTTATGGACTGGGCGATTACAAGGAAAACGTGCGAAGATGCGAAAATCGACAGGAGTGTACCCTACGCCTGTGTCAGCAACCATAGTGACTGTCTCACCAACACGTCCGGTTATCGCTGCAAGTGCTCCAATGGATACAGAGGCAATCCGTACATCATCGATGGATGCATAGGTTTCTCTCTCTTCCTGTCCCTTCCTTTTCTTTCATTTCCCATACTCATGCAAAGACAATGCGCAGATTTTGAAGGAAGCATTTCTGTTTGATTTCAGATATTAACGAGTGCCTTGACAGTGTTACTTACCCATGCGCTGGAATATGCAAAAATACACCAGGGAGTTTCACTTGTACATGCCCCCGTGGAAAACATATGATGGATGGCATTTGCATGCCAAATCAGAAGTCCATTTGGGTGATGCCTGTTATTGGTGAGTTTTGAGAGGAAGTCGCAATTGTTTATTCTGTTCACTTCCTGTGTACTTTGATATGTCATTAAGATGAAATCAAGCTGATCAGTTTAGATAATCATGCAGGTGCAAGTATTGGATTTGTTGTTCTTGTGATTACAATCTCTTGTGCATACTTGATCCAAGAAAGACGAAAGCTACAACGCATCAAACGGAAGTATTTCCGACAGCATGGTGGTATGCTGCTATTCGAGGAGATGAAATCACAACAAGGTGTTGCATTCAAAATCTTCTCAGAAGAAGAACTACAGCAAGCCACAAACAGCTTTGATGAACAGCGAGTCCTTGGTCACGGAGGCCATGGAACTGTCTACAAGGGAGTTCTGAAGAATGATATCGAAGTTGCCGTCAAAAGATGCATGACAATCGATGAGCAACAGAAGAAAGAATTTGGCAAGGAAATGTTAATCCTGTCCCAGATCAACCACAAGAACATCGTCAAGCTCCTCGGATGCTGCCTCGAAGTGGAAGTCCCCATCCTGGTCTACGAGTTCATCCCAAACGACACACTGTTCCATCTCATCCATGGCAACCATGGTCGGCACATCTCCTTGGCCACTCGCTTGCGGATCGCCCACGAGTCTGCTGAAGCGCTGGCCTACCTCCATTCCTGTGCATCACCACCAATCCTACACGGTGATGTAAAGTCATCCAACATCCTCCTTGATGGCAACTATATAGCAAAAGTTTCCGACTTCGGCGCTTCCATCCTAGCACCAACCGATGAGTCACAATTCGTCACACTTGTCCAAGGAACTTGTGGGTACCTCGACCCGGAGTACATGCAGACATGCCAATTAACGGACAAGAGTGATGTGTACAGTTTTGGCGTTGTTCTCTTGGAGTTGCTCACGCGCAAGAAGGCGTTTAACCTCGAAGGGCCTGAACATGAGAAGAGCCTATCAATGAGGTTTTTGTCTGCAATGAAGGAGAACAAGCTTGAGGACATCTTGGATGATCAAATGAAAAACAACGAGAATATAGAGTTTCTTGTAGAGATTGCAGAGTTAGCAAGGGCGTGCTTGGAGATGTGTGGTGAGAATAGGCCATCGATGAAGGAAGTTGCAGAGAAGCTTGATAGATTGAGAAAGGTTATGCAACATCCATGGGCGCAGCAAAATCCAGAAGAGTTGGACAGCTTGCTTGGAGATTCTTCGATAGTCACCTCAGAGGTTGGCAGTACTACAAGAAATTTCAGCATCGAGAAGAAAGCTGTCAGGGGACTAGAATCTGGGCGTTAATCACTGTATCTTTTAGCATATATCATTATATCGTGCTCCCTCGATCACAAATAGTTATCGTTTTAGAAATCGACATGGCTTTCAAAACAAAATTTTAATCGCTAATTTCTATTATAATATATTTATAAAATTCAATAAAATTTTAATATTATGAAGGTATATTTCGAGACAAACCTACACACATGATTTTTATGTATCCAATTTAAATATTTAAAAAATCATTAATAATTAAAGTTTCAAAGATTTAACTGCATTTATGTACAAAATGATAATTATTATTGACTGGAGGGAGTACCATAATGTATATATCTTCCTACCTTAAGCTCAACTCTGCAACCATTTATGTAAGACTTGTATGTGTCACCATGTACCTGTATCGTCCTAAATATGCAAATGTAAGGTAGTGGATTTCATAGCACCCGTACTTCGGAATCTATTTGCTGCGGCAATTAGTTGATACAACTTTTAGTCAAAGCATAATACTAGCTAAAAGGCAAATCAACATATATATCCCAAGAGGTTAGGATCAACATTAGGTCTATATCCCGGTCGATCTAGCCAGACTCCTGACATGTACACTTCTTGACTGGCCACCGAGTCCAAGTCTCGTATGACCGGGACATGTCGATCTCTACATTGTCCGTGTAGCATTACCGTCCTAGGCATTTACCGCGCGTGAAGTTCGAGTACCATCGCTCAAAAACCAAGTGTTAATTTCTCTCTTACATGACATTTCTAAAACGCGATCAATTTTCTGACGTCTAGAATCATGAAAGAGAACGGGCTGGCCCATGTCGGTGCATTGGCTGTTCATTACTTCATGGCAATAAGCCCAATACAGTGCCCTCGAAATCAAAGTACACTACATGTCTACACGTACAGCCAATTTACGGGAACTGGTTGCTCACTTGCTCCATCAATGTCTAGTCACCAGTCACGAGTCACGACACAACAACTGAATCACCACAGGGCGGCTGCATAACCAAATGATGGGGGTACTGTCGGATTCTTCTTCGCGGTGGTCTTTTTTTCTCTGCCTTTTAGCCGTCCGCAAGGATTCAAGTTTCGTTTTGGATAAAATATCGCCCCCAACCGGAATTTGAAATTTCGTCGAAATTCGGATATTTCGGACAAATCTCGTTCGAAATTCAAAAACAAAAAATCAAATCCGGTTTGTTTTCTACCGAGAAAAACGAAATTTCGCCGAAAAACCCCGACGGCGTTTTTGCAATGGCAGAAAAGTGGGTCAAACAATGTCGAAAAATTTTGAATTTTTTTTGGAGAGTCCTCACACATAGCTGATATTTCCATAAAATTTCAGATAATTCTGAAGTCTGTGAAATTTTTAAAAATTCAAACATTACTACTGTCCTGATAAAATGCTGACCGGTAATTTTGAACCGAATACAAAATGGTTCAAACCACGTTATAAACTTTTGAATTTTCTTTGCATGGTTATGATGCATTTATAGTGTTCTCATAAAATTTTTAGATGATGATCAAACTTCATGAATTTTTAAAAATTCGAACAGTACTACTGCTCTGTTAAAAGGCTTATCGGCAAACTTGAACAAAATGAAAAATTATCTAAACCACATTAAAAACTTTTGAAAATTTTTGTGGATGGTCTTGATGTAACATTAATGTTTCTTCAAAATTTTTAGATGATAATCATTCTCAAATAATGTTTAAAAATTCAGACATTGCTACATCCTCAAAAAAGCCTATTGATCAATACATAGATTTGCTTTAGCAATAAAAAAAGTATAAAATTTTAAAAAAATTTACAGAAGGGTGATAAGGAAGTGCTTAATATCTCATAAACATTTTGAATCATGATCACACGCCAGTGAATTTATAAAATTCTTACAAGGCACAGTACCATTTATGTTCTTCTCTTTTTATTTTTGAAATATAATATAACAAACGAAGTTCCTTACATAGATTTGATTAACCAAACAAACAAAGTTGAATTTTTTTAAAAAAAATTATATAATAGTACTGAGGCAATTATTAATCTCTCACAAAAAATTTAGATCATAATCACACTCAAGAAAATTTATAAAATTCTGACAATGTAACTGTCCCAATTATGTTCATTCTGTTTTTGATTTTTTAAGGATAACAAATGAAGTTAAATTATTTTGAAATTTTTTAGTATGATCCTAAGATACTAAAGATAGTACCATAAAATTTTCAGATCATTATGAAGCTTGTACAATTTTATAAAAATCTGACAGTGTTTCTGCCAAAATTTAAAAATGTCTCAAAAATTCGGTTTTCAACAAATTTTCATAGGAGATGACTTTCCTAAGGGTTGTTGGACCAAATCCTGTCAAATCCGGCCCTAAAAGTTCAAAAACCGGTCAAAAACATGAAATTTCGCCAAAAAAAGAAATTACTGTAGCAATTTCATTTTTTTATCCAGCCAGTAGTCTAGATTTCGTGAAGCCCGAAATCCGAAATTTCGCCGAAATTCGGCGAGATTTGGAACCCTGGCCGCCTGGATGCAGGCCGCAGTGCGAACCTCACCGGTGTCACCGTATGCTAATCACTCCTGGGACTAGTTAACCCTATAAGATACCACCTAAATGAACCTAAAATATTCCTTTATCATTTTGGTTACACTCATACATTAATTATAAGGTACTCCAATGTGAAACACACGAAAAAATTGCAGTGGAGTATATGGTTTTTAGCGTATTTTGTAAATACCTTCATATATACACATAAAAAAGGAGTATGTCTAAAAAATTATATATACTACCCCTGAAAAAAATATAAATACCACATAGCTAGCCTTATATACTCGTATACTACACGTATATACTCTAGGTTGTTTGAGATACTCTCTACATTGTGATATACGGCATAGGGAGCAATTACTCCTAGGAGTTAGAACGTGGCTTTCTATACACACACAGAAGCGTGTTCAAACTATCCACATACATCTGCTTTGTGAGTTGACTAAGCTAATCAGTAGCGTGGTCAACCAACTAGTAAATGTGTTTCCTTGTTTGTATATGAATCTTGTTTTTCTTTGTTTTAGCCATAACTTTTTATTAGTAGCTTCGATTCACGAACAGTTTCCATCAGTAGCTTACTGACAAAATGATATAAGTCAAGCCAATAAACGGCACATAAATTAGATTTTACTGCCAAAATGAACATCAATTTACTACTGTACGATAGTAATATATGTTAATTAGATTTTACTGTATGAATAGTTTTGTTGTTCGATGATATATATATATATATATATATATATATATATATATATATATATATATATATATATATATATATATATATGTGTGTGTGTGTGTGTGTGTGTGTGTGTGAAAATGGTTCCATACTCCTAGAGTACGTACTCCCACCTCCAAAGATACCGCTTAAACGATGTTGTTATATCTCTTTTATCCTTTTAAGTATACTCTAATACTAATTATAAGATACTCCAAAGTGAGTTCATGAAAATTTCATCAAAATCCACCCTTTATAACATAATTTGTTTATATATATATATATATATATATATATATATATATATATATATATATATATATATTCCTTTTATATATGGAAAAGGGTATATAGCAAAAACTGAAGGGCTCTGATGAATTCTTTTCCAACCGTGTTGCATTGGAGTATCTTAGAATTATTATTAGAGTATACAAAAGTGATAAAACAGTATAACACGTTCATTTAAGTGGTATATTAAAGGTGGGAACATATACTCTGCGACATTTTTTTTCACATATGAAATATTTTCTTCGTATGCGTACAACATTTTTCCTTCGATAACAGTAGAAATGTTCGCGCAAAACAAAATATTGCAGACGTTGAAAAAAAATGTTGCACGCGTGAAAAAAATATTGCAAGATGCGTCCGATAAAATGAACAGTAATCGAACGTCCGATTGCTAGTATCTCCCATATATATATATATATATATATATATATATATATATAGGCACCATGATTTCAAATACGCGAATTCAAGCCATATTTGAGTATATTTTTCAAAAATTTGAGTTTTAGAATATATACCCATCTATAAAAATTCAAATGAAATGCATACATTTGAAAAAATATACTCGAATTCAAAGATTTTGAATGAGTTTGGATCACATGCTTTGCTGATTTATATATAAAATCAGCACATACCTACAACCAAACTACATCAAAAAGGGAAACTGTAGTTTGAATTTCAGTTGAAACTTGTTTGAACTAGTTAGTAAAGTGGTTAAACTCAGCATCCTAAAAATTTCAAAAAATATTGCATGAAAATACATAGGAAAAATACCCTACATACATACATACATACATACATACATACATACATACATACATACATACATACATACATACATACATACATACATACATACATAAACTGGTTAAACTATGGTTGCCCTAGGTAATTCTAATATATATATACATACACAATAATATTTTACTCATGCAGATACCATCTGAACCCTCTGCGATGGCGGATCTCTGTTGAAATGGTTGGGCGCCACCCACCTCCAGCCGATGACGGCCCCCCCCGGCCGCGGCGGTCCCCTCCCCGTATCCCTGGTCGCCCGCTAAAGAACATTGCTTCACTGGCGGTGGCGGGAGTTCAGAACAACCGAACAAGTAAAAAATGGGCTGGTGCCTAGGCTTAATTAGACACGGGCCAATGGGCTTACCGACATAGTACTGTACTCGGCAGTCGGCCCGAGCATCG
Source organism: Otatea glauca (assembly GCA_036346275.1). Taxonomy (NCBI): domain Eukaryota; kingdom Viridiplantae; phylum Streptophyta; class Magnoliopsida; order Poales; family Poaceae; genus Otatea; species Otatea glauca. Next base: position 17,159,568 of record CM070728.1, read on the forward strand.
CCTCTTCTGTAGCTCCGCCGCCGCACGGGAGAGGAGAGAAGGCGAGCCCTCGCGCGAGAGCCAGATCCAGACTCCAAGGACGAGGGGCCTGCGCTGCGAGCGAGGGCGCAGCCTGTGGCCGAGGCAGTGGGCGAGGGCGGGCGCCGCCGACCGGTCCGGCAAAGCGGCCAGCGGGCGAGGGCGAGGGCGCGCGCGAGGCGCCGCCGCCGGTCCGGCAGCGGCCAAAGCGGCGAGGGCGAGGGCGAGGGCCGCGAGGCGGCGCCGCCGGGCCGGGGCTGGGGCCGCCCGCCCGGCCCGCCTTCAGGCGAGGAGAGGTCGCGAGGAGTCGCCGCCGCCGCCCGTCGCCGGTCGCCGAATGCCGAGCCAGGCGGGGCCGGACACGGGCGGGAGCGGGAGAGTGTGGGACGCAAGCGGCAGCAAGTCGATGAGGAGTGCCTGAGTCGCTAGAGGAAGAAGAGGAAGAAAGAAATCAAGAAAGGAAGCAGTCGCCACTCCCACTCGCCAGAGTCCAGACGCGGAGACACCAGTGCTTTTGTTCGGTTTGATCGCCAGTTCGCCACGGCCACGCCACTCGCCAGGGCAGCTGTTGCATATTGATTGGGATTTGGGGACGATGAGCGCCACTCGCCCAGAGACCGAGTGGGAGCTCACGCAAATTCTTGGTATAAAAATTGTCTCACTCCTAAGCCCCTAACGCATTCTTTATGATCATCGATAAACAGAAAAAATGGCTAATCTTTATTCTATTGACTGGTAGATTCTTTTTTATCTCTTTAATTTAATTTATTTTATTACAGCAAGTCGGCAAACTAAATTGCAAAAAATGGAGAACCAAACGTTGCACACTTTTTTCCGACGAAATGCAAGAACTAGTGACCCACGAACCAACGAGAGCAACACATCTCAGAATATTTTTAATCCCAATGAAATTGTTGCTGATCCAGTGCATCGCAAACAAATTGAAACTTATCCTAAAGAGATTAGAGATCAAGTGAGGAGAGCATATATGTTGAAGGGTCCGACTCAACCAATCGGTCATACTTTTCGAAAGAAGATTCAACATGGGGAATCAAGATCATTTCAAGAATCATGGTACAAGAAGTTCGATTGGTTAGAATATAGTATAGAAAAGGACGTCGCCTTTTGTTTCTATTGCTTTCTTTTTAAGAAATCAGGACAACCTACTCACTTTGGGAGGGATGTCTTCACAAAAGTTGGCTATGTGAATTGGAGAAGGGCTATGGAAGGTTTCAAAGACCATGTTGGGGGACCTAATAGTGTCCGCAACATTGCAATACAAGATTGTGAAGATTTTCGCAATCAAAGAGCAAGCATAGAACATAAATTAAATGTTTATAGTAAGGACTCTGAAATTGCATACAAGATTCGTTTGACTGCTTCTTTAGATTGTGCAAGATTTCTCATAATGCAAGGCGATGCTTTTTGTGGACATGATGAAACTTCTGCCTCTATGAATAAGGGTAATTTTAAAGAGTTATTGGAGTGGTATAAAGATAGGGTACCAGATGTGAATGCGGTATTTGAATTTGATGGTGAAGGGAATAGTTTGATGATTTATCCAGAGATACAGAAGAACCTTGCGAAATGTTGTGTACAAGAGGTAACAAAGGTGATTAAGGATGAGATTGGAGATAGGAATTTCGCGGTGCTTATTGATGAGTCGCGCGATTCGTCAATAAAGGAGCAAATGGCCATGATCGTCAGGTTAGCAGTACATATTATGTTTGTTAGCTGTATCATTTATGATTTGTGTTAAGTTCTAACCTTGTATCATTAATTTGGTTGACATGCAGATTTGTAAACAAAGAAGGGAAGATCATGGAAAGGTTTCTTGGTATTAAGCATATCACTTATTGTACATCGGTTGCATTGAAGGAAGCTATGGTTAGCTTGTTTGCCGATCATGATCTACCTATTTCTAGACTACGTGGGCAGGGTTACGATGGAGCTTCAAATATGAGAGGGGAATTTAATGGCTTGCAAAGATTAATACAGGATGAGAGTCCATATGCTTTCTATATCCATTACTTTGCCCATCAGTTACAGTTAGTGGTTGTTACTGTCGTAAGTTGTAGTAGAGCTATTGCTGACTTCTCAACTATGTTCCTTTGATAGTGACCACTGTGAGTGCATCTTGCAAGAGAAAGGATGTTTTGATGGAAAAGCATCAAAAGAAAGTATTGGAGAAATTGGAGAATAGCATACTTTTAAGTGGAACAGGCTTGAATCAAGAAACTAGCCTAGCTAGACTTGGAGATACTAGATGGGGTTCTCATCTTAAAACCATACTTCGTATATACCAAATGTGGGAGTCAATGCTTGAGGTTTTAGAGATGATATCTGAAGATGCATCATATCCTTCAGGTCATGGTGGAGCAGTAGGTTTGATACAACAGATGGAAAGATTTGAGTTTGTATTTATCATGCATTTTTTGATAGACTTGTTGGGCATTACAAATGAGCTATCAATTGCTTTGCAAAAAAGGGATCAAGATATTGTAGAAGCTATGGATTTGATTGTCGATGTGAAAGTGCGCCTACAAGACATGAGGGACAATGGGTGGGAGCCATTGCTTAACCAAGTCAAGTCCTTTTGCGAGGCAAATGAGATAAGTGTGCCAGATATGGATGATTTCATTGGAGTTAAGGGCAAATCTGCACGTCGGAAGCATAAGGTGACTTACCTTCACTATTATCGTGTTGACATTTTCAATGTTGCTCTTTATGCTATTATGGGAGAGATGAATCATCGCTTCAATGAAGTTTCTTCAGAGTTATTGGTATGCATGTCTTGTCTTAATCCAAGCAACCCATTTTCTAAGTTTGATGTGGATAAACTTGTTCGACTTGCTGAGATTGACGCTGCTGATTTCACCATAGCTGACCGTTTGTTATTAAGAAATCAGCTTCAAACCTTCATTCTTAATGTTAGGAGAAGTGTTGAATTTAATGGTTGTCGTGATCTTGGAAAGTTTGCTGAAAAGATGGTTGAAACCGGAAAGAGTAGAACTTTTCCATTGGTCTATCGCCTCATCGAGCTTACATTGATCCTTCCAGTGGCAACAGCATCAGTAGAAAGAATCTTCTCAGCAATGAAGATTATTAAGACATATTTACGCAGTAAGATAGCAAATGATTGGTTCAATGACTTGATGGTGCGTTACACTGAGAAAGAAATATTTAGAAACGTCGATAATAAAGAAATCATTCGACGCTTTCAAGAGATGAAAAATCGTAGAGTGAAATTACGTCATACCCAGTACTAGTGCCTTGGTAAGTATTATTTCAAATTATATTTTTATAAGTATTCACAAATTAAAATTGCATTACTGTGTTTTATATTATTATCTACAGGTCAAATGGTCGATGATCCGCCCTCACATATTTACGTCTTTCTATCCATTAGTAAGGTATTACTGTATTACACTTGTTATATTTTGATTATTCACTTTGTTTCCTTCCTATTTATGTGTGAATTTGGAATTTGGTTGGCAATAGATCAGTAGATGTATCATTAGTATGTTTATTTTGAGTTACAACTTCGACATAGGAGCCTCCCTCTATTTTCATCGTAGATTCGCCACTGACCCTCTGTACTATCAAAATGAACAAGATTTTACTGCCAAGTGAACATCAATTTACTGAATCTATTATCAGATTGTACTGCTGTTTCTGAAGACAGTGGAGAACGCCAAATGAATGGTTTGTACCAGAATGATATATTTCGCATCGATCACTCATGCGGTGGTTCATTGCAGCCAAACCAAATGGCCGTCAAGATCGTATCAGCCTAACTAATGAATGAGCAGCGTCATGCACGCATGATTGGCCTAGATCATCTAGCATTGGTTTCACTTCTAACAAAAACTTCAGAAATGAAAAGGTTCCGAGGAAACGTGTGTCCGTTTCTCTAAACTAGGCAGGGCGCATGTGCTCCCGTGTTCTGCATGCAGCTTTACGTGTGGATCGGAGCAAAACAACAACCAAATCTCGGATGTTTGTATCGATCCGTGATTTATCCCAAATTCCCAGCTCCTGGTCTTTTGCAACAAGGAGTAGTAGAATGGGCACAGGTTGGAGCTGAGTGAGATGTGTTGTACATACTCTAGCCGGGTTTTTTTTTACCGAATTTAGCATTAAATTTTTTGTGTCGAAATTTAATGTTTTTTATGAGTAATACATGTGAAAATATTTAAAAATAATATATATATATATATATATAACTATAACATAAAAATAAAAAATGGTTTTTAAATATACTTACCTTGCTATTGCTATTGCCCATAGCCATAACTGTTGAATTAAAAACAGTTTTGATCAAAAGCCTGCATATTATCATGAATTCATGATATGATGACGACAAGAAAGTTTCAGACTTTACAAAATTACAATCACACTTCTCGATAGAGCACAGAATACTTCGATTCGCCACGTTTCTACTTAGTTCGCGACATTAACAATTGTCGAGCCCATTTGCAACACGTTATGTTCACATAAAACGGTTTAATTCCTGTAAGATTTGAGAAAAATTCCCGCGTTCTAGACCCAAAGGGCGTACTATGGAAGACAACTGGCTCGCTTATCAGTGATTATCAAGCATGAGTGCGTGCATGACCCATTCCCACACCATATAGGCTGATATTTAGTAATGTTAATGTATTGACACCAGTAGCTAGCATATCTCAAAGCAAAGTGATCATGCTGTACTCCGAACTCCGAAGTCCCAGTTGCTAGCTGGCACGGCCGACTACCACTTACTCCCTCTGATATCCTCTCACCCACTCATTCCATGTCCTCTCCCAGGCAACACAGTCCATCCTGAGCTCTCCCTCTCGAATTCATTGCTCTCCGGTCAACTCCGGTTCATATCCGGCCAGGTCCGGCTCCCTCTGGTGAAGAAGAAGCCACGTCCTGGCGCGGTAGACCGAGATCTCGGTAGTTTGCGCCGAGATTTCGCCGTTGCGCCTAATATTTTCCCACGACAACAACAAGGTAACTAAATCTCGGTTTTTTGTGACGAGATTTTGTCCTATATGTCCGAAATTTCGTCATTTGAGCCCGGATTAGTGTGATTTCTGGTAATGGATGGCTGGATCTGGCCAGAGCCACACTTGGGCCTGTCTGTGGGAAGTAGTATATACTGAGTAGTAGAGCGAATCTCTATGCATGAAAAAAGAGTGCCATACTGCCTTGCAAATAAGTAACAAAGTTCAACATATGAAGCACTAATCATAGTGAAAACAATGCTACTGCAGAAAACATGTATGCTAGTCCCATTCGAAATCCATAAGTTGTGGTTCAAGTCTCATACTGAATAACTGAATATAAATATACTCTATGTTAAGGATAGGATCACTTTGTAATCGCATTGTGCTGTCCATCCAGATTGAGAACCTGATACAACTTACAAGTAACAATGTACTTATGCAATGTCATTGCAAAACAGGATGGTACAATAAGCACATTAAATTTAGGACAAAATCTATAGAAACTTGTAAGAAGCCAAACTGAGCACCATCCCCATGCGATGACTTATGTGCTACTTGTGTGAATGAGCACATTGATATTTGCATACTGTGAATTTATCATCGAGATAATATACTTTCAGGTTCAAAATAACTCATATTCAACATAATATCAAAATATCTGATTTATTGGCCATCTTTTGTCTTTCGTTGCAGATTCTCGTGATAGCAAATTGTGTGGGCATCATCTAGGAGAACAGAGAGCGTGTCGGCCAAGGGTCTAAGTGCAACTACTGTCCCCATATTATGAAGGGGGGAGGTGTGATCCGTCTAAAGGAACATATTGCTTGCTGGGAGCTCCGGCGAGGTGAGGGCCTACCCTAGCATGCCTAAAAAGTTAGGCAGGCTTTCCACGGCGGTCAAGAGAAAAAGAAGAAGAAGAAGCAGGCAGAGCGCTTCCGTAAGGAGGAGGCTTGCTACGACTGACTGGGTCACCGACTATTGTACCGAGCAGGAGCAGCTCAAGATGGCCATAAGGGCCTCCAAAGAAGAGGCTTACCTCAGAAAATAAGGTTTGACCCCAGGATCAGGGTCTGGGAGTGGTGCAGTGAGGCCCGCAGTCCAATCCATGATCAGCCTAATGTTCGGCGGGTCCAAATTGACACAGGAAAACTATGGCTCCATCGATCCTAACCTTGCAAGGAGTAGTGCCCCGCAACAACCCCGTATTGACACTGAATTCAAGCAAGGGGCAAGGCACAAGCTTGGAAGGGCATGGTCCAAGTGATTCCATGTGAATGCAATTCCAAGAAGGAAGATCAAGTTTCCGCACTTCACAGGTATGCAACACTCTTACGGAATATATTTATCATTTGTGATCACAATATATATTGATTGTTGCCAAATGTAGGTGTTAGAATATGAAAATCAATTGAAATGCTGCTGAAATTTCTAAATTTAGGGTCTTTTATGTGCAAATACTTAGTATTTTGCATTAAAACATATAAAAAATATATATAAATGCTTGCATGATTTTTTTCATATTTTTTCCCAATTTTTTCTAGCCTTGGGAGACCATTTCACAGGCTATTAAATCATGTTTAAAAATCAGTGAATTTAAATATATTAGTACCATTGTCACAAGTTTTAAAAACTACAGAAGTTTGATCATAATCTAAAAATTTTATGGTAGCTTAGCCATGCTCTCAAAACCCTATTAAAATTTTTTGAAAAATAAAATTAATTTGATGGCTCTAGAAAACTAAAAACTACGAAATTTAAACGTTTTAGTAGCATTGTAAGAAGTTTTAAACATCATACAAGTTTGCTCATTATCTGAAATTTTTATGGCAACTTAAGCAATCTACCAGAAATCTTAAAAAAAGCTTCAAAACTTTATAACATGATCTATTAGCTCAATTAAATCAGTGAATTTGCTTTAAATGCATTAGTAGCATTGTCAGAATTTTGAAAAATCACATATATTTGATCATGGTCCAAAATTTTTATGTTAGCTTATTAATGCTATCCAAACTCTTATAATTTTTTTAAAAAAAATTTAAAAATTTATTAGCTCAATTAAATCAATGGAATTTCTTTAAATGCATTTGTAGCATTGTCAGAATTTTTACAAAACACGAAATTTGATCATAATCTGGAATTTTTATGGTAGCTTAGGAATACTCTCAGGACCCTTCTAAAATATGTTAAAAAATTTAAAATTTTAGTAGTTCAATTAAATCAGTGAAGTTACTTTAAATGCATTAGTAGCATTGTCAGATTCTTTAAAAATCGTACAAGCTTCATCATGATCTGAAATTTTTATGGTAGGTTAGGCATACTCTGAAAACCCTTATAAAAAAGTTTCAAAAAATTACAATATGGTTTAATATGTCAATTAAATTGGAAAATTTCATGCAAAAAAAATCAGAAAAAACCACTTTAGACGGGGATCAAACTCGGGACCTTAAGCACGCGACACAAGCACTCTGCTGGCATAGAAGCGAGCTGCATCGTATGCAACCTGTGCCAAACGTCACACGAGGATGAGCCAGGGCGACGTGAAGGCGGTGAGAGGCAAAAGAACTTCCCATCTATAATATAGAGACTACAAGAATATTTGCGGAGAGTCTTTTCGCACAAACATTCACGTGGATGCTTCCGGCCACCGACGGTTACTTCGGTTTTGAGAGTTAAAATGTTCGGACTTGCTTCGCATCATAGCTCCAACATTGCTGTGACCTATTCTCCATATCGGGGTTCAAAATTTCATTTTGGAGATATTTTTCGCTACCATGGCGGTTTTGAAATTCACGTAAAACCGAACGGTTTGAAAATGCAAACCGGTTTGAAATCTAGTCAAACCCCAGAGCAAAAATCCGGTTTTGAGCGAAAACCGCTAGAAACCGAGCATATTGGAAAAATGGGAAAAATTCTAAAAAAATGTTGTAAAGTTTGTAAAAATACAGTGAAGGCTAAAATTTAGTAAAAATGTAATAAATATATAAAGAATGTATGAAAAAACACGAAAAAATTGATCTCTCCTAAATATGGAAAAATTTTAACATAACCTTTGCTATATTTTAGACAATTGGAAGTTATAAATTAGGCATTTAGCAATAATATGTCAATAAATAATCTTTCATTTTAATACTAGAATTACATAAGTGCAAAAATAGACATTTACATAACCACATAGCAATATCATTTACAATTTCACTACCATTCACATATCAACACCATTAACATTATAATACCTTTCAATTGAATTTATGGAGTAGGCATAGGCATAACTTCATCATTCTTCCATTGTCGCAGAATGCCATGTTCGACCTACTTGAACGGAATGTCAGTAAAAAATTCCACTTACAATGAAATCAAACGTACAATTAAAACAAAATTTCGGCATGACCTTTGCTAAATTTTAGACAATCTGAAGTTGTAAAGTAGTCATTTAGGCTTTAGCAATAATATGTAAACAAATAACCTTTCATTTAAATAACATTCACACATCAATCCAATAAGTGCAAAAAATAGGCATTCAAATATCAATACCATTCACATTTAGATACCTTTCATTTGAAGTTGTAAGGTAGGCATATTTTCGTCGTCCTTCCCACACAAATGCCATGTTGGACCTGTATGGACGCTATGTTAGTATAATATCAAGTTGCAATGAAAAGAAACATTATCTTCGGAGCTACGGGTAGTATTGTTGCATGTACACTTGGTTGGTCATGTTGTATTCCTCTATGGACAACAAGGCCAATTCTCGTGTAGCTAGCAACTCCACCTTGTAATCGTGCCAGCTTTGCCCCGTCCATATACTTGTCGTTTGCCATTGTTGATACAACATAGCATAAAACTCAGGGTCGTGCCACTTGTAGACCCATTGAGTGGGAGGTTGTGTATGAGCATCAGGGAGGGGTAGTTGTAGCTGTCATATGAGCCATAGCTCCCTTGTGTCTCGGCGATGCCATAGGATCTAGAGCTATCACTATGGTGTACCGTAGGATCGTCTCGCTCAATGTGAGCACCCTTTTTTGATCGGCGAATCGCAAGAAGGTGTACAACGATTCCACCGACTTGACAACAGATCAAATATTATCCCATCAGTCTAAGCTCGAGAGGTAGCCATACACGTACCTCCCCTCGGTGTTATCAACAAAGTGAGAGCTTACAAATTCTTCGGCAGCTATCCATTGCGTGAACTTGTCCTTGAGCCGAAAGAAACTGTGCGAGAACATATAATTAGTGCCGAAATGAGTTGCATTCCACTTGACCAACTCGCCTCAAATGTACTTCTTCATCATAGCATGTATCTTGGAATGATTGTATACCCATCGAGAGATTTTTCTTGCATTCTCAATGACGGAGGTGTAATCAGGGAACTCTACAATCTCTTTCAACATCAAATTAACTGTGTGGGCTACACAAGGCTGCCACACGATATTACAGTGCTGGTGTGCGATGAGCTTGTACGCCTTCATGTAGTTCGCACCATTATACGTAACAATCTGCACCACATTTGTCGGACCCACCTCGTTGAGCACTGAATATATTTTCTGCGTGATCAAACAAAACCAAGTATAACCATTACGTGATGTGTACATTAATTCAACTGCAGAAAAGTACAAATGAAACCAATTACCATGTGCAAGTACAAGGCATCCTAAGAGATGCCGGTGACATCGACAAACTTGTGAAAAAACATGGTGCCGTTGCAGTAAATCATAAAGTTTATTATGCTCATGCGTGTCGGCCCAGTCCAAGAATCACACATGATTGTTACTCCATTCATAGGCCATTGCTACATAAATTTTGTGAAGCTTTGCTTAATGTCTGCTTCATTAGCGTCTAAATATTTTCCATCTATATCTCGGCCACTCGGGAACGGGACACCCTCGCTTGCAAATGAAACATAAATGTTAGCTATAAATCGGCTTACAACTGAATGAATATTTTAAACCCCACTTACCGTATTTTTGTGTTTCCCTCATGGCGCTAAAAAGTACGGACTATCTGCTTTTTGCCCCGTGATACCAGCAGTGAGAAACAATTTGGCCCACGCCGAGTCAATGGCCTACTTCGCACTCTTCCCCTTCTGTTTCCACTGATGGGTGTCAATCCTTGGTTACACGGGGCCATGGGCTGTACCAATGTTGTAATCCCCCACCACCGGCGGTTTTTCTCGTTGCGACGAACTTCGAAACATTTTGACAACAGACCGCCGCGATCTTCACCAGCTCCCCTGGAGGAGCCACTGCCACCACCGTGCTCGTACCTCCCACCTGCCCGACTTTTAAATTCTGCCTCCGCCTTGGAGGCAGCCATGGCATGCTAGAGTTGGTCCTCCTCATCAGCACCACCCGTATACTCTGAGTATATACTTCGCCTCGGTGGGGAATCTTCAGGTGCTACTTCTTTCCTCAGCATCTCTTCTCTCCTTTCCTTCTTATCCTTCGTCCTGTCTAGCTCACGCTAAAAGTACTCGCGAACGTCCGCAGGAACTTTATTACAATGGACGACACCCATACCACGTCCTGCCAAGTGCTGCTTGAATCGGGTCACACCGCCTCCTTTCTTCTCTTTGAGACAGTGCTTGCATCGAAATCCAGCACCCAACTTTTCGCTGTGCTCCCACACCACGTCGACATAGTCTGCCATCTGCTAATGGAGCATAATAAAAGTAAGCATACATACAAATATCGATACTTACACAAATGTACCATTTACGAGTATCGTCCATTGCTCTTAATATACTTCAACAAAAATTGCTACTAAATATAATTAAACAAATAAACAATGATCATTTTCACCACGAACATAGTGAGGGTATCATCATGAAGTTAATAGTGATACTACAAATACACATACATGCATCAAGTTGATGCTTTTCTGGCAGGTACAAATAACATTGAAAATTCTATTTATGATTCATCTCCCAAAGTGTTGTCTACTATAACATAACATTATGAAGCAAAATGATGTAAATACACGGGGAAACATGGTTCAGGGGGTGTTCTTTGGCCAGCAAAATGTGAACAAAGGGGGCATCAAATGACTTCATGCAGGACTCATCAACAACACATAGCTTAGCTTCTTTGTTCAAGCGGTTTTGATATAAAACCGAGAGAAATCCCTATAAAACCGAGAGTATTTCGCGAATTTTGTTGATGTAGTCGGAAATCGACAGGAGCTTGAAAAACCGCATAAATCGAGCGGTTTTTGGGATTTACCGAGCGAAAATCGATGTTTGGCCGACAGTTCGATGACGTGTGGCGGTGGCGTCTCTCTTGGCACCGGAGAGGAGTGGGGAAAGTGCAGGTGAGTTCGGTTCTGGAACGAGCTCACGGGAGGACTCTGGGATTTGTTGGCTCCCGAGTGGGCCGGTTGGCCAGGGTGGGCTCGACGGCCCACAAACGGCGTGGCCTCCGCTTTTTGTTTGTTTTTTTGCTTTTTCTATATTTAAGATTTTGAATGGGTGAAAAAAGTGTCTAAAATTCGTTTTTTTTCAAACATTTTTTTTACACCGGATGTCATTAAAAAAATTAATACTAATTTTAGGAATTTTTTAGATAATTTTTTTAAAATTTTCAACAAATTTAAATTTGAATTTAAATACTACCGATAAACCGGCCGGATTCCGTTAGGTTTACCGCGGTTTTTCAATCCGTGCTCCAGACGTATACTAGTACTAAGTAGTACTTGTCCGTGTTAAACATGTCTAGAAGAAAGCAGGATGATTGCCTACACTGTTCACACACGGTTTGTGTTCATACCGACATGATTAACTCTGCGAGTGCGAGACCCCCCACCGTACGTGACGGGGTGCGTCGACAAATAAAGGGCACCAGCCTAGATAGTCAGTCGTTGCTACAGTGAAAGCATCGATGGAAGATGACTGACGTTCGTGGTAAATGCATGCATAGGCATGATTTACTCAGTGACCACCCGGAAATCGAAACTCGACCTGTGACGTTGGAAATACTAGCATATTAGTATCTACAGTACTATAGCACGAAATTTCGAGTTGCTATGATCCTATGGTGTGGAAGGAGCAGATGTCACTATTTGATTTTTCCGTGGAAGAAAAGAGGTTATTTTTATTTTTTTTTCAAAAAAAAAGCTATTTACATATATATAAAAAAGACCAAATAAGTAAACAGTTCTGATGTTGACGGTTGGTGGCGGACACGCCCCTCGTGGCTTGCGTCTCCGTCCTCCACTGTAATTGAGAATCCCTAAACAGTTAATAATTGCTAAGACGATTTCGCGAAACACCTTAAAAGAATCACAAAACAACTCTCACACAAATTATCTACTACTTCCTTCGTCACATATACATATCACTTTAAACATCTACATAGTTTTTAAAATGCAATTTTAACTACTTATTTCTATTGTAATATATTTATAAAGCCTAATAAAATTATAAAAGCATTTTTCGAGAAAAATATATACATATAATTTTTATGTATCTAATTTAAATATTTAAAAGTATATTGATTATCAAAGTTTCAAAGGTTGTCTAAAATAATATGTATTTATGACGTCAAGAGTAATATTATATCAAAAAGACGAGGGGGCCTCTGTTTAATACCTGTAGTTTGGGTTTGGGCGACATATGCAGTTCATGCATTTTCTTTGGCTAAAATTGCCAAGCTGCGGGTATGCAAGCGGCCCAGGGAATCGTTGGATACACATTCCCGCTCTAAGCATTGAATCTTTCGATTTGTTTGAACCATACCTTATATATACCGTTTAAACAAAAATTTATATCTCTTTATCCTTTTAAGCATGCTAAAATAATGATTATAAAATAATCTAAAGTGAGTTCCATGAATAATTTCAACAAAGTTCACTTTTTATAGCATAATTTTTGTATATACTCATTTTAGTATAAAAATGATATATAGCAAAAATAAAGGGCAACAATGAAAATTTTTCAACCATGTCGAATTAAAGTATCTTTGAATTAGTATTTAAGTATACTAAAAGTGATAAAGAAGTATAACACGTTCATTTAAGTAGTATATTAGAGGTGGAAGTATATACTCCAAGAATACGTAAAAGGCTTCCTTATATATATTTGTATATGTGTGTTTGTTTGTGTGTGCATTTGCGCGTGCAATATTCAATGGGCACATGGAATCCACGTAGCAACAATATCAACTCATGCAAACATAAATACCTTTTTTGGTGTCAAATTTCTGCACCACAATAATTTTGAGGTTAGATTCAAAATTACAGAAAAATAGGTCGCATATAAAGATCTCAAGGAATTTTCCTGTTACATCAAGAAAAGCTCCTAAACTTGAGAATCTGTCACGACATAGTATAATCAATACGAAGGAATACATGGTGGCTTCGTATTTAGTTGGATATTTTCCAGTTTCCACATAATCTAGACATGAGCAGCAGCCACATCATCATATATCTACAAGGCTAAATTCACAAACAAGCTCAAGTTATGTTTAATTTTGTCTGTCAAAAAGATAAAAAAATTTGTGGTTGTTTGTTGAAGCATGCTACATGGACGTAAGGTCCATCATATAGTGAGAGGCAGCATCGGTTTTGTTTTGCGGATTACTATGCTTAATTGTCATTATTGGCGTAATTAAGAACTAGAGTTAATTTAGTATAGGAAGGCTAAAGGGAACCGCACATCAAACAAACAGATGGCTGGGGAAAGATAAATGAGAGCCGAGAGAAAATTCATTAAATCTGCAAGTGTGTTTTGATACAATATTGCAAAAATGATAGGTTTTACATTTTAAAACGGATAGAATATATAACTGTAATAGCTGTAGTGGACAATCAGGTCGCATCAAATAAACATCCTAGATTATACTCTCTCTCTCTCTCTCTCGATCAATAAGAGAATTTTCTTATTAAAAAATAATAAGAGGATTTCGAGATTTTGTTAGGATTGTGAGAATTTCAAGCCCTTAAATATAAAGAGTTGTATTTAGGCCCTGTTTGGTAGAGCTTCAGATTCTGGCTCCACGTCAGATCTGAATCTTGTAGGCTAAAATAAATAGAATTAAGTTTATATTTTTATTCTAAAATTAAATAATATGACATACCTAAACACTCTTAATATTCCTACAGATCTAGCTTCACGGATTTGTGGAGCTACAAATACCTAGCTCCACCAGATCCATGAATCTGGTAGAGCTGAAGCCGTACCAAACAGGGCTTTAGTCTCACCACTCACACGTTGTTTCTTCTGTGGAAATTTGTTATAGATCATCGCAAACAAAACACCTGTATATGTTATTCCTCTTATTATCCATTAAAAAGTAGAATTTGAAGGCCAACAATTGTACACTGTTAGGGTTAGCAGCACGACAAAATAATTGAAGATAAGATTTAACGTGAAAAAACACTTGCGGGAAATAATCCACTATAATGCTTCCAGATTACAAGTACAAGGGGTTAGCTTATATAGCCAAAAAATCCTAGTTGTAGACGATTTGGACTAACAACCTATTTGGATAGAAACCAAAGATATCGCAATTAGAGATATTAAGTTGTCTCCAACAAACCTCCCCTTAACTCAAAATCTATAATAAAGTTGTTTCCAGAAAAACCCTGAAGGGTAATAAGCACATGAATACAAGTGCGTTAAAAGTCTAAAGGACTACTGAATGAGAAAGACTGGAATAGTCAATCTAAACACTTGTAGTGCAAAAAACCACAAAGGGTATGAAAGACTGGAACAGTCTTATCCAAACGCTTCTAATGAAGCAAGATTGAGCAAACTACCAGTAGGTCGAAAGAAAGACTGGAATAGTCAATCCAAATACACAGCTGTCAACAAAGCAGATGAAGAAATCTGGTTTTTCAATGATTCATAACTCCAGTAAAGTCTGAGTCTGTGCAACTGACCTCCTAAAACAAACGCTCAATCATCAAATGGCATAAACCAAGACATTACCTGTGGTGCTGAGTAGATAGCGAAGAACTCATATCATGGACTTTTGGCATGCTCCACATGAAACATAAAATTCAAGAAACTACCTACTGAAAATCCATAATATAGTTGAAACTGCTCAAAAAATGTTAATACGAAGAAAAATTATCGTGCCATCAAAGGAGTATAAATTGCAGTAGACCCCTCATATCGAGCAAAGACAATAAAAAGAACGTTGTAGTATCCACGCAGAAATAAACTCCTTCTTGCACTTCAAACCTTCATCTCAAGCTGACATTGGAGCAAAACCTTCACTAGAAAAAACTCTGAAGAGTATAATGCTACCATCAAAATGCCATCGAATTCCAAATAAATGTTGCCAAAACCTCCATAATGGTCAATGCATCCAAAAGGTGAATGAAACACCAAAATAATAGTGATGAAACACCAAATTCAGTTGTCTCCTCAACTGATATTTTTTAATTCTCCAAACAGACAATGAAACATCAATAAATTGCGATGATAAATTCCGGTTGAATTGCAATAAAATCTGCCTATAATATACATAAAAGCATTAATTGCAATGAATGAATTCCGCTAATAATAAGTACAAAATAATATGTATAATTTTCTGAATTGTACAAGAATACCGCGAGTAATTAGAATTGCAATAAAATCTCACTTTTATTAGTACTGGAATAGTCGCCAGGATAAAAAGCAATTCTTACCGCACGTCCAACCGAAAACAGAGTTGAAATGCTCTGGAGCCGAAGCCAATGAATAACCGGAGAAACCTCTGTTGGTTACCTGAAAAGCTGGAGCCGCTTCTGTTCTGGATGCTGAGCGGAAGCCGAATGCTCTAGCCTCTAGAGTTGGACCCGAAATCAAAGAATTGAAATCCCTTGTGGGATCTGATTGGAGTCCGATCACACTTGATCCTCAAGAGATCACGTTGCTCCTTCACGTGCGTTTTATTGTACCGAAAGTCTCGGTTTTGGTTCCTGGAGTCTGTCTTCACGACAAGCAATCTTCACCAGCAAAAAGATGACCGGCTTTGGTTGTGCTGCTTCTTCACGGCAGGAATTCACGGTGGGCTTGTTAGAGTTAGACTATCTCCAGCGAGTTCCCTTCAGCCTCCAAATCTCTTCGCAGACAGATCCCAAGCGCTCCAACGAATTCCCTTCGCGGTTCTCTTTGAAAGGGATTTGGAGAGAGGATCTTTTCAATAAGAGATTCTCTCTCCAATCTCTATATAAATCCCTTCGAAGGGATGCTGCTGGAGATGATAGGAATAAAGGGAATAAATATAGGGAAGGGAATGAGGGAAGAGAAGAAAATAAAGGGAAATCGCAGTATGATAAAATAATTGGAGACAAGTTTTAACATGAAAAAACTCTTGTGGAAAAATTACGGGAAACAATTCACTATAATACTTTTAGATTACAAGTATAATAAGTTGACTTATATAGTCAAAGAGTTCTAGTTATAGACAATTTAGACTAGCAATCTATTTGAATAGAAACCAAAAGATATGCCGACGAAAGATATTGATTTATCAACAGTATACACCATGCCCAGAACTTTCGCAGTTTTGGAGTATGAATACATAGTCCAAATTCTTAAATCATTAAACGAAGACCAAAAACAGTAAGGTATAACGGGTCAATCCATGCACTGGAGTTTTGGCAGACGAAGTCGTTCTGTTCAACCCTAGCAGAGTCGTCTGCAGTCTATTTATAACTCTACAATAGTGCCGAGACGAGCACAACAACCGGGCACATATGCACCCGCGGATATCTGACCATGGAGTATTCTCTGCTTCCTTTTCTTTTCTGCCTTCCGGCCGTCTGGATGCAGGCGCAGGCCGCCACCGCAGCCCGGCGTCCCGACTGCCAAAGGAGGTGCGGGGACGTCGACATCCCGTACCCGTTCGGCATCCACTCTGACGACCCACGCTGCGCGATCCACGAAGGCTTTCAGCTTAACTGCACAACTGTGGGCGGCGCAATCAAGCCTCTGAACGGGCCGATCGAGGTTACTAAGATCTCCGTGCCCGACGGCAAAGCCTGGATGAAGACTGGAATCGCCAGACAGTGCTACGCCCGAGAAAATGGCACGCTGTACAGTGACGGATTTCTGGGGTTGAACTTCAGTGAATCACCTTTCCGGCTGTCGAACGTGGATAACAAAATCACCGTCATCGGGTGCAAAACACTCGCTTATATGCAGAGCGACTCCGTAAGTATTCCTTCGGCGCTTCGTCGTTTTTTTACATGGCTGGATTCTCTAGAACGAAAATGTTCACGACCACAACTATATTTTCAAACCATATGGTCGTTTTCCGGATGCGCGTGTGTATACATACATAGGAATCCTTTTGCATACTCTAGGAGTTCATACTCCTACCTTCCAATATAACACTTAAACCAACCTATTATGTCTCTTATCACTTTCGTTATACTTAAATACTAGTTCTAAAATACTCTAATTCGATATGGTTGAAAAAAATTTATCGAGACCTTTTATTTTTTTGATGTATACTCTTTTTCGTATGTAAAAAGTGTGTGTATATATATATATATATATTGCTATAAAAAATGGACTTCGATAAATTTTTTCCATATAACTCACTTTGGAGTACTGTATAATCATTATTAGAGTATGCCTAATTAGATAAAGAGGTATAAATTGTTTGTTTAAGTGATATATGAGAAGTGGCAGTACATGCTTGAGGGTATGGAACTATTTTCATACATACACATATGTATATGTATATATCATATACCTACACACATATACATATATACACATACACATATACATATATATACACACACATACACACAAGCCTTTTTCTACTCCCGAGAGTAGTTACTCTCTATACCTAACTAGGTGGTATTTACATTTTTTTCGGAGGTGATATATATATTTTTTAGACATACTCCTTTATATGTGCGTATATGAAAGTATTTACAAAATATGCTAAAAACTATGTACTCTCTTACAATTTTTTCGTGTGATGTGGTAAAGCCGTTATGAAAAAATATAGTAGATTGTTTGGCAAAATAAATTAATCTTTTTATAAATTATATTATCAAACGTTTGTTCCTCTCACATTTCCACTTATTCGTTCTATTATTGGAGCGCAATAGCATCCTAATTTACCACTTGGTTTAGAAAGAAAAGCAATTAGCCAAACAAAAGCAATTAGCCAAACACCAAAGCAATCTACCAAACGGGGCTGTCATAATACACCGTAATGCCAGACGGAGCTAAGTAGTTTTTACCAAAAATAAAATTATGCCCTCTCAAAGAAGGAAAAAAATACATAACTGTCTGTGATCAATTTGTGTACACTTGGTTAAAGTTTATAAGTTCGACCATCATTGAAAGCGACTTTCTTTTTAGACCGGGGCATGCGATAGTTGCTTTTTGTCGACAGATTAAAAGGGTTTAACTCTCTTGGTAGCCCGAAAATGTTTGGTCAATAAGGGCAAGTACAATAATAAAGTCAGCTGCTTACTTCATCTCCCATCTATATCATCAAGAGTAAGTATTAAAATCAGCTTGTACAATAGCTATCTCTAAAGGTTGACTCTAGATATCGTGCATCAACTATCTATTCTCTCTTATATATAATTAATCTACCTATGCTCCTGTACTATGTTTACTATTAAATAAGAGCCATCTCTCTTCTCTCTCATATTTTTTCACTCTTTCACATAGGACAAAACTGATATTAACATGCTAAGAGTGTAAGCTGAGATTATCTTATTGTACATGGCATACATAAGCAGAACACTCTTGAACGAAGTGGTGGATCCACAGCTGTGCGAACCCATTCACCAATTTTGAATCTCAATTTTTAAGTGAACGAGAGAGCTCCTATCCAATCTTTAAAAATAGTAATAACTCCATATAACATCTCAAACTTGATGGAAAGTTCATTCAGCGCATCGAACTATGAAACCACATATTTACTCTCCCCGAACTTCGTAATCGGGTACAAATAACATTCTGACCCAATTTTTGCATGGTGGTATTGCATATGGCACAATGAATAGGCGGCTTTGTCATGTAGGATGACACGCTGACTATGCGTGGTCAATCACAGGTGGAGCTCACATGGGTTTCTCACTTGCCGAACTCCCAATTATGCTTCCGTAGTTGTTGTCCTCTGTAACTCCTTCCCTCTCTATTTCAATTTGGAAGATAAGTCCCTGTGAGCTCTACGTATCATTCACCTAAACTTGTCTAGCGTGTCATCCTACGTAAAAAAATCGCTCACTCATCATACCACGTAGGCAATTCCACTATATGAATTGGGTCATAGTTTTATTTGAACTAGATTGTAAAGTTTGAGGTGTCAAGTATCTAGATTCATAGTTCGGGATACTGGATAAAGCAAAGTTTAGGGTGTGATATGGATTTTTTCTTTAAAATACCCCTTTGGTCACAAATAGTTATCATTTTGGACATCGATACGGTTGTCAAAATATAGCTTTGACCACTAATTTCTGTTGTAATATATTTATAAAATTTAATAAAATTATAATATTATAAAATAATTTTTCGAGACAAATCTACGCATATGATTTTCATACTATTAATTTAAATATTTAAAAAGATATTAGTAATTAAAGTTTAAAAATTTTAATTATATCTATGTTCAAACAAAAACTATTTTTGACGGGAGGGAATAACAGTACACACATGTACATGTGCAATGCTTGCAGTATGTAATGGGTTGCTCGCCGAAATGCAACGACGATGCAAAGCACGACAACGCCTCATGCTCTGCCGAGGCTGGCTGCTGCCAGGCGGATGTCCCGAAAGACATACGGTACTTCTATATTTATTTCAACGCAGAATACAACGCCTCTGATGTATTGGACAAAGGATATAGTCCTTGCAGCTACGCGGCGCTGATGGACAAGGCAGCTTTCAACTTCACCACTACTTATGTCAAATCCACAACGTTCTATGACACATACAAGGGCGAGGTTCCGACAGTCATGGACTGGTTCATAACACCGGATACATGCGAGGAAGCTAGGAACACCAGTTCTTACGCATGTGTTAGTAGCAACAGTTCCTGTGTCAATAGCACGAATGGGCAAGGTTACCGTTGTAAGTGCTCAAGTGGATATGAAGGGAACCCGTACATCAAGGACGGATGCATAGGTCCGGCTCTGCTCCTGCTTATGGTTCCGTTCCTATCTCTGCTAGATACGCATAAAAGTACATATGACAATTTTAACCAAGTGTAGCTGTTTGATTTCAGATATTGATGAGTGCCTTGACAATACTACTTATCCTTGCCCGGGGATATGCGAGAACACGTTGGGGAATTTCGTCTGCTCATGCCACCCAGGATATTACATGACGAATGGCACTTGCGTGCCAAATCGGAAGTCCGCTTTTCCAGCGGTGCCTGTCGTGGGTGGGTTCCTCACTTCCTCTCTTCAGTAAGAACTAATGATACCACGCATGGACACCAATCTGAAAATTGGCAAAGTTTGCATCATACATTCATACTATATATATAGTTGAAATCCAACGTGACACAACTGTTTTATTTATGTTTGGCCAAATTTCAGGTTGGCCTATGAGGCACTACTAGTACTATTCTCTTTCACACCGTACATGATTTTCTTGAGCAAAATAATTTTGAGTGCTCACTGCACATGGCACTTATATCCACTCGAACAAGATCATAACTACGAATTTGGATAATCATGCAGGCGCAAGTGTTGGACTCGTCGTACTTGTGATTACCATAACCTGTGCATACTTGGTCCGAGAAAGAGCAAAGCTACAGCACATCAAACAGAAATACTTTCGACAACATGGTGGTCTGCTTCTATTTGAGGAGATCAAATCAAAACAAGGTGGCGCATTCAAAATTTTCTCAGAAGAAGAATTGCAGCAAGCCACAAACAGGTTCGATGAACAAGAAGTCCTTGGTCGCGGAGGCCATGGAACTGTTTACAAGGGACATCTCAAGAATAGCATTGAAGTAGCCGTTAAGAGATGCATGACAACTGATGAGCAACAGAAGAAAGAATTCGGCAAAGAAATGCTAATCCTATCCCAAATAAACCACAGAAACATCGTTAAACTATTAGGCTGTTGTCTCGAAGTGGAAGTCCCCATGCTGGTGTACGAGTTCATCCCGAACGGCACACTCTTCCAGTTCATCCATGGCAACCACAACCGGCACATATCCTTGGCCGCTCGCCTGCGGATCGCCCACGAGTCCGCTGAGGCGATCGCCTACCTCCATTCCTGTGCTTCACCGCCAATTGTCCACGGTGACGTCAAGTCCTCCAACATCCTCCTCGATGGAGACTACACGGCAAAAGTCTCCGACTTCGGCGCCTCCATCCTGGCCCCAACGGACGAGTCGCAGTTTGTCACATTGGTCCAGGGAACTTGCGGGTACCTCGACCCAGAGTACATGCAGACATGCCAATTGACACATAAGAGTGATGTCTACAGCTTTGGAGTTGTTCTCCTGGAGCTGCTCACAGGCAGGAAGGCTTTCAACCTCGAAGCACCTGAACATGAGAAGAGCCTATCGATGAGGTTTTTGTCTGCGATGAAGGAGAACAAGCTTGAGGAGATCTTTGATGATCAGATCAAGAACGAAGAGAATATGGAGTTTCTTGAAGAGATTGCAGAGTTAGCAAGGCAGTGCTTGGAGATGTGCGGTGTGAATAGGCCGTCAATGAAAGAAGTAGCAGAGAAGCTTGATAGGCTGAGGAAGGTGATGCAGCATCCATGGGCGCAGCAGAGTTCTGAAGAGATGGAGACCTTGCTTGGGGAGTCGTCATCCATGGTCAGCTCAGCGATTGTCAGTACAGGAAATTTCAGCATTGAGAAGAAAGCTGTTTTGGGCCTAGAATCAGGGCGTTAATCATTATACTATACATCACATGCCATTACATGGGCCTGGAATTAGAGCGCTAATCACTGTATCGTATAGAATATCTCATTACATTATACCAAATCATATGTATCCTCTTACCATTGGTATTCCTAAGCTCTGCCATGACGTGTGAGATTTATTAGTGTAGCTATATGGCTGCATGCTTGCATAATCCTTAAGATGTAAAGGCAATGAATTTTTTTAATCATTATTGTTCTTTGGCCTCTCAAGATCTATTTGCCACAGCAATTGTCTTTGGTACTTGACAAATTAACGTGATGTTCTCCTTATATTTCTAATAAATATCAAGATTTATCTCATGTATACAATAAATATAGTGTTTAGATATAATAATTAAGGGTAGTTTAGTTATTTTCAATACCTATTTGGTCTATCTAGAAAATACGTGCTATAAATTTGGACGGATAGAGTGTTTTTTAATCACAAAGAAACCCTACTATTTCTGACCAATATGACGTTCACCTCAGTTAGCACAAGCTAAAACTAGCAATCAATAATGCAACCGAACGGCAGAGCTCAGGCCACTGTGGCAACAGCGACGGCATAGGACTGTATTTAGATCACGACTGCCGGGTTCTCGGTGGTGAACGGGCAGAACGGCTGCTGCGAGGGGCTGGCCTCCGCTTGCGCCGCCGGCGTCGGCGGTGAGGAGGGCGGTGGGGATTGGGCTTAAGATACGTTCTCGGGTAGTCGGGTGCCTGCTTGAAGTGGCGGCGCTGCGTGCGGCCGCGCGCGCGTCCGTCCGCCTCCTACACTCCCACTCTGCCTCTCGGCCGCGGAGCTCGAGTGGGAAGAGATCGCGGTGAAGACGGCGGTGGTGGAGGTGGCGCCCCGTAGGGGTCGGCCGGCCAGGAGAAGTTGTGGGCTACTAGGCTTTTGGGAGAAGCGGGCGCCATTTGGGCTCAGGCTCAGATACTGGGCCGAAATGTCGTTCTAATGTAGGTAATAGTATAGCCCAATAAAATCCGTGTTTGGGTTTGGTTGTGTTTCACGTGAGGCGTGATACACGACTTTGGGCCCACCAACGGGGAAACATGGTTCCACAGTCCATATTTCCGTAGATCTCCAGTCCTACGAAAGCTTTCCATACTCCAGTCGTACGAAAGCTTTTCATACTTTAATAAGGGAGAACAAAAAATTCTCTCGTACATAGTTAAAAACAAAACTCTCGTACATCAATCAAACGGTTCATATCGCAAGTTTGCAATAGAAAAAAAAATCTCACGCGTTATACCCTCGTTCAGCGTACCGTGTTAGGGCTATAAAAAAAACTCGAGGCTCGCGAGTTACTTGAGCTCGGCTCGTGAGAGGCTCAGTTCGAGCTCGGCTCCAGCTCGCGAGTTTAACCGAGCCAAGTTCGAATAGCTCACGAGCCCACTCGAGTCTAGACCGAGCTTCTTTAAATCGAGCTTTCTCGAATTTGTTACCCAGCTTACTCGAGCCGAGCCTACTCGAACTTGTTACCGAGCCTACCGAGTTTACCAGAATTACCGAGCTTACTGAGCTTACTTGAGCCGAGCTCGAGCTTGGATCGAAACGAGCTCGAGTAGGGGCTGAGGCTCGGACCCCAACTCAAGCTCGGGTCGAGCCTTACCGAGCTCGAGCCCGGAGGGCTAGGCTGGCTCGAGCTTAGCTCGTTTACAGCCCTATACTATGTATATCCAATCGAAATATAACTATCTACCAGAGTTCAAATCCTAGTGTCTAACTTTAAGCAGATGTAAGTATGTTTGTAGTAAGAATTTTGTGAGGTCGTGAATTTATACCTAGCTTCCATCTTTATAGTTGTATGTTAAGATGACGCATTTGCGTATATGTCCCTGGTACGTGATGATGTATGTGCATATACTGTCTTCCATGTAATCATAAAAAAAAAGAGTTATAGATAACATTTACTCCCACTCGGATACTCCTCATGTTCATTCCACAAGCATGCGCGTAGCGATATTGGATTCAACAGAAGAAACGTGGATGCAAACCACAAGGGCTAATAATGGTTTTCGCTTGGACAGCAAAGCCTTATTGAAGCCGTCGGTTACTTGGAGGTGATACGACCTGGCCGACCGGCAGCCGCCCAAGGGCAAGGGGGTCATGGCCCCTACCTCTAGAAAAATTGATAAAGAAAAATCATTCAATTACAACACCACTTATATCGACTCAACAATATCATATTGTTTGCATCTAAATTTGACAAGACATAACTAATTTACCGGGCTAAGATAAAAATGGGTATTTTTGGCTTATATTGCGTAAAAAAGAAAAAATATAAGTTAAAAATAGAATTATGACCGATATTGATTCGAATATGGGATTTTATCTGTATAGAGACCGATACGTATCATAGTTTGCAACGTATTAGAAAAAGATACGATCAGGCGATACACTATAAGATCAAGACAAGCAAAAAAAACAACACAATCAATCAAACAACTCGTATTTACTTTTTATTTACTTTCCTGTCAACTAGAAATAGTTTTGTAATTTAGAATCTACTTTGTAATCCAATTTTGATCAATAAAGTTGCGCATCGCCGATTGTTAATCTTCTTCGATTACGTCAGGTTTGGTTTTCTCCGATCTTGGCTTAAAGGGTTATTTAGACTTACCGTTACCTTCGATTTAATCGGCCTTACGTAATTGTTTAGATCTTTGCCGAATATCACATTATATCGGCTTTGAGCATATTTGTTTCTATTTATCTTGTCGATTGTATGATCAAATCGGCTAGCATGCCATGAACTCAACTTAAACCCGACGTTTTCGTGTGTTTGAGCCGATAAATTTGTCGTCATATATATTTTTTTGCGCAAGTCATATCATCCCTTTATTAAAGATGGAAGAAATCTCGGCCTCCGTGCGTTTGAGCCGGCTCGGCTCGCGACTTGGGCTGCTCGAGCCGAGCCGGCAAAAAATTACACTTAGGTTCTTTTTCGAGGAAAAAATTACATTTACGTCCTTTTTCGGAAAAAATACGAATAGGCCCTTTTTTTAGAAGAAAAAAATATATTACGTTTAAATCCTTTTTGCCATTTAAACATTACTTTTGGGTCTTTTTTTTGGAAAAAAAATTACATTTAGACCCTTTTTCGGAAAAAAAATACGAATAGGTTCTTTTTTGAAAAAAATATATATATTATGTTTAGGTCCTTTTTGCTATTTTAAATATTACATTTAGGTTCTTTTTCGGAAAAAATCCGTTAAGACCCTTTCCGAGAAAAAACACGTTTAGATCCTTTTTACTATTTTTATGTGTTGAGTGGCGGGTCGCGGCGTGGCACGCTGCGGTGGCTCATCTAGTATAACCTAATGGTCTTAGGAGGTACACAAAGACAGCACGTCTTCTCGCCGCGCGGCAGCCTCACCGCCGCAGGAACTACAGTCTATTTGCTACTGTAGAGGCTACAGTCGTACGCTAGTTCTACGGCATATGAGGGGCAAGTTCCAGCTGTTACGGATTTTACAATATCGTAGGAACAAGAAACAATATCGATGAGACGCGTAAGATTGACGTTATGGCACAATATAAAGGGAATATTGTCAAACCAACAAGTTGCCGCTATCAATAAATAAAAAATATTATACAAAAGGAAGAGCAATGATTTTATAAACGAGGTTGCCATTCTTTCTCAGGTTGCCTTAAGAGGTGCCAAGGATGCTGAAACTTATAGCACTAGGGGCCGCGTGCTTACATTTGAAAGGGAAAAGAAGGCGGACGATATGAAGCAGCTCGAGATGAGTCTACGATTTGCTACGAATCGAGACTTCGAGACTCGAGAGTAACGTTAGAACCTCGTTATCGAATAGTCCGGGGTTCTCGAACAAATCTGAAGTGGAGAACAGAGAGAGAAATAGAGACACAGGTTTAGAGAGGAACAACGAGAGAATTCTTTATTGTTTTCTGATTCCTTGTACAATGAGGGACCCCTCTCCTCCTTATATAGTAGTCGACTAGGATTTCGGCTAAGAGATCATCGTGAACCTTTATGGGCCACGTGGTTTCCCAACACTCCTCCTTGGACCCTTTGCCATGAAATGCATATGCCTCATTAAAACTTCAGAAAAACTCAGTTGAAAAAATACTTAGAGAAAGAGTACATAGCATACGCTTATTGCGTTGCACGAATTACCTCATTAAAACTTTATGCAAGAAAAACTTCATAAAAAACTTGCTAAAGAAAGAGTACAATCCACCCAAATTTCAAATTGCTAATCTTCGAGATTCAAGCGGAGGCGCCGAGCCGTGAGCAAAGCAAATGAGCAAGCTGAGGCGCGAGCAGCAGCGAGCAATGCAAGGCCAGGGCTGGAGTGGCGGCCATTTGGCGGGCGGCGGCGCGAGCTAGGATCGCGGATCTGGCGGGAGAACCGAGCAAAGCGGAGGCACATGCGTGGAGAAGCGAGCGTGATGGACGGGCCGGGTCGGAGCGGTGGCCGGCGGGCCGACGGCCGGCGGCCGTCGGCGGCGTGAGCTCGGTGCTCGGAACGCCGGATCGGGTACTTGCAGAGAGGAGCGACGTGAGTGCGTACGCTTGACCTCATCTCTGACCCGTGTGTGGCGTGCGGCTATGGCTCGGGGTCTGAGCGCAATGCTGGGCCGGCTGGAGCCTCGGGCCCAAATGCAAAGTGAACAGTATTATCTATTGTTATTTAGGTTAGGCCTCGGGTCCAGGCCCCACTATTCCGAGGCCCAGCTTCACCCCTGCTGGGTGACACCGCACGCGCGGTGAAAATGGATGCCTTCTTTTTAAAAAAGATCACTCACAATGTCGTATATGTCGAGTAGGGGCGGAAGTTTCTTTTTCTTTTGTTCTCTCGAATTCAGGATCATGAGAATGGCGTTTTCTAATAGCGGCGAGAGCTAGTGTAGGATAGCAGAGCTACAGATTTGGTAGGCCTCTCAGTTGTCATGATCGTATATATCTTCTGTTTTTGAGACTATTGTGATGGGCGTATATGGAAACTAACGAGCATAAGTTCTTTGGTTTTGGGTGTTGAGTTTGGAGGTTGGGTTGGAGACGTTACACACTTTGCGCTAGGTATTGCGCGCATATGCCCTAGGCGATGTTAGGCTGTTAGCTGATAGGGGTGAAAACGGGTCGGATTTTATCCGTTCGGTCTGGATCCGGATCCGGTCGAGACCGGATTCGGGATGGATTTTAGATATCCGGTCGGATCCGGATCCGGATCTAGATACCGGATCGGATTCAGAACATGAAGTATCCGGAAAATATGGGTCGGGATCTGGATATCGGATATTTACCCATTCGGATATCCGGTTTTGATCTGGCCCATTCGGCCACCTCATATTCTCCTGACGACCGGGCTCTTGGCCCATCTGGCCACCCCCACTGGCCCACAATCCCAAAGCGAGAACGGCACGCCAGCATCTCCATTCCCCAATCCCCACTCCTCGATTCGATCCAATCCCACCGCACCGATGACGGCGCGTGCCAAACCCTAGGCCACAACCATGCGACAGGAAGATGCCGGCGGAGACAGATGCAGCATCGGGTTCCATGAGCTCTTCGACTCTGTGCGCCGGTCCATCATCTTCCGCATCAGCGCCGCCGTCGTGGTGCCCGGCACCGGCCCCCTTAGCGCTGGCGCCGATGGCTGGATCAGCGAGAGGATTAGCTCCTACCTCCGCAAGTCGAGGGAGACGGGGCTGCTCGGGCTCATCTCCAAGAGCCCCTCCCCGCCAGCCACTTCCCTGCCCTTGCGCCCACCCAAGCGCCTCCCTCTGCCCAAGTGCATCTCCTGGCCAAGCAACTCCACCAGAGGGCCTCCCTCGCGGTCGCGTCTCTGCCCCTGGCCGAGTGTGTCCACCCCCTGGCTACGCCTCCGCCTGAATGCCTCCCTCCGCTCAAGCGACAAGGTTGTAGTTCAACCATACCATAAGCATTCTTGTTTTGATACGGATGTTACATTTTTGTAATACAACTCATTTGCAATATGTTATCATAGTGATGATGATCATATCCAACATGGCACTGGAAGTTCAACTCAATATCTCATCTAACAAGAGTTTAACTGAATGAATTTTATTCCCTGTGTAAAATTTTGTTCAAATAATCAGTGTGTTCTTGCTTGGTACAGGAAATATAGTTCATGTAGGTAGATCCTCTATGTGTTTTGTATAGGACAATGAAAACTTTGATGATTATTCATGTGCTTTTGTGAATTTCAGTGTTCTTCTTTTCATGTCCGGCATAGGGTTTGTTGTGTGTGGACTATATATGCAGTAATACCACCTTCTTTTGTTGGTAGAATTACTATATATTCTCTTGGTTGTTCAAGTTGCAATTCCTTCAACGGTAGCTCTGACAAAGATGACTAACTTCCAAATCACTTTCATTATGTCTAGAAGTAATCCGGTGACTGCGGCACATTCGGTGGTGATAACTTGCGACTTGTGCGTGTTGATCACTTTGAGTCCTAAAAGGAATGTAGGATGCATCTACATTCTTCTATACCTTGGGCTAAACACAAAATTACTCGAATCCGGACTCGGAGAGGTCATACTAGGAGATGGTAGTGCGGATTATGGAATCTTTGTCAATGTCATGATCATCTTCTGTAAGCAAAACCTTCAGCTCTCTTTCTTGTCTAGTAAGACCCCTCTTGAAGTACATTTATGATCAATCATCTTTGGACCACCATATAAGAAGTTGAACTCGATGCCATGTGACTACTCTGTGTTTCTCTTAAGTGCACAATTCTAAGCAGCAGTTTAGTTGTACTCACATTCTTCTCTTCACCAAAACTGCTAATTTGCCATTTCACCCGAACTAGGGTACTTCTGGTTTTCCCTCTACGATTTTCTTTTTGGACCCGAGCTGAAGTGCAGAATTAAAAATATCTTTTGTATATTTCTCTATGCTCTTGGTTTTATGTGCTTGGGAGATGCTTTGTTTGAGATATATATTACTATTATTATCATGTATTCATGTTGTTTGATTCAACATATATTACTTTATGTATGCGTGCATTATCCGTTTCGAATTATCCGTTCCCAATCCGAATCCGTCGCATATCCGACCCGTATCCATATCCCGAATTATCCAGATTCGTATCCGGATCCAGCTAGCCCGTATCCGGTTCTGAATCCAGCTAGCCCGTATCCGCATTTTACTAGTGGTTGTCACAACTCACAAGCATACGGCCGAGCGACAAATGCACGACGCGACCCTTGGCGGCCAAGATATTTCGTTGGGCCGGCCCGCGTCACACGTACAGGACAGGAGCTGAAGCCTTAACATGTTAAGGAACCTCGCTATCGAATAGTCCAGGGTTCCCGAACAAATCTGAAGTGGAGAACAGAGAGGGAGAAAGATGAACACACGATATAGGAAAAACTGCGAGAGAATACTTTATTGCTTTTCTGATTCCTTGTACAATGGGGGACCCCCTCCTCCTTATATAGTAGTCGCCTAGGGTTTTGACTAAAGGACCATCGTGGGTCTTCGTGGGCCACGTGGTTTCCCAACACTTCCTCTTGGGACCTTTGCCGCGAGATGCATATGCCTCATTAAAACTCCAGAAAAACCCAGTGGAAAAAATACTTAGAGAAAGAGTACATAGCATACGCTTACTGCGTTACACGAATTGCCTCATTAAAACCTTATGCAAGAAAAACTTCATGAAAAACTTGCTAAGGAAAAGGAGTACAATTCACTCGAACTTCCATTGCTAATCTTCGAGATTCATATTGAGTACTCAAACCTCATGTTTAAGATTTATGTGGGAGTATGTGAAATATCTCCTCTTGAAATCTGCACTTTTCTAAGTCTCATCATCCCAATCCCTTTTACGCACCTTTCAAACGTAGATGCTGGGAGTGATTTAGTGAACAAATCTGCAAGATTTTCACATGACTTAGTATGCAACATCTTGATCTCGTTCACCTTATGCAATTCGTGAGCATAGAAGAACCTGGGGTTAATGTGCTTCGTGAGATTGCTCTTCACATAACCCATCTGTGCTTGGGCAACACAAGCTGCATTATCTTCAGAGATGATCGTGGGAGTTTGCTCAATGTTCAAGCCACATGACTTCTAGATGTGGTGAACCATTCTTCGGATCCATGCACATTAACGAGAGGCTTCATACAAAGCAATGATTTCCGAGTGGTTTGTCGACGTCGAGACAAGAGTCTGCTTAGACAACTTCCAGAAAACTGTTGTTCCTCCACATAGGAAAACATACCCAGTTTGGGACTTGCCAGTATGCGGGTCTGATAAGTACCCAGCATCGGCGTAGCCAACCAAATTCAGTTCACTGTTTCTTCGGAAGAACAAACCGAGATCTTTGCTTCCTTGAAGGTAACGGAAGATGTCCTTGATCCCTTTCTAATGCCTTTTGGTGGGTTTTGCACTGTACCGGGCTATCAAATTCACAGCGAACGCAATATCCGGCCTGGTGCTATTCGCAAGGTACATGAGCGCTTCAACTGTACTCAGATATGGGAATTCTGCTCTCAGGACTTCCTCCCCCTCTTCTCTAGGCCTGTATGGGTCTAGGTCTGCTTGAAGTGACCTTCCGACCATTGGAGTCTTTGCAGGATATGCTTTTTCAAAACCAAATCTTTTCAACACTTTCTGCGTGTAGGTTGATTGGTGTACCAAGATTCCTCCTTGTACATGCTCAAGCAGCAAGCCTAAACAGAACTTGGTTTTACCCAAGTCCTTCATTTCAAACTCAGACTTCAAGTATGAGCATGCTTCTTCAATTTCTTCATCCGTCCCAATGATGTTCAAGTCATCTACATAGACGGAGATTATACAGAATCCATTCGGGGATCACTGTATAAACACGCATGGACAATCTTCGTTGTTCATGTAGCATTTCTTGCAGAGAAAGTCGCTCAAGCGATTGTACCACATTCTTCCTGACTGTTTTAACCCATACAGTGATTTCTTCAATTTCACACTGTACAGGTTTCTATTTGCTCTGTTTTGGTTCGGGATAGGAATACCTTCCGGTATTTTCATATATATCTCCAAATCCAAGTTCCCATATAAATATGCTGTGACAACATCCATTAGCTTCATTTTCAACTTCAAGTTGACTGTCATTGAGATCAAATATCTAAAGGTAATTCCTCCTATGACCGGAGAGTAGGTTTCTTCGTAATCAACCCCAGGACGTTGAGTGAAACCTTGAGCTACAAGCCTTGCCTTGTACCTTACAACTTCGTTGTTTTCATTCCTCTTTCGAACAAAGACCCATTTGTGACCTACAAGGTTTATATGGGGAGGTGTGCAGTATACGGACCCAAACACCTCTCTCTTGTTCAGAGAGACTAACTCTGTAGTGATTGCATTCTTTCATTCTTCCCAATCTAGCCTTTCCTTGCACTCTGCGAGAGATGCAGGCTCGGGATCATGATCAATGATCGAGGCAATCTTCTTTGCAAAGTACGCATCGACATTAGCTGTTGCTCTATTCAAGGATTCTCCTGTTATTACAAAGTTTATGACCATTTCATCATGGGGTGCTTCATGCACTTCTACTTGCTCTTCGCTGCTATTTTCCATCGCAGGGGCAAGTTCCTTTAGCTTTTCATCGCTCATGTGTGCGCACACATTATTTCCGGCGTCTTCCTGCAGTGGAAGATTCAAGTCTAAAATTGCCTTTTCTGTCGGCTTCTTTCCAGTGCCAGGTCTCAACTGGCTCCCCTTCTTTCCTTGGGGCATTTTCATGATTGGTTGTGGTAAGTCCTCTCGCTTGATTTTCTCAGACGTCTCCGGTACTTTGGGTTTGAGGGCCGATTTCTGTTCTTTTCTTTGAGGCCTCTGAACAGGATGAGGGATACCTTCTGCTTTCTTTGGTATTTCCACCCTCTTTGGTGCATTTCGTGCGGGTACATGCAACTTAACCACGCCCTTCAGATCACAAAAATGATCAGGTAATTCATTTGCTAAATTCTGCAAATCAATTATCTTCTGGACTTCTTGATTTGCTTCATTAGTGCGGGGGTCATACGCAGGGATCCCAGTGGAATGCCATATGATTTCCCGGTATTTTTCATCCAAAGGTTGATTTCCTCCCCCTAATGACGGGAAACGATCTTCGTCAAAAATGCAATCAGCGAATCGGACTGTATGCAAGTCTCCAGTCATGAGTTCCAAATACCTGATTATGGATGCACTCTCATAACCAACGTATATCCCAGACTTACGGAGAGGGCCCATTGCACTCCGCTGTGGGGGTGGTATAAGAACATATACCATACAACCAAATTTTCTGAGATAGGAGATTTTCGGGATGATCCCGTGCACCAGTTGCATAGGGGAATGGATGTTGTAGGCTGAAGGTCTGAAATTGATGAGAGCTGCTGCGTGCAGGACTACGTGTCCCCAACAAGTGTTGGGCAAGTTACAACTCTGCAAAAGCGGTCTGGCAATGAATTTAATCCTCTTAATTAGTTCTTCAGCTAGTCCATTCTGCGTATGGACATGCGGTACGGAGTGCTCAACTGCTATCCCTATTGCAATGCAATAATCATCAAATGCCTTTGAAGTAAATTCTTTGGCATTGTCCATTCTAATGGACTTCACGCGATGATCAGGGAAAATATTCTTAATTCTTATGATCTACGAGATCAGCTTTGTAAAAGCATGGTTTCTTGTTGACAATAAGCATACATGCGACCATTTCGAGGAAGCATCGATGAGCACCATAAAGTACCGAAATGGCTCTGACAAGGGCTGAATCGGGCCACAAATATCCTCCTGGATGCGTTCCAGGAATGCAGAGATTTCACTTTGCACTTTCATGACATATGGTCTAGTTATTAATTTTCCGGTGGCACATGCAGGGCACACGAAATCTTCATGATTCGAGAAATTTTTAATATTAATACCATGACCTTGTGAGTTGTTCACTATATTCCTCATCATTCTAAGACCAGGATGACCTAATCTACAAGGCCATAAAGAAAATAACTCAGAGCTTCTAAAGACAGTCTTCAAGAAAGTATACACTTCGGGTGCATGAATATTCTTGTAGTACAACCCAGATTCATATGAGGGACATTTTTCTAATACCATTTTTTTCACATACCGCGTGCTTCACAATGCACAAGTATTCTTTGCCATTTTCTTTATTGGTTTCTACGTGAAAACCATTGGCGCAGATGTCTTTGAAACTTAAGAGAGTGCGCGTTGATTCAGGGTACAAAAGGGTTTCTTCAATTACCAAAGTTGTACCCATATGCAATATAATTGTGGCTCTTCCTGAGCCTATTACATATGAATCGCTTCCTGCGATCGTAGTAATCTTTCCAGCGTTCTTCGTGATCGACTGGAAGTATTTGGACTCTCTTAAGATGATATTTGTTCTGCCACTATCAACAATGCATATCTCTTCCATTTTGGCGCTACACGATTTCTAAAAAGGAGAATAATTCCAATTAAATAGAGGCAAAAATAATTCAAACATTGCTAGCAAATTAAAGAATATTGGAATAAAGAATAAATTGCATATTTATTCATGAGAAAAGTATGCTCTTCTAGAGCTTACAATTAATTATTCAAAGAAATTTGCTAACAACCATAAAAAAATGCGATTCATGCATTAACGAGCTTTGGACTTTCCTTTGGCCTGAAACATCTCTTTTCCACCCTACTTACCCTTCTTTCTATGAGTGGGCTTTTTCACCTTATAGCTGTTGGCATTGACTTCTGTGCCAATGCCTCTTCCAGATGGCTGTGAGACGAAATTCTTGGCTAGAACATCATCTTGTGACTCCGCAACTTGCATGACATCAATCAGTTCGCTATACTCCTTGTATGCGTCCTGACGATAAACTGCGTGCACTCTGGATAGCATTTGGGTGGAAGGTGGAGAGAGTCTTTTCAATCTTCTCCTCGTCGGTGATCTTCTTGCCACATAGGGAGAGATTGGTACAAATTGTGCAAGCGCGAACTGTACTCGCCAACGATACGTAGTCCGCAAATCTCAAAGCGGACCCAATCTTGCGTGCTTGGGGCAAGATGGTGTACTTGAGCTTCTCGAATCGCTTCGAAGTGCGGTTCAAAGCTCAAGTGCACTCTCCTCGACCATGTATTCATTCTTGAGTGGTGAGAGGTGGTGCCCGAGGAAGTGCAAGGCTTGATCGTTACGCCGACGGTAGGTTGCGCGTCTGCGAGGACCCTAGACCAATCACAAAGACGGAGCTTCTTGCCTCAAGAACGATCTTCAAGTCCGATGCCCAAGTGAGGTAGTTACGGCCGTGCGGGGCGGTTCTTCAAACTCACGATTCACGATGCCGGACATCTGCATGATTTCAAAATTACGACATTAGATTACTGCGTGTAATCTAATAGAAAATAGTTGCAGAAATCATAAAGTACAGAAAATAAATTGCCACGCATTTCCAGTATACTAAATAAAGCAATGAATTCAAAATCCATAAAGAGTATTCATAAATGCAGAGAATAATGCTGGAAAAAAAATAAAAACAGAGCCAAATAATTTTCTGGATTTTCTGCTATTTTTTTTCTTTTTTTCCTTTTCTTTCTTTCCTCTTCTTTTCTTTCCTTTTCTTTTCTTTCCTTTTCTTCCACAGCCGAGCAGCTCTGGGCCTCACATTTCTTCGACCCATCAAGAACCGGTGGCTAGGGTTTCCATGCCCTAGCCGCCAGCACGCCCGCCCGCACGCGCCGCAACGTTCGCCTGCCCGCTCGCGCGACTTCTTCCTCTGCCAGACTGGCGACGGCGCTCGAGCGGCATAGCCGAGGCGGCACGACGAAGTCTTCGTCGTGGCAATGCAACGGGAAGCCGAGGCGGCGGCGGCCGAGGGCCGAGCGTCTGGCGCAAGACGGCGGCCGCGGCGACGCCGGCGCGCTGGCGCCGGGAAGCCGAGGCGGCAACGGCTACGGGCCGGAGCGCACGGGCGGAGGCGGTATCTCGAACGCACGGTGCTACGTGCGCGCCGACGACGCTGCGGCGCGCGGCCGAGCGAGGAGGCGATCGACGGAGCCCGGCCTTCTTCCGTCGCGGCGCGGCCGGGAAGGCGAGGCGAGCGAAGCGGTGACGACGACGGCGGCCGCAAGCCGAGGGCGGCGAGGCGGCGCTTGCGTGGCGTGCCACGACGCAGTGGCGGCGATCCGTGATACCGCGAACCGGCGGCGGAGGCGCGGCGGCTGCGAGCTAGGGCGACGGTGCGCCGGCGGCGATGTTTCGTCTTGCGGCGGCGACCCTTTAGGCGGCGCTTGGCCGCGCGGGCGCGGCGTCGTTGCGTCGGCTTGCTGCGCGCGGGCGGGCGCGGAATCCGAGGCAACGTTGACTTTTTTCTGGATAAACAGTAATCACGCTTGTACTGTTGCTTCAAGCCGTCTGTAGCTTCGTGCCACGAGACAAATATAATATCAGATGCGTAGGATAGATGCATGCATAGAATCAACAAGCGTTTAGTTCAATCTCCGATTCTCACCTTTTCACACCTTTTCAATCTGTTCGTCGGTAGAGCTTCGTGCTGATAACGTGTTAAGGAACCTCGCTATATAATAATCCGGGGTTCCCGAACAGATCAGAAGTGGAGAACAGAGAGAGAAAGAGAGACACAGGTTTAGGGAGGAACAACGAGAGAATTCTTTATTGCTTTCTGATTCTTTGTACAATAGGGGGACCCCCTCCTCCTTATATAATAGTCGCCTAAGGTTTCAACTAAGGGATCATCGTGAGTCTTCATGGACTACGTGGTTTCCCAACCAGTAACACCAACACCATACAGGGGAATATGATCCGGAGTTCCGGACAAGTTCTAGTTCGATTGAAATGGGCGAGGACAGAACGTTACTAAGCAATGCACTTTGGAACACGAGCCAATGTTATCGGCCAGCTTCCTACGGTGATCCTGCCATCACCGCTATACTATCGCCGTTTGGTTACCATTTGTGATTGCGTAGTTTAATTCCTCGAGAGAGAGAAACACGCGCTCGTGAGGGAGAGTATTGTTGAATTGATGTATAGCATATTGTAAGTATTGGGTATCATCACAAAAATGGAGAGAGTAGTTGAATTGATATAGAGCAGATTGTAAGTAATGGGTTTATATAAATTCTAATAAACTGTCGTCGCAAAAAAAAATATAACCATTGGGCGTCTGTATACATACAATAATAAAAGTTTGAATATGTGCTTTTTAGACCAAGTTCAGATATATGCGGAAGCAGAGTAGTATGAGTTCAATATCATCGATTACTTGTTCGCAAATGCAGACGTTTGCGGTGTTACGCGTGCTCTGCACAACCGTTGGATGGAACACGGATGGCGATGCGGACGTTCGCCCATCCTAGCCGGCCCAACCATGTTTCCAAAATCAAGCTGGCCCAACCTACACACGGTCCACCGCAACCGGGCAAATACTCTTGCAGTCCATCACCAGCCCAGTGTAAGCCCACAGGGGCCCGGGTTGGGACAGCACTCAACCGCCGAAAGCAACATTCAACCGTCGCTCTCCGTGTCTTTGTTTCTCCTTACCGGAAAGTCAGAAACCACTGCACTGCACTGTACACACGCCCAAGTCGTCAAGCCGCCATCAATCTGTTTTCTCTCCTCGTCGGCACCTACCGTCTGCTACTGATCACGCACCGATCGAAAGCTGTCTGCCACGAGATGGGCTGTCGTCGCGTTGGGTGTCAATAGCACTCGCTCTCTTGTACCAAGCTACACGTCACATCGAGCTAGCTAGCAGCCTCCGTCAGTGTGGACTATGGCATGTAGCGCAGTATTTTATCCGGTCTCCGTCAGGCCGGCAGCCCTGGCGCGGCCCATGCCGTGGATCGAGCTGGCTTCCCTTGGCACGGCGGTGCCCATGATGGCATGATGCTACGCTTCTGCACCTGCGGGCATCGTCATCCTGTCGACATATCGTGTGTTAGATTATTATGAGATGACCCATAATTAATTTAATAGAAATTCCAAAAGGCCCATTAGAATACTAGGAGTCATGAAATTGGTTTAGTACCATATGGGTAATTGAGAGAAGGTTTGACCAACTTAAATAGTTGAGTTGTGTGTCTCTCAATTAGCAAGGTGGAAAAAGGGTAAAGGGCGTGTACACGCTGCAGCGCCGAGCCGAGCCGAGAGGCGCAGCGAGTCGAGACGTGACGTGACGTGACGTGCACCGCGAGGCTATATAAGGAAAGCCACGGTTGTGCTCTTCTTCACCGGCTTGACTCTTCCGCATACTCTTCCGCCTCTGTTTTCTTGCGCGCACAAGTAGCAGAGGGAGCAGGCCTCCGGAACCTCGCCCTTCTTGAGATCTTGCTCGAGATAGAAGGCCGATAAGGTTTTTGGGGAGCGACCACGCGACTGCTCGAAAAGTGTTCCTGGAAGCACATCTGCACTGCACCAAGGCCAAGGGTTATACCCAGAAAGAAGGCGATGACTTCTTTGATACTTACTCACCTGTTGCCAGATTGACCACTATTAGAGTACTACTGTCTTTGGCTGCCTCCTACGGTCTGATCATCCATCAGATGGATATAAAGACGGCTTTCCTTAATGGAGAGTTGGAAGAGGAGATCTATATGGATCAGCCTGATGGATTTGTAGTAAAGGGTCATGAAGGAAAAGTGTGTAGGTTGTTGAAGTCTTTGTATGGCCTTAAGCAAGCACCTAGCGATGTACGAGAAGTTCGACAGAACTTTAACATCCGCCGCTTTGTTGTGAATGAAGCTGACAAATGTGTGTATTACCGCTATGGTGGGGGTGAAGGAGTGATTATGTGTCTGTATGTTGATGACATACTGATCTTTGGGACGAACCTTAATGTGATTAAGGAAGTCAAGGACTTCTTGTCTGAAAACTTTGAAATGAAAGATTTGGGAGTAGCGGATGTCATCTTAAACATTAAATTGTTAAGAGAAGGTGACGGTGGGATTACTCTTGAGCGGTCCCATTATGTGGAAAAGGTGTTGAGTCGCTTTGGCTATAGCGATTGCAAACCTGCTCCAACGCCGTATGATCCAAGTGTGCTATTACGAAAGAACCAACGAATAGCAAAGGATCAATTGAGATATTCCCAAATCATTGGTTCATTGATGTATTTAGCTAGTGCAACAAGGCCTGATATCTCGCTTCTTTGTGAGCAAACTAAGCCGGTTTGTTTCAAACCCGGAGATAATCATTGGCATGCTCTTGAGAGAGTAATGCGCTATCTAAAAGGGACATCAAGTTATGGAATTCACTACACCGAGTACCCTAGGGTACTTGAGGGTTATAGTGATTCAAACCGGATATTTGATGCTGATGAAATAAAAGCCACAAGTGGATATGTGTTCACATTGGGTGGTGGAGCTGTTTCCTGGAAGTCTTGCAAGCAGACCATCTTAACGAGGTCTACAATGGAAGCAGAACTCACAGCATTAGATACCGCCTCTGTGGAAGCCGACTGGCTGTGTGAACTTGTGAAGGACTTACCGGTAGTTGAGAAGCCGGTGCCTGCTATTCTTTTGAACAGTGACAATCAGACGGTGATTGTCAAGGTAAACAGTTTTAAGGATAACATGAAGTCATCAAGGCACGTTAAGAGGCGGTTGAAGTCTGTCAGGAAAATGAGAAACTCCGGAGTTATAGCGTTGGACTATGTCCAGACGGCTAAAAACTTGGCAGATCCTTTTACAAAGGGACTATCACGGAATGTGATAGATGAAGCATCGAGGGAGATGGGCTTGAGACCCACATAAAGTCATGTCTTAGTGGTAACTCATCCTATTTGATCAGAGATCCCGTGAATTAGGATGTTGAGACAAGCTAGTGAGTGGTGAGAGGAGAGTATCAGACTTGGCCCACTCCGTTTGAGATGCAATAACTCTCCTATTCTGTATGGCGGGTTGGTTATACCTTAATGTATTCCGAGTGGCTTTGATAAGCGAGATGTTGTCCTCTGAGAACATCTTATGAGGAATACACCTATATGAGTTCGACTGCTAGTCACAGTTTATGAGATTGGGTGATCTCTAGAGGCTCATGAAAGGCTAAGGAGTATGACTTATAAGCTCCAAACCGAGGGGATGCATTTAGCAGCCTAGTATCGATAAGGACTTTGGTGAAACTTGTTCGCACAAAGCTGTCAATTCAAGGCATAGTCCATTGTTGATTGTGGATGAGCGTAACCTTTGTTCTAGATGGAAGTCCAACTTAACAGTCTCCATCGAAAAACTGGTATATCAAACTACATTGGAACTGAGAGTATTTCAAATATGCCTTTGAAATTTGGTGGGGATTGTTAGATTATTATGGGATGACCCATAATTAATTTAATAGAAATTCCAAAAGGCCCATTAGAATACAAGGAGTCATGAAATTGGTTTAGTACCATATGGGTAATTGAGAGAAGGTTTGACCAACTTAAATAGTTGAGTTGTGTGTCTCTCAATTAGCAAGGTGGAAAAGGGTAAAGGCATGTGCCACTGCCGCTGCTGTAGCCGAGCCGAGCCGAGGCGTGGCGTGTGCGTGTGCGCAGCGAGTCGAGTCGAGTCGAGTCGAGGCGAGACGAGGCGTGGACGTGGCGTGGCGCGGCGCGCGCGCAGCGCAGAGCAGTGCCGTCGATTACATGCGGACGTGGTTGATGGCTGGCATAATGATCGTCGGTTACTGGTAACGGCTACATGAGTTGATGGCTGGTAACTCCTGCTCCTGCCCGTTGCATATCGCGAGGCTATATAAGGAAAGCCACGGCTGTGCTCTTCTTCACCGGCTTGACTCTTCCGCATACTCCATTGTTCTGCTGCTGTCCTTTGCATTTCCGCCTCTGTTTTCTTGCGCGCACAAGTAGCAGAGGGAGCAGGCCTCCGGAACCTCGCCCTTCTTGAGATCTTGCTCGAGATAGAAGGCCGATAAGGTTTTTGGGGAGCGACCACGCGACTGCTCGAAAAGTGTTCCTGGAAGTGTATCTGCACTGCATCAACCGCTTCACTGCACCAAGGCTTCACTGCGACAACCTGTGATCGTCTACTTCGACCGTCATGGCGAACGAGAATGTTCTGCCTGCGCCTGTGCCAACGGTGGCACCGGCTCAAGGATATATTAACTTATACCGTGTTTTAATCATACTGATTTCTTGTTCATTAGTCTTTGCGTATGAGATAGATAATTTGTTATCTAGTACCTTTGACTTTGAATAAAAATTGCATCTTTGTTTAATCATGATTTACATAATTCTGTGGATTAAAATATTGAGAAAATTCCTAATATTTCCAACATCGTGCACCCTCACAAGCAAACCTGCGTGCATCGATCATATGGTGTATGGTGTATGCATGTACCATCACTAGAACTGAATGACTTTTATCAAAAAGAAGAAGAAGAAAGAACTGAGTATGACTTGTCTGTGATCACTTAAGACATATGCCATATAGTTTCATTTTTTCTGAAGAATTGAAAGTGAGGTCGATGCTTTGGTTGTGCTTAATGGAGGGGAGGAGAAATTTTACGATGCATTATACTGGTAATATATAGTGGACAGTAGAAATCAGACCGAGCCGTTAATTTATTAAGAGTATTTCTATTACTCTACTATCAAAAGAAATATAAATAAATTTTAATTAATATAATCTACTAGATCGAAAAGAATAAATGATTCATAGAGAATTTAGTGTATCGTAAAAGAGCTCTAAGGTAGACAGCATACTATTTTGCTAGCTTGTGTGTGTTGGCATTTCCAGTTAGGGTTTGCCTGGGCCAGACCTTTGTAGTTTTATATATTTTGTGAGGGACTTACCGAATATTTGAAACGACCCTAACTTAACCTAGATTGAATTGGACTGCTGACTTGGTCGGACTGCCTAGAGAGCAATGGTGGCAAAAACCCTAATACGTTATAAGTTGCTCGTTTTCCGTGTGCATTGCATTGTAGTGTTAGCCATCATCCATTCGTTCGGCAGAGTGATTGTTCATTTGTAAGCCATTTGTCCATGCAATTGTGTGCTCATACGTTCATGATAACTAGTTATAATCATGAACATTGATAGAATCTTTAGAGACTATTCCTTCCTCCAGACATCAGTTGCACTACATACGAATAGCATCTGCCTTCTCTCGGTGGAATCAAGTTTTGAAAATAGTTTTCAAAAAGAAATATCTAGGCCATCTGTGAGCACACAATTTTACTGAAGGAAAGATTTTGTTTTCAAAAGCAATAGATAATTATTTTGAAAAACATCTATTCTCTCAATTCCTACAAACTACACACAGGAACTGCGCCGACCATGTGCACAATCAGTAGGAAGACCATTTCAGAAAATAGTAAAAATATATTTTGAGTCGTTGAAAAGAATTTCAGAAAGACTAATTTGTATGAGAGGGTCCAGCAGGGCCACATTTACAAAAAAAAGAGACCCTTATACTCTGAACAATTTTCAAAGATAGTGTTTTCTTTTAAGAAATTGAATTTTGGAAAAAGGATAAGGGCCTCCATGAAAAATGATTTCAGATTTAAAACTATTCAAAATCAGCTTTGGGGAACTCCAATGAAATACCAATAAT
The DNA here is from genome assembly GCA_036346275.1 of Otatea glauca. Lineage (NCBI taxonomy): Eukaryota > Viridiplantae > Streptophyta > Magnoliopsida > Poales > Poaceae > Otatea > Otatea glauca. The sequence goes on from CM070728.1 coordinate 17,200,917, forward strand.
ATCCTCTTACTTCTCGAGTTTTTACCAAAATACCGTGGGGGTAAATTTAATCATCCTAATCCATTACTTAAATAAACAAATAATTTAAACGTTCTATTTTGAAGCTGGAACTCAAAAGTATTCTTTAAATCTGAAACTTAACATTATCTTCTAAATCAAATTGTCTTAAGAGAACTTATCTTGTTTCTCTCCCTTCTCTATTAAAAAATAACTGTACAACTTTAGAATGAAAGTCTAGTCTGTGATAGCCTTAGTCAAAAAGATTTGTAGTCTGTGCATATGCATTATGTTTCCATTTGGTGTTTTAGTCCTTATTGGACTTTATTTGTGTTTTTCCTTCTTTCGGAATCGGAGTAACCCGGAGATCTGCTGTTCAAGCTTGAACCCTTGGTCTCCAAATTAATCTTTCGGTCTTCAAGTCTTCCGGTATCTCAGGCAAGTCCAATTCTTTGATCATGTTGTCTTATTAATTTCTTTATCGAGTACTTGCAACTTAGTTTGCTTAATATCACTTGCATGGTAAAATGTTACTTTGTAAAAGAACAATTAAACTTGACCACAATGAAATTATGTTATGTTTGGGTGGTTGACCGGCTGGTGGAGCAGCCGGTGGATTTAATTATATTATATGGCTAGTCATAGGAGGTCAGGGAATGGAATGGAGTTGTGGTTGTCAAGGCCTTCCTTACATATGGATATCACCTTAATGTTAAACAATTTCTTCCATAAGGGCATTCACTACGCGTTAACCACATACCTGTTATGGATGGGGCAACCTCAGTAATAATGTCTTAATGTCGTATCTCTGCATGAAGTGTAATCTATGTGTAACGGAAGAGTAGGCCTTAGTATCTATAAGGACCTTGGATGCCACGATGTGGTTACATGAAATGAAAAGGTATACTATATGCACAACTGAAGTAGCAAATGACGTCTGACTACAACAGTAAGCTTTATGCTGAACGAGCAGAGATATTGTCAGAGAGTACTAATGAAAGGCTTTGTGTCTTTAGTCTTACTTCACGCCAGTGAAGTGTGTCTATAACTTGGCATGAAGACTATGATGTCTATGGGTAAAATAGCGCACCTCTGCAAAGTGTATGAATTGTGACATTTTACTCACTGATTCGGGTAGATACGAGTGCGGCAAGAAAGTGAACCTATAGGAGGTTCTGTGTCCTGTAGTGTCTTGCGAACAATAGACTTTGTAACCTTAAAACTTGAATCTTCATCAGCAAACTCCCTTTTAAAGTTGCATTGCTTCCTGGTGGACTTTGGTCATGTACTGTTGGCTTACTAAATTGGACTTGTTGAGGACTTTTGATACTCATCCCTATATTATATTCTCCTTTTTAGATTACTAACACCATAGAAGTAGAAGAATGCTTCTCCGTACATCAAGATGGAGGAGGTGTCTGACTTCAAGCAATAGAAGGACAAAGAACGGAACCAGAAGACTTGCGCATTAACTCAAGTCTAGATATGTTGATGATGCTTGAAAGTGCATCAAGATTCAAGATAGTAGCATTCGTCGGAGCGTAGTCTCGCTTATAAGGTAGAGTTAAGTCAAGTAAAAGTAATGTCTCAAATATAATTGTAAAACTATCTTTTTCGCTGCTTTATTTATCGAACCCACTGTAATTATTTATTTCTGCTATGCTACTCTGGTAAGAACATTCCTGGGTAAAGCGCGTATTTACTAGATAATGAGCCGAAGACTTACGTGCTACCAAAGATAGTGACATGCGGACTTGTTGTCCTGATCTTTCGAGACTAGGATAAGCTAAACAATGAACTCGGCCATCTTATCAAGATTTGTGCGCGAGGCACAATATGCTGTCGTTTCCTTGTACACGGTACTGGATTTGGGGACCAGGAAAGTCCAGTCTTATTCTCGTGCGGGCAAGGGTCCTACTCAAGATTTTCTTTTGGTGGCTGGTTGTTATTGTTAAGGAACCTCGCTATCGAATAGTCGGGGTTAGAAACAGATCTGAGTGGAGAACGAGAGAGAGACACACGTGTTTAGGGAGAGCGAAAGCGGAAATTCTTTATTGCTAATGAAATCATGTGTACATGGGGACCCTCCTCCTTTTATAGCGCTCTCTAGGGTTTGGCATTAGGGACCACATGGGCCTTCGGTGGGCTTTAGGGTTTCTCAACACTCCCCTTGGGCCCTTTGTCTTGAGATGCATATGCCTCATTAAAACTCCGAAAAACCCAGTGGGAAAAATACTTGGAGAAAGAGTACATAGCATACGCTACTATGTTGCACGAATTGCCTCGTTAAAACCTTACGCAAGAAAACTTCATGAAAAACTTGCTAAGGAAAAGAGTACAATTCTCCCAACTTCAATTGCTAATCTTGAGATTCATGTTGGGTATTCATAATTCATGCTCAGATTCATGTGGGAGTATGTGACATATCTCCCCGAAATCTGCACTTCTCTAAGTCTCATCATCCCAATTCCTTTCACGCACCTTTCAAAGGTAGATCTTGGGAGTGATTTAGTGAACAAATCTGCAAGATTTTCACATGACTTAGTATGCAATATCTTGATCTCGTTCATCTTATGCAATTCATGAGCATAGAAGAACTTGGGGTTGATATGCTTCGTGAGATTGCTCTTCACATAACCCATTTGTGCTTGGGCAACACAAGTCGCATTATCTTCATAAATTATTGTAGGAGTTTGCTCAATGTTCAAACCACATGACTTACGGATGTGGTGAACCATTCTTCCGAGCCATGCACATTCACGAGATGCTTCATACAAAGCGATGATTTCGAGTGGTTTGTCGACGTCGAGACAAGAGTCCGCTTAGACGACTTCCAAGAAATTGCTTGTTCCTCCACATAGGAAAATATAGCGGTTTGGGACTTGCCGGTATGTGGGTCCGATAGGTACCAAACATCGGCGTAGCCAACCAAATTCAATTCATTGTTTCTTCGAAAAAGCAGGCCGAGGTCTTTGCTTCCTTGGAGGTAACGGAAGATATCCTTGATCCCTTTCCAATGCCTTTTGGTGGGTTCAGATTTGTCGAGCTAGCAAATTCACAGTAACGCAATGTCAGGCCTAGTGCTATTTGCAAGGTACATGAGCGCTCCAATTGCACTCGATATGGGAATTCTGCTCCCGTGACTTCCTCCCTCTTCTCTAGGTGCTGTATGGGTCTAGGTCCGCTTGGAGTGACCTTGAGACCATTGGAGTCTTTGCAGGATATGCCTTTTCAAATCCAAACCTTTCCAACACTTTCTGCGTGTAGGTTGATTGATGTACCAAGATTCCTCCTTGGACATGTTCAAGCCGCAAGCCTAAACAAAACTTGGTTTTACCCAAATCTTTCATTTCAAACTCGGACTTCAAGTATGAGCATGCCTCTTCAATTTCTTCATCCGTCCCAATGATGTTCAAGTCATCTACATAGACGGAGATTATGAGAATCCATTCGGGATCATTGTATAAACACACATGGACAATCTTCATTTGTTTGTGTAGCCTTTCTTGCAGAGAAAGTCACTCAGCGATTGTACCACATTCTTCTGATCGCTTGACCCATACGGTGATTTCTCCAATTTCACACTCGCATGTGTTTCTATTTGCTCCATCTTGGTTGGGATAGGAATTCCTTCCAGGTACTTTCATGTATATCTCCGAATCCAAGTTTCCATCTGGTATCTTTGTGACAACATCCATTAGCTTCATTCTCAACTTCAAGTTGATCGCCATTGAGATCAAATATCTAAAGGTAATTCCTCCCATGACCGGAGAATAGGTTTCTTCATAATCAACTCCGGACGTTGAGTAAAACCTTGAGCTACAAGCCTTGCTTTGTACCTTACAACCGTTGTTTTCATTTCTCTTAGAACAAAGACCCATTTGTGACCTACGGGTTTATATGGGGAGGTGTGCGGCATCTGCCCAAACACCTCTCTCTTGTTCGGAGAGACTAACTCTGCAGATGATTGCCTTTTTCCATTCTTCCCAATCTAGCCTTTTCTTGCACTCTGCGAGAGATGCGGGCTCGGGATCATGATCAATGATCGAGGCAATCTTCTTTATGAAGTATGCATCAACGTTGGTCGTTGCTCTATTCGAGGATTCTCTGTTATTACAAAGTTTATGGCCATTTCTTCATGGGGTGCTTCATGCACTTCTACTTGCTCTTCTCTGCTTTTCCCTATCGCAGAGCAAGTTCCTTTAGCTTTTCATCGCCTATGTGTGCGCACATTATTTCCGTGACTTCTGCGATGGAAGATTCAAGTCCGAATTGCCTTTCTGTTGGCTTCTTTCCAGTGCAGTCTCAACGCTCCCCTTCTTTCCTTGGGGCATTTTCGTGATTGGTTGTGGTAAGTCCTCTTGCCCGCTTTTCTCGACGTCTTGGTACTTTGGGTTTGAGGAGCGATTTACTGCTCTTTTCCTTTGAGGCCTCTCAGCAGGTTGAGGATACCTTCTATTTTCTTTGGTATTTCCACCCTCTCGGTGCATTTCTTGCGGGTACATGCGACTTAACCACGCCTTCGGATCACAAAATGATCAGGCGGTTCATTTGCTAAATTCGCAAATCAATTATCTTCGGACTTCTTGATTTGCTTCATTAGTGCGGGGTCATGTGCGGGATCGGTGGAATGCCATATGATTTCCGGCATTTTTCATCCAAAGGTTGATTTCTCCCTAATGACGGAAACGATCCTCGTCAAAGATGCAATCGAACAGGTCAGTATGCAAATCTCGATCATGGGTTCCAAATACGATTATGGATGCACTTTCATAACCAACGATATCCCGGACTTGCGGAGAGGGCCCATTGCGATCCATTGTGGGGGTGGTATAGGTACATATACCATACACCCAAATTTTCTAAGATGGGAGATCTTGGGATGATCCGTGCACAAGCCGCATAGGAGAATGGATGTTGTAGGCCGACGGTCTAAAATTGATAAGAGCTGCTGCGTGCAGGCTGCGTGTCCCCAACAAGTGTTGGGCAAGTTACAACTCGCAAAAGTGGTGCGCAATGAACTTAATCCTCTTTATTAGTGCTTACGCTAGTCCATTCTGCGTATGGACGTGCGATGCTGAGTGCTCAATCGCTATCCTGTTCTTTGTGCAATAATCATCAAATGCCTTTGAAGTAAATTCTCGGCATTGTCCATTCTAATGGACTTCACGCGATGGTCGGGAAAGCATTCTTAATTCTTATGATCTGCGAGATCGACTTTGCAAAAGCATGGTTTCTTGTTGACAACAAGCATACATGCGACCATTTCGAGGAAGCATCGATGAGCACCATAAAGTATCGAAACGGCCACGACAGGGCTGAATCGGACCGCAAATATCCCCTGGATGCGTTCCAGAATGCAGGATTTCACTTTGCACTTTCATGACAGAGGGTCTAGTTATTAATTTCCGGTGGCACATGCAGGCACACAAAATCTTCATGATTCGGGAAATTCTTAACGTTAATGCCATGACCTTGTGAGTTGTTCACTATATTTCTCATCATTCTAAGACCGGGATGACCTAATCTACCATGCCATAAAGAAAATAATTGAGCTTCTAAAAGCAGTCTTCAAGGAAGTATACACTTGGTGCATGAATATTCGTGTAGTACAACCTGATTCATATGAGGACATTTTTCTAATACCATTTTTTCACATGCCGCGTGCTTCACAATGCACAAGTATTCTTTGCCATTTTCTTCATTGGTTTCTACGTGAAAACCATTGGCGCGGATGTCTTTAAAGCTTAAGAGAGTGCGTGTTGATTCGAGGTACAAAGGGCTTCTTCAATTACCAAAGTTGTACCCATAGGCAATATAATAGTGGCTCTTCTGAGCCGATTACATATGAGTCGCTTCTGCGATCGTAGTAATCTTTCCAGCGTTCTTCGTGATCGATCGAAATACTTAGACTCTCTTAAGATGGTATTTGTTGTGCCACTATCAACAATGCATATCTCTTCCATTTGGGCGCTACACGATTTCTAGATAAAAGAAATATAATTCTAATCAGATAGAGGCAAACCAATCCAAATATTACTTGCAAAACTGAAGAATATTGAAATAAAGAATAAATTGCGTATTTATTCAAGAAAGAAGTATGCTCTTCTAGAGCTTACAACCCTTTATTCAAAGAAAAATGCTAACAACCATAATCTAAAAGAAATGCATTAAACAGAATCTGTAAAATATGCATTAATTTCTGCTTCTATATCATCTGCAGAAGTTTTCTCTTCATTTGCCATAATCATGGCTGCAGCATCGATGTCTCAGGCTATTACGTGAGGATGAGGCAAGTGGGGTGTCTACATCCATGACATCATCTTCACCGATGTTGGCGAAGCGCGCCTCTGCGGGCGTTTTCCTTTGCCTTCTTCTTAGTCCGATATCGTTGATCGCTTCCTTGGATTCTCGACATATCTTGACCAATGTCCCCAAGTGCCACACTTGAAGCACGTCCGGTTCTGCTGTCCATACGGCTTGGCGTGCGTCTTTTCTTTGTCATCCCTCTTCACGGGGCTTTGGACTTTCCTTTGGTGCAGGGTCTCTCTTTTCCACCTGCTTGCCCTTCTTTCTATGAGTGAGCTTTCTCACCTTGTAGCTATTGGCATTGACTTGATGCGATTGCCTCGTCGGTGGTGCGAGACATAGTTCTTTCAGTAGAACATCGTCTTGCGATTCCGCAACTTGCATTACATCAATCGATTCGCTATACTCCTTGTATGCGTCCGACGATAGCTGCGTGCACTCTGGATAGCATTAGGGTGGAAGGTAGAGAGTTTTCTCAATCTTCTCTTCATCGGTGATCTTCTTGCCACATAGAGAGAGATTGGTACAAATTCTGCAAGGCGTAATTGTACTCACCATCGCTCAAGTCGCAAACCTCAAAGCGTACCCAATCTTGCGTGCTTGGGGCAAGATGGTGTACTTGAGCTTTTCGAACCGCTTCAAGTGCGGTCAAAGCTCAAGTGCACTCTCCTCGACCATATATTCATTCTTTAGAGTGGTGAGAGGTGGTGCTGAGAAAATGCGAGCTTGATCGTTCGCTCGTGGTGAGGTTTTGCGTCCTGCGAGGACCCTAGACCAATCGCTGAACGGAGCTTCTTGCCCCCAAGAACAATCTTTACGTCCGATGCCCAAGTGAGATAGTTCTGACCGTGCGGGGCCAGTTCTTCAAACTCACGATTCACAATGCCAGACATCTGCATGATTTCAAAGTTCTGGTTTAGATTACTGCGTGTAATCTGATAGAAAATGGTTGCAAAAAGCATAAATTGCAGAAAAATAAATTCATATGCATTGCAATATATAAAATAAAGCAAAAGATTCAAAAAACATAAAGAAAAATTCATAAAACAGAGAAATAAAGCAAGAAAATTTGAAAACAGAGCCAAATAAATCTTCTTGATTTTCTGGCAATTTTTCAAAATTTTCTGCAATTTTTTCACAATTTTCTCTTTTTTTTTCTTTTTTTCTCCTTACTTTTTTTTCCTTTCTTTTTTTGCCGGCGCACTTTACCGCCTTCTTGGCCCACCTGGCGTTCTTGGCCCGCCGGCCCAACTGGCCTTCTTAGCCCGCCGGCCCACCTGGCCTTCTTGGCCCGAAACTAAAAGGCTGGCGGCTAGGGTTCCCAAGCCCTAGCCGCCATATGCCGTATGCCACGCGGAGGCAGAGGCGGCGGGGCGCGGGAGCCGGAGCACGCGGCGGCGGGCGCGGTGCCGGAGCACTCTGTGCGCGAGCCATGGAGCCGAGCACGCGGTGGCGGGCGCTGGTGTCTTGAGCACGCGGCCGCCGAGCCGGGCATCCGAGGGCGCCAGTAGCGGACGGGCGCCGGGCGCGAATCTGGCGGAGCCGCGCGCGCGACGGCGGGAGAGGCGAGGCCACGCTTCGGCCGAGCCGGCGGCGGTATATCTGTGGCGAGGCGCCACGGCGCTGCGGCGGGCGGGAGCGATGGCCGGTGGCGGGAAGCGCGGCTGTAGCGAGTTCGGCCGAGCCGAACCGACGGCAGAACGAGGCCGGGCCGTGGCGGCGATCGCGGCCGAGCCGGACCGACGGTGGCGCACGCGAGGCCGACGGCGGCGACTGCGGCCGAGCCGGACGGTGGTGGCGACGCTGCGAGGCGCGGCGGCAGCGCGCTGAGGCGCGACGGCGAGCGGGCGGGCGCGCGGCCGTCTTCGTCGCAGCGTCGGGTGCGCCAGACGCAGCGCTGAGGCGGCGGTCGGCGGCCGTCGGCGCGTCTACCGAGGCGGCGGCGCTTCAAGCGCCGATCTTGTTTTTTTTACGTGATGAGCGATAAATAATGTATGTAGCTTCATGTCGGCTAGCCGTGCGATCGCGTGTAACCGTGCCACGAGGATAGATGCATGCGAAGGAACAAAAACGATTAGATTCAAATCGTCGAATCCCACCTTTTCTCACCTTTTCAATTCTGATCTCCCGTAGAGCTTCGTGCTGATAACTTGTTAAGGAACCTCGCTATCGAATAGTCCGGGGTTCCCGAACAGATCTGAGGTGGAGAACAGAAAGAGAGAGACACACGTGTTTAGGGAGAGCGAAAGCGGAAATTATTTATTGCTAATGAAATCTGTGTACATGGGGGGGACCCCCCTCCTCCTTTTATAGCGCTCTCTAGGGTTTCGGCATTAGGGACCACATGGGCCTTCGGTGGGCTTTAGGGTTTCTCAACAGTTATGTCTTCAGCATCTCTCTACTTTCACAGTGGAGTATATATGCGAAAGTGATCGAATTTTAGTAACACAGGGCCAAAATCCCCGACTCCATATTCAAAACGGACCAAAATAACAGTTTTACATAAGTGAAATATTCAAAACGGACCAAAATAACAGTTTTACGTAAGTGAAGTTTATCAAATCATTGGATTTATGAAGGGTAATGTCATGGTGATCAATAGTAAGCATAATTCTACGGTGCTTATGTATATGTTTAGTACGGCAAAGTTGTACTGCTGTAAGTTTTGAAGACCGCATATCTCAACGAAGCTGTGTACTGACCAGATACAGATGCTAATCTACGGTTTAAACTTTTCATATACAAGCGGGAGGTTATTTATCACCATCGGCACTTAATAATGAAAATTGGCGCAGTGGTAATCCAAAGACAGAAATTTAGTTGTATAGCATAACAATCCCAGAGACGGGAATTTAGATGTATTAAGCACAACCATCCTCACAAATACATGCCGTACTTTGGGACACGTGTAATCAAGCTTTTTAAATTTTAGAGATTAATATTCTTTTAAATAGTATAGAAATCATATGTGTAGAGAAAAAAATATTTTTATAATATTATAATTTTATTGGGTGTGATCAATATTTGTGACCGAGGGAGTCACGTAGCATTATAATCGCGAGAAAGTGTGCTAGTTGATATCATCGGCACTTTTCCCATCCATTTCGAATGGCACTTGGGTTTGGGACGATAAATTTTTTTGGAAATACCAAAATTGGCCATGATTTTAATTAACCCTCAATTTCCACCCTACCAGGATTCAAAATCTCGATGGGATAATTTTTTTTTTGAAAATTTAGGTTTGCTACCGTGATTTTAGTAAATTTGGAGCGAGATGATGGCTTTTTTTACCGGTTTTTATATCTGTAAACAACAGATTTCGCACCAGATTTTTTTTGACGAACTGTAATACCTTTTGTAAGGAATACATGTGAAATTTTGTAAAAAAAAATACATACAAATTATGTAACCCTAAACCCTAACTTGGATTTTGACCTTAAATGATGTATTTCAGCCTAAACTCTAAACCCTAACATGAATTTCGGCTTTAAATTATATTTCGGCCTAAAACCTAAACCCTAACTTGAATTTCGGCCTAAACCCTAACTTAGATTTGGCCTTAAATGATGTATTTTGTCCTAAACCCTAACTTGGATTTCGACCTTAAATTGTATTTCAGCCTTAAATGATGTATTTCGATCTTAAATTGTATTTTGGCCTAAACTCTAACTTGGATTTCAACCTTAAATGATATATTTTGGCCTAAACCCTAAACCAGGGTAAACAAAACCGCGATAAACTGCTCAGTTTTCGCGGTTTTCGACCGTACCGCTCCGATTTGAAAACAGAAACCGAGCGGTTTACTGGTGGAATTTTTAAAAAAATTGAAAAAAAAATTATGCGTTGAAAACCGCTCTAAAACCGTTGAAAAACAGCGGTTTTCGCAAAATAACCGCTCGAAAAACCGTTTTTCATGAACGTTCAATTGGTCAGCTGGTTTTTCGCGATAAACAGCGAAAACCGAGCGGTTTTTCGTCAAAAACCACGGTTTTCGCTCATAGATTTGACAAAAATTCAAATTTTTTGGATTTGCAAACTGTTTGGTTTTTCGCGGTTTTTGGCTTCAAAACGAAATTGTGAACCTTGCCCTAAACCTTAACTTGGATTTCGACCTAAACGCTAACTTGGATTTCGGCCTTAAATTGTAATGACTTTTCTGAGAAATACCTGCGAAAATTTTGCAAAAAAATACATATACAAATTATGTAACCCTAACCCTAAATCCTAAATTTTATGTGCAAATGCTTAGTATTTTGTATTCAAATAGATAGGAAATATAGATAAATGATTGCATGATTTTTTCTAGCCTCGGGAGACCATTTCATAGGAGGTTGAAAAGGACCAAAATTTCGATCAATTTCGCCGAAAATTTAGTGATTTTGGTCAAAATTTCGGTTTAGGGTTCCTCAAAAATATCGAATTCGAAATTTGGTTTTTTCAATTTTGGTCGAATTTCATTCAAATTCTGAAATCTCACCGAAGTTTCGGATTTCGATCGCCCCCGAGATGTGGTCCGAAAATGGAATTTGAAACCTTGCACCCTACTCCCCTCGACCATTACCCTTGTCGTCTCCCCCTTACTAGGGCTGATACTTCATGATTGATCAAATTCAGATTGGATTTGGGAAGCCTGATCGAATATTTTTCGAATTCGAACTTTGTATCAGATATTTTCTATTGGATTTGGGAGAGAGGTATCTGCCAGAATCGGATATATTCGGTTTTTCCCTCAGATAGTTCTGATGAATTTGTCTCGGATATTCGGATATTAGCAGATTGTGATATCTTTAATATGTGCTATCTTCTTCTTTCGAACTAATTTTTAGAATTAGGTAAATAATATATCAGTTTCAATTAGCTCAACGAGATCTTCGTGATGGTTGCTTCCAATATATGATTTGGATTTGTTATTGCTAGTAAATAATCTGTTGTTGTATCTTGGACATGTGATAAAACTTTCATTATATAATTTTCAGTGTTGTATGTATGCTATATATGACCTATGTTTTCACATGATGTCCGACTAAATATTTCTTACCATACCGAATTCAATTTGTATTCATGACGTATTCGTGACTAATTCTATCCTCATCTATATTCATATCTGATATTATTCATATCTAACTCCAAATTCGAGAAAAAAATGGATTAAAATACAGAATGAGCGGTATTCGATCGAATCCGATCCGATTACACCTCTACCCTTTACTTCCCTCTGCTGTGCCCTACCCACCTAACACTGAGAGGAAGACAAGGGCAAATTGGTGTTTAACCTATCTTATTGAAAACCAACTAGACAAAAATGTGACGGCGGTGCTATCTGGCATAGTATCTCTTAATCAGTATGTAATAACATAGTCAAGAATGGAGATGGTTGTGATGCTACCCAACTAAATTTCTATCTTTTATAATGCTATTGATTAGCCGAATTTCCCTATTTGACAACGCCATCTGGAGTAAAATGCCGCTCCCTAAACAAATCAAATTGCCGAGTGCTCCCTCCGTCCACTTTTATTTGTCGGATTTTATGTTTTAATGTTAAAATTAGTATGATGTTCCTTTTATAGATGTAATAAATATCTAGATTTACTTCCTCCGGTCACAAATAGTTGTCGGTTTAGAATGCGTACGGTCAAACTTTTAAAAATTTAGCTATTGATATCTTTTTAAATATTTAGATTGAATGCATGAAAATCGTACGTGTAGATTCATCTCAAAAAATACTTTCATAATATTATAATGTTATTGATTTTTTAAAATACATTATAATAGAAATTAGTGGTCAAAATTTAGTTTTGGTGACCGTATCGATGTCCAAAACAACTATTTGTGATCGGAGGGGTACTTAATATTCCCTACATGCATAAATTAAATATAGTGATAAGAGATGATAATTATGAGTAATCTAGTTATTTTTAATATCTTCGTCTATACGATAAGAAAAAAATACAACTTATAAACGCTTGTAAATTTGAACGGACCGACTAACACCTGAACTACGACTATTTGGGCCTTCTGTTATTTCCAATGAAACTAGTATTTTCTTACTTCTTGTAATTAAATGGGTGTAGTATTCCCGATGAGTGAGCAAAACATAGGATAGAATCGTATGACTACGAGGAAAAATGCTCATTCCAGTCTTGACGCGTGGCACCTCGCGGCATCCAATGCCACACGGCCCACACCCACACCCATCACGATAGCATATTTAGGAAGATCAAGCTGCATTCTTTTATGCTTTGTTGGCTGGAGGAAGGGGATAGGTGCAGTTGAGTTAAAAGTAAAAACCGTGATAATCTAAATTGATGTACACCCCATCCGTTTTCGAACAGATATATTTTAGGATTTATATTTTAACTAAGACATGTGTATAAATAATCAAATCACCATTCTTTATTAAGGCCCTGTTTGGTATAGCTCCAGATCCCAACTCCACCTCAGAGCTGGAGTTTGTAGGCTAAAATAAAGTGAATTAAGTTTATATTTTTAGTCTAAAATGTAAACAAGATGACACATCTAAACACTCTTAATATACCCATAGCTCCAGCTCTATAAATTTCTGGAGCTAGGAATACCCTGCTCCACCAACTCCACGGATTTTGGTGGAGCTGGAGCTGTCCCAAACACCCCCTAACTCACTTGTTGTTTTTAGATGGGTAGGTATCACTTAATTCATAGTAGTAAATAGCCTTAAGAATAATAAATTATAGGATTATGCAAAGGAAAAAGAGTTACTCCTTCCGTCCAAGTTTATAAAGCGTATTTTTTGAATGGTCTTGTCCACAAATATAAGACATATTCCAATGCAAAATTAGTATGATGTTTCCTTTATACCCCTAATAAATATCGATCTTTACTTTATATTCTCTACATACATGTATTGAATTTAATGCTTATCGATAATAATTAGGGCTAATCTAATCATTTTCAGCATCTTCTTGGTTTATGTGCCAAAGAGAAATACTATCTTCGTTCCTAAATAGATGACGTTTTAGATTTTGCACTTTAACCAAGGTATATGTAGAAATGACTAAATTGCCCTCCTTTATTACTCTTCGATAGTGTGTGTTAGTCTATTTCACAGTAATAACAAACATTGAGCATAATGAATAGTGTGATACGCAAAGGAAAAAACCGTTAAAAGTTATCTCGAAATTGTTGAAAGATACGTATTTTGGAATAAAATTTGAAAATTAGAATGACATGTATTCAGGAACGGAGGGAGTGCGTCTTATAAAATTGGACGGAGGGAGTAAAAGTTTTCTCGTAATCATATGATATGTATTTAGAAATAAAATTTTAAAGCTAGGATGATATATATTTAGAACAAACGGTTGTCTAGTTGTCTATTTTTAACTGCCTAGTTAAAACAAATTGATCGGATTTCATAAGTTAAAAAAAAGAATTGCTCGGGTTTCATACATTATATTGCGACTATGACATCCTGACGTGATCCTTAGTCTTAATTGCCGATTCGATACTTGTGGAAGCTATTATTCCTATATACTGCAATAACATAGTCTACTATTTACTCATGTCATGTAGAATAAACAATAAAGCTAATTTATATAATAATAATCTCTAGATGCTGTGTAATAACTATCTCTTCTCTCATGTACATAATTAATCTATCTTGTTTTTCATGCCATGCTGGCTCTTGCATAAGAGACAACTAGCTCTCTTATCTCCTGTTTTCTCTCTTTCATATAGAACAAAGCCGGTGTGTATAAATTAAAAATAAGTTAAGGTAACCACATTGTACTTAATCTAAGGACTTAGGATCCACGCTAGCTACTGGCACTAATGTGAAAATACTTGACAAATCTAATGCGGAATTTTTCCACCACTTCTCGATTTCTTTTGGAGGATCTAGCTGGTTTTTTATGCTTTGTTGACTGAAGCGACATGACATGGACGGTAAGGTGTGATAAGAGTTGAAAGTTAAAACTGCGCTAAACTACAGTGATGCATGGTTGGGTCCATTTCTAAGTCTCTCCTTAAAATCACAGTACTCATAAAATGAATCGCTAAAATATCGCAGCTATAATACTCGGATTTGATATATTTTAAGGCTATGATACGTTGACATTGCCGACTCGATAAATGTGTAAGCTACTCCTCCTGTATGCACATTGCACAACGGTTTTCAAGCAGTACTCCACGAGATCCAGGAAAATGCGAGACACAACGCGACAAATCGAAGACGCCATTTTTTCCACCGCTCTATTCATACATTTTGACAAGTAAAATAAGAAGGCTTCACGACCAACTTAAAGCCCCTAAGTGCCGTCTTACAGAAAATGTCAACATAACCAGAACACAACCACACATCGAGAGATGCACACACGTACAAAAGTCCAAGCCAATGCTCCCCTTTCCCCTGCCAATAGCCGACCATGCTACCATATCACAGAGCCGGGCTGGATTCCTTGCGGATATTTCTGACGCACGCTCACCAATACTCCAATAGACGTGACACTGGACTGGGCTTTTTTTTTTACCAGCGGCACACACGGAATGGCATAGCAATATTGTGTTCGAGTCAAACCGACACATCATGATTGACAGGATCATACTGGCCCTCATGACTAGGCACGACTGACAGTACGGTACGATACATGTTTATAGACACGACTGATAGTACGGTACGACATATGTTTATGGGTTATGTTTAGGTTGGTATAGCATGTAACAAGTTCGAAAGACTTGAAGCAGGGCACGGTGTCACGTGGTAGGAGATATATAGCATAAATGAGGTAAGAGATTTGGAGAAGGATGTACCTGCTCACACGCTCACAGACACCGAGTGCGAAGACCGAACCGACACACTTCCCCGACGCATGACATAACATAGCGGACTGGCTGAGCTGTGGTGGCACGGTAAGCCCATGGCCCATCGTACACCGCACGGCACGGTGCTTGGGTCTACTCACCAACACAAGGACGGGAGACCGGCCGCGCACGTACCCGTGCGGCTGTGCCCCCATTTCACTAGCCTCCTCCCTCCCGGCACCCCACTGGCTCCCCTGTACCGCGCTCGCGCTGCCCGTGTCCCTTTCTATTACTACCGGCCGAGGCCTCGCGGGCTGTACTAGTGCGCTGCCACACAGCAGAGCAGAGCAGAACCTCCTCTCAGAGGTAAAGCAGCCTGCCCACCCCTGTGCGCGCGCGCGTGCGAGTCCCGCTCTGCTCTCGCCATGGCGTTTCCCCGCGGCCGCGTTCTCTTCTTCCTCGTGGCGCTTCTTGTGTTTCTGTGCCGCGCCGAGGCGGCTGCCAAGGAGCTGAAGGTCGGGTACTACGCCGAGACGTGCCCCGAGGCGGAGGAGATCGTGCGGGCGGCCATCGCCAGCGCGCGCGCCCGCGAGGCGCGCAGCGTCGCCTCCGTCATGCGCCTCCAGTTCCACGACTGCTTCGTCAACGTGAGCGATCTCCGCATACGCAATCTCGTCTCGCTACGGTGGTGCGTGATCTCTGACTGATTTGCTGCGATTTCGGTTTCTTGTTCGTCGTCGTGCGTGAAGGGATGCGACGGGTCGGTGCTGATGGACGACACGCCGACGATGCTGGGGGAGAAGGAGGCACTGTCCAACATCAACTCCCTGCGGTCGTTCGAGGTCATCGACGAGGTCAAGGAGGCGCTGGAGGAGCACTGCCCCGGCGTCGTCTCCTGCGCCGACATCGTCGTCATGGCCGCCCGCGACGCCGTCGTCCTGGTACGTGCGTTTCCCTCATTCAAGAAACCCTTGCGGGGCAGATTCATGCGCTATTCACTACGGGGGCGTTTTTCTTCCACTGCCTGGCGTTTCTTATGCAATTCAGCGCTTCTCCGGTTCTCCCAGCCGTCAGTTCCAGTTTCAGAACACCGGTCTTTCAAAAAGAAAAAGAGAGAAGTCTTAATTCAGAATAGTATTCATTAATTGTTTTGTCACTAATGCAATGCTATGCGTACCAACAACTTGTTTTTGCATGGTTGGCAACGCTCACTGTGGGCGGGGCCGACAATCCAGTTGGCCTTGCGTGCGCCTACCTACAGTTAGCGTCTTTCACGCAGAGCATGTACAATAGTTTGTTAGATTAACGATTTCAACTCATCTAGAGATAGCACTAGGAACAACATCTCCAGTAATTTGTCTCTCTAACTATTTTATATTATTTTCATCATATTTTCTTCCTCACACTTCATCACTATTTCGTTGGTTTGTGTGATTAGTTGTCCCTTGTATAAGAGAGAGCTTTTCTTATCTTCTCTCTTCTCCGAATAGGATTTTACTGACATAGTATAACGAAAAGATAGTTGAAGTAGTATTATTAGAGATGCCGTCGTGGATGAAGCAAACAGGCGACTGAGAATCCTCACGCACGAGATGCCTCTCGTAGCCAGCCGATCATGGTCGTCACCATAAAAGTTTTCTTAAGTAAATTGGTTGTGGCGACGCATATCCACTCGCATGGACGCCACCACATACGCCTCACCCTGTTTTCGCACTTAAATCTTTTTAGACAGAGCATTCAAGTTTTCCAAAATCATAAATCGTGAAGCAAAGAACCTTTTTCAGAGAGAAAAAAAAAATAGCCTAATTCGCAATCACGCACTAGGTCACCACTATACAAACCAAGTCCCTTTTATCACTTCATTTTCCCCTCCGCGTGCCTTGACAGGGACGATGCATGCAGCACAGTACCCTTTGCCCCCTTGCTCCCTGAAACCACCACACTCAACAATAAGCGGGGTAGGATGGCATCACTCATCCAGCGGCGTGCACCTCCTTATTACGGGTAGACAGATGCATTTGACGCTGGTGCACCGAGCCGGGAGAGGCCAGGCGAGAGGGCCTCGCCTACGAAAGCGCCAACGCCACAGGCCGCGGTTATAGTAGGCAGTAGCCTTCGACTTTCCGTGCAGACAATAGCAATGTGTTGGTTCTGTCAAACTTGTCCTTGGCACCGGGAATGGCAGGGAAGGCTGGGCCTTGGCTCCATCATCCACGAGCCATCTTTTGTTGCCTCTCTCTCTGTCTCTCTCTCTCTCGGATCAGATGATGATGTGAACGAGATTTTTGCACTATGGATGTTCCCTTGTTCCTTACGAAGGTTCTCATTCCGAGCTTGGAGACAAACAACTTTGCTTTGGGAGAGTGTCACATTGTCAGTTTGTCGGTATGCCAACCATACGTTTTTCCGTTCTTTCTCAGCGAGATTCCAGATGGTTGCCGTGGAGTTGAATTGATTGATGCAAGAGATGCTACTGCTGTCTTCAATATCTTCCCTTTTCCTTTTTACTTAGCCGTATTTAGTTGCTTTGTAACGTAGAATTGGTGGTGTTTCTTGAAACAGTATGCGTTGCAGATGCACCCGAAGGATCGGTTCATCAATGCCTTTTGTAATAGCTGAATTACTTCGTCATAAATGAGCAGTACATATGGGTTTAAGTTTAGTATGCCATAGCTGCAAATGTGGCTTTCTAAACAAAACGTATAGAGTTCTTACGGCCATTTATGGTTTTGGTTAATTTTTGCGATGAACTCATGCATGCATAAAACTGAATACAAGTAAATTTACATTTGGTTAGTTTACTGATTGATGTGCAAGTCACAATTCTAGCTTGGTGATGTACTACTGGGAGACATACTACAGTAGCTAGTAAGCTTGCTTGACCAAGGAGTCAATATGTTGACTTGGTTTGACTGACTAACTCTTTGTATTTTTTCTCGTCACAGACCGGTGGGCCCTACTGGGACGTGAGGCTTGGGCGCGAGGACAGCCTGACGGCGAGCCAGGAGGACTCGAACAAGATCATGCCGAGCCCGCGCGCCAATGCGAGCGCGCTCATCCGTCTCTTCGCCGGCTACAACCTCACCGTCACCGACCTCGTCGCGCTCTCCGGCTCGCACTCCATCGGCGAGGCCCGCTGCTTCTCCATCGTATTCCGCCTCTACAACCAGTCCGGCTCCGACCGGCCCGACCCCAACATGGACCCGGCCTACCGCGCCGCGCTCGACGCGCTCTGCCCCCAGGGCGGCGACGAGAACGTCACCGGTGGCATGGACGCCACGCCCGTCGTCTTCGACAACCAGTACTTCAAGGACCTCGCCCACCTCCGCGGGTTCTTGAACTCCGACCAGACGCTCTTCTCCGACAACGCCAAGACCCGGCGGGTGGTGAGGCAGTTCAGCGAGGACCAGGACGCCTTCTTCAGGGCCTTCATCGAGGGGATGATCAAGATGGGCGAGCTGCAGAATCCCAGGAACGGGGAAATACGGCGCAATTGCCGCGTCGCCAACGGCTCGCCGCCGGTGGAGGCGGAGGTGGTGGCGTCACGGGTGGTAGACTTCTGAGCTCCTGTGTGTGCTCGAGAAGAGCTCTGATATGCGAGTAATGTATTGGCAGAGTTTTTGGTCGTGTGTCAGTTCTGCGCCAACCTATAAGAATGGTTAATTTCAGAGCCACTGCTTCTTGCTAATTGGTGAGAAATAATTGAGAAATCGAGTAGATTAATTATCATAGCCTTTAGTTACTGACAAGTGACAAGGGTAGCCAAAATCTGCATCAAGGTTTGGTTCTTGGCCCTGCAAAGATTAACTAGTTCCTAAATGGGCAAGAACTTTTTTACAATGGTCGTGGTTAATCTATATGTTAAATGATATACATAGGCCTACCCCAAAAACTAATGTAATAGTAGGACATGCTAATCAGACAGGTTTAAGGTCCTGGTTGGTATGACTGTATCTTTTCTGAAAAGTAGCTTTTAGCTAAGCATACTGTACGATTGAACGGCTAGACTGAAAATGTTTAGTGTTTGACAATTTAGTTTTCAGTATGAGAGGTGCTTCCAGGCTTAGTCTGGTTTTCAAAATTTGTGCAATTTATATTAGGAGAGAAAGCATGGAAGTAATGTTCTTTTAGTATAGCTTTTAGGTGTGAGGGATGTGGATCGGGAATGAGGATGAGAAGGGTGTGATTTGAGATTTTATACTTGGCAGAAGAGAATAATTTTCTTCAACTCTAGTGGTTAATCAGAACCTTCAACCCATCAAAGACGCGAGAAGCTACCCCAAACTAACTTTTTGCTTTCAATTTTTTTTAAGTACAAATAGGCTGCTGGTTTTTAGTTTTTGACTATGAAAAAACTAGCCATTTAGAACAGTTTTTAGCTTTCATGAGAAAAAAATCGAAGCTGAAACCGTTCCAAATAAAACCAACGAGGCCAACGAGTGACATACATGAATAACATATCCGGTTGCTCCCATCCCATCATAAAAGCATTGCTTTCAACAATGCTAGCATTCCAACATCAAGTAAAAAAAAAAGTTGAAGAGACAAACCAGCGTAGAAGCGTACATACATACAAGCAAAGAGGGCAGCTACAATGTATTCTGCGCACACGCACATCTTGTGCAGTGTACTAGCTACTTTGGAAAAACAGGGAGCTATCTAGACGTAAAATTCCATGTCTACTGCGAGCTCGGGGCCTACATATGGGGCCCCTGCAGCACGAAAATTCTCGGGCAAGTCTGCCTCCTCCAGCACTGCAAAACCTGAGCAAGTGACCACACTGTGTTAGAGACTGTCTGCAGTGACCTGGAAACAGGGCACAAAACTCAACCTTTAGACATGCATATACCAGGGAGAGAAGGGATGGGAATGTCGGAGAAGTAGGTCGACGGCCGCCCGTAGTCCTCCGCGTACGGCGGGGCCAGCACGTCGAGCAGCGCGCACGGCGTGACGGCGGTGAGGGAGTGGATGTTGCCGCCGCTCCGCGGGAAAAGAACCGACGCCTTCCACGGCGCCTCCTGGATCTCGTCCATGGCCACCACTCTGGCCAAACCACCTGCATGCACGGCCGCACCACATGTACTGCTCAGTTTTTACAGGAAACTAGCACTGAAGCGTGAACTGAAATGGCCGCGTCCTTTGTCTTTGCCACTTGCACTTTTCCTATAAAGTTTTCCTCGTCTCTTAAGAGAGTGGACTTTTGAATTAAGCAGTGGAATAACGTCACATAATTTCTTTTCTTAGGACAATAAAGTCAGATTCAGATACTACTAGTTGTGCAGTTGTTTCACGACCTCACACCCAGCTAATGCTACTACTAGACGTACTCCATCTTTTCCACAGCGCGTGGCTCCTCCCGATCCCAGCTACGTTATTAGTTAGTCTTTGCATTTCGGGTTTCGTACCAAGTTAAGATTCAGTAAAAGCTGCAAGGTTTCAAGCAAGCTCTCCTTTGTCAATACAATGGCAAGCTCGTGCAAGAAAAAAAACCGATCCATGTGCAACAAACACATAAAGAACGTATACTAGTTGCAGT
This sequence comes from Otatea glauca, assembly GCA_036346275.1. Classification (NCBI taxonomy): domain Eukaryota; kingdom Viridiplantae; phylum Streptophyta; class Magnoliopsida; order Poales; family Poaceae; genus Otatea; species Otatea glauca. The sequence continues at coordinate 17,221,531 of CM070728.1, forward strand.
TGACGTCAGAAAACAAGTTTCTCTGTTCATCGAATCATGGGAATCTATAAATAGACGAACAGATATGCAGTGATTTGGCTAGACAAACGTACTCTTTCTTGGAGCGGAGCACGGCGCGGTGGCCCAATCGTACGACTTGACCCGCATCGAGCCGTAGAGGTAGAGGGGCTTGCTCAGAACCACCATCTGCGGGTGGTCGTGCAGCGGCAGCGTCGCGCCGGCCGGCAAGCAGAACACGCCGATCTGGACGTAACACGAACACCCTAGCCGAAAACACCATCTCATTATCTGAGAAAACCAGACGTTTTACAGCGTGATGTCCCGTGTCAACCACACTTGCGCACGTACGTACCGAGAAATCGTCGCGCTCGTGGACGTGCTCACGTGCACGTACGTGATCCTCGTGAACGCCTGCGCCGAGAGAAACCGCCGGCCCGGCCGGCTCCGCTCGTCGTCCTCCGAGGACGACGACCGTACCTCTCGCTGCCGCCAGCGTCCACGGGGCCGGCGCCTGGGTCGATCCCGACGTCGGCCGCCTCCATGCCATCTGCAAAGATGTCGACACACCATATGCTCATCAAGCCTTCAGCAAATACCCAATTAAGGCGTCGTGCACGACACGATCGAGCCAAAAATGAGGATTCGTGCGTGAAGTGACGTGCGCGCTGAGGTTGCGAAGTATTCAAGCTAGGGGAGAGGAGTTTACCGGCGGTACAAACCGTGGGCTACGTCAACTTTACCGGGGGCTCGTGCTGTCGTGCATGCACCAACACTGCTTAACGAGCATGCTCGTGTCGTGTGTTGTTTATCTGCCATGTTGACGCCGATAGCCTGATACGGTCACGAAACTACTGTTTGAGACTTAACAATTAGCTTAGCTGCGTAAAAGACACTTTCGGTCGCTTGGAATCCGGGCACGGTCTGTTCTCCATGTGAGAGTCGCTGTTTGGTTCTGCAATTTGATCGGTGGAAAAACTGGAACACTGTGCTAAACTAGCCCCTAACTTTTTTATTTATCTATAAATTTAGACCTTCCATAAACACATTTGTAAAAATAATCCCCTCCCTAGCGAAAAGCACGACAGGCAACATCTATCCCCTGCAACGCCCAAGGTGCGCAGGAGGTGGCGATGCTACGGTAGCGCAGGCGAGCATGGGGGTAGGGCATGTCCCACCGCGGCAGGGCTCTTTCCGTGCCACACAGACGCGGCAAAGCTCCTTTTCTACACTACCCAGGCACGACAGGAAGCCTGCCGCACGCACACGCCTCCACCCGCTGCCCCGCCTGCTCTCCCACCGGCTTGCCCAAACGCTCGCCCACCGTGCCACAGCCCCCGCTGGCTTTCGCGCTCGCGACAGATATCGCCTGTCACGCCTTCCGCGGTGAGGGAAGGTGCTATTTTTGCAAATGCGTTAGTAGGTGTCTAGATTTGCAAAAAAAAAAAAAGAGTTTCGGGGCTAGATAAACATAGTATTCGAAAAACTGGGAATATCTTAATTTTTTAATACGAGGTTCCCATTTCTGTTAACAGGAACATACTACATATGTTTAAACTGCAAAAAAAAAGAAAATACAGAACGTCGGTTCTCTCACAACTATTCCAGCACAACTCTTTTTCCGTGCAAAAGTCTTGAGACACCAATTACGAATGTGTTGGCGTCAAAAATTTGATGTAGGGTTTCGACAAAGAAGACACCGAGAAACACGGGTTGAGGCGTGCGGTCGATTTGACTCAGAATCGACAAGGTAAAAAATATAAAATTCACACAAAACCGATCGTGGAGATCAATCGGCTTAGACTTAATCAGCTTGAAGCCGATCAAGATCGAGGTAACAAGGTAAGTCTAATTAGCCGATTAAGGCTAATCAGATGATAAAGGTAGATCGATTCTGAAGAAGGCGAAGCGCAACAAAATCAGAACAAATCAAACTTGGGGTGTAATTGACGAAGATCAACAATCGGCGATGCGCAACTTTATTGATCAAGATCGATTACAAAGAGAGATCTAAATTACAGAGACTACTCCTAGTCGATAGGAAAAAGTAAGAAAATAAAGGCTGATTGATTGTATTGTGTTGGATCCCCCTTGTGGCTTGCTCTGGCCCTTCTTTTATACCCATCGGCCGATCGTGTCCTAATACAACACGTTCCGTTACTTGATCCGTATCGGCCTTATTTCGGACAGTTATTTCCTTAAAAATCTTATTGTTGCCAAATATCTTCAGATCTTTCCAAATCGTCCGTTACTTTCCGCATTTTTGACTTCATTGCCGATTTTAACTGACTTGCTAAATTTTGGTGCAAACATATGTCCCCCATTTTTTAGAGATGACTTGTCATCTGTCAAAAATCGCAATAATCGGCTTTTTTCAATCGGCTAACTGTTGAACTTCACTCAATAACTGCCGCTTTATTTGCGCCGTAATTCTCTGAAACGCAAGTAGTGCGTTTTAACTGCCTGTGTCCTTTGAGATTCGTTTCCCGCCGTTTCGTTTTTTCACTTCGCTATAAAATGCGGTCCCCACTCGATCATTCCTCACGCGCTCGAGCTCTCACGCCACTCACAATCGACTTCTTCCTTCTGCATCTTGTTGTTCTCCCATTGGCACGCCAACCCTTTTGACTTCAATCGGCTTTCACATCAAGATCGGCTGAATGGATCCTTCCCAGGTACTCATCCCAATCCCCAACAGTGTTGATCAGTATTTCCTTGGCCCATTAGGAAACCTAGATGCAGCTACGGTTATTGATCAAGAAGTAACTCGCCTCCCCTTGTCGGCTAGAGGATATAACATTGAGGGTTGGAGTAAGAGTTTTCGGGCTTGGCCGACTGCACTTAAAGGGTGAAAAAACTGGTATAACCGAGTAGCAGCTCAAAAAAGAGAATCCTGGGAAAGAATGGGTATAGCCGAGTGTATCCCTTTGAGTCTAGCCGATCCAGAAGCCAATGAGCCCTTGGTGGCCACGGCCTGTTATTTCTGGTCGGATACTTTTAACGCCTTCATGTTTCGCACCGGTCTAGTCGGCCCAACTTTATTGGACGTTGCTCAACTTTGCTGCTTAAGATCAGATGGAGAACAAATATCGGCTTTTAGCGCCAAACCCAAATATAAACTCATTCAGTCCAAAGGCGAAGGCTGGTCCAAGTACATTGCAAATAATAATAAAGTAAACGGATTAGTATCGGATGAAGAGCAAGTTGCTTTCCTTAACCTGTGGCTTGACCGATTTTTGTTCTGCGGAGCTTCATTAGGACCAACCCAAGTGTATCAGACCATTGCAGAAGGATTGGTAGAAGGCCGTCGGCTGGCACTAGAAAAAACGTTTCTCGGAGCAGTGTACCAAATGATGCACATTATCAGAAGTCGACTTTACGGGTTTCTTGATTTTACCGTGGGTAACGTGGGTGGCCCTTTATGGTTTATTCAAGTCTGGCTGTATTGCTTCTTTAGCCGACCTTTTGATCTAGAGCCCAACGATGACACAGCCTTTCCAAAAGAAGACAACCCAGAGAACACTATTCCTCAGAACCAAGCAAACCGATCGTTTGGCGAACGGTTCATTATGTGTTCTAGCAGTGAAACAAAAATCACAGAAGCCGATTCAAGGAAGTATATGTCCTTCTTCCTTCATTTGAGCGATGAGGATCCGAGACAATGAGACTTCTTTAATTCTGCTGTGTGGCCGATTTTCCATGGCTTTCGTTCCTTCATTTTGAAGCCGACAGCTTTGCGATGCCTCAGGAAACCGTAGGCTTGTATAAAATTTTTATTTCTCCTTGTATTCTTCATGCTGGTCTCCATACAAGGAATCGGACATACCAGCCGTCATACGAATTCTACCATCCGCCCGTTTACGCAAGACAACTGGGGTTTGGTCAAGTGATCCCAAGTTTTCAGCTTCTTGATCGGCTTGAGCCAAGAGCCAGAGTTCGCAATGTTGTATCGGCCGAGATTGTTCTTGACGTAGCCGATGACCTGCAAGTCCAATCTTTACCACACTTCTTCTTGAACACCAGACGAGCAGGAGGCTATACTTCATGGTGGTCAGTTATTGCAGAAGCTCTCTATCGGTCAAAGTCTCCGTCGAACATCATCAACGAATTCTTTCCGAATCTTCCGGAGCCGACGTTAATATCTCGCGCTGATTCTAGCAGTGAGGCCACTTCGTCCGGATATACTAACACGCGTGTAGATGTTTCTGACGAGGTATCGGCTTAGAGTCTAAATCTTCCACTGTCTTACATGAATTTTTACCTTGAATCTAACTTTGTTTTTCCTCTGCAGAACAAGGTTGTTGGGAAAAAGGCGGCTTCAGGCCCATCGGGCGACGGCCAACCCAGAAAGCAGAAGATGTCGGTGCCACATCGCTACGCTTCTGGGTCCTTGGGCATTCAGAGCCCATCTCTGTCGGACTTGGAGAAGCAGAAACAACCTAGTAAGTATTTTATCGGCTTTCTTTTAATCTCTGGTCAATTCTCATCTAACATGATTGGTTTATCCGATAAACTCTCAGAAAAGAAGCGAAAATACACAAAGGGTGCTGCCAAGAAGGTCCCTAAGCCCAATGAACAGAGTGGCGAGAGCTCGCCACACGCGTCGGCTACTAGAGAGGTAAAAGTCGACCTTTCATAAGTAACTAAGTCTTTTAATGCATCGGCTCACCCTTTATTTTTATAGCCGATGCAGTCAACTCAGGTGGCGAAGATTTTAGCGGATCTCCCCAATGTTTCATCGACGCCTCTCTCTCCTCTGCGGCCGATGCCAACAGCCCCTGCTGCAGATCTGCCAGACATTTTTGACCCGACAAATCTGTTGGGCTTTTCGCTGGCCGATCTCGACGACCCCGAGATCATGGCCACAGATGATTACGACGCGGAGATATGAAGGATTCTGGAGGTCTCGAAGGAAGCATCGGCTGTTGTGACCTCCGCCCCTGGCATGAAGGAGAAGCTTAACAAGCTCTTTGATTTGGTCACCAGGCCGCAGTCGGAGATATTGGCGAATAATCAGCCGATCAGAGATGTCATGGCGGCCGTTGAAGCCGACCTACCCCTAGAAGCGATGGCAGCCCTCCTGAATGTATGCGACTTAGATGAGAGGAGGTTTGAAGTTGAGGAGGCTCAAGCACGCATAGCGCGTACAAGACTCAAGAAGTCGATCGAAATTTCGGGCGAGCTCGTCGCCGATGCTAAAGCGAAAACGCAAGTTTGGCGCCGACAGCGCAGACTAAAGACATCCAAGGAAAACCTCTCCCACTTGAGTCGACAAAGAAATTTCTTTTGGAGGAACTGGCCAAGACAGAAAAATTAATCTAGGATGGCCAACATTCCATGGAAAAAACCATGTCGGCCATGATAGAACAAAAACTTGGTATTGCCTAGGCCATCGCAGGTGTGACGAAGCAGTCGGCCAAGGTGAAGCCAGTACCCAAGAACGCCAAAGACGATGAGCTTATTCTTGACGAAGTTCAGTGCGTGATTGCGAAGGCAGCGGGCGCTCTGTCGACTCTGGGCGCGACTCTTCCTGGGTCAGGCATCCAATATTAATAATTCCTGAGATGTAAAACTTTTGTCAGATGTTACATGACTTGTCTGGGTATCTTGGTAACTTTCGGTAATCGTTTGTTTAACCGATTTTAAATTTACTTTCTCGTAAATATATTTTTCCAAAATCTGCAATCTTTTTTAGCCGATTAACAGCACCGTGTTAATCTTGGCTTTTTGAACGTGATCCTTAGTCAGCTAGGCTCCAACCCAAACGCTAGGATAATACTTCTTTAAATATTTCCCGTTAATAGCTTTAGGTAAAACATATCCTTCCAACGTTTCTATTACGTATGAATTTCCACCGACTAGCCGATTAACTTTGTATGGTTCTTCCCACATAGGTGACCATTTTCCGAATCGGTTATCTTTCGAACCAACAGGCAATATCGTTTTCCATACTAAATCGGCTTGATCGAAAGATTTAGGCACGACCTTTTTATTATAAGCTTTCGCCACCCTGATTTTGTTCTTCTTAAGCCGATCAAGCGTAGACAATCGTAGTTCTGCCAACTCATCCAAATTGTCGATCATCAAATTGTTATAATCCTGAGCCGACAAACCGTTTTGTTTGGCCACTCGTATGATTCAATATTGATTTCCACGGGTAATACGGCTTCTTGACCATACACCAGCTAGTAATGTGAAAGCTTCGTTGCTCCGTGGTAGGCTAGCCAATACGCCCAAAGCGACTCTGATAGAGTCGAATACCAATTCCTTGGTTTTTCATCGATTTTTCTTTTGATCAACTTGATTAGCGTTTTGTTGGATGACTCGGCTTGTCCGTTAGCCTGAGCGTAGTATGGGGATGAATTCAACAATTTAATCCCTAGGCTAGTTGCATAAATCTGAAACTCATTGGACATGAATACCGTGCCTTGATCGGTTGTAATTGTTTGCGGTATTCCAAACCGATGGACAATATGCTCATTAACGAATCTGATTGCCTCAACACTGGTCACTTTTTTGAGTGGTACATCCTCAACCCATTTTGAGAAATAATCGGTTGCAGCCAAAATAAACTTGTGGCCTTTACCCGAAGCAGGAAATATTTGGCCGATTACATCTATTCCCCAACCTCTAAACGGCCATGGCTTGATAATTGGGTGCAAAGCTGATGCTGGTGCTAATTGTATATTGTCAAATTTCTGACAAGTTTGGCAACCTTTGTAGTATTTAAAAAATCTTCTAGCATCGTCGGCCAAAAGTAACCTGTCCGTCTAAGCATCCATTTCATCTTATGAGCCGATTGGTGAGAACCGCAAATGCCTTCATGTACTTCACCCATTGCCACCCGCGCTTCTTCGGCCCCAAGACATCTTAATAGCAATCCTTTCATCGTCCGATAATACAACGTATCGTCCATAACAATGTACTTCAAAGCTTGTTGCCTAATCTTGCGTTTTATCGGCTCGGATGGATCGATCAGGTAATTCTTTATTTGCATTCTCCAATCCGTGACATCCAAGCACATGACGGCTTTATCTATTAGCTCAGTCACCTGATATCGGTCAAAGTCTTTGTATCCTGATGCCTGTTGGGCCAGGGTATTGGCTCTATCGTTCAATTCTCGAGGAACATGACCGATAGACAATGATGTGAATGAGCCGATAATCTCGAAGCATTGTTCTAAATATCTCAGCAGTGTTTCATCCCGGCATTGGTATTCTCCTTTTACTTGTTGTACTATTAACATAGAATCCCCGTATGCCTCAACCGCACTTACTCCAATATTTTCTAATAATCATAAACCCTTGAGCAACGCTTCATACTCTACCTGATTATTTGAGCATCGGCTATTTAGCCGAAATGCGAATTCGAAATTATGCCCTCTAGGTGATATGAGCACTATACCGATTTCATCGCCTTCTCTGCATACAGATCCGTCAAAAAATAACTGCCAAGGGGTTACGGATACTAAGTCGGCAGTAGTGTCTTGTCCTGTTATAAAATCGGCTAGAACCTGCCCTTTGATTGCTTTGGCCGATTCATAAGGCAAGTCGAACTCAACCAAGGCATAAGCCCATTTGCCAAGTCGACCCTGTAGGATTGGAGCTGATAACATATATTTTATAACATCGGTTTTACAGATTACTTTACAAGCCGATGCTAAAATGTAATGTCTTAGCTTTGTACATGAGAAGTATAAAGATAAGCATAATTTCTCAACGAAAGGGTACCTGACTTCAGCATCAAGAAGGCGTCGGCTTAAATAAAAGATAACCCTTTCCTTTTCATCAACTTCTTGTGCTAAAACAGACCCAATAGTCTCCTTTTCGGCCGATATATATAACTTGAATGGAATCCCTTTTTGCGGTGCGGCCGAAATCGGAGGATTGGCTAAATAGTCCTTAATGTCGTCGAAAGCCTTTTGCTGATCGGCTCCCCACACAAACTCTTGATTATCCTTTAATTTCAACAGTGGGGTAAAGGCGCGGATCCGTCCGGAGAGATTCGAGATGAACCTTCGGAGATAGTTAATTTTGCCGATCAATTTCTGCAATTCATTTTTGCATGTCGGGGGCATTGTGCGGACTATGGCCTTAACCCTTGCTTGATTGACTTCAATCCCCCTCTCATGCACCATAAAACCAAAAAATTGCCCAGCCGACACGCCGAACGCACATTTGAAAGGATTCATCTTCAAACCATGCGATCTTATGTTCTGAAAAACCTTTTCTAAATCGGCCAAATGCTGCAAATCATCTGCAGACTTTACTACGACATCGTCGATATATATCTCAACTATGTGACCGATTAAATTATGAAAAATCAGATTCATGGCTCGTTGATATGTTGCCCCGGCGTTCTTTAAACCGAACGTCATAACCGTCCACTCGAATAAGCCTATAGCCCCAGGACATCTAAAAGCCGTTTTCGGTATATCGGTTTCTGCCATGAATATCTGATTGTATCCGACATTCCCGTCCAGAAAACTTATGATCTTATTCCCCGACGTAGCATCGATAAGCATATCGGCTATCGGCATCGGGTATTCATCTTTTGGTGTCGCCTTGTTCAAATCTCTAAAGTCGACACATACCCGAAGTTTTCCGTTTTTCTTCATGACTGTAACAATGTTAGAAACCCACTCCGCATATCGGCAGGGCCTTATAAATTTAGCCTCTAAAAATCGTTCTATTTCTTCTTTTATAATTTTATACAAGGCCGGATTAAAACACCTAGGGTACTGTTTAAACGGCCGATAACCTTGTTTGATGGGTAGCCGATGTTCGACCAATTGTCGGCTTAAACCAGGCATCTTGTGATACTCCCAGGCGAAACAATCTTTGTATTCCTTAAGGATTTCGATTAACTTCTCTTTATATTTTACATCCAATTTCGCGCTAATAAAAGTTGGTCTTTTTCTATCGCCACTACCTATATCAATTTCTTCAAGCAGATCGGTGGACGTGAAGCCTTGACCGAACTTTCAATCTTTTCAAAGTCTTCTATAGCTTCATAGCTATCCGTCGTTTGCCGATAGCTTTGCATTTTGACTTGTAACGCCTTCACTATTTTTCTTGTCCCCATCGACGTAGCACTTCGTTTGCTCGATCAAATGTGCTTGGCTTGACACTGATCGGCACAAGTCCTGTCTTGCTCACGCAGATGAAATCACAATCTTCTAATGTTTTTCCAGATATACATCTTGCTTCTTCATGTTGCCAATTCGCGTCAGAACTGGCCATAGCAATGTGAGCCGATGTGTAAGCCGTGACAATTTCCACCTCCTCTCCGTTCCATTGGACAAGCGCCTGATGCATAGTTGACGGGATGCAACAGTTTGCGTGAATCCAGTCCCTTCCTAGCAGAACGCTATAGTTTCCCTTGGCGTCAATTACAAAGAAAGCGGTCGGCAAAGTTTTGCTACCGACGGTCAATTATGTAACCATGACGCCTTTGGCTTCGGTGGGATCGCCTTTGAAGTCATTTAGAACCATGTTAGTTTTAATTAAGTCTTCATCGGACTTACCCAGTTTTTTGCAAGTTGTATATGGCATCAGGTTCACCGTAGCTCCACCGTCTACCAGCATCCTCGATATCGGCTTTCCGTTTATATACCCTTTCAGATATAACGGTTTCAGATGCCGATGATCGTTTCTTGGTTTCTCGAAGATTGCGTTTTGGACTCCCGAGCAAGATTGGGCAAAAGTTTCTTTAGCTGATTCAGTTTTGATTTTGAATTCGGCTAGCAACGTGAACACCATGTTGATATCCATTGGGGGTGTATCATCCCTAATCATAGGAGAGTCTAGATCGTCTGTCGATTCAAAATCTCCCTCGGCTTGTTCTTTTTTCCTCCATTCTTTCTTGACAATTTTGACCGAACGAAGCTCATTGAAAGTATCGTCCCTCTGTTTCTCTGCATCGGCTTCCCGGATCTCTTGAGTCCTTAACCTCTGAAGTCGTCTGCGTTGCGATCGGCTAAGGCCAGACGGACACCACCTAGGCTTGGGCTCTACTGGTTTTCGTATCTGGCCGATCAGATTTTCTTGGTTCGTATTGTGCTTTTGCGTTTCGACCTGGTCCGGTACTCGTTTTGGTTCAGATATTCTCTCGTGAACAGGCCTTCTGTAACTGTTGCTGTGATCCCGAATTGGCCCAGCCAGCCTATCTTTAGCCGATGGTCTCGGCCAATCATCTCGGGGGTAATGTTCCATCGGGCACGTATATGGCGATGGCAATGCTACTCCTCTTTCACAGCAAAACTGCCAAAAGGGACATCTTCTATGTGCCCTCTCCACATTTTCAGTATGATATAAGTTATCCGACCGGCGAGCAGGATATCGTGGTCGGCTACTCATCCTCTCGTATTTCTCCATCAATTGTGAAAACGTTGGTCCCGGCCTTTTGGCTGATTACCTTGATGGCGATTTTTCAGCTTTGTACCGTTTACCCACCTGAGGATTTCCCTTAGGTTTAATGGTCCTCGAATTTTTTCCTTCTTGATCAGCTTCTATTTGTAGTGAGCCAATCGTAATTTTCAACGTCTGGCCGCCGTCTGAATTCGACTGAATATTGATCTGCCGATCCTTTTTTGGCTCATCATGCATCGGCTCTTTTCCTTTAGCCAAACATTGAACCATGTTAATAGGGAACGGATCAGCGTCAACTTGCATGGTCGGCTCATCAGCAAATTTTAGTCGACCATCTTCAATAGCCGACTGGATCTGTTGACAAAAAATATTGCAGTCGTTAGTATTGTGAGAAAAAGAGTGGTGCCACTTGCAATACCTGCGTTTCTTGATCTCGTCAGCTGATGGTATAATATGTCCCTCAGGTAATCGTATTATCTTTTCTTGTAGTAATAAATCAAAAATACGATCACATTTGGAAACATCAAAGGCATACTTAACTTCCGACTTATTTCTAGTCGGCTTTAGCCAAGAACAGACTAGGGACTTTTTAGACCCTTTTACCCATTCGGCTATATTTATTTCTGCTTCATCATCCTCCGAAGAATCGCTTGGGCAATAATCCACCATATTGACTTTAACTTTATCCTTTTCTTTATTGCCGTTATTTTTAAATCTATCTTTAAATGCTTTATTGTCTGGGAATCGGCTCTCCTGAACTGATACACGATGAAGCAGATGACTTAAATCGCTGAACTCTTGCCCTCCGAACTCCTCTCTAAGTGGTGGAATTAATCCTTGAAAAGCCAAATCTGCAAGTTGGTTATCGGGCAATGTGACACTAAAACATCGGTTTCTAATTTCTCTGAACCTCTTAATGTAATCGGTTACCGATTCTCCAAATCTCTGGCGAACAGAACTTAGGTCGGAAATCCTTAGTTCTAAACTTCCTGAGAAAAAGTATTCGTAGAATCGGCTTTCCAAATCGTTCCATAAGTGGACCGAATTCGGAGGCAAACAAGTAAACCAAGTAAAGGCTGCCCCGGACAGCGACAATGGGAATAGTCTTATTTTCAGTCCATCAGACTGAGCTGCTTCGCCGCATTGAGCAATAAAGCGTCCGATGTGCTCTAGAGTAGTAGTTGAGTCATCAGCGGAGAATTTTGCAAAATCCGAGACTCTGAAATTGTGGGGGTAAGGCATACGATCTATGTAATCAAGATAAGGCTTTCTATAGCCGATAACCTTCCCCTTAGGTTGTATGCCGAATTGGTCCCTCAAGACAACGGAGATTTGGTCGGCCCAGTTTACATTATTGGCCATTGGCGTCGCAGACCCTTGATAATGTTGATCATAGTTGGCATTCTGCCCCCCGAGTGCAAACTCGGGTTGCCAATTATGCTGAGTCGTCGGCACACGAGCATTCTGATGCCTGACTTGAGGTTCGGGTACTGGGACGAAAGGCTCTGAATAAGTTACTACCCTATGTGGACCTGAATTTCTAAGCAGAGTAGGTTCATGCGGGTATCTTTCAGGCCCAATCGGCTGTGAAACCGATTGTGAAAAAGCATAGAACGGAGCCGACTGCGGCAGATTTGTTGATGCGTCCAACTTAGCGGCGTCGGTGTATGCGTGGTAATAACTCACCCCACTTGGCCGAGGATCTCTAGGCAATATTATGGTCGGCTGAGTAGGCATCATGGTAGGGGGTGAGGTTATAGCCAACGGTTTAGGATCGGCCGTTGAGCTCTGCGTATTTTGTGCTACTGAAAAAACAGGATAATTCAGCAGCGCTTGCAATGGGTCAAGCAGACTACCTGATGAGGCTAACTCCTGGGCTATAGTTTTAACACTATTTGCTATCATCGGCTTAAGTGTTGTCACAAGAGCTGATGATTGGTTTATTAAAGCGTGGTGCATGATCGATTAATCATAGCCGATAATTCGCTTGAGCGGTGTATCGGCCACGGTTACGTGACACCCGCATCTCCCAGGGCGTTGACCGTCGGCAGGGCGGATTTTTGAGTGACGCCTCGTCTAGTTTTCTGATAACAGCTTAGCATCATCTCCTCCAACGCAGTCTTCCGAGCTTCAATCTCTTGACGTTGTTCTTCAGTCAAATCGTCCATTGTTGGGACGATTATGGCTTCTGTGTTGAGATCGAATGGCGGAATCGACTTTCCTGATGAAGACATGGTCCCACCGGGCGTGCCAAGAGTGTGTTGGCGTCAAAAACTTGATGTAGGGTTTCGACAAGAAGACACCGAGAAACACCGGTTTGAGCGTGCGGTCGATTTGACACAGAACCGACAAGGTAAAAAATATAAAATTCACACAAAGCCGATCGTGGAGATCGATCGGCTTGGACTTAATCAGCTTGAAGCCGATCAAGATCGAGGTAACAAGGTAAGTCTAATTAGCCGATTAAGGCTAATCGGATGATAAAGGTAGATCGATTACGAAGAAGGCGGCGCAACAAAATCGTAACAAATCAAACACAGGGTGTAATTGGCGAAGATCAACAATCGGCGATGCGCAACTTTATTGATCAAGATCGATTACAAAGAGAGATCTAAATTACGAGACTACTCCTAGTCGATGGAAAAATAAGAAAATAAAGGTGATTGATTGTATTGTGTTGGATCCCCTTGTGGCTTGCTCGCCCTTCTTTTATACCCGTCTACCGATCGTGTCCTAATACAACACGTTAAGTTACTTGATCCAGATCGGCCTTATTTGGACAGTTATTTCCTTAAAAATATTATTGTTGCCAAATATCTTCAGATCTTTCCAAATCGTCCGTTACTTTCCGCATTTTTGACTTCTTTGCCGATTTTGACTGACTTGCTAAATTTTGGTGCAAACATATGCCCCCTATTTTTGAGAGATGACTTGTCATCTGTCAAAAATTGCAATAATCGGCTTTTTTCAATCGGCTAACTGTTGAACTTCACTCAATAACTGCCACATTATTTGCGTCGTAATTCTCTCACACGCAAGTAGTGCGTTTTAACTGCCTGTGTCCTTTGAGATTCGTTTCCCGCCGTTTCGTTTTTTCACTTTGCTATAAAATGCGGTCCCCACTCGATCATTCCTCACGCGCTCGAGCTCTCACGCCACTCACAATCGCTCGAGTTGAACCGAATTTTTTTAAGTTAATTCGGTTTGGTTTTCAAATTGTTCGGTTTGATTCGGTTAACACTTTTAAAAAACCGATTTTTTTTAAATTGAATTAACCAAGTGCCCACCCCCTAAAAGTGAGTCTCACCCTGCCATAACCCTAGAGAGGGCCAAACGGGCGCCGCAAGACGCAAGACGGCCCGATTAAAATCGGCAGACGGCCCGGCACCGGCTTGTAAGCGGGCGTGTCGTGTCGACCACGTCTTGGGGTGACGGCCGGCACGCCCGTTGGCCTCACGGGCTGGGCCGGGCCGGACCGATCCTTCGCGGGCCTAACGGGCCGGGTTGGCCTGGTAGCCCGTTAGCGCTAGAAAAATTCAAACAAATCAGAAAAAAAATAATTTTTTTTTAAAAAATAGACAAATTATGGCAAAAATGCAGAAAAATATGAAAAATTCAGAAAAATGGGAGAAATTTAGAATAATTAGAAAAACTCGAAGGATGTAGAAAAACTTTTTAAATATATATATAAATTAAGAAAAAGCTAAAATATGAGATAAATTCTAAAATGAGACAAATAATTTAAATTAAATAATGAGCTTTATTGATGTTTGGCTGCCTCATTAAAAACTTTGCCAAGTAAAAACTCAACACGAGAAAAGCTTGGCAAAGAAAAAAGAGTACAGCCTATAGCTCAATGATACAAGAAAAAAGTGAAGATTACAATTATTCTTCCTCATTATCTAGATAAAGATTTTTAAACGTCTCCGCCAGCTCAGCATTTTCTGCAGTATGTTGAGCTCGTTGATCAACTTGTTCCTAATCTTTCACAATGAGAAGTATTTCCACCATCTCACTTGTCAGATGTGTTCTTCTCTCCTCGATTATTCTTCCGGATAGACTGAAAGCAGACTCCGAAGAAACCGTGGAGACAGGAGCTGTTAACACATCCCGTGCTAATATGAAAAGCACCGGATATTTTATCTTGTGCTCGTGCCACCACTGCAAAATGTTGAAGTCCTCCTCTTGCTGCTCTTGGTAGTTGACAGTGTCACTGTTGAGATAGGCAGCTAGCTCCCCACCACTTGATGTGTCCGCACTTGTTGTTGATGTAGTCGAACTCCTTGAGGAAGAGCCACCTGCACCCCATATCTTTCCCCACGCAGTTTTCTTCTTACCTGTTGTGGGTGCAGGTGGAGGTCGCTGCATGCGAAATCCAGCAAACTTCCGATCGTACTTATCATAAACTTCAGATAAGTTAGCACGGACAGTTGAAAAATAACTAGAATAATCAGTACCTACCGCATCACTTAAAAGTGAGAGGACATTAGAGAATCCTCGAACTTTAGCTCTAAGATATAAAATAAATGCAAATGCATATAACATAGGAATTTCTTGCCAATATTTCAAAATTTTAGTTTTCATAGCATAAACAACTTCACGCAAGATATTATCATTTTTGTGGCTCTTTAAGTGGATAGCAATTTCTAAAATATGATGCACAATTAAAGGAGAGGTTGCGTAATAAACTCTAAATAAAGCAACAGTAGATTCAAAAAAAGTTCTAAAAATGACAAGTATTTAGCAACATACCAATGTTGCTCTGTGAGTAGCGGCTGACCATCTCGTGTACGACAGTGTGTGTTAATAAAAACAGAAAATGTTCTCTCATATGGTATGAGATTCTTAAGCATCAAGTAAGTAGAGTTCCATCTAACAGGCATATCTAAACCAAACTTACGCGAACGCACATTCATTGCAATATAATAAGTCTTCAATGCTGCTACTCGTTGATTAGAATAATTTAAGTAAGATATTGCAATGCTAAAAGGTTCAAAATACTTATCTAACCTCTTCAAATCAGATTTAACTATAAGATTAATAATATGGCAAGCACAACGCTGATGTAATAAGAAAGATTTAGCATAAGAATTGAAAAGTGGAGTAAGAATGTTCATGGCAGAAGTATTTGCAGAAGCATTATCTAATATTATTGCAAAAATCTTATCACTAAGACCAAAATCTTCCACAACTTTTACAATACAATCAACAATATTTTCACCCGTGTGTGCTACATCAATTAATTTGAATCCTATAATTCTCTTTTCTAGTTGCCAATCATCGTTTACATAATGAGCAACTACACTAAGGTAATCCTCTTTAGCTCTACCACTCCATATATCAGATGTCAAAGACACAGAAAAAGTACAGTTACTAAATCTTTCTTTTAGGTTATTGCGATAATTATTATAATATTTAATCAAATCTCTAGTTATTGTCTGTCTAGAAACTACAGAAAACCTAGGATTATGAGCGGTCCTAATATAGCTTTCAAACGCGATTGACTCACAAAATTTTAAAGGAAGATCTTGAGAAGCGATTAAACGACAAAGAGATTCACGAGCTATCTCAGGATTGTAGTCCCAGTTACGTATCGTATCGTCGGAGTTGTCTCGCAGCCTACGCCCTGTCTCAAAGCCATCCCGTTTTTTCTCTGACTCTCAAGATGCCTCTTCAAGTGCTCCGTTCCACCTGAAGATTTCGCAGTTAATTTATACTTACAATATTTACAAATAGCATACCTGCTTTAGACGTCGTTTGATGTCTCAAAAATCTGCTCGAAATCTTCCTAGACTCCCGATGTACTGCGTCTTGTTCTTTTCGCCCCGGCGCTTGCCGACACAGTAGCACTTCTAGAGCCCTAGGATGGCATAGCTCCTGCAGCTTCTTGGGCTTGATATGATGCAAGAAGCTCCTCGGGTGAAATACCGAAATCAGAAGCTGGGAACGACGGAAAATCCCTGGGCTCTATAAAGCAAACTACAAGAAATAATTACTCTATTAATACTAAAATATGATTTAAAACATTAACAAAATGAAAAAATAAATCACAATTATCACCTTGATTTCTTGACAGAAGCTGAAAGCCGAATTTTGGATTTTTGATAAAACTATTTTGAATTTTGCCAAAATACCACCAAGATCAAAAAAATTTCTACAAGAGAATGAGTAGAAGAGAATGCAAGATTGCTGGTGTGGAAATGGAGGGCAGCCACCTATTTATAGGGAAAAAATCATGATTTTTTTATTTTTTCGGATTTTTTAAACCTCCAACAGTTATAAAACGGTTATTTTTTTAAACGGGCTAAACGGACCGTGCCCGGACCAGGCCGTTGCCGTGCCGTGCCGGCCCGCCGTGCCGCAGTGCTGGACCAAGCACGACTCGGGCTGGTGGGTCGTGCTGGCACGACCTGTTTACGACTGGACCGTGCTGTGCTCAGACCAGACCAATAGTATCGTGCCTTGGATCGACCCGTTTGGCCATCTCTACTTAGCCCCGTAACCATAGATGACACAGAAGAGGAGCTACACGCTGAAACAGATGAAACAAGTCCTTGGACAAGCCAGATAAGCGCCACTGCTACAGCTCCCATCACAATACGCACTCAACGGGCAACACGGGCTCTGGGCCGTCTCGCTGACGGTGCATTGGGCCACCACCCAGCGCGATTCGAACTCGGCGGTCGCGCCGACCTGCGCGCTCTCAGCCTTCGAAATCCTCTCCGAGAATCCTCCACTTCGTCGGAGAAATTCCGACGATCATCGGAAAACCCTAGCCTCGTCGGCGTTGTTCCGGAGCAACCATTCATCTCCGGCGTGGCCATTTCATGGTACGATGATCAATGGTGCATTCGTGCGCTCTCAACACAACTTTTGGACTGAGCACCTACGGAATATCATAAAATAATCTGTTATAAAATTCGTTTGGGATGATCTTAATAATCTGTGAAGGATAAACAAGTTTGTATGGTTGGAACTTGGAACTGCAGCAGTACTATATCTCTACTATTTTTAATTAGGAGTTGGTAGCAGTGGTTCGTTCTTTTTTAAGTATCTGATTCGTTGGATCTGACATGAACGGCTGAGATAGAAGAGGATTTAATCATATCTTAGATGTAAGGATTTTATCATATCTTTTTTGAATAGAAATATTATTTTAACATATCTCTATTCACATGTTCTTACTATGGAAAGATGTTATTCATATATCTTATAAATGGAAGGATTTTCTCATTATGTCCTGCATGGATAGAAGGATATACTCACCATATCCTATAATACGGGAATTCTATCTCATCATATCTGGAAGTGCATAGATTAAAAGGAAAAAATCACGCAACCAAATCACGTGCCAATCATGAAGATGTCAAGGAGACTTGGCTTCCATCCGCCTGCGTACGCTGCCTTCTGCTTTCATCTACTCCCTATTAGAGGGCACCCACTCTCATCTCCAGGAGGACAGGCCGGTCGGTAGTGGAGACACACGTAGAAAGAGAAGAGAAAGGTTGCGTGCAAGAAGCAAAAAGATTTCTTACCAGAGGAAGACAATAACTTTCTCCTCCTTCAATGGTAAGGATTGATATCTCTCTACTAATCTATACCCCTTTATAATGCACTTAAGCAATTTTTCCTACGTCCACCCTAAATAATGCACCTCATTAGAGATGGCCCAATGTTCGTGCACCCAGCAAAACGTCCCCAGAAACTTGCATTCATCAAAATGAACGTCTCAGATCTTTCCTCAGTTTTACTCACCCACATCCGATGGCTGTTGTTTAATGTGTCTAACTCATTCATTCATGTGGCCCACAACAGGAGAGCCCGCACATATATATTTCAATTGAACTATATATATAGAATTTATGTTGCAAATCTAAACCCATATGATTTCGATTCAATATTTACCATACCAGTCAGTACCATGAATCGCAGCTTAATTTTCTTCCATACATGCATGTGCACCACATCCTATACAAGGCGCTCACGTACGGCCGCCATAATATTATTTAGCGAAAAATATTATATAAGGAATGTGTGTACGAAATTCAATTATCGTGTGATAAATATAAGGAATAAGTTCATTTTAGGACTTATTCCTAAATACACTATGGGAAGTAACAGATATTCTGATAATAATTAGCCTCAATCAGGACGCACAAATGGTGCTATATGTTAGCATTTATATTTGGATGATAATTAGGGAAGCCATTATTGGTCCAGCTTTCCAGGATGACATATTGCTGCCCGCGCGGCGTTTGACCCGCCCGGCGCCGACTACACCAGGGGCTTGCGACGCGCGATCGGCTTGCCAGACATGGACGCGTACCTTTGTGCGGAGCGGGAGGCGGTGGAGGCTGTCGACGCCGCGCTCGTGGAGGCGATGCTGGCGAGCGCGGTACGTGGAGAAGATCAAAGGCAACACCTTCGGGCATGCGGATCCTCTCTGTTTATTTCCTTGTTTGATTCGCTCTCCTTCCAAATATGTAGTACATACAGTTTTGGCAATTCAAGTCTGGTTTCCTTGCATGCAGATCCTCCCTGTTTATTTCCTTGTTTGATTCGCTCTCCTTCTAAATACGTAGTACGTACAATGTGATCACAAGATTATTTATTACTAGTTAAGTGCCCGTGCGTTGCTACGAAAATTCTCAAACACAACCTTATTAAGAAAAGTTTTTCAAAGCAACAACCAAATTGGTTGATGAGAAAGACATGTATAAAGCGAACTTATTAGCTACTTAAGAGTGCTTCAAATTATCAGTTAATCATTCGTGCTAGTAACATGATAGTACAAATGCAACTTTAAAGAATTTGGTCTTTTTTTCTTTTTTTTTTCTCCTCCCCTTTTGTCTCGAGTGTAGTCTTTTGCACCTTATAGCTTTAAACTTTGTTTTCTATCCTCATAATTTAATCACAGCTTTAGCTGTCTTAAAAAAAGAAGAGAAGGAGCCATGGCCATGGCCTCCTTTCATATCATTTCTTGCGCCCCTTGAATCTTTTGTATTGCTTCTTTCTCTTTTTCTCTTGTGTATGTATGAGCCTTTCTCTCCTCTGTCTCTTCCTGCATCTCTTCATATGTCCTTTATGATGGAGATGAAGGTGGCCTTTTATAGGTAGAGGAGAGGGCAGTCAGACGTGTGAGTCCTCAACCTCTATGATATGGTGTCTTGTGATCTCCAGGATTGATACGTGATTTGATTATACAATTTTTGCCTTTTAATCTCTGCATTTCCATCCGAATGAGATACAATGAAATAGGATTTTCATGTTATGGGATATGGTGAGTATGTTATTCCATTCAAGCGGGATATGATGAGGAAACTCTTTCATTTATAAGAGATATGAATAAAATCCTTTCATTTTAAGGAGATGTGATCATTGATATTTCCATAAAATAGAGAGAATTCGGATCAGGTGGAGGGTGGACTGAGCGAACAGAAGGAAAGGCTGAGTGAGAAGGAAAGGCTGAGCAAACAGAAAGAAAGTGGGGTGGGGACGGGCTGAGCAAATGGAAGGAAAGAGAGAATATAGAGAACGGACCGTTGTCACCAAGTCGTAATTAGAAGTAGTAGAGATTAAGTATTATATTCATACTTATCTTTTATTTAATTGATAAGCAGATGTACTGCCGTCGTAGCGCTAGCACTGGCACTATACTAGTTCTAATTAAGAGTTGGTGGCGATTGTCCGTTCTCCTTCAGAGTACTTGATTCGTTGGATCTAACATGAACGGTTGAGATGGAAGAGGACTTAACCCGATAGTCAAATCTCTTCGGAGGAACAAACTTTTTTTACTATTGAAACATAACTAAAGTTAGTGTTATTTGCAAATAAATTTTTTGTCGCAAATTGAATTTTCGTTGCAACCCACTGGCACATGACTAGCGTATATATATATATAGTATAACTACCTAGGGCACCATGGTGCCTGGGCACCATGATCCAAAAAAGATATTTTCTTTATGTATTTTATTGCGAATGTTTTTGAAATTTATAGGATGTTGAGTTTAACTAGTTTACTAACTAGTTCAAACAAGTTTGAACTGAAATTCAAACTAGAGTTTCCCTTTTTGATGATAGTTTGGTTGTAGGTATGTGCTGATTTTATATATAAATCAGCAAAGTATGTAATCCAAACTTGTTCAAAATCTTTGAATTCGAGTATATGTTTTCAAAGGTATGTGTTTCATTTGAATTTTTATAGATGAGTATATACCCTAAAATTAAATTTTAAAAAAATATACTCAAATATAGCTTGAATCTGTGCATTTGAAATCATGGTGCCCAGGCACCATGGTGCCCTATTTCGGCTTCCTATATATATATATACATTTTCCTATATAGGAAGCCTTTTTCGTACTCCCAGGAGTACATATTCCCACATCTAATATACCACTCAAATGAATGCTTTATACACCTTTATCACTTTCGGTATACTCCAATAATAATTCTAATATACTCCAATGCGACATGGTTGAAAAAAATTCATCAGAGCACTTTATTTTTTTGCTATATACCCTTTTCCATATGTAAAACGAATATATAAACAAATTATGCTATAAAATGGTGGACTTTAATGAAATTTTTCATGGAACTCACTTTGGAGTATCTTATAATCAGTATTAGAGTATACTCAAAAGGATAAAGAGGTATAACACCATCATTTAAACGGTATACTAGAGGTGGGAGTACGTACGCCCAGGAGTATGGAATCATTTTCCTATACATATATATCGTACTCCCAGGAGTACATACTCCCACATCTAATATACCACTCAAATGAATGCTTTATACACCTTTATCACTTTCGGTATACTCCAATAATAATTCTAATATACTCCAATGCGACATGGTTGAAAAAAATTCATCAGAGCACTTTATTTTTTTTATAATATATATATATATATAGGAAAATGATTCCATACTCCTGGGCGTACGTACTCCCACCTCTAGTATACCGTTTAAATGATGGTGTTATACCTCTTTATCCTTTTGAGTATACTCTAATACTGATTATAAGATACTCCAAAGTGAGTTCCATGAAAAATTTCATTAAAGTCCACCATTTTATAGCATAATTTGTTTATATATTCGTTTTACATATGGAAAAGGGTATATAGCAAAAAAAAATAAAGTGCTCTGATGAATTTTTTTCAACCATGTCGCATTGGAGTATATTAAAATTATTATTGGAGTATACTGAAAGTGATAAAGGTGTATAAAGCATTCATTTAAATGGTATATTACATGTGGGAGTATGTACTCCTGAGAGTACGGAAAAGGCTTCTCTATATATATATATATATATATATATATATAGTGATAAGCAATGGTACAAAACCATGCGAGTTATGGACCACCCTCGTTCAGAAACATTAACCTAGTGGGCTGGCGGCCCAAAGCTGAGATAATAGAAACGAGTTAAAAAAAAAACCAAGCTAGCATGACAGCTAGCTGGTGATCAAAGTCCCCCTCTCATAAGACCCGAGTTGTACCAGTGGAGCGCTCGCTCGCTTTTTCCATCCGGTCGAAGTCTCCAGTGAAAATTTAAAAATAGGTACATACGTGCATGTTTAATGAGATATTGTGTTTTCGCGATCCAAGTGCATACATGTATATGCGTAAGTTGTGTATGCATTTGTACCCATAAAAAAGACCGAGTTGTAGCCTTGTAGGTAGGGTAGGGATAAAGAAAAGGTCAAATCGCACTGTCTCCTCTGCTAAGGTTGTCGTAATTATTCACAATAAAATATTAGCTATAATTAAGTAGGTCTTGTCAATAAAATTTCCTCTTACGCGGAAAAAAATTACTTCAAAGACCGTCCTTCTCATAATCTTTGCAAAAAAAAAAAAAAATCGGTGTTGATTTACTCGTAACTATCTTCGAGCAAACTTACCAGGTGCTACTAGATGACTGCAAATGTGCCTCATTACTCCAATACTTACCATCTGTGGGACTCTTTGGAACGCATGAATTTCAAGTGAATTTTGCATAAATTTTATAGAAAACAATATAGTTTCCACATAAACTTTTCAAGATTCTCGTGTTCCAAATAGAGCCTAAGCCATCGCCATTAAAAAGACAACAGAGAAAATGGACAGGTATGAAGACTTGCAGAGCCCTTCAAGCAAAACAAACACCAATTACAAACGATGGGAGCACAAGACAAACGGAACACAATGCATAAAATGGAAGTCATAAAATACTTTCAAAATGTTGAATTAAATCTACAAAACAATCTGCCTTCCAGAGTACTGAAAAAATGCCTCTTCCAGCTTACAAACTGTCCTCTCCAACAAACCCTAAAGGAAATGGAAGAGAAGCTCTACACTACCTAGAGCAAAGCAAAGTAATACCAAAACAAACTTGTACAGAAGCTCAACGGAGATGAAGCGGCAGACAAAATTCTCTATATCATCATTCACCCTCCCAGGCTGCTGCTGCAGCAGCGGCAGCTTTTAGATACTGTATGCTCCGTTGGCTGTATAAATGCAAAACAATCAACAAATAGCTGGACTATATTTACCATGGAGGTATCTACAGAAAGCCTGAGTTATTGCTCTTGTTCATATCATATCTTGTTGCGGATGGTATCTCGAAAATGAAACCGGTTGCTCACAACAAGGTTTTGTGCAAGCAGAAGGATGGGAGTTTTGATGGCTTCAGCATTTGGAGAGACCGACTCTGGAAGACTTGGTAGGCAGGTTGGTAGATGTTCACCATGCTCCTCAGGGTGAAAATAGAAGAGCACTGCTCGACAGAAAATAAACCTGCCAATGGATAAGGAAGGATTTTTTTTATATATAAACAATGCACATACAGAGGATCAGCAGTGTCCACAGTGCAAAAATAAATGCAGTATGCGATACAATTGAATCTAACTAATGTTTGAGACATAAAATTGAGAGAGCTGTTGTGGACGGGAAGGCGTTCCTATTCATCAGCTGTTCAATCTTGTATAACCCCTATGCACCTTGTCCTTTAGGAAGGGCTCATATTTTGCTTCAAAGAACATTTAATCCAAAAAATTACATCACAATACAAATTTTACACTCATAATGTTTGTAGAACTTTTTTTCTACTTCATTCCTTTTCCAGAGCATCAGCATGTTTTGAGGATATAAGTTGCTGCCTTGCTGGCATAGAATATACAACACAATTTATCTTGCTACCCATCCATAGGGTTAAAGTTAGTTGGTCCCATTCATATGAATGCCATAATGGTTCCCTACACAACCCTAGGAACATCAGCTCCAAGAATCAGTGCCTGGTTAACAGCCCCTCTCAATGTTCATAGTCTATCAACACTGCACTTTTAGAGCCAAGATAAGTAAAAAAAGGTATTACACAGAGACTGCTGTGCAATCAACTGGTGCAATTTGCAGGAAGCACTACAATGGACAAGCCATTTTCTAGCAGTCCATGTTAAATTACTATTTTCATACATTGGGTGCAGTTGGCCCGACTTAACTCCTTAATATGCCAAATAGTGGAAATGTGATGAATTTTCAACACAAATGTTTTGCTCTCTCCCGCCAAAAAGGAAAATACATGCAAATAGAATGAACAGTGATTTCATGCTTCATATCAATGTATAAAAGGACTAAAATCAAGGTATTTTTCTAAGTTATATTGCTAAGCTAACCATGCAACTAACTGCCAGATGCTTGAGTACATGGAGTGTGGAAGATATATGGAATAAAGTACCTGAGAATCAGGCGCCTGAGAAATGGATCTGGTAAAATTTGTCCCCAGACAATGTTCAATCCAACAGACATGCAGAGGGTTTCTTCATATTGTTCCAAAGCAGAGGAAAGTATGTTTTCCGCATTAGCATATGTATCCTGAAACCAAGCCAAAAACAAAAATCAGACCATGGAAATAAATATTTGGGAATACTCAACTCTCGAAACAAAGAACATACACTGTCTATGTCAGAAGTTATCCCAGCTAGTTGGCAGAAGGCTTGCATGGGAGCAGTCAGGAAGTATGTAAACTGGCTTCCATTACGCATAGATTCTGCACCAGGCATGGTTGATGCTATCCTAGGAGAGAGAAGTAAGGCAGCTGGCTCCCCCTTCTCTGCATCATGTATGGCCTGCCAATTGTATAATCAAATGATAATTCGTTCAAATAAATTTGTTTGTTCTGCTGTATTGTTACAAAAAGAATGGAGAAAGAACACTTCAAGAAATTAAGAGCAGAATTCATTATCGTAATACCAACATTGTGAAAAAAAAAGTTAGTTATGGAGAAAGAACCACTCCAAGAAATTATGGCTAGGATGGCTTCACAAGCTAATAGCATAAGTAAGTTTGTGTGTTTTCTGTATGAAAAAAGGATGGCTAGATTTCATCTATACAAAGCAAATGGAAAAGGAGAGAGACCCATAGTACTGAGTTCACTACCAACTAGAAGCCAACCTTCTCACAATAGGCTACACAACAGTCCTTATCATCCGCGGTGACCAATTAACAGGTTGATAACCATCTTAAGCTTTTTCCAGTGGTTTAAAGATCAAAGTCATTGAATGCGAACCCACAGGACAATAATGCCAACTTAACTATTGCAGATGCTTGTATAGTTGTATTCCATTATACTAAGACAAATGTAAGGCCTCTTAAAAACCAAATGAAAATGTCAGACCCTTCAAACGCAATGAATACAATTAACCGATAATATGAGCTACAAAAGAAAAAAAAAGATACATATATGATCTGGCAATAAGGTTGAAAAACAACAGAATGCTCATGATAATGATCTTTCTCCTACCATGCCAAGATTAAGTTCTGACAAACCTGCCTTGAATGCATGGCTATTTTCGCTATCTATTACAAGGAAAAGTGGATATCTTGTAAATGGAATCAGATCTTCTGGATAAAGATTGTTTGAACCTGGCAAAATGGTGATCATATCAATATGAGCAAATGAAAACCATGCCATCCTCACAAAAAACAAGAAATTATTTCATCATTCTAACCATCCACCAAACTAACAAACCATAAGAAGTGAACTGAACTGAATACTAACATTGCCCTGAGATATAATTCCGCAAAACAATCATATGAGAATGCAGGAGCTTACCTCCACTTCCACGAGGACCAAGCCATAGATGATTATCTGAACCGGTATGTGAATTTGGCTTATCAATAGGAAAAGCAGAAGCAGCCCTTGCGTGCGATGTGGAGCCAGATGCATACTTTTGACAAGCGTTCTGGTCAGCAAAGCCTGAAAGGATAATGACAGAAGTTAGAAGGGTAACAGCTAAACAAAACAAGAGTTCAACATAAAATAGAATGCCAGATCAAAAAGGAACCTGATGCTGATATATAGATGAGTAAAATGCTATCCTGAGAAAGCTCTTCGCAGATTGTTGCAAGAACCTGCAATCATGGGCTTATGATTTAACACTATGCAAACAAGGTTCTGGTGGCAAGACAGAGAGAGAGAGAGAGAGAAAGGACCATGTGGATCAATGTGACTCAAGAAGTCTGTCTCAGAAGATCTAGTACCACAATATCATGCATATATTACCTATAAGGAGATGTGTCCTAAAGGCAGTATCAATAGTAGTGAAGGTCTGAACATCTCCATGTACTATATGGCAATGCCTGTGCTCAAAACTCTGATATTCAGTTCTGCTTTCATCCATATATAACATCCATATGCCTATGTACAAGGAGAAATGTTCTAAAGACAGTATTATTGGTAGTAAACGTGCAATTTGGCAATGCCTGTGCTGAAAACTCCAATATTCAATTCTTCTTTCATCCTATTCTTCTAAAAAGATGAAAAGTATAACATTTATGCACATTGTCAAATGATAAGAAACATCAAGCTCATATATATATATATATATATATATATATATATATATAATGGATCGCAGCAAGCAACCACAATGCTAAGCAGAACTGCAACATTGCACAGATGAAAATCTTTTCACAATTATTCCGTCAGCATAATAATTTTTTTACAAGGTGTCAGTATATAATGAGTATACCACAAAATGCATGTGGTTCCACCCACCACATAAGTTGGAATGTGCAAAAGCAGCCTAACAAAGTATGACCACATCCAGCTCATAATGAGGGACTTGGGCCAGCCTGCCAACCATGTTGAAGGAATGCAGGAAACCCCCCTTTTTTGGACTTAACTATGCTTAGTGCAGTACAATTTCTCATCTTTTTGTTGCAATTTTCAATGTAATTTTTTATCATTTTTATGGTCGATCACCTGATGCATGATTTTGAATTGTAGACAGTACAAGCATATTTGCACACAGCATTATTTTAGTATTCAAACACAAGCGTCAACCACACTATCTGCATCCAGTCTGCTGGATAGTGAGCATGAGGCATCATTATTGTTTTTCAAGATGGCAATTTCCTATGAAAAGTATATGTGATTCTACCATATTTTCATCTGCCTCTTGGCCCTCTCCTACAGACATGCAAAAGTACAACTTGAAAAGAAAAAGAAAAAAATTGGAGAAGCCACCTACCGCTAGAAGATGAGAGACTGTAGGATGATATATAATTGCTTTTTGAGGATTTGAAGGAAGATTTCCATCAGAGATTTCTGTAGAAAGGTGAATATCAATCAGACCAGAGGGTCCACTCTGATCACTCACAGTGCCATTTTCTCTAAGTTCTTTAGCAGCAACCTGATAAGACCCAGTAGGCTCCCATTCCAAACACTGTAGCATTCTGAAAGTGTCCAAAGTTAGCTCTGTGAACTTGACCTGTATTACACACAACAACATTCTATGAGGGATATTTTCAGCTGATCAATATATTATTGTTCAAAACAAGTGAACATACAGGGGTAGTAAAATTATTGATGAAGGGAAAATATGACTGTGTAACCTCATTTCGGCGATAGCTTGTTAATACAGCTTCCTTCAGTTTCAGTACTCTTTTTGAATGGAATCTTGCAATAGATGCAAGGTTCGATGGATAAGAATCAAACAAGTTGTCATATCTCAGTGATCTAGATCCCTTGTATGCTCCATCAGCTTTCAAGAATCTCCCAAGCTCTTGAAGCACTTGTTTCCATTCCTTGAAGTTGGTTTTCTAAGTAGGAGGCCAAAATGTTGTTGTCATGAAAGAACTAAATGATAAGCACAACAGATTTAGTTCTAAAAAAAAGCACAACAGGTTGAAAACATGTCCTACTTTATGAAATGGAAACCAATGGGGAAAATAAGTAAGCAACACACAAACAAAGTTCACACATCATAAGTTCCACAGTGCCAAGGTTTCATTTAGCATAGCAATAAAAATATTCATTACTCACCCCTCATGAATAGGTTTCAACTCATCTTTCATATATCAATTGAGAACTTAGAGAAGGATGTGCTAGTCTGTTCCTGATAGGCAATAGGACAATACCTCTTGTAAAATTGCCCTAATTCATACTTCCCTTGTATCCAGAGAAGCCTCCAAATTTTGAAACCAACTAAAAGGCCCATCTTTTGTCCCAAATTTAGAATATGGTAAATTTCAACCATCATTCAATTCACGTAATCCAAAACAGCTCAAACTCACTCCTGTCATGACCACAAATCCCCCCTGCTTCCTACTATACTCAATCCCCACTAATACAGAGCGATACTTATGCTCTTCTGTAATTAAATCGATGAGCAAAAAAAAAACACGATTCACCTGACCTACAACAGAAAAAAAAATGGCATAGTAACTGAAACTGAGTAGCACCCAAAAAATTTCTCCTCGACGCAATGTCAACGAACTCAAAATCCATAACTTGAAAGTTCCTTACAGAACAAAAGCGCTGTGCATATCACTTTTATCAAAACAAATGACGAACACTAGCTTCCGGGAAAAAAAATCCCAACTTCTGTTCGCTAATGGAGAAGGCAACCATCTCGTTATCCCGGCCATAACCCAGGCACATAATTTAAAGCAAGAGAGGCAAGCTACTTACAGGGTATGCCGACTTCGTTTCCTCGACGAGCGAGTGGAGGCGGCCGGCGAGGTGGTCCACCGCCTCGGCTCGCCGCATGAGCATAGCCACGACGAGGAACCGGGCGAGGAACCGCAGCTCCTTGTACCGGATCGGGAGGCCCTGGTGCCTGTCGCCGCCTCCAGCCGAGGCAGCGGCAAAGTAACCGCGGCTATAGATGGCCTCGTAGAACACGTACGCTCCGACGAGCGACCGCGGCTCGGCCGTGCGAAGGTAGCGCGCGTAGTAGAGCTGCCCGATCCGGGAGGCCACCTCGCCGATCTCCCATCGGCGGAGCCCGCCGGCGACGAGCTCCCGGCGCCGCTCCTGCTGCATCCGCCACAGCCGCGTGTACGCCTTGAACGCCTTCCGGCTGTGGTGGTCCCCGCCGCCGTAGAGCGGCAGGTCGCGCGCGCGAGCGAACTTCCGGTCCGCCACCTCCACCAGCGCCTTGAACTCCCTGTACACGCAGGAGGCCTCGCCGTCGGCCATCGCCGGCGACGAGAGAAGGGGCGTTAGTGCTTTTGCTCCTTTTCCCCTTTCGATTTGAGCGAATGGGAGGACGGGGAGGGGGTGAGGTGGTGACGGCGGGGAGAGAGAGAGTAATAAAAGGGAAGTTTGTTTGAGAAGAGACAAAAAAAGCAGTCGACGAGTACGGGGTTAGCTGTTATAAAACTGTCATTTGGGTCCCTAAGCCTATGCTTAGTTGGGTTTTTTCTAAGTTTAAAAGTTGAAGTCAACGCATGTTTGTTTTAGCTTTTGATTCTGGATTCTGACCCAAAAGTAAAATAAAAAATAAACAGCTCGATTCTAAAATTCAATTCTCACAATCCAGTCCACTCATATACACTAGAATCCACAATCCACTTCATATGTGTTTTTGGATTCTAGTTTTTGAAGAATCAACTTCTCTACAACCACAATCCAGAATTAGCTTTTAGAGAATCCAAAGTTAAAACAAACGGGCCTTAAATAAGGAGTGATTTTTAACTAGATTTAAAAACATAAGCTTTTATCTTTACTACTTTAAAAAAACTAGCAGTGATTTATAAGTTTACCTCTGTTCTCCCCTCTTCTTATATATGGATTGCTGTAACATGTGGACTTTTTTAAAAAATCTCTAACCAAAAAAGAAAGAAAAAGCAATCTATCTCTCTTCCCCATGCATAAGAATTATGTGTTGGCACGTAGGTCTTTCTAAAAAATCTCTAACAAAAAAATAAAAAAACAATATATCAACAAACAAATACAGCCTCCAAAAAAAATACTCTATCAACAAGTGTCGATAGGTGGGTCTAAATATATACCCACAAGTAATTTACAATATTGTTACAATGTAGTTTATTTGTGTTCCGTTGCAACGCACGGACATTCAGCTCTTATAACTAAAAAACAAAAGCCATATGAGATGTGTGCAGTTTTAGCTTATAGAGGGTTGGTTTTAGAACAACACTACTGAAGTTAAGTCAACATTACCTACCTCTACTATGTATAAAAAAGTTGTTTAAGTCAAAAAAAAAAAAAAGCCTGACTTAAAGCTATAACCCAAAAGACCTAAGCCTAAATAAACAGCTTCTAATTGGGCTCTAATGGGTCAATCATTTGGAGTTTGTTAAATGGCTTCCTCTCTATCTCTCTCCACCACTTTGGTTCTGGAATTTTTTTTAAAATAATACTATTTTTATTCTATTTTACAAAAATAATATGTCGAAAAAAAATTACAAAACTACCCAGTTGTCACCATTTCAAAAAGCGACAGACAGTCTGTCGCCATTTGAAATGGCGATAAAGACACTGTCATTGTTTCAGATAGGGACAGACTCTCGTCGCCATTTCAAATGGCGACAGAGAGCAACGTCACCTCGTCGCCTATTTAAATAGCGACACATGTCTGTCGCCATTTCAAACGGCGACAGAGAGTCTGTCGTCATTTGAAATGGCGACAGACAGCGCTATATAAAGCCACGCTGCCCCGCCTCTCGTCGCACCAACGCAGCAGAGAAAAAAGCAAAAGAGAGAAGAAGGAGAAGAAGGGGAGGAGAGGGAGAAGGAGAAGGAGGAGGAGGAGAAAGGGAGAGGAGAAGGAGAGGACTTCAAGATCGCATTTCGTCAGTACTAATTTTTTTAAGTATTTAAATGTTGAATATGTAATATAGTAATCAGATTAAATAGAGTAATAATAGTTATTTAGGTAGATGACTTAGTTAGGAATGAGAACTGATGCAAGTTGTTTAGCTAGTTGACTTAGTTAGAAATTTATATTTATTTCGGTAAGAATAGATGTTTAGTTAGATGAATTAGTCAGGAATTTATAGTTATGTCGGTATGGACAGATGTTTAGTTATGCGACTTAGTTAGTAATTAATTTTCGATGTAGGGATGACCTAGAGGTAGAGATTAAAATTTTGATTGTAATAATAGTTTTTTTATTAGAGATCATGGATAAATTTTCGACGAACTGGGAAATGTAGAATCCAAATTCGGTTATTTGTGTACTGAGAATTCGGAGATGTCATGTAGAGTTGGGTGGCTAAAATTGTCAGGACCGAAATATAACTCAATCTGTAGAGGTTCCTGACACATTAGTTTAGTTATGTTCTCATAGAAATTTGAAAATGATTACGGAATCTAAAGAATTTGTAAGAATTGAAATATTGCAAGTGTACTGATTAAAAATTTGTGATCATTATTAGTCGTACAATGTAGAGTTAAATTGTGCAAATGTTAAGAATTCGATGAATTTGCATGACAGTATGGATGATAGAGTGCAATTTAAAATATATTATGGAGAAGGAGTTCGCATATGGGTGTTGAAGGGTAGATCTAAGTCATTTCGCAAGTATAGAGGCTAGCCATCACGCGCAGGGAGCGTTCATGGGCTACGGTTATGAGATGGTTGTACCACATGCTCTCTTTGGACCGTGAATTGCATGATCTGGGTTACATGAAGTAGTTTGTCAAGAATAGATTGCACGATGGGAGTTAATGGAAATGAGAGGTCAAATCTTGCGATTCAGTACTAAGAATTGCAATTGAGAAAGGATGGCCATTAGTGTTATTGGCACAAGCATTTGAGAAAGTCAATACAGGGCATGCGACGCAGAAGAGGTTGTTGATGAAGAACCAGAGGAAGTTGGGAGAGCAGAGAAGTAGAGAAGGCTTAGTAGAGCGGGATGTAGGTTCGGTCGATCGAAGTGCAAGGTGGGAGGCGATGTTGCAACGGAGAGGTTCAAGAAGCAATGGGCATGGCGACGAGGGCGAAAACATTGAGTCGATGGTCGGGCGATGGACACAGAGAATGAGGACTATGAGGCTTTAAGTAATGATGAAGCCGTGAAGATGTATTTCTGCAGAGTGGGATGAGTATCCGTTCGACAGTGGTGGTGAACGATGACGAGCAGTTCCCTTCGCAGTATGATCAGAATGAGGTGAGACAAGATGCAATTTACAAGAATAAGAGTGAGGTTCAAGAAGCGAGAATAGCATGGTCGATTGTCGCTGCGCAGAGCCTTCAAGGTTGTAAAGTCCGATCAGCGGGTGTATGATGTAAGATGTCAGACGGAGGGTTGCCCGTGGCGCGTCCATGCGTACCAGCCTAAATGGGACACCATTTGGAAGTGTTCTATAGTCGTTCCACATACATGTGTACTAACGGAGTCTGCGCGATCACATCGGAACATATCATCGCTTTATTGCCAATGCAATGTACGAGAGATTGTAGGCAACCTAGATTTAGAGCCACGGGCCATCGTACTCGCAATACAACAGAGGTTCCAAGATACAATAAGCTACGCGAAGGCATGGAGAGCAAAGCGAAGGCATTGGAAATACGATTCAAGACGCACGAAGACTCCTACCGTAACTTGCGTGTTTGCTTGGTGATAAAGGACCAAATCCTCGAACTTATGTGGACATTTGTGAGCATCCTTCGCAGGCTTCTCGGGAAGATGGTTTTGAGGCGAGCATTCTTCGCTTTAGGTCCATGCATCAATGCGTTCGTGCATTGTCGTCCTTTGTTATGTGTCGATGGGACATTTTGATTGGTAAATACAAAGGGCGATATTGACCGCCATAGGAGTGGATGGCAATAATCAAGTTCTCCCGTAGCGCCGATTTGTGGAGGGTGAAAACACGATAGTCGGCATTGGTTCCTACGAATGTCAAAGCCGGTGTCGCTCATCGCGACCGGAGTGTGTATCATACACGATCGGCATTCCGGCTTTTGAGGGCAATTATTGATTGCAAAGAAGGTGTGGATGAGACTCATCCATGGCACGATTTGCGTAGTAGGTAGTGCAAGCGCCATATGGGTGCCAACTTCTACAAGCGGTTCAGAACAAGGAGCTAACAAAGCTTTTCAAGAGGCTCTGCGACTGAACCAGCAGAGAAAGTTTGATGTACTGGAAAAATTGGATGAGTCGACATTGAGGCACACAGGTGAGGCAACGAGAGAGGCAGCCCGACCTTAGGGAGGCCCGGTCGCTACTGGAGGAGTTACCCACTGACCCTCCCCACCTGGTTCGAAGGAATGGAATGGCTCTGAAACGCTTGTCCGAATGGATAGAGCATGAGCCTAGGGAGAAATGGGCTCTGTTTTACGACACCGATGGTACGAGGTATGGTGTCATGACAACAAACCTTGCGGAGGTTTACAATCGGGTGATGCGAGGTTGAGACCCTTCCTTGGTTGGTATTGTTGAGGGTGTTCTTCGTGGCATCACAAAGTACTTCGTTGATCGCCATGCAAGGGCGATCATGCGCATGAACGATCCTGCTATGAAGTACTCAGAGATGATTTCTGCATACATGGAGGACAAAGGCAAGAAGGGGGAGATGCACGGAGCAACAAAGATGGGTACGAGGGAGCTCCGCTTCGAGGTGATGTGCAGGAGAAAGCGGTCGTGGGACGAACCGACGAAAAGTTGCTCACGAATGCATCATACACAGCAAACTTGTGTCCGCACCGCAATAAGCCTCGCCTATTACATGTGCCATGCTCCCATGTTATGGCTGCCTTTCGATGATTCGTATGGATCCGTGTATATTCATGTCTCAATTCTTTAGTAAGGAAGCCGTGGTCGCAACTCGAGCGCGAAATGTACGGTTTCCGAGTGGTGGGTTTATTCACGAGCACAAAAGCCGGGAGGATACACGTTGGGTCCCGCATATGAGCAAAGCAAAGGTAGTGGGAAGAAGGCAATCCAGCGTATATGGAATGATATGGACGCCGCCGAAAGTGGCCGCCGCGTAAAGAAATGTTCTGCTTGCAAGGAGACAGGGCACTCTTTCAAGAGTTGCCCGAAGATTCAGAAGCCGTGAAGTGTTATATGTTCTTTTTGTACTGAACTATGGTTTACTTCGATGCACTAGAATTTCATTTTGCTTGTATCGAATTAAAGACGTGTGGTCAAAATATGTAATACTGAATGTTATTGTACTTGATTAAATGAGAGTGTAGTATGTTGTATTCATTTTGTATCTTTTAACACTTTGCACATAGATGAACATTTTTACTTCCATGTATTACGTGTGCTCTAAATTATGACAAGACTGTTCCATTCATATTCTATTTGTATTTGTTGTATTTATTTTGCACCTTTTTACACCTTATGTAACATAAATATTTTTATTTGCGTGCATGGCGGCGGACAGTTGTATGAGTTGCTTGACCCGTCGGTCGACGCGACTCACCGAGCCGTTTAGCGACGTTGCCCCCGCAGGATGGGGAGGCGGCCTTGGAGCTTGGGGCCTGGCTTGCGCACCCCATGAGGCGTGGCGCCTCGATCCGCGATGGATCCCGAGGTTAGTTCAATTTCGTCGCAGTTGTTGTACTCATGTCCCTTCGACACCACAATAATACTTCTCACATTCTTTTGCGTGTTGAGGCGGTTGGCCTACTACTGTTGTTCGTATGGTCGAGGCGACCGCCGCGGACGCGCAGGACCGACGGAGTGCCTCTAGGCGGTTCCTTACGACAGAGCTTGCCGATCGCTCTAGTGGGTGGTGGCGGCCCGAGACCCACACCTTTCACTGTAGTGTGGTGAGATGGCGCCGACACTAGAGGACGTCGATTACCTCCTAGGCTGCCCGCCTCGTCAGAGATGCGGTGGTTCCGCAGACGCCCACCCAGTGGCGGCGGATATCCTCCGCGGTTCTAGGGGTTGCTACCCCACCACAAGACACGACTTTCGCAGTGCAAGACGGTCCGACGCAGCGGTGGCTTGTGCAGTTCTACGTAAGCACGATTTTTCCTTGTCGTGTCTGATTTAACTCACCGTGTGTGATTTTCATTGCATTTTACAACCTAACCATTACTGCACCGAGAGGATGGTACCGGAGTCGGGAGCAGCGCCGTCGCCCGCACTTGAGGCGCACCTTCCGTGGCTCTTCGGTGGGTCTTGTTTCGCTTTCGTCGCCGACGGGACACCGCCGACAGCACATGATCCAGTTTGCGAGGACGATCGCCGACGCCGACTTGGAGGAGATCCCGCAGCTGGCTTGGGGACCTGCGGTACTTGCCGCGACGTACCGTGCTTTGTGCGACGGGTGTCGTCGCGTGTCCGACTCGCCCACTCGCCGGCGCCCTTTGCTCTGCGCACTGTGGTCGCTCGAGAGGTTCCAGATCGGACGACCACCGATAGACCTGTCTACCACGCCAGACTTCTATAGGGTTCCCGGGGACGAGGTTGATCGTCCGACGATGGAGACATTGTGGTGTCGCCGACAGGTCAGTATTACTTATCGTAGCCGTATGTTGTTTTTTTAATTCTCCACGTGTTGTACTAACGCTCATCGCTAGTGTTTTTTTTGTACCGTGGTTCACCCCGATTCTGACGCACGCCCGTACCCTCGGATGTAGCGATGTTGGACCACTCACGGACGGCCGCGTCATATGGCGCCCTACGCCTCGAGCTTGTGCAGCACGCGCGCCGCGCGTCTGCCGCAGCTGCGATCACCGACGACGCGTCATCGTTGACCCGACGTCACTTGGTGTTCGACGTGTTCGCCGAGCCGCACGCGCCCCCGCGCCTTGAGGCGCTTTGGTCTACGGCAGCGCTCCCAGACCCACAGCGCCGTCGTTCAAAGAGCCGTGCACTCGCTCGTATTTCTACATTTTTTCCCTTCGCTAGTACTTACGATCTCGGTGGCTTGCGAATTAATGTTGCGCTTTCGCTTTGCGGTACACACGCAAAGGCTTCGTCAAGACGCAGAGTCGGGCAAAGACGCATGGTACCTCATACGCAGCAGTGGGCACTGGCTCTTGCGGATGTGATCGACGAGACTGCCCCCTACGACCACGGCACGTACGACGCATATATCGAGTGGTACAGCACGCGCACCCGCGTTCGAGTTGTGCGCGTCGTGGAGTCACCTCCGTGCACGATCCGACCACTCCGACACGCACTACCCACCCGATCGGACTCGCTTCCACCGCACGGTTCGTATTCTCCATTTGTCATTCAACGTAACGTCTTGAAAATTATGCCAACTAACTAGCCTCTTTTCGTTTTCGCAGAGCGACCTTACCAGGGAGGCACACAAGGCGACGTCGGCGTTGATACAGGCGGTCGGTGCCACCCATACGATAGGGGTCACAGCGGACGGCCTTCGAGGGGCGCTGCGCCATATTCAGGACTTGACTTACCGTGCCGTACACCGACGCCGTAGGCGGCCAGGCGGACGACGTGGTACAGATCCCCTCGTTAAATCTGCGACGAGGTCGACACAGCAGACCCGACCGCCTCGTCCGGACCGCCGGGGCTCCGGTGTACCGGACCGGCGTCTGTCCGATGACCGCAGTACATCAGTGGTCTCTTTTTCATATATTTTGTTATTCACATAACGTGTCGTTCTAACTTGAAAAGTTTGTCAACAGATGGCGATCCCGCCTCGACAGAGTGTGAGCACCTCGGGGACTACGGTACTTTCAAGACGAGGACTTGACTTTCTCGCCGATCCTTATCGCGATCATGGTGTGGTACTTTGTTCGTCGCAGCTCGCGATCGCCCCGCCCATCTCACCGACACAGACGCGCCTTCGCTACTCGCTTGACCCGGTCCGGCCTCCTAGGAGTACTCGTGGGATGGCCTCGACCACTCACATATCCGTCTCGGACATGTGCGGCGTCGAGGAGGAACTGGGACCACATGAGGTGTTGCACCCGCAGGGCCCTAGCTAGTTTGTTTCTTTTACACATGATGTACCGTAAACAATCTCGTCTTTTACTTCCTTAGCTCATGTAATATCACATATGTAGTTTTATTTATGAAGTTTTGTGCTATATATAATCTTTTACTTCGTGGCGCTATTTGTAAATATGCTACCAAGACTTTGTCACGTCGATAGACAAAGACACACGTAGCTACTTTGTCGTATGGCGCGACAAAGACGTCTTTGGCAACTATCCCACTAATTTGTTTCCTTTCATATATTTTGTAATCGAACACAAAATGATGCTTTATTTCCTCATATTACGTCAAATTCAAACTATAGAATTTTGTTTACATAAGTTATGTTATATTACGGTATGATCACTATAGCTTTTCGTGGATTCCGTAAAATAACAGGATTACATGATAAATTATGGAGTAATAGTCCTGAAACACCATTCGACATATGTACGACCTTGTAGCAGCTTTCCACGCGCGATAAAACAACTCACGGGCGCAATGCTTTCAACCTTTTTAGGCCGATTTGACCACACGATGATGACCTCTCTCTGCTTTCGCACACGAGCTTTGTCACACATGCAGCGCAGTTCAAAGTGACCACTCACGCCTACTTTTGTTCGTGATGACAGTCGTGTGGTTTTTCTCGATGGTGACAAATCGTGCGACCTTTCGCAAAGGTGACGGCGGTGCGGCTTCGATGATGGGTGACATGTCGTGCGCCTTTTCACGAGGATGCCAGACGTCAACCGGACAAGTGTTGTAGTCGTGCGGAGTAACCACTCACCACCACTATAAAATCGCCTAGGTTACACATCCAACACCGCCAAACAAGCAATACACGCCATCCGAATCTACACAAATTAGGGCACGATGTCGTTTCATCGTCGCCTCTTGACAGCGAAGTCATCCCGCCCGAATACCCGGATACCGATGGCGCACGCCCGATTCTGCCGGAGTTGCCTGCACCCAAATGCGATCGCAACCTTCCGGCGAAGATGATGCAATCTACCCACGGAGAGACGCCGCCGCGCCACTCATCAAGCAGTTCGCCCCTACTGTAAACCTACTTGTATCCATAAAATACAAAGCTAACGGTACCATTTCACGATCGTTCTTTCCTTTCTCAAAGACAAGGACCGGTGTTGCTTCTTCCAATGGATCGACGGCCGAACGAGCGTGACTACGAATTTGTCTACAATCGCCACGACGCCAACCCGCTTCGCCGAGAACTTCAACCGGTGGGAGAGGTCGCTAGGATACGCCCCGTTCTAGAGCGACGAGTTCAGACCGGTGGGCAAGAGGCCAACCAATCGGTGAGTTTCATGCGACGAACCCATGCTTCACTCACAAAGTAGTAATTCTAAACCAGTTCATCCCACAGGAGTTCAAAAGAAAATTGCGAAATTGCTCGAGTCAAAGGAGAAACCTCCCGGGGCCACCCAAAGCCCGACTTTTGCGAACACGGCCTTGAGCGATGGTTGATACCGCCACGATGAACTAGCGGACCGGAGATTCTACCGGTGCCCTTGGCCGAGGATGAATGGTGCGGCTAATTCAATGGGTGGACCCGAGACGTACCACCCACATCTCAAACTTCCGTATGGGATAACTAGGGGAGCAACCCTCCCGTGGTGCTACTACCGCCTGAAAAGCGGACCGAGTATGCCTACGGTGTTATTCAACGCCAACGCGGCATATCGCATTGATCGCAGGCACGCTTCGGTTCTACAACGATAAGCCCAACACACACCTCCTGTACCATACAGTGGAGTGCGAGCCGAAACAGAGCAGGCGTCTCGGCAAGTGTCCGCCAACGGCCAACACATCAGAGGTGCAAGAGGGTACCTCCTCTCGAAGAGGAAGGGACAAGGGGAAGCAGCCGGCCGAGGTCCGCACCACGCAACAAATCCTTGACGCGTTACGCAGACCATCCGGGAACCCAGGTGGTAATAACATAAGGGACATCGGGAATTGGGATGACATGCCCATGTGGGAGGGCAGAAATCTAAATCAAAAAGACCAAAAATTTCGATCTTACACACTCGAGACGTACGGCATAGGCCACCCATTCGGCGACACCTGGGAGCACTGCGGATCCCCATGGAGTTCTTTCATAGTGTGGATTGAGTGGTGTCCGAGGACAAATCTCTAAATTTACACGGGTTAGTAATATGCAGAAAATGTGGGACATCATTCTGGCTATACCCAGATAGGCGGAACGATCATTTGTTCCACCATGACAACCAGTGCTTTCGTTAGTTAGTTCGGCAAGCAATTTTGTCACTGTTGTAATGCCCTTGCAATATAATCTATCTATTGCTTATTTTATCATCTGAACTTTCGATGTATGTGCCCTTATATATATGTTCAACAAATAATTTAAGTGCTTCGTGGGAACTATTTATAACATGCGTTGTTGTCGACTATAATACTTAGGGTTGTTGCACTAGTGGAAATTAGATGCAAAGCAAGGTGTAAATTAAATATTTTTTCAGAATATGGTAGTGCACATATCAAAGAGCAAATCTGGTCTACTCTTCCTAAAAATTACATTTAAACATTAAATTTTACGAGTCTTGAAAAGGCTAAAAATCATTCTCCCGGATCTCGATTCGCACTCTTTTAATCTCCTCTCGTAAAACATCACAACAACTAATACTGACTTTTTATTAACTACACTACAGCTCATAATTTACATACATTGCAATTCGAATAAAAAAATGAGCTAAACCTCTCTGTCGCCGTTTCAAACGGCGACAGAGAGTCCTTCGCTATTTCAAATGGCGACACAAAGTCTGTCGGTTTTTCAATCGGCGACAGACTCAATGGCGACAGAGAGTCTGTCCCTATCTGAAACGGCGACAGGCTGTCTATCGCCATTTCAAATGGCGGCAGACTGTCTGTCGCTTTTTGAAATGGTGACAACTGGGTAGCTTTGTAAAAAAAATTCGGCATATTATTTTTGTAAAATAGAATAAAAATAGTATTATTTAAAAAAAATTCTTTGGTTCTGTGGTGAGATGAACCATGATCATGGTTGACACGGCCTCCTTGGAATACAAGAATTTTAAGAATTCTCTCTCTAAATTTAGAGTGAAATATTATTGTTCTAAATAAAAAAAATCTGCAATTAATTGAGTGAAGCTACCCTACCGCAAGAAGCATACGACCTCCGGTGAGTTTAATCCTGACGATGTCTTGGAGGAAATACAGGAGTTAGACTGAATATCACCTTCTACTAATCCCGGAAGACTTCCGGCCTCCTCGTTCATTTGAGCTGTGGGAGCTTTGGCTCGGCTAGCAGCTCGAGCCGAGCCGGTGAAAAAAAAATAACGTCCGGGTCCTTTTTCGAAATAAAAATACATTTAGGTCCTTTTCCAAAAAAAAATACGGTTAGGTCCTTTTTCCGAAAAAAGAATATATATTACGTCTAGGTCCTTTATGCGTTTTTAAGGCTTGCGCTCGGGTCCTTTTACCAAAAAACGGAATTACGATTAGATCCTTTTCGGAAAAAAAAATTCCCTTTTTTTTGGAAAAAATATACATTGCATTTATGTCCTTTTTGCTTTTTTTCTATCATTATGTTTAAGCCCTTTTACGGAAAGCACAACATTCTTTTTATGTCCTTTTCGCGCGTTTTCTCGATTTGCTCGTGTATGGAGCGTCGATCGTGCGTTTTCTCGATTTGTTCGCGTGGAGAGCGACGCCCACTGCGTGGCACGTCGCATATAAGTTTCTAGTGTTAACTTGGAGCAAGCAATCTTTTCATTTCGGGCAAATTAAATTTGAGTATGAGCTACCTCATAACTACGTTATCAAATGAGTAAATTAGTAAAAACATAAATTTGTTACATCAAACAACTGTCGCCTATTCCCGAAAGCGTCTTGCTCGAGAAATTCACGTTGCTTGAGTTGAAAGCGAAAAGGATATAACTATGTAGTAAGAAAACAATGTTTAATCTAATACGAGTAGTACAGAGAATTGACTTGCGACTATTTTTGTCAGATATGTTTAGTCTCTTCGATTTGATTCGATATGGATATTCATGTCAGAAACGACAACGATAATAAAAGAATGGGCAAGAGGCCCTACTGACGAATATGATACGATGGAAAGGATTCTCCCATTTCTTCTCGGACATGAAATTCAGCTGCAACTTACCGATGTCTCGCTCTCGCATGATGTCGGACTGATTGCGACTCACCAGTCGAAATTAAGCGAAAAGTTTCAGACGATCGCGCCATCTTTGTACATTAGGTTGACGTTAGTTGTTCAATATCTTCAGAGCGTGTAAAGTGGTATAGTGTCTATAATATATCTCAATATCATCTATAGATAGTACTAAAGACAATATATATAATAGACTGTTTATATAGCTTTTTTTTAATGATTTCTCATATAAATTAACAGATGTCTGTACAATGGTATATACAGTATAAAGCTGTCTATAAAATCATCTGTTAAATAGTAGAAATCATTTTTCTCTCTCCTCATTCTCTCTCCACCACATTATCTCAAATTCTATGTGACATACTCTTACAGACAGTATACACGTAACACGGTAGACACCCTTATTTCCTTGAGGCTGGTGGCCAGCGAATTTCATGTCTCGTCAGCAGTTAACTCTGCAGTTAGGGACAGAAACAGTTAACTGCAGTTAGAGACGCCTTTTCCAGCAAACACAACTGCCTCTCTCTTTTTCAAAGAAAAAAAAACAGACTGACACAACTGCTCTGCTCTGCCTAAGTAATGGCAGTATGCAATTGATTTGTAGTGTAGTACGCATCCTTGATCCATAGAGCGCCAATGCGCCATCATCTGCATAACCGTCCGTGCAGCTCTTGTTCTTAGGAGTATTTTTCAGTCCGAAAGGAGCATAAATTCTTGCCAAGATTTATGCTGTATGCGACGAGGATAAGAAGAGCAGAGGCGCCACACAAATTCTCCTACTACGACTTGAGACTTGAGAGATGCCTGGCATCTTTATTCTTTATAATAATCGATTGAAGTATGCCACTTTTTGCCGGCCCATCATCATTCTGCTTGACTCGAGCTTGCTGGGATTCAGTAATCAGTATTCAGTAGTGGCCTCTCGCCATCTCTTGATGCCTCCCTGGTCGGTGCAGTGCAATCATTCGGCACAAGTCCACTCGTCTGAAATTCTTTACAGCTGTCCCAAATCTGTTGTGCTCGACTGTCAGAGGAATGCTTGCTCGCTTGGAACAGGTTGGCTCCGCATTGTCGGGCTGCAGACGTGTCAGAGTCATTAACAAAAGTGGGCATATTTGTGGTGAGTGATTAGGCCAGGATTAGCTGACCCTACCGGCAGCTTTGCAGGAATAATTCCCTATGCGATGCGGCTATTTAATAGAGCGCACGTCAAGACAAACGATGGAACAAGTAACCAAGCTTTCGGCATGATTCCTCGTGATTACTGTTATCACATGAAATGAAATAGGGTACTGTCGGTCTTCACTGTATAATACTCCATCCATCTTAGATGCCATTATAGGTTTTTGCACTTTTACTAAGCTATATCAACAAAATATTGTATTACTCCTCTTCATTATAGCATTAGATAGTGTGTTTTATTTAGTCCATGATAGTTAATGATGTTGAAATAGCTAAATGAGAAAATTATATAAGTAAAAAATGTTAAAAAGTCACATTGAAATTGTAGAATGACATGTATTTAGAAACAAAATTTGAAAACGAGAATAAGATATATTTAGAAAAAGAGTATTATCCAATAAGTAATCACTTGCATAGTACTTGTAACATCCCAAAAAATTTGCTTTTAAAATAAAGCTTAAAATAAAAAATATATTTAAAATTAAAAACATTGTTTTTATTGGCTTCTGTGAATTTTCAAAGAATAATTCAATTCTCTGGATTTTCCAATATTTATTTTAATTTTTTTGGGATTTTCTATGTATTTTCTGATTTTTTAAAATGTTTATCCTATTTTCAGAAATTAAAAGTACTTTATGTATTAAAATAAAATCCAAATTTAAGTTGGAAATAGTTTTATTAAGTTCAAAATGTCTCTGGAAATTTCTGTGAATTTGTCCCAAATTTTTGAACTTTATTTGATATTTTTCAAAGTTAAAAATAATTTTCAGCATTTTAAAATTAATTACAGTATGAAAAATAATAATATAATATTATTTACAAATATTTATTCGAGATTTATTTGCTGAAACGGTTTCCTATGGAAATTACCCAATTTATGATGATTTAATTGCTATTTTTCAAATTTAATCCGAATTTTCAGTGGAAAATTAATTGCTTTCGGAATTAATTGTTTGGTAACTGTTCATCCAACCCGATCCGCTTCCTCCGGCCCACCCGGAAGATACAGTAAACCCGAAACCGTCAACCACATTGAAAATCCACTGTTTCATCCATTAAACTCCGGTCAACTCGATTACTGTTCTCGCAAATACTTCGGTGAGCATTTACCGACGATCCGCTGGCCCGATTTCCTTATAAATTGAACCCCAGGTTACTCTATTCATTATTCATATCCTTAGCTTTGATTTTTTTCAATCCATCCACCATATCTCTTTGCGACAGCCATTCTTTCCAAACTCCAACGAACTTTCGGCGAGCTCTCCCGGGCGCTCATGACCTCAATTTGGCCTCGAATTTTTTCTGGAGCTTCCTCTTGGTGTCATCTACATTGGGTAAAATAATATTGTGAAAATTCTCACCAGAGAACCACCGGAACCATTTCTTCTCCATATCCGGCAGGAGATCAATT
This sequence comes from Otatea glauca, assembly GCA_036346275.1. Taxonomy (NCBI): domain Eukaryota; kingdom Viridiplantae; phylum Streptophyta; class Magnoliopsida; order Poales; family Poaceae; genus Otatea; species Otatea glauca. The sequence continues at coordinate 17,264,798 of CM070728.1, forward strand.
TTTGAATTCAAAAGGTCCGATCTCCTTCATCTTAAGTCCGATTGACCTCATTTTTATTCCTAAAATCATATAAATTTATAATATATATATTTTTACTAGTTTTGTATTTTATTTAAATTTATTTAGATTTTATTTGAATTTAGTTGAATTGTAACGTCTAGTTTTCGGAGAGCCGAAAGGATTTCCTACCGACGATCTTGATCACCTACCCTTTGATCCAGGCAAGTTGCAAGTCTCGACCATATTTGATCCCAGTTTTTTAATTATAATTTCTTTTTAATGTAATTGTATGCATAAATTGTAGCAAAAATAATTTAAACCCAGTTTAAAAAAATGAATAGTTATACCATGTTTGATTATGAACCACGTTTGTAATTTGACTCCATTATGTCATTGTAACTTTAAGAATATACTTTCAGAATATGTGATGATAATCAAAATATTTAGAGAAATGCTTAGACTTGCTTAGAACAAAAAAACTAGGCCTTTTTGAGAATTTGTGCCAAATAAAGTTTGTTACTTTGGATGCTATAAAAAGTTATGATAAATGAAAATATGGTTTAGATTGGGCGAGAATAGTTGACTAGTGGTCTTTGGGTTTGATGAAAAGCTCGTCTAGTCAGTTAAGAACCGGTCTATGAGCTACTGAATGTAAAACGCAACCGTGCTTCCACAAGTCTGGTATGGGACATACCTGACTGTCCATTTTGCGACATTCCATGTTTAGCTAAGCCATTCAGTTGAATGCGGGGATGGTTAATCTGCCACACGGCGCAAGAGAGGGCTTCTGATTAGGGTGGTTAGCCCTTTTTCATTAGTGAAACCTTAGCTGGTATAACTATATGAGATGGAGTTTTATAGGGGTCTTGTCATGATTTTTCTCTGCCAACACATCAAAGAAAGTTTGTATTTATGCAAAACGAGATAATCATGTCTTGTGGGTAAAGTTGTATAACCTTTGCAGAGTTAAAACTAATCGATTAGTCGCGCCTGCAGTTATGGGTATGCCAAGCAAGTCTTTCACAGATTAGATTTTGATGTTTTCAAAAATGAGTTCAGAAAAGTGATTTCTTTGTCAGCTCTAGATTAACATGCATCTCCCGTGTAACTTGCGAGTACTTTCAGTACTCACCTTTGCTTTATTATTGTTTTTAGAGGAGTATCTCTACGATGGTGAGGATCAGAATAACTAGGCCGCTGCCCTAGTTGATTGCCTGTGACGAATCTATTGGGTTTTACTACTGGTTTTATTCTACTTCCGTTGTATTCTTTTATTTGGCCTGCGTGCCACCTTTATTGTAAACTCTGATTATTAATAAAGTGCATTGGATATGTTATGTTATCATCTTTGCTGTGTTTACTAGTACAGAATACACAGTGGATTTCGAAAGTGTTTTTCCGAGATCCGACGGTACTATACACACATGTAAGTGTACTAGTAGGTGTCTACGTACACGTTCATTGACCATATAATTAAACTTAGAGATAGCGTGTCCTACCATGATCAATCGGCGGGCTGGAATAGCTAGCGTGAGTTACGTTACAATTCTATCCATGTGACACCCTTACAAAAAGACTTCATGTGTCAACATACTGAATTGCCCATCATGTGAGGGAGGAAGTGAAATACGGAGGCATAAAAATTCAACCTTGAAACCGTTTAGAGCCATGCAGAACGCGGGAATTAACCATGGCTTGTGAAGGATTTTTACGGTTTCTAACAAAATTATACTGACGTTCAAGATAAGCATTGTATTACACTGTTACCTCTCTCTATCCATGGTTGGGGTCCGTGGTGAGAGTAATCCTGCGGTGCACTGGGCCACTGGCTGGATGGCTCGCCACATCTACTTGGAGACTCGAGACCTCAGGTTGGGATTTTTGGGGGGCTGGGCGTCGACTGACACGGATGGATCTTTTCTTATCGTTTTCATGCTCTTGACTTTGATGCATGTCCGTTGTATTTGCCTGCCCTAAGTACGTAGTACCAGTGCTCTCCGCTGGCCCGACAGACAAGGAAACAATGGCACGTGAAACCGCACCGCCGAGGAGTGGTCAAAGCTAGCCTTTCGCGGTAGACTGGCCTCTGGGGCATCTGAAATGAATAAACGTGATACGAATAACACTATACCGAGTATTTTTCAGCCAGGCTACCAGCCAAGCTATTACCAACAGACCCAACACCACGACCACGTCCTCTGTTCGCAGTTACAACGAAGCAGGAGTACTACACCTAAGTTGTAGAGTCGAAACTAGCAGCCCATACGCAGACATATGACTGTAACTTTTTTTAGAAAATAGCTTTTGGTTGGCCTGTATGGTTGAAGTTTGACAATCTGACTTTTATTTGCGAGAGGTGCGGGTTGGGAATGACGGTGAGAGAGGTAGAGTTTGGGATTTTATACTTAATAGGAAGAGGTAATTTTTTTTTTCAATTTTAGTGGTAAAGTCAAAACCACAACATACCAAAACCGTGAGAAGCTACTCTATACCGGTTTTTAGCTTTAAACTTCTCCTAGTACAAATAGGCTACTGACTTTTGATTTCCGATTGCGAAGAAGCTAGTCGTTTGAAATAGCTTCTAGCTTCTAGAGAGAGGAAGTTGAAATTGAAGCCGTTCTAAACGGGACCTATATCGCTTGATCATACCACACGTAATGGAGAAGCACTAGCCCAGGGATATACGGCACATTGGCACTTGGCATTTGGCCGGCTCCATGGAATCTACTTGATGTATCTATCCTGGTTCCTAAAGATTTTCGCTTATTCTGACCTCTTGACACACTTTTTTTAAAAAAATTAGCTCTTTTTCGAATAAATTTGTAAAAATAGCACCCTTCTCGATCGTGAGAGGCGACATGTGTCATCTGTCGCATTCTAGTACTATGGTAGCACAACCCATTGTAGCAGCGGCACCTCCGAGCTCAGTATCTGGAACCTACCGAGCAACCCTAGCTCGGTAGATAGGTGCCAAGAAAGCATAACTCGGTAGTGACTTAATTAGTCACTCAATTGAGTAAAGTCGCTTAATTAAGTGATCAAACAATTAAAGTGATTAATTAAGAGACTAATGAAGTTCTTAATTGATGATGAAGATGCCGAGGAAAAGGTTGCTCGGTAGGAAAAAACATGCAGTGCTACTGGGCGCCGTGAGCGCGCCGCCGGCCGGTTGGTTCCAAACTCACGCGCTGACTGGCTCGAGGAACAACGCCGGCCGGCCAGCTCGGTTCTTCCGCCCCGTGCCACTAGCTGCTGCTCGTGCTACGCTGTGGCCTATGACTATGATGTACTGGCACCGTGGACCGTGGTACGTACGTAACGCGCGGCGGTGGAGTGGCTGTCACTTGGCCCGGCCTCGCAAGCCTCATTCGGTCGCGCGGCGAGAAAAACAGGAGCCACTTCCATTGGTTCGGCTTCCAGCGCCGCAGGCACAACGCGACGGGCCTGTTGGAGATGGAGATGGAGAAGCGGCCGGGAGGCAGGCGAAAATAAGTAGGCTCGTGTCGTGCAGCTCATGTTGCGTCATTTCATCTCTCATGTAGTCGTGGTGGGTCCTTGCCATTGGAGCGGGTCAGTGAGACCATTTCCCTCTTGTTTTGTTTTCTACGTCACTGCTGCATGATCCCTTCCCATGCAAATCAAACGGGACCACCTGCCAGACACGTCCTGTCCTTCTCTGTGTCCACGTACGTCGATCGGTGGCTCGACTAATAACGCACCGTCGAAGAAGCTACAATATATGTTAGCTCGATCGTGCAGACGTGTAGTATCTACCTTTCACCATTCGGCCGCCCAGTTACTACTCTGCTCGTAGCTTAGCAAAATCCAAGAATAGTACCACTTGGTCTGGACAGCATAGCAGGAAGAAGCTGCAGCCTCAGCGTGCAACGTGTGCAATGGCAACCTGGATAACAAGGCAAGGTGCCCGAGGGAATTTCTTCTCCAGACGTCCATGTTCCGGGTGACACGGCAACCCATCGCGTCAAACATCCTGCTTTTCGCAAAGCATGAGACGGAGGAGATCGACCGGGTCGTCACGGCACGGCGGCCGGCGGGCGCATGCCGTCAGGCAGCTCTTGCGCGCTCGGCCCGGCCTTTTAACAGCAAAACGCTCGGATTTGACATCTCGGCTCGGGGCATCAGAAAAAAGCCCGCTTCCGAACGCGGCGGACGTCGTAATCACAGCAAAATTGAAGTATCTGCCGCTGCCGATTGCCTGGCTGCCTGCCGAGCAGCGGAGGCCTTGTCGACCTGCGCTGCGTTGCGCGCCTATGACGGCTATGAGGCACCGTACGTCCGCCGCAGTGGAGCTCCCGTGTCGCGTGGGGGCCGGGCTTGGTACGCGCCGTCGATACGCCGGTACAGACGTTGTACATTCACGTGCACACGCCCAGACTTCTAGAGCTTCAGAACCGCTCGTGTTTTGTGTACACAGGTGTCCGTGTGCTCTTTCAAGACGACAGGGTGGCAACCGGCATGGGGCTGTGTGCCGTAGTACTGTTAGCCACGGTTCAAATAGAGATTGCAACTTCGGATCAAATTAACGAATGATTCGGATCGTTCAATAGTGTATTACTATATTATTATGCTACAATATTTAATACAATAAAAAATTATTAAAGTGTTTTTAACACGTTTTTTAATTCAACAATTCAATGCCACTGTTTAAGTTGGGATTGCATTGATCTTATTCCCAGCTTTTGCAATTCGTCAAAGCTCGTGGGGGCGATCAAAGGATGAGGAAGATGGCGGCCTTGTATTTTATCAAGAGCGGACGCGTCCAGTATCTAGTATCTACTACGAATTTAGAAAGAAAATTAACGGGAAGCAAGTCAAATCAGAAAAAACGGAAAGGGCCGCAAAGAAGATCCCAAAGCAGGTAGGTCCAAAGTCCAAACTTTACGCCAAAAGCGTCAAAGACGAGCACTAGTTTTCTTCGTTAGTTCATGTTTTTTCAACAGTGACACATCCAATGTAAAAGAATTCAGCGGCAGGCAGGACTATTATTTAGTTATGAACGCGCACTAGAGTAGACTGCCTCAGGTCGCGTCGTTTGAAAACAGGACCCCTGGCCCTAGGGCCAGTTCAGTGATTCTGATTCGATTTTATGGAGACTTTTCGGTTTGTCGCTTTTGCTCGACTTGTCATGCATGGTTCAAACAAGCACTCAAAAAGTCCACTTGTTTTGGTCTCCGTTATCCAACCCCAACCCGCACTTACTACATGCCTGAAGCTCAGTCAAAGATCAACACCGCGTCAGTAGCTGACGGCAACGTCGCCTCCAGAGTAGCACCCTGCCAAGCTGTTTTAGCAGATTTATTATGCCATTATCTTCTTTTTTTAATTTTGACTAAGGAAGAAGCCCCCCTACACGCGTTTTTTTAATTCTAATGAACTTCACGCGATGATCAGGGAAAGCATTCTTAATTCTTATGATCTGCGATATCAGCTTTGCAAAAGCATGGTTTCTTGTTGATAATAAGCATATATACGACCATTTCGAGGAAGTATCGATGAGCACCATAAAGTATCGAAACGGCCCTGACAAAGGCTGAATCGGACCGCAAATATCTCCCTGGATGCGTTCCAGGAATACAGAGATTTCACTTTGCGCTTTCATGATAGAGATCTAGTTATTAATTTCCCGGTGGCACATGCAGGGCACACAAAAATCTTCATGATTCGAAAAAATTTTAACATTAATGCCATGACCTTGTGAGTTGTTCACTATATTTCTCATCATTCTAAGACCAGGATGGCCTAATCTACCATGCCATAAAGAAAATAACTCAGAACTTCTAAAAACAGTCTTCAAGGAAGTATACACTTCGGGTGCATGAATATTCGTGTAGTACAACCCAGATTCATATGAGGGGCATTTTTCTAATACCATTTTTCCACATACCGCGTGCTTCACAATGCACAAGTATTCTTTGCCATTTTCTTCATTAGTTTCTACGTGAAAACTATTGGCGCGGATGTCTTTAAAGCTTAAGAGAGTGCGCGTTGATTCAGGGTACAAGAGGGCTTCTTCAATTACCAAAGTTGTACCCATAGGCAATATAATAGTGGCTCTTCCTGAGCCGATTACATATGAGTCGCTTCCTGCTATCGTAGTAATCTTTCCAGCGTTCTTCGTGATCGACTGGAAGTATTTAGACTCTCTTAAGGTGGTATTTGTTGTGCTACTATCAACAATGCATATCTCTTCTATTTGGGCGCTACACAATTTCTAGATAAAAGAAATATAATTCTAATCAGATAGAGGCAAAAACAATCCAAATATTGCTTGCAAATTTGAAGAATACTGGAATAAAGAATAAATTGCATATTTATTCATGAGAGAAGTATGCTCTTCTAGAGCTTACAATTCATTATTCAAAAGAAAATACTAACAACCATAATCTAAAAAAAATGCGATTCATGCATTAACGGGCTTTGGACTTTCTTTTGACCTGAAACTTCTCTTTTTCACCATGTTTGCCCTTTTTTCTATGAGTGGGCTTTTTACCTTATAGCTATTGGCATTGACTTCTGTGCCAGTGCCCCTTCTAGGTGGCTGTGAGACATAGTTCTTGCATAGAACATCGTCTTGCGATTCCGCAACTTGCATTACATCAATCAGTTCGCTATACTCCTTGTATGCGTCCTGACGACAGCTGCGTGCACTCTGGATAGCATTAGGGTGGAAGGTAGAGAGAGTTTTCTCAATCTTCTCTTCATCAGTGATCTTCTTGCCACATAGAGAGAGATTGGTACAAATTCTGTGCAAGACAGAATTGTACTCGGCCACTGTTTTATAGTCTGCAAATCTCAGGCGCACCCAATCTTGCTGTGCTTGGGGCAAGATGGTGTACTTGAGTTTTTTTGAACCGCTTCTGAAGTGCAGTCCAAAGCTCATGTGCACTCTCCTCAGCCATATATTCGTTCTTCAAAGTGACTGAGAGGTGGTGCCTGAGAAAATGCAGAGCTTGATCGTTCTGCTCAGCGGTAGGTTTTGCGTCCTGCGAGGACCCTAGACCAATCGCGGCACGGAGCTTCTTGCTCCCAAGAACGATCTTTACGTCCGATGCCCAAGTGAGATAGTTCTGACCGTGCGGGGCCAGTTCTTCAAACTCACGATTCACAATGCCAGACATCTACATGATTTCAAAATTCTGGTTTAGATTACTGCGTGTAATCTTATAGAAAATGGTTGCAAAAACATAAAGTGTAGAAAAATTAAATTGCTATGCATTGCAATATTTTAAATAAAGCAACGGATTCAAAAATTCATAAAGAAAATTCATAAAACAGAGAAATAAAGCTAGAAAACTTAAAACAGAGACAAATAAATCTTCTTGATTTTTTGGCAATTTTTTCAAAATTTTCTGCAATTTTTCTCTTTTTTTTTCTTCTCTTCTCTTCTTTTTACTTTATTTTCTTTTTCTTTTTCCTTTTCTCAGCCGAACAACCATTTGGGCCGCGTGCTTTCCTGGCTCACTTGGAAACCTCGGCAGCATAGCCCGCTTGGCCCGAAAAAAAAAACTGACCAAGGCAAATAGACCGGCGGCTAGGGTTCCCAATCCCTAACCGCCATATGCGCGTGCGACGGTTTCGGGTGGCGGCGCAATGGCGCGAGTGCTTCGGTCGGCTCCAAGCGGCGGCGCGACAACGTGATCAGGCCGGGGTGGAGCACCGAGGCGGCTGCGAGCCGTGGAGTGCCGAGGCGCGGCGGCCGACGAGGCGGCGGCGGCTCAGCGTTAGCAGCGCGGCGCAAGCGGGCCGACGAGACGGCGGCGGCTCGGGCGCCGCGAGGCACCGAGGACGAGTTGGTCAGTCGAGACGCGGCGCGAAAATGGCTTCAAGCCGGCACATGGCGGTCGGCAAAGAACGCGTCAGGCGCTGTGTGCCCCAGCGGCGCGGCGGCGGCGGCGCGGCCGGCCGGGCGGCGGTGGCGAGCGCCAGCGATGTGGCTACGAGCCGGCCGGGCGGCGCCACGGCCGAGACGGCAGTGATGCCGTCTTGCAGTCGGAGGCCGATCGCGGCGACGGCGGCCGCGAGCCGGAGGTCGGGCGATGAAAGCCGCGAGGTCGGACGGCGGGTGGCTGCGAGCGAGCGCCGCGCGAAACCGAGCCAGCGATCGCGCTTACGAGGCCGACGCGGCGACGACGCCGCGAGGTCAAGACGGGGTGGCGGACGCATGGCGGCGAGGCCGCCAGCGAATCGACGATCCGAGGCGGCGGCCGGTGCGCTTGCGTCTGGGCTGCGGAATTAGCGGGCCGAAAAAGCCGGCCGGGGGCGGCCGGCGGTGGCACGCGAAGCGCAGAACAGTGTGGCGGCTTCTTCGTCGGGCGCAGATGGCCGGGCCATGGCGGCGCGGACGGCGCTGCCTGACCAGGCGGCGTTGCGTGGCACGACGGCGGCGCTTCAAGCCGGCGACGTCGATGCACACTGCGGCTTTTTTTTTCATTCTTTCTTTTCTGGATGCTGTGGCTTCATGCCGAGTAGCTTCGTGTCGAGTAGCTTCGAGCTTTCTTCGTGTAGCTTCGTGCCACGTAGCTTCGAGCGATCGCTGTGTGGCTTCGTGTCACATGACGAAAACGATACAAGATGCGTAGGATAAATGTATGTATAGAAACGACAAGCGTTTAGATTCAACCGCTGAAATCCCACCTTTTCTCACCTTTCAATCTGAACTCTGGTAGAGCTTCGTGCTGATAACGTGTTAAGGAACCTCGCTATCGAATAGTCCGGGGTTCCCGAACAGATCTGAATTGGAGAACTGAAAGAGAGAGAGACACGTGTTTAGGGAGAGCAACAGCGGAATTCTTTTATTGCTAATGATTGCTTGTACATAAGGGGGGACCCCCTCCTCCTTTTATAGCGCTCACCTAGGGTTTAGGCTAAGGGACCAGCATAGGTCTTCAATGGGCCACGAGGGTTTCCCAACAAAAATGAGCCACGGAGCGTCGCAAGCCAAGTGAGCTACGCTCGCCCCTCATACTCCCTCTATTAAAGATGGGAGGACTCCTTGGCTGTGGTGCATTTGAGCCGGGAGGGCGTCGGCTCCGAGCCAGTGAAAAAAATTTACCCTCTGGTCACTTTTTGGAAGAAAAATACGTTTAGGTCTTTTTTTTGAAAAAACGTTACAGTTAGGTCCTTCTTTTGGAAAAGAAAAATATATTACGTTTATATCCTTTTTGCGTTTTTAAGCCTTGTGCTCATGCCCTTTTTTCGAAATATCATAATTATGTTTAGGTCCTTTTTTCGAAAAAAAACGCGGTTAGGTTCTTTTTATGGAAGAAAAAATACATACTACGTTTAGATCCTTTTTGCGGTTTTTTAGCTTTACGTTTAGGTCCTTTTTCGAAAAACAAAAAGAAAGAGTTTATGTCATTTTTGCCATTTTCCATTTTTTTTTCTAAGAGGCCTTTCGTTTCAGCGAAATCGTAAATCTTTTGTGAGAGGACCCCGAATAGGTGCAAAAAAAACGCAGATACCCGAATAAATATGAAAAAAACGCAGATATGTACATTTATATCCTTTACATTTATGTCCTTTCAACCGTCCCGCCGAATAAATGCGAAAAAACGCGATTACGTTTGTATCCTTTCAGCCGTTTCGCGTGTTTCCTCGGTTTTCTCGCGTTACATTTATATCCTTTCAACCATTCCGCCGAATAAATACGAAAAAAACACGATTACGTTTTTATCCTTTCAACCGTTTCACGTGTTTCCTCGATTTTCTCACGTGAGGAGCGGCAATCGCACGTTTTCTCGATTTTCTCACGTGGGTAGCGGCGTTCGCGGCGTAGCACGCCGCGGTTACTTATCTAGTTATCTTCTATTTTCATGCGGTGAGTTTTGCCAACAATGAACGCACGTGTACATCTTCGATCACGAGCTTTACCTGAACCTGATTACCTTAACATAATACATTTGGGACCCCTATGGGGACCATCGACAGTGGAATCCCAGAATCCTACCATACTACATTTAGCGTATAAGGAACACTTGGTAGTTTGTCAAGTCCGCACCAAACAAAAAAATCTGCTTCTGATTTCTGAAGAGGTTGCGCACTGACCGGCACAAGTCTTCATCCACATAACGTACCGGGACCGGCTATATTACAAACCATGCGTACAGGACTAGCTCCGAATTGCATACAGCTCATGATCGGTTTTCGTTTGAGAAGTCGTGAGCTTGAAGGCTCGATCCACTATTAACTTATCAGAGAGTCACGTAGTGCTCGTCTGGGACGAAGAAATAACCTGAGAATCATATACGTCTTGTCTGAACGCAGAAATAATCAGAGAATCACTTCAATTGCGCTATTACGTTCAAAAACAAAAGTTCAAATGCTATAGGAATCTGGAAATTCCAACGTTCCAAACGAGACACTAAGGTCTTAGAGCTTACCATTTTTTTATTTACAAAACTCTTGTCCTATCCTTAGAAAGAGAGAGGTTGTGTGTGGCTTGTCCTGATGAATCCGTGAAGTCCCAAAGGTCCGCCCAGAAGACCGGTCTTGTTTGGTAAAGTTTTGAGATCCTAACTTTATCATAATCTGAAACTTGTAGGCTAAAATAAAGTGAATTAAGTTTATATTTTTAGTCTAAAATGTAAACAAGATGATCTACAGCTCCAACTCTATAGATCTAGTGGAGCTAGAAATACCTAATTTCACCAGATCCAACCAAACACAGCCTGAATGAGTGATGACCAATTGGGAAATACGGCCCGCAATTTGGTTAAAGCCCATCCATCAAGGCACGGTACTTTTGAGAGTCGAGACCGAGAGCCGCAAGTCCATCGAACGATTGTGGTGCGGGCCGAATTGCGTGTTAGATTAGATCTGACTCCCAGGATACCGGAGCTCTGCCGGGGACGACGATTCCTACCAATCCACCACGGCGAGCCTGTGAGGGAACCAGAGCAGAGCAAAAACCGCAGCCCCTTCCCCCCGCTCCCCGAGGCCCGCGACAGTCGGTCACCTCCAGGGCCAGGCGGCTCGCCGTCCGCCTGCCGGAACTCCGGCGCCATAAGTTCGTCGGCTTCACGGACGGCCTCATCGTCCTGCTCGACAGGGACACCACAGCCGTACGCGTGCTCCACCGCTTCACTCGCGCGGTTGTCGATTTCCCTCCCCTCGCCGCCATATTCCATGCCGAGGTCAGGTACTTTAGCTCGCTGATGTCGATGAGCGCCACCGTGGTCTCCGCGACGTCAATCGCCGTCGTGGCCTGGTTCGTTAACGCTCCCGTGGTTATCTACGCGCGCCACGGCGGCCCGAACTGGGTGGTCATCCCCCGGGGAACCTACTTCCACAACACATTGCCCTCCCAACCCGCTCGCCGCAGTGGCGGCTTATATCCCGAACGAGGAGCCCTCCGACCGCATATCCCTGCGCCGACTACCACAATCGCCTACCGCAGGCCGGGGTGGTGTCGCACATTTTCCCCTTCAGGCTCTTCGAAGTGGACCTCCGCTGTAGGGCGCTGACTCCTGTGAGCAGCCTCGGTGACCACTGACCAGGCGTTGTTAGTCGGCCAAGGCTAGTGCCTGTCCGTCTCCGCCAAGGACCTCCCTGTCAGCAGCTACTCCATCTGCTTTCAGGGCCGGATCTGAAGTATATGCCCCGTAGATTTAACCTAATCCACACATAATTCTCGTCATAATCTGTCATAATAATCTTACAGGATTTATAATTTTTGATCCGTAGGTTTGATCGTGCTAATTCTTTTTTGGTTAGATGCGTATTGGAATCTAGTTTATTCTGTTCAAATTTCAGGTCAATCCAACGGTTGAATCTCTGAGAATTCGTGATTTACCGAACACATCTATTCTGTTTTGTTGAATACGAAACAATTATTTGAGTCTGAATTGGGGTGAATTTTTTGTAGATCAAAAAATTGATTTTAGCTTCCGCGCAATCATTCACCCCCCTCTGATTGCTAGTTAGTATATTTCGATCCTACGCATATACTTTATTCGACTCCTACTATAGCTGACATAGTTATATCTTTATTTATTGCTTATCTTAGTTAGTATTTTAACCACTCAATGGATGTATTTTATTTGCCAGGTTTTTAAATTATAAAGAGGAATGGGGACATCGCATCTCTTTTTCGAAAATATGCAGCAAAGAAGGTTGCTGTTGCTTTACCTCCTTCCCCGTCACAAACTGCAACATTGAGCGAGATATTTTTTCAAAGTGAAAGAAGATGATATAATCAAGAGTTTTATGACCATTAGAAGGCATAGATCGAATAAGAAGAAGTAATATTATATGTATATAAGCTTCTTTTAAATATATCATCATGTTTTTAATTATTTTTTTACTTGTATGCCGAATTGCTCAATAAATTTAAAATCGTTTACCGAATTATTACTTGATCGACATACCTTAAAATTAAATCATAGATTCGCCGCTGTCTACTTCTAAGAGTCTTTGCAGAACCCCGTCGTACTGCATTCTCTGAGCAGCGCATCGTCCGAGCTGGCGGCGAGCTTCACCCAGTTGCATTATTTCGAGGAGGTTATCAACCCATCAGTGCGGCCATTCACCCTTGCCGATCATCTTCTCACGCAATGCCATACTCAGCAGTGGTATGTGATCCTGATTCTACTTGGCCAACCACTGCGTACTTTGGAATAATGGAATGCATGGTTCAAATAGCTTATATTGTCTAGTTTTCTTAACGTAATAGAAACGACCGCGAGAAGATACACGCTCAAAGACTCTAAGAGTATGATCTCCGGGTTCCAGCCCCAGCTCCAGCAGTAGGCCTCGGCTCCTCATGGGCCTTGGCTGGTCAGGCCTCCTTCCCACCTTCTGAAAGATCATGTAGAGATCTATCCAAGCTTGTGATGAGTTATTGATGGTGCCTGAGCATGTGGTCAAGTTTGAGTTTGTTTTGAATTCTATTTTGAATATAATCAATTTGTAGTGCTGTTAGGTTAAGAACGGCACTACAGGCTATGTAGGAGGCACTACTGGTCTGGGTTGACAGTAGTGCCGGCCCTATAGAACTACCGGCCTTAAGAGCGACACTTTTTTTTTAGAAAAGTGTTTTTCTTTAGGGTTGAGTGTGAGCGGCACTATCGGCCATGTGGGAGTGGTAGTACCGGGGATGCGGCACTACCGGCTTCCAGTGACGGTAGTTATCTACCAGAGAAGGGTCTATTGGGGATTTCCATATGAGCGGTACTACCGACCATGCTGGAGTGGTAGTACTGGGTGAGCGGCACTAGCAGTAGTGCCGACTTTCCAGTGAAGTTGTGCTTAGTATTTGCATTGTCTTAATTAATGCATATCTTTGTGAACAGTGCTATATGATGTGTTTCTTGTCTATGTTGGTTGCAGAACTCCGGAGCTTGGTCACGTTGAGGCGAAGGAGAGACCGGGACTAGGCTACGAGAGCTGAGGTCCAGAACAGTCAAGGGACGCTGAAAGATGATTGAGGCTAAGAAGTGATTGCAAACCGAGAAGACAAGAAACTTGAGCATGAAGCACTAGTGATAGACATGGCGGGCAATGGCAAAGACCAGGACTAGGCTTAAGGAGGAGTCAAGGTCCAGAACGGTTAAGAAAGCCGATGCCGCCATGGTGAAGCGGAAAAGGATATGTGGCGGTCAAGTGACTTGGATCCGTTTGCAAGCGAGGACGGTTCGGGGGAGTTCGGATGCGTGAGATGCTTTGTAGCAAGTCATTAGGGCCACGTGAAAAGCGCGAAGCAGCGATGCTTTGACGAGAAGGAAGATCGATCATTAGGGAAAATTGGTAATTTGTCCAATACGGGCGGTCGAGGCTGTTTGGAAAACCGCAGCGGCGGCCTAAGTGGTTTAGGTCACACCAAAGTAGAGTTGGATGCAAATTCGGGCTCGCGGAGCGGATTTGGCGTTAATGTAATGGCCGCTTTGAGAAACGTGCTTATATGAGTGAAAAAACCGTTAATAGTGTTGGATTTTGGGTTACCCCATGTAAGAGTGGATGGTATCCACCTTAGTGTCCAGGTTAAGGGTTTGGGTTGCCTTCATTATATAAAGAGATGTCGTGGAAGGTGAAAACATGAAGCCTTACACTAAGACATTATGAGGTTTAGGGTTTCCAAAAGATTTCGATTTTCTTGTGTGTGTGTGTGTGAGTGCTCCTTGAGAGCTTTGCTCTTAGGAGAAGAGGCTTTGTAATCCATCCTCATGGTCTAAAATAAAGATCAAATTCGTGCTCAAGTTTTTGCCTCAAGTTTTGATCTTCTTCTTGCTTTACACTTGATCTTTTCTCGTGGTTTCTTTCTTACTTGATCTTGTGCAACTAAGGATGAACGATTGATGGATGTATCCTTTGTAGATCATCTCCTAATCTTCTAGGCAAGTCTTTTCTTGATCATCTAAGTTTCTTAAAAAAAAAATCGGTTCTTGGGTTGAGAAGGAAGATTTTGAGATAGATCTTCATCTTGGCCATTTGAGACCAATTTCTTTGGTGTTCTTGCTTGCTAGGACATGTGGGAGGTCATCTAAGATCATCTTGATAATTAAATCCCCACGAGCAAGCTCAGGGTGTAGTTTTGGTTTTTGACCCGATTTTGCTTAAACCTTCGGTATTTTTGAAAAAGATGAGAACTTTGAGTCAATCCTTATAATTGAAGGTTGAAATAAGTTCCTGATATCCTTATGAAGGTGCACACAAAGTTTCACGAGTTTTAGATCATTTAATCAAAAGTTACATTATTTTTTTATTTGAATTCACGTTGAATAGTACTATTCATCAGGCACTACAGCTACAGAACCCTGATAGTACCTGAGTACTGTTCATCCCGGTACTACCGGCCATCTAGGAGTGGTAGTGCCGCCCCAGAGCCGATTTTATCTGAAAATTTATTTTTCCGCGCATATTTGACCTAGTGAAGGTAAAATTTGATTTGTGATCATTCATCCCCTCTGATCACTATTTTCGGTCCTTCACCTTCTCTTTGCTCACATGCACGGCCATGTCGTACCGCCGCCCGACACAGGTCTAGACACGACACACCTTTTCCCCTTTGTCCCTATTTGGCTCGGTGTCGTCTCGCTGCCGACCGCCACGGCCCCGCCGCCTATGTTTCTTCGATTCTTCCTCAACCTCAGCCTCAGGTGCGCTCTATTCTTCGAGTTGGAATGCGATTTGGGGATTGGCTGATTGGGGATGACTGATTGTGGATATCCAGATGGGTAGGCTGGTATGGGAATATGTGGTGTGATTAGGGATGACGCAGGTGGGCCTTATGGAATTCGTCAAAGGCCCAAGAGGCATGAGTCATCATTTATTTTATACATTTTCTTGGACCTCCTTTTTTTTGCAACTATTCAATGGCCAACGGTTCCCATGGAGGCCGTCGAGCTGCTGAGAGCCGAGGCCACCGGAGATAGAGGGGGAGGGGGGTTTCGCACTGGTGGAGGATAGGCTCGAGCCTCCTCATTGGATGCGCCCATGAGCTCCAGGCCTAGAGGAGGGAAGCACAAAGGCTAATATCAGGCGTGTGCGTTTGAGGCTGTGACAGCGAAGAAGAAACTTAAGTAGGAGATTATGCGCTGCTCAGCAAACAATGGCAAGAGTGAAGAAAGCCCCAATTGATCAGTCTAGACTTTAGATCATTGCACCTGCACTCTGCTTTCTTGTTCGTTATTTTCACCAGTAGTGGTTTGGATGTGTCTATCCTCCAATATTCAGGCCATTGCAGACACCATTTACAGTCACTAATCTTCTTGCAGAAGTTTTCACGTTCCATCGGTTTACTGATAGCCGCTAACATACTTTGTGCATCTTCACATTGCTCACAGCTCTTTTTTTTTCTTCTAATCCCAACTACCATCCTTGACACAACTGTTCTACTAGGGTCTGGGCCGACAACCACGTTCTGGTTCGATCATTGGAACACTGCTAGTCGTTTGTATATTGAGCTACCTACACTATTCACTTTTGCCTCCGACCCCTATCCAAAAGTCTCGTCGCAGTTGTACAATTGTTTCATGGACAATTGAGCTAAGGCTGGTACTTTCCAACCAAGCACGAAGTGAATTTTATTTACTGCTTGAATTGCTCTCTGATTTACAATGAATATCGTCGATGAAAGGAAGATGATTTGCACTAGAGGAACTTAGTTATACCAAGTGCTAGGTAGTGGGGTTTGCTATTCTACTCCTCAATGTAACATGTGTATTCCTCTTGACCTCAAAACTTCCCTCCAATTTCTCTGTAGTCAAGCATGGAACTCGACCTTCCGAGTCCTAAGCAAGGAGTCTCCACTGCAATTTCTCCCAAGATGCAGGTATGCCTTAGTATTCATGAAATATGTATCCCCTTGTCCTGTGGTAAGAGAGCAGACATGTATGTTACTTTAGGCCATTAGAATTAAACATGCAAGTAGCCATGCAGGAACCTACCATTCCCTATGGTTGCAATATGTGAGTAGATGATCAGCCAGAGTGAAGGGTCGCATAGATGGCTGAATCCTCTCCCTGAAGTCATGTATGATGGTGAACGTTGATGTCCGCTCGAACGTCCGGTTGCCTAGAGAGTGCAGCACAACAGGGTCATAAGCGGGCAGGGAGAAGATGGGAGTTGCCGCTGATAGAATCGAGGTTCTTGGCAGAGAGAGACAGGCACTGTTCTTTGCCGAGGAACAGTGCGCGGTCACCTAGGCCACCCGCCGGCGTCAGCTTCCTATGGTAGGTGTCCACGTCATAGAGCGCGAAGGGAACGGTTGCCACCCCTCCAAGCTCCGGTCGGTGTGACCGTGCTGGACGACGAGCAGCACGCGTCCGCCGGACTCGACGAGGTGGTGGTGGCACATGATGGGGGTGGAAACAGGTTTTGAAAAATCGATAAAAATCTTTTGAAAATCGTGATTTTTGATCGTATCTATCCGGCTCGAGATTTAAAACCGATCAGTCTAATTTAAATTCAAAAATTTTGAGAAAAATATCCAAAATTATTTTCCTAAAATTATTATTAATAGCTTTTGACATCTGGCATGAGATTTTTTGAAACACCAAATTTGGGAGTCGTTTTTGAGCAAATCCGAATATAGATAATAGAAAGGAAAAAAAAAGAAAAACTCATGTATGTGGATACGTATACATTCTAATTATACATTTAAGATGCAATAATATAATTTTTGGTTTGTGGTATTAATCCGGGATGTTTTTACGGAATCGGAATTATGTCTTCGTTTCTAAGAAATGATCAAGGATAAAATAGCTGGGCTATTTTTTAATATAAATATGGTACCAGATGTGATGAAAGCATCGGTTGTTATTAATACTATAAAGTGATTGTTAATACTCAATAATATCAAGCAGAGCAGTGACAAAAAAGTGGTTATTAATACAAGAAAATTGGTCATTGTTTCTTCGTAATTAATGATAGCACACTATTCCGTTGTTAAAAAAAGTGTACGTAGTTGTTAGTATTATTAGCCGTGGAGCCTTTAACGATGGCTAACGACCATAATTATATGGTTGTTAGTGACTTTTAATTACTACATCTCGCATCGCTAATAATTGTTTTTCTAGTAGTGCTCATTATTCATCGAATATCCTTGATTGTCCTACAAATGCCCTAACTTTTTATCATGTCATCACAAAACAAAGTTTTAGTATAAGAGGTCATTATTTTGAGTTCTCACATTACTTTTACTTGAATATCTAGTATTTTCTGTATTTTTTCCTAATTTTCCTTGATTTTTTCCGATCTTTGCCGAGTGTGCCGATTTTCGATGTAAACTGGTCGAAAATCGGTAAAAACGATCGGTTTTGGATATATTTTAGCTGCTATTTGACCGTCGAATTCAAAAAATTGAATTTTGAATTTCACTCTGTTTCTACCGACAAAGGGAGAGCGATTTTCGAATTCAGTAATGTAAACCATGGATGGAAGAACTCTATGGGGATGTGAGCCACCACCGGATCCTGGAAGTTACGAGGGTACAGCTGCACGAGTCGCCTTGACATCTTCCTGATGCCGGACAGCCTGCCTTGGAAGGGCAAGGCGGTCCTGAGCTCAGGATTTCGGTGAATGACGGTCCAACACCAGCGCCCGGGCTCCGACAGGGCCCACCACCGGCGAGTTGGGGAACCAGGTGACGCTGGCAATGGAGGCGGATTTTTTTTTTAAAATAATATATTTTATAATTCAAATTGCAGAAATATACCACGAAAAAAAGAATTGCAAAAATGTACCCTTATCGCCCTATGGTAGGGCGACATGTTGACTCACAAAAAATATCACCCAATGGTAGGGCGACACGTCACTAGTCGCCTAATGGAACGGCGACACGTCACTAGTCGCCCAATGGTAGGGTGACATGAATAAATTGCCTAATAGCAGGGCGACTTGGCCAGAAAATTTACAAATTTTAGGAAAAAAATCTGAGAGACTTAAAGAATAAATTTTTTGGATAAACAGATTTAGGATTGAAATAATTTTCAAAATTCCCTTGAACAAGTAGAGTGCATGGTTTTTAGCTTTTAGTAGGCCCGCATAATGTCATGTCTAAACGGTATTTTTACTGAACAGTGGATCACATTTGATATTTAATACATACACTTCCATATTATGGAGAAATATGTAATTTCTGACTTGCTTTGCACCTAATTTCCACTAGTGCAACAACCCTAAGTAATATAGTCGGCAATGTTTTTTAGCATTTTCGCCAGTAAAATGTCATGTCTAAACTGTATTTTTACTGAACAGTGGACCACATTTGATCTTTGATACATGCACTTCCATATTATGGAGAAATATGTAATTCTGACTTGCTTTGCATCTAATTTCCACTAGTGCAACAACCCTAAGTAATATAGTCGGTAATGTTTTTTAGCCTTTTCGACGCCCCGTAAAATGTCATGTCTAAACGGTATTTTTATGAACAGTGCACCACATTTGATCTTTGATACATGCCCTTAAATCGCGTTATTAAACTTTGATTTGTAATCATGTGTTAAACTATTTGTTGAACATACATGAGGCGGATGCACCAAAGTTCGGATGGTAAAATAAGCAATAGACTAGATTATATTACAAGGGCATTACAAAGAAGGATTGAAATTGCTTGATGAACTAACTAACTAACGAAAGCAGTGTTTGTCATGGTGGAACAGATGATCGTTCCGCCTATCTGGGTACAGCCAGAATGATGTCCCACATTTTCTGCATATTACCTGACCCGTGTAAATTTTGCGAGTTGTCCTCGGACACCGCTCAAGGTCACTATACTGCCAAGGTGTATCATTGCCTTCATTCACAACCAGGTTATTAAATTGATGTGTACTCCAATCTGCTGGCACAAGTGGCTCAACATCTTCATCTTCTCATTCGAATCATCGCCGTCTTCCACTTCTACTTGTTCATATTCAAGGTCTTCCTCTTCCATCTGTGCTATTACTTCCTCAATTTCCTCACCTTCGTCTACTTGCCCCCGCGCATCTTGCCCAATGTTTCCCTCATCCTCCCCAATCTCAACTTGCTCACCAGTCTGGTAGCCAATATCCTCATTGCAATCCTGAACATGATGCTCCCGGCTAGACTCCCCAATTTCAGCGTCACCATAAGTGAACTCATTTTGAGCCTCGCTAGGCTCATCAAGGCCCATTCTTCCGCGGTGCAATAGCCCTTTCATACGCTTGCACCAAAAGCACCCGACACCATCCACGTTGCTCACCCCTTCACATATGACCTCCAAGATGCGTTCCTTTCACCAACCAACTCCCAATAAACAGGATCATCTCGCATGGTGCAAAGGCAAGATAACTTGAGTGCCACTTCTCTTGTTCCATCCAAACGTATAATACAACCAATTCAACATGTATAAATGTCCGCTCTTCGACCCTACTTAAACTTCTATCCACATACCGAAGTTACTCGGATCCGCACCCTCCGAACCATACATGACAACCCCTTCTCCAAAAAGATTCTAAATAGAACTCGCTCGACATATCTATGAACCTATTCATTTACACGAATTAATTACTCTTCATAAAAAGTACTATAAACTATATGTATGTATATCTGCACTTGCGAAAAATATCTACATTACTAAAAATATTCATCACCGCACTTGTATTTCTAAAAAATATCTATAGCCCTAACAATATATATACGTGCACTTTTATATGTAAAAAAACATATCTGTCGACATCTATCTGTAAAAACCGTAACAACATATTATTATTCGTAAAAACAACTATGTACATGCGTTTCCACAAACCGACTAAATTACTAAAAAAATAACTAGATTGAACTACATTTTGTTGCTAAACACTACTATGATTTCTTGCTACACAACTAAACAAATCGGATGCTGCTAAAGCCGCCACCCTAAACACTAAACAAAATAAACACTACATTTAACTAGATCTAACCCTAAACAATAAACAAAATAAATAGTACATTTAACTAGATCTAACCCTAAACATTACACAAAATAAACCACGAAAATAATTAGAGTAACTGACTGTATGTACAACGCAAATAATCGTATGTTTTACGTAGATAATTACTCATGTTTTGGACCGGTGTTTGTTCATGGGCCATCTTTACCCTAAACACTAAATTACTAAAAATATGAACACTACATTTAACTACATCTAACCCTAAACAAAATAAACAGTGAAACTAATTACATCTAACCCTAACCCTAAACACTACACAAATTAAACCGCGAAAATATTTACATCTAACCCTAACCTTCCTAAAAACCATGAAACTAATTAGTACTAACCTAACCCTAATCCTAACCTAAACTACATAAAATAGAGCGTAAAAAATTACTCTTGCAATCGCGCTCTTCTTCCCTTCTTTCTTCTCTTCTTCCCTTCTCTTTCTTTTTCTCTTCACCCTCACCTCTTTTTCTCTGCCGTTTCTCTTCTCTACCGACCGCACTCTCTTTTATTTCGCTCAAGTCGCCCTCTGGTTGGGCGACAGAGGCCGCTCGCCCTCGTCGCCCAACCGCATCGATTTCATCCTTGTCGCACTTGGGAGGCGACTTCGCCACTTGTCGCTTTTGGTAGGGCGAGTAGCCCCTGTCGCCCAACCAACGGGCGACAGGGGTATATTTCTGCAAAAAAAATATTTCGTGGTACACTTTTGCAATTTGCATTAAAAAATGTATTATTTAAAAAAAAATTTGTGGTAAATCCAAAATAAAAATAAAGAAGGCTCCTATGTTAAAGTTATAACTAAAGACAAACATACTAATAATACATCACTGGTCTATTGCTATCCAAATTCTAAATTCATACATAAATAGAAAGGAAACAAAGTAAATAATCAAAATACAACAAGTGTGGTATCTTGCTAATAGATAAAATGATATAAATATGTGAGGACGGATCATCGACCATTCGATCCGTTGATAAAAATATATAACTTAGTAATGCGATTTCAATTTGTGAATACTTATAAAAATATAAATTGAAATAAAACTTACGAAGACACTAGTACTGAGTACAACGCAATTTCACTCTACAACTTTTCATCTCTTGAAAGCGTCGAATGATTCTCCATTTTTGCAACTTAGTTTGCTATAATGAAACCAATTGAATCAAGAGACAAAAAGAATCAACCAGTCAATAGATTAATAGATTATCACTTTATTAGTGAGGGAATTGCATTGCATTGGGGTCAATTCATAAATCATAGACTAGTTACTAGTAGACTACAGTTTATACCATTCGGCGAATCTTATCTCTTGGCTGCGATCAATACGAGGTTGAGGCTCCTGGTTCGCTCCCCCTTTTTGCCGTCTTGCCGATCTTCTGGACAGCTCCTCCTCACTCTACAATTTCCTCTGGCGACTACTGAATGTCGACGCGTGTTCGGTCGCCGGCTGCAGCGCGATCTCCTCGACTCCTCTGGCGACTGGTTGTACGATGCTCGTCCGCAGCTCGCGCAGTCCGCGAATCGCTTGTCACACCGCCGGTTGGTTGGTGCTGCGTCGCGCAGCGCGCGCCTACGTGTGTCTGCCGCTCGCCGCCTGCGAGACGGATTGTTTGTCTCCTCCGATGCTGCGCTACATTAAAAGATGCCAAGTTACCGAGTACTGTATTAGGTGAGGTGAAAGCCCACAAGACTAAGTCCATAACTAATTTTGATGGCCTACTAGCCCAGTATGACAGTATTGCTTTCTTCTTCAGATCTTCCTCCTAATTCCTATACCTGCTAGCTGCCGATTTGCTGCCATTGTGTTGGCGTTAAAAACTTGAAGTAGGGTTTCGACAACAAAGACACCGCATTTAACACTGTTCAGAGCGTGCGGTCGATTTGACTGCATGCGACAAGGTAAAAATATGAAATTCACACAAAGCCGATCGTGAAGATCAATCGGCTTAGACTCAATCAGCTTGAAGCCGATCAAGATCAAAGTAACAGGATAAATCTAATTAGCCGATTAAGGCTAATCAGAGGATAAAGGTAGATCGATTCTGAAGAAGGCGATGCGCAACAAAATCAGAATAAATCAAAACTGTGGTGTAATTTGAAGGAGATCAACAATCGGCGATGCGCAACTTTATTGATCAAGATCGAATTACAAGAGGGCTAAATTACAGAAACTACTTCTAGTCGACAGGAAAAAGTAATGTAGATTGGTGTATTGGATTGTGTTGTTTGCAGGTTGCTTCGACCCTTCTTTTATACTCGTCGGCCGATCGTATCCTTTTACAACACGTTTCAAGTCCTGATCCGTATCGGCCTTATCTCGGACAGTTATTTCCTTAGAAATCTTGCTGTTACTAAATATCCTCAAATCTTTCCAACCTGTCCGTTAATTTCCGTATTTTTGACTTTATTACCGATTTTGACTTGCCAAATTTTGGTGCAAACACATTGCCATGGGGTGGAGGGTTTAGCCGGCAAGAGGTGGGGCTAGAGCCCCCAGCCAGCCCTAACATTGGATAGGCCCCTGCCGATCCAGGCCCTTGACAGATTGATGAAGTGGCGGAAGATGGGAGTGAGGGGACGGAGGTCGAGGAATACGCGGGTGAACGGGTGGAGAACGCATACGGTGGTGGTGCCCTTGCGGAGGAGGACGAGGAGGCCGTCCGTGAAGCCGACGATCCTGTGGTCGTGTAGCTCTGGCAGGCGAACACGGAGGCGGCGGCCGGTGGACATGTGGAAGAAGGCGAATTCGCAGCGCTGGCTGGGCGGAAGCCATCGCCGTCGCAGAGCGCGGCCAAACCTCGCGGGGCGGAAGCGTGTTAAGTTTGTTGTAATCCTCTTAACTGTTGACAGGCTGTTTAGATAGATTAAGGGTGCGTTTGGTTGAGTGAACGAGGATGAACGGGATGGGATGATACATGATAGATTTTGATACATGCGTTTGGTTGAGTGTATGGAATCATCTTGTACAGGACGGAGTGGTATAAATTCTAGGAATATTCCTCAAATATGTTGTACCATCCCGTACCTACAAATTGGTTGAACCATCCTGTACCATCCCGTACCACTAGTGATAAAGTTTACCATACTAACCTCATCCATCCAACCAAACATTATCTCGTATCATCCCGTACCATTCCATCCAAGCAACCAAACAAAATCATGTATCATTTCATTCAGACAACCAAACACTCTCCCCGTACCATCTTATCCAGGATTATCCCATCCATTCTGTATCATCCCATCCCGTTCATCCTCGTTCACCCAACCAAACGCACCCTAAGTTGCTGGTTGTAGATAAGATTTACTTGCAATCAACTTTGTATGTTCAGATCTTTTCTGTCGCCAATCCGAGTACTGTAGCTCGTATGGCGTGGCTTACATATACAAGTGGTAACCCGAGTCTGCGCTTCGTCGACTCTACCTTGTTTTCTTTAGAAAGCGGACGTCCCGCAGCGTCGCGTCGCGCGGGCTGGTGGCGGTGGAGGGGCGCCAGTGCGAGAGCACGTACGGCACGGAAGCGCATGTAGTCCGTCACGTCCTCCACCAGCAGCCGCACGACGATTGAGGTCGATGAGGTCAGCGTGAAGGGACGTCCAGTCCAGCCCCTGCGCCGGCACGGTGCATAACGCCCGCCGGTCGCGCTTCCTGCTGTCGCGAGCGGCGAGAACGGGAGGGGGGGAGCGCGCATCACGCTTCCGTCCCGCACGATGGACGGTCGGAGCCGCCGCCGAAGCGATAAAACGCCCCTTGTCGAGCCGGATCAACTTCTCTCTTCCGTCCTGCTCCTGCCCTTCGAGCAATCCTATCCATCATGCAAACGGGCCGGGTGGATTGGGGTTCATCGAGTCTCATGAAACGGGTCGGATTGGGTCGGGTTTACAGCAGGAAAGGAATTCCTGATTCGGGTTGGGTTCTGTCTCATTGGAAGCCTCGAGTCTTCCCCATGTCCGCTGATTCTGAACTCGAAGGAATCAGTGGGCGTCGAACGGGCCAGGCCATATCCAGATTTAAGAACCAAATTTATGGGCTCATGTTGTCAGGCCCAAAAAATTGGCCGAAGCTATGAAATTATTCTTTTTTGAAACAAGAAGCTATGGAAGTCTTCAGCCAAAGCTACGGCTCGCTTGCAGGCAAGTAGCTCGGTCACCAACATTGGCAATAACACGCGATGCTCGTGCCAGCCGTTTACCGCTGCTCTCTTCAAAGTGTTCAATTCTCCATCTTCGCAAGGTAAGTGATTACAATCCCTGACGTGCCAAACAAACAGCACGTTGCTCGGAGCCTCGAACCTCTTGGCATGGTGAGCAAGAACATGAGCCACATTGTCTCGATCTCCTCCTATCTCTGCAGCCTCAGAATCCTCGGAAGATTCTTAGTTAGTTCTTTTATTACTATCAGCTTGTGCATTGCTGGTGCCCAATTGTTTCATACATTCCTGAAAAATATATATTGCGAGGTCAGTATGCCAAAGCAACAAAATTTACAAAACGGGGAGACAAACTGTTCGTAAGACTACGGCACGCCATTTCTTTCGCTGTGGACGACCGAGCAGACAACGACCTGGCACCACACGAGCCGTACGGCCAAGTCGGCCGGCGCGGCCACGTAGACAGCCGCTCCTTGCCCATTTGCTCCCCGGGCGTCGCGCATGACCCCACCACGCGGTGGGTCCCACCGCGCCTCCACCCGCCGCGCGCCACGAGGCACTTCCTTCGCAGAGAGGCAGATCACGGGGCCCACGGAGAAAATGAGGGCACAAGCGGAAGCGCTGCTCAGTTACCCTCTATGACAGTGGGACCATGAGTTTCGGGGCCCGTATGGCACTATGTAGGGTGGTTGTTTATTTGGTTAGGGTAGAATCTTTTTAGTTCCCGTGGGGCCCGCGGACTGGGCCTGGATTTATTCTGCTAGTAAAGTTAGTATCGTCTCGTGGACGTTTACGGGGGCCCAATTGGCTAGTAGGTTGAAGGTTTCTGTCATGCTCAGCTCGACATCTCTGTCTCAATTTAGGGCTTTGATTTTCTTATCCTTGAAAAATCTTTTTTTTTGTAAACAAGAATCCTTTTTTGATTTCTTACTCATTTGAAAATTTTCTGAAACATTAGCAAGCCAGCTGAAATCCTCATTAATTATACTACGGTTCCGTCTTGGTACTACTCCATCCGGTCACAAATAGTTGTTGTTTTGGATATAAATGCAGCCAAACTTTCGAAATTTTGACTGTCAATATTTTTTAAAATATTTAGAATAGATACATAAAGATCATATGTCTACATTTGTCTCGAAAAGTAATTTCATAATATTGTAATTTTATTGGATTTTATAACTATATTATAATAGAAATTAATGTTCAAATATATGTTTTGAAAACTACGTCGATATCCAAAACGACAACTATTTGTAGCCGAAGTGAGTAATTGTTAGGAAGCTATGTTAATGATGTTCACAATGCCTCTTTGTAGTCTCCATGCGTGGCACGTCTGCTCTACGAAAATACTCTAGATTCAACACTAATAGCCGTGCGTCCCTGTTGCCTCCTTTAAAATTTTGGCAATGTTGCTTTTGTAAAGCTCGCAAAGTCGTCATGTCCCCATCCTTCTTACCGGAGTTTGCTTAACTTACTTAATTTCGATCACACCGTAGAGTATGTCTTGTTTATTTGCTTAAGATTCTCACGAGTCACCTCACATCCTGCGCCCGTGTGGTTCACGCGTGAGAGATATGTTTGTGTAGAAAAAAAATATCATCTTATTCTTTTCCCAAGTTCTCCACATATATAGGTGTAACACATGCATGTTCTTAGCATCAAGTTATGATGTATTCTTTTCCTTGAAATGAAGAAGCCATAATATATTTTAAGTTGGAAATACTAGCCACGAAGTTCATTTACATCGAATATTTTGTGGGGGGTACATAGGCAGCTAACGATTCGTGTCCCTGGTTTGCTGACAAGCGGGGGTTACCTATTGTCTACTATCATACTCATTCGGGGATATCGCTCCTTGATCTAGCAGCCACAAAATGAATGAAAAAGATTGACATTTTGATAGGCCATGGACGTTGCACTAGGGCTAAATCTGCTTTAAATGATATAGATAGAAGTGCAACAACATGCAGGCCATGTAGTCTAAAGTTTGGTCGAGGTTGTCAGTATCAGCCATAAAATTTCCTTGCAAGTTACAAACAAGCTCAAGACTCACTTGGAACTTATCTTGCGTCACATATTTCTTCGGCGGAGTACTTCACTCGAAGCTTTATCGACTTGTCGTTAATCCTACAAAGTTAGTATTTTTAATCGAGTAGTTCAGACAGAAGAGATATATATGTACGGGCCCCCATACAAAAATACAACGTGGGTTCGTATCTTCTGTCGTTGCATTGTAGTCTTGTAGAAAGCTAGTGCGTTTGGTCCTGTCTTCCCAAAGTTTTTATCAATTATTTTTTATGTCTATTCGAGACACACAAAGTTTGCAAGATTTTTAAGCAATTTATTTTTCATAGAAATCAAGGAAAATTTACGTAGTCCATGTTAGAAAGTTCCCGTCAGTTACCAAGCTGACCCGGTCAGCCGTGGCAAGTCGTTGCCAAATTGTTCTCCCGTTTTTTCTGTGTTTCTGGAACCATGTAGCTTTCACCTGGTACTTCATCTCCATTTGTCTCGCTCACATCTCAAACCCAACACTCCATAAAGAACAAGCAAAACGCCATGAAAATTCCTATCGGAATCGTTCAGCAGGGCGTAACAGAGCCAAATACGTGCAGAGCACCTGTAAATGTCTACATAGCGAATAAAATTAACTTTTTAACAGTCCTGCAAGGAATCTGCTTTGGGAAACAAAAATAAAGAGCAAATAAAGCTTGAGAAATGGACTGTAGTTATTGACGGAGCTTGAAAATTTCGAGAGCTAGGCGAGCATAAATATGGCTATAAACGTGAATAAGTCCGTACACATACCACACAAGCAAAATTAATAACTGTAATGATTTTTTTTACTAAAAACATTGTCAAATACATGTGAACTTTCATGGATGAAAACAAAAAAAGATGTGATAAGCACCTCACTACGATAATATCAAGACGATTCACCAACAAAGGTCCAACCACACACTAAAAGATACTGCAAGATAAATAAAAGGTTGATTAGTGCATTATATAACATAAAAATATATTCACATTGAAATATTGAATTAGTGCATCACATACCACTAATGTAATAATCACACATAGTACAAGGCAAACTCATTTTCCGAGTCTTTATGCTTTGGAACCATCACATAATGGTAGTATCATCAAGTGATTTAAATATTTCCTGTTCGGTATAGCAAACCATCAAATAATTGAACCAATCATCATTAATCTTGTTGCCCAAACCATTAATTGTAAGGCTTCTCTTATCAACCAAAAACCACCATATTTTTGGAATTTCACAAATCAAATAACAAATGTTTAGCTCTTTTCAACATTGCATAATAGATAATACACCAAAATACCAATATCAAAACAAGATGCTTCTAATTATTCTACTTCAAATCTATTTTTGTACAAGAGATAATAGTCTAATTATTTTACTTCAAAACAGTAATACAGTATAGTCTTATATACCCTTCAGTGGCTCGATCAGGACTCAGGAGCTCAGTCCTTCACCAGTTTACTAAGATTAGTCCTTCAAAACAGTAATACAATACATCAGGGTTCATAAAACCGATGAAAACCGCGGTTTTCGAGCGTACCGCTGAAGTTCGAAATCAAAAACCGTTCGGTAACCGGTCCATTAAAAAAAAAATTAAAAATTAAAAATTTATATTTTTTTTGGAATTTTTCAGAAAAAATTTGATTTATTAACCCTTCGGTTTCTGACGGTTTTTGAGCGGTTTTTGCGGTTTTCGTACCGCGAATTTTGAAACGAATTTCGAAATTCGGTTTTGTGAACCCTGCAATATATACAATATAGTCTTATCCTCGGGAGCTCAGCTGGCCAATTGGCCACTCCATCCCAGGACTCCAGTAGTTCATTCTAGAGATAGCCAAACGGGCGGCCCGGCCCGTTTAGGCATGGCTACTAAACGAGCCGTGCCGTGTCGGCCCACGTGCCGGTGTGACGACCCAAGCACAGCCCGTTAGCCTTTTGGGCTGGGCCGGTAGCCCGTTAGCGCTATTTTTTTAAAAAAAATCATAAAAATAGGAAAAGTATGATAAAAATGCAGAAAAATATGAAAAAATATGAAAAATTTATAATAATTAGAAAAACTCGAAGTATGTTGAATTTTTTTGGATTTTTTTTGAATTTTTTAATCCTCCAACGGCTATAAAACGGATATTTTTTAAATTAAACGGGCTAAACGGGCCGTCGTAAGTAATCGTCTTGGGCAGATTGGGCGTGTTTACTACCAGAACAGTAACGGCGTCTTGAGTGCCGTCCCAAGCACGCAAGACAGCTCACGGCCGTGCCAAGATGGCCCGTTCTGGTCGGGCCGAGCTGGGCCTACAGTGACGTGCCTCGGGCCGGCCCATTAGACACAGCCCATTTGGCCATCTCTAGTCCATTCCTTCACTGAGCAACTAAGCCCCTCCTCCACCGCCAAGCCACCAGTCATCCACCAGGCCCCTGCTCCTGTTGCGCCTCCGACTTCAGCCCTTCACTATTCACCGAGCTGAGCTCCGAGCAGGCAAGCCCCGCATGCTACCCCGCCCTTGGCTTCACCGACCTGCTCCGATGCCCCCTGCTCTACCCAGCTGGCTAGCGCCCGGTGCAGCGGTGTAGCCTGGTTGCCCCTGCGCTGCTGTGCCTACGGCCTGCTCCACTGCCTGCAGTCTCCGACTTCACAGGTAATTGGGGATTTGGGGAGACCGACGGGAAGAGGCAAAGGATTAGGGATTTGGGAGATTCAGAGATTTTGGTGTTTTTTGGGGGATTTTGGATCTAGAATGAGCTCGTCTGTGGGCTTTGGCACGTGTGATGGCCTACTCGAAATGTTGACCGCTTGCCCGTGAGAAGGTCAGGACCACAACTTCTATGGTGGTATGATAGCGCCCAGAGGGCTCACTGCACGTCGTAAGAGAGCCCCAACAGATACCCGCCCTATCTAGAAGCTGCCTTCGCCTCTGACCGTAGTAGTAGTAGACTAAACTTGTGTTTTCAGGGAAAGGTACCTTGCATGCATCCTGAAAGTCTTATTTAACCCTGTGACGGTGATCATCCCGACAGCCGCAGATTAGGACTGCAAACATAGTAACAATCGGCACCGGAATATTCTGCACGGGGCTCGGTGTTCAAGATCCGGACGTGGTCAGGATATTCCGGCACTCACCGATGACGATGATTTTAACGACCTACTGGGCTACTAGCCTACTAGTAGTAGTATCTGATTGTACATCATTACATGCATCGACCTTTTCGTGCACTTCATGTCATGAAGATTGAAGACCAACCCCTGAATCTCCGAACAGCATTATGACCGAAACTGCAACTTCAAATGATTTGTGCATTATTGGACTGCTACTCAGACCCGGATCTTTTATAATGCGTCTGGTTCGAGGTTAAAATAATTAGTTCATGACCGCGCAGAAATTTTATAGAAATTTGACCAGAAACAGTTTAATTCTTTACTTGATCCAAAGGTTTCGTGTGTTGTAAAATTAGGAAAGGTTGCAAGAGCTCGTGCACACTATGGTACTGCAATCACTACTGCAGAAATATATATATTAGACGGCTCTTCACAGACGGTTTTGAAAAACCATCTGTGATGAAAAACATCACTTACGATTTTATAGTGCAACCGTTAATAATATCATCACAGACAGTACTTTTTATAAACCGTCAGTGATATAGAGCAATATCACAGACGATTTTATTAACAACCTATCAGATGCTATCACAGACGGTTTTAAAGTAAAACCGTCTGTGATAATAGTTATTATCCTAGATGGTTTTATTATAAATCTGTCTGTGATATATCACTGACGGTTTTATTCTAAAATCATATGGGATTCTATGTAAATCACTGACGATTTATTAATAGAACCATCTGTGATATCCTCCAACGATATATAATACAGAGACACGAGCCACTTAGTGATTTTTAGGGTTTCAGGATCTATCTTTGAGGTGACTGCGGCATTGAGGCAATATGGTTTTATGATTTTAAGTGGAGTTATGATTTTAATTGTACTCTCCTACATAATACAGTTGTTTTTAATGGGACGCTCTAAATTCGAAACAACTTTGTGTATGCATCCGATTTATTAAAGTTAACTTTCTTTTACTGATGTTGGTTCATCCATAATTCCATATACATTATGCAATTCCTTCACTGATTTTCGTCCATCCACAATTTCATTTACATTATGCAATTCCTTTACTAATGCTGGGTGCTGATGGACATAATAGACGGTTCTAATTTAAAGCCGTATGTGGTAAAACACTATCACAGACGGTTCTGAAATAGAACCATCTGTGATCACAGATGGTTCTATTTCAGAACCGTCTGTGATACAGGCTCTATAAATAGGTCTTCCCGCAGACCTTATGTTACCACTCTCCAACGCTCAAAATCCTAACTTTGTCTCCCGACGCTTCGTCTCCTGTTGCGGCGCCTCCCCCCGACCTCGCTGACGCCCCCGGCCTCACCGCCTCCCCGGCTGGCGTTTCCCCCCGGCGCCTAACCCCCGGTCATCGCCTTTGTTCCTCCCTCACCCATCGACGTCGAGCTCAAGAAGTCACCGCCGAGCTTCCCCCTCCCCGCAGCCGGTCGACGCCTCCCCGGCCTCGCCACCTCCCCGACCGGTGTCTCCCCCGCGGCGCCTAACCCCCGGTGTCTCCCTACGTGCGGTGCCTCCCGTCGGTCATCAACGTCGCCCCTGCTCACCGACGCCGCCCCTCGCCTCTTCTCCTCCTGCTCGCCAAGGTAAGCCGGCCCCTCTACTCCTCCTGCTCGCCATGGTAGCACGGTGGATTCTAGATTTTCTCTGTATGTGGGTGCTCGATTGATGCTCGAGATTTGAACATTTCATAATAGGTATTACTAGCACTAGTGCTTGGTGCCTCGATGTGGAGATTTGTATCCAAGTGATTTGTAGTACAATGTGATGGATTGGGTGCACTACTGTTGTTATCCATAATTTGGCAAATGAATGACAAATTCTTGATATGCAAAGCAATAGATGGTTAGAGGTTGTGGTTGCTAATGAATGCATTTTTAAAGATGTGTTCATGTTACAGAAATGTGTACATTTTCAGAAATATTCATATATGTGTGCATTTGGTTGATATTCATGTAATGTGTTGTCATCTATAGTAAATTTCAAGTACCTACAGCAGTACATAATCATAAATCAGCAAAGCAATAACCACAATATTACTGTGTAAAACTGTGGCCACTTAGAAGAGTTCCCAAAAAGTGAAAACTCAGGAACATTTTAGTAAAGTATTAAGTTGTCATATGTCGTGCATGTGCTATTTGTGTTATGAATTATGCAAATCCTAATAAAAGAGAAAGAAAACGAAAAAACTGAACTAGTTCTAAATTATTGAAGCTGCTTCAACTTAATTATCCAAACTTCTAAAAGACCGACTTAATTTTACATCAAACTCTTCTGTTATTTCTCGATCTACATTGCACTTATTATATATTCATATATGTTCAAATTTCTCTTCTACTTCCCTAGTACGTAAAAATATACTCTCATATAATAAATATACTTAAGGGTCTAATATATATACTACCTTTGTACCTATCAAATAAAAGCAGTCATCAATTGGTAGCCTTCCTTGCTTGATTCCTTTTCTTTCCTGTTGAGACATGAAAACCAGCCTAAATGGCAACATGGCGTCCCCTCATTCGTTGCCTCAAGGATGTGATGAGCCATCGAAAGGAAAACCTCCTCGAGGTCCAAGAGGAGCAAATAAAAGGCCCACGGATCAATATACCATCACGGCGATTGATTCAAAGGATGGGGCCCCTACCGAACCAAGAAAGGCAGCGACAACATTTAGGACATTGTGCGGGATAGTCGCACGAGAGCAGATCCCCATCACCTATCCATCCTGGAAGTCGCTGACTGACGAGAACCACAACGATTTGGTGACAGAAATTCTGTCTTCGTTTGAGATCCCAGAAGACTGCGTGCGCTCAGTGCGATGGTATGCACTGCTAGTGGCGAAAAAGGTGTGGAAGAATGTCAACAACACACTTGTCAAGGAATATATCAATAAGGACAGGACTCCTTTCTCTAAGTACGGGTTTATTACTGAGGACGTATGGAAAAGTTTTGTTGAGGCGAAGACGACGAATGAATTCGCGCGACAAAGTGAAGCCCACAAGGTCCTGCAGGCAAGGAACACCCACCCCCACAGACTTGGCACTGCTGGGTACGCGGGGAATAGGGCGCAATGGGAGAGGGAGGACAAGAAAGCCTTCACGCCATTTGCATCGATCGTTGACCAGCGCACCAGAGACTAGCTGAGAGCGAGGTCAAGTGCCATGTCTTCCGGCACCGTCTCCTTTATAAACCCAGCGGACGAGGGAGTCTGTCAACACCTGGTAAGATATCTGACTACCAATTTTGTACGTAATTAGTCCATAACTTCGTAGTGAAATAACTTATCGGGATCTTACAGGTAGCGTTGAGTATACAATCTTCCGATGGCGCTTTTTTGCCAGACAGGGAGAAATATATGCTCTCCACAGCCTTGGGAAACAAGGAACACCCTGGTCGCACGCGTGACAAAGGAGTTTTTGTTCCCTGAAAAACGGGATTCCCAGACGACTCCGATAAATACCGGAGTAGGAAGAGAACCAAAGTAGAGCGAGAGGAACAGCTGGTACAAAAGACTGAGGAAAGGCTAAGAGAAGAATTCAACAATAAGATAAGAAGCGTCGAGTAAAGGTTCAACAATCAGGACTACAGATAGCCTACGTAAGTCCCAGATATATGTGCGCAAATCAGCCCCACTTCCAAAAAGAGCAGCTGTGCGTCTGCCACTCCCACAGATGAACACGACAAATTTCCTGTCTGTGACATCAAGGTACTAATATTATATCTCTTGAATGCTCTAAAGATATAGCTGTTGGACGCATTAGCTAATTGTGTACCGTTATGTAGGTGGCCACGCGGTGCACTCTCCAAGTAAGATTTGCCCATGTCTCCATTCCTCTTCCAGATTCTTGGGGGCTCACGTATCCATCCACTTAAGGGGCGCTGGTACACGGTACCCTGGTGGCGACGGGTTTTACGAAGGTTAATGTGGACGGTGTGTATGATAGTTTCAAGACCGTCTTGCTACCGATGCCCTCAAACGATAAGATCGTGACACTGGGGGGGTGCCATTTGCACTTTCATCTAGTGGCCCAGCACCGACATCTCCCTAGACGCCCATCCTCCATCACCGGAGCTACCCCAATTGTCTGAGTCGTCTACTGCACCTCAGCAGCCCACCAAATCGGCTCCCGTGCCCCTGCATCAAAGGACTTTCAGTGGGATGGTGTCCACTTGTCTCCCGTGAAGACTCCCTATAGCAGAAAGCAAGGCACAAGCAAAGCAAAGTAGATCACAAGGAATTGGACTATCCGATTATCCTGCTGGCCCAATTATACCAGCTAGGAGAGCCTTTAGTAACAGGAGAGAGCGTGAAAAACCTTTCTATAGCTTGCGTTAGATTGCATAATTGGTACTTGGAACAAGCTAAAAAGCCAGCGCAAGACTGTATAACGAGTATCTCGGTCAGCTTCACGCCTAAGCACCTGTTCAACGAGTCATCGGGGGACTTCTTCGCAGTCGACATCAAGGACTTGTTTGACGTCTTCAACCTCGATACCCTTGATGCCGCACTCTTGAGATGCTAGACATTGTAAGTGTGTGCAATCACAGTCTACATTCGTGTAATACCGATAAATATCATATATATATACACTCATTGCTTTCGTATATATGTGTGTATATATACATGGTCCGTGAAGCGAGAGAGAACAAACAATCGGTGGGTTTCCTAGACCCACAAATAGTCTCTAAGCAAACAATGGACAAAGATTTACAATTTGTCGATAAATACGTCGAGCAAAAAGATAAAGAGTTTATACTTTTACTCCACAACCCAGGGTAAGTGATTTACTACTTGCTATACTTTGATTTGTACTGTGCACGCAACTCTGTTTTATTAATTGACTATGCCGACATACCTGTGTAGGTTTCACTAGGTTCTCGTTGTAATTCATCCAGCCATAAATCGGGTTATTTACCTTGATTCCTTACAGAGTAACGGCCACAACTTAAATCTTATCGCGAAATTACTCACCAGGTAATCACGTTTCCTCCATAGATAACATAGTCATGTAGATTGTTCAAGGTGTACATTACTCCTAGAATGGCTGAGGCTAACCTTTTGCAATCACGTAGGACATTTAGAGTGTACAAATATTATGGAGGGCGTTCTAGCAAGGACGGGCCAAAGCTGAAGCACGATTTTAAGTTTTCAGTATACGCTATACAAAATAATCCTATATAAACTATGTAATAATGACTCTGGAACTAACCAATTCTATATTTGCAGTGCCACCAACAGGGAAAGGGAAATAACCGTTGTAGATTTTACGTTTGTCACAATATGCAACTCCTCATCAATAATAAAAAGACCGGTCGGTTAATAACTGCGTTGGAAGAGACCGATCTGATGCGAATTCGACGACAGCTTTGTTTCTTTTTGCTTAGTCAAGTCTTAAATCCAGAAGGTGAGTTCCACGTTGCCTAACTCCAGGAGTTGTGTTTTTTTTAATTACCATTTGGGTTAATTTGTCAAACTTGTGCTGTGGATTTGTGAATTGTAGTTGTGCATTCAATTAATTGGTTAATAATATTGAGTTCCATTGGTTAATATATCTGAGTTCATTTCTGAAATAGATGTGCCATGCAATATTAATCTATACTTAATCTAATTGCGCTGTGATGTAATCTGAGTTGATTGCTGAAAAGGATATAATGCTTGTCATCTGAAATGGATGCAATGTTTGTAATCTGAAATGGATGTAATGCTTGTCATCTAAAATAGATGTAATGCTTGTAATCGGAGTTGAGTTAATCTGTAATCTGCTTTTTTCAGAGAGCATGGCTAGCATTTCTTGAGACTAGCCAATAAACAGAAAAGGCTTGTCTGTATAAAGACTTATCACAGATGGGTTTTTATTTGAAACCGTTTGTGATGAACTAAAACCATCTGTTACATCATAACATCACAGATGGTTTCTAATTAAAAACTGTCTGTGATATTAATATATCACAGATGGTCTTAGTTAAAAATTGTCTGTGATATTTTCTATCACAGACATAACATCACTGACACATGGTTACAGATGGTTCAAAAAACCGTCTGTGATGACGGTTCCGAACCGTCTATGATGACCTTTTCTATAGTAGTGAATATTGATATGAACCGTTTGAGTCTCAAATCGGATGATCAAGGTTCGAGAAGCACCTATCGCTGTAGGAAGCGAAGAGCAGCAAAGTGCAAGTTTCCAAGACCAGCCATGGAAGCACGCAATACTCGAATCGATCAAGGGAGGAAGGCCGTGGAAGCGCGAGCACGGCCAAGCACGTTCATGAAGGGATACGGGTAGGCTACACTAGCTCACAATAAAATTTCTACCTCGTAAACCAGAAAGTCATGCAAGTAGATGATCATGGATC
This sequence comes from Otatea glauca, assembly GCA_036346275.1. NCBI lineage: Eukaryota > Viridiplantae > Streptophyta > Magnoliopsida > Poales > Poaceae > Otatea > Otatea glauca. The sequence continues at coordinate 17,300,874 of CM070728.1, forward strand.
GTTACCACTAGACGCGCAGTGCAGCGGAAGAAAGTTGATGCAGCCCGAATCAACGAAGTGCGCGTCCAGTTGCAGTGGTCGATCTTCCTTGTTGCGGTGGTCGATCCTCCCCACACGGTGGTCGATCATCCCGAACAGTGTTGCAGTAGCAGCAACACCTCTACCGGTGTCCACACGTTCAGGGAAAAGAACGTCGTGTGTCGGTGTGCCAGCACCAGAGCGCAAGGGAAGGCTCAAGTGGTGACGGCTAGGGTTTCGGTGGTTGCGCCCTCTTATGTGATCTATTGCAATCACGAAATCCTTTAATAGCTGCCCCCTCCCTCATGGTTGAACCCTACATTAGGGCCCAACTGAAGGACAAAGCCCACTTGGCCCATTAGTGATGGATCTAATCCGTACCACTATATTTCAACCCTTTAAGTGTGTAACCCTGTAGGTTCATGCATATTTGGACACGACTCGGAAACACCTTTTCGACCGATAATCGATAGCGGTACCTAGTAGTATATATCGATTCTCAAATATCCATAAAGCATTAGACGAACCTACTATAGTGAGATAATGTAATGTTCCATTTGCTTCACGATATCAGATCGAGCTCAAGGCGAGAGTCGTGTCATCCTATGACAGCTCGATCTCTTCACTCATACTGTAGTGGAATAATTTATCTGGATTGACTCTCAATCACATTTGGCATGACCATGCACTTCCTTAATCCATCTACTTTGAGGGGCCCAAAGATATCCCTCCATTATATAGGAGGAGCAAATTCCATGTTGGTCATTCATGTACCTCAGCATATTTCATGGTAAACCCGAAAATTTCTTTTATAACTACCTGGTTAAAGAGTAGCGTTTGGGAGCTCCTAAGTGAACCATTACACATCTAGAAAACGAATGACAATCTCAGGTCTAAGGATCATACATACACTCTGCATGAGATCAACTGATGACACATAAGAACAATTCTCGCACTATCTCATATGGGTCTATCCAACGCATGTTCTCTAACATGTGTCCACATTATTGATTAAATATCTCCATATCTCTATGACCCGTAAAACTTGGTCATCAATCAATACATGTGCTGATTTATGAAGCATAATTGTCCTATATTATGATAACCGATCAGGGATAACTTGAATAACATCGATACATGGAAAAAAGTTGTACGAACAAGTTACTTACTTGTTGATTAATCCAATCAATATTTATTCAAAAGACAAACAATTATATTGTTCCATAAACATAAGGCGTGATACAATCATCTTTATAATTGCCTCAAGGGTATATCACCAACAGTTCACGTCGCGGATTGCTATCGGCTATTAGGTCCGGTCAATGAGGAGCCAAGGCATGCTTTTCACGTGGCCTCGGACCCATGTTTACAGTGACACTATTCCAGCCCTCTCTCTCTTTTCTCTTTTTTTCTTTTTACAAATTTAGCAAAGAGTATATTTATAGAATTAACTCCATTTCCAATCGCAGAAGCACTAGAATGTGACACATGTCACTTTCCATATTCCCTTACTACGGAAGGCGTCCATAACCACCTGCCTCCCACGTTCCTCAGCCGCCAATCAAGCTCCCTAGCTGCGACACCGACCCTCCTCCCACGCTTTTTAGGCACGAAAGTTGCTAGTCCTGTGCTAACCCACTTGCTGCCGTGGCTCACCAGCTTCCACGGTAAGAAAGATGCTAAATTGTAAGTGTGCTCACAGAGATACTAGATTTGCTAAAGAACCAAAGGAGGGAGGCTAGAAAAGGATGATTTCCACCATCCCTTTCTCTTCTTTTCCGGTGCTTCGACTCTACTACTAGTAGCAAACTTTTTGGTTGGCTTTTTTACGCTGGAGCCCATCTTAAGGAAGTAGATTAATTAGGCACTAGACTGCTCCTCCACTGCTGATGCGCGCGAGAGTTGACAAAAAAGGACTAGGTACAATTCCATTTTACAAAATTTGCAGAAAGCCCCTGCCTCCTTCCAGAATTCTTTATTCCCCCTCCCAAGATGTCTCCTCTCTCCCCAAGGATTTAGTTCCCACCTAGTTCCAGTGCTCCGTGGGCTCGGTCCACCACGACAGCGGCGGCGGCTGCTCGTCAGCGAAGAAACCCCCGCACGGTTCGTCGTCGTCGAGGAAACCCGTCTCGTCCTCCTCCACCTTGAGGAAATTCCCGTGGAAGAACACCTCTCCGTGGCTCGCCGTCGCGCACGCCCCGGTGCCGGGCGCGGCAAGAAGTGTCCCCACCCCCAGAGAAGGCGCCTCCGCTGCTGGTGAGGAGCCGGCCGCGTCCGTGTCGTTCAGGACCGCGCTGGAGTCACTTTCGGACGACCCCACACCCGCAGGCGGCGGCCCGTCGGAGGCCGAGGGCTCCTCCTTCACCGACGTGAAGCTCGCCGCCACCTCCTCGGCCCCCAGCGTTGCCTTCAGTTCTTTGATCTATCACGCAACCAACAAAGCATCAGCCATTACGCATGTAAGAAACGGCGCATTTGGTGCAGCTTAGCTGCGTAATTAAGCGGCATGAGCAGCTTGGCGGCACGGACCTCGGCGAGGAGGGCGTCCTTGTCGCGGCGGAGCGCGTCGTGATCGAGGCGGAGTGCGTCGTAGGAGTGGCGGAGCGCGGTGTAGTCGCGCTCGAGCTGCTTGGTCTTCCAGCGCGCGCGCCGGTTCTGGAACCAGACAGCGACCTGGCGCGGCTGCAGGCCGAGGTCACGAGCCAGCCGCGCCTTGTGCTCCGGCTCCAGCTTGTTCTCCACCTCGAAGCTCCGCTCTAGCGCGCGCACCTGCTCCACGCTCAGCCGCCGCTTCTTCTCTCCGCCGCCGCACGCCATCATCTCCTCCTCAGTGTCCCGCTCCGCCTCTATCCCAAACCCGCCGTAACCATCATCTAATCAAACACGCACAAAGACTCAAATTTTCACACATCTTTCACCACGACATCACCTCAAAAGGACGAATTCCCACAAGAAACAGAGAACAGAGCTTACCATTCGGATTGGCCATCGGGAGAAGGGAGGGACCACCGCCGCCGGGTCGCTTCATGCCGAGTTCAAGTGGAATTCAGAGGGTACCAACTCTCTTACTGCGAGAAGAGAGGCAAAGAAGGGGAGGACGGACACGGGTGACTCCATTGCTGACTCCTCGCCCGTATTTCGTCCATGCTGCGATCCACGACTAACACCATGCACCCTCGTCTGGGTCGTCTTACCCTGATCACAATGTTTCCTACAATTGCAAGTTTCTTGCGCTGTTTCTCATGATCCAAGAAAAGAGCTGGGGGGAGAGAGTGGTGTGTGGTGTGGACTCTCTCTCTCTCTCTCTCCCGATCCTTTTTCGGTTTCCTTTCTGTTTTGGCAAGACTGTATGCTGTATTCTGTGTGTATTAATAAAGGGCGCGCTCGCGAGAGAGAGAGAGAGAGAGAGAGACAGACAGACAGGAGCGTTCGGGTTCGGCGTGTGGGTTAGGTAGACTTGGTGGTGGTGCGGTTAAGAGGTGACCATGGTTAGCCAGCGTGCGTTGCATGGCAACTTGGCAAGAAGAAGCGTGACCGTTCTTTACGTTTCAGTTCAGAAAAGAACTGATCGAACTGGGTGAGTACTGCGTGATATCTTGGACTGATTAGACAACCAGCACTCAGAATCGACGGCTTATCTCGCATACAATGCGAGAATCCACAATTCTTTACCTTTTGCTTTGCTTCAGCTACATACACATACACATCATCCTAAGTTCCTAACATCTCCTATAGTCCTAGAGGACCGAAACTAGGCGGTGGTCATGGTCAGGTCAGCCCGGTGCACGAAGGCAAGACGAACAACTCCTCCCTAACAAAAGCCAGAGCTAGGCAGGCATGTGATGCATGGCGACTGCGCGGGCGTAAGCGAAGCGAACGGACCCAGCCGCAGCAGCGTGAGCGTGGCGGGACGGTGCAGGCGAGACGATCAGGGCGAGTACGTACGTGTGGATTGGATTCGGCATCGGCGGTGGCCGTTTGGCCCGCGGCCCCAGGCGAGCGCTTCGATTGGTCGGGGGATGAAAAGGCCGGCCCGGTAAAAGCCAAGCTACACGGAGTGCAGCTTTCTGGGGAATGGTAGAGCAACTGTACAGTGTAGACTGTAGTGGTGATTTTTCTGTCATATTTTAGCGCTTTGCTCCCTACGTTGTGTGCAGTTTATTTTATCTCACCTAGTCCGCGGAGGAAGTAGTGGACTTCGATTTTCCAATTCGTGTTACCACTCCTTCGCATCTCAGCAGGGCAAGGGTGTATGTACAGTGTAGGAATTTGGCACCAAGCATCTCTTTTTTTAGCAACGTGAGAAAATACATGTGTTCCGAACGATCTATCAGTTTTATGGAATTTGGCGTGTAGAAGTAACATATTGTAATTTAGAGAAAATATAGGCCCAAGTTCAAAGCGAGGCACTGTTTGGTCGAAATTCAACGGAAAGCAAAGGGCCTATTTGGCCGCCCGTAGCTTTTACGAGAAGCACAAGGTTGAATGGCTGGGTTAAAATGATTCGGTGTTCGATAGTATGACTTTTAGTCTAGGAGGAGTAGATGTTAAGAATGAGAGTGAGAGAGGTATGATTTGAAATTTTATAGTTGGTAAGAGATGGTAATTTTTTCAACTTTAGTGGTAAACTCAAAATCTTATCCTATCGAAACAGTGAGAACCTACCTCATATCAGTTTTTGGCTTTTAACTTTACCTAGTATAAATAGGTTGCTGTTGTTTGGATTCTAGCTGTGAAGAAATCAGTCGTTTAGAATATCTTTTAGTTTTTAGATGAGAGGAGTCGAAGCTAAAGCCATCCTAAATAGGATGTTAGACTCCTCTTCACGTGGGTAGTAAGTACTCCTCTTCACGTAGGTAGTAAGTTTTGTAACTTAACATAATCACCAACGATTCTGTACATGTCCCATTTCTGCGTATGGCGACCCATATCGTTTTCAATTAGGGCATATTTAGTTCAGGTACAGTACCGTGCCACGCAAGCAGGTTTAAAACTAGTTGCATTTTTCTTTAATGTATTGAACCTACGCACCCTCCAGGCGGCCCCACACAAGAAGCTCCTTCCGTAATCCGGCTAAAACCTCGTATTATATCGTAGTCGTGGATAGACATGGCAATGGATCTGATCCCCGTATTTCCGCGGGGAATTCCCCTATTAGGAGATGAGGATGGAGAAATTTACTCTCCGCGAGGGACTTATCGGGGGAAACTGTTACCCTATCGGGGATAACGGGGCCAGGGACATTTCGTTGTTCCCCGTCCCCATCCTCGATTAACTCTGACAGGTAGGCCCTTGTGTAGTAAACCCTAGATCCAAATCACCAAATGCTCCAAGCCTCCAACCGAGTGTTCTCATCCAAATCCCCCATCCTCCCGTTCCTCCCAGTCCCGACTGGCGGCTGCGAACCTGCGACCTACGAATACTCATCCGGTCCTCCGACAGTGCCTAGACGCCGGCCACCCAAACGTCGGCGCTGCCGAGCAGATCCTCCACGCCAGTCGCCCAGAAGCCTAGACATCGCCCAGACGCCGCCGCCGCCGAGCAGACCCTCTTCACCCGCCACCCAAACGCCGGTGCCGCCGAGCAGACCTTCTCCACGGCATACAAAACCCCAAGGTCTGTATCTGTAGTTCTACACCTACCTCTATTTCTCTTCAATCAGATCTAGAAAGTATGTTTGGGGGTTATTTTTCAAGGAGAGAATAGCAAGAAACAGACTTAAAACTCACCAGATCAAAAGTCTATTTCCAGATTTGTCATATTTTTAGCAGTTCTTGAATGTTGTCTGTGGTCTTACTCTAATTTGTCACAAGATTTGCTACAAGTGAATGCCAGTAGATTGAAGCACAAAGTTGAGAATGCTAACACAGCATGCCATACTCTCAATTTTAAAGTCACAAGTATCATCTGACGAGGCTCATATGCATAGATTTGTTTGTCAAATATTTACATGTATGTGGAGTTCAACGAAGTGTTCATCAATGGACTAACCCAGAGTGACAACTAGAAGTGTTTTTGCAATTTTCCAAGAATCCATTTAGTACCATAAGAGTTGAGTTACCTCTTGTAGGAAAATAAAAATGTGTTGTAACTTAATTTTGTTTCATAGACAGGCATAGTAGTATTGTGAAATTTGCATTCGATTGCTTTTAAAGATGGAGCCAAGAGGTCTCCCCTGAGCCAATTTTCTGAACATTTGAGCACTAACTCAAGCTGCGTGTAAATTGATCCCATCCTTAAAAGAGTTGTACAATTGATACATTGGGTTTTCTTTGATTTTGGAGAGGAAGTGAGATGTTAAAGATACTATTGATAGGATCATATGTATAGTCATTAGTGAGGCTTGATACTATTGATAGTTTGAATTGATGTTGTTTGGTTGGATTTTATATGCTTCTGGGAAAGAGTTGATTCTGAGTATATATGCAGTCTAGTCGTTTGGCAAATGTAACATAAAGTAGGAAATGCAGTGGTCATGTCCTTATCCCTGTTGATTTTATTGAGCCCCATACATATCTTGGTATTTTTGTATCTTCTAATATCTACTAGTGTTGTTAGTACTAACACAGCTAGTACTTCTTCTGTCATTGCAATATTACAAAGATGTTGAGAGTGAATTATGTCAATACTATGTAACAATTCGTATCATTTGAGCCTGCACAAAATTAATTAAAGGAGTTTGCCACTATGCATTTGCATTTGAACTGAACTGCGGCCTTGAGTTGGATCTAATCCCAGAATGCCAATGAAAGATACATGTATTTTGAGAATTAGCCCCCGTCAGGGCACTATGAATCTATTGGAGATCGGGGACAAGAGAAATTAAGCTCTGCGTGTGGGAATAGAGACAGGGACGGAAGACGTCTCAGTTATCAGGGATTGGAAATGCAAAGGTGCTCCCCGTGGGAATTTTTTTTTCTGTTGCCACACCTAGTCGTGGATGACCTTAGCTCATCCATGTCGAAATAGTAGTCGCGGTCCTCGCGGCTTTTGGTACACCTCCTCTCTTTTTTTATCTACTCAGTTGCATATTTTAGTTTCCCCGAATCCCCGTCGAATCCCTTCGACGCAAAAGACTACGAGTTCTTTAATCAATCTGTGCGACTATAGAATTCGTCCCCGAAAACGATGCATCCTAAAAGCTGGATTCTTTGGATGTTCCGTTGGTTCGTGTCTGAGTGAAGTAGCGCCAAAATTTCAGTCATGACTTTATTTCTGTTACTTGCTAGTCCTTTTGTCATGTTTATCACTTGACCAACTCTTAAGAGATAATTATATTTTTTTTATATGCTCATGATTTATTATTTTATTTCTTAATAATATCATTATTATTTATTAGCAAGTACGTGACTTGTTTGTGAAACTATATATGATTTTGTGGTGATTATTTTAAAGTGATCCCTAGTCGATAAACATACGAGGACACATATGAATAGACTATCATCTATACCCCTTTATAATGCACCTAAGCATTCTTTTCTACGTCCACCCCAAATAATGCACCCAACTAGAGATAGCCCAACCTTTATGCACCCAGCGAAACATCCCCAGAAACTTACCTTCATCAAAATTAACTTCTCAGATCTTTCCTCAGCTTTACTCACCCACATCCGATGGCCATTGTTTAATGTGTCTAACTCATCCCTGTGGCCCACAACAGATCTCCCCCCACCTCCAGCATCATCTCAAGGAAAAGGAAACAAATATCCAGGAATTAAGGAAAAGGAAACAAACGTTCTAGAAAAAGAAAAGACCATATATTACGTGCTGGAAAAAGGAAACCGGAAGACAGGGCACTATACTAGTATATATTGGTTGATGACATGTTTCACGGGATATGGATATGGAGATATCAAACCAATAATATAGACACATGTTAGATAATATGGAGTTGGATTGACTCACCTTAAGACATTGCGAGAACTCGTTGTAATCTTATTTGCCATCAGTTGGTCTCATATATAATATATATGCTATATCGTTAGACTTGAGGTTGACGCATATACTCGAGATATGTAATGACTTGCATAGGGGTTGCTAAACGCTACTCCATAACTGGGTAGTTATAAAGGTGGCTTCCGGGTTTATCGTGAAGCATGCTGCGAGGCATGATCAATTAAGATGGGATTTGCCCCTCCATACAACGGGAGAGATATCTCTGGGCCTCTTGAGTGGTCGGATTCCGAAAATGCATGGCCATGCTACTCGCAATTAAAGAGTTAACTATAGTCAAAAATTTCGAGTGACGTAATCGACAAAGAGTGGTCGAGCTAACTAAACAAGGATATCACATATTCACCTTGGGTTTGACGATATCATGAGGTAAAGGGAAATACATATAACTAAGCATTGTTAAGGTTCGTCCCATATAATCTTTCATATACTCGGGAGTCGGCATATCCTGCTAAGGACTGTTGTCGATTAGCGGTCGAGTAAGAGTACTCGAGCTATGTCTAAATATACATGAACCTATAGGGTCGCACGTTTAAAGGGTTAGGACTTTTATTCGGATAATGATCCGAATTCTAATAGGCTTCGAGTTTCTAACGGATCTCTAATGTAGAGACTCATTGTGGGGCGTCTATATAAAGTGAGGGGGTGGTGGCTTTAGGATTAAGAGATACTACAGGAATTCGGAATCCTCGAAACCCTAGCCGTCACACCTCCTTTGCTCAAAACCGCGCAACCAGTGTTAGCACTTCGACGCCTGTCGTTCCTGCCCCGTACGTGTGGATACCTTAAAAGCGTTGCTGTGAAGCTTCAACGCTAGGACGATCTGTAACCTGTGACGGTGACAAGGGAGATTCGCAATTTGTGACAGTCACGAGGAGTTGTTGGAGGAGGCGACGCGAGGCTAGTACGACTACAACCGCACCAGCGCGCTACATCGACTCTATTTCCGCTACGGGTGTACGTGTCCAGTGGTAATTCTGTGATCTATAATTTAGAATAGTTCCTTAATAATGTGGAAGAAAATCTTGAATTTAATTACCCTAGAATACTCTACCCGTTCCCCTTCACCAACAAGGCACAGCGATCCTATTCTAGAACTAGAACTAGAATGTTTATATAGTTATCCCCCTAGCTGCTCCCTCATTGTGCCATTAGCATAGAGCTGTTATTGCCATGCATTTTGAGATGCAAGCTCGGCAAATAGAAGTTTTCGTGCGCGGTTGGTTTTGCCACCGGTTCTGAGAGTTTAACGAAGAAAAGTAGGTCTTGTCACCTGTTCTAAGAGAAGGGAGAAAAGTGAATGATGTTGTAGTTAATAGGTATTTTGAGATCTAGGTGGAGTTGATGAGTAAATGAATCTATACCTTTTTATAATGCATCTAAGCAATTTTTCCTACGTCCACCCTAAATAATGCACCTCATTAGAGATGACTCAATGTTCGTACACCCAGCAAAACGTCCTCAGAAACTTACATTCATCAAAATAAACGTCTCAGATCTTTCCTCAGTTTTACTCACCCACATCCGATGGTCATTATTTAGTGTGTCTAATCATCTCTGTGGCCCACAACAGACCTCCCCCACCTACATATTTGGAAGGAGAGCGAATCAAACAAGGAAATAAATAAGGAGGATCCGCATGCAAGGAAACCAGATTTGAATTTTTTACTGGCCAAAATTATACGTACTACATATTTGGAAGGAGGGTGAATCAAACAAGGAAATAAACAGGGAGGATACGCATGCAAGGAAACAAGACTTTAATTTTTTATTGTCCTCGCATTGTGATCGTATTTTTTTCCGAATATGACCCTTCTTGAGATTTTTTTATGGATCTAGCCCCATAGAGCCTAATTTCAGCGCACGGAGAGCGCTGAATTTTTGTTTTTATTTTTTATCTAAGGAACCAACTGTCTGTGAGTGCTGCTTAATTTTTTTCAATTTTTTCTCGCGGAACCAGCGGCCGGCGAGCACTGTTTAATTTTTATCTTTTTTTCCTTGCGGGTCCAGCGGTCGACGAGCACAATTTATTTTTCCATATTTTTTTGAAATCATCGCTGTGGCCCACAACAGACCTTTCCTCACCTCCAGCATCAACAAGGAAAAGGAAACAAACGTCCTGTAATTAAGGAAAAGGAAACAAACGTCTTAGAAAAGGAAAGGACCTTACATTACGTGCTGGGAAAAGGAAACCGGGAGATGGGGCAGCGTGGCCGGGAGAACGCAGGTCTGCAATGGCTCCACGGTCGCCATCGGTGGCTTTGCGACGCGGCGAGGTTCTTTGGTCACGACCGCGCGGCCGTGTCTCTCGACAAATTTATAATTTAATTTTTTTTTGAAAATAATTTTATTAAGTACAAAATAATCGAAAGTTTTTTTGAGAATTTTTCTAAAATTTTTTAACGTAATGTGCTATCTTTTCAAAAATCCTTCTATATTTAAAAAAAATGAAGGCAACCCACCTGTAGCTTCTTCTAGCTGCAGCCCAGACCAGAGAAGCTTCTTCTCGTCCCTCCCTCCATTAAAGCAAGAAAGAAGCCCCAAAGCTCCATCAATCCCGTACCAAATCTCCTCTTTCCATCTATGGTGTTAATTCCTGAAATTTCGTGCTCTATTGCCAAAATTTCCTCCCAATCTGATTTGATCCCAAATTATGGTTTCCATAAATATGCTTGTTTCGGTGCTATAAAAGCCGGTGAGCTCTCCTCTACCCCATCGCATTGCGTAAATCCCCAAGTGCTCCCTTTTGTAAAGATCGCCGAATTTTGGAGGTAATCCAAGCCATCACTGTCATCTTTCCCGGTGAAATTCACCGCAACCGTGACTCCTCCACCGCAAGCGCCGGTGCCGACGATCTCGTCGCACGGTGCCGACCATCGCGACCGCCGACCACCCTCGCCTTCCTCCCCTTGCCTCGCCAAGCTGAGAGCACGCTGTGCTCTCTGTGGAAGCTGTAAAAAAAATAATCTAAGATCAAATAATTCTTTTTTCTTTCTCTTAAAATCTTTTGAGAGCCCGTTTTCGCCTATTCGACCTTCATTTAGTTCCGTTTTTCTTTCTAAATTCATTTAAAATTCTAAATTTCTCTTTTATTATTAAGTGTTGTATTCATACTTATCTTCTCATTTAATTGATAAGCGGGTGTACTGCCGTCGTAGCGTTAGCACAGGCACTATACTATTTGTTCTGATAGAAAAACATTTGCTACATAAATCGAGTAAATATTATTGGTGGGGCCATCGACGAAATTTCAGAGATATGGCTAATTAGTTGGCGAGGCAGATAGGTGGGGTGCATCTTGCGTATGGCCTAGGCGGCTACACAGTAGCAGCTCGCAAGTTTTTCCTTGGCTGGTGCTTCATTCAACTATAAGGGTAGACTATACTATCTGCCCAATAAATGTGTTGCACACTTCATCTGCATTTGCATGACACAAGAAAAAGATTTGTAGTATCCGCTCGAAAAACTTGCGGCCGGCAGCCGCAAATTGCAGCAGAGATAGTTAGTGACTACAATTTTGATAATTGCACGTAGACTGTTGCACCAAAAAGCTTTAGCAATTGCACGTGACTGTTGGATAAAAAACGACGATCTAGATTTTCAACAGCATCGTTTAAAAAATATTGTGCCAAGTTTACACTGTAGCAGAATGATGTAGCTTATCTAAGTGATCCGGACCTTGTTGTTTTGATCCAACGATTCAAACGGATAAAGATGGTTTAAGTTATGGTCCTCTCGACTGTACAGGAACTCTTTCTCAAATTGCATGGTTTGGCGCAGGCGAAGTGAGGGAAGCGTACGCACGCCGTGCTGGGCTATATCGGCGACGACCGGCACCCGCCAGGCAGGGCCAAGTAAAGCTTAAACCACTTCTCGGGCCAAACGGCGAGGCACACATGCATTTGACTATTTGAGCTATTCACAAGCCACCTGGTAAATTTTCCCCCGCTAGCTACCGAGATAACAAGTTTTCACCGGTTGATCCTTGCCTCACGGCCACGGGTACATGCATGCATGCGCCGTACTAGTTTTGGGTCTGCCTGCCGGAGAAGACAACAGCACGCTTTGGAATCGTGGCGTGAGATCCCGGAACAAGCAAAGGTAACGATGGGACGTGCTCCCAGGGACAAACAGAAACAGGGAGCAGAGCAGTCAATTTGAGAAATTTTCACTTTTCTAACTGGGTCACTTTATTATTATTATTTTAAAATCTAGCACCTTTTCAAACATAATTATAAATTTAGTCCACTTTATCATCACAAAAGTCTTGATCGTCTGTCGTGTCTGGGGAGCAATGCAGTCGGCGAGCGTGCCTGGGCAGGCGAGTGAGGGAGCAACAGTGCTGGACGCGATGGTAGCGACGTGCGGTGGCCAAGCGGCATGAGACGCAGCCTACCACAGAAGAGCAACGTAGATCCCAGCCTGCCGTGCCCAGGCGGCGTGAGAGCCGGCCTGCTACGACTGGTGAGCGCGGAAGGCACCTCCCACGGTAAGGAAAGAGTTAGTTTTACAATTGTATTTAGAAAGGTACTATATTTTTAAAAAATAAGATCAATGAGCTATTCTCAAGGGAATATGATTAAACCCTTTGCGCAGTGCAGTGCCTTCCGGGGCGAGCAGCTTGCACATTTCGACTCGTTGCTTTGATCTTTCCTTCTCTACAGCTTGTTTTGTTGCGCTTTGCTGCATGCAATGTCCCTTTCTTTGCACGATTGGCCGTGTACGTTTTGATTTTTTTTTTCTTTGTGCGGAACCACGGATGCGCAGTACGTAACATCACATCCCCTCCCTGATCTGTTGTCGTGACTCGTGACGCTGGTGCGGCTCTTCGGAGTTGAGAAGCGCGAGGGGGGTTAAAGGGGGAACCATGGCATGAAACTGGACGAGGAGAGCTGTTTGATCCGCAAAGTGTGGCAGGGAACCGAACATTTTTAAAATTCTTTTCATGTTACACTAAATTCAGCCTATACCTATACCTATACCGTTTATTCTTTTTATCCAATAGATCAGACTAATTAATAATTATTTATACTTTCTTCGATCATAGAGTCTTTTTAACAAATCAATGACTGTATACAATTTAGGACTTGTTTGGAAGAATAGTATTTTTATGGTTTCTAGTCAATACCATAATATATGAGAATATCATGGTATTTTATACCATGAGGTGTTTGGTTGCCCATCAAAAAAATCTGTTTCAAAAGCCATGGTATTGCTAATACTGTGGTATTTTTGGAGTATTGGAAACTCCAGTCCATACCAAAGTTTTCTCATCGAGCAAGCGTTGCGGCTCCGTTCCGCACGTTTTCCCCCCTTCTCCCGCCACCGCTGGCTGCGCATATTTTCCCCTAATCCATCGCAAGAAGTGCAGGACCTGGCGTCGTCGTTGCCGATGTCGCCACCGCCGCCGATGTCGCCGTTGCCCCTCCGCAAGTCCTAAGTCCTAACACGGTAACGCCCCCACGAGCGCGTGTGGGGGCAGAGGCGTGTAGGCGGCAGCCGCGGGCGAGGGGAGCGGCGGCAGACGTGGGTGAGGGGAGCGGCGGCACACGCGGGCGAGGGGAGCGGCGGGTGTGGTCTGCTTCAATGGATTCCAATGCTTGTTTTGTTCTGATACTTATTTTGTTCTGTCCCAGGAACAAAGGACATGAGGGCATTATGGAATGAAACACGAACTAGGTTTTTTGTGAGCATCCTCAAAGAGTACAATTCACCAAGATATCGTGTCCAGAATGGTTGGACCAAAGAAGCTTGGAATAGCATGGCACACCGTATCAATGAGAAATTTGTATCAGCAAACTTTACAGTGTCGCAATTGAAGGATAGAGAACAAAGGCTAAAGAAGGATTATAATGCAATGAAGCTCCTCTTGTCAAACAGTGGATTTGGTTGGGACAACGATCTAAAGATGTCTACTACCATTGATGAAAAATGGGATGAGCTACCAAAGGAATTGCAAAAATGGAAGAATAAGGCTTTCCCCTACTATGACGACCTGCATGAGATTTACAATGGTATGATAATTCAACTATGTGTGTGAATTAAACATACCCATCTCTCTCATTGCTAAACTATTTTATTTGTGTTGAATCGATAGGTAAAATAGCTGAAGGGAAGCACTGTAGGCGATCTTCGAAGAAGGCATATAAATCTGAACTCAATTTTTTGGAAGAGGATTATGGACAGATGAATACACCTAGCCCAACCATACCTGTTTTGCAAAGTACATGGGTCGATCTCCTTCATGAAGGTATTGATTTGAACACTCAAAGTGGATTTAGCTATGATGTACCTCAGAGTCAATATAGAGCAATGGCTGAAGAACAAGCTGCTAGGGAGGCACACGCTGCTAGGGAGGCTCAAGCTGCTAGTGATGACATGCCCGGGAGGCAAAAAAGAAAAAGTGAAGCACATGCTGTACCTGGTTCAAAGAAATGTAAAAGAAACAACGACACTTCAATGAATGAGTTGCTTGCTTTGCGAAAGAAGAGCTAGAGGCTTATAAGGAGCTTACGGAGAGGCAGATTCAATTAAAGCTTAGACAGATAGATAATAGTGATCCAAACAATGATCCATACAGTATGGCAAAATGTATGGGTAAATTGAAGACTCTATCCCTTCCTCAAGCTGAGCTACTTAAAGCAATCAATTTTTTGAAAGTAGAGACGCTAGAGAGATATTCATGTGTTGTGATGAGGTGGACCTTGCGGATGCTTACATCAAGGGGTCAATTTCCAACTAAAGTAGGGTTTGTGCTTCACTACATTTATTTTGGATGAGTGGAACTTCTAGTTCATACTAGCAGTATTTTGCTTGTTTATTTTGGATGAATGGACATGAGTTTACTGTAAGAAAAAACAGCGCTTCCATTTTTTTGCATGCTTACAAACAGTACTAGTTATTTCTTTGAAAATGAGCAACATAATCATTCCACATAGACTGCGCAATTTGGTTCCTTCTCAAATTTCCTGCACGTCGACGTTCATTGAGAGATAGCACATCATCTTCATATTCCTCATCTCCATCCGGAACATCTACTATCTCGGACGGATTGACTTGCGTACTGTTTTGATTGAGCCATTGATCAGAACCATCATTCTTTTTGATGAAATTGTGGAGAACACAAGAAGCAAGCACAATATCTCTCTGTGCGTCAACAGGGTAGTAAGATGAACATTTCAGTATAAGAAAACGCATTTTCAGAACACTGATAATGCGTTCAACATGGTTGCGGAGTTGTGCATGTCTTAAGTTGAATAGTTCCTTCGCATTACTTGGTCTCTGATTACTCCTGGCTTGCTCTTGCAAATGATATCGAAAATTACGGTATGGAGCAATGAAATTTGGAGTATTAGCGTATCCCGCGTCCACTACATAAAATTTGCCAGTAGGAATATAAAAAACATGAGCTAATGCATCATGTAATACTCGAGCATCTGAAGCCAATCCTTCCCATCCCGCGCTGACATGCACAAATTGACAATTGAAGTCACATGCAACCATTACATTCTGTGACAAACTACCCTTTCTGCTATGATATGGATCTTGCAAACTAGGAGAAATAGTAATAGGTACATGAGTTCCATCAATCACTCTGATGCGGTCCTAAAAAAAAGATGTTACTAACATCAGTACACAATGCAAAAAATGGTGTACACATTACTAACATCAGTCCTAAAATTACCTTGAAGTATGGCATGAACTTGGGGTTGCTAGATATATGGAATGGAGTGTTGATGGGAGGCAGTTGTATTATCTTTGATGATAATGAAACAAGAGCTTCCAGAACAATATTGAAATACCGACTAATAGTCTCACCACTATGCTGAAATCGTTCTTGCATCGAACGGTTACTTGCATTTGTTGAAAGACAAAATAGAAATATAGCCAATTATTCTTTAACTGAAACTTCTCTACTATTTGTAAGGAGATTGTTGTCATGAAGGACCTCTACGAGTTTGCAAAAAATTTCCTTCTCCATGCGAAGTTCTCGCCTAGCCCGTACCTTATGACCTTGGAGAAGTTCTTCAACATGCTTCTTTCCCGAAAGGATGGAAGTGTGCATAGGTGTACACTCATGAGAACAATTGCTAGCTAACCACCGGTTGACAATCTCCATTTCTTCATCATCTCTTCTCTTTCTACTGAAGAAATTTCTCCACATCTCTCGCTACATTCACCTCACAAGTTATTTCTATTTTGTGAGGTTGGCTTGCTCACCAGATTTTACACAAGATTTACATTCATCATCTCTTCTCTTTATATACACTAGCCAAAAAATTGAAATCTTTTTTTTTGTTATAGTCAATACTTTGATAAGTATGCCAGCCAAAAAACCATGAAACCATTTTTTTTGTGTCATAGTCAATACTTTGATAAGTATGCCAGCCAAAAAACCATGAAACCAAGCTGTTGGTAGTTCCAAGAAGTACCATAGTTTCAATGGGGTTATATAAAATCATGATATTTATGTCAAAGCAATTACAGACCATGGTATTCCAAAACTATGGTTTTAGAAAACTTTTATTCTAAATAGGCCCTTATATCACCCACTATATAATATCAATATAATACATCGTGAGAGTTCTCTTTCTAAATTGGGCGCGCTGTTATTTACGAACCGTAACAACCACCCCCGGGGTGAAATATGCCACCTCATTCCTCGTCACACCAGTGGTTCGCACGCGCCCGGTGGGGACGGGCCTGAATTTTGCGTGGAACTAGAAGGGAAAGGGAGCATCCGACTACCCGAGCATGCATGGATGGATGCTCTCGTAAGATGCAACGGGGTTGTTGGTTGGTTGAAGGGGATGGATGTACGCACTGCCGTGCTGCGCCTGCGCTGATGACATCCGGGTGCGAGCAGAGCAGAGCAGCAGGCAGCGCACCAGCCTGAGCCTGAGCCCTGGTCCCCGGCGGCTTCAGCTCGGGGTGGTGGTGTCAGCAACTGAAGGCCGCAGGCCCACTAGGCTTTGTTTGCTCCGGCTCGCCTCGCACTGTGCGAGTGTACGTTGCTTGATCCCGACGACGTCCGTGCCCCGTAGCGTCTGCCGTCTACTACTACTAGCGATCGCACTGGCCAAGGGATGGATTAATCATGGCCATGGCATGCATGATCGTTTCTGCCACGCTCCAAATGAACCGTCAAACTTTCAACTTCACTGCTAGTTTTGCATGCGGTCTTTTGAAAATTTAGTTCCAATTCTCATATTTTAATGTGGATTGATTTTATCTTACTTCTACCTACACTATACGTTGTCTTGAGATCTTTTTTCCAGACGTCATTTTCCTAGATGTATACGATCAGTTGTCTTTGTGGGTTCGGCGCTTCACAAGTCGGTGGTAGAGTCAATTTGGACACGCATGCACGGCGACCAAATTCAGCGGGGTGGTTAATTCAAGTTTTACCAACAGTAAACACGAGGAAGGCCGACAGAGATGATTCGGTTTTTACTACTGTGGCTCAGCAATGTCTACAGTAACAGCTTTACAGTCTCCATTTGTTTTTCTCCAGTGAAGAAGGTAAAGTGCTGAAGTACACGGGACCGTGAAATGGAAGAACAAACGTGTAGCCTCAGCTGGTAATAGTATATATACTAGTTCAGTGTCTATGCGTTGCTACGAAAAATAAATTATTAACGAAACATAAAGGTTAAGCAATAACGAAAATTTTGCTACAAGATCAAGCATCTATTTCTCTCGATTACAAAAGCACAAAAGTTAACCAAAGATTAGCAAGCCCGTAAGCCCCGCTCACCTCCGGTGCCTCGCAGAGGAGGCGGCCGCACCGTGAAGTGCGGGGACGGGTCCCAGATGTCGGGAAGTCTGGTCCAAGAAGTTGGGCTGCTACTGGTCCTCCTCCTCCGTGTCCTCGCCTTCTCCTCCTCTGCCGCGGCGGTAATCTCGAGAAGCCTGCACGCAGCACGAGAGATCAAGGAGGCATGCGGCGTAGAGCGGCGGCAAGTAAGGCCACTGCAGTGCCGCCCATCTCCGTCAAATCTCTTTGTCGCGGGTGGCGTGAGGAGGAAGAGATGGTCGGGCGGAGCGAAAAACAAACATTGTTTGTTTTTTTGGGCCAGTCCGTTTTTCTGCGGTGATTGTTTTTATAGAGGTGGGTTGGGAGTGGAGAACGGACCACCACCAACTCCAAATTAGAAATAGTAGAAGTATATATGGTCTCCTTGCTGTGGAGCGAATGGAGTATAGGTCGACTTCTCATATTCCCCTATAATTCAGGCTTCAGTAAGATGAAATGAAACGTTTCATCCATTATCAGTATCCAAGCGGCGTACAATTCGTTCATTAATCACGGAGCACCAAAATGTCAAATATAAAATCAGTAGCATATCTTGTGCTACGAAAGTAATGCAATAAATAACTCTTGCAAAAAGACATCTGCCAATGAATCTATACGTTCTTCGGTCTTAATGTAAAGTAAAACCCCACTGGCAGTCAGCCGCCTGCAGGAGCCCCATGCCTACCGTAGAAAACATATTATGACATATGTCCAACGAATCTCTAGACATATTCAGAGACCGGGGCCCTATTTCTCAGTACACGTTAGCTACATGTCCAGAACCATCCGCAATGCAGTGTTTTAGCTGGTTCAAATGAGGAGAGTGAAGAATGATTGAATCGATTCAATATGTTGGACGCGTCGACAAGGTTAAAAAAAATGTTTTTGAAAAAAACACTCGAAATTCGAAAATAGAGGAAACCTACTCGAAAATCGTCAGAAACCGAAGGGTTAAGAAATCAAATTTTTTTAAAAAATATCGAAAACCGTTCGGTTTTCACCGAAAACCAACCGACCAATCGAATGTTCCTTAAAGCCGTTTTTTTGAGCGGTTTGCGTCGTATAAATTTTTTCAAATTTTTATTTTTTTAAAATTAGACCGGTTTACCGACTGGTTTTGAATCTCGAACCGCAGCGGTAAGGTCAAAAATTGCGGTTTTCGTTAGTTTTTGAAACCCTACGGGTCGGTTCCAACTGAAAAAATCCTAGAACCAAACTTCAAATATGATTCGAATCCAACTCAATAAAAAAATAACGGGGCCATCTACCAATTTTGGATCGAGGACGATGGAAGGAGAGGATGCCGTCGATGCTTGCCTTGCAACCATTGCCTTGGCCTCATCCTCACCGTCGTCCCCCACAACTCACCACCATCGTCGCCAGATCTAGCCTCCTCTACGGTGCAGAGGGAGAAAGGGCGGCGGTGGGGACGGGTTGGGTGGGGGACTTGACCAGTAGCGGTGCAGAGGGGGATAGAGAAAAAAAATATGTTCTTTAAATACCTATGTGACATATCTTTGAATCAACGTTGATTCAATACACTAAAGGTGCTCTAACAGCACAATAGGCCTCCCCAATCGTGTCCCATTAGTCCACTTCATGCACTCTTTCCGACCTGTCAGGAATCATCTAGTAAACCAATGAAAGCTAGCACCTCTCTCTCTCTAACTTGGGCATGGACACACAGAAAGGAGTGAAGTTTGCATGAAGGAAGGAAATGGAATCACTGCAACACAAAAGGTTATCTCTCACGTCTTATCTTAGATGGTTTTGACGTTTACGAAAAAATCCGTCCGTAAAGACCTAGAAAAAATTATATTGAAACTATCATAAATAATTAGTTTTAAGCAACCATATGTGATAACCGTGGATTCTTCAAAGCATGTGATATGACAACTTATCACACACAATTTCTTTCAAAGAAGCCTTCTGTGATATACCACAAATGATTGTGAAAATAAACCGTCTGCGAAAATAAATTTATCACAGACGGTTTTACGTTAAAACTGCCTATAATAATATGCAAATTGAGAATTGTGTCGGGTCGCTGCAACAACTTAATATGCTCTTCCTCTTCCTGTTGTCTTTTCATCTTCTTATCATAGACGGTTTTATGTTGAAACCGTGTGTAATAATTTGAATAGCTGCAAATTAGGAATCGCGCTAGTCGCTGTGAGAACTTTATGTGCTCTTTCTCTCTATGTTGTCTCTTCATCTTCTTCTCAAATATCGCATAGCTCCATTGCTATTTCGGAATTACATCCACTGCCACCCATCTTCTTCTCAAGCTTCTTCATCATTTCCTTGTTGATCATCTCGTTACTCTGGTTCGTTCTATCCTCTTCTTTGCTTTGTATTTTGGTCATTCGTAGTTTTTTCGTTGTAAATAAGTTATCATATTCTAGTAGTATTTGTAACAAAAAATGACTTTCTTTTATAACTTCTTAATAATTTATGTAATATGTTCAATTATGTATACTGACTAGATTATGATATTCTTAATAATCTATGTTGGAGTGTACTGATCGAATATTTTTGAAATATATTTAGCAGACGGCAAGATCGTCATCCAATGAATTTGTAGTTATGATGTCAAGGTTTACCACCAAAATTCTAGGTATCTAGTATGGTCATGTGGATAATGTGCTTTTATTGACTGTGAATGGTGGGGACTTTGATAGAGTATTCTTAGCCTCACATGTTATGCTTGCGAAGAACCATGAATGCCCATTCAACCTCTCTATCCATTATAGTGGGCAAATCTTCGTCTCCTTGCCAGATTCATCTCTTGTGAAAAGGATCTAGATATTGTCATGAGAGATTTGTATGTGGAGATATGACATTCAAATGCGTCCATCAAGTGCTATCTTGTGAAGAGTCCAAAGACCATGTACTCTCTAGTGCTATTAAGTCACAACCATCTATTACTATGTTTTGGAAGAGGACGCGGGGTGAGTACTTTTGTAAAAAATGTGTTGTATTGTGTTGTTAGCTCAGTACAATTGTTAATTTTCACATGCATTTTGTTAACCGTCTCTTGTTGATTCACATGTGTTTTGTTAACTGTTTGTGACGACCCGCATAATTATTCTAGGGTAATGATGATGGCACCGATATTACTCTAAGATAATTACATTGATCTCGGCATATTAGTTAACAAAATATCGGAAACCCCTGATATTTTATCAGTTAATATACTATGTTTAGAGTGATGCAGCAAAACAATCATTAAAGACTGAATGGAAACTTATTACAACTATTGCACGTAGGGCTATAAGTCCATACACAGTTAACCTTACATAATATCCTAAGTACAACGGAAAGTCATTACATAATATACTCAATACCCATTGGATCGACGAAAGATGTCGTACGGCCCACTACTCAACCTAGTCCTCCGTGTAGTCCTCCTCGTAACCCTAAACCTGCGAGTAATCCTCATCCACGCCCCATAGGCATATCCATAGGGATCTGTGTCCCAACCGGATATCCGAATGTTAGTGCTATTTTCTAAGCACAGGGGGAGTTAAGCAAGAGTGAGTACAAAGAGTACTCGGCAAGCATTAATAACAAAATACATGATATGAAATGTTTTCGCACTTTTTTCATATCCTCTTTACTGAAATTAGGGTTTTTATTAAGGAAACAGTTGCGTTGTCGATATTTAAATTAGAAAATTTATACTAGCACTCGTATATGAGACATATTTAGCTTTTATAGCCTCCAATCCAAGAGACAGAAATGAATTCGTAATTTTTACCCTGCGCAGGTTTGTATCACTTTACCCATAGTGATCTCGACAACCATTGAGACCCTAGACCGTTTATCACTGCTCGATACTAGATCTCCAACCCTAGTAGCTAATGAGTCGTAGTGTCCTCGACCGTTTTCCACCTACTCGCAGCATATTAGTTATATCATGCCTTCCACACAGCAATGATACTCATCTCATAGCGTTTAAATATAGCACCCTAGAATGGTCAGCTCACAGCTAAATTCCAAATCATGCTCTCACTGGGCCTGCCGACCTACACAGCTTCCCAACCTTAGTTATCTACTTATACCCAATGTGGATATCATAATACTTTCATAGGACAACCTTTTCTAATTGTTTTCACATACTATGGTTGATACGAGAATATATGGCCCATTGCCTGAGTGTAGTGGGTTAAGATTATATTCTTGCTTATGTAGAGAACCCCACTGGCTTACCACCTTCTCATCGGCATCCTCTAGCCACCTTAATTATATACGTCTGTTAAGTATCCTTAGTTAAGCAGACTATCCCAGATCTCCCAAAGAGATCAATTAATACAATAATCAATTTCATCCATCTCAATTCCTGGATTATAATTTTCAAGGAAAAGAGTTTTCCAATGCATCGGGTGATAATACATATAAGAGAATAGATTTAATTAAAATTATTCCAAATATGTTTAAGAAATGCTTGCCTAAAACTGGGTTGAAATACTCGTCCTCACTCTTATTCCAAAGGTGGCCTCCTGCTTGATTTAACTCGCTCACTGAAATTTTGGGATACTATAATTTGGATTGATGTCAAATTATTACGTGTTTTACGGTGTCCAACATTTCTCTAAATTATGTTATGTTTTAAGCATTTACGTGGCGCAGTTTATTTTGCGTCGCACATTAAATTTTTTGGGTCATGTGTTTACTCGACTTGTCGTAAATTTATCTATTTGCATTTATCATCCTTTTTATCCTATTTAAATTTTAATATCAATATTGTTATTATTATTTTGTTGATTCAAATTAATTTAATTTAATTCATTTTTTCTACTGGGCTGTTTTTGGCCTCAAGGGTCGGCCCTATTTCTTTAGTTGGCCCAAGGCCCGGCTGAACCTTATCTCCTCCTCATCGTTATCCCGAACCTCACTCTCTCTATATCTCTCTCTCCATTCTATCCTAAGCCATCGCCCTTCTTGGTTCCTCCCTCGCCTCCATCTCCAGTGCCACCTCACCGGTTGGTGGCTTCCCCGCTGCCGTCGCCGCAGCCTTTCCCCGCTGGTGCCTCCCCATCGCTCCCCATTTCTTGGTGGTGCTGACTGTCTTCTTCCCCCACATCGACGTTGTCACTCCTCTATGCCTCGTCGGCTCTCACCCGGATCTAACGCCGCTGCCCTAGTCCTAATCTACCACGACACCACCGCCGGATCCTCTTATCCCCTCTTCTACCGCACGGCCACGCCTCCACTCACCGCACCCCTCAAGTGTTGTTCCCTCCAAGCTCATTGAGCTTCTCTCTAACCGGTTGATGATGATTTGTGGGTTGGTATGCTCGTAGCTTGGCAGTGCTGCGACGACACCTGGGGACCTCCCGTATGCTGGGGAGTACGAGGGGGTCATCGGGCACGCACGGCGCTGCCCCTAGTAATACCACCCTCTGAGACCACTGGTATGCCCTAGCCCAGCTATTGACTACTCTCTTTTCTTCCTTTGTGCACTTTGTGCTTCTAAAGTTAGCAAAAGAAATGCATATATGCAAACCTAGTGAGGTGAGGGTCTGATGGGGATGGGGTCGTGCTAGTGGTGATGTTGATGGTGATGTGCTGGTGCCTCCTTGGTCTTCCTCTGTTGGATGGTTGAAGCTCCTTTGGCCTTAGGCTAGCTGCTCGTTGCTCCTGGCTTGATTGGCTTCAGTGGCTTTGGGGACAAGGATGGGTGCGGGGAATGTTCTGGTGATTAGTTCCTATCTCTTTATTTCTTTTAATCGTGCTTATGCTTATCTTTTTACTGTGTAAGATAATTTGGCACTATTCATGCATGACTACGGATACCCGATTACGAGCAATTTTGTATTTTACTGGATGATGAAACCCGTATTAGCGAGAGGTGCCGACCGGCCCTAGACTGCCTGGTACCTCGACGAGCCTTCTCTAATTGCATTCGGGTCCCACGTCAATTAAATTATCTCCTAATTTCTTATGTATCTATATCTTGTTTGTATTTGTTGTAACTAACGATTGCAGGTGTTCGACGTCGGAGGTCGTCTGAAGATTCCCGTAGTTTTAGATCACTTGTAATTTTTTTTGTATTTTATCTATTGTACTTAATAAATTGTACATGATTCCGTTGTACGTAATTTTATTTTCATGTGTAATATTGTTGGATCAATAAAATGATGTTTACATTTATTACAGGCTTAATTAGTTAATTATGTTATTATTCTGTTTAGGCGTCCTTTTAGATTCGCTAAGTTTTCGACTTATTTCATTTTCTCTTGTTAACTGTACTATGTTGTTGTACATGTTTTTCAACTGTTTTGTTATCTCATGTTATATCTATACAGAGGGCATGGCTAGTGTGAATCCTGAGGCTAGCCATAAAATAGAAAAAATACGTAAAAAAGTTTGCATATCACAAACGGTTATTACATAAGTAATCGTTTGTGATACAGTTCCTTTATCACAACATCTGTGATGATCAAATATCACAGAAGGTTGATGTATTTGAACCATATATAATGACAAAATACGACTATGTCTACTTAACTTCCTGTATGGTCGATTCAGATACTCACACTTTGCGCCTCTTCATCCAAATATAAGGTTTCCTCTCAACACCGTCGTCCTCGCCGCGCAGTTGCCATCCCTGTCCTCTAGGCACCGCTTCGTCGCCCTCTCAGTCCTCTCTGCACTGCTTCGTCGCCATCGGCACCATGCCGTTGTCATCATGTCTTCTCCGCACCATGTTGTCGCCCTCCTCCATCATCTCTCAAGTACTGCCATCAGCTTAGAACTTCATTGTTTCACTTAACAGTGAAGATATGGTAGGAGTATGATACTAGTAGCAGAAATTTGGCGGTTGTGAGACCAAGGACTAGGAACAGTCTGGTGTCCCAAGCATCTTGCACGTAATTAGTATCGACCAATAGAGAAATTCTCTACTTCTTTTCCCCTTGAGGATCTTGTGAAGGTTCGAGGAGAGCTCGCCGCCTTCTTCCTGATTGATGTAATTCGAGTCAGGGGTGAGTTTAGTGCCTTGAATAGTCCGTAAGTTGTATAGCAGATTATGTGTATTATTCAATTGTGAACTGTGTAAAATGCATGTCACTATTACAGACTGGTACAACACTATCACTTCATCTGGGTCGGTTCTTAACTTTTTAGGAAAAACCGATTGTGATAGATGATTTGGGAGATAGTGTTAATAATAATCACAATCGGTTCTTAGGTTAGAACCAATTGTGATGTGCCATCATGTTAGAACCGATTGTTATGTGTACATGAACATCACAATCGGTTTCCACTTAAGAACCGATTGTGATGTACACGTCACAATCGGTTCTAACATAAGACCGATTGTATTGAGTTCTTATATTTGTGTCGGTTTCTAAGTAAAACCGATTGTAATAGTTTTTTTTATTTCTATCGGTTTGTACTTAAAAACGATAGTAATGAGTTTTTTTTAATATTTGTATCGGTTTCTAAACAAAACCAATTGTAATGGACTTCTTTTCTTTCTATCGGTTTGTACTCAAAACCGATAGTAATGACTGTTTTTTATATTTGTATCGGTTTCTAAACAAAACCGACAGTAACGATTGTCCTTATCTGTATCGGTTTGTGATTAAAACTGATTGGGATGTCGGTTATTGCAGTCGGTTGCGAATTAAAACCGACAAAGACATACACTGCTCGGTCTTAAAGTCAGCCCGCACTAAACCTAGCCCACACCACTCCCGAGCTCAGTCCACAGCACTCTCGATTCCCAACCCTCCGCCACTGACGCAGCCACCCGCAGCCCTTCTTCGGCCAGGGCCGCAGCTCTCGTTGCCTCCATTTGCCTCCCGACCTCGATTTCCTCCGGAGCCACTGGCCAGGGCCGCTGCTCTTGCTGCTCCATTTGCCAGAGATCAGCACACAACCCTTCCCCTCTCGTCCCCTACCGTCTCCCCCCTCCGCCGCTCCTCTCTCGCGGCTGCTACTGCTACTGAACTCCTCCTACTTCCATCCCCCCTCCGCCGCTCCTTCTGCTCCATTTGCCGGAGATCCGCCCGCAGCCCTTCCCCTCTCGTCCCCTACCTTCTCCCCCTCCGCCGCTCCTCTCTCACGGCTGCTACCGCAGCTGAGCTCCTCCTGCTTCCATCCCCCCTCCGCCGCTCCCTTCTCGTGTCCAGATGGTGCTGAGCTTGGACCGATCCACCGATCTGTAAGCACGGTGCAGGGGTTGTTGCGAGATGGGATCCAGGAGCAGCAAGGGGGCCTCGGCGAAGCGGCAAAGATCAATGGGAAGGGGAAGGGGCAAACCAGGAGGACCCTTTGCTTTGAAATTTCTTAGAGAAAAATCGATAGCTTCGCTTTGCTTTGAAGGTAAAATCAGTGACTTTGTTTTCAAGACAAATTTCTTAACATTACATTATGATTTTTTTTCATGAACTGTTCATATGGTTTTTCAGTATCCCTGCATGCAATTGTTTTGTTGGTAAAACAAAAGTTCTTTCTGATTGTCTTGCAATTTCTTAAAGAAAAAATAATTACTTTGCTTTTCCTCGAAGGCAAAGCAGACTGTATCTAAAATTCATGGACAAAACAGTGACTTTGTTTTCAAGATACAACACATGGTTTCTGAACTCTGCAATTAAGACAAAGAAATGACTTAGATAACATTATGGTTGATCACCAATAATCCTTTAGTAACTTATACTTCTACAGGTGCAAGGATGAGGTAAATCCACCAAAGAAGGTTTACAAGTTCACAATACCAGCCTCTAAAGGACCTAGGCATCAAGTTCACACCTGTGCATGAATATATCTATGAAGCAGTGAAATCCCTGCAAGAAAAGGGATTCATCCAGAAGACTTCTGGCACCAAGGTACAAATCATACCATATAAAAACCATTTGAACAAACAGAGTGATGTGAGAGCTTGCATTTCATATATCTCAACTGTCTTCATAAAAGAGGGGCAGAAAAGAACTGCCATATCGTAACATTGATATTCATCTCACTAGCAAAATGAGAAGGAACATTGTTGACAGCAAAATCCATATAACTTGCATCTAATTTGAGGAAACATGCGGGTTTTTTTTTTCTGATGACAAGATAATCGCACATGCAGTCCTCATTGTATCATTTGTTGTTGCAGGTGCTTGACAGACGGAGTTCCCCGCCTCAACAATCACCAGCGCCCATATTGATTTCAAAACTTTAATAGGTTTCTGCACAAAGTAACCGTTTGATTCGCCGATTATGAGAATACGTAGTTCATTTGATTTAATTAGATTTTGCAAGCCGGTTCTTGTATGTGGCAAACCGCCAACTTTGTCTTGCACACTGTTGACCTGCACTGCTGCTTGGAGCAGTACAGAGCAATTTCAGTGATGATGCCAAAGGTTTTTCTCAATCGTTCAAAATCCGGTTGTTCATTTTGTCTGACTCTATGAGTAGAAAAAAATCAATCACTTGGCAGAAATCCATGGAAGCCTGATCAACTTGCAATTTAGGATGTGTTTGGTAGGACTCCAGCTCCATCAGATCTGTGGATCTGGTGGAGCTAGGTATTCCTAGCTCCACCAGATCTGTGGAGCTGGATCTGTGAGTATATTAAGAGTGTTTAGATGAATCATCTTTTCAAATTTTAGACCAAAAATATAAACTTAATTCACTTTATTTTAGCCTACAAGTTTCAGATCTCAGGTGAAGCTGGGATCTGGAGCTCTACCAAACAGGCCCTTAATACTGTTGGTCAGCTTCTGCTTATTCTTCTCGATCTTGTATCTGTAGTTGTGTGAGTTATTTTCGTTCAACACACAGATTGATCGCACCATTTACAAAATGCTCTTGCAAAATATGGCTAAGCTGTCAAATGAAGAATAAGATGAGATATAGAGATTTGAATTTTG
Organism: Otatea glauca; assembly: GCA_036346275.1. Classification (NCBI taxonomy): domain Eukaryota; kingdom Viridiplantae; phylum Streptophyta; class Magnoliopsida; order Poales; family Poaceae; genus Otatea; species Otatea glauca. Next base: position 17,328,507 of record CM070728.1, read on the forward strand.
TGTATGAGTCTAAGATACTATTTTGAACCAAGATACTACACAAGATCCGGTCAAAACGGAGAAACTCACTAAGTGCAATAATATGACTATTATAGGTCAAATATAGTTTTTCGGCGAGTTTCAAAATCGAATAACTTTCGCTAGGTTGGTCTTTTGAAAGTCTTTTGAACACAAGAATTGTTAAGAATGACCAACTCTAGGATTTTCGTTTTGGAATTACTTTCAAATTCATTTTACATTTAATTCTATGAAAATTATAAGTTTAAATCCAAAACAAGATACTACTATCTAGATTTTGATCATGAAACTCATTTTCTTTTCAAAATAGATTTTGTGAAGCAAAAACCTTTGAAAAACGTTTCAAATATATTTGTATACATTTTGCAACTAGTTTTTCACAAGAATACTAATGGTATACAAAATTTGACTTTTGGCTAAATGGCTTGATTTTGAAAATATATATTTGCACTTATATAAATATGGACACATGTAGGGATGTAATATACATGGTTATGATTTAGCACTCCCCCTTAATGTGCCACTTACCCAAACTTGCTCAAGATTGCAATCAAAACAACTAATAAGCATGAGCAAGCATATAATCAAACAATCTAAATTGATTTTCATGAATAATGCAATATAACCTACACAAGGCTATAAGCTATAAGAATCAATTTAAATACTTGTTACCCGAGATGGCATTGGTTTATGATTGAAGTGAATGTCTTCAAGCTTGGCTTCTTTTTGCATATGATGGAATCATTCTCTTGATAAGCCAAAACTTCCAATGCATCTCCAAGCACCTACAATTCTTTTAGGCGCTTTTTGGTACCCAATTTTTGTTGGGTCCAAGAATGTTAGTCAAAATAGATTTTGGAACCCAAATGGTCCTAATATTAACATTTTTGACAAGACTAACATGACTAGGGATAGGTTTGCGATAATTATTCCTCCTATGCAATTGATTGACATTTTTATAACAAGGCTTAGGAGGACAATGATACTTTGCAAAACTATTTCTAGTTTGATCTCTTCTAAACATATGATAATTGAAATTATGCATTGCCTTAGAGGATCTAGCAAATCTAGCAAATGGTTTGCTATTGTTATTTTTCTTAAGCACATGATCAACATGATTTTTCTTAGTCTTAGGAAGTCTAGCATTTTTAGCAAACACATTTCTAGATTCATTTTTCCTAAGCAATTGAATATCATAATTTTGCAAATACTTGGGAGAATCGACAAACTTGGCAAACACATTGCCATTTTTGTCCTTCCTATACAAATAATGATCATTGATAATAATAGGCTTAGAAGTAATACCTTTGGGACAATCCTTACCGATGTGTCCCTTTTTCCGACAATTGTAGCAAGTAGGCTTTGAGAGTCTCTTTTTCTTGACTTGCTCTTTGTCGGTTTGCCCCATTGTTGATGGTTGTGGCCTGATCTCCACTTTATTAGGGTACACAGAGGCGAAGTGTCCCTTCTTGTTGCAAGCAAAGCACTTGATAGTCTTCGTGTGACTTGCATTGTGCCTCATCTTGCTAGTCTCCCTCTTGGAGATGTAGCCGAGTCCTCGCTTATCTTGAGGCGCCCTTGGCTTGCTCAAGATCTCGTCGAGAACGGCTTTTCTCTTTACGTACTTCTTCAAGTCATTTTCTAATCTAATGACTTTGGCCTTGAGCTCATTGTTTCCCTCTACAAGATTAGTCTCAATATGCATAGAGGAAGTGGAAACATTTGAATTTGACCAACAAGGTAAATCATTGCAAGAGGTGGATATGTCAAATTTTGATGAAATATTAGGATTAACATTTAAGCAAGACATTTCATCAATTAAATCACATGAGATTCCTATGTCTACCTTAGGCTTACGAGTTTCTTTGAGAAGGAGGGATTCATGATTTTCTTGAAGCATATTATAATCATTTTGAAGTGATTCATGTTCAAGCTTCAAAACTTTATATTTCTTTTTCTCCTTTCCAAGATATTTATTGAGCTCCTCAAGCAAATTCATAAGTTCATTATAAGTGAGCTCATCATCGTCATCATCGTCACTTACCTCATTCTTACCTTTCGCCATAAAGCAACGGATTTGTGATGGAAGAGCATCTTCATCGTCACTTGAGGCGGAGGTTGAGGTTGATGGAGATGACGGTTCTTCATCACTTGAGCTTGAGGTGGAGCTTGATGTTTCATCTCCCGACATCTCTTCCTTAGTGCAATCCTCAATAGAAGTGGATGATTCAAATAGTTCTTGAAGCTTTATCCACATTTCATGAGCGCTCTTGAGATTGCATATTCTATCAAAGATTTCATCGCTCACAACTCAAAATAAAACATTAGTAGCTTGAGCGTCGAGATGTAGGCATTTCCTCTCTCCTTCAGTTGAAGCAACTTCATTCAATGGAGAGGAAAAGCCGACATCTACGATCCACCATATTTGGGGCTCATGGATTTAAAATGAGAAGTCATAATTAATTTACATGGAGCATAATTTGTGCCATCTAGCACAAGTGGATTATGTGAGTGCTCTAATCCTCTAGTCGACATCCTTTACTCTCTAGACGGTTAAGTCTAATAAAAAGAGAGACCTTGCTCTGATACCAATTGAAAGGACAGGGGATGTCGCTTAGAGGGGGGTGAATAGGCGGATTAAAAACTTTAAAGCTCAAATGCAGCGAAATAAAAATATTACAGCTAAATAAAATCTCCCGATGATCTAAGTCCGGAGTGTCCGGGACTTTTATCCGGATACTCCGGTATGTCCGGACTGTCCGGGTTCAGGAGTCCGGATACTCCGGACTGGACCCGAGGGACTAAGACCGGAGTGTCCGGGATTTTTATCTAGATACTCCGAAATGACCGGACTATCCGGGTTCAGGAGTCCGGATACTCCGGATTTAAGACCTCGAAATGAGATTTTAAATCCTGCAATTTTTTAACAATCTACTTGAATACAAAAGATATATATGCTATCAGGTACCTGGGGAAATTGTAGATCTGGAGCCAAACACAACAAAAGAGTAGATCGGGACTCCCAAAGATTCAAAACCAAATGTTAAAGCAAGAGAAGAAGCAAACTTTGAGACGAAGATTTTTCACCCGAAGTTCGGATCCTTGAGGGGATCCTACGTCTCCGTTGAGGCGGCTCGGTCACACTTGAGCCGGGGTCTATTTCAACCCTCTTCCTCCCGGTGTTGCACAAATACACTCGCCGGTCTTCACTCCTTTGATTCCTTCCCTTACGGAGGCGGAATCGGCCTTCACAAACTTCCCACGGCCAACCACACAAAGCTCCGGTGGCTCGTAAGCGACCTCCTAGCCGTCTAGGAGTCATCAACCTCCAAGAGTAACAAATGCTCACGAAGAACAAACTTGGAGATGAAATCAAGTGCTCAAACAACTCAACACTCACTCCCCAAACTCTTCCCAACCCTTCTCACAAGGGGATCACTTAGATTTAAGGGTAAAAGCTTCCTCAAAACCCCCACACAGCCCCCCAAAAGCCTCTCAAAAATCCACACGAAAAGCCTCTTCAAAAAGAGGGAGGATGGAGCTATAAATAGAACTCCCCAAAAACTAGCCGTTGGGGGCAGACTGCGCACAACCCAGAGACTCCGGATTGGAAGGATCAGCTCATCCCGAGAGAGCCAACCCGGAGACTCCGGACAAACACCCTGGACACTCCGGACTAATTCAACCCAGAGTGTCCGGAATAAACACCGGATACTCCGGACCAACCGAGAGCAGCCACCGAGGGTGCCAACCCGGAGTGTCCGGATACTCCGGACTGTCCGAACAGCACTGAGCAACCCGACGAAAACGAGCATAACTTTTGACTCCGGACTCCGATTTCAGAGATCTTGGACTCTACCGAAAGCTAAGAACGAGGGCTACACAACCAACAAGGTCTCACTATCCAAAACTCAAAGGATAACCACATATTTCATAGAGAAATTAAGAGAGACCTACAACCCTCACTTTCCGGCACTACCAACACCACTCTCTTTCTAAGATTCACAAGGATAGATCACTTGAGCACTTGACACATCAAAAAGTCATTCGACATCGCATCCCTCTTAATAGTACGGCAATCCTTAGACTCAAATTAAATCAAAGATAATATAAGTCTAGAACTAGTCACTTGCCGTCTTCTTTGTTGATGTCGATGTATGAAGACTTTCACCAAATAATTGATGACATCTTCGCCTTGTCCAACTCAACTCGATTCACCTCATGAGACTCTCGTCCTATCAACCTTGACTTGATCATCCTCTCTGACGATCTCCACGCCAAGTCAATCTTTGACTTAGTCCTCAACTCTTGGTGACACCGCCGTCTTGTTGACTTCAGCTTAACGATCATCCTCCAAGATACCTTGGTCATCATACACATACGGGACCTAATTCTTTTCAAACTACTCATGAAAGACATTAGTCCCAAAAGCTCAATAGATATGAATAAGTTGATATTTGTGAGCAATTGATTACAACAAGTGTTTCATAAAAAGAAGCACAACATAACTGGAAACACTTGACATAAGAAATGTTCTCTACTAAGTACATCATGATGAATGTGTAATTGATCTATATGCACTAGAGAGATAATTGCCAATATGATGAATCAATTAAATCATGGCAAGGATCACAGACTTTACTTAAATGAAGCACATGATAGAATATACACGAATTGTACATGTGCAAAAAATATTTGGAGTAAGAGTAAATATGTGATCCAACACTAGATAAACTTCACTAAGAGAATTGCATGAGAAGATATACAAATAAAACATGTATGCACCAAGTCAATCTATAGCAATATGAAGTTTAACTCTAGTTAATACATGCATACCATAATGAACTCAAATGAATATATATGCACAAATAAATATGACATGAACCAATGTGCATATATAAAATCAACATGCTACTTGGAGTTCACTATGCATTTGCACGAAAGGAATGCAATAACAAATATAGAATAGATACCAAAATTGCATACCTTATCTTTGCTTAACCTTCCTATTTGATTTTCCTCTAAAAGATGAGACTGATACTCAACTAGGCAATAACATGTTAGTCTCATAGCAATATAATCATATTAGAGGTTTGTCATTTGCTAAGCACTAAGTTAAGCATTTACTTAATTGCATAGATTGTCATTATGAGTGTTTGTCATTAATCACCAAAATAACATAAGTGCCTAGATGCACTTTCATTAATACAAAGGAAATATTTTGATCTGAAATATACTCATGAACTCAACTAATCCTATGTTCTCATTTTAATGTTGAAATTTACCATATACCGTACTAATTACATTATTATCTCTTCTCAAGTTCATTATCTCACTGTACAGTGTCTTTTGTCAGGATAGTTTAAATAATAGAGTTAAAAATATGATGGACACCACATCACAATCGGTTCGTAGCTAAACCGATTGCGATGACCCTATTATCACTATCGGGCGAAAACTGACTGTGATAGCACCTCTTCATCACTATCTAATGACTTTATATCACCACTAAAGCCGACTGTAATGACGAAAAAGAACCGATTGTGATATACATTCCTATAGTAGTGTGCAGATGTATTTGAATTGCGAATTTTAAGTCATTTATTCTGTTTGAATGTGTGTTGTATATTTATCTCAACTGTGAATTGTATATCTTATATTTATTTCAATGTGTATTGTGTATCTATACAGAGGGCATGGCTAGCGTGATTCCTGAGGCTAGCAATAAAACTGAAATTATATATAAAAAATGCATACCACAGACAATTTGTAACTATAAACTATCTATTATTTATGCTTATCGCAAACGGTTCATAATTGAAACAGTTTGTTATTTATCATTACCATATATGGTTTTTCATGTACTATCCGTTTCTATCTGTAACTAACACAAATGTTTTTTTTTATGGATAATTACCTGTGATGTGCAACTATCTCTGATCATTGATCATCGCTGACTTTTATTTTTATTTTTATTTTTTCGGGACAGTTCCAACCTTACGTGATTCTCTCTCGTGCTAGTTAATTAGGAACAAGCCAAAGCGGCACCTGCCCAAAAGGTCTCGACCCCGGCCGGTCTAGGCCGGACGGCTAGGAAAGCGATGCATGGTTGCATGGGGCCTCGGCTTGGTCCATCCCCTTTTCTCCACGTCCATCCACACGTACTGTGCACGACGAGCCAACCCCACACGCACCCACCACCCAATGGATTCCTACCCTTTCCTGCATATAGACGAGGGAAAAGATTTTAGGCTTTACGGCTTTAGCCTTTGCTTTGCTTTGCTTTCCTGCCGGCCGAGCGGCAAAGCTGGGTGACACCGCGCGCGCGCGCGGTGAAAATGGCCGCCTTTTTTTTTAAAAAAGATCACTCACAGTGTCGTATATGTCGAGTAGGGGCGGAAGTTTCTTTTTCTTTTATTCTCTCGAATTCAGGATCGTGAGAATGGCATTTTCTAATAGCGGCGAGAGCTAGTGTAGGATAGCAGAGCTACAGATTTGGTAGGCCTCTCAGTTGTCATGATCGTATATATCTTCTGTTTTTGAGACTATTGTGATGGGCGTATATGAAAACTAACGAGCATAAGTTCTTTGGTTTTGGGTGTTGAGTTTGGAGGTTGGGTTGGAGACGTTACGCACTTACGTTACGTGCGCTAGGTATTGCGCGCATATGCCCTAGGCGATGTTAGGCTGTTAGCTGATTGGGGTGAAAACGGGTCGGATTTTATCCGCTCGATCTGGATCCGGTCGGGACCGGATTCGGGATGGATTTTAAATATCCGGTCGGATTCGGATCCGGATCCGGATACCGGATCGAATTCGGAACATGAAGTATCCGGGAAATATAGGTCGGGATCTGAATATCGGATATTTACCCATTCGGATATCCGGTTTTGATCTGGCCCATTCGGCCACCTCATATTCTCCTGACGACCGGGCTCTTGGCCCATCTGGCCACCCCCACTGGCCCACAATCCCACAGCGAGAGCGGCACGCCGGCATCTCCATTCCCCAATCCCCACTCCACGAGCGGACGGGCCGGGTCGAAGCGGTGGCGGCGAGGCGGCGGACGACGGCCGTCGGCGGCGTGAGCTTCGGTGCTCGGAACGCCGGATCGGGCGCTCGCGGGGAGGAGCGACGTGAGTGCGTACGCGTGACCTCGTCTCCGACCCATGTGTGGCGTGCGGCTATGGCTTGGGGTCTAAGCGCAGTGCTAGGCCGGCTGGAGCCTCGGGCCCAAATGCAAAGTGAACAGTATTATCCATTGTTATTTGGGCTAGGCCTCGGGCCTAGGCCCCACTGTCCCGAGGCCCAGCTTCACCCCTGCTGGGTGACACGGCGCGCGCGGTGAAAATGGCTGCCTTCTTTTTTAAAAAAGATCACACACAGTGTCGTATATGTCGAGTAGGTGCGGAAGTTTCTTTTTCTTTTGTTCTCTCGAATTCAGGATCGTGAGAATGGCGTTTTCTAATAGCGGTGAGAGCTAGTGTAGGATAGCAGAGCTACAGATTTGGTAGGCCTCTCAGTTGTCATGATCGTATATATTTTTCTGTTTTTTAGACTATTGTGATAGGCGTATATGGAAACTAACGAGCATAAGTTCTTTGGTTTTGGGTGTCTGAGTTTGGAGGTTGGGTTGGAGACGTTGCGCACTTACGTTACATGCGCTAGGTATTGCGCGCATTGCCCTAGGCGATGTTAGGCTGCTAGCTGACGTGCGACAGCGTCAATTCAACACGAAAAAAAAGCTCTTTTATAGTGGATTAAAATCAATATAAGTTGCCCATTCCTTTGAATCTAATGGTTGAAATCAATTTAGATCTAGTTATATTACCACCTGTAGTATTGGTAGTAAAATTCAGAGAGGGGTAAAAGGGTGAAAAATTCCGTGATACTATTTGTCCTTCACGGTAAAACACGTTGATCCTGATGAATGACGGATGAATAGATAAGAAGTCTCTGAAGATCACCAGGTATTCGGTGAATCCAAAACTGTGAACGAATTAGGAAAAGTTTAAAATACCCTTGATGAATAGATAGGAAAAGTCTAAAATACCCTTGATGAATGGATAGGAAAAGTCTAAAATAGCTTTGATGAATGGATGTTTATATTTGATTTCTACTACCACTATTTACTACCTATTTATCCATCGTAAAATTTCTGAAAAAAAAGAGCCTCGTAGCATTCTATGCTTGCGTTGTTCCATGTATACTGCCCATCAATCGTGCTTACTACTGTCAAAAGAAGCAATGTACATCATGCAACGATCGCGTGCAGCTACGCACCTGCTATACATTATGAATACACGTCAAATTGATCAAAAGGAAACAAATAGTACTTACTAGTGGTTGTCACAAGCATACGGCCGAGCGACGAATGCGCGACGCGACCCTTGGCGGCCAAGATATTTCGTCGGGCCGGCGCGCGTCACACGTACAGGACAGGAGCTGAAGCCTGGAACAGACATGCATGCATGCGTGGCCGTGCGTGGCGGCGCCCGTCGCGCGTCAGCGGAGAAGCAGACGCCGCGCCCGGGAACGGGACACCATGCATGGATACGGCCATACGGGCCGGCTAAGCTGAGCTCTCGTCTCGAACAGCGAGGTGCACTGTGCGGGATGGGGTATAAACACCGACGCCGTACGAATAACAGCATACCAGGCGCGGCCGCTCGGATCCACGGCGGGGCTCTCGGTTGTGTTGGGTATGAGATTGTTGCTGACGCAAGAAATTGGTTTCAACCGATGAAATGCACAATTGATGACGTTTTTTTTGGGGTCTTTCTATGACGTGTTGGTCACACGTAGATGCACACACTGGTGTTGTCGGATATGCTTCAAACAATCAAACACTATCTGTGCAATGCCTCATTTTGATAGCCAGTTCTAAGGTTTCTTGTTTGTAAATTGGATAAAGCATGCTCCTCTTGGCTCTTGGTCTCGAGGGGAACCAGTAGTTTGCTCTTGGGGTGTGGGCGTGGCTGCTGTTGCTTCACAAGGTGCTTGTCTTGTAGTTGTAGGTGGTTTCTTTGCTAGGAGTTCCTGGTTTGGGTCTCTTCCCCAGCGTTGGGGCCTCCGCTCTCAGGGCCAGTGTCAGTGTTTGTTGGTGGTGGTGGTTGGGCAGGAATTGCAGGATAGGTCTCCCTTAGTCCTTCCTTGGTGTTGGCGCCAGCCCTCGCCGGGTCGGTGTCAGTGTTTGTGGTGTCTTCTTTCTGCTCTTGGTTTAAAAAAAAACCGTGTAGATGCAATTTTCAACAGCCTGATTAGAAGCTACGAGTGCGCCGATGGGCTCAACACGAACAGACTCCACAAATGAAAGGAGATCAAAAAAATCAAGCATGTTTTTGTTAGTGTCTTTCTAGGCTGTGCTAAGAGACGTACTCGCCAGTGTGTATTGGGGGCTCGTGATGATGTGTGCGTCTTTATTGTAATCGAAAAAAAAAAACAAGAAAGGCTGCTTGTATTTACAGAAGGATGGTGCTCCCTAATTGTTTTTGGGAGCAGACAGATGGCGAGAGCTACACAAGGCAATTTTTGTGCGGGTCAGGCTAAATGCAGGATTTGTTCAAAATGCTCTACGGCAAATAATTTCAGTCGCCGTTCTTCAGTAGCAATAGTTTCAGTTGCCTCGACGGCCTTAAAAAAAAATTCTATGAAATTGTTGCTTAAAACATTTAAAAAACACTTCTAAAAATATCTGAAAAATCTAAAAAATCCAACGAAATCAAGGAGTCAAACGGGGGAATGGGGGCTTCTAGTGTGTAGTCTGCTTCAGGTCAGTCGCCCAAAGGGCCAACTGCAGTCTTGCAGAGATTCTGTAAAGCGCTACTATAACAATTCAGAATGATGTAACAATATTGACGTGCTTTCTCGAATGTGCTTTTTCACATGGACATGAGGTACATGTAGTGTCACCACCGTCAAATATGCGTGTAGATTAATGCAAACTTTCAAAATTCAAATTACCGTCTCATATTTTAATAATCGAATACCCTGTGCACAAATCTTGACACACTTTTAAGGGTTAAGATAGTGCATGTACCCCATGTACACGTGGTTTTTGCATCTTTATGTTTCTCCCATCATCTTCCCGCCCTTACATTTACGAGAAAAAAAATTGGGGAACTGTACAAGATGGAGAACAAAGACAGACTTAACACAGTTATTCTGTTAATACCTTATCATCAATAGGCGACCAAAGAACCATCCCTCCCGAACCCTGCACACAATTCAATGAACTCGAAAGGAAAATTTTGGTCAACTTACAGGGCAGCCACTATCAATAGAGCCCCAAAAATTTCCACCAAAAGGTTCCAACAACTCCCCATATCAAAGCATTAATCAAGGCTGTTACCAAACCCATCCTGAATACATCTGGAAGCTCGAGATACCCCGCTGTGGAAGGAAAGCAACAGGTTACTGAGCAAGTGAGCATATGAATTTCAACATACTTAATACGATATAAGTATAGAAAGAACATACAACATATAATAAAATAATGCGTTTTCTCATTCTACATGTTTAATCGTGATAGTTTGTTTTTGCTTTCTTCATTCAATGTCAATCTGCACCCATATGTGAATGCAGGGAAATTTCATTGGCAAATGCAGAATGTGCAATGGGTTGCTCGGAAACTAAACAAAAACTAGGAAACTGAGATTCCAAAGAGTACTCGGACAAATGAATTTACCTCCAAAGTATACCGCAGCCTGCCCACTACTATAATGAGTTAATGCACCAAACAAATTTGTGTTGAATGCCAAAGCAAGTGTTGACAGCACACGAGGAACACCAGCCGCTACATGCATAGCCAGAAACGCAGAGTACAAAGCTCCAACATGCCCGGTTTGGCTTGCAAATAGATAGTGAATGACGAAGTAGGAGGCCTCAAGAACACCAAAGGCTGCAGGCCAACTCAATGAGAAAGATTCAAGCAGCTTGGCAACACAGCTTGACATCCACGACACAATTCCAAGGTTGGTGAGTTGTCCTGCCATTCCGACTAGAACTGCAAACCAGGCCAATGTATCCATGCTGCCTTTTCATTCAAGCAATCATCCCAGTCTAGCACACCGAGCAGGAGAAGAATAGAGAGCCCAAGCATTGCAGCAACCACACTAGATACACCAATAGCATCCCTGTACAGAAATTGTGTTAACATATTATATAGTGAGTCATCATGACCAATAGTACAATACCAAAAAAATGCAGAGCATTCTAGGGCATTAGGCAAGCATAATCTCTTATGTATGGTATTCTGGAGCACTGTCTGATTCATAATGCTGAAGTGATCACTAGATTACTCCTGATCATACCAAGAGAACTGGAATGAACATGTAGAATAAGGTTGCGTTTGGATCCTTGCTGGGATTGGGACTAGGAATAGGGATGGGATATGCTGAGGTGAGTTTGGGACAGAGATGAATTTTCACTACAAGCTACAAAGACAGATACCATGACTAGAAATTAACGCCATATGAAATCATCTGAAGCAGAATTCAATTGGCTTTATTTACCCTGGAGATCAAATGTTGTTTCCGTGCAAATGTCTTAAACATTGAATTAAGTAAATTTCCAGACCTTGGGACTACAAATAAATCTAATTGAAACTTTCATTGTTGAACCATATCACAGTCATAAATTGAAATAAAATGCGATCAATTCCAGACATACTTAACAAGGTGCTTATCAGAAAAAAAAATGCTAACCAGAACAGCTGCTCCCATATGAATGAAAATTCACGGCTGCAACTTAGGGATGCTACAATTAAGAGAGGTGCTTCTATGCTTCTCTTTTTTACAGTTGCACAAATATTAAAGCATGAATAAAGGATAGATTGTGATTACTTACCCCTTCGCTTGCTTTAAGATTTGTGCAATTTGTATTAAGAGAGAAAGCATTGAAGCACTGCTCATTAAGAGAGGTACTCTGCTTTGACAGATCAATGTAAGAAATTTGGAGGAAGCAGCAAGCGACAGCTCATGGAAAATCTTAATCAACACAAAAAAACAATAAAGTAAAAGATATCACAGCTGCAAGATTGTATTGATATTGCAAGTCAATATTATTGGGTGACTTTCTTAGTAATGAAGAAGCTTACCCAGAAACCCATAATGAGACTGCAAGAATCATTGTACAAATCATAACCCATTCATTCTTAGTCACTGGGCCCATGAGCTTCAGCTTCTCTACAGCTAATGCTGGGGCATCAGGTGTGTCCTTTGTTTCAGGGGGGAAGATTTTGTATAGCAAGTATGGTGTTGCTAGTAGAGAAACAATAGCTGGCAAACTAGCAGCCTTGAACCATGATAACCATGGATTCACAACAATAACACCAAGCTCCTCTGCTAGCTTCAAGCACAACAGATTTTGTGCTGCTGCAGTCAGGAAGAGAGCACTTGAATTACCAGCTGCCTGTCAAGCAACAGAAATAGATATAGTTAAGCCACAAGAAATTTCTGAAGATTTTAATGGTTATAAAGTGAATAAAAAAGAACAGAATATTTTAAAAAAAATTATGCATAGCATATAAAAGAAGCATAACATGTTATTCCATATAAGCATTCACCGATTATGCATTGCTAATCAATGTAAACAGAAACTGACCATAAGAATCTAAATCCCAAAGATTCATCACTAACACTAAAGGAATTTCTAAACATCACATGCCCCCTTCTTGATAAGGACATCCCTAGCACTAGGGCAAGAGCTATGCAACAATAGGTGAATCTTCTCCTACGCCACTTTCCTTTCCTACATAAGAATATATACTGCCTAATTGCAGGTGTTTGCTTGTTGTTAAGTATGAAGGTGTCGAAGAAATTTCCAAGTAGCCATGCGGGCCACACTATTGCTACAGTACCAAGTGGGACATGCGATACAGTGCGTGAAACAGGTGCTACAGGAGGCTCTAAATTCGCAGTACATCACTACAGTGCGCGCTACTGAATTCTGTTGTTCCGAATCAAATCACAGAGTTGTTACGATTTCGGTTCGGTTTCCTTGGCCGAATCAAATCCACGTGAGGCCCTAGAGCCGTAGGGCTCCAGCTCTCTTCTTTATATTCACATCTATGGTATTGTAAAACTCAGACACCAGATTAATAAGATAGCTATTTTGCATCTGTTAAGCGTTCTTCACTTGTTCTTTCTCATTGCATGTGCATAGAGAGGGGGAATTGGGTGGTTTCTTCCAAAGATCGTTCTACCTTTTCACTGGGAATTGGGAGATCGATATACTTCACTCAGTGTCCGTGAAGTTCAGCACACATGTGATTTTGGCGAATTAAAGAGTTGCAAGCTTATTGTATCTGGCAGCGGGGATCAACTAGCGTTCATCAAGAGAGTACGTGAGTATCCAAATCCTACGACGTGAAGATCGGGCAAACCCCGTATCACTTCTCCTTTTCATTTGACCCAAAATGTCTAGTATTGTTGTGAAATATTGAAGGTACAACATCCCACATGTGAGAATTTTTAATATTTTTGAACCTCGTCGTGTCCCAACCAAAATAGTATAAACGGCTACTTGTACACGCATGAAATCCACGTTCATCTTGAATTACCATTTTTCAATTTTATAAATGTAACTTAAAGAAACACTAACTGTGCTACTTATCAACCATCAGAAAACTATAATCGTTGAGCATTTGTTTACGACAATGTACTTGTAAAACAGGTATTCAATCATTTCTAACCTTTCATTAGAGTTAAGACTGTAAATACTATGGAAGTTCTTCAGCATTAATGAAGTTTAAATTAGGTCTAGCTAATATAGAAAATGGTATTAACCTCAGAAAAAAATTATAATTCACCTCTTGCATTAGTACTTGTGAGTTGAGTACAGTTTAATGAAGACGATATGTAAGAAAGAAAGCAAAACTAGAGTCAGGTAAGTGTTAGATAGCCTTCCTACTAGGATAGTTAAATTACATACAAGTATACAGCTGCTTTCAGAAATGATGAGTACACTGTCCAATTAGGATGGGAATTTTAGAGTGTCACTGGTTTAGAACGAGATATATCCTTTCTTTCCTAAAATCTCCACCTATTTCCTACATTAATGATCAAATCACTGTCATGGTCATCCGTGCACCAAATGCTGACATCACGAATAACAAAATGCTTCAAAATTTAAGTTTCCATGTCAATAGGTTAACTAAACACTAGGTTGAATTGGGTGAACTGGGTCTTACACTAAAGTTAATAGGGTTGATTGGCGTTTGGCACTGGCTTAGGTTCAATACTTAAAGTTGGTAAAATTGAATTGATAGAAATCACACTCTAACATGCAAGAGCTCTAAGGTTAATTTTCAGCACCGGAGAGTGTATACTAACTACTTTCTGACACAAGAAGCAACCATGCGAGTATGCGACACACACACAGTCTCCTCTCTTGCAACCCTGCAAGACCCTTGCATTCCACGCTTGGCAAATTATACTAGGACCACAAAGCTCCCAGTCAGAAACAAGAAATGTTGCTGCCAACTTCTACTTGTGAAGAGCAGAACCACACGGAAGGATAAAGTGATCAAGGTAATGAGATCAGCATTGAACTCTTTCTGAATTGAAACCAAATCCGGCTGGGAAAATTCGCCCTTTCAATTTAGTGGCAGCAAGCTACTCGAGGAATTCATTTTTTAGAAACCTAGGGTGTCGAATATAAGGTCGATCTAATCTAGGACCAAGTTACTGGCAACAAGTAAATCAACTGGTACCATGCGAATTTGATAAATTACACCACTTACCTGGAACTGAGTCATCACGAGATAGGAGCCCAGCTTCCGCGACGACGGGTCGTTCGGCTTGCTCTCTGCAGAGAGCGACAGCGACTGGATGATGGGCAGGAACACGCCTCCGGCCCTAGCGGTGGTGCTGGGCATGGCCGGCGCGATGCACGCCTCGCTGATGGTGAGCCCGTAGGACAGTCCAAGCGAGCTGCTCCCGAGCCACTTGATGAAGTAGGTGGCGATGCGGTCGCCGAGGCCGGTCTTGACGAACCCCCGCGCGAAGAAGAAGGAGATGACGATGAGCCAGATGACCTCGTTTGTGAAGGCGGAGAAGGCAGCGTCGAAGGGGAGCGTTCGCGTGGCGACGGCGGCGGTGAGCCCGAGGAAGGCCCAGGCGCCCACGGGGAGCGGGCCCAGCACAAGCCCCGCGATGGTGGAGAGGAAGATGGAGAGGAGCTGCCACGCCTGCGGGCTCACCTCGATGGGCCGCGGCGCGAGGAAGCGCACGGCGAGGCCGGTTGCGAGCGAGACGAGGAACGGGACCAGCTTCGCGCCGGCTGGGGGAGAGCTGGCCTCGGGGTCGGGTTCGGAGGAAGGGTGTTGTGAGGCGAGGAGATTTGGGATGTGGCGGCGAGGGGTGGGGGACAGCCGACGCCGGGAGGAGAGGCAGAGGGAGGTGTGCTGGAGGGAGAGGGGAGAGGAGAGGTGGAGTTGGCGGCGGCGGAGATGGAGCGGGGCTGGGAGTAACAGAGGCGGGCGGTGGGATATGGCGATCCGGAGGAACTCCATCGGCGCCGGCGTCGACGGTGACGGCGATGTCGAGGGAAGGGGCCGGAGTGGTCGAGGTCTCGAGGAGGCGGGCGGTGGTTTCAGTCTCAGGTAATGCAGCCTTTTGAAAAGAAAAGAAAAAACGCTTAGATACTAACGGCAGAATTTGAGATACGAACGTCGTGTATATTTTACCAACTGACATGTGGGGTCACTTGTTGTGTGGTCGAGACGAGGGCCCATCTGGCAGTGTCTTGCACATTTTTGTTTTGCGGGGATACTTAGGATCTGAGTGGGGGGGCCCAGTCGCAGTCGGAAGGAATCGGGGTGACCTGTGGGCTGTGGCTGAGCAGCTTCGTCTCTGGGGGATCCCGCGAGCCGTCGCGCCATGGACGGGAGGCCGTAACCAATGGGAGGATGACATGTGTTGACAGACACTTATACTCTCCCGTAATTCTTCTGCCGTCCGATGAGAATCGGACGATCCGGATAACAACACAACTCATGTTCACGATTTGGAGTTTGAAATTTTTTCTTGGCCGAAAATTTTCCCGAAAATAGCCCTTGTGCCGGCCCGGGCGCTATAATAATCAAGCGGTTGGGCGCCGCTTAAAATTTATTGTTTCTTTAATATCAAGCGGTGCCGGATCGCTTAATAATTTTGTTTTATTTTTCCCGCCCTGCGCGTAGCGCTTGATTCTGGTCCAAATTGAGAGCAGGCAACGCAAATTTATTTTTTTAATTTTGGTTTTTTATCATCATTGTAATTATATAAAATTTTTATTGTATTGGCTCCCGTCAAAAAATTTATCGTGAGAGTAGCGAAATTTTTTCTCGAAAATAGCCGATCTTGTGACAAAATTGCAATATTTCTTTATTTTTTCGCTGCGGGAGAAAACTTTTTTTAATATCCAGCGATCGGAGCTAGCTGAACTTTTCTTTTTTCGGGAATTTCCAGCGGTGCCGAACTGCTGGAAAATTTTGTGCCGAATTTTTTTTTCACTCATCTCAAGCGGCGTGCGAGTTATATGAACATGCATGCATACACTAAGGAGAGCTCGATTGTTTTCGTAACTCGCACTCGCATGCATGCACCAATGAGGGAAATAACGGTCGAACCAGCTATGACAGCTTTTTTTGCCCTACAGTTAAAAATTCTGACGTTATTTTTTTGCAAAGATGGCGCGCGTGCTGATGAATTTATGAGTTTAGCTCAGTACAGTGGAAATTCGGTGGACTTAGCGCGCAATATTATTTCCCGCGGTTGGGGCCGACGGGATTCTTCTTTTACGAAAAATTCGAAGAAGTAATGTTTGATGGCTCATATGGAAGAAGATGATATAGCATGTTTTACGAAACGATTAGGGCATGTAGCTTGACATAGAAATTTTAGGATACATAGAACGACATTGAGAACATAACATTGCATAGGAAATGATGAAACAGACATGACGCGACGACACAGACGAACCATGACGAGGATCCCTCCATGCGAGATTCGGTCTGAGACCTTGTAGATATAGATCTTACTTGTACTTCAATTGCGGCTTTTTGCAGGTCAGCAGCAATGGATCTTATGACTGTTGTATTAAGCGTATCTTCTCCCTCCGTTGGATGATTAAAGATTGCATTTGATAAAATGCGAATTCTCTCAACGGAAGATGTTACCTGCGAGCCACGTTGAGCAAAGTTAGAGTTCCTTACCACAGCCTGAGGAGGTGGTGGTGTAATTGGAGTGTCTTGACAAGGTTGTCCTTCAGAGACTTGAAATCTCCGTGAGGTGCTTGGTTGACTTCAGAAATACAAGCGTTTGGCCTCATCAATATACTTTTGTTTCTCCGCCATGCGTCGCTCATATTCACTCTAAGCGGTTTTCTCGGTATTTTCTCATGCTTCACATTCCACTTTCTGTCCCTCTGTCTCACTGGCAACTGCACAGATGTGGAGACTCGAGTAAACAGAAGGCGTTAATCCTCCATCTTCATGCGACGATGGGGTATAATCCAGCACTTGGAGACAATCTTCCGAGGCTGAATTTTTCAGGAGGTTATCACTACCTTTTGACATATTTTCATTATCAATTCCCATGGAACATGCCTCATGAGTATCTTCATCTGAATTTACTAGAGTAGTATTGAGAGCTTTACCTTTTGGCATGTTGGATGATTGCTCTTCTGCTTCAACCTCTGCCTCAATTTTTGCTAATTCTGCCTTAGAAACTTATTCAGAGTAGAAATCGCACTTACATTATTCTTCTGTTGGCTCATCATTCGCGGTAAGATGAGCGTAATCGACGAGGTCATACCAATTCTCTTCATCTATTGTAGAGAATTTCTTGATTTTGATATCCGGAGGCTTTCTTCTAGCTCCAGCTGTCGATGTCTAAGACCTTGGGTCCCTTAATCAAACTTACAGAAAATATAAATTGTAGGCTTCTAGAGATCAAAACGGAGACAATGGGGATTGCTTCTTTATTAGCCAAGCAGCTTTGACAGAGTATACAGTTTACAAGCTGATCAGAATGATCGTATAATTTTAATAACTGATTACAAATGATTATAGATTCAAGATTCCGAATGCCAGATGTCACAAACAACGTGGATTAGCCCCCTATTTATCATTGATGAAGAGGCATCAGTTGTTCTCTAAAAGGGCGTTGTGTAACCGGAAGACGTCTTCCCGCTAAACAGTGTCTTCTCGTCAAAGGGTGCTTTTTACAGTGATAACTTTCAGATAGTTATGCATACCTGTCAGACAACTGTTTGCACGAAGACATGTGCGGGGATAACCGCATGTCCCCGACCAGTTCACTGGTCGGGGTGGCCATTTCGCTGGTCGGCAACGATCAGTGTGAAGTTAGGTTTTGACCATCTTTGACTGAACTGGTTGGAATTCTAACTGTTCAGATAAAGATGGGCTTTGTTTAATGTGTTATGGGTTTTATATTTTACAGGCCTATTACCTAACGCATAGTCACAAATGACTGAACTGGTTGGAATTCTAACCGTTCGGATAAACTTTCTAATTTGAATTTCTCGATTTAAAACTTCTAGTGTTGAAACTTTTCGAGTTGAAACTTTTTCGATTTAAAACTTTTCAAGTTAAAACTTTCTAATCTGAAACTCAAGTTGAAACTTTCTTATCTGAATTTTTTATTTAAATTTTTTCGAATTTTAAATTTTGTGTTAAAAGTTTTTGAGTTGAAACTTCCTATTTAATTTTTTTTCAAAGTTTAAATGTTCTAATTTTAAATTTTTGTGTTAGTGTGGGAAGAAGGGATGAGAGAAGTAAGTAGAGAAAAGGAAAAGATGAGATGGACGAAGAAGATGACATATGGCATCATAAGAAGGTAATCTTAAATTTGTTAGTTTGAGATTAAACTCAAAATCGTCATACCTAATTTTTATTGTTTGGATTGATTCCCATGTCAAATGAGAGCCATGTATGGGAAGATAGAAAACTGCGATGTGCGATCCAATCCATTCAATCAAAACAAGGAAAATAACCATCCTTTTGACTATTGACGAGTTAAGGCCTCCTTTAGAGTATTAGTATAGTGCCCTGTTTTTCAGTTTCCTTTTCCTAGCACGTAATATATGGTCTTTTTCTTTTCTAGAACGTTTGTTTCCTTTTCCTTAATTCCAGGATATTTATTTCCTTTTCCTTGAGATGATGATGGAGGTGGGGGGAGATCTGTTGTGGGCCACAGGGATGAGTTAGACATATTAAACAATGGCCATCGGATGTGGGTGAGTAAAGCTGAGGAAAGATCTGAGAGGTTAATTTTGATGGAGGCAAGTTTCTGAGGACGTTTCGCTGGGTGCATAAAGGTTGAGCCATCTCTAGTGGGGTGCATCATTTAGGGTGGAGGTAGAAAAGAATGCTTAGGTGCATTATAAAGGGGTATAGATAGAAATTTTAGAGTAAACAATTTAATTTCTGTACGAATCAGAAAAATCACCGCGTTTCAAACAAAGTCTAATCCTAAGGAACGACACATCCAACAATACGATAGTTCAGTTCATTTCCATGCCCATTAAACCTAAAACCTCGTCTGAAATGGAGGTTTTGGTGGAAATTTCGGAAGAAATATTATAATCTAGGCAAAAATCTTACATTTTAAATAGGCTATAAGAAATTAAGTTTCCATTTGAAAAAAGGTTTATGCAGGAATATAGGATAAATTGAACTTTTTTTCTAGAAATAAGTGTCACTTTCTTGTATTAAAAAATCTGATTATTTTATACTTCATCCGTCCAAGTTTATAGTGTATTTTTTGAATGGTAGTGACCACAAATATATGGCGTATTTCATATTTCAATAAAAAAATTAGTGCGATATTCGCTCTATACCACTAATAAATATCTATATTTACTTTATATTATCTATATACATGCCTTGAATATAATGTTTAGTGATAATGATTATGAGTAATTTAGTCATTTTCAATATCTTCTTGATCTGTGTGTAAGAAGAAATACGCTTTATAAATTTGGCCGCAGAGAGTACTACGTTTACAACTCATTTCATCCAAGTTTATAAAACACATGCTTTAAATGGTCTATTGTGCATAAATATAGAACATATTTCATATTCCAGTATAAAATTAATAATATATTATCTGTTTCCTTAATAAATATTCAACTTTACTTTATACTTTCTCTGTATATTAAATATAATGCTCAGAAATATTCTAGATATTATAACATCTCTTCGACCTTCGTGTAAAAAATATACAAATAATGAACGGAGTGCCCAAAGAGCAAATCGAGAGCGAGAAAGATCTAAAGATGAGCCGAGAAGAACATGACGGGATGAGACTCGACTCGAGGGCCAGGTCGGGCCAGAAGAGAGGTCGTCCGTCCACTTCTCAATCCTCCGCGCATGCGCTACCACGTGTCGCCCCAACTCCGCTCAACGCCCGCGACCCGAGGTAAGATCACCGAGTCCTCCTCCTCCTCTCCTCCCCTCCCCATCGCCACTCCTCCCCATCACTCTCCTCGAGAGCCGTGGGCCTAGGAGCCCCTATAACTAGCCCAAATCCCGGAAGATTGAATCCCCTACCACTCGCCCCACTGCGCTTTTGGATGGATTCGGTCGGTACGAATCGCTCCCCGCTGCGCTCCGTCGCCGCCGCCTCCGCCCGTCGAAGCAGCTCCCTGCGCCCGCCCCGCCACGCGGCGCTTGCGAACAGGTGAGCGCTTCGTGCGATCTCGTTTTGCTGCTCTGCATTTCGTGGCGTTCGCCTGGGCTGATGCGCGCTGAGTTCGTCGCGATCCTGTGCAGTGTGGCGGCGAGCAAGTTTGGGATTGCGTCTGGGCTCGGAGGAGCGTGTTTTGGAAAGGCAGGTGTCTCGATTTGGGTATTGTTAGTGGCAAGCCTCCTTTTACGCTAATCAATGTGTTGATCTAAGCGAATTTCGTCGTTACGTAGGTACCGCGATTTGATTCCGTGCGGAGTACTGCGGTGAGAGCGCAGAGCGGGAATGCTGGGAGAAGTATGACCGAGGTATCTCTCACCATTCTCCTGGCCTTGTATTGTTCTAGTGATGTATTCATAGACCCCTTTAACTACTAGTCTACTACACTGTTTTGTTTAATACAATCATGGCCAATTTATATGCTGCGTGGTTATCATCGTAGTAAAATTTCGCCCTATGCAAATATGTTTTCTAGTGTTCGTGAACTTTATCATGCCAAACTTTGACATCCCAAAATTAAAGGTTGATTCTGAGCCTAGGATACGCACACCTGTTTGTCTTGTATTTTTGCTAACGTTTGTTCATTCTGTAACACCAGGAAAGAGTACGCACAATGCCTGACACTGAAATGCCCTTGAAATATTCTTCTGGTAAGGCTTTCCCCCTAGGAGTGTCGCAAGTTGAAGGCCGGCTGAATTTCGCGATTTTCTCTCAGCATGCTTCTTCTGTTACCCTTTGCTTGAAACTTTCAGATAGGTACAAACTTAACTCTCCTAAAACTGTGCAATGATGTTGCTTTCCATGTCATTGAAGTTTCCAGTTTGCTAGCTTAATGAACTTTTTTTTTTCTTAGATATGAATCCATGTAGTTTTATGGTTGCTTCGAAAGTTTGGTTCTCGACTCTGACAACCAGCATTATGGTTGCAAATCCTATGTGCTTTTAGTTGCTTTGTTTGTGTTAAAACTTTTAGCTTTTAACTTGTTAATCTTGCTTTCTCTTCCCAAAGGAGTACGATATGTTATCTGTTCAATCTTCTTACTTACTGAAATACCCTTCTTCAGAGGAGCTCAAGATGGGAAGGATGTAGAAATTGTTGAGTTTGCTTTAGATCGCCAGAAGAATAAAACAGGAGATATATGGCATGTGTCAGTGGAGGTACTTTTCCAAAGTTATGATATTATGGGTGCCTTTGGAAATAGCACATAATTCTTTTTTATTGGCTAATTTGGTGTGACTGACATTCATGCAACAAGTTAAGAATTACATTTGAGAGGGGTTATACCTGAAGGAATGCCTACATTTTCCAAAGCTATGTCTTGTGATATAACTTTTCTATCTTTGCTGAAAGAGAGAACTGTTGAGTACAGGCTCATAAATTTAGCTATTCATGCAACAAGTTAAGAATTCAACATTCATCTGATGTATATATGTATTATGAATTTATGATACATATTCTTCAAAGTTAGCTTTCATTTTATGAAGATCGCCAACATTTGAGAGGGGTCATACCTGAAGGAATGCCTACATTTTCCAAAGCTATGTCTTGTGAATTGTGATATAACTTTTCTATCTTTGCTGAAAGAGAGAACTGTTGAGTACAGGCTCATAAATTTAGCTATTTAGCATGCATATAGGTTGAATGAAATTATTTTGTTATTTTTTGTTGTTCTATCAAGAATATCCAGCCTTGAAGAAACCTTCTCTCTTTTTAATTTCAGGGTTTGCCTGCTTCTGGTGTTCTTTATGGGTATCGCGTTAATGGTCCACAGGGATGGGAACACGGTCATAGATTTGATAGCAGTGTTATTCTTCTCGACCCCTATGCAAAATTAGTTTCTGGTCGAAAATACTTTAGTGTTGACGAAGAGAAGTCGAGTCAGCCTTTTGGAACATATGATTTTGATAGCGCTCCTTTTGACTGGGGTGACGATTATCGGCTTCCCAATTTGCCTGAGGTACTAGAATTATTTAATAGAATGCATAAAATATTCCAAAAATGAAGTTCTCACTCCGTTATTGGTTGTTTAATCTAGACAGATCTAGTTATATATGAAATGAATGTTCGCTCTTTCACTGCGGATGAGTCAAGTAAGCTTGATCCAGCTGTTCGCGGAAGCTATCTTGGTGTCATTGACAAAGTAAGATTACCAAGCTTTGCAGCTTGTGCCACAACTATTTGTTTGGTCCTCCGTGACTGTTAGTACTATGATTCAATGATTATTGTTGAAATAAATAGTTATGCTTCTATTATTTTAGTGATCTAGTTTTAGGAACCTGATATTGGCTAGCTTCCAATTCTCATTCTGATTTTTAATGACTTATATGTGAAATAATTGTGGTTTCTTAGATCCCTCATTTTCTGGAACTTGGCGTTAATGCACTGGAGCTACTTCCTGTTTTTGAGTTTGATGAGCTGGAGTTCAAGAGGTACCCTAACCCGAGGGACCACATGGTAATTTTTTTTTGAACTAGCCATTGTAAAATTTTGACAACATTCTTTTATGCACAATGCCCCAAGTGACTTTCCATCTTTTCAATTGGAAGGTAAATACATGGGGTTATTCTACGATGAACTTTTTTGCACCAATGAGCCGTTATGCTAGTGCCGGTGGTGGACCAGTTGTTGCTTCCAAAGAGCTCAAGCAGATGGTCAAATCATTGCATAATGCTGGGATTGAGGTATTGGCACCCAGTAGACATGGCAGCTCTTTATTGTGATTTTTTTTATTCATCCCCCAGGCTAAATCACATTTAATGGTGTCATCACTTTGTTTAGGTTATTCTGGACGTTGTTTACAACCATACAAATGAAGCTGATGATGCTAACCCATATATGATTTCTTTTCGTGGCATTGACAACAAGGTGATTTATCTATTTTAGTTGGAGCCAATAGGAGCACCTGTCTTTAAGTTCTAAGGCCATAAAGAAAACCTGTTTATCAGGTTTTGGATGAACCTCTACCAAAAGCTCTTGTATTGTTCTTGCAGGTGTATTACATGTTAGATATGAACAACAATGCTCAACTGCTGAACTTCTCTGGCTGCGGTAAAACCATGTTCCCTAAACTTTTATTACTAAATTATTTGAGATGTGCTTTGCCCTATTTAACACATGTTATTGATGCAATTTGAGCTTTTACAATTGAGTTGAATCCAACATGTTTTGCATGGCTTCCTTCTTTGCTTCTGCTTTAGGGATGTTAATGTATCTTGTTTAACTTATTGCATATCTTATGTGTTCATCTTGCAATTTTGTTTAGTGTTTCCAGTCAATCAGAACTGTATCTGTGGCTGCTACTTTGGTGCCAAGGACTTAAAATGATAATTGTGGTTTAATGCATGTTTTATTAATTTTCTATGCTTGTCAGTATACCAGCAGACTACACCGGGCTGTCATGTTAGCTGTTATATTGGCTGACAGAATGATTAAGAGCAGTTATTCTGTCATTATATTGGCTGTTAAGCTGATATATGTGTACAGCCTTGCATTGATATGAGCGCTGCTACCTACATAGGATAGACCTTGTTGAATATTTGTGAAATCCTTCTTATTTGTCTTGATGTAATGTGGCTAGTTATGTACTGTTCAGGAAATTTGTTCTAAATCTTCAAGTAACTAGAACTTGTGTTTATTCTTTACAATGTGTTTGGTTTAATGCAGGGAATACACTAAACTGCAACCATCCTGTTGTCATGGAACTCATTCTCGACAGCTTGAGACATTGGTGTGGCACAACTTACAACTATGATTTTTCTCAGACAACCGTGTTTAGATTTCATCATTTCGTGCATACTTTGTGGGGTCATCTTGATCCTCTTCATTGTAGTCTGTGCTTTGATACAACTTTCACTACTTGTGTTCCACTCCCACTATCAAGTGTCAACTAATATTTGACTGGAGTTGAACTCTCAGATCTATATGATCAAACCAGGATGCTTTAATCTTATATGTAGTGCACACTCCTAATCGTTTGGCTTGTGGCAAGATATAGATGAATCAACAGCTTGAGTGCTTCACTAGATGTAATAAGATGAATAATGCACTATGAAGTCCTATATTAAATCTACAAGTCCAAGATAACCAAAGGTGCAGGAAAACCACAGTTTAGCTGTTCAATGATATTTTTAGCTGAATTTTAGCAAGCATATTTTTATCTTACTCTTTGACGAAGATTTCGCCATATGTGTAGTGCTGTTTTCCTGTTTATAATTTGCATTGTTGTTTTTTATGCTTTAAGGGTTAAGGAGTATCACATAGATGGATTTCGATTTGACCTTGCAAGTGTTCTTTGCCGAGGACCAGATGGCAGTCCTCTTGATGCACCTCCACTCATTAAGGTAACTACGGTTGGATACAAAATATGACCTTTTGAACTCTGAGAGACCAATAGTGATAACTCAGCTTAAGTCGTATCGACTTTGAAGCATTTTGTTTCTTGTTTGCCTGCCTTTTCTCAGATGTTTATTTATTTGATTGCAGGCAATTGCCAAAGATGCTGTATTGTCTAGATGCAAGATTATTGCTGAACCTTGGGATTGTGGTGGCCTTTATCTAGTAGGGCGATTCCCTAATTGGGACAGGTAATTTGATCATATGACTATATTTCTAATAGAAAGAATGAAAGAACCTGAGTATGTAAGTTTGTCCTTACTCCTTGTTTACTGTTTAGGACAAAGACTATTTCCACATTGCGAGATGATAAAGTAATGCAAACAGTTGTTTGTTTTCTATCATGATCTCATGCTTAAACGCTCATTCATAAATTTCTTAGCAAAATACTCCTCCTCAAATAAGATTGGTGATTATCTCTTTGTTGACTTGAATTATTGCCAATATTTTTTTCCCATTCGGACTTGGCAAAGAAGTTTCACTGTGCTGTGAAGTGATGATGCTGAGTCTTGTCTTGCCATAAACAGATCAGATTAAATGTTCTATCATCAGTTTCATCCATTTCTAAGATATGAAGAGATGGAACTTGTTCAAAATCCCTCTTGTAGGTGGGCTGAATGGAACGGACAGTACAGAGACGATATTCGAAGATTTATTAAGGTACTGCATGAGCAAAGATGACTTGTTAAATACTGTATAAGCAAAGATATGCTTGACTATAGCAGTTTTATTATACAGATGATAATATATCAGAGGGTCTGTTGAAGGAGAGGATTCTTATGCTAGTTTATCATCATCTTGGCTCATACATTGCAGTTATCACTTTTTTTTAACTGAAAGAGGACAGTTCCTTTAGTGACCAATTTACTGGCACTTAGCTTCTTACTCTGGTACTATTTATTTTTTTACCATGAAGTTGTTGGCAGGAGCATGAAAGCCAGTTAGGGATGGCCCTGATGGCATAGGGACTTTAACAGCAAACTGTGGTCGTTTTGGAAACAGTCAATGGTGAGAACAGTGAGGGCGTATCTAAATGTGGTGCCACATTAGAATCTTTTGCCACTATTGCAGAGTTTTGCACAATTCTCCCACATAAAACCGCAATTCACAATATTATTTTAGAAAATGGAAGCAATAGAATATTGTATGATCCAACTGGTATTCGCCGAGAAGTCGAGAACTGCCCGAGTTGGCTGGCTATGACCATCGTTTTCCAGTTTTTGGTTTGGTTTCCAGTCAACACTTTTCATGCAATAGTGTCCCACCTAGTTGCGGATTGATTTCACTAGTAACTAGCTGAAAGTGAGGATCTTCCATTTGGCGGAATAAGGTGGCACCCAGTTTTCCAAACTGCTTATCTATATTCTGTACTTTTGCCAAATTTTAGATGGATTTCTTCAGAACATAAGCATCGAAGATCCTACATGCAACTTCAAGATTTAACCATTTTAAACATGACCTGAATTTACAGAATAGTTTTGCATTGCATCAGAGCTTGCACAGCATTTCCATTCTGATTCCTTTGTTTATTGTTTTAAATTTCGTTTCTTCAAGCACGAAGGAATGATCAAAGAATATCTCTTAACATTTTCAGGGTGACCCTGGCATGAAAGGGGTGCTTGCAACTCGTGTGTCCGGATCTGCTGATCTCTACCAGGTTCGCTTGTTCCTTGCCAGCCTTATGTTTTAGCCATTTGCTGAGAATATTGCTTGCTTGATCATCTCCTCCTTAAATGCCACTTGCTTTTGGAACCTTGCATTTTCTCGATGTTTTGTTGTATTTTACAATAGTTAGTTGAAACTATTTACTTGTTAATTTCATATCATTGCTGATGTTATCAACATTTATCAAGCTCAGAATTTTATTGTATGTAAATCAATTTTCCTTGTTTTAAGTTTTCGTTAGTTTCTCCAGGATCCAATTGTTTGAACGGTAGTAACTGTATTATGATTATTGTCGTGGGATGTCTTTTGAAAGTGTTAAAGCCAATTATCGGTGCTGTCACCTGTTGTTTTTTCTGTATAGGAGTGTTAGGAGCCTCTGCGAATGAGCTTTAAGACTTTTATTTATGTGGTAACTGGGAATTATTTTCTTTGTTCAGCAATACAAATGTATATCAACTTTCCCTGATGTAAGTTTGGTTGGCAGGTGAACAAGCGGAAACCTCACCATAGTGTAAACTTTGTAATTGCACATGATGGATTTACTTTATATGACCTTGTTTCATACAACTTCAAGGTAACTGGAGTGAACTACATGGCTTAATTATAGATCCTTTCTATGCATGTAGTGGTACCTATGTTAATATGCTTTATCTTTTGAACAAAATCATATAGCACAATGATGCTAATGGAGAAGGTGGCCGTGATGGGTGCAACGACAATTTTAGCTGGAACTGTGGTGTTGAAGGTACCTGCTTTACTGAATATGAATTTTTGTTTTGCACATCGAATTGCCAAACTGCAGAATGATGTTATTTCTTTTCATATTTCATAATATTGATATATTTAACTGAAGTAGAGTATTATATAGAATAGAAGTTGTTCAAAATTATTAAGCACCCTATTGTATGCATGAGTGATAAAGTAATCAAGAAAATAAGAAAGTTTGCTTTAGAACAGGAAAAGTGAGAAAGTATGATTTTGTCGAAAACTAGTGTTTTGTAGTTTGTTTAACAGAACTCAAAGATTACTCCTAGTAGTGAAGCTTCTATATCAAGATTGAACCAAAATTACTATAGAAGCATGCAGTACCTTTTCAAATAAAAGCATGAAAGGTTATTGTTTTTTTTTTGCATGGAAAAGAATTGCACTTGTTTTGCTTAGTTCTATGTTAGATATGTTCAGTGTTATTGAAATTTAAGCTCTTGCTCTGCGACAGGAGAAACAAATGATTTGAATGTGTTAAGTCTGCGTTCAAGACAAATGAAGAACTTCCATGTGGCATTAATGATTTCTCAGGTAAATATTATTGATTACACTATAGTTAGTTTTAACCGAATTGCGTCATCTATAAATTATCAGATACTTACATTTTTTATATAACAGGGCACTCCAATGATGCTGATGGGAGACGAATATGGCCATACACGTTATGGAAACAATAATAGCTATGGACATGATACTTGCGTAAATCATTTCCAATGGGGACAGGTTACATGCTTATTTTGATTTTCCATTAATATATTTATTGATGCGATAGATCTATATATTAATTTGTTTTCTCTGGTGTTCGTGTTGATGTAGTTAGAAGAAAGAAGAGATGGCCATTTCAGGTTTTTCTCAGAGATGATCAAGTTTCGTCATAACCACCCAATACTGAGACGTGACAGGTTTCTTAATAAAGTAAGTTCAATTCTTGATGTATTCTTAGTGTTATTCTTGCAATTGACTAGTTTGTTGAAGGTAATCGTTTTTTTTCTTTTGCCAAAAATAGTTATTGCCATATGTTGAATACCTTCTAAGTATATTATCTGATCAGTCTCTAGTTAGACATAGACACATAGTATAATGAATACAAAAAGGATACAATTTGCCAGATTTTGTAGGATACAGCTGTTGGTTTAATTTTTCTCTTCCAAAGAATTTCATTGCACTGAGATATTTCTTTGTTGGTAGAATGATGTCACCTGGCATGAAGATTGTTGGGAGAACCAGGAAAGCAAATTCTTGGCATTCACGTAAGGAAGTTTGCTCTTCGATTTGATTAGACATGACATTTTGATCATATGATGGTATTTGTTTTGGTTTGGTTGCTACAAGTATTTGGATTTTTCAACTGCCCATTCATAATTTTAATATAGGGTACACGACCACAACTCTGGTGGAGATATCTATTTGGCATTCAATGCTCACGACTATTTTGTGGACACTGTGATTCCCCCACCACCGCACCATAAATGTTGGAATTGTGTGGTATGGATACTTTCTGATCTTGCTAAAATGTTCATAGCATAGCCAAGTTGCATGTAATATTGCTGTCTGTACTTCAGATGTTACTATAGCTATTAGTTGGGCAAATTATACTCTTATCATAGTTGAAGCAAGATGACGTTAGATAATACTGTTATAATTTTACACTTTAAACCTGCTACAACTGGATTGGAGTTCATAAGTTGCTTTAAATTTTTACAGTTGCTGTGGTCTGAGTAGATTCAGTGTTGCTTTTTCACTCTGTTCTCCCTTCTGTTTAGTCATCTTAATCTTGCTTTCATCATCTTTCTGCAGGTGGATACCAACCTGGAATCACCGAATGATATTGTACCAGAAGGGGTGCCATTTACAGGACCAAGGTATAGAATTGCTCCATACTCTTCCATCCTGCTCAAGGCAAACCCTTAGAATGGTGGACGCAAGTCATTTTGAGGGAATCATGAGAACAATGTCAGATCTGTCTTAGTTTGGTGAGTGATTTGATTGGTTAAAAAAGATATACTGATCTTACTTTCCAAGTGCTTAACAAACCGTACTGCAAGCATAGCAAACTTCGAGCTGGGAGTCGGGCGCATCTTAGTGAAAATCGACCGGTGGGAGCCACAGACGGAACTGGTACGACTTGTCTAATAACACGCCAAACACACTTAGTTCCCACACATAAGAAGCAAGAAGAGACTGTAGACTGATGTTGCTAGTGTTTTGGTCGGGGGCAGCAAAGCTCGAGGAAATGTAGTATTAGTACTCTTTTACATAGGAATATGTTCTTTCATTTCCATTTGGCCTGGGAATGGCTATTAAGCTCTTGTTTCCATAATAATTGGGCATCAAATGCCCACGTTTACGACTTCAAGCTTTCCTAGAATGAACACATCCTGGATGTATGGATGTGAAAGATCTTATTTCATCTTTTTAAGCGTGCTGTTGCTGATAGCTCAAGACTGAATGACTGGAGTCATGAGGTCTACACAAGAAAAAAGAGAGAGGGTAAATTCTGGAGTCCTCATATCATCAGTACTTAAAATTAACACCAGTATAGTGCCTTATCTTCCGGTTTCCTTTTTCCAGCACGTAATATATGGTCTTTTCCTTTTCTAGAACGTTTGTTTCCTTTTTCTTAATTCTAGGATATTTGTTTCCTTTTCCTTAAGATGATGCTGGAGGTGGAGGTGGGGAGATCGATGTGGCCGCGAGGATGAGTTAGACACATTAAACAATGGCCATCGGATGTGGGTGAGTAAAGGCGAGAAAGATCGAGAGGTTAATTTTGATGGAGGCAAGTTTAAGGGACGTTTATTTGGGTGCATGAAGGTTGGGTTATCTCTAGTGGGGTGCATTATTTGGGGTAGACATAGAAAAGAATGCTTAGGTGCATTCTAAAGGGGTATAGATGCCAGTGTTCACTCCTTGCCTACTAGTGCTTGTGGCCTTCGTGGTAGTGACGCGCTTTGTGTATCGGCTGCGGCGGCAAGCTCCGGACTGATAGCGACGGTGGTTGGTACGGAGAAAATTCCTACATGTGCAACGGGAGGAATGCTACAGGGTTCCCGAACAGGCTCCAATCTGTTCTCAAGTGCTGCCAAAAGAAGTGCCAGCGTCGACGTGACAAGATAACATGGCATTGACAGGGCTGGGCCAGCCGGTGCTTGCAACCGGGCATGTGATGAGTTCGCATGTCCATCTCACCTGAACGCCACCAATGCGGCCAGCCCCAGCAAGGATTCAAATCTCGCAAAAATTACGCGATCTCAACGAGATCTTGGTTTTCGGATGGACGTGGACGGTTTTTGAAATTTCGGTTGATTTTAAAAGTTTAAATTGCTACAGTAATCTCGAAAATCTTGTCATTTTTTTTACCTGAAAAACCGAATTTTGAGATATTTTTTAAAAACTTCAAAAACTATCAGATTTTTATAAAATTGTACTTGCTTTATGGTACCATCTTAAGAAGTGTAGAATCAACAGAATTTTTTTTTTTAAAAATAATTGAACTTCATTTGTTATCTTTTAAAAAAGTAAAAACAGAATGAATGGGACAGTAACATTGTCAGAATTTTATAAATTTTCTCGAGTGTGATCAATGATCTAAAATTTTTATGAGAGCTTAATAATTGATTCAGTACCATCCTATAAAATTTTCAAAAAACTTTTAACTTTTTTTTTGCTCAATCAAATTTATGTATGTATTGAATTTCATTTGTTATATTTCAAAAATCAAAAATAGAAAGAACATAAATGGTACACTGTACTTGTAAGAATTTTATAAATTCACTGGAGTGTGATCGTGATTTAAAATTTTTATGAGATCTTAAGAATTTCCTTATAACCCTTCTGCAAAAATTTCAAAAAATTTAAACATTTTTTTGGTTGCTAAAGTAAATCTATGTATTGATCATCAGGCTTTTATGAGAACGTAGCACTTTTAGAATTTTTGGAACTTCTTGAAGCTTGATCATCAGATGAAAATTTTATATAAACATTGATGATAAATCAGGATCATTCACAAATTTTTTTAAAATTTTCTAATGTGGTTTGTACCATTTTTATTTGGTTGAAGTTTGCCGGTAAAGCTTTTATCAGCACAGTAGAACTGTCTAAATTTTTAAATATTTATGAAGCATGATCATCATCTGAAAATTTTATGGGAACATTATAGATGCGTCACAACTATGCACAATTTTTTTTAAAATTTTCTAACGTGGTTTGTTTCATTTTTCATTCAGTTCAAATTTACCGGTCAGCGTTTTATCATGACAGTAGCATTGTTTGAATTTTTAAAAATTTTACATGCTTCATAATTTTCTCAAATTTTTATGGCAACATCATCAATGCGTCAGGAATCTCCAAAAAAATTTTCAAATTATTTTGACTTCGTTTCAACTGGATTTTGCGCCGTTAAATTTTGCCGAGATCTTGGCAAAAACCGGCGAGATTTCATTTTCAAAATCCGGAATTCAAATTCTGATTTTGCAATTCGGTCGGAATTTATTTCAAATGACGAGATATCGCCAAGATTTCGTTCTCCGACCGCTGACGAAATTTAGAGCGAAAACGAGATTTGAATCCTTGGCCTTAGCATTACAGCCAGGTAATCCAGGTCCTAAGGTGGGGCATGCTTTGCAAGCTGTGGCTGTCTTTATGATCTTCTCGTTATATATGCGAGAGAAAAATTGTTTAGTAAAATTTCCAATCATTCAGCAGTGGCCAACGAACCACTATAGTACATAATTATGCCAAGCTGATTTCCCCACTAGCCTCCAAGGAGAATATATGCAAGTTCTTCCATCCACCTACTGAAGCTTCTCACGGCTTAATTTATAGCCAGCCTTAGGCCCTTTGGAATAGGAGAACCCTTTGGGAATTAGGAGGAAATGAGATATCCACTCTTATTAGGTTCTATTTGGAAGGTTGGGATTTTTTCTGTTCTTGCTGGAAATGAACTAATTCTCGTGAAGTTCCTACATTTCAAACTAACCCTTACTGAATGTGATTTGCTACGAAATTCTTGTGAGAATGTTGTGTTCTAAATGCAGGTCCTTAGTAACTAAGCAAATCCCTAATGGCCTACCGATCTTTTTTTATCTCTTAACCTCCGCTGCCCACTCAAGTATCTCTGGTTGTTCCAACTGGCACACACTACATGCTTCATGGGCGTACAGGCCATGGAACATGGTGACAAGTTACGATTATCAAGTGAGTCTGTGGCTGTCACGTAGCAAGCTCGACACCACGAAGTCGTTCACTTGGAAGGGGGACGATGGCTTGTCTTTGCTAGTTGGTACATCGGTGTCACGTAGCTCTTGACACCGTTGCCGGGTGGCCGGCCGGAATCTTCCACCCTGGGCACAGCCCATTTCGATGGAACAGATGGTGCAATGCGGAATTTTTTTTAATCGAACTTTTTTGCAAATTTACTATTCTTAAATTGGATCGGTTGAGAGATGTCGTTCCATGGATAGTATATTAGTATTTCGGGCCGTATTAGGATATTTGTTACGCGGAACAATGCAAATCTGACTTTATTGTCATTCAGAAGGATCAAGGATGTGATTCAACTGGCGAGGGAAGTTTACGGAGTACTTTGAATTAGAATAATGCATGCAAGAGCTTGTTTGGAATAAAGGCTTGTTTGAAACAGATTGTGCTTCGCGAGTTTTAGTTGAAAGGAAGAGCGAATGTTTCATCACGCAGGAGTTTCAACAAAATTCCTACGGAATTTATATAATATCTAGGTCCTTGTTTGGAAGCAAGGATTCCAATTTCCTACATTTCCATTTGAATCCTTGTTTCCGAACGAGGACTACGTGTTTTGCCTCTTTGATAGTTTGAGTGGTTGGCAAGAACCAGGCGAGTGCATTTGTGTGTATCTTTGGTTCAAGAAGATGAGCATTGTGAAGGAGCGGAGCTTTAGGTTTTGGAAGGGTTTGGTTAGGTTGGAAATCTGTGTGTTTTTATCCTATGGATCACGTTGAACATTCTAAAGGACTGGAACTTTTGGTTTTGGATTGGTTAGGTTGGAATTAACTGGATATATCTTATGGATCAAGGTGAGCATTGTGAAGGAGTGGCACTTCAGGCTATCGAAGGGTTTGGTTAGGTTGGAAACCACTGGATTTGTCTTATGGGTAACTCCCTATTGCGTACTGATCGTCCAAGCAAACACGTTTTCAATAAAGGGAACCAAGAACTTTTTTCTCGAGGACACACACAGGGAACCAAGAACTTGTAAACCAATAAATGTGCATGTTTAAGCTAAGACTTCACCAAGAGAGTTCGATAATACCAAGCCATTTTATTTTTTTAACCCATGTAGAGTATATTAGTTTGATTCGTGCCTCATTTTGTTCTCTGGTAGATCCAAATTGCTTTGAAGTCATTTACTAGCTGTTGAATAGAAAATTAGAGAATGTAACATGGGCTTCACTGATTAAATGATTAGTTTCATCAAGCCAATCATCTCCTTTCAAAGGCATTATTTAGGCAACCAATTTTAGCTCGTTGTTGCTATCATAAAATGATCAAAACAAGCTCTATTTTATATGTGCAAGTGGTCAGCAATGAAAGCTAAACTTTTTTTCTCTCCAAATTCTTGGAGAAGTTCTGAGTCGTACGAATTGCACTCGAATTTCTGGCTATAACAAATTGGTATCTGGAGATGATAAAATGCACAGAAAAATCTATTAGTTGCTCTCAAATCAGAACATGTCCGCCTAGAGTATTTCAACAATATTATTACTAGAATGTTTCAACACTAGGCATTGCCGTATTGGACAACACAATGTACAAAAGAAGAAAATTTTCACATGGACGCGTTTTCCAAACTCCAAAAACGAAAATTAGGCACGACCCAACATACAGAAGAAGCCCAGCTCACACGGGATAGAATTATGAGTGAAACAAAAATAGAAAAGGAATATGCCCAAATCATCACCAGATAAAATCTTCTTTTCGCGAGAGGAAACATTTGAGAGAAGATTTCTGTCATACGCGGATTCCAGCATCATGTCAACCAGAAAAGGAATTGAAGCTTCCCAAACCGACATGCTGTAACAACAACGCAGCTTGACCGTCAGATATCGATCCAACGGTCAGTCTGTAGGGAAAATTAGCACAACCCCCTGATGCTCTCTCAATTTGCGTGTTAACCCCGTCTCCTACCTCTTCCTCTTTATAAGCTCCCTAACTCTACTGTCCCAGAAGGCATTACAGTACACCACCTGACCTCAGGCTAGCCTCTCCCTCACAAGCACAAGCTCCCAAACCCTAACGGTAGCTCTCGTCCTCTCCTCCAATGGCGCGCCTCCAGCTCGTGGCTTTGGCCATGGCGATGCTATTCGCCGCGGCGGCAGCTCAGGCCCCGGCGGCCACCCCGACGCCCGCCCCCAAGGCGTCCCCCCCGCCGGCGCCGAGTCCGCCGACCCCGGCGCCGGCGTCTCCCCGCCCAGCCCCGGCCACCCCTCCCCTGCGCCGGCGCCGGTCGCTCCGGCTCCTGCCCCAAAGCTCCCGCCCCGCTCCCAAGGCACCGGCTCCGGCGCCCAAGGCTGCGCCCCTTCGCCCGACATGACCTCGCCACCGGCGCCGTCGCCGATGGGCCCGTCCCCGTCGCCCACCGCCGAGGCGCCCCTGCCCCAGCGCCGCCGCCGGCGTCTCCCCGGCCGCCGCGTTGGTCGCCGTCGCCGCCGCAGCCGTCGCCGCCGCGTTCTACTGAGAGATCTGCAGCGTTCTGTAACGCATCATTAATTTATCCGTCCATTCGAGGGACTCTTCTCTTCTTTTGTGGTAATGTCGAGTTGCTATTTTTTTCCCTTGTTCTTTTTATCTATTCCATTCGGTAGAACTGTGCGTGTTCGTGGGAGTGTGGCTTGGACAGATTGTTTGGTTGTTGGCGGTGTGCTCCATTGTATAATTCCCCGTTAATTTCTCGCATCTCATTCTTTCTCCATTACTATTTATTTCAGCAGATCAGATCTTGAGTAGTGTAGCTTGCAAAATCTCACGCTCGCTCAGTTACGCCCGCTGCTCGCTACTGGACAGTTGAGTAGTTGAAACACAGCCACAGCCCACAGGTGAAGATGTATGAACAGCTAGCACGGTGCAATGTACCAGCCTGGAATGAATGGATCTGAGGCACTCTGTTCCAGATCCGGTCTCCTTTGAAAACCAGTAATTATTACAAGCTCCACTAGTATTTTCTGGATTTCTTTTGTTGTCTGTTCCTATGAAAGAAAGTTGATCGTGAGAGCAGCGGAGCGGGGAGGGAGGGGGAGGAGGAGGAGCTCATCTGGGCAGCAGGTAGCAATAGAATACGGCAATTTGCTATGCTACGGGTGTGGGTCGGTGGGGAACTGTGGCGATGGCGATATTTCGACGGGGCCGGACGGTGGGGCTGGCAGCACGTTGCCCGTGCCGATGCCAATGCCACCCCATGCATTGCATTGCGCTGCTTACTCGCAGCCGCAGCGGCTTGCGGCGCCGATCGAGGTGCGAGGAGAGGAAAATGTGGGCTGTTTTGTCCGGTCCGGCACGGCTGCTGTCGCCGCTTCACCGGTTTCCGTGCTCTTTGGGTGCAGTAAAGGGCAAAATTTGTAATTTCACATACGAGATCACTAGATTTGTAAAAAAGAACACACACACACCCGCGCGATGGCAGGGCCAGAAAAAGGAATGGATCCCGACCGGAACCGAAGTATAGTGGTACGGCGTGCTATATGTGCATGCCCTCTTACTATCTTGTCATTGCGCAATCAGTACGCTGAAAAGGTTGATCGGAGGAATGGCGCACCATAGGATCGTTCGTAGGGCCCGTGGCTTTCACTAATTTATGTTGCAGTGCTGTTTTAGCTTAGCCTTTGGCACTAACAGCGCGGTCATCGGCTGTAGGGATTCAATCAATCTCCCACTAGACGCCAGACTCATTGTCGGCCGAACACGATCCACGCCATCTGTTTATAATCCAACGGCTCATACCTTCTGCACTGCAAACAGTACCAAGCTAGGACCCAGTGGTCCTCATGCACATGCTTTGCGCACGCTTGCTAAACCACAGCTCGCAACGGAATAGCATTATGCCCAGAACGAACCTCTTTTGCTTTCTCTCCGTGTGTGCGGGCAAAAAAAAAAAAGGCTGAGGGGAATTGGCTTTTCTGCAGTCAGCTGTAATCTCACTCAGTGAGGAGCATGTGATCAAAGCTGTGTAATTCCTGCACTAGTACGTAACGCGCCTCTCGTTCGATCGCTGCGTGCACAGCGGAGGCTCGCCCGGGGTCGGATCGAACCACACGAAAACGTAACGAGACGGGATTTATGAGACGCAGCATCTTGCTCCGTTTTGCCGTGCCGCGCGAAGGGGCCCACTTGTCAGTCGGCGTGTGCGGCGGGCCCTTCCCCGGCACGTGTGCCCCATGCGGTGATGACGAAGGGCTTGTGGAGGGGCCGGCCGGGAGAATCCAAGGCTACATTGCCAACTAATTGAGAGTTTTTTGAGACACTGATGCGAGTATCATCGGTTTTATCATGAGTAGGGATGACAATCGGGTGGGTATCTTTGAATACAACTATCTTAAACCCGAACCTGAACCTGAACCTGAGCTACCCGTCCGAACCCAATAGTCTTTTTGGGCACAAATCCGTGCTCACGCTCGAACCCGACGGGTACCTGAAACCCGATGGATACCCATGGGTAAGTTTCAGCCCAACCTAAACTGGGTTTTGCCACAAGGCCGATCCAGCATCAGCCGAACTACTAATGGAGATCCAACGTAAAAAAACACAGAAAAAACAGAGAAACTAAGGCAAGGTAACAAGCATCAGCTGTCAATCAATCAGTGGGCACTAACGGAAATTAGGTCACTGTTGTTGATCTTCCTGTTGAGCTTACTAGTTCCTCCTCCTCCTATTGTTAGAATGCTAATCTTATGTTATCATGGTCCAGATTCCAAAAGATCAAATGGAACCAACAATAGTCAGCATTTTTGAAATATATGATGATTATAAGCATCACATTGCATACCTACGAGCAGCATTTTTGAAATATATGACTAATATAAGCATCACATTGCATAAACAAGCAACATTTTTAAAACTGATAGCCAGGCATCCTAGCATTTTTAAGAAACGGGTGCATTACTTGTAGAGAGGTTGCATGGTCACAGGTCCCATTCATCACCTTTGGAGGATAATATTTTAGGCCATTTTGCTGGAAAATATCTAGCCCTTAATCTGGTGGGCTTTATTTACAACTGCCATTGGATCTTTGAGAAATAGACTAGAATTTTTTTACAAAAAAGCAAAATATCTAGCCTTTAATTTGGTGGACCCTAATTAAAAATGCATCATATTGACCATTAGATGCTATTGAGTATATATATATATATATATATATATATATATATATATATATATATATATATATATATATATATATATATATATATATATATATATATTACTTTGTAGTATAAAATCAAAATAAAAGACAAAACTTACATGGTAGGGGCGGATCAATACATCTGGATCTCATGCGTGATTAAGCCTAATTATAATTTTGATTAGTAAATCATAACCAACAAATCAGCGCATGAACTCTGACATTACATTGGACGCACCTTGCCTTATACAAACAATACACACCGATGTGACTAAATGCATGCAATTAAAGAAAATACAAATGACCTCATGTTGGTATTTGATTTAGTTTTTCTAAGAACTCCCTAAAAGTAGATCAATTTTGTCGAGAAACAAATAAATCAAGATATATACTGTATATAGACTTATCCCCTGGACACCATGGTGTCTGCTGGTGCTCCCCGTCCAAGTGCTCCCAAGGAAAGAAAAGAACGGAAAAATAATAACATTGCACGAGCTCGATCGCCCTTCGAATCCTTTTACTTGCGTAGCTAGAAAAAAAACAGAAATCGATGCTTCTTTCTTGACGTGGAATAGTGCGCCTCCTGATCTCCCAATCTAACTCCCACAAAATCAGGATTCCTTAGATTTGTTCTTTTTTATCTCTTGATTCATCTATGATAGATTCAACACCAAGTATGGCACCGACTTGATCAAAGAAAACAAATTGATGTGGTAATAGTGTTCTGGGCTTCATCAGAAGGCATTATGCCCAGCCTATAATGGGTCACGGGGTCAAGATCAGTCCTATGACGCTTCAATAACATATCATATAGAGTTGTTAAGAAAATAAAATGCTATAAATTCTCATAAAAAAGTAAAACATATAACCCTTAATTTAGTGAACCTTAACTAAGTTGAACTATAATAGCCACTAGATTTGATTTTACTATTTCAAAAAACGTCTAATCGTCTATCTAGCGGATCCGAATTATAACGGCTTAGATTAAAAGAAAGAGTCTATGTGAAGTACAACAAAAAGTTAACAAAAATTCAGAATAAAAAATAAAAATAAATTAGACATTTGATTTTCATATGAACTCTAAATTAAAACACGTACATTACTAAAATTCAGAATAAAAATTAGGTAAAAATTAGCAATTGGATTTGTATTATCAATTGTAATCTAAAACTAATATTGAAAACTAAATAAAAATAAAATCAATGGCTTAGATTAAAAGAAAGAGCCCATACTGAGAACAATAAAAATAACAGAAATTTAGAATAATAAATAAATAAAAATCAACCATTTAACTTTCATATGAAGTCCAAATTAAACATGTACATTGCTAAAATACAGAATATAAATTATATAAAAAATAGTAGTTGGATTTGTATACGATTTCTACAGTACAACCGATATGCAAAATTAAATAAAAATTAACACAAATTCAGAATAAAAAACAAAATAAAATTAGTCATTTGATTTTCATACAAATTCTAAATCAAAATTTGAAATTCAAAATTAAATGTAAATAACATAAGAATAAAAATAAAAGGAAGTTAGGGATTATTTTTTAATTCCATACTAAGTGAAAAAAATAAATTTTCATTTTATTCAGAATTAAAATTTTAGAAATATACTAAGTAATTTGATTTGTGTGTGTCTATATATATATATATTATTAACTATTATGTAATAAAAGTCGATTACACGTTTTTTATAGTCGCTAAAATAATATAGAATATACTAAAAATTCTCAAAAAAAAAATTCTAACTCTTTATTTGGTGGATCTCCACGGAACGAAGAGATTAAGAGGGTGATACATCGACAGTTGTTCACTCAGTTATAGCGGTATGAGCAATATAAAGTGCAATAAAAGAAGTACCGAAAGAAAGAGACAAACATTGTAATAATGAAATAAGAGATGATGATATAAATAGAAAATATTATGTTATGATATGCTTACTATTTTTCTATGCAAGTATTCGTAGAAGAAAGTTTCAGTCACATGTGATAAGTACTGAGAAACGGAGTAAATGTATTCTCTCCTATAATATACAATATCAAAATATCACAAATTGTGTTTTGTATTGATCTATTTTTGGAAAAAAATCCCATATATATTATCAAGTCGTTTAAACCTACTTTAAAAATGATGCACGCGCAAATGCGCGGGCTATCTTGCTAGTTGAAAGAAATTACGTAAAATATAAGTATACCAAGGTACTTTTGATGACAAATCTCTTAGGGCACTCCCAATAGTTTGGTACTAAGCCTTGATACTAGAGGAGAGAGAGTGGTTAAATGAAATTTTAGAAATAACTGCCTAATAGCATGTTACTTATGCTTGATAGTAAATGGTCCCGCAATGATCAAGCAATTGGCCATTCCAATGCAAAAAATAGTTTCAAGTCCTTCCAATGCATAATTTATCAATACTATTTTCTTGATTCCCAAAAAATGATTTGATAAGTATCAATCTCATTCTCTCTCTGCCCTCTCTCTCTCTCTCCCATCTCACAAAAATATGATGTAGCATTGCTATAGTATCAAGCACAAGTGATTGTTGGGAGTGCCCTTAACATCACTGTCGTGTACAAATCTAAATATTTATGTCTAAGTTTTTATTACAAATTTATCTCTACGACTACCAAGATGATAATACAAGTAAATGAGTTCATCATAAATTAGTTTTCCACAATTTCTTCTACCTTGAAGTCTTGCTTAATTGTGACATGGTGCAACGGTTTTTTTGCCTTTTGGTCACTGAGTAGCTTTGTTCAAGTTATGGACTTATGGTTATTCCACGAAGGAGGCGAGAAAGAGTACAATTTGGGAGAATGTGAGTAGCCAAAACGTGGTGTTTCTCTTTAATAGGTGTTCTATCTCCAGTTTAAAATAAATCATGAAAGAATTTTTTAGGGCAATCTCAATAGATATACTAGTTTTGTTACTAGCTAGTGCATTGGTTTCAAACACTGTCGGGCTTGAATGAACGTCGGTTGTGACTACGAATTGTTGCTGGAGGAGCTTAGAAATGCCAATTAGCTCCTACACCTACATACTTAGGTACTTGCTTCGTTACCATCGGATCTCAACTTTTATCCGTTGTTTGCCATTACCATCAACTTGATTAGAATGAGCTACCGTTAACCCCAAAAACCTTATCATATTTTTTTATGAAAAATGGACATATTATTCTCAAGACATCTTCCACCTCTCTTCTTCAAACCCCCCCCTCCACACCCCCCAACACACATACACTGTATGGAGAGCACTGTCCTCCTCCCCATGTCCCCCTCTGGCCTCTTCCCCTCCAATCTACAGCGCTGCCGCATCCCCATCTGCCCACGCCCGACCTCTTCTCACCCCGCCGCCTCACCTCGTCATGCTGTCAGCCTCCTCCCCTCCAACCGCCAGTGTTTGTTAGATTATTATGGGATGGCCCATAATTAATTTAATAGAAATTCCAAAAGGCCCATTAGAATACTAGGAGTCATCAATTTGGTTTAGTACCATATGGGTAATTGAGAGAAGGTTTGACCAACTTAAATAGTTGAGTTGTGTGTCTCTCAATTAGCAAGGTGGAAAAGGGTAAAGGCTGTGCCACACGCGCGCGCGCGCCGAGCCGAGCCGAGGCATGGCGTGTGTGAGTCGAGATGTGACGTGACGTGACGTGCACGCGCGTGCGCGTGCAATGCCAAATGAGCCGAGCCGAGCCAGTCCGGACGTGATGTCTTTGGCGGGGCGATTTGTTTTGCCGTTTGATGAGTCGGTATGACCGAGAACCGCAGATGATCAATGTGACCGATGCTGCCGTCGATTACATAGTAACGGACGTGGTTGATGGTGGCATAATGATCGTCGATTCATCGTAACGGCTACATGAGTTGATGGTCGTAACTCCTGCTCCCGCCGTTGCATGTCGCGAGGCTATATAAGGAGAGCCACGGTACCGTGCTTTTCTTCACCGCTTGACTCTTCCGCATACTCCATTGTTCTCTCTGCTTGTCTTTTGCATTTCGCCTCTGTTTTCTTGCGCACAAGTAGCGAGAGGAGCGAGCCTCGGAACCTCGCCCTTCTTGAGATCTTGCTCGAGATAGAAGGCCGATAAGGTTTTTGGGGAGCGACCACGCGATCGCTCAAAAGTGTTCTGAAGCGCATCAGATCGCAACGCGCAGCGCGCGACCTTTGCATCAACCGCTTCATCGCACCAAGGCTTCAACTGCGACAACTTTGTGATCGTCTACTTCGACCGTCATGGCGAACGAGAATATTACACTGCGCTGTGCCAACAGTGGCACCGGCTCAAGGGTATATTAACTTATACCGTGTTTTAATCATGCTGATTTCTTGTTCATTAGTCTTTGCGTATGAGATAGATAATTTGTTATCTAGTACCTTTGGCTTTGAACAAAAATTGCATCTTTGTTTAATCATGATTTACATAATTCTGTGGATTAAAATATTGAGAAAATTCCTAATATTTCCAACAGTGTTGCCGCATCCCTGCCTCATACCGATGGCCTTCTCCTTCCCCCAATGGCCTTCCCACTTTGTCCCGTTGTTGGCCTCCTCTCCAACCATGGGCACCATTGCATCCCCACCTCAAACTGACGACCTCCTTGCCTCATCCTGCCATTGGTGTTTTCCCATCCAATTGCCGGTGCGATGCATCCCCACCTACCACCATCAACCTACTCCTCTCACCATCGGCCTCCTCCCCTTCACCCGCCAGTCAGTCCTCGGGGTGTTAGACGCGGAGATCCAAGACCCCAGGAAGAGGACCTACGCCACCATAGAGGAGGTCGCGTGATTGCTGATGATGAAAGGGGTAGTGTGGAGGAGGGCTTAGGTGGCAGAGTACACGAGTGGCTGGGAGAGGGTGGCCGTGGTGGGAGCTCGAGCACATGTAACCATGGTGTGAGTAGGTAATGATGAGGGGCATGGTGGCATTGCTGTTGTTGGTCAGCCGCCCGTAAGGGGATGAGCTGCTTGGTGCCTTGGTTTCTCAATCATTGGTTGGAGCAAAAACCGGAAAGAGGAACGAGTGGAGGAGGAAGATAGGCAGAATAGACTTTTAGTGCAACACTTAACAGTCAAGACTGAT
This sequence comes from Otatea glauca, assembly GCA_036346275.1. Lineage (NCBI taxonomy): Eukaryota > Viridiplantae > Streptophyta > Magnoliopsida > Poales > Poaceae > Otatea > Otatea glauca. The sequence goes on from CM070728.1 coordinate 17,371,502, forward strand.
GGCAGTTGCAAATAAGGGATAAAAGTCGAGATCTAATGACAATGAAGGGAGAAGCATTTTTTCGATGACATATTAGAGATGGTGCCACCTTTCAGTGGAAAATAAGGAATTTCCTCATTTAACTATGTACATGTGTATATTATATTTTATATTTATATTGGGGTAACTTTAGGAGTTGAGATAGCGATAAAGGCAAGCAACTTAATAAACGTCCAACAATGTGGGAAAAGGCTCGAGAAAAAAATCTCTTCAAACTCTTCTAGTTTCTTCAGTTTTCAATGGCTTTAGTAAAAATCCCTTCAAATAGCCATCCTAGCCTTACTTCACTGTTAAATTCTCCTTCAATGCAACATCCACACTATCAAAAATGAAATAACCTTTCTTGCCACTCTGGTTGATTCATGGTAATTTCTTCTCCACTTGATGAGATTCTCTAATTTCTGGCTTTGCACTGATTTTACTCAAGCTGATACGCTTTTTCTATTTTCAAAATCTTTTGCACAGATTATTGGATACAAGTTTTATGGATTCTTCTTGTTATTACTTCAATCTCTAGCCAACTATCAAAATCCAAATGATCTCGATATTCTCTAGTAGTGTTTTGTCCTTAGTAGCATATTATACTTTTTCTCAAACTTATTAGTAGTATCAATGGGCTAATGAGTTGCCATCAATCGGTAGTTTTTGGTTTCATGTACTCTATTGATATTAGCTCTGCGTTAAAATAGTAAAATATTGTGTTGGTGTCTGTGTTCGAGTAAAGGGTCTTCCGCTTTTGTCGCACAATGGATCTCCCAAAATGTCGGCAACGGCCCTGCCCTCCGCCCGTGTCAATCTGGACAGTTCGCTCAGAATTCAGACATCATTGAACTGCGCTCACCGAGCGAGAAAACGACGAACACTTCAAACCCGAAGAAGATGCGTCATTACGGTTAATCAGTGATTGGGAAGGCTTCTGCCCTGTCCCTGTAACTTGGCGTCAACTAGTGTAGCTTTTGCAAAAAAAATTGTAGATGCTAATGTTTGCCAGATCGCAGAAGTTAAAAGAGTTTTCTGAGGCAAATCCAGTAAAAAAAAAGCAATAGCTTTTGACAGTCATTAGAAACTTCAAACGATGCGTATGCATCCAACCGACCAGATCGCTTTCCTCCGTTCCTGCTCAATCTTTTCCACTGTTTTCTTCTGCCTTTTTCACAAATGAACCGCCCAGATCGCTCTCACCTGACAAAACGCATCCTTAATCGAATTTTTAATTATGCACCGTAACACATCACTCCGGAGTCTGGATTTCGGAGGTAAAAAATAGTAAAAAATTTTAGAAAATTGTTACACAGAAACATAGGCTTTTTGAAACATAGGCTTTTTGAAGCACTTGAATTTCAAAAAGCCTCCCACACTCGCCGGCCGTGGAAGGAAGCTGCTCCCATGCTCCCTCGTTGCTCGCTGGTTGTTGTGCTCTCCGGTAGAGGAGGGGGCTAGATTTGTAATTTCGCATGGAAGAAAGTTAGATTTGCAAAAAATAAAATAACAGAGATTAGAAAAATGATCACTTCACTCAGACACGGTACGAGGACATACCAAGGGCACACATAAAATACATCACAAAACTAACTACAAATACACGATGCACGACGAATAATCGCGCACACCAGAAAATGTAGCAAAAATATGATCAATTTATTGTACGAATCAGAATCAACGGCGATCAAGAACCTGCACCGTCTCTACCTTGACTAGAGGTGGGTATCGGGCTGTGCTTTTTTGGGTCGGCTCGAGGCATGGTCGGTACGGCCCGGCTCAAAGCACGGCCCGACACAAAGTGGGCTGTGTCGTGCTGGCACGGTGTTGTAGCTCGGGCCGTGCTGGGCCTAGGAAGCGGACACGATGGGTGGCCCGGCCCGGTATGGCCGTTTGGGCCGGGTCCGTGCTAGCACGGCACGGCGGTGGCACTGCTGGGTACGGAGCACACCGCGGCACGGTGACACTGCCGTGGGCTCGCAACAGGGCATGGCGGCCCGCGGCAAGGCACGCTGGCCGTGGCAAGGAGGTGGGCCGTGGGGGAGAGAAGTGGGGGCCTGGGGAATTACCTACCGTCGCTGCCGAGGCCGCCGTTTTGCTGCACACGCCATGCCTATTGTGTTAGGAGGTAGTGCGGGCCGCCAATCCCCCAACTATCATCGGCTCGTCTGTCCAGTCTCCTCTACTGCGGCGGCATCCGCGCCCAACGCTCGGCCGCCTTCGGCAGATAGTCTTTCGACGCACCGGCTTCGCCAACCTTGTCTGGCGCTCCTCGACCCAACAACTCCGTGCGCCGGTGCAGCCCCCCCAATGCCTTCGGCCTTTGCGCCCGTCCCGGCCGCCTCACCCGATTGACTGAGAGATTGAGAGGGAGACTGATCGGATGCGAGAGAGATTGAGGCAGATCGGGCGAGAGAGAGAGAGATAGAGAGAGAAAGCGAGCGAGAGACTGATCGGGGGAGAGAGTAAAGGTGGGCACTGGGCTGGGCCTGTTCGGGCTGGAGGAGAAGGGCTACTTGGTGTAGCTCCTCCGCCATCGTCTCGTCCTCTCGTCGCAATAGTGCAAATAGGCTGGACCTGAGCTGGCACAGCACGAAATAGGCAAGAAGCGCAAATGGGCCGTGCTTAGGCTCGCCGAAGGAGAGCTGGACCGGCACAGCACGGCATAGTGAGCACGACGGGTCGTCGTGGCACGGCATGGTTCAGACATGAAACATGACAGACCCATACCGAACTGGCCCGACACAACATGACGCTCACCTCTAACCCTGACACGCTAATGTTGCGCTCCATCAGAACAGCGCGAGTTTCATTAGAGCCCCGCGGTCGCGACGACGACGGAGCCCTGTCCCACGGCGGAGCCGGCCAGGGTGGCGCCGCCTGAGGGCAAGCCATGGCTGCCCCCGGCGACGGTGACGGCGAGCTTCATGCCACTGGCGCAGTGGCCGGGGGCGTTGCAGATGATATAGTGCGTGCCGGTGATCACGAGCGGGACGGTGGTCGAGCCACTGTTGTCGTTGCTCAGCGCGTTGTTGCTGGAGCAGGAGTCGTAGCCGCTGTTGCTCAGCTCTGTCACCGTGTGCACCTTGCTCGCGTAGTTGAACCATGCACACAATAATTTTCCAACACGCTACTTATTCATGCATAGATTGATCTTATGCATTGAGTCAACCTTTTTTATCGGCCCGTGGCACGGCAGACATGGCATGGTACGGCACATATGTGTACGGGTTAGGTTAACACGGCACGAATGACAGAGTCATGTCGGGTCCTGTGGTCAGGTACGATAAGCGACACGGTATGGTACGCCTGCATAGGTCGTGTTTGGGTCGGTACGGTACGAAACATGTCCGATGGATCCGAAGCTGGCACGACACATGATAGAGTGCTTTGCCGCGATATTGCGTCATGTTGTGACTCGCTCTACGGGCGGTGTCTTTTGTGGTTCTCGCATACGGAGAAAAGAGAGACAACGGAAATGTTAAAAGGTGGAGAATGAAAACTAGATAGTACATACTCACTGACACCGAGCAGGCGTACCGAGCCACTCCGCACTAGGGTGCCCCACACTAGGTGTAAGGTTTTTAACGAGACAATAACTCAGTATCTGTTCAAGAATAAATAAAAATTAGTTCTTTTTCTTTATTATTTATGTCCACTTCCTCAGTTTCGTGTGTTTACGGCTCCTTTCCTCTTATCGCAATAGTGCAAATTGGCTGATCCTAAGTCGTTACGAATCACAAATAGATCATGCCTGAGCTCGTCGAAAACGAGCTGAACCTGCAAGACACGACACGGTTTAAACATGTGGGTGTTGGCCTGGCACGACGCCCACATCTATTATGCACATGTCCTGTGTATGGCTAGTGCCAAGAAGCAGAGATCACTCACCTAGTGTGTCACCGACCACGAACGTCTTGCCACTGGTCCAGCCTGTGTAGTCGACGCCGGTCACCCAGCCCTGCCCGTCGCCGACGGTGAACGACGTGGCCGCAGCCACTGCGGCACAGCTCGCGACGAGCAGCGCGATGAGAGCGGCCGAAGAGGATGCCATGATTGAGTAATGTTCCCCTTAGGATTAGTTCGGATGATCAACGTCGCGAGAGGAGTGATAGGGAGGCACAGGGAGGGATATAAGGATATTAATGTACCAACCACTACTGTTGCACACTTGACCGGAGGTGGGAGGGGCCAAGTTTTACACATCACAAGTCACAACTCGCATGGCCGCAAAAATTCTCGTCTTACAATACAAAGAAAGAAAAAAACGTGAATCAATTTTGTATGGGACGACGGAGGTACGAGTTTACCGCTCCATATCTAGTAGGATTTACATCCTAATGAGTATATTTACGTATACATGAATACATTTTGGTACAAATTTTATGAGGTTGCACATTTTTATCTAGTCTTCACCCTTCTAGGTATGTCTAGAAGGTTGCATTTATGTGTGTGAGTGTGGTGTGTGGGCTTGTACGGTGTACCTCTTCCTCGTAAAAAAAACAAGAAATAACTATATTGACCCATGACGATTTCTTTTTCCGATTGATTTCTCTTCAACAATATTAATTCATTATTTTTGTGTGGGTGCATGCAGTGTGTGGAGGGAATGGGAGGATGTACATTTTCTACAAGCTTTCGAACAGACAATTCATGGATCAAGACCTCGAGGGCATTGAAAACATAAAAGGAGGTACTATATCTTTTCAAAAATAGAAAAGGAGCTAGTGCAGAATGATGCCGGCTGGTCAGGGACTGATGCTAAAGTGTACAGAATAAAAGGCATGGGTTGGTTAGCTTACTGCTCTTTGCTTGTATAATTTCGCACAGGTGATGTGCCCGTACATGGACGGAGCAGCTCGAGTGCGTACTCTTTCACCTAGGGCATGGACCGAGCGTGCTTCATCTAACACCATGACCGAGCGTGCAAAGGACACACGCCTCAATGTCAGACTAGGCTCAGGTACAGGCGTACAGTACATCGCGACCGGTGGATGCGAACAACGTGATACTCCACCGGATAATCGTGAAACTTTTGAAGCTCCGGCCGAGTTTCGCATGATGTATAAATTGGGAAGCTGACACATGTCCAAATGGTTAGGTATGCGGGTGTGCTTCTTATTCGTCAGGTTTAAGTTCTAGATTTGAGGTTGGTATAAATTTGGAAGCTGACATATTACCATATGGTTAGTTACGCGGGTCTGCATCTAGTCCAACAGAGCTGAAGTTCTAGATTTGACACTGGTGTTCATCAATATTACATGTGTGTTTAGTGAAAGAATATGTGCCCGCGCTCCATGAGGCCTTGGGTGTCGGATAAATTTCTAGCATATGTGGGAGACGTACACATGTATGTGTCTGTGTGCAATAGCGTATCCAACAGGTGAGCTCGGTTGGGATCGAGTTCACCCTTCAGTCGCTGGATCCTATGTACCTTCTCTAGCAGTGACACTTATTTTTTGGCGTAGCAGCTGCGAATGTACACGCACTCAGGTATGTCTAGAAGAAGAAGAAACTTTGTTGAGTGGTGACCTACTTTTTAGACTATGTGGCTTCGTGGGTCGCTGCTTGTTGAACGTCTAATTTTGCAATTGGTAATTTTGCTTGCCGCCTGCAAAACTGGACTTGAACCCTCGAGCACGTAGAGACCATAAACAGAGTGGGAGGTGACTCAACACCTCTCCTTTGCGAGGATATGGCAGCACACCTAGTAGGGGGCGCTTGATGCACGTTGTCGGGAGTCGGCGATTGTGAGGGAACGACGATAACGTCAAGTGAATGTCGGAGAGCTGGCGAGGGCACGGGGCGTGTGACAACAGACAAACCACCACGGAGACGACGAGCAAATTGTGAAGGTGGCGTAGCGTGAGTTGGCGAGTGCCTAACCGACTGAGTGGACTGACGATGATAACAAATAGACAATATGAACACCTCTTCTAATATATGATTTTTGAGAGGTGCTTCAATGCTTTTCATTTTAACAGTTGCATAAATATTAAAGCATGAATAAAGAGTAGACGGTGATTATTTACTCTTTTGCTTGCTTCAAGATTCGTGCAACTTGTATTGAGAAGGAAAGCATTGAAGCTAATATATCAGTGAGTTGAAAGAGACAATAGCTGGTTTGTTTGATTGATTGGTGTCAGTTTGTTTATAGATTTTCAAAAGTTTGACAAACGAATGTTGCCCAAATATTTCTCAGATAATAAACTACTAGTAGTAACACTCGAACGGATGAGGATACAATACAAGCTGTTTAACATGTTTGTCTTAATTTAACCTAATTTTTTAAGCTCATCCTATATTTTTTATCCTGGATTTGCCACTGTCTGTGTGTGGTGTGAGTATGATTTGCGTTGAGTGTGTGCATCTGCCTTGAACTCTCACGGAGAAAAGAGGTATAAATTGAAAAATATCATACAACTTACGGATGATATATGAAGCCTGGTGCCACATATCAACTACATAGTAGATGGAAATTTCCAACTCAAGTGACCTCTGCAATGTTCGAATATTGCCCAAATCTTTTTCGTTGCGTCTTAGCAACAACAATTGCATGATGTACTATAAGATGATACACGCTTAGACATCTTCATTCTTCACATGTAGTTTTAAGACTTGATATATATGACATAGTTTTTACCCATATTTTATCCTTGGAAATCCCACGAAAGGCACAACAAAAATGCTGATCTGAGCTATGTTCACGTTTACTAGCCATTGCAGCGCGCTACGCTGTGCCGGTGCGTAGACGTTGTACCGATATACATGTATCGCTGAAAGCTGACGCTTTGATCATGCGGTAAAAGTCTGTACAGATAAAGCGTCGAGAAATGTTGGGAGGGCTAGACTGTATAGATAAAACGTTGAGAAATGTTGGGAGGGCTAGAGTAAAATGTAAATGGTGTGGTATTTCAAAAGTTGCACATGGGTACGTGCACGTAGTTTGTGTTGCCCCGAAACAAACAGGTACAAAAGACGGAACTTATAATAACATTGTTATGTTACATAGGAAGGGTTCTACGTAATTAAGCTGTGAGAGCAGTTTGCCAAGCAGATTAACAGCACATAAATATGTAGCTGAAGCATAAGGGACATGTTACACAAGAAGGGTTCTACGTAATTAAGTTGTCGGAGCAGTTTGCCAAGCAGATTGACACCATATAGATATGTAGCTATAGCATAGAGGACAGACTAAGATATAAGGAGGCAGAAGCTAGTCCTATGAGCCACTATGGGACTCGCTGTGGCTCACAGTGATAATACAGAACAGGGACCTAAACCAAAACAGAAAGGTACAGACAGGCATACGAAAGTCTAAAATATAGCAAAATATTCTTAGGATGGGATAGTTGGAATTGTTTGAACGGAACTAAACATCATCTAACCACAAAATATGTCGAGGACAGTTCTTGTTAATGAAGAAACGAAACTGAGGTGTGATACCATCCTGAGGACTTGTTACCTATCAAGAGAAGTCCTTATGGATAAGTTGTTATTGAAATCGACAGAGCGGAACATAGGTAACTGTGAGGTCGATAGTATATTCAAAATACCTTTTTGATTTTTAATCAGCTTGTCCTTGTGGAAACAACCTTCTCTTTACCGGTGGTCTTTCTTCAACACTTTCGGTGGTGCTAGATGCAATAAGAACAGTTCGTCAGATCTGTACTGGAGGTAATCTTTATAACAATTCGCGTGTAAAGACATATAAAAGTATAACCTTGTGCCGCTCTCAGGAGCTGGCAAGTCACTGGGCGTGGTCTGCAGTACTCGTTTAAGCTTAGAGTATGGCTTCGATAGCGTCTATCAGTGAAGGAGGAGCATAATCAGAGTCTGTTTGGCTTGAAAATGCACAATCTGAAAAGTAAACACTGCACTGATCAAGGAATTTGACCTCTGCTAACGGCGATGTCCCTTCAGGAATAACAGCATGGGCTGGTTTGCTTTCCTGTTGTTATAATTAGATAAAGGTTAAGAGTCATATAATTAAATACACATGGTTTTTAGCCGCTTGTTTCGGTAGCCGTTGAAATACGAAGACATGCATGAAGGATATGTAGCTGTTACTTATCGGCTTACTAATTCCAAGATCTACATAAACCACTCTATTAATGTTCTAAAAGTGCGCAGGCGAGGAACATCGAGTGTTCAATGCATAAGAAGTCAAAACACATTGTGTGTGCACAGTGTAGAACAGCAGGCACGAAAAACGTATGACTATAAATAGAAAATACACTGGTTTTCCGCTATTGCGTGCAGACAAGCCTGTGCAGCACAAATTGGGCATAGACATTGTGGAAACACTAATTCTAACAGGAGACACTAAATATTAAAATCTTCCTGAGTAACAACATGCACAAGTAGATAATTACATCTATAACTATGGGACTAAAGCTAACGCTGGTGCAGACAAGTCTGTGTTGCACAAATTGGACATAGACATTGTGAAAACACTATTGCTAACTGTAGACGCCAAGTATTAAAATCTTCCTGAGTAATAACATGCACAAGTAGATAATTACATCCATAAGTATGGGACTAAAGTTAATGCTCGGGTGTAAGTTCAAGCTCCATTGGTTTTGATGATTGGTTTAATATTAATGTTTAATCATTGTTTAATGATAAATCTAATCATTATAAGACTAACATGTTCTATTGAGCCTTATTCTTATTAGTCTCATATTTGGATGGAAAATGGAAAACCTAAGGTATGCACTTGTATTCATTCAATTATCTATATGCATACTTAGAATTCAAGTTAAAGTATGAACTCTTCCGTTGCTTTAGTCCAAATATGTACATTATGTTCCTAATTCATATATACATGAATGCACACATCTAGGGGGAGTTGATAATTTAACTTGATGTTTCAATTGCATTGATCCATGTCCTCTTGTCATATAATATAAAGGATCAAGACCTTAAAACAATCTTTTGAGTATATGAAACTTGTGAAGTTATATATACTCATGTCAATTTAAATAAAATTTAAATTGAGTTCGGTTGTCTTTTAATCAAATCAAAGAACATTTCATCATGTGTTGATGGTGTCTCTTTGTTGATTAAGAACAAGTGAAAAGTTCTTGAGTATAATGAAGCATTAGTTGCATCAAAGTACTCAAGACACAATTAATCTTTCAAATCGATTTAGGGTTGTGCTCAATCGATCTTAGAGGCATCCATTATGTGTTAATGGAGTGTGGTGATGATGAGACAACCGTGTTTGTTGGACTAACATCTTCCATGAGTTGTGAAGTAGGTTGAGTCCAAGAAAATGAAGAATCGGGAAGAAGAAGAAGTCATCATGTGTTGATGAGCTTCAAGAGGTGATCCCGAAGTAAAGAGAAGAGCTAGTTCATCATGTGTTGATGACCAAGAAGAAGAAGATGTGATCTGGAAAGAAGATGATTGGAAATTATAAAAGCTCCAAGTGGATCGCTAGAGGCAAAGGTATAACTAGCTAGGGCTAAGGATGTGTTCCTAGTCTTTTACCGGTCTCGGTGTTTGGTTGGGAGACCGAGTTGCTAGTTAGGTTGCCGTACTATTAAGAGGGGTTGAGTCTTTTAGCTTGAGCTTCATCATGTGTTGATGAACTCGATCCGGTTCACTCTAGCTCACTCTCTTGGTTTTATTTTTGCATTGATCTAACCATTTGGCATGTGTTGCAAATGGGTGAAGCTCGTGCGTTGGATTTTGCATGAGCTAAGTATTTGCATGTGTTGCAAATAAGGGAGCTCATGCTTGCTTCTTGATTGAATCTTATTTGGTTTGGTTTTTGTATGAAGCTATGGATTTGCATGTGTTGCAAAATGGAAAATAGCTTATGCAATATTGTTTATGTGGTCATTGCTTGGAGCTAAGTTTTGCATGTATTGCAAAAGGAGAGAGCTCAAGCAATTTGGTTTAAAGTGGTTGCATAGAGCTAGAGATTTGCATGTGTTGCAAATAGAGAGCTCATGCACTTGAATTTGTTGTGGTTGTTTGCATGGTGCTAGAGATTTGCATGTGTTGCAAATAGAGAGCTCATGCTTTGATGTTTTAGCTTGTGATTGGGTCATGTGTTGATCATCACAAGGCTAAGCTTGGTTTAGTTGCAAAATGTGTTTTTGCAAAGTGTTGGCTTGTTATTTGCAAATGAGTTTTGCAAATAAACTGGAAGTTATGAGGTTCGATCCTAGAGCATGTGTTGGCATTTGCAAAGTGTCGGGATCATGTGTTGATCCTTACATGGCTAAGAGGATTGATCTTATAGGTTCGTGGTTTATTTGCGAATGTGTTTTGCAAATAAGTTGGAGTTGTTATTTGCAAATGTGTTTTGCAAATGAACTTGAGATTATGGGTTTCGATCCTAGAGCATGTGAATAGGGTTTACAAATGTGCTTTGCAAATTGACTTGATCATGTGTTGATCATCACATGGCTAAGAGGATTGATCTTATAAGTTCTTGGTTTATTGGCAAATGTGTTTTGCAAATAAGTTGTGCTTAATGAGATTCTTTGGAGTATGTGATTAACATGTGCAAATGTGTTTTGCATAATGTTGTGATCATGTGTTGATCCTCACATAGCTCAAAGAATAAATCTTAATGGTTTGGAGAAAAGTTTTTGTGAAAAACTGTGTTTTCTCCTTATGGCCGGTCGTACCGCCCATGTAGGGCCGGTAGCACCGCCTGGCCGGTAGTACCGCTTATGGGAGCATGTAATGCAGGTCGGTTCGGTGCTACCGCCTATGGTAGCCCGGTAGCACCGGAGGTCCGGTGCTACTGCCCCTTTGGCTGGTGTGGAAATTCCAGAGAGGGGCTGTTTTTGGGTGGTTTGGCGATCCGGTGCTACCGCCCATGGTATGCCGGTAGCACCGGAGGTCCGGAGGTCCGGTGCTACCGCTCCTCTGGCCGGTGTGAAAAATCCAGAGTGGGGTGTTTTTGTGTTCGGTTCTAGTCCGGTGCCACCGGGGTGGAGGCCGGTGCTACGCCGGCGTAGCACCTTCATGATTGGCGGTGCTACAGGAAATCCTGCAATAGCTAGTTTTGTAGCCGTTGGCGGGAGGTCGGTGCTCTGGGTCCCAGTTGGCAGGTAGCACCGGGTTTCTTGAGTTTTTCAGATTTCGCCCCCAACGGCTAGTTTTGGCTTGGAGGCTATAAAAGGAGGCCTTGGGGGGCATTTGCTGGTTGCTGAAATCAAGTGTGAGTTCTTGGGGGTGAAGTGCATGTGTTTTCTTCTCCCATTTGCCTTTTGAGCTAAGAGTGAGTCCTAATTGCATGTGTTGCAATTAGGAAGTGGATTGAGAGCCTCTTGTGTATGTGTTGCACTTGAGGAGGATCCTAGTGCATGTGTTGCACATAGGAGGTCACCGGAGTGCATGTGTTGCACTAGGCGAAGTTCAAGCGGAAGGGCTTGACTTGTTACTCTTGGAGGTTGCCGCCTCCTAGACGGCGTAGAGCGTCGTGCGCGGTAAGTTTCTCAACGGAGGTTGTGAGAAGTCCCGGCGAAGTTTGTGAAGGTTGGAGCTCGCCTACCCGGGAGGGAAAAGGAGCTACCACTAGTGGATTCGAGGTGGGTGCTCAATTCGTGGAGCCGGTCCAATTCGTTTGGGCTAACCTCAACGTGGACTAGGGGAGACCGGCAAGTCTCCGAATACCACGGTAAAAAGTATCGTGTCTCTTGTGCTTGCATTGTTTTCATTATTTATATTCAAGCAATTTATATTCATAGAATTAAATTGATTGATTGCTTGTCTTTAAAATTGCAATTGTTGTTAGAGACATAATTAGTTAGTGCACATAGTGAGCATAGTTGATTTAGGCTTTAATTGTCAAAACCTTAGTTTATCGCTTCCGCATTAATATTTGTTAAGGTTTTGGCATTAGGATTATTAGGGGTGAATTGCTTTGTAGAAATTAAGCGAGAGATTTTTAAAAGCCGCCTATTCACCCCCTCTAGTCGGCATCCTCGACCTAACATCGGGAACAGACTTGGGCTTAGGCGGGTGCTTCTGGAGATCCGCAAAGTAAGGTAGCTGGAGGCGGAACAATGTCGCAGGAGCTGGCGAACTGTATATGCTTTTCGGAATTTGGCAAACATGTTTCTTCTTGAGAGGTAATTGGGAGAAGGTGGTGTGTGGAGACAGACTGACCAAGTTTGATAGCTCAATAATGAATTCAGTAGGGATAACATTTGTCGATAGCGTAGTCATTGTGGCTTCACTATATGGCACCATCTCTTTCACAGCGGTAGTATCAACAAGAACAGGAACATTTTTTTGTTTTTGCTGTGTATTGCCAGAGGTGGGCGCCGCTGAAGGCAAGAGAGATAATATGGAATCGACTTGATACGATATTTTCAAACGTTGTAGCGCTTGTCGTGGTACGGAGACTCTCAGAGTATACAATTTTCCATAAAGGTTTGCTATTTGAGGGGGATAAAGCCTTTAGTAGCTGCAACAAGAGGCGTGACCGAAGAACCAATAAGCTCTTGCGCAACCTCGGCAAAGAAAAATGAATTCCGCCTTTTTCACATTTGGGTTGGTAATGTCCTTGGGTCAACGCTATCTACCGTTACCCGATACCTACCGTAACAATCAACAAATCAATTCTTAATATTCAATTAGCATACTGAAGGAAAAAACCAATAGGGTTAATCTCTAATATTCAATCAATATACTGAAGAACTACGAGCTAGCACAAAATAAAAAGAAGTGCATCGTGCGTCAGCTGTTGTGATATCGCATCTAAGACATGCATCTATAAGCCTCCCCTTCACGAGCGGTAGCTCTCTTGCAAGAAGAACATGCTAAATACCACCATGGCTGCTCTGGAGCAAGGCTCTTGATAGCAATGGTAACGATATAGTTGTTTCCCTACAATCGGTAACTCATAGCCTTTCATAATCAAGACATGTAGTATATTAAAAATATACGTAAAGTAGGCTTATGAAGATCAAATAAGAGAAAGAGTATGTACCAGTACGTCGTGGGGATTAAGATCACATATACGATGAATCAGAAAGCGAAACAATCGGCTTTGGGCGAGTGCAGGTGGTCCATTTAACAACATGTGGCACAACTGCAAAACTATGTCATGGATATTCCAGGGTAAGGGCGTTTTTTTCCTGAATGGTCACATTATATCATGATCATGAACAAAAGAATAAAAAAGGTTAACGAATCCAGAAGGAAGACTCAGCCAGGCAATGTAAAATGTGCAAATCACACAACGTGGATATGCTAAAAAATACTATAGTGGTTGCGATACATAGACATTATGAAGACAATCGGGACTCAGCGGAATAAAGTGCTGGTATAAAAAATTAGCTAACAGAGTACAAAGAGAGATTTGTATATACTATGGATAGATTCTAGAGTCGAGAAAACACAAGACCTGGTCTGGAGAGTAGCAACTTCCGGGAGGGCAACATTTATATACCACTTACAAATAGTACTCCCTTGGAGAGATAATTGATCTGCAAGTTTTAAAAATTTGTTTTTTTTCAGAGGATGCGTGGAACATAAAGGCAATACCAAACAAAAACGATAACTAAGGGCAAATGGATAGATACATATAATCGAATACAGGGTAAAAAGGAAGGGTACGAACATCACTTACCATTGTGCATCTTTATTATTAATCCAACCAACAGCAGACAACCGGAACCCGACATGACTCAACTTGGATAGCATCAGCATCAAACTGGATCGCATGCGGCCCCCATAGCGTGACCTCTGCGTTTTTGCTGTCATAAGAAAACCGTGATTTCAGAATATGCAGTGACCATAGCGATAGAATTCAGCATAGAAATATATTCTATAGAAACAGGAAAGAAACGACATCTGTATTTGATATTGGTTGTAAAAATATCGCTGTCCTTAGAATAGCTCAGCCAATAAAGTTTCATCCAGAGATACCTGCCATTCGTGATTTGAATGTTTCGTATTAGCTTTGGCACACCTTTCACAGGAACCGTTTTAACGTGTAAGATAGCTGTGACAACTCCTATAGTATATGCACATCATCGATTATAAGACCACAGGTCCTAACATTAGAACAGTGAGCACAGCACTATGTAATACATGTATAGCTGATAAGGAAAATTAGCAGAGGATAATACCTGATAAGAGCACTCTATCATTTGATCGATTTATGAGGAGATTAAATGGAACAGGCGCACATGCATAGATTGGGAATCTTTATGGGACAGGAGATCTCTCTTATCTTTGTGTGAGCAGTAAACTTAGCCATAAGAGCACAATCAACAGGGTGATAACTCGGACGGGCATCAACGACTTCAAAATATTCCACATAGTAGACATAACCTTTTTTCAGCATTGGACTGAATTGTGCTGTATGACGTTTCGGAATTTGCACGTCCATGGCATTAGACTGGGGATAAAAAGGATTGACCATGAGGTCAGCGGTGAGAACTGGCTGAGGAATTAATGAAAGAAATGAGCAATGTACTGAGGACCAGTTCATCAAGGAAAATTAGATCAAGACGTAGGACCCTGCCAGGTTTGGCCTCATCGACATACTCTGAGAAGCGAGTGGCTCTTACACGGATCCGCCAACGATGCGACTCCTGATTGACATCCTTTAGTAAAGTGTAGTCCATCTGCATAGAGCGAAAAGCGAGACGAGTATCCGTGAACAAAACAAGTGGTTTCAAAAGGAAAAAATACTGAAGTAGACGATGACAACAAAGAACATCAATGAACATCACAAGGTCCACATATAATTGCGTCTATATAAATACGGTAATTTTGCAGAATGGCTAACTCACAGTTTACATAAAGTAGCCGAAAGGAAGGAGCTATAAGTGCATGAGGTATTATCTGGAAACAACAACGATTATTATTGACATGCACACACACATTACAGTACCAAACATAGAAAGGAACAAGTAAACAGTATGACAGAGAGGTAATGTACACCATGTGACAGAGAAAGGATGTACAAGTAGCACTAAAGAAAGGAAAGGATTTCATGATAGACTATATTTTTCGTAGATGAAGCAGCTGCGCCATCTTCGTCCTCTATCAATCTATATAAATACAGTAATTGTGCATAATGGCTAACTCACAGCTTACATGAAGTAGCCAAAAGAAAGGAGCTATAAGTGCATGAGGTATTATCTAGAAACAATAACGATTATTAT
Organism: Otatea glauca; assembly: GCA_036346275.1. Lineage (NCBI taxonomy): Eukaryota > Viridiplantae > Streptophyta > Magnoliopsida > Poales > Poaceae > Otatea > Otatea glauca. The sequence continues at coordinate 17,386,669 of CM070728.1, forward strand.
TGACATGCACACAAACATTACAATACCAAATAGAGAAAGGAACAAGTAAACAATATGATAGAGAGGTAATGTACACCATGTGACAGAGAAAGGATGTACAAGTAGCACTAAAGAAAGGAAAGGATTTCATGATAGACTATATTTTTCGTAGATGAAGCAACTGCGCTGTCTTCGTCCTCTATCAATATTGCTAAGCTTTTTCTTGACGTGGCTCTGGAAATAGCAACATAAAATTGCCCATGCGAAAACACCGGATTTCTCAAATAGACGCCCACTTTGCTGAGTGTTTGCCCTTGACATTTATTGATCGTGATTGTGTAGGAAAGCCTAACTGGAAACTGGCACCGCAGAAGAGTGAATGGCCATTTTGGGCTTGTTCCACTGAGAATAACACGTGGTATGCATACCATATCGCCGACGTGTGTCCCAGTCATGACTCTACCTTCTTAGATCCGATCGCCAAGTCTTGTTAATATAAGGTGCGTACCATTACATAGGGCAAGAGCTTGATTAATATTTCTAAGAAGGAAATAGGAGCATCGATCTTCAAAGATAATTTATGTTGCATAAAATTGTTGATGGCGATCGAATTAAGGAATTCGAGCGGATACAAAATGTCGATATCAACAGATTGTTCATGTGTGTTAGAAATTGCATCATAGCTTAGATAATCCTTGACATTTCTCGGTAATTTGGCGAGCATACTGGTGTTCAACTCATCAACAACAGATTTAACAGGACAAACAATAGCACGTTGTGCTATATATATAGGATCATCATAGCTACAAAGGAAGTTGTCGTATACAAAATCAAGTATCGCTGCAACTTTGTTCCCTTCAGGTCTCAGCAACATATCATCCAGAATGTTAATCCATGATCGATCTGAACTTCCCAGCTGGGTATAAGTTGGCACACGGCCCTCTCCCACATCAAGGACCCACCGGGCGAACTCATCCATCTCTTTTCTGGCTTCTGGAGATAAACCAGGATTTAGCAGCCGCATGTTCACAGTTAGGTACATGACATCGATAAACTTCCAGAGCGGAGATTTCAGAATAGAGGCTCCCACGACGTTCGCTCGTGTTTCGCCTTCGACAATAGGCAAAACTTGTACAAAATCACCACCTAACAATAGCGGCTTGCCACCAAATGGCCTATCAACGTTAATTGGATCATCATGAGAGAGGACATCACGAAGAGTACGATCAAGAGCTTCGAAACATAGCCTGTGTCATGGGAACCTCGTCCCACAGGATTAAAGTGGCTTTTCTGATCAACTCCCTGAGAAATGTCCCTCTCTGTATATTACACATGCTTCGGTCTCCGTATATTACACATGCTTCGGTCATCAATATCTATTGGAATACGGAACCTAGAATGAGCAGTTCGTCCTCCAGGCAATAGCAAAGCGGCCACCCCAGCGATGCTACAGCTAAGACTATCAGTCCTTGAGATCTAAGCCTTGCAATGATAGCGTTCCATAGAAATGTTTTCCCCCGTCCCTCCATGGCCAGAGATAAAGCATAAGCATCTTTGATTGTGTAACACCTTGAACATCATAGTATCGTATATAAAACACTGTTCACTTCTGAGTTTGGCGTGCATGGAATCAGCCTGTACAGATAGCGCCTCCCTGTCGTAAGACAATTCTTCAAGGATCAATCTATTGCCAAGTTCGTCACTTTGGTATCTGTAGGTTATATAATGACATTGAGAGTCCGTTGCAGGAGAACATAGCTTCTAATTCTCTCAACAACCTATCTCGCAACACAACATCAAGAATTATATGATTCCTATTTCGAAGGTCGTAACTGATTTTATAGGCTATATCATCACTCATGTACTTCCAGTATTTCTGAAATAAGAAATGAGGATCACCAACACGACAATAGACTAAGACCATCATAAATAGGTTCCTCAGTTAATATGCTGTCGCCCATATAATTCCTTCATCAAACAGAGCAGTCCATTCGGTATCATCACCAACTAATCCACGTGCTTGGCATGCTTTACGGTAGGTGTTGCGTACAATACCTTGATACGTTCAAACATTTTCATAGCGCAAGGCACCACGGACAACCATAAGTAACATTCTTAAGTAAAAAGCTTCGCCATAACTAGGATGTATATGACGTAATCTACCTATCTTAGTTCTTTTTTCCCTGGTAGACCATATCTTACGACCAGTGTCCCATGTCCACTTTGTGGAGAACTCACAGTATGTCAGCTCTCTAGCAGCAACTAATCTCTGGTTAGCAACAAACCACTCAGTCAGCATAGTTCTGCTTGAGTCAGGGTCTTCCACTAAAGCGTCCAGGTCAGCTTCCTCATGATATGTAAGGACTTGCATGCCCGGCATATGGACAAACAAACGCTCAACAGATGGTATCCTACCGTGTATCTCAAACCCAAATATCCTCCAGTTTGCTTTGCATGAGGATAAATACCGTGAACTAATATATTCAGCAATCTCATCGGTCCCGGGATTCACGCCATCCGCACTACAACTCTTGGACTGGGAGAATGCACTCGAAGTGGGCACAATATTACCCGAACCTGTAAGACCGAAGTCTCTATTGCTTGTATCGCCAGGTGTCTCCCGAGCTACCTGGACCCTATCTCTATCTTGAGCAATTGGTATGGCATCGGTTTGGGCACCAACCACGCGTAGACCCATAGTGACACAGTCATGGCCCTTTGTGATATACTTGAAAAGATATTTCACAAGGTATGTCCTATTGCACCACTCGACATTTATGTGAGCTTGATATTTCATCAGACAATGTAGGTTATGCGGGACCACCCATCTATTATCTAGCCTTACTCCGTGCTTAACAACAAACCTACCATCATCACGCCAACGATAAATAGGGAACCTGTCACGGTCAATTGATGTTTCAGAATGAAATGATTTGAGGTATCTCTTCGAGCAACGACCATTTTTCATTCATGGGCATTTAGGATTAAGATCACCACACGGGCCGTGGATCATGAATTCCTCCACACCCAGTGGATTAGCGGTTACGTTAGGCAATTCAGCAGAAATAAAACTATCGACGAAAGAAGGTGAAGGATCTCTATCTTGGATGGATAACCACACAAGTATATGGGCATGAGGAAGACCCCTATTCTGGAACTCAATAGTATATACAAATGCGAGGGACAAAGAAAGGAAACATAAATCTAAGCCGTGAGAAAAACATGAACAATACAAATGGGGAAAGAAAACAATAAAAGAGTTCGACCTGCACGTATAGGCCCAAACGCAGTCCCATCTTTAATATTAGCTATGAATTCACTCAATTTCATGTGATACAGACGCGTAATCATATCAGGACAGTCATGCGCTTTCTGGCCCGGCTCAAAGCGGATCGCCTCAGCTATCTCCGGCCACTTAGCATTACATGTAAAATTAATAAATAATTGTGGCGCACCGTAAGCTCAGCAAATCACCATGGAGTCATGATAATTCTGAATCATATATCTTTTTCCACCAGTAAAGCTGGCTGGCAACATAGTTTTTATACCAACATCCTTGCCTACATTGTTTCCTCTACAAACAGCATCTGATATACCCTGATAAGTTTCGGATCTAAGCCTATCTTGATTGAAGAAAAGAAATGATAAACGACTTGCTTCAATGCACGAATATGCATTAACATCAAGCTGATCCGAAAGCCTCCCGCAACAGGTGTACGGATTTGGCTTACCGATACGGTAATGGCATTCGTAGCAATATAACTCCAACATGAAAACATCTTCACGCCCACCTGGGCACTGACCGTCAACCTCTCTCAACATGATACCCAGATGGAATCCCTTGTCACCATAAGGGAAGAGCAACGGATAATGTAAAGCCATAAGAGCAGGTTGGACCAGTGAGATGTGACTAAACTGACCAGATCATGCTTGAACAATAACATCAACCTGCAGGTTTGCACAGAGAAATCACTGACCACCAAAGCAGCCAATTCAGAGACTAATGGAAGGCTATAACGATGACCATCAGTCAGATGTGGGCCAATAAGCCTGATGGCAATGTCAGGAGCATTTGGCGACAGCAATCTATCACGAACAAGCCTGAACTGCTGGACAATGGGGTTGCAACAATCCAACATAGAGATAAGCGAAGATACAATAGCTGGATCACGCTATTCTCTGCCAAGGCCATATGAATCAAAGGTATTTATACGATTTTGTAGCTCATTCGTTGTATCGTAAACATATAGCTGGCCAAACTCAGGACGGTGACCGACGATAGGTAGGAGAGAACCAATACGGTGATGCACCACACCATTAATTTGAAACACATAAGGCCCATCACCAGTATTAAGACTTTTATCGATCTTTATGCCAAGGGAGGCAAAAGCAAAAAGAGAATTATATTGTCTTATCATCTGCATAAAATTCGCACATTTGGGGCCTCTAGTAAAAACAGATAAGGTTCCGTAACAGAGGAGGGAATGGCTTATGTTGAGGCAAAGAGACCCTCCCTCCATGGCAACACAAGTTATAGACAATACGTCTTTGTGTATATGAACTCTGACTACATAATCTCTCTTGATACCAAAACACTGCAACACACTTACTGCATGTATAGTCAGGACCACCATAATACAATCGGCCCTCGTAGGTAGCTACATGAAAACCGTAACAAGTATGCCTTATGCATTAGCAAAGGTGGCTCCAATTAAGCTAAACAACATAGCAAAAGGCAATAGAAACAAGAGAACCATAAGAAGCAGAAAGGTTACCTTTCAAGAAAGCAACATATTCTGTAGGCAGAGAGTATGGAGCGGAAGTAGAAGGGCCACGTGGAATATACCCTATCAAATGTATCGGGAAAAGAAATCAGGAATACACAGAAACACCTTAGACAGAACATAAGGGCATCGTGGGAAGGTCACGCCATGGGAAAAGACAGAAAGAACAACCTCGTTTCGCAATCATTCTAGAAACATTAACAACACGTCTTTTAGCCCTATTCCCACGGGCAACAACTGATGATATAGACGGACATAATTGATCTCCTAAAAACAAACATGATAAGAGGACAACAAAGGCCCAAAACAAGGATACTTAAGGGAATAAAGATTTCAAGAGGGCACGAGGGAGTGCTGACTTAATAGACCTCTGTGCTGAGATACAGGACCAGAACCAAACGGTTGGCAATCGGAAGATGGGCCAACCTCAGAGCGAAGGACCGGTCCTCCTACAAACAGTTTAAGCAACAAAGAAAGCGTACCTAATAAGAACAGGATAGTGTACATATAAGCTAGGTAAATTCGAGGAGGGCTGGAGGTCGTGCAAACATAACCGTAGTCGGTCTCGTAGGATTGGAAAAATATCTATCACAGATTGAGCAGGGACTGAGGGATAACACGAGAACCGCTACACGGCAAGAGCACGAGGTAAGGAACACTATACAAAGCCATACGCTGTGAAGGTCGAAGAGCACGATTTAGACAGAAAACAGACGACATCGCCAACGAAGAAGGCATACCTAAAAATGACATAGAAATGGGTAAGGATGGCATCTGAGACGACGTAGGGAGGATCTACGACGGCACAACATGACTGGCTGTCGCTGGCAAACGTCGATCATCTACCCCACAGAAATAAAGATAGAGACAATCCAAAAATAACAGAGCGGGAACACGACAATAATAACGGCGAACGAAGTTTGTCTACCATAAGCACCGTGCATGGTAATATGACCGGCTGAGCCAGCAGCACAAATGTGTACCAAACAATAGCCTTTTCGCATAGAACCATAGATAGCACAACACAAAGCAGGCAGATACAGATAAAAGATCGGCTGATGCACACAAAGAATCAACCATTTAGTATCTAGTCTAACACAACAAAGTCAACATAAGAATGGCGGAACATCACCTTCGGACGGCAGCAATGCGGGCCTGACTTCAGCGCACGATGGAGACTGCCCAATCAGAGAACGGAAGCTTGCACGGAGACAACAAAATTAGTAAGGAATGCAGAAGCCCCTCGTCACACACAAAAATGGTAGCAAAAATAAAGCAACAAGGAAACAATAGGAGAGGAGGCGAAACACAAAAGAATTGGCGCCGCAGCACCGGCGACTGAAACCATGACGGGCCGATTGTGGTCGAAATCACCATGGGCTGCCACCCAAACCAGATGGGGAACGATGGGGGGCACCAGAAGAAGTCGTGCGAAGAAACACGAAACGAACTGCAAACAACAAAGCAGGATCAAGATGGTAGGATGGAGAGCAACCGAGGCAAGAAAACCACAGGCGATCGAGAGCGCAAGACCGGGCCATCAACTGAAACCAGGACGAGTCAACCGCGGACGAAATTAGCATGGGCCGTGACCCAAACAAGATGGGGAATGATAGGGGCACCAGAAGAAGCTGGGCGAAGAAACAGAAGACCTTTCCCTGGAAGCGAACCGCCGACGCACGACAGGATGGAGCCGGTGATACAAACAAGAAGAGGCCGCCTTGGGGGGAGAACCAAGGGTGCAGTGGGCGAAGCCGCGAAGCGAACCAGAAGAGGTCGCCTCAGGGGAAGGACCAAGAACGGAGTGGATGAGGCGGGCTAACAAGGCACAAACTCCCCGCATGGCGCGGACACGCGAGAAGCGAGCGGATGCCTGCAGCGCGCCGAAAGCAAAGGAACGGAACCTGCAACGGTGAGAAACGAGAGCAATGGAAAACGATGAGGTGTTATCAATCATCGCCAGAGCAGTGGGGGGCAAGGAACGGACGAGAACGGATTGATCAAACGGAACACGAATGCCAGCTTGGAGCGAAACCGAACGGCGACCAGACGGCCCACTAACCCGAACGGCGACCAGACGGTCCACTAACCGGAGGACCTGCACGTATTTTCCATATGTTCGGAAGACCATTCCATGTGAAATAGCGACGTGGCACCCCTGGCCAGCCGTCGATTCTCTCCGGTTTATATAGAGTTACACATATATGCAATTATTTATGTATATATTTCATATCAACACATTTGGCAGAAAAAAGGGGAGAAAATAGCGAAAAATGGCATGGACCTGGGCTAGTTAGCCTAACCCTATGCTGACCGGCTAACTAGCTAGCACTACCTCAGGCGTGGGCCAAATGGGCCCACCAGCCAGGCAGGACTGCCAGGCCGACCAACCCAACTCCTCCATCGCTTCTTGGGCAAGGCAAGGCCTAGGCCGAGGCCAGGTCGGGCTGCCAAGCCCACTAAGTTGGCAGGTCCAGACATCTCGACCCAAGCTACCACCGCCTTGAGCTAGGGCAAGCGTGACTTTGTGGCTTGGCCAAGTTGTTCCATGGGTGGTGCGTGCACACGGACTTAGCTTCATTCCATCCTCATGCCCTCTCGACCATCCATGTCCACATCGGTCAGCCCATCAAAGCCCCCTCCACCGACTTGAAGAGGCGCACACATGCACCCCACCTGACCGGCCGGGCCAACTAACCTTGGCCGATCAGCCAAGGCACCAACCAAGGCTATAAAAGGGGCAACAGGAGCACCTACATCATCAACACTTCACTTCATCACTCTAGTATAAGTTCTATGGTAGTATAGCGACGTCAGAGTTGCTAGTAACCTAACAGGGAAGTAGAAGAGTCGGCCTGGACACTAATGGTTTCAGAGTCATCTTCTTCGGTACTTCTGTATGTGCTGAACTCCATGTACCTACTTACCCTTTTAAGTGTGATTATTATATACATAAAGTGGTATTTTTATACCATATCTTGTTACCTTATGTGTGGATTAACATATGACTTGTCCCAGTAGTAACCCGCCTGACTTGTAGTGGTAACTGCTGAGCTACTCTTAGACCCAAGACATAGCGCCTTCGTTGTATAGTATGCCTATTATGTGATGCTAGTGGCTATACACACTACAAGCTTTATTATTAGCGCATAATCTTAATTCGCCGCTTTTAATCATATGTATGCCGAGCTTATATTTTTATAGTATCGCATGACTATAATGTGTTATCCACAGATCCTCTGCGATAAGTTCAACTACATCGTTGAGAGTTAGATTAAGTTGATGACAACACTTAGTCTGGCTTCCGTGAAAACGGCTATTAGTGTTTTGCATTTCAATTCCGTAGTTCGGTATCAATTTACTCGGCTTATCCAAGACATAGGCCACAATTCAAGAACCATCGACTTGCTTATACTCCTACCAGCTACAGACTCTGAATAGCTATCTACTGGAAGAACTTATCTAGATTGATACTACTATCATATTCTTATTCTCTCGTTCTGGAAAGATAGGACAATATTTAAACAGTTAAATTTATATCTCTAAACCAGTAGCTTTTCTGAGAAAAATACAATATCCTGAAATACTCCATGGTGAGATGCTAGGACGAGTTCCGTTCTTTTGCGGATATTCATTTGTATAGCATAAAAATCGCCAGCACTGTACTGTAACATATTCAATGTAAAATGTTCTTGATACCATAAGGGATTCAAGGATGCTTCTGATTCGAGCACCCAGCGCACCATCACCATGTCTTACTATAACCATGGCGTAGTTCTAGTTCTCACGGCATCATAAACATATTTACACGCAGACATTTAGAAAGAAAGAAAGAAAAATCAACAATATTTACAACTGGGAACACTTTGGGGTTCCTCCCCCAATTTGTATGAACGATCATTTCTGGGCATCTGATCCAGCATAGGATGCTAGGTTTGGCTTGAATTCCTTCTCAAGCTCTTCAATGACAGGCTCCACTGCAGCGTCAATCTGGTCACTGACCTCTTCAATCTGTAATGGTGAGCTGTGACGTTTCATAAACAAGGAACCAGGAATGGTAGACATGGAAAAAAAAACAGGATGAAAGCAAACTAAAGAATTTTTTTAAATAATACATTTTTAAATAATTTTACAAAACTAATACTCCAAAAAAATTACAAAAATACACCTCTGAAGCAAATGAAATGGCGTCTATTTTGTCGTTAATTGAATTGGCCCAACAAATTGTTTTGTCGTGAATTCATTCCGTCGACAGGTTAATTTAACTCATAGAAGGTGTATTTTTGTAAAAAAAAAAGTCATAGTATTTTTTTTGTAAAATTATTTTAATAATGTATTATTTTTTAAAAAAATCGCAAAATAATTGTATTTATCTAGAATCTAGATGCAATGCATACTGTACAAAATTTGACATGAAGCCACCAAAGCTTGATTGCAGACAAACCATGGCGCCACTCTTTTTCTCACTAAACAAGTAAACGCATGCTTTCCCCAGCCCCAAGTCATATATTTCGTAGTATACATAACTGCTGAAAAATATTGAATATGCCATAAGTTCCTTACAAGCAACAACTAACCTAAAGTCACGAGCTACTACTCTGAATTGGTCAGAATTGTGTTCTTGTATATGTTATTTCTATGAGTGTGCTAATAATTAGTTAGCTAATAGCTAGCTAATTATTAGTTGGCTAATTATTAGCGGAGGCTGTTTGGATACATCTGCTAATAAAGTTCACAAAATCAGTCAATTAAGGAGAAATGATCATAAAGCCCTTTTGCATGAGGCTGACCGAATTGGAGGAGGGCAAAAGTGTCAATTGGCTATTTATTAGCAGTTTTTAGTAGGGTATAACCTGCTAATGAACTAATTGTTAGCATGGTGGGCTGCTAATAATTAGCAGGTCTATTAGCAGGTCTGTTTGAATCCATAACTGCTAATTTTAGCAGCTAACTATTAGTGCTAATGAATCCAAACAAGCCCTAACCTTTACTAACACTAGTTGAATACCCCTATTTTGCTAGAGATAAAAATAATATTAACTAACACATTATGCTGTTCTCTTTAGACTTACCTTGTGTCATACTCTCGGCTCCGTAGTGCCTGATTGAGCTTCGTACCGGCCCACACTGTGGTTTTACTGTCGAGCTTGATTTACACTACGTCCTTAGCTTCACCACCATTGTTTACATCGCACCTCCGCCGCATACCATGAAGGAAGTGAAGGAAGGTTGTTTGGATAGGTATTGCATTTTTAGTAGCTCATTTATTTGTTATGGGGTATTTTTTTTGCCTTTTGTTAGAGATTATTTAGAGGTGGAAGAGTGATTTGAGAAGAGGTTGGTGCAGGATTTGAAAATTCGAAGATTTTCCACTGAAATCTCGGATTTTGGGCCCCACGAGATTAGAAATACCAGCCAAATTGAAAATTTTGAAATCTTTTTTAAAAATACTACAGTGATTTCGTTTATTTCGGCAAAATTTCGCCAAAAACCGCCAAAAATTTGCCATAATGAACCGGTTTTTTTATATTTTTTGGCCATATTTCACCGTAATAGCATCAATAACATATAAGAAAGTGATCTTCAATGATAATTTGTCCAAAAAGTTAATTTTTGAGACATTTTAAAATTTCAGTAGAAACGCTGTCAGAATTTTATAAAATTAAGGAAGCTTTTTTATGCTATGAAAAATTTATATTACTATAATAATACATCTATGATCATACGTAATTTTTCTAAAAATATTTTAACTTCATTTGTTATGTTTTAAAAATAAAAAACAGAATTAGCATAAACGAGGCAGTAACCATGTTAGAATTTTATAATTTGTTTCAAGTTTGATCATCACCTTGAATTTTTATGAGAGCTTAATAATTCCATCATAACCCTTATGTAAAAGTTTAAAAAAATTTAAATCTTTTTTGGTTGCTCAATCAAAAATTGTAAATGGTAGAAACACGCGCTCTGATGTTCGAAAACTGTGAAGTACCACATTCACATTTTTTGGAAATTTTTTATATTTGATCATCACCTCAAAATTTTACATAAACATTAATTTTACATCAAGACCATATAAAAAAAATTCAAAATTTTCTAACGTGGATAAAACCATTTTTCATTTTGTTCAAATGTGCCGGTAAGCCTTTTGATAGGACAGTAGTACTGTTCGAATTTTCAAAAATTCATGAAGCTCGATCGTCATCTGAAAATTTTGTGAGAATATTAGTGATGCATAATAACCATGAACAAAAAAATTCAAAATTTGCTAACATGGTTAGTCCTATTTTTCATTCGGTTAAAAATTATCAGTCAGCGTTTTATCAGGACAGTAGTAATGTTTGAATTTTTAAAAATTCCATAGACTTCAGAATTATCTAAATTTTTTATGAAAATATCACCAATGTGTCAGGACTCTCCAAAACAAATTTCAAATTTTTTTGTCAAAGTTTGGCCCACTTTTCTGCCGGTGCAAAAAATCCCAAAATTTCGGGTATTTCGGCCGAAATTTCGGGATTTTTCGCCGAATTTCGGAAATTTTCGTTTGCAAATGGAGCGGATTTGAATTTTGATTTTCAAATTTCATCTGAGATTTTTCCGAAATTTTGAGATTTCGGCTAAATTTCGCATTTCGGCCCTAGGCTATATTAAATCCGAAAACGAAATTTGAATCCTTGGGTTGGTGGAAGTTGAAAAAGGTGAAAAAGGCATCATTTATCACCGCTAGGTTCTTTAAAGAGTATAATAGATCTAATGAGAAAGAACGTCTAATCATGAATCCGTGCATACATAAGATTCTCATTTATGCTGATATATACCGTGGAAACAAGTATATTATCAACTAAGAGTATGGGTAATGCATCACGGACCTTCTTAATGATAGCTTCAACCTTATGTGCATCATTATCCACTTCCTCAGCAATGTACTCAACCTCCTCAGCCACCTTATGCAGGGATCCATTCTCCGGTAGGGAATTGGCCACATTAGCAGCTAGCTTCTCTGTCACCTCGGAAGCGTGCTCCACAGCCTCCAAAACAGTTTCCACGTTTTCTATCGCCTCGCCTAACATAATCAATTAACAACCCAGTCATTGCAATAAAAACGGTATAGACGTGTATATATATATATATATATATATATATATATATATATATATATATATATATATATGACGTTGAAATGGGGCACCATGGAGCCTAGGTTTCATGATTTCAAATGCGCAGATTCAAGCTAAATTCGGGTATATTTTTCAAAACTTTTGGTTTTAGGGTATACACCCATCTATAACAATTCAAATGAAACACATACCTTTGAAAAAATATACTCGAATTCAAAGATTTTAAACGAATTTAGATTGCATGCTTTGATGATTTATATATATAATCAGCACATACCTACAAACAAACTATCATCAAAAAAGAAAACTCTAGTTTAAATTTCAGTTCAAACTTGTTTGAACTAGTTAGTAAACTAGTTAAACTCAACATCCTAAAAATTTCAAAAAATTAAACGTACAATACATAGGAGAATATATCTATTTTGTATCATGGAGCCTAGGCTCCATAGTGCTCAAGTAATTATACTATATATATATATATATATATATATATATATATATATATATATATATATATATATATATATATATATATATATATATGTATGTATGTATATATTATGGAAATTGGGTTTTGACCCAAATTTTTAGGCCCATCGGGCCGAGCAAGACCAGTCGGTGAAGCTAAAAGGTCATGCAGCTGATGCTGCGTGCCCTAGCTCCAGACGCGTGCGAGAGAGGGCGAGCGGCGGTGACCATGTCACAGGCATGGATCCTCGGCATGCGGCGACAACCGGGCCCTCTAACGGCTATTGCTCTCTCTCGGGCTCCTCTCGGGCTCTATTTAACCTATTCCTTCTCAACACATAGAGAAGAGCGACGTGAATTTTCCCATTTTCCCGATCTCTAATCCACCTCCAGTTTTCTTCTTCTCTGACGATACTCTGGATAGCTCCTTGGCTACCCAACTCCCTCGTGATTTTCTTGGCTTCGATCCATCTTTAAGTACCCGTCGCTGTAGCGTGTCGCATGTAACTAGGGGTGGAAATCGAGCTAAGTCCTCATTTTTTCGAGTTTTTTTCGAAATTGACACAGTTTAATTTAATATCATTTTATTTATAGTTTAGAAGTTTTTTAGAATCGAGCTAACAAGCCGAGCTAGAGCAAAATCCAATTTCATTCGAAATTAACTTATTTCAATGTTTATCCAATGAACGAGTGTAATTGGAGCAATTTTGAACTGAGCCAATGAGCCTCGCTAACGAGCTTTTTTTCTAGCCCTACGTGGTGAATCAAAGATGGGGAAGACAACTACGGACCCGAGGCACATCGTGGGCGACGGGGTGTCTCTGGTGCTCTTGGTTGCTGAACCTCTGTGTTGATCGTATTTGGTTGTGCGGTTGGTCCGGCCGTGTGCTGGTTGTGGTGCTCGGTGATTTGTTGCCTCTTTCTGTGGAGTGAGCCCTTCATGGATTGTTATTCTTGGTCGACGGTGGTCTCTTCTCCGACTAAGATGAGAAGTTTGTGGCTATGTTCGGCTTTGGTTACATTTCAGGACTACTCGATGAATTGCCTCACTTGGTGGTCAACGACATTGTATCTCGAAAAGCTTTGCCAGTGATCTGTGGCAGTACAGCGGCGATATTTTTTTTGGGACGTCGTCTTTGACAAGCCTTGCTTATTTCACTGACTTTGTATTAGTGCTCTGTGAGTATTTTTGTTTCTTTGTTGTTTTATTTAAATTGTGCAAAGGGGTTGGACGATTCTATGTCTCGGGAACCTTGCTTGATATGGTGACAGAAGCTCACTAAGGATTGGGTTTTTTGAGACTATCTATAACAATCTAGCAGTTTACTGTTTTAAAAAAATTGAGATTACTCCATTTGAATTGATTATTTGCCTAGTTAATTAATTTGTTCAGTATAATATATTTGGCTTGTTTTGTATTTAGTTTAGTGTAGCTGTTTCTATTTATTAACCTTATTGGTACTACTGTTTTTTTTTGTTAATAGCAATATTCTATTGTTATCTTGATCATAGATATACTATGCTATCTTTGGTGAGGTATCCAGTACACACGAACTGTTATTGTGCTAAACTATACTGGTATTGAAGTAAATTAATTTACGGTAAGTTTGAATTCTAAAATTAGTACGATTGTTAGTGGGCTTATCACAAATTAGTCAGTAATACTGTTCCTAGTGGTAAGGAGGTTTGTTAATTAAAATAGCCCGACATCTGAGGGCAAAATTTTAGCAACTTGAGCTATGTTTTAGTGTACATGAGTAGTATTTATGCTCTGGTTTTTATCCATGATATGCTCTGATACTATTTACTTTATATATCAATAACGTTCTCTGTTTAATAATTAAGTTTGGATTTAAAGTAACGAGAAAATTGGTAATATCTTATTTTATCAGTAACCAATAAGCAACTCATGGACTTTGCAGATGATTAACACCGGTGTCGTTTGCAAAATTAGCGATGGTATATTATCGATATAAAGGAAACCAATATTAGATTGTGTATGTATGTACCTTCGACCTTCCTGATCCTCTTGTAGAATGGCACGGCCGTGTAGACCACGCCTCCAAGCACCATCTGCACCCTGAGAAAAAAAACATCAAATATGGTCAATCGCAATTAATTCATCTCACAAGAGCCGCACACAGTACACTATTGCTATTCCTAATCCCTACCAGATAGGCAACATCGGCAGCGGCGAGAAGCCGAGGCGTCGGTGGCCGGCGGCCGCGGCCAATTCCGCCGGAACTACGTCGGATTTGCCCAGAATAACCCACCTGTCCATAGAAATCAACCATCTTACACAAACCCACGAGTTGAACTCTCAAGAATGAAGGAAAAAAAAACCTACGGTTCTTGCTCGGAGAACACGTACCCAGAGTCGATGCCGCTCGGATCTGCAGCACCACCGGCAGGCTTCTCGCCTCCGCTGCATCGAAGCAAGAACATCAAGAAATCACAAAAGAGGCACCAAATTCCAGCCACATCAATCCTAAGAAGAATCAAAGAGAAAGACATCCGTACTTTGGGTCATCTTGGGCGGGCTGGGTGGCGGCGCCGGCTAGCGTCACCATGGAGGATCGATTTGCGGCTGAAGCGAAGGAGCGTTTTGGTGCACAAAGGGGAAGAAAGGAACAGGGAGTTGATTAGCTCGGCGGATATAGTTGCCGTGCTTCGTTATGTTGCTTACCCGAGTCAGCATTAAATTTCCTAGTGTCAGACCAATAATACGAGTTGCAGTAGGATAGGAAATTTTGCACGCGGGCATTAAACAACTCTGATTGGTACGGTAAGTGCTACAGTAATGGTAGACTTATCTCTTGGCGGCCATGCGCAGGATTAATTTTACAGTTTCGTCACGACCAAGCTACTTTCGTGATGCAGACTTTACTTACTGCTTGTTTGCCGACGCAGAAAATTTGAATGCGGCAGAGGGGCCCGGCCCGTTGGCAGATTACACGCTCCAGACAACGCGGATCCCACGCCGACAGCTTGAATACGGCCCGGCCGTGAAGACAACAACCCGGGCTTTCTCTTAGCCTGGTCTGAGCCAATTCGTGTTCGTCTACTTCTTGCGGATGCGGAGATTGTTTGGTACTGTTGAGAAACCCTCGTGGCTCATGAAAAGCCTACGATGGCCTCTTAGCCGAAATCCTAGATGAGCGCTATAAAAGGAGGAGGGGGTCCCCCTATGTACAAGCAATCAGAAATCAATAAAGAATTCTGCCGTCGCTCCCTATATACCTGTCTCTCTCTCTGTTCTCCACTTTAGATCTGTTGGAAACCCGGATTATTCGATGGCGAGGTTCCTTAACACGTTATCGACGAAGCTCTCAGGAGTTCGGTTTTGAAAGGTGAGAAAAGGTGGGAATTGACGATTGAATCTAATCATTGTTGTTTTCTATGCATGCATCTAACCTACGACATCGATCGCTGCGTTAAATCACGTGGCAAGAAGCTACATCGACCGCGAAACAACGGTACACATGAAGCATATTTACATCCGAAAAAATAAGGAAAGGTCGTCGCCTCGGCATGCGACCAACTGCGTCACCGTCGCCGCCACTCGACACGCGCGCAAAGCGCCGCCGCTAACCGGGCTCGCAGACGCGACCTTGCCGTGCGTCGCGCAAGCGCCTCACCTCGGCAAGAGTGCACGGAGCCACCGATCGCCGCCTCGACTCTACGCGCTTAGCAAAGACGACGCCAAGACGTAGCCGCGCCGCCGCATCCGTCTTGGCGTCGCGCCGCCTCGGCCTCCGTCGTCGCGCCTCGACCTTCGGTTAACAAGACGTCGCCGCCGGCTTCCCGGCCGCCAGCAAGCAGCGTCAGCGCCGCCGCCGGCTCCGTCGGCGACGCCGCGCCAGCGCGCCGCGGCTGGCCGCCCGCCGGCGCCTCTCCGACCTTCGTGCGTGCCGTGGTCCGGCTTGAAGTCGTTTCGCCGCCGTCGGCCTCGTGTGCGCCATCACGGTCCGGCTCGGCCGCCCTGACCATGGCCCGGCCTTGTGTGCGCCGCCGCCGTCTCCGACCTTCGCCGCCATTGCTGTCGTCGTCGGCCGGCACCGCCGCATCATCTCGATTGGCCCGTCGTCGCCGCCACCGTCTCGGTCCATGTGCGTCGCTTTTGGTCGGCCGCGCACCGCCTGCCAGCGCGCCACCCCCCAGTCGGCCGCCGCGCCGCACGCCGCCACCAAACCTCGGCCCCTTTTCACCTACAAGACAAAGCGGCTCATGCTGCCGTAAACCGTAGCCTGCGTCGCCGCGCCCGCCCGACGCCAGTGTCACCATCTGCCGCGCGCCGTTCTGCGCTACTAAGCCGAAGCAATCGTCGCCGCACCCGATGAAGGCGTGCGGGCGGGTGGAGCAAGAGAAGGAAGGGGGAGGCGGCGCGTGAAAGGAAGAAAGCGGCGAGAAGAGAAGGAAAAAATGGAGCTCGCACGGGGGTAAGTTGCGGCGATGGCTAGGGGAAACCCTAGCCGCACGCCGTGTGATGGCGGGCGGGCCAAGCAGCCACACAAAGCAGCGTATGAGCTTGGTTCGTAGGAAGAAAAGAAAAGAAAAAGAAGAAAAGAAAAATAAAGAGAAGAAAAGGAAAAAAAGAAAGGAAAAATAGCAGAAAAATAGCAGAAAATTTTGAAAAATTGCCAGAAAATCAAGAATATTTATTTGGCTCTGTTTTTAATTTTTCTAGCTTTATTTCCCTGTTTTATGAATATTCTTTATGAATTTTGAATTCGTTGCTTTGTTTAGCATATTGAAAATACATGTGAATTTATTTTCAGTTCTTTATGCTTTTGCAACCCTTTTCTATTAGATTACACGCAGTAATCTAATATTAGAATTTTGAAATCATGCATCATGAATCGTGAATCGTGAGTTTGAAGAACTGGCCTCGCACGGTCAGAACTACCTTACTTGGGCATCGGACGTGAAGATAGTTCTTGGGGGCAAGAAGCTCCGTGCTGCGATTGGTCTAGGGTCCTCGCAGGACGCGAAACCTACCGTCGAGCAGAACGATCAAAGCCTTGCACAGAATTTGTACTAATCTCTTCCTATGTGGCAAGAAGATCACTGATGAGGAGAAGATTGACAAAACTCTCTCTACCTTCCACCTAAATGCTATCCGGAGTGCACGCAGCTATCGTCAGGATGCATACAAGGAGTATAGCGAATTGATTGATGTAATGCAAGTTGCGGAATCGCAAGACGATGTTCTATGCAAGAACTATGTCTCACAGCCACTTGGAAGGGGCACTGGCACAGAAGTTAATGCCAATAGCTATAAGGTGAGAAAGCCCATTCATAGAAACAAGGGCGAGTAGGGTGAAAAAGAAAAGTTTCAGGCCAAGGGAAAGTCCAAAGCCCGTTATTTTTTTTAGATTATGGTTGTTAGCATTTTCTTTTGAATAATGAATTGTAAGCTCTAGAAGAGCATACTTCTCTCATTAATAAATATGCAATTTATTCTTTATTCCAGTATTCTTTCATTTACAAGCAATTTTTGAATTATTTTGCCTCTGTTTGATTAAAATTATATTTCTTTTATCTAGAAATCGTGTAGCGCCCAAATGGAAGAGGTATGCATTGTTGATTGTGGCATAACAAATACCATCTTAAGAGAGTCTAAATACTTCCAGTCGATCATGAAAAACGCTGGAAAGATTACTACGATCGCAGGAAGCGATTCATATGTAATCGACTCAGGAAGAGCCACAATTATATTACCTATGGGTACAACTTTGGTAATTGAAGAAGTCCTTTTGTACCCTAAATCAATACGCACTCTCTTAAGCTTTAAATACATCCGCGCCAATGGTTTTCATGTAGAAACAAATGAAGAAAATGGCAAAGAATACTTGTGCATTGTGAAGCACGTGGTATGTGGAAAAATGGTATTAGAAAAATTCCCCTCATATGAATCTGGGTTGTACTACACGAATATTCATGCACCCGAAGTGTATACTTCCTTGAAGACTGTTTTTAGAAGCTCTGAGTTTTTTTTATGGCATAGTAGATTAGGTCATCCTGATCTTAGAATGATGAGAAATATAGTGAACAACTCACAAGGTCATGGCATTAATGTTAAAAAATTTCCTAAATCATGAAAATTTTGTGTGCCCTGCATGTGCCACCGGGAAATTAATAACTGGACCCTCTGTCATGAAAGTGCAAAATGAAATTCCCGCATTCCTGGAACGCATCCAGGGGGATATTTGCGGCCCGATTCAGCCCTTGTCAGGGCCGTTTCGATACTTTATGGTGCTCATCGATGCTTCCTCGAAATGGTCGCATGTATGCTTATTATCAACAAGAAACCATGCATTTGCAAAGCTGATCTCGCAGATCATAAGAATTAAGAATGCTTTCCCTGACCATCGCGTGAAGTCCATTAGAATGGACAATGCCGAAGAATTTACTTCAAAAGCATTTGATGATTATTGCATGGCAACAGGGATAGCAGTTGAGCACTCCGTACCGAACGTCCACACGCAGAATGGACTAGCAGAAGCACTAATAAAGAGGGTTAAGTTCATTGCCAGACCGCTTTTGCAGAGTTGTAACTTGCCCAACACTTGTTGGGGATACGCAGTCCTGCACGCAGCAGCTCTCATCAACTTCAGACCTTCGGCCTACAACATCCATTCTCCTATGCAGCTTGTGCACGGGATCATCCCGAAGATCTCCCATCTTAGAAAATTTGGGTGTATGGTATATGCACCTATACCACCCCCTCAGCAGACTGCAATAGGCCCTCTCCGCAAGTTCGGGATATACGTTGGTTATGGGAGTGCATCCATAATCAGGTATTTGGAACCCATGACTAGAGACTTGCATACAGCCCGATTCGCTGATTGCATTTTTGACGAGGATCGTTTCCCGTCATTAGGGGGAGGAAATCAACCTTTGGATGAAAAATACCAGGAAATCATATGGCATTCCACTGGGATCCCCGCACATGACCCCCGCACTAATGAAGCAAATCAAGAAGTCCAGAAGATAAATGAATTGCCTGATCATTTTTGTGATCTGAAGGGCGTGGTTAAGTCGCATGTACCTGCAAGAAATGCACCAGAGAGGGTGGAAATACCAAAGAAAATAGAAGGTATCCCTCATCCTGTTCAGAGGCCTCAAAGAAAAAGAGCAGGAAATCTGGCTCCTCAAACCCAAAGTACCCGGAGACGTCTGGAGAAAACTGGGCGAGAGGACTTACCACAACCAATCATGAAAATGCCCTAAGAAAAGAAGGGGAGCCAGTTGAGACCTAGCACTGGAAAGAAGCCAACAGAAAAGGCAATTCCAGACTTGAATCTTCCACTGAAGGAAGCTGCCGAAAATAATGTGTGCGCACACATAGGCGATGAAAAGCTAAAGGAACTTGCTCCTGCGATAAGGAATAGCAGTGAAGAGCAAGTAGAAGTGCATGAAGCACCCCATGAAGAAATGGCCATAAACTTTGTAATAATAGGAGAATCCCTGAATAGAGCAACAGCCAACGTTGATGCATACTTTGCAAAGAAGATTGCCTCGATCATTGATCATGATCCCGAGCTCGCATCTCGCAGAGTGCAAGAAAAGGCTAGATTGGGAAGAATGGAAAAGGCAATCATCTGCAGAGTTAGTCTCTCCGAACAAGAGAGAGGTGTTTGGATCAGATGCCGCACACCTCCCCATATAAACCCCCGTAGGTCACAAATGGGTCTTTGTTCTAAGAGGAATGAAAACAACGGTTGTAAGGTACAAGGCAAGGCTTGTAGCTCAAGGTTTCACTCAACGTCCCGGAGTTGATTATGAAGAAACCTATTCTCCGGTCATGGGAGGAATTACCTTTAGATATTTGATCTCAATGGCGATCAACTTGAAGTTGAGAATGAAGCTAATGGATGTTGTCACAAAGATATTTGTATGGAAACTTGGATTCGAGATATACATGAAAGTACCGGAAGGAATACCTATCTCGAACCAAGACGGAGCAAATAGAAACCTGTACAGTGTGAAATTGGAGAAATCACTGTATGGGCTAAAGCAGTCAGGAAGAATGTGGTACAATCGCTTGAGTGACTTCTCTACAAGAAAGGCTACACAAACAACGAAGATTGTCCATGTGTGTTTATACAGCGATCCCCAAATGGATTCTGTATAATCTCCGTCTATGTAGATGACTTGAACATCATTGGGACGGATGAAGAAATTGAAGAAGCATGCTCATACTTGAAGTCTGAGTTTGAAATGAAGGATTTGGGTAAAACCAAGTTTTGTTTAGGCTTGCAGCTTGAACATGTCCAAGGAGGAATCTTGGTACATCAATCAACCTACACACAGAAAGTGTTGGAAAGATTTGGCTTTGAAAAGGCGTATCCTGCAAAGACTCCAATGGTCGGAAGGTCACTCCAAGCAGATCTAGACCCATACAGACCTAGAGAAGAGGGGGAGGAAGTCCTGGGAGCATAATTCCCATATCTGAGTGCAGTTGGAGCGCTCATGTACCTTGCAAATAGCACCAGGCTGGACATTGGGTTCGCTTTGAATTTGCTAGCTCGGTACAGTGCAGAACCCACCAAAAGGCATTAGAAAGGGATCAAGGACATCTTCCGCTACCTCTAAGGAAGCAAAGACCTCGGTCTGTTTTTCAGAAGAAACAATGAATTGAATTTGGTTGGCTACGCCGATGCTGGATACTTATCAGACCCGCATACTGGCAAGTCCCAAACCGGCTATGTTTTCCTATGTGGAGGAACTGCAATTTCTTGGAAGTCGTCTATGCAGACTCTTGTCTCGACGTCGACAAACCACTCGGAAATCATTGCTTTGTATGAAGCATCTCGTGAATGTGCATGGCTCCGAAGAATGGTTCACCACATCCAGAAGTCGTGTGGTTTGAACATTGAGCAAACTCCCACAATCATTTATGAAGATAATGCAGCTTGTGTTGCCTAAGCATAGATGGGTTATGTGAAGAGCAATCTTACGAAGCATATCAACCCCAAGTTCTTCTATGCTCACGAATTGCATAAGATGAACGAGATTAAGATATTGCATACTAAGTCATGTGAAAATCTTGCAGATTTGTTCACTAAATCACTCCCAGCATCTACCTTTGAAAGGTGCGTGAAAGGAATTAGGATGATGAGATTTAGAGAAGTGCAGATTTCAGGGGGAGATATTTCACATACTCCCACATAAATCTCGAAGATGAATTATGAATACCCAACATGAATCTCGAAGATTAGCAATTGAAGTTGGGAGAATTGTACTCTTTTTCCTTAGCAAGTTTTTCATGAAGTTTTCTTGCATAAGGTTTTAACGAGGCAATTCGTGCAACATAGTAAGCGTATGCTATGTACTCTTTCTCCAAGTATTTTTGTCACTGGGTTTTTCTGGAGTTTTAATGAGGCATATACATCTCGCGGCAAAGGGCCCAAGGGGGAGTGTTGGGAAACCCTCGTGGTCCATGGAAAGCCCACGATAGCCCCTTAGCCGAAACCCTAGGTGAGCGCTATAAAAGGAGGAGGGGGGTCCTCCCTATGTACAAGCAATCAGAAATCAATAAAGAATTTCGCCGTTGCTCCCTATATACCTATGTCTCTCTCTCTGTTCTCCACTTTAGATCTGTTCGGGAACCCCGGACTATTCGATAGCGAGGTTCCTTAACAGGTACTTGGAGGCAGAACCCAGATTGCCACATCCAGAGGAAATGTTTTTGTCCCGTGGAAAACAATTCTACCCATTGATTGGGGATTGTGGTTTGAAGAGGAAGTGGACACATCCAAAAAACTTTAGGAGAAAAACCAGAAAAAAAAAAGAAACTCATCCGAAGCAACAAGAAAAAAATCGAACATCCCACTCCAACCGTTCAGCACTTTTTCCACTAGATGAATCCTCTACCATCACTTATTTCTTATTCACTAACGATGCTATTGATGCATGCCTCTCTAGCTCTATTTTTCCCTACTCACAACTGCTCCCTCTGATCTCCGCCATTTCTACATGCGCTCAGCGCTCTAAGCCAAGCACAGTGATATGCAAGCAAGATGTATTAGGTACCATCGCCACTTGCCTCCATTGAGCTGACGACCCATGGGCATCGCCGCTACTCCTCTGAGCTGACTGGTAGGCGCCGCTGTCGCTCATCTAAGCTGACTAGGTGGACGCCACTGCCTCCTACTCTGAGCTAACTAGATGAGCGCCATTGCTACCTTCGAGGTGGGAGTAGTAACTAATCGGCCGCGCTAGCGACCTCATTACACATGCTTCGCCACTGCAGGGAGCGCCTGGCAAAGGTTTCAAATTTTGGTTTCGGAATAAATTTCGTCCCGGGCCGGATAACGAAATTTCGGCGAAATTTCGAAATTTCGGAATTATTTCGGACAAAATTTGAATTTGAAAATTCAAATCCGGTCCAATCCGGAAAAAAAAACCGAAATTCGGCGAAAAAACCCGAAATTTCGGGCGAAATATCCGAAATTTCGGGTTTTTTGCACTAGCTGAAAAATGGTCTAAACGTTATCGAAAAGTTTTGAATTTTTTTTGGAGGTTCCTTACACAATGCTGATGTTCTCACAAAAATTTCAGCTGATTATCACACATGAGGAATTTTTAAAAATTCGGAGAGTGGTACTGTCGTGATAAAACATTGACCGACAAGTTTGATCGGAATGGAAAATGGTACAAATCAAGTTATAAAATGTTGAAATTTTTTTTGAATGGTTATGATCCATAACTAATGTTCTCATAAAAATTTCAGCTGATTATCACATGTGAGGAATTTTTAAAAATTCGGAGAGTGGCGCTGTCCTGATAGAACACTGATCGACAAGTTTGATCCGAATGGAAAATGATACAAATGAAGTTAGAAACTGTTGAAATTTTTTGTGCATGGTTATGATGTATCTATAATGCTCTCATAAAATTTTCAGATGATGATCAAACTTTATGAATTTTTAAAAATTCGAACAGTACTACTGCCATGTTAAAAGGCTTACCGGCAAACTTGAACAAAATGAAAAATTATGTAAAGCATAATTTTTTTTGAAAATTTAAAAAATGGTGATAAGGAAGTTCTTAATATCCCATAAAAATTTTGATTCACGATCACACTCCAGTGAATCTATAAAATTCCTACAAGGCACAATACCATTTATGTTTTTTTCTTTTTGATTTTTGAAATATAATATAACAAACGAAGTTCAATGCTTACATAGATTTGATTGACCAAACAAACAAAGTTGAATTTTTTTGAAAAATTTATATAATGTTACTGAGTCAATTATTAATCTCTCAAAAAAATTTAGATCATAATCACACTCAAGAAAATTTATAAAATTCTGACAATATAACTGTCCCAATTATGTTCATTCTGTTTTTGATTTTTTAAAGATAACAAATGAAGTTAAATTATTTTGAAATTTTTTATGTATGATCCTAATCAATTAATTATGTTACCATAAAATTTTCAGATTATTATCATCCTTTTACAATTTTATAAAAATCTGACAGTGTTTCTGCCAAAATTTTAAAATGTTTAAAAAATTAGGTTTTTCAACAAATTTTCATAGGAGATGACTTTCCTAAGGATTATTGGACCAAATCCGGCCCTAAAACTTTCAAAACCGGCCAAAAAAACACAAAATTTCGGATTTTACTGTAGCAATTTCAAATTTTCTTTAAATTTTTTTTCCGGCCGGTACTTGAGATCTCGGGGTGGTCCGAAATCCGAAATTTCGCCGAAATTTTGAACCTTGCTGGCAAGCATCTTGTTCCCATCTCCCCTCTCTCTCTCTCTCTTTCTCAGATGCCACGCTCGCACTGCTACCAATGCTCTAATCAAACGCCGGTAAAATTCATCAACTCGGCAAAGAGATCCTCGTGGTTCCGTAAATTCATCGATAGCTCCTACTAACCTATTTTTCAAAGAGGCCCTCATGCTTTCAAAAAATTGTGATTTTTTTGAAAAATTATGTATAACCCTAGACCAAACGCTCCACCAAATTAGCGCAACGTATCGCGCGTCTCTACCTAGTCATAATCATGCCGCGAAAACTTCATAAACCATCAAAGAGTAACAAGAGAGATTAAAAATACCTCTTATCGTCTTTTTCTGATGTGATGTGTGGTTCCGCCATCCATTGCGTTAAAATTTTGATTAAACAAACACGCATCTTGCCTAACAAAACCACACCACACCTAAGCACCCTATTCCGTCGGACAAAATTGCCCCTTGTTACTCTATACTAGTATAGTGTCCTATCTTCCAGTTTTCTTTTCCCAACACGTAATATATAGTCTTTTCCTTTTCTAGAACGTTTGTTTTCTTTTCCTTAATTCCATGATATTTGTTTCCTTTTCCTTGAGATGATGCTGGAGGTAGGGGAGATCTGTTGTGGGCCACAGGGATGAGTTAGACACATTAAACAATGGCCATCGGATGTGGGTGAGTAAAGCTGAGGAAAGATCTGAGAGGTTAATTTTGATGGAGGCAAGTTTTTGGGGACGTTTCGTTGGGTGCATGAAGGTTAGGCATCTCTAGTGGGGTGTATTATTTAGGGTGAACGTAGAAAAGAATGCTTAGGTGCATTATAAAAGGGTATAGAAACAGTTGCACCGTTACCAAATCTATCACTGTCTGTTCCGCCCCCCTAATTACCAGAGCTGTAAACTTCTCCGTTCGAAACCAACACTACACTATCAAGTCCGCTCCTAGGCCATTAACAAATAATCCCTTCTCCTCTCTCTTCACGATATCTCTACCGTTGCGTAACAAATTGATGGGCAGGATTTATGCTGGCACTGGACAGATTCCCTGCAGTCCCATGAGAACTGCACCCACACGGACTGTTCAATAAAAAAACGACCGTTCAGAATTTCTAAGAACATTGTGATGATTTTGCACCGCACGAAAATTCTGCAGCAGATACTGTAGCATCATACTGTTCATTGATCCGAGCCGCGTGTTACCTTCAGGGTTAAACAAACCGACGAAAATCGGTCGTTTTTCGCGAAAACCGCCTGTGCCGAGCCGGTTCGACAATTAAAACCGTTCGGTTGAATAGTAAATTTAAAAAAAATCAAAGAAATTTAGCAAAAAGTGTCAAAAAATCTGTGCAGTTCTGAGGTAATCCTAATGATTCTATAAAATTTTTAGATTATCATCAGATACGTACATTTTTAAAAATTCTGACAGTGATACTATCACAATATATGCTTTTCAGTTTTTTATTTTCTAGAGGCATAAAATGAAGTCTAATATTTCTTAAACTTTTTTTGTGATGTTATAACATCATTAAAATGATTATGTAAAATTTTCAGATGATGATCAGATATGTGTATTTTTTAAAATTCTGAAAGTGTTATTATCATTGTATATGCTCTTCTGTTTTTGATTTTATATGGGCACTAAATGAAGTCTAATATTTCTGAAAATTTTAGTACATGATACTTTGGCACTATTTATATTTTTATTAAAATTTTAGAATATAATAAATCTTTTAATATTTATAAAAATCTGACAGTGTATTTGTTCCTTTTCATTAATTGCTGTTTTAGATTTTTTAGAAGAAATAAATGATTTAAAAAATTGTACAAATTTCTCCGAGGTATTTTATAGATTAATTGGGATTTTTTTGTTAATTTTTTTGCAATTTTTTCTTATATTTTCACCATTTTTCCTTCTGTCATCGGTTTTCGACATTCCGTTAATGTAGGTCGAACATGCCATTTCTACGATAATGGAAGAGTGAAAAAACTATGTTTATGTCTACTCCACAATTTCAATTGAAAAGTATTATAATGTAAATGGTGTTGACAAGTGAATGGTAGTGAAATTGCGAATGATTTTGCTTTGTGGTTATCTAAATGCCAATTTTTGCACTTGTGTGATTGTAGTATTGCAATGAAAGATTATTTATTGACATATTATTGCTAAATACATAACTTACAACCTCCAATTCTCTAAAATATAGCAAAGGTCATGTCGATTTTTTTCAAATTTAAGAGAGATTATTTTGGAATTTTTTCACATTTTTACATACCTTATTTATATATTTATTACATTTTTATCAATTTTAGACTTCCCTGTATTTCTACAAATTTTACAATATTTTTTGTATTTTTTTCCTAATTTTCCATCTTTGGGCGGTTTTTGCGGTTTTCTCTAAAAATCGCTCGATTTTTCACGAAAATCGAATGATTTTTCGTCAAAAACCGCGATTTTCGCAGTCTTATTTGATCAAAATTTAAAATTTTCGAAATTTCAAATTATTCGATTTTTCGTGATTTTAAAACGAAATTGTGAACCTGATCACCTCCTTCGGTCAGTCCTTGCTTATAAGGGCCGCAGCAAGGTATCCCTGTCCGCTGGCAGACTATGATGCCGTACAGGTAATGGAGACGATGCGTGGTCTAACATTTGTCCATATCGTAAGAAACGTATTTGACTTCGCCTTGACAAAATTGTGTTGTCTCACTAGCAAGTGGCCCTAAGCACTGATGGATTGCTTGGCCCCACTCTGTCAGTGAACGTATTGATAGTATTGTAGCATAAATCTTTGGCACTCGCCGTGTGTGCTGTACTGCTGTCTAGAGGTGGGCGTCGTGCCGAACCGGGCCGGTCCGGCACGGGTCCATCGTGCTTCGATGTTCGAATCGTCGGCCGCGACGGCCCGTCGTGCTCGTCGTCGTGTTGCGTTGCGCGCCAGCAGCCGCTTTCTAGCGAGCCGAGCACTGATCCATTTATGCGCCGTCTGCGCCGCCTGCACCGACCCATTTTGCACTATTTCAACGAGAGGAAAAGAGCCGGAGATCATAGAATTAAGGCAGTGAATGCAAATATTATGAGAAAAAGAACTAAACTTTATTTATTATCGAACAATTACATAGAGCGAGAAAGATGTGCTCAATACGGACGAGAGAGGGGAGAATGGGCGAGAAAGAGAGTGAGCGAGATAGACGAGAGAGATTGAGAGAGACTGGTGAGAAAAAGAGCTAAGAGAGATTGAGAGGGACGAGCGAGAGAGAGCAGCTTCTTGCACCGTCTCTCAATCTCTCTTAGCTCTCTCTCTCCTGTTTTGTCCGTCTCTCTCAGGTGTTAGCGATAGGGGTGACGTTCATGCTACTGGGTGCATCCATGACGGTCATGCTCTGTGAGTCAGTGACCTTCATGTTAGACTTCTTCCTCATGCCCTGGATCATCAGGCTCAGTATAGCCCATTCTACAGTGTTGTACCTTGCCGGGCTGCCCATCGTGCCTGATTCTCGAGCCCGGCACGACCCGTGCTACAGTGTCGTGCCGGCCCGACACAGTCCACTTCGTGTCGGATCGGGCTTCGTACCGAACCGTAACATCGTGCCTCGGACCGGGCAAAAAAAAAAAAAAAAAAGCCCAGCCCGAGTGCCCACCTCTGCTGTCCAGCTCCACCCCCAATTGCTGCCGCTACATTTGCCTAACCTTTTACCAAACCCAACAACGACCAATCCACTCCATGTCTCCACTCTCCAGTCTCCACCCCCACCGCATCACACCGCCACCCCCTCGCGCACGCGGTCATCCCCCATGCGCGCCGTCGCCGAGCCCGTGCCGCTGCCGCCGTCCGATCCGCGCTAGCCGAGTCATGTACGGGGTCCGCCCGAGTGGCGGCCACGAGACCGTCACCGTCAACTGCACGGCCAACGCGATCGACTGCCTCCCGCTCTGCTCCGGCGCCGACTGCTCCGCCTACGCGGCACTCCCGCCGCCGTTCCAACCGTTCCCGCGAGCGCCGACTGCCGCCGACCGCCACGTGCCCGTGCGCCTCCTCCTCATCGTCTCCCTCCTCTCCGCGTGCCTGTTCCTCTCTCTCGCACTCTCCACGCTCCTCCTCTACCGCCGCCGCCTCCTCCTGCGGCAGCGGCGGCGGGCTGCCACCGCGCCGCTGCCCCACGACGATGGGTTCGGTGATGGGGACGAGGAGGCGGGGGGCGGCGGAGGGGCGGTGCACCACGTGTGGTACATCCGTACGGTGGGGCTCGACGAGGCCACCATCGCGTCCATAGCCACCGCGGATTACCGCGGCGGCGTGGGATGGGGAGGGGACTGCGCGGTGTGCCTCGGCGAGTTCCGCGAAGGCGAGCTGGTCCGCCTCCTTCCACGGTGTGCGCACCCCTTCCATGCTCCCTGCATCGACACCTGGCTCCGAGCCCACGTCAACTGCCCGCTCTGCCGCTCCCCCGTCGTCGTTCCCTCCGATCTCACCGCCGCGGTGACCGAGGCTGAGGCGGAGGGCGGCGAAGCGGAGGAGGACCAGGTGTTTGACGAAATGTCACTGTCGGAATCACAGGCCGAGGGCTCCGAGGTCTCTTCGGACACTCGAAGTGAGGAGACAGCAGCTGCAGCGGAGGAGAATGGAAGGGCGACGCCCAAACCAATACGGCGCTCAGCGTCCACGGGCTCTCCATTATTCCTCATGGTTGTGCCTGAAGCTCAGGATGACACCGTGCAGGTTAATTGCAAATTACCGAAGGTTAGAAATACGAGGTTCTTCAGGGTGAAGGAGAAGGAGCCAGTAGGGACGTCTTCATCCTCTTGTCAGGCAGGCCAGTTTGGGATTGGCAGGTCGATGTCAAGCAACGGTATGGGGATTCTTCTCACGGAATGGGCGC
Organism: Otatea glauca; assembly: GCA_036346275.1. Lineage (NCBI taxonomy): Eukaryota > Viridiplantae > Streptophyta > Magnoliopsida > Poales > Poaceae > Otatea > Otatea glauca. The sequence continues at coordinate 17,415,641 of CM070728.1, forward strand.
TCCAGTGGAACCGTGCTGCCACTATGAGTCGGTGAGATTTTACTGTCAAGGGGGGGTGCAGCCTCAGCAAAGCCGGGAGCTGGTAGTGTTTCAGTGTCCGTTGATAGAAAGTGTACACCAGAAAACCGAAGTAGCTCTTAAAGAAAATCTCCTTTGAGATGTGTGAGTCGACAAGAGTAATTGTGGGGTGATAAGTATTTCTTGAGTTGATGAGCTCATGTTAACTCATACCTCCCAAGTTGGCTGTACCATAGTATCAAGCTTGGGTCAAGTGAATTTTGGGGAAGAAGCTGAAGTTTTGCTACTTCATAAATTATGTAGAAATCATGCAAGAAGGAGTGGACTATTTCCTATATCAATGTTTATTTGTTTTAAAAAGGGAAGGTGCAAATGTTGTAAGATCAAGAATCTGTAGGTTGCGAGGGCCAACAATTGCTGATGGTAGCGTATGATATTGTTAGACGTGTGTTTTGTATGGAACTATGGATAGCATTGTGCTCATATCAAATGAGAACTTACACTAGTAATTCAACATTTGATAGGCTTATTTTTCATATGGATATTAATAACTAGTTAGCATAATTGGTAATTGGATGTCTAGTGAGTTAACATATTAGCAGCTTTAGCTTGTGAGCTCTTCTTGTTGGCAGGATATACATGAACTGAAAAAATGCAATGCTGTGGTGTCTGGTGTGCTCCTGCGGTTTAAGAAGGGAAGATGCACCAGATTGAGGTACCTGATTTATCATGTTTTCACTTTGTCACATGTGCTGGTATCTCGTTTAACATGCGAAAAGCTCAGTATAAAGTTCTGTACATTTTAAACAAGATGGATATTGGATAATTTGAACACTTAGGGCCTGTTTGGGTAGGGGGATTTGGATCCAATTCCTTAGGATTTAATTCAAATTTGAACTAAATCCCAAAAATTTCCATAGCAATCCCCCTCATCCAAACACCCCCTTGGTACTTAGATATAGTTATCATCCCAAGATTTGCTATGATTTTTCAGTTTGTCCTTGGCCTTTCTTAATGGCTGACTGGCTGAGTGGCTGTGTACACGCCATTCAATGTTTTAAGGCATATTTAAATAAAACACTATTTAGTTGCTTATAAAATCGTATTTCTTTTCATGTATAGAAAGATATTTTGTGATGAAGTGACGAACGGACAAAACTTGACTACAATTACCGCCCAGCTATAAACGAACTTGCCTTTTATGTTTCTTAACTCAACTCAGTTTTGGTCATTTTTATGTTACAGCTACCAGCCATGTCCATTTCTCTCTTAATAATTCTATTAGTAGAAAATGCTAAAGTTGCTTTTTAAAACCACTCTAGAGCCCTGTTTCAATGTATTAGCCATTAGGGGCATTCCCTATGCTGTTCGCAGGCTTTTAATGGTTTCTGACATGACAAGCTGGGTTTGGCAAAGATAACACAACTGTTAATTTCTGTGTGCTTTCCATTACAACAACTGTTCAGGTGAACTACTAGACTGAGTAGGAGGTGCATAGTGAGGAACAAGCCTGCCAATGCATGCTTAATAAAGTTGAGTAATCTATTTATTTTCTGGGAATTGGTGGGTAACACATGCCTCTCATCTTCTTTATTATGAAAAAAGTACGGGATCACTACATCAAAATTCTGATCTATGTTCTTCAAGTTATATTACACATTTACACTGGAGAACTCATAAATATCACATAAACATGCCAACTGTCAAGAAATTCACTTAAGAATCCTTAAGTTTCTGGGTTATAAAGAATTTAATAATCTATAACTATGTTCTCAAATCACACTTTAGAGTTTGCTTGTATGCACCACAATATTTATTAATGTGATTTGAGGAAACATGTTAAATTCTGGTTATCAAACATCTAAAAGACTAATGAATTTTTACCAGCCACTTTGTTTATTCTAATGTATGAAAGAAATTTTCTTCCGTATCAGTTGTACTTGTGTTTTAGAATTGATGTTTAAGTTTGTCTCGGATGGTACATGGTCGGCCCCTATACCTATAGCCGCTTTCAACATTCTTGTATGAGATCTCAGAATAGGGAATGCAGATGCCTGAAAGGAACTTGGATTGTCAATATGTTGAAGCTTTCACCAGCAAATTTCTTCAAAGCGATGATTCACCATCCATGTACCTCCAAATTCCTTTCTTGATAGGTGTGCAAAGTACGTCATTTTGTTCTGGTGCTAAAGCGTAGAGGGAGTTGTCTTTCATGATAAAATGTTACACCAATTAACCGACAATGGATTTTAGATTTTGATTGGTCTTTTACCAAGGTGCTGCTGCTGGTCCATGTTTTGTTCACTTTGGCAACCACTGAAAAATCCACTCATACTTTTTATCCCCCCTCCTCTTTCGTCCTCCTACATCCTTGTCTTCCCCTCTTCCTGTTTCCCGTCCCTCTTTCCAAGTGGATTTATTTATTAGGAATTCAGGCATACGAAAATTGTGCATCTGTTAAGCTGTCTATTTGTTGTTTCTTTCCTAGCTATTTGATGGGGTCATCTCTGCTGATCTCCAGTTGTCCACAGGCCACTTTAGTTGCTACTGACTAATGAGAAACAACATTATACATTTATAAGTGTAACATACGTACATTTATGGTTCGATGTGCCTAATTACATTTGCTTTCTTATCTTACTCTCCCTACATACCTCAATGTATATGGGGGTCTTCAGTTGAAAGTTGAGAAAAAAAAAACATTAACAATTCAATATTTTGAACCAGTAGCTACATGGTAGAACAGTGCTTTCCCCCCCAAAGTCTTTTTGTACCTGCATAACTCCATTTAATATACACAGTAGATCTGATACAAGGATCTTCCTGATGAAGATAATCTCTCTCAACCGAGCGAAGCTATATATTCTTGCCCTTCTTTTTATAAAAAAACCCACTTATTTATATTCTTGTTTTTTAGAAAAGATTTATATTCTTGCTAAGCTGCTTGCACGGGAGATTTTTGAGATCCAATTGGTGGGCCGAGTGTAACTAAATGTGGGCCGAGCCTTGCTGGAAACAAGGTAACAAACCCTGCATGTCCACAGAAGGCGTTCTAATGACCCGACCGCGGCGTCGCGACGGCACGGAGCGGAGTCTTCTTCCGCGACGTCAACCCTGAGGTCTCCTCCATATCCAGCTCCGCCTCTCCCTCCGGCAGGTCCCAGTCGAACTGTCCCACGAGGTTGGCGAGCGCAAGCTCCGCCATGGATATGGCGAAGTTGACCCCCGGGCACATCCTCCGCCCGGCGCCGAACGGTATGAACTCAAAATGGCGGCCCCGGAAATCTAGCCCGCTGTCGACGAACCTCTCCGGCCTGAAATCCTCCGGCGACTCCCAAACTTGAGGGTCCCTCGATATGGCCCACGTGTTAACGATCAGCCTGGTATTGCTTGGGACGTCGTACTGCTTGATCCTCGTGGGTTGCATGGACTCGCGCGGGAGCAGGAGTGGCGCCGGCGAGTGCAGCCGCAACGTCTCCTTTACCACGGCTCTCAGGTAGTCCATGGCAAGCAAATCTTGCTCAGCGATAATCGCCGTGTTGGTGCTTACAAATTGCCTTACTTCGTATTGTAGCCTTCGCATGGCTTCCTTGTTGCGGAGCAGCTCTGCCATGGCCCATTCTAGGAAGATGATTGTCGCGTCTGTCCCTGCTCCAAACAAGTCCTGCATGGCATATATTCCCAAAGCAACATCGCCTTCAAGTTGTTAATAAACGAGAACACGTCGTTAATTAATGCATGGCCTATCTATACAACAGACAGCTAGTATTTCCACAAAAATAAGAAAAAAAAGGTTTTCCATTTGTAACGTGACTGATTTTCTTAAGCATAACTCGTATTTTTTATCCATTGGATGAACGTCTGATTATATGACACATCAATCTCTATACAAATCTAATGGACACAAAAATTAGCTTAAGAGTTAAGAAAATTCCAGCCGCCTTAGAAATAGAAAATCTGAACAACTAAAAATCCCCCCCCCCCCCTCACGGACCAGAATATATATTATTCTTTTCTTTTCTTTTTTTGTTCTTGACACCTGACATGAATGAATGATATAGTCCTAATCATAAGACTAGCTAGCAGCCACTGTCGCTGCCACCACCCCAACCCAACCACACTTCTTGTCCCCGTTGTCTTGCCAGCACTAGGCCACCGTGTCTGCCACCTCCAGGCTTGGAGGTGGTGCTGGCACCACCTGCTCCTTCGTGACCACCTCACTCATCGACTCAGCACCACTGTCGACCGCTTTCCACCGTTTCAACACCTAACTCGATCTCTTCTTCTTTTTCACTAATATCCTCAAGTGCCTAGTACTCTCCTTCGGGTGCATGATTGACAGAACCTAAGGCTGGGAAGTCTGGTGAACCTCGAGACCTAATCGGTAACCGTAGCACGATATTGCTAGAGCAGGAATGCCGGTTCAGATTAAAGGACCCAGAAATCGACCGATATTTGGTGAGAAATCAGTAGATGGAAGAAATATCAAACCAGTTAATTTATCTATCTATAAAAATATTATTAAAATATAGAAAAATATTTTGGTGTATTAAGATTATAACGGTGCAGATCTGTTAGATATATATTAAAGTTATTACAGTTGCATAACAAATACAATTCTATTTTCATATACATACATACGTATTGTAACATCTAGCTGTGTAATTGCGTGAAAATTTTGGCTAGTTATTAATTAATTAACTAATGTTACCTCCAGGATCGCCTTGACATTGTCCTTGGTGAGCCGGTACTCCTCTGTCCCAGGTGAATACTTCTGAAGCGACAGCAACACATGCACGAACCCGTACGTCTCCAGTCTCCCTGCTCGCGTCGCGTCATCGATAATCTCCTCTAGAATCCTAATCGATCCTCTCGAACGCCCTCCTCACCCTGGCGTCGGTGCCGTCCAGTGCGCTCACCCACGCCAGCCACGGGAAGAAGTCACCGAAGTGGAACATCCCGAGCAGCGCATTGGTCTCCTCGAGCAGCGTGTCCACCTTTGAGCGCCACCCCTCGCCGCCGGAGGCACGCAGGCCGAGCACGATCCGCCCGACGGCATCCTTGGCGAAGCCGCTCAGGAGCTCGGTCAAGTGGACGATGCCAGTGCCACCGCCACCGCCGTGGGCTTCACACGCTTCTTGCTCCACCCGTCGAACCAACGCCTCCACCTCCTCCTCCCTTATGGCACGGTAGGTCTGTACCCTCCTAGGGCCGAGGAGGTGGTGCACGCACATCTTGCGAGCGTGCCGCCAGTACGGGCCGTCAGGCGCAAAGGCAATGTCTGTGCAGCCGTATAGGAGCTTTCTCGGGACGGCGAGCGACGGACGGTTGCCGAACACGTGGTACTGCGCTTGCAACACCTCGCGCGCCGCGTCCGCGGAGGAGACAACGATGGTGGGCACTTGGCCGAGGCGGAGGAGCATGACGGGACCGTGGACTGCGGCAAGCGCACTCAGCGAGCGGTGCGGGGACGTGCCGATCTGGTGAAGGTTGCCGACGAGAGGGAGCCGCCTAGCTGAGGGCGGGGGGACGTTGCCGCTGAGATATTTCTTGGTTTTGGAGAGGGAAAGTACCAGCATATATGAGACGACGACGACGACGACGACGGAGCAGAGAGTAGCTGCTTGAGTGGTGCCATGTGGGATTAGTTGCAATGGTGTCATATTTACGTATTATTCGATAGGTAGTTTTTCGAAGTATAAGACGAACGCATACGCTCAACGCTTACTAAGTAGACAGTAGATATTGTGTTAGTGGTCTAGTGCAGTGCACGGATTGATCGGAGAGGCTGTACTGTGTTAGTGGCTTAGTCTAGTGCACGGGTTGATTGGAAAGGCCGGTACGCGAGTTATATATATAGATCGGGGGGTTTGAGACGGTGGCTCTTTTTATCTCTACAGAAAAGAAAAGAAAACATGGCAGCAATTCAGATTCCAGCATCCATCATGGGCATGTCATGGGCAATGGCTTGATACCGATGCATGGGTTTAATTACTGAAACACTGTTGCACCTCTCTCTCTCTCTCTATTATCTTCGGGTTTTTTTTTATCATGGTATTACCTGTACGACTATGTGGATGGCTTATTTTTTATACTCGGCGCTCGCCGATTCGAGCTGTCACTCGGCGCACACCTATTCATTCATTGGGACAGTGAACGGTAGATATGCAATGAAAAACAAAGTAGTTAAAAGTTATCTTAAAATTGTAGAATGATATGCATTTACAAACAAAATTTCAAAGCTAGAATGGCATGTATTCAGGAACAGAGGGAGTATTCCTCATTTTCTTCCCTTCTTGGCTTCTCTTTGCTCGGTACTCTTTCCCCGCTGTTGCTAGTCCTCCGCTCCTCGTCGGAGTCACTGGGTAGAGCTGTAGGGCGCGACTGCCAACGGGGATGTGGAGGACGGTGGTCGACCGGCAGCAGGATCCTTGTTACGTGCTGCTAGCTCGTCTTCCATCTTGAGACACCGCTTCGGCCTGGCCTCGTGTCGTCACCATCGCCATGCAGGGCCTAGCTGACCGAGTCTTCCCTGCACCAGTGACGGGAGCCACCACAGCTACATAGATTTCACATGCGCCGGTCGGGGTCCTTCTTGACACGACGCCGACCCAACTCTCAACCGGGGGTGTCATCCTAGCTCGGCCTGACGCTAACGCCATCACCTCCTGTGCATCATCTGGTTCACTCGTCTGGTGCCTTGTGCTGCAACGCCAGATCCCATCCGCGAGACCCCTGAGCGGGTCTAGGTCTAGCTCCAAACTTGGTCCAAACCTTCCCCCGAGTTGGTCCGCGTCTACCCCAAACCTGGTTCGTGACGCCCCCAATTTAGTTTGGACCTACCCCAGACCAAGTCTGTGGCACCCCCAAGGAGGTTTGGGGGACCCAAACCTGGTTTGTGATGCCCTTGAACTAGGTCCGTGTTACCCACGGACCAAATGCGTTTCGCATTGCCTCTCGACTTTGTTCGTGTAATGGCCTACACTGATGTATCCTCGGATCAGGCCTTGTTGTCTCCTCTTGCTCGACCTGTTTTGTGGCACCAAGACAGGGCTAGCCTCCATGGTGCGATAAGAAGCCCAACATCGGACACCCAGCTTCTCACTTTGCCAGCTATATTTATGCTCCACCCCAACCCAAATTTTGTGCATGTGTGCTCCTTCCTGCGCTAATTGCTTGCCTTTTCTTCTCTTGACTAATGCAAGCCCGAGCTATTCATCATTGCACGTCTGAGCACCGGCTGCCCCCTCGCCATGACCTCGAAGAGGGCAATGGCTTCTGTCGAACCCTCTAATGGTGTGCCTGCCCTAAAGAAGAATGTCGTGAAGGGGAAGGCATTGGCTGGGGGAGGAGACCCCTGAGAAGGTGATCCAATTCTCCTGCTACCATGGTTGCTCAAATGCGTCGAGGAGTCTCTTGGAATGTCTTGACAAGAAGAGAAAAAATTAAGAGCGCCGACTTGGCCATCGTGCCCGGAGCCGACGAGGACTACCCTCACTGGGGTCAAGAATGCTTCTCATCTTTGTAGTGTAATTTGAGCTAGTGTTTGCATCTCTTCAGTCGACCTGCTAAAGGTTCTCTCGATGAACTAGTGGGAGATCTGGAAGCTGGGAGTGAAGAACCCATCGATTAAGCTCTTCTGCTTCCTTCAGTATGCGTCACGTCTAATAGTGTATGCTTATGATGACATACGCTCCTCGTACGGGGTGATCACCTTCCAGCTTCGCGACAACCACCAAAAGTTCGAGTTTTCAGCGAAGGCGCACAAAGCCAAGTGGGACTCATGGAGAGACTTGTGGTTTTACTACCCAACCAATGGGTCAGACCTCGTCAGCACTAGGAAAAAAACCCATGGTGGATCACTCGCTGCACTTCTCGCTCACTCTAGGCTCAAAAGATAAGGCACATTGGCTCCTATTGCAAGGACATGCCGCGAAGTTTAGCATATGCAAATTCGTCGAGGAGTATAGCATGTTGAGGATTGCCTCATGGGCTGAGTTGGAACTGAACTTTACTAAGGGCGAGGCCTCAGCCCGGGTGGGGGGGGGGGCATCCGAACCTTTTGTTAGTTCAAGTCCCAATGTGAGTTTTCGCTCAATCCTCAACTCCCTTGTCTAACTAGTCTTCGACTTCCCTCTGACTTGTCACTGTACCTGTAGGCTTGAGTGCTTGACACTCCCTCAAGCAGAGCCATCATTAGAAGACTTTCTCAAGCAAGAGAAGGGTCGAGCGTGGTGTGGAGTGTTGAACTATTCAGAGTTTGGTACATCCATTTGTAATCTCAACGAGTGGCCTGAATCTTTAGATGCTAGTGCACATAGTTTGTTGGTAGATCACAGCGCCTCTTACACTAGTTTTCTGTTCTCTCTATTTTCGGTTGTTACTATTGGTTACATGACAATATAAGAGTACCAGAGACCTACAACACTATGTGTAGGATCTTTTCTCCATTTATTCTTCTTCTACTACTACCTTTGTTTTCTATATGGTATCAGAATGTTGTTCTAGAGCCACGAATCACCAGCCAAAATGTCCATGGGAAGCACTATGATGAGTGCTAACATCAACACCATGAGTTCATCTGCACTTAGCCTACTGCCCACACCAAATTTTGGCCACCTCATTAACCTAAAACTCACGGAGAACTACCTATTGTGGAAAGCACAGTTCCTCCCTTATCTTCACGGACAACATCTTCTAGGTTATGTGGATGGTTCCATTCTATGCTCGCCGCCGACCATCACCAAGACGATAGAGAGTGATGCAACTCAAGTCCAGAACCCGGTGTACTTGTAGTGGACACAACACGATCAGATGGTGTTGAGCACCCTTATGTTGTCTCTGTCTGAAGGGGTGCTTGGTCGTGTACTATTCTTCACGACTTCCAAAGATATCTAGGTTGCATCAGAACAAATGTTTGCATCTGGTTCAAGGACCTAGACTATGCAGATCTGCGTTCAATTGGCAAACATCAAGAAAAATGATTTGCCGATTGGTGAATACTTCAACAAGGTAAGGAAACTTGTTGACACAATGGCTTCTATTAGCCATCATCTACAGGATGAAAAAATCATTTTGTACATGCTTTCTGGTTTGGGCCCCGACTACGATCCCCTAGTTACTTCTATTACTACCAGAGTTGAATTTGGGTCTCTCACAGATCTCTATGCTCACATGTTGAGCTTTGAGATGAGGAAGGAGTACCAAACCAGTGAGCTGCAAATTTCATATTCTTTTGCAAACAATGTTGTGCACACTGGTGGACATGAGGGGCAAACCCTCACCACGCAGCAAAGGTGGACGCAACCATGGCAGGAACACCTATGTTAACATCTCAGGTGCACAACAAGGCTCATCAACCAGTCGCCCTACTTGTCAGGTTTGCGGCAAATTTGGTCAAAGTGCCCTAAAATGTTATCATAGGTTCGATCAGGCTTACAAGGCAGAAGATCAAGTGACGGCCATAGTACATACTCCTTCATACTCGATTAACACAAATAGGTACACGAATACGGGAGCTACTGACCACATTACCAGTGACCTCGACCATCTCTCTGTACATGAAAAGTATCAAGGGAAGGAGCAAGTACAAGTAGCAAATGGCTCAGGTTTATCAATCCAACACATTTGGTCATTCCTTGATCTCTACTTCATCTCATCCTTTACAACTAAACAATATTCTTCATGTTCCTAACGTCACTAGAAATCTTATCTTTGTACATTATTTCACTGTTGACAGTGATATATTCCTGGAATTTCACCCCAACTACTTTCTTGTCAAAGATCAGTCATCGAAGAACCTTCTTCTTTGAGGCAAATGTAAAGGAGGGCTATATCCACTTCCGCAGGGGTACACAGCCTTAAGAAAGAGAGCTCTTCATAGTGCAAAAGTGTCACAAGATTTGTGGCATTGCCGCCTTGGAAAACCCTCACCTCCAATCGTTCAGTGCGTTCTACATTACAATAATATTCATGTCATTGCAAATAAAGTAGTAGCACGGTTTGCATTGGTTGTCATTGAGCTAAAAGCCACCGGCTGCCATTTTCCACATCTTCTAGCATTTCATCTTCCCCTTTAGAACTTATTTTCTCAGATGTATGGGGTCCTGCACCAACCTCTATTGGAGGTTTCAGGTATTATGTGTTTCATTGACGATTTCAGTAAATTCACATGGTTGTATCCCTTGAAGTGCAAATCAAATGTCTTTCATGTTTTCATTCAGTTTCCGAAACGTGTAGAATGCTTGCTAAACAAAAAGATCTTATGAGTTCAAATGTATTGGGGTTGGGAATATCAAAAATTTAATCAATTCTCCATAATTGTAGGTATCAAACAACAAAGTTTCTTGTCCCCATACACATCAACAAAATGGGGCTGTTGAAAGCAAACATCATCATATCATTGAAGTTGACCTTGCTTTGCTTGCTTAGTCTTTTGTTCTTCTTCGTTTTTGGGATGCCGCCTTCCAAACTGCTACTTTTCTCATCAATTGACTGCCTAGTCGTGTGATAAATTTATGTACACATATAGAATGCTTGTTGGGATCAAAACCATATTATAATATGTTAAAGACATTTGATTGTGCATATTGGCCCAACCTATGTCCTTACAATACTTGTAAACTTTAGTTTAGATCTCAACAATGTGTTTTCTTAGGGTACAGTAATTTGCACAAAGGCTATAAATGTTTGCACCAATCTAGTGGATGTGTGTACATTTATCGCGATGTCATATTTGATGAAAAAGTCTTTCCTTTTGAGCAAGTTCCTTGCTCAACTCAATCTATCTCAGTTCCCTCTTGTCAAGGTACTACTGTTCCATTGTCTACCATTTCCACTATTCCTATATCACCACCAGATCTTTCTTCTGATCATGACTCAGGGATTGACCATGTTATGGATGATAGCCTAGCTATTACTACTTCACCTTATACTTCTCCTAACACTAACGTTGCACAACCAGCTCCTTCATCCAATCATGGTATGCACACACATCTTCAGAACAACGTGCACCAACCCAAGGAGTATATAGATGGTATAGTCAGGTACCTCATCAATTGTGGACGTCGTGCTTTTGTGGCTACTACATTTCCTGCAGAGCCTTCATGCTACACTGAAGCTATGCAGAGTGAGTACTGGCGACGGGCAATGGATGATGGGTATGATGCATTGTTGAAAAACTATACGTGGCATCTTGTTCCTCGTCCTAGTGTCAATTTTGTCAATTAATCTATAGCAAACGGGTATTCAAGCTAAAGCGTAAACCATATGGTACTGTGGATCGGTACAAGGCATGGTTGGTTGCAAAAGGCTTCAAATAACATTGTCGTATTGATTATGATGGTACATTTAGCCCGACGATTAAACCTGCAACAGTGAATGGAACTTGAGGCAGGTTATGTACAAAATGCATTGGCAGTGTCAAGAGGATGGAACTTGAGGCAGGTTATGTACAAAATGCATTTCTCCATGGTCTTCTCGAAGAAGATGTTTACATGTGGCAACCTCAAGGTTATGAAAATCCAAGTGCTCCACACTTTTTCTACAAGCTTGACAAGGCTCTCTATGGCCTTAAACAAGCCCCACGAACATGGTACTCAAGACTTAGTCACAAATTGTTTGATCTTGGTTTCACTCCTTCAAAGGCACACACATACTTATTCATCTACAACAAAGATGGTCTGATAGTCTACATGCTTATTTGCATTGATGATATCATAATTGTGACCTCATCAAGTCAAGCCACAGATCGACTCCTCCTTCAACTAAAGGAAGACTTTGCTATAAAAGACTTTAGGGGAGTTGAATTGCTTTCTCAGCCTTGAAGTGACTAAGCAAGAAGGTGGTATCGTTTTATCATAGGAGAGATATATTCAAGATGTTCTAAAATGGGCAAATATGGTCCAGTGCAAACCAATACTACTCCCATGAGCACGACAGAAAAGCTCTCCAAGACACATGGCAAGTTGCTGTCGAGTGATGATATTACAAAATACAGAAGCACAATTGGAGCTCTACAATACATCATAATAAGAAGGCCTGACATATCTTTTCCTATCAACAAAGTATGTCAACTCCTTCGATCACCAACAATGGAGCACTGTTCTGCAGTAAAACGTATTTTGAGATATCTAAAGCACTCTAACAGCATTGTACTTGCGATTCAGAAGTAAACTTCAATACTTCTCAACACTTTTTCAAATGCAGATTAGGCAAGTTGAAGGATGATCATAGGTCCACTAGTGGATTTGCAATTTTCTTCGTAAGCAATCTTGTGTCTTGGAGTGCTCACAAGTGGGCCACAGTCTCAAGGTCTAGTACTGAATCGGAGTATGAGGCATTAGCCAACGCAACGGCCGAATTGATTTGGATTCATACTCTACTTAGTGAGTTAGGTGTTCGTCTGATCAGGCCATCTAGTTTGTGGTGTGAAAACTTAGGTGCCACCTACCTTTCAACCAACCCTGTCTTTCATGCTCGAACTAAACACATTGATGTGGATTTCCATTTTGTTCATGAGCGTGTAGCACGCAAGATGCTAGAGATTTGGTTCATATCCTCAAGAGACCATATTGTAGATATATTCATAAAGCCACTGTCAGTTTTGGCTTTCTCAAGGATTCAGCATGATCTGAACTTAGTTTCTACATATTGAGATCAAGGGGGAGTGTTGAAATATTTAGAGTTTGTATAGCCATTTGTAATCTCAATGAGTGGCCCAAGTCTTTAGATGCTAGTGCACATAGTTTGTTGGTAGATCATCGTGCTTGTTATGTTAGTTTCCTATTTTCTCTCTATTTTCGATTGTTACTATTGGTTATATGACAATATAAGAATACTAAATACCTATAACACTATGTGTGGGACCTCTTCTCCATTTATTCTTCTACTACCTTTGTTTTCTATATGCAGGACCTAGTTGTGGGAGGTTGTCGCAACCATACATGTGAGATGCTTGGCTTGTCCATCTCCACTCGCACGTTGTTTGACGAGGAGGGTGGGTTGAGGGGCGGGGCAAAGTGCCCCTGCGAGGACTTGGAGGACTCATCCCCATGCACTGCCTCTCCTCCGTCCCTTGCCTCTGGGTAGCTGTCAGCCCTCGTGGCTTGCCTCGAGCGAAGGTTGCTAGTGCCACGGGAATTATTTGTCGGCCTGGCAAGGGGAAGGGCCTTATGATCGGCCTTCTCTTTCCGAGCACCTTAGGATCGATGATTTCATCTCCAAGTGCTACTTTGACTCCCAACTTAAGAGGCTCCTGCGAGGAGGATGTCAAGGAGATGGAGAAGAGTATGGTTCATGTTGGTGTCCTGTGGTTGTTTGCCCTACCAAAGCCGCTAGCTGCCAACTAGTCCTAGTTGAGGAGCCTAGACCTCGGGGCGGTGCTACCAAGGCCAACACCACAGCCACCACCTCAGCACCTGCCAAGGGGGCTTTGACAAGTGCGAACACATCCACCATGGAGGAGGCCATGGCGAATGAGGCGACCATAGACACTTACATCGAGTATGTGATTCCCAGAGCAATGCTACGTGGAGGTACACCTCGGGGAGGGAGCTCAGTGCCCTAGCAGATTAGGGGTCACATCACTACTAAGGACTTCTGAAAACATCTAGGCCCCAAATTTCTATTGGTTTTGATAATTAATGACAATCTTGGTTAAAGAACTAATATTTTCCTTAAGAATATTGAAAATAGGTTGGTCCCAGGTTTGGTGATCATGGAACCATAAAGAATGGCGCAAAAGAAGATCAATATGTCAATCAAGTGACAAAGGTACAAATATAAGGACCTTTTCCTAGCCTTTTTGCCGATCTCGGAGTTTGGAGAAAAGATCGGGTTGCTAGAAATAGGGTTGTACTATTAAGAGGGGTCTTGACGTTCTCTTAATGTCGCTTAAGATCTAAAGGCTCAATTATATACTCAAGATCATGCATCTTGTCAAAATTAAGGTCTCATTGAAAATTCTATGAATTTTAAAGAAGTTTCTAGAAGCCCGGTGCTACCGCCCATAGTAGCGCGGTGCTACCGGGTGAGCAGTAGCATCGGCCATTTTGGGCGGTGTGAAAATTTCAGAGAGCGTCCATTTTGGGTTTTCTCGAAGCCTGGTGCTACCGCTCATGGTAGCCTAGTGCTACCGGGGGAGCGGTAGCACTGGCCCTAGAGCGGTGTGTAAAAACCCGAGAAGGGTATTTTGGGGGACCAAGCAGGGCGATGCTACCGCCCATGGTAGCCCGGTGCTACCGGGAGAGCGGTAGCACTGGCCCCAGAGTGGTGTGTAAAAACCCGAGAAGGGTATTTTGGGGGCCACGCAGGGTGGTGCTACCGCCCATGGTAGCCTGGTGCTATCGAAAAAGCGGTAGCACCGCCTTTTTGGAGCGGTGCAAAAATTCCAAAATGCATGCTTTTTGGGCAGTCGGGCGGTCCGGTGCTACCGGGCAAGTGATAGCACCGGCCAAAAGTTCGGTGCAGAAATTCGAGAGAGTATCCCTTTGGCCGAGAAAAATTAAAAGGAACCCGGTGCTATCGATCCCAGTTGGTCGGTAGCACCAGACCCTCTGCACAACAGGCTCTGGCAGTGCATTTAATGCACTGTTCCAACCGTTGGGTTGGAGTCCGGTGCTATCGGTTCTACATAGGCTGTAGCACTGAAAATCATGATAAGCACATTTCGAGCTCCAACAGCTAGAAAAGTTGGTGGGAGCTATAAATACACTCTCACCTGCACTCTAGGGGCTTTTGGTCCTCATTGATGATATTTGAGCTCTAACAAAACTTCTCTCCTAAAGTGCATTCAATTCTCATTTGAGAGAGTAAGGAGCAAAAATTGAGTGTTGCATTTAGTTTGAGCCTTTAGACACTCAATCCGACCTCAAGCAAGTGTCAAGGTTTATTACTCTTGGGGGTTGCCGCCTCTTAGACGGCTTGGGGTCGATCGTACGCGGTGAGCTTCTCAAGGAAGATTGTGAGAAACCTCGGCAAGTTGTAAAGGCAAGGGGCTCGCCTAACCGAAGTGGTGAAGAGCTACCACGAGTGATCGAGGAAGGTGCAAGCGGGTGGAGCCGGCTTGAAGTTGTTCAAGTCACCTCAACGTGGAGTAGGAGAGACCAGCAAATCTCCGAGACCACGGGTCAAAAATCTTGTCTCTTGCTCTCTTGTGTTTTGCATTTACAATTCTCTTGTTCAACTCAATCTTCTAGCTTTTCAAGTATATTATTTGTGCTTAGCTTTCTATTTTATTCATACTTGAATTGCTAGAGTACTTGATATTTACTAGAGATCTTAGTTGCAAAATTGAAGAAAATCGTAATTCTTGCTTAGTGATTTAATTGTTTGAATTTAGAATCAAAATATTTAGAAACCTCCTATTCACCCCCCCTCTAGTCGGTTATCCTTGATCCTACAACTTCACGTCGCCGAAGCCCATGGTCGAGTTCCTTGCTGAGGCCATCGAGTAGGCGGGGACCACCAACCTAGACTTGGTCCTCGAGGTGAATCCTTTAGACAAAAAGACAGGTGTTCATTTTGGTTGAGTGTGACTTGATGAAGGTAATAAACTTGTCTATTTTCAACTCCTCCATGTAGAAGCCTTTGATCCCAGTTCTCTTTATTTGCAGAGTCTTCTCTCGGTGCACAAGCTATTTGTGGAATATAAGAACCCAGGTACCCTCATGACAGGCCCAAGAGGGAGGCCCAGAAGATACTCCCCGCGTCAGGCCCCGCTGCCGTGCGTAAAGGGACATATCCTAAAGGAAGTTGAACTTATATTTAGATATGATAGATACGGTTGTAATCCGAGTCGTTAATAGGGTAGATAAAGATGTAAACTCTATCCTATTAACTGACTAGAATCTTGTAACCGATCGGAATCTCCAAACCGATCAGGGCTCTGTAAGCCGCCCCACCCCCGCTATATAAGGGAGAGGGCGGGCAACAACATAGGGATCCGATCATCCAAGCATAGAGCGATCAAGCCATAGAGCATAGCACACCTCATATCGCCTGAGCATATTGCGCTTTGAGCAATCTTAGATCCAAGAGATCTGCATAATCCCAAAGACACAGGACTAGGGTATTATCTCTCGCGAGAGCCCGAACTGTCTAAACCCTTTGTCTTGTGTGACCTTCGAGTTTGAGATCTAGCGCCTACCCCATAAATTTATTGCCGACTACAAAAGTCGACAGTTGGCGCGCCAGGTAGGGGAAGCGCTATAATCTTTTCCTACAGACTCAATGGCAGCGATCGGCGAAATCACCACCACCTTCATATCCGGCCAGGCTTTCCGCTTCGGGAGTCCGGACTTTGTCGCAGATACGCGCGAAGAACTTGTCCACCTAGACTTGAACCGATCCAACTGCAAAGATCAGCCGACTCATTTCGTGTATGTCACTTTGGTGGCAGCAAACCAGTCGGCGTCGCGAGGAATTGTTGCGATCTTCGTGGCATCTTCGCGATAGAAGAGCAGAAGACCGATCTCCAACGCCAACAAGAAGAACAAGAAGCTGCGGGGGAAGATCGTCTTCGTAAGGGTAAGGAGGTGCAGGTGTGATCGCTTCGATCTCGCGGTCGCAATGTCCGCGAGGACATCCTGCAATCCAGGTTGGGAGATCAAGCCGTCTTCCACACGCCAATGCAGAACGTTGTCGCCTCCAAGACGCTTCTCGACAAACTGGACCCGATGATTGCATCGGATAGCCCAGCGGCCCTGATCGTGGCCCAGATCAAGGCCATGGTGACGGCGGCTGCAACTCAGCAAAATCAGGAAAAGCCGGTAAGAGAAGCGCACTCTCGCTCCCACGCGGCTTTCGGCACGGCCACGAGCCACGCCTGCGCCCCGAGTGCCACCTTCGGCGACGCCACGAGCCACGCCACGCCCGAGCGCCACCTTCGGCGACGCCACGGCCAACGCCGCGCTTCGAGCGCCACCTTCGCAGACGGTCACGAGCCACGCTGCGCCGAGCGCCACCTACACTCGTCTACAAGCCTACGAGTAAAGATGGTATGATCGTCAAGAACATATGGAGCATAAAGCAGCTAAGTCGCTTTTTACTCAATTATGCCATTATAAATAAAATTGTTGACTTTCCCGACTTGATACTTAGTTGACCCATAACTAAGCAAAGAAGTCGGGGCTACACTTAATAGCGTGCGATCCGCGCATCTTTTGAGTTGTATTTTTCTTCTTTGCTTAACGATTGCGAGTGAATCCGAAAGTGCGATAACTCCAAATTGTGAAGCTCGACCCCATGAACGCGAACTTTAGTCACCCAAAACACGTGCTCAGGAAAAAGAGCCATGAGTCGACTCCCAACGCTCGGGGCTAGACTAGTCGGGCAGAGTGCTTAAACAAAAGAGTCAAACCACTCGGATGAATTCAAAATCAATAAGGAAAAAGAGTAAAAACTCTAAAATTATATATACACCAATGACATCACATCCGAGTGAATTGTTTTTACATTGCCTAAGTTCGCATATACATGATTTCGTGGCTACTAAATTTGATGCGATTTGTGTGAGCTAACGCTCAACGACGACATCAACAACTTCGCGACGAATGAATTTAAAGGGAGTGGCGCTGAATTTTGCCTCGAAAGGGAAAAGCGTTTTGACTTCGTGATATCGCTTGGGATACAAGATGTCCCAAGATGAGCCGATCGCCGAATTCCAATAATGGGGCTAGGAACCACTCGAAAAGTTTAACGCGTGGAGCTCTATTGAGTCCTTCACGATCTCTTTGCCTACAACAGGGCACTCGGCTGTAAAGGAAAACTAGTCGGAAGTCGCATCAAGAATCGAAGCACTTGCGTGAAGCATGACTCAGTTGGGCTGCAACCAGGAAGGCGGCAACTCGATCGCAAAGGACTCGGGGGCTACTATGGAATATAAGAACCTAGGTACCCTCATGACAGGTCCAAGAGGGAGGCCCAGAAGATACTCCCCGCGTCAAGCCCCGCTACCGTGCGCAAAGGGACATATCCTAAAGGAAGTTGAACTTATATTTAGATATGATAGATACGGTTGTAATCCGAGTCGTTAATAGGGTAGATAAAGATGTAAACTCTATCCTATTAACTGACTAGAATCTTGTAACCGATCGGAATCTCCAAACTGATCAGGGCTCTGTAAGCCGCCTCACCCCCGCTATATAAGGGAGAGGGCGGGCAACAACATAGGGATCCGATCATCCAAGCATAGAGCGATCAAGCCATAGAGCATAGCACACCTCATATCGCCCAGAGCATATTGCGCTTTGAGCAATCTTAGATCCAAGAGATCTGCATAATCCCAAAGACACGTGACTAGGGTATTATCTCCTCCGCGAGAGCCTGAACCTGTCTAAACCCCTTGTCTTGTGTGACCTTCGAGTTTGAGATCTAGCGCCTACCCCATAAATTTATTGCCGACTACAAAAGTCGACACTATCCTCAGTGCAGAATGACATCTTGATGAAGAACAAGAGGTCTGTGAACGAAGCGGACAGCAAGGTGGCCGCCGTATAGAAGGAGTTGGAGACTGTTTGTAGGATGATTGTTGATATTAACCGCAAGCTCGCCAAACTGGAGTCCAATATGGAGTGGCTCTACCAGGGCCTATCCCAAGCTGCAGATGAGCGAGACAGGGTGATCGTGGCCACTATATCTATGATGAAGACATTGTGCAACCTCGCCCAGGATTTGGGTGTCTCTGTGGAGCTACTCCCTAGCTCTCAAGAGATCACAGCCGAGACTTGGCTCGCTTGGATAGGCGCGATTGGTGAGGTGGCCAGGGCGTTAGTGCCAAAGTACTTGTGTTATTGTGTGAAGGCCTCTGCCGAATTTCTCATTGCTTTCCTTAGGCCAGTGGGCTGCTAGCACTCCACCGCCTTCGAGGCACCGGCATACAAGATGCTAACTCTCGTGGACCTGGAGGTGGTTTGGAAGGCTATCAAAGACAATGTTCGAGCTTTCTTCTCACAAGTGTGGAACTCGCACGGGCCGGGCTACATCGACATACTCATACACAAGGCTCAAGCTCGACCATTTGAGGTGGGTTCCTCTTTCGTTCAAGGAGGAGCTAAGGCACCGGGTTCTTCTCATGTGTGAGGCTTGTTGTTCAGCACCTGGATCATGTTCTTAGCCAACCATGTAGCGTCCTAGCTTCATATGTGCTAGCGGTTCAGTATGGGAGATTGGTTGGTAGGTTTTAGTGACTTAGTATGTTAGGATATGTTGGTATGTTGATGATGGCCTTCAGGCAAGGCCCTATGTTTTATGTAGCTTTTTATTTTTGGGAAGTTGATACCTTTTGTAGCTACTTTATTATTGATGCAGTGTATGGAACTCCAAGGTCGTTGTTGTTGAGTGTGTTGCATGGTGATGTGGTGCTTACAAAGGCTCCTATTTTACCCTTGAAGATGGTGGTGTGGAGAACTAAATTGACTGCCAGCTGTTTGGGAACTAAACCCCCCTCCCACCCCATGTCGAATCATTTAATCACTGAAATTCGCACAGAGTGTTGAAATCCAAGTGGCGACCGAGAGGTGGATGGCTGACGAGGGTGATGATTAGCCACGGGCTTTATGGCTGGTGGCCCGAGCAGTAGGTGGTGGATCATTTGTGCCCAGTGTTGGGCCTCATCTTTGTGCGAGAGATGAAGCTGGCTCGTGTGTCAACTAGCCTTGGGCGGTTTTGGGATGGCTCTAATTTGTCTAGTGATGCCCTAGCTTCATCGGATAGTAGTGCCAAGGAACTGTAGTTACCCTTTGTCGTGTGGCTACAAATTGAGGGGTTTGAGACCACAGTTTGTCGTCCTTGGTCCGTCTAGCATTGAAATAAAGCTTGTGCCATGTATTCCTTTTTGGGCATGGATGCTAATAGGTTGCTTGTTGGTTTTTACGAATAGATATTCCTTGGTGGGCATTGATGGTAATAGGTTGAAGCTCATGAGTGCTTCTTAGGTCAGGAAAGGCGAGGAAATCGTCGTATTCCATTAGAAAAAATTTAGTGCTCAAGATGAAGCTCTCGAGCACTTCTTGGGTTGGGAGAGGTGAGGACATCGCCATCTCCTACTGGAAAAAACTTAGCACTCAGGACGAATCTCGCAAGGGATTCTTAGGTCGAGAGAGGCGAGGACATCGTCGTCTCCCATCAGAAAAAACTTAATGCTCAGGACGAAGATCATAGGCGCTTCTTAGGTTGGGAGAGGCAAAGACATCATCGTCTCCCATCAGAAAAAACCTAGTACTCGGGATGAAGCTCGCAAATGCTTCTTAGGTCGAGTGAGGTGAGGACGTCACCGTCTCCCATCAGAAAAACCGAGCGCTTAGGATGAAGCTTGTGAGAACTTCTTAGGTTAGGAGAGGTGAGGATGTCACCATCTCCCATCGTAAAAACTTAGCTATCCGGATGAAGCTCACAAGTGCTTCTTAGTCTTTGTTTGTCTAGACGGCCATAGAGGATGAGTCTTTACTCGCTTACTTAGCACCGGAGGATGACTTTTATTCGTATACTCACCCTTGGAGGGTGAGTTTTGGTTTGATTACTTTGCCCTAGAGGGTGAGTCTTTGTTCACTTATTAAGCCTTGGAGGGAGTTTTGTACGTATACTCAGCCCCTAAGGGCGAGTTTTGGTTTTTGTACGTTCAGCCATGGCATGTGAGCGCACTTAGATGTGAACTGAGAAGTGTAGCCATTTTGCCAATATAAGATGTGTTAAAAGTATGGAGAATTGAAAACTAGAGGGGACGTCATAATAGGCCCAATACAAAAGGATAGCAAGGGCTAATAGTGTGACCTATGCTAGTGGATATGGGTGGCACTTTCGTTGATTCACTACACACAATACTTACAAAGGTTGTCCGTATTCCAACTGTACTTGAGCTCAATTCCGTTGAGTGACTGCAGTAGAAACGACCCTGGACGGGCGATGCGATGACCTCGTTAGGTCCTTCCCATGTGGAGCTCAGCTTGCCATCGAGTTCTAGGTTGCCTTTTTTTAGGGTAAGGTCACCAACTTGCATAGGACATGGGTGAATGTCATTGTTGTATGCTTTAGCCATTGCTGCTTGGTATTGGTTGATGTTGAGAGTTACTTCCTGTCTAAGGGCATTAGCTGACTCTAGTGATGTTTAGCGAGTGTCGTCATCCAGGATGGTTGTGGCCTTGTGGGACCCCAGTTTGATTTCTTATGGGGTCACAGCCTCATTGCCATACAATAGCTTGAATGTGGACCCTGTAGCTCGAGTGAGCGATGTGTGCGTCGACCACAACACACTTGGCAGTTCGTCTACCCAACGGCCCTTTGAGAGATCGAAGAGGTGAATGCGAAGACCTAAGAGGATGAAGCCATTGGATCTCTCCGCTGTTCCATTATCCTTGGCATTGGTGACTGATGTGAAGCATATGTTGATGCCCAAGCTAGTGCAAAACTTGCTGAAGGAAACTGAGTTGAATTGAGTCCTGTTGTCCACAGTTAGTTCATGTAGCACACTGAATTGACAGATGATGTTCTTCCACACCAACTTTTTGATTGTCACCGAGGTTATCTTGGCTAGTGGTTTAGTCTCAATCCATTTGGAGAAATAGTCTATGGCTACTGAAGGACCGAAATGGCGATTAGAGGGGTGTGAATAGGAGCCAAATAAAAACTTTCCCTCTTCAAAAATATCCAAGCCTCTCTTTTGTAAAGCCAACAAAAAGGAACAACAAAATCCAGTATTGGACAAAAGAGTATTCTAGTCACTTTTCCTAAAGCACCAAATAAAACGCTAAGCCAGGGTAGTACTGCATAGATGTCCAATGCTCTCAGATAAACAGTAAAAATAGCACGATCTCAAAAACAAGAACTAAGATAACCTTTGATTGGCTGAGAATCTTGATCTATTCTTGCTTGTGGGGTATTAACTATCAAAGTGATCTTGGATCAACTCCCACATGTCCTAGCAAGCTAGATCAAGGCACGATCAACTCCCAAAATAAAGAGAACATGATCTATTGAGGTCTTTCTTCTTGCTAAGCAAATCGGCTTATGATCAAGAACTTAGAGAAATGTGTGATCAAGAACTTAGAGAAATGAGTTGCTGAGTGCCTAGATGATTGATATGTGTTCGAGACATATATCATCCATCAATCACTCACCCTTGGCTCAAGATCAAACAAGAAGGATCAAAATTCAAAAAGAACCAAGAGAGTGTAGAAGAAGATGATTGCAAACAAAGCAAAACAAGAACTAGAATGAAAGCACAAACATAACAAGATTCTTGCACTGGAACTATTTATATTTTTTGGAAGGTGGTTTACAAATACTCACAACCAGGTGGGCAAAGCTCAGAGAGCATCAGGATACCAAAATCCTTCACAAGACGTGCACGGGGAGAGTCACCCCTCCCCCTCTATTTATAGCACTCTGGGAGTAATCTCCACCCTTAGATGATCTTATTGAAACTCAAGAAACCTCATCAAGTGTGCAGATTAACTCACACTCTCATACTTGGGCTAACCCGAAACCCAACAACATCACGGGTTTTGACCATACCTTTTAGCATGACAGTTTTAGCTTCCTTGACCGTTCTAGATCTAGACTCTTTCCTGAGACTAGTCTCTTGTCTTCTTGGCTTGCAACCACTTTCTGTCTTCAGTCATCTTCTAGTGTCCCTTGACCATTCTAGACCTCAGCTCTTCTAGCCTAGTCCCGATCTCCTCCGCCTCACCATGACCTAGCACCAAAGTCCTGCAACCAACACAGTCAAGAAAATCATTATATAGCAATGTACAAAATCATATGCACGAAGATATCACACATCAAAAGATCCCACCTTGGATCATTTAGCCTGTGACCACCTTAGTCCATAACCATTCTTGTCCATGACCACTTTCGATTTGTCTAGATCAGTTTCTAAGAGGTCACGACCACTCATACAGAGGTCTAGACCAATCATACAAAGGTTTAGACCACTCAAGACTACTCACTGAGGGGTCACGACCACTCTTACAGAGGTCTAGACTGCTCTCTAAGTGGTCTCAGGAGTCACGACCACTCTCCTAGTAGTCCTTGGAGGTCTAGACCACTCCCACAGTGCTCTAGACCAATCTTACAGTGGTCATGACCACTCCTACAGTGGTTTAGGCCACTCTTATAGTGGTCATGATCACTTCCCAAGTGGTCCTTAGAGGTCTAGATCATTCCTACAGTGGTCTAGACCACTCTATCAGTGCTAACGATCACTCCTTTAGAGGTCACGATCACTCTGCAAGTGGTCACAAAGCCCACGATCATTCAAACCAAATAGCTCAAAGCTAAAGCAAGCTCAAATCAAACTCAAACTTGAGTACCAAATGCTCAAAACACAGTCAATTACTCATCACAAACATGGTAGACCACTACATAGTCTCTCAGCTACCACCACGAACTTGTATCCTCTCGTTTGGGCTTTAAAGGGGGCCAACAAGGTCCAATACCAACCGAGTGAGTGGCTATGATGACGGTATGTGTTGCATCTCATTTGCCGGTAAGTTTGTGACCATCCATTGACAGGCGGCACATGTCCGAACTAAGGAATCAATGTCGTGCAAGGCAATGGGCCAATAAAACCATTCTCGAAAGGCCATGGACACAAGGACTTGTGAAGCGAGATGAGAACCGCAAAGCCCCTTCTTTATTGGATATGCACCAGAGGTAGGGTTCACAAACACCACACTTGTAGAGGATATTGTTGTGAATGACAGCCCCTTGCGCGGTTTTTCAATCTTCGAGCTTCAACGGGGTTGGTAGGCTCGGCTTCGTCGGTGAGGTACTCAATGATCGTCTTTATCCAGTCGTGTTCCTCAAGGGAACATATTTGAGGGAGCCCCTTCACTACTGGTACCGCTATGGCATCATAGAATGCATCGATCGGGAACTATTTTTTTAAAAATGAATTAACTAGAAACTCTGACATTCATTATAGGAGAAGAACAACAGTCGAGTTACAAATGCGTACTCACACTTACACACACTCAAACATGTACACCCGCGTTGCACTCGACTCCGCGCACATCCACGTCAAGCTACGCTCGAACGTGAGTGGATTGGACACACGCCGCGTGAGCCAACCAACCGAGCTAAGTGCTTGGCCGCTGACCGAGAACTCTTGACTGTACTAGCGGCCTTGGCAAGGATGTCTGCCTCAACATTTTCTAAGCACGTGATGCTCCACATCGTGATGGCAACGAAACGCTTCTCCATGGTTGGGCTAGGTACTTTACCTTCTCCGGGTCGCTGACTTGATAACTCTTATTTATGTGACAAGGGAGAGAGTCACTTTTCACAACAAACCTCCGTAGGCCGAGTAGCAAAACCTCATATTCAGCGATGTTATTTGTGGCCTTAAAAGTGTGCACGTCTTCTCGGGGATTTGAGATGGTGGCTCTTTTTGTCTTTTCAGAAAAGGAAAGAAAACATGGCAGCAATTCAGATTCCAGCATCCAGCATGGGCATGGCAATGACTTGACACCGATGCATGGGTCTATCGAACAAGTCGACCTGAAAAGCTAGTCTAATTACTAAAATACTGTTGCACTTATCTCTATTATTTTCTTTTTTTAATCATGGAATTACCTTTACAATTACGAGAGGTGCTTTCATACTTTTTTTTTTACTGTTACACAAATATTAAAGTATGAATGAAGAGAAGATGATGATTACTTACCTCTTCGCTTGTTTCAAGATTTATATAACTTATATTGTGAAGGAAAGCATTGCTCATAGTGTAATTTCAAGCAAGAACGACGGAGAGGCAGCACTGATGATAAAACTTTGAAATCATCTCGATTTATCGCTTTTATAGTTTTCTATACTTTTTTTGATCAATTTTGGTTCATCTTCTCTCAATAGCTACTATCGGTATCAAATTTAAAAATAGTATAAAAAATCAGCTATCCACTACACTAAACAAACTTACTATTGTCCCTTCCGTGCTAAGTACCAAGTTGTGGAACATGCTTAGAACATTAGAAATAGACCAGTACGTTTGCACCACCTCTGCCGCAGTCGGCCTGAAAAGCTAGTCTAACTAGAACACTGTTACATCTCTCTCTATTATTGTCTTTTGTTTTATACCATATGTTACCTGTGCAACTCTGCGTTTAGCTGAATTTTCTACTATGTGGGATTTTTTAAGACTCAACGGTGGGTTTTCAGCCAACTGAACAATTTATTTCTTCAAAATTGTATAATTACACAAGGCTTGGCACAGCTGCGAGAAGATGCCTTGTTTAGGTATCTGACCATCAACAACTGTCAGCTGGAGGTGCTCAACCAGCAGACGGAGCGTAGTAATAAGATCCTGCTGCAGATTGTTAAAAGCTTTGCGGTTCCGTCGTTTCCAGACAATCCAGACAAGGAGCAGAAGGGTTGTGTGCAGAAGAATGGGAGGCTGCTCGCTGAATTCCTCCACAGCAGCACACAACGCGAGCAGAGCTATTGAGGTAAGGTGAGTCCAAAAAAAAAAAGAGTATAAAATTGTAAAAACGATTAATCGAGATGATTTTAATCATTTGTGCTGCCTCTCCGTCGCTCTTGCTCGAAATTATGCTGGACAAACTTACTTCTGTGCCTCCCGTACCAAGTGGTAGAACATGCTTATATAACTATAAGAATGGACTACTTTTTACACCACCGCTGCGGCATGGGCAGGGCCGCCTCGCCTCCAGCCCGCTTGGACCTCCATTGCTCCGCCGTCACCGCCAAGGATCTCCACTACCGTCACCGCAAAGAACCTCGACGTCCTCTCCCAAATCCAGCTTCCCACGAACTCTCGTTCCAGTACTTCGCTAGCTTGCACCGGTGATTTTTAGCGTTCACTTTTCTTTCTTTCGAGCTTTGCCGAGCCAAAATCGAGCACTTAAAGGACCGAAATGGAAAAGGGTGGATGATTCCAACTAAAATTTTCCTTTTTAAAGGAAACCCAGCCAAGACTCCTCTTGAAATACTAAAGCACATAAGAGCAAAATCTTGATCTTGGACTTGCTTGTAGGGTTTTAATGATCAAAGTGATCTTGGATAAACTCCCACTTGTCACAGCAAACAAGAACACAAGAATCTCAAATGCGATCTACGAAGAAAGAGCAAAACGATCGAGTTCTTGCAAAAAAATTGCCTAGATGATGGGGATATAATCTAAAGAAGATTCATCCATCAATCATACATTCTCGGCACAAGAATCACAAGCAAGTAGAAGAAGGGGAGTCAAATTCAACTTGTGAGAATGTAAATTGTAAGAAATTAAATTGCGGAATTTAAAAGCAAGTAGAAGGAGGGGAGGCAAATCCAACTTGCGGGAATGTAAATTGCAAGAATTTAAATTGCGAAATTTAAATTGCAGAATGAAAATGCTGAATTTAAGACATAATGTAAATGCTGAAATTAAATTCAGAAAAGTAAGGAAGTGAAATTTTATTTCTTTAGAAGAAGGTTTACAAAACCTCACAACAAGGTGGGCAAAACTCAAAGGAGCACACAAAACCTTCAAGAGGGGAGAGCTACCCCTCCCCCTCTATTTATACTACTCATGAATCATTCTCCACCTTTGGATGAGTTCTACTTGGCTCTCAAGTAACCTCTTCAAAGGTTGAGATTGATTCATTCTCTATCCCTGGATGAGTTCTACTTGCCCCTCAAGAAACCTCATCAAGGGTTGAGATCCACTCAGGCTAATTTAACCACTACTCTATCTTCTAAACCGCAATCCAACGGCTCTCTTTGATCCAAACAGCCCCAAGTTAGCATCTCAGTCGTTCCCTTGTCTTCTAGGCTTGCAGCGACTCCGTCTCCGGTCATCCTCTGGCGATCTCCGATCGTCCGAACCTCCGATGCACCTCGTCTAGTCCCGACAATCCTCCGCCTCACCATGACCTGTCACCATCGTCTTGCAACCATAAAAAACAAGGAAATCTATCACATAGAGTAATTATTAAAGGCACAACCCAATAGGAGTAAAAACAGATCGAATATGAACGGATAAAGACTCTATCATATTTGTTTTCAAAGTTTTCCGGATACGGATATGAATAGAGATAACACGGGTACAAAACAAATACAAATGCTGAATTTAAATTGCGGAATGTAAATGCTAAATTTAAGACATAATGTAAATGCTGAAATTAAATTCAGAAAAGTAAGGAAGTGAAATTTTATTTCTTTAGAAGAAGGTTTACAAAACCTCACAACAAGGTTGGCAAAACTCAAAGGAGCACACAAAACCTTCAAGAGGGGAGAGCTACCCCTCCCTCTCTATTTATATTACTCATGAATCATTCTCCACCCTTGGATGAGTTCTACTTGGCCCTCAAGTAACCTCTTCAAAGGTTGAGATTGATTCATTCTCCATCCCTGGATGAGTTCTACTTGCTCCTCAAGAAACCTCATCAAGGGTTGAGATTCACTCAGGCTAATTTAACCGCTACTCTATCTTCTAAACCGCAATCCAACGGTTCTCCTTGATCCAAGCAGCCCCAAGTTAGCATCTCAGTCGTTCCCTTGTCTTCTAGGCTTGCAGCGACTCCATCTCCGATCATCCTCTGGCGATCTCCGATCGTCCGAACCTCCGACGCACCTCGTCTAGTCCCGATCATCCTCCGCCTCACCATGACCTGTCACCATCGTCTTGCAACCATAAAAAACAAGGAAATCCATCACATAGAGTAACTTATTAAAGGCACAACCCAATAGGAGTAAAAACAGATCGAATACGGATGGATAACGACTCTATCATATTTGTTTTCAAAGTTTTTCGGATACGGATATGAATAGAGATAACACGGGTACAAAACAAATACAAATACAAATAATACCGAATATAGATACGGAGTGAATACGAATCGAAACGAATACGGTAACGAATATTTATTATAACATGAAAACCATTTAAATTGTACACATAAAATGAAAAAAAAACATAACTAGTTTATTTGATTCAAACAATCGTGAAGAAAATGTGATTACACAAGATTTGTACTCTTTGTTGCATTAAGTTTAAAATAATAAATTATGTATTTATGAGTTTTTATGCATTCCTGCTACTTATTTAAAATATTTTCCTATTAAAGACAACTGTGATTGAATTTTTGAGAAACTTAAAAAGATGAGAAAATCTTGAAAATATTTTTTAAAATGCTAGACTTTGTCAGAAACATCCCAAAAAGTTTCATAATTTTTGGAACTGGGTTTTTCAATTTTTAAAAACAAAACTTAATTTCTGTATTAATTAAATTGGAAAACAATTTTGAAATTCATAAACCTTTTTTGCTAAAACAATAGACTTGGCTCAGTCTGCGCGACTGAATATCCGGATAATCTAGATCTGTATTCGCATTTTACTAATAGTGAGCTACCGAATTCGTATTCGTATCCGACACAAAAAAAATCCATATTCACTTCCGATCTGGTACTATCCGACAAATATCCGAGTCGATCCATATTAAAAAATTGTCCAAATCAGATTGATCAGAAACTATCCGATTCATTTTCATCCCTAACTGCCTTTTTCCCTTTGCTAGGATGTTCCCGGTGGATGAGACTGTTTTTTTAAGGAATCGTGGGTGAGATTGTTCATTATGAAGGCGAAGATAGAGACACATGACCTGGGGCAAGGAGGTTGGATTTATTTCCTTTTATATGTGAATCATTTCTAAGCAAAATATTAAATTACAAGATTAATAATAAATATTTTTCTTTATAAATAGAGTAACTTATTAAAGGCTGTACGTTCTTATTTTTATGAGCGGCTGTAAAAGGTTTGTCATTGACTTAAGTTGTCATATGATGTTTGGTATGCGTTAAAACTCTTTATGGTAGTCAAATCTCCAAATATTTAAACAACTAGTCAATTGCCCATACTTTACAATAGAAACATAATTTTTAATCAAATAATCAAATCATATCATATGTTTATAAAATATAAAATTACACTCTTGAGTTGTCATGAGAGAAGAGTAGGTAATAGCCCAGTCAGGGGAGTAGGTGTAAGCAAAAAGAGAGATACGATTGCTTTCTTTTTTATCCCGCGTTCATATATCAGCACATGCACTGCTTTTCTAGAGAGGAAAGGGAACGGACGACCTCCACTAATTCTTATTTATACATCTATACCCCTTTATAATGCACCTAAACATTCTTTTCTACATCCACCCTAAATAATGCACCCCACTAGAGATGGCTTAACCTTCATGCACCCAGCGAAACGTTTCTAGAAACTTGTCTCCATCAAAATTAAACTCTCAGATCTTTCCTCAGCTTTACTCACCCATATCCGATGGTCATTGTTTAATGTGTCTAACTCATCCTTGTGGTCCACAACAGATCTCCCACCACCTCCAACATCATCTCAAGGAAAAGGAAACAAATATCCTGGAATTAAAGAAAAGGAAACAATCGGTCTAGAAAAGAAAAATACCATATATTACGTGTTGAGAAAGGAAACTGGAAGACAGGGCACTAGTAAAGTTACATGAGTTTAATGGTCATCCAAGCGATGCACACTTGTTTTTGTTTTTTTAAGGGAGAGATGCACACTAGCTTGTTAGTCTTCACCACTATGTGGCATATGTAAGTTACTGTTCTACGTGTGATATCTACAGATGAAATATTTTTTAATATTCTGTTTGGAACATGAGAATTTTAGTGAGCGGGAATTATATTTTTTTTAATTTCTGTGATCTAAACATGCTCTTAAGCAACCCACTCAAGCCATCCCAACACAACCCGTGTAGACAACTGAATCGTCGAGCGTCGAACCCGAGGTGGCTATGATGACGGTATCTACTCAACCGGGTGGGTGACCCACCCAAACCGTCGAACCCGAGGTGTCTAGTGTCGCCGCCCTGCCTTGACCTCACCGTCGAGCGTCGGCGATCTTCTTTGCCCTCTCCGACGGTCCCATAGGGGCAGAAATTTTGCTGCTCCATCTCTCCCCTCCAATCGTTGTCGAGATCTCTGTGCTTCCCTCTTCCGTCCAGACACGCTGCATTAGTGATGACCTAGTTCTGCTCTGTTCTTGTGGGTAGAAATCTATCTCCTGATTTGCGTGTATTTTTTTCTTAACCCAAATTTATTGTAGGAAACTAGGAATGTCGTCGTATACTTACACTTTTCTAGAGTTTACTTTATATTTTTTTTCATGCAATTCCTTAATGCTCAGGTTACTAACTAATTAAAAAGATCACACAAACATATACTACTTCGATGAGCTACTACTGACTATTGGGTGATCAGATCAGCACCAAGCATGCACACATTACACATTATAGTAAGGCATGCACTGCTAGTATAGCTAGTACTACTGATCTGAACTTGCATGGATTATATTAGTGCGATTAATTCATCACGGCTTTATCTTTGAACTGTCGATGTATGTTTTTTCAATTCGTAAAGCACCTTCAATTTAATCTCTCGTAAGTTTGTTTTAATGTTCCCATACCGTGCATTAGTATTCTAAGTTTTAATTTGTATATATAAGGAAAAAGTTCATATGACACCATGAATTTTGCTTAAAAGTCCATCCAACACCCTAAACTTTGAAACTGATTTTCTAGCACCCTAAACTTTTCAATCTCATTAGTTTAAAACCCTAAACTGGTTTTGTATAGGGAAAATATCTATATAACACTTTGAACTTTGCTCAAAAGTTCGATCCCAAACTTTGAAACCGGTTATCTAGCATGCCAAACTTTCCAATCCGTTCGTTTAACATCTTAAGCTTTTAACCAGTTCCAGGGTGTTAAACGAATGGGATTGGAAAGATTATGGTGCTAGATAACCGGTTTCAAAGTTTGGAGTGTTGGACGGACTTTTGAGTAAAGATCAAGGTGTTATATGGATTTCCCCCCTATAAAACCAGCTTATGGTGTTAAACGAACGGGATTGAAAAGTTCGGGGTGCTAGATAACCAATTTCAAAGTTTGAAGTGTCGGACGAACTTTTAAGTAAAGTTTAAGGTGTTATATGGACATTTTCCTATATATATAAAGATGATGCCATCTATTTGCTTGACATGTACAGGTTCGTTAAGATACCACCCAAGGGCACCAAGATGCTGAATATGTTCTTGATCTTTTAGTCTGATTTATGGTCAAGCTAGTCTGATTTGTATTTGTTGGAGAGAGAGAGTGATAGAGAGATGTTAGCTTGTTTGTCTGGATTTCATACCCCTTTGCAAGAACATCCTGTTTAAATATTTGCAATTGGCAAGAATTAACATCCATGATGTTTGTATCTATTTGTAATACATGGTTTACTCACGCAGAAGGCAGAACTCAATAGATGATGATGTACTTTTTACATATATCCATACTTCGTAGTTTGTACTCACCCAAACTGGAACTAGATAATACGCAGTACCAACTTGTATATGTGTTGTACGTGTAACCCTTGTAATCTAGCCCAACCGATCATGTTTATCTCTAGTATATTTGGTTGAGCTGTGTAATCTACGGTTGTTGTAACTATGTCTCACGGATGGATATAAACACGATGATACCACCCAAGGGCACCAAGATGTATACATAGAAATGACAAGCGTTTAGATTCAATTGTCGAAAACCCACCTTTCTCACTTTTCAATCCGTTCACCGGTAGAGCTTCGTGCTGATAACGTGTTAAGGAACCTCGCTATCGAATAGTCCGGGGTTCCCGAACATATCTGAATTGGAGAACAGAGAGACAAGAGAGACACAGGTTTAGGGAGAGCGACGACAGAATTCTTTATTGCTTTGTGGTTCCTTGTACATTGGGGGGACCCCCTCTCCTCCTTATATAGTAGTCGCCTAGGGTTTCGGTTAAGGGACCAACATGGGCCTTCAATAGACCATGTGGTTTCCCAACACTCCCCCTTGGGCCCTTTACCGCGAGATGCATATGCCTCACTAAAACTCCAGAAAAACTCAGTGGAAAAATATTTGGAGAAAGAGTACATAGCATACGCTTACTGTATTGCATGAATTGCCTCATTAAAACCTTATGCAAGAAAACTTCATGAAAAACTTGCTAAGGAAAAAAGAGTACAATTCACCCAAACTTCAATTGCTAATCTTCGAGATTCATGTTGGGTACTCAAAATTCATATTCGAGATTTATGTGGGAGTATGTGAAATATCTCTCCCTGAAATCTGCACTTCTCTAAGTCTTATCATCCCAATCCCTTTTACGCACCTTTCAAAGGTAGATGCTGGGAGTGATTTAGTGAACAAATCTGCAAGATTTTCACATGATTTAGTATGCAATATCTTGATCTCGTTCATCTTATGCAATTCGTGAGCATAGAAGAACTTGGGGTTGATATGCTTCGTGAGATTGCTCTTCACATAACCCATCTGTGCTTGAGCAACACAAGCTGCATTATCTTCATAGATGATCGTGGGAGTTTGCTCAATATTCAAGCCACATGACTTCTGGATGTCATGAACCATTCTTCTGAGCCATGCACATTCACGAGAGGCTTCATACAAAGCAATGCTTTTCGAGTGGTTTGTCGACGTCGAGACAAGGGTCTGCTTAGACAACTTCCAGGAAACTGCCGTTCCTCCACATAGGAAAACATAGCCAGTTTGGGACTTCCCAGTATGTGGGTCTGATAAGTACCCAGCATCGGCGTAGCCAACCAAATTCAGTTCATTGTTTCTTCTGAAGAACAAACCGAGATCTTTGCTTCCTTGGAGGTAACGAAAGATGTCCTTGATCCCTTTTCAATGCCTTTTGGTGGGTTACGCATCAGATCGGGCTAGCAAATTCACAATGAACATAATATCCGGCCTGGTGCTATTCAAGAAGGTACATGAGTGCTCCAATCGCACTCGGATATGGGAATTCTGCTCCCGGGACTTCCTCCCCTCTTCTCTAGGTCGTATGGGTCTAGGTGCGCTTGGAGTGACCTTCCACCATTGGAGTCTTTGCAGGATATGCCTTTTCAAAGCCAAATCTTTCCAACACTTTCTGCGTGTAGGTTGATTGATGTACCAAGATTCCTCCTTGGACATGCTCAAGCTGCAAGCCTAAACAAAACTTGGTTTTACCCAATCCTTCATTTCAAACTCAGACTTCAAGTATTAGCATGCTTCTTCAATTTCTTCATCCGTCCCAATGATGTTCAAGTCATCTACATAGACGGAGATTATAGAGAATCCATTCGGGATCGTCAGATAAATACGCATGGACAATCTTCATTTGTTTGTGTAGCCTTTCTTGCAGAGAAAATCACTCAGCGATTGTACCACATTCTTCCTAATTGCTTTCAAATTATACAGTGATTTCTCCAATTTCACACTATACAGGTTTCTATTTGCTCCGTCTTGGTTCGGGATAGGAATACCTTCCGGTACTTTCATGTATATCTCCGAATCCAAGTTTCCATACAAATATCTGTGACAACATCCATTAGCTTCATTCTCACCTTCAAGTTGACTGCCATTGAGATCAAATATCTAAAGGTAATTCCTCCCATGACCGGAGAATAGGTTTCTTCATAATCAACTCCAGGACGTTGAGTGAAACCTTGAGCTACAAACATTGCCTTGTACCTTACAACTTTGTTGTTTTCATTCCTCTTCTGAACAAAGACCCATTTGTGACCTACAGGGTTTATATTTGGAGGTGTGCGGCATACGGGCCCAAACACCTCTCTCTTGTTCAGAGAGACTAACTCTGCAGTGATTGCCTTCTTCCATTCTTCCCAATCTAGCCTTTTCTTGCACTCTGCGAGAGATATAGGCTCTGGATCATGATCAATGATCGAGGCAATCTTTTTTGCAAAGTATGCATCTACATTGGCTGTTGCTCTATTCAGTGATTCTCCTGTTATTACAAGGTTTATGGCCATTTCATCATGGGGTGCTTCATGCACTTCTACTTCCTCTTCGCTGCTATTTCCCATCGCAGGACCAAGTTCCTTTAGCTTTTCATCGCCTATGTGTGCGCACACATTATTTCCGACGGCTTCCTGCAGTAGAAGATTCAAGTCTGGAATTGCCTTTTTCGTCGGTTTCTTTCCAGTGCTAGGCCTCAACTGGCTCCCCTTCTTTCCTTGAGGTATTTTCGTGATTGGTTGTGGTAAGTCCTCTCGTCTAGTTTTCTCCAGACGTCTCCGAGTACTTTGGGTTTGAGGAGCCAGATTTCCTGTTCTTTTTCTTTGAGGCCTCTGAACAAGATGAGGGATACCTTCTATTTTCTTTGGTATTTCCACCCTCTCTGGTGCATTTATTACGGGTACATGCGACTTAACCACGCCTTGAGATCACAAAATGATCAGCGGTTCATTTGCTAAATTCGCAAATCAATTATCTTCGGACTTCTTGATTTGCTTCATTAGTGCGGGGTCATGTGCGGGGATCGGTGGAATGCCATATGATTTCCGGTATTTTTCATCCAAAGGTTAATTTCTCCCCTAATGACGGAAACGATCCTCGTCAAAAATGCAATCGTGAATCGGGTGTATGCAAGTCTCGATCATGGGTTCTAAATACCTGATTATGGATGCACTCTCATAACCAACGTATATACCAGACTTGCAAAGAGGGCCCATTGCAGTCCGCTGAGGGGGGTGGTATAGGAACATATAACATACACCCAAATTTCCGATATGGGAGATTTTGGGATGATCCTGCACAAGTGTATAGGAGAATGGATGTTGTAGGCGAAGGTCCAAATTGATGAGAGTTCTTTGCGTGCAGATCGCGTGTCCCCAACAAGTGTTGGGCAAGTTACAACTCTGCAAAAGTGGTATGGCAAAGAATTTAATCCTCTTTATTAGTGCTTCAGCTAGTCCATTCTGCGTATGGACGTGCGGTACGGAGTGCTCAACTGTTATCCCTGTTGCCGTGCAATAATCATCAAATGCCTTTGAAGTAAATTCTCCGGCATTGTCCATTCTAATGGACTTCACGCGATGATCAGGGAAAGCATTCTTAATTCTTATGATCTGCGAGATCAGTTTTGCAAAAGCATGGTTTCTAGTTGACAATAAGCATACATGCGACCATTTCGAGGAAGCATCGATGAGCACCATAAAGTACCGAAACGGCCCTGACAAGGGCTGAATCGGGCCGCAAATATCCCCCTGGATGCGTTCAAGGAATGCAGGGATTTCACTTTGCACTTTCATAACAGAGGGTCTAGTTATTAATTTCCCAGTGGCACATGCAGGGCACACAAAATCTTCATGGTTTGGAAAATTTTTAACATTAATGCTATGACCTTGTGAGTTGTTCACTATATTCCTCATCATTCTAAGACCAAGATGACCTAATCTACCATGCCATAAAGAAAATAACTCAGAGCTTCTAAAGACAGTTTTCAAGGAAGTATCACTTCGGGTGCATGAATATTCGTGTAGTACAACCCAAATTCATATGAGAGACATTCTTCTAATACCATTTTTCCACATACCGCGTGCTTCACAATGCACAAGTATTCTTTGCCGTTTTCTTCATTGGTTTCTACGTGAAAACCATTGGCGCGGATGTCTTTGAAACTTAAGAGAGTGCGCGTTGATTCGGGGTACAAAAGGGCTTCTTCAATTACCAAAGTTGTACCCATAGGTAATATAATTGTGGCTCTTCCGGAGCCTATTATATATGAATCGTTTCCTGCGATCGTAGTAATCTTTCCAGCGTTCTTCGTAATCGACTGAAAGTATTTGGACTCTCTTAATATGGTATTTGTTGTGCCACTATCAACAATGCATATCTCTTCCATTTGGGCGCTACACGGTTTCTAAAAAGGAAAAATAATCCCAATCAAACAGTGGCAAAATAATTCAAATATTGCTTGTAAGTGAAAGAATACTGGAATAAAGAATAAATTGTGTATTTATTCATGAGAGAAGTATGCTCTTCTAGAGCTTACAGTTCATTATTCAAAGGAAAATGCTAACAACCATAATCTAAACAAAACCATGCATTAAAATGAATCAGAAATATGCATTAATTTACGCTTCTATGTCATCGACAGAAGTTTTCTCTTCATTTGCCATAATATTGGCTGCAGCATCGATGTCCAGGCTATTCTGTGAGGATGAGACAATTGGGGTATCTTCATCCATGGCATCATCGTCACCAATCTTGGCGAAGTGTGCCTCTGCTGGGGTGTTTTCTTTTGCCTTCCTCTTAGCCTGATATGCGTTGATCACTTCCTTGGATTCCCGACATATCTTCGACCAGTGTCCCCAAGTGCCACACCTGAAGCACGTTTGGTTCTGCTGTCCATACGGCTTGACGTGCTCTTTTCCTTGTCATCCTTCTTCACTGGGGCTTTGGACTTTCCTTTGGCCTGAGACCTCTCTTTTCCACCCTGCTTGCCCTCTTTCTATGGGTGGGTTTTTTCACCTTGTAGCTATTGGCATTGACTTCTGTGCCAGTGCCCCTTCCAGGTGGCTGCGAGACATAGTTCTTGCGTAGAACATCGTTTGTGATTCCGCAACTTGCATTACATCAATCAGTTCGCTATACTCCTTGTATGCATCCTAACGATAGCTGCGTGCACTCTGGATAGCATTTGATCTTGCTGTGCTTGGGGCAAGATGGTATACTTGAGCTTCTCGAACCGCTTCTGAAGTGCAGTCCAAAGCTCAAGTGCACTCTCCTCAGCCATATATTCATTCTTCAGAGTAGCTGAGAGGTGGTGCCTGAGGAAGTGCAAGGCTTGATCGTTCTGCTCGGCGGTAGGTTTCATGTCCTGCGAGGACCCTAGACCAATCGCGGCACGGAGCTTCTTGCCCCCAAGAACGATCTTCACGTTCGATGCCCAAGTGAGGTAGTTCTAACCGTGCGGGACCAGTTCTTCAAACTCACGATTCACAATGCCGGACATCTGCATGATTTCAAAATTCCGACATTAGATTACTGCGTGTAATCTAATAAAAAATGATTGCAAAACATAAAGTGCAGAAATAAATTGCCAGAATACTAAATAAAGTAATGAATTCAAAATTCATAACGAATATTCATAATGCAAAAAATAATACTGGAAAATAAAACAGAGCCAAAAAAATTTACTGGATTTTCTAGCAATTTTCTGAAATTTTCTGCTGTTTTTCTAAAATTTTCTAGCAATTTTTTTTTCTTGGCCGAACAGCCTTTGGGCCGCCCTTTTTTTTCTTTCCGCCTGGCCTCTTGGGCCTTCAGCCCATTGCGCTGCCCACAAAACCCCGACGGCTAGGGTTGGAAACCCTAACCGCCATTCATCTCGCACGTGCATGGAGGCGAGGAGGCGTGCGGCGCGCGGCGGCGAAGAGGGGCGGCGCACGGCGGCGACGACTTCGAGCCCGACGACCTTTCGGCCTCTCTGCTTCACGCGGGTACTCAAGGCCAAGGTGTGGCGCCGTGGCGCGACGGGGGCGGCGGCGGCGCCGCGAGGCCGAAGGACGTGGCGGCGGGCGGCCGAGCCGACCGACGGTGGCACGGCAGATCGGCGGAGACCAGAGGCAAGGCGGCGCCACGCGGCCGGGCCGGAGGCGCGGCCGGCCGACACCGCGATGGCGCTGGTTCGGGCCGACGGCGGCGATAAGCGCGGCAGAATGGCGGTGCCGAACGCGTGCACGGCGAAGGCACTTCAGCGCGCGATACCGAGGTGGCGATGGCGGATACTACGACGACGACAGCGGCGCTATGCGCGGCGGCGGCGGCGGCAGCGAGCTGCTGCGGCGCGATCTTTGAGGCGCACAGACGAGGCGGGCGGCGGTGACTTTGCGCGCGCGGGCTTCGAGCGTGGCAACGACGACGGTTCGGGCACGCGAGCCGAGGCTACGCGCGGCGAGCTGCGGGTCGCGCAAGCCGAGGCAACGGCGGTATTTTTTTCTCTTTTTTGGAAATACTGTAGCTTCGTGCCACGTGACGAATACAGTACAAGATGCGTAGGATAGATGCATGCATAGAAACGACAAGCGTTTAGATTCAATTGCCGAAAACCCACCTTTCTCACCTTTCAATCCGTTCACCGGTAGAGCTTCGTG
This sequence comes from Otatea glauca, assembly GCA_036346275.1. NCBI lineage: Eukaryota > Viridiplantae > Streptophyta > Magnoliopsida > Poales > Poaceae > Otatea > Otatea glauca. Next base: position 17,453,607 of record CM070728.1, read on the forward strand.
CTGATACCGTGTTAATGAACCTCGCTATCGAATAGTCTGGGGTTCCCGAACAGATTTGAATTGGAGAACAGAGAGACAAGAGAGACACAGGTTTAAAGAGAGCGACGACATAATTATTTATTGCTTTGTGGTTTTTGTACATTTGGGGGGCCCCCTCTCCTTCTTATATAGTAGTCGCCTAGATTTCGGCTAAGGAACTAACATGGGCCTTCAATGGGCCATGTGGTTTCCCAACAGTATCGCATTCTCTAGCTTATGTTTGCATGTACTTTGTATCCATGCGTGCTTCACATCCTACCAATCGAACTGTTGAAGCACCCGACCCAACGCAACCCAAACCGCCCACTGTTTCACAGCCGATTAACCCATCTAAACTCACCCAAATTGGAACTAGATGATCCATCAATCGTTGGCTTCAAAACCCATTTAACCCGTGACAACCCGTCGGGTTCAACCCATGAACAGCCCAGTCCAGTTAGCTTAGAAACTACACTTTTCGTTCTTCTTTACTAGGTACATTGGATATCGACACGGTCTATTATTTACATATTTGACCGCTAATTTTTAATTATATGTTCATAAAAAATAATGAAAATATAGTTATATGGAAATCCTTTTGATTTCTACGTGACAAGGCGATAACGCATCATGCACGGTGCAGTCGGGTACGGCAGCAGCCAGCAGGTCAAATGACTCAGCATCCTGGGCTGACTTGGCCCAAGAAAAGAAATGAAGGCCGAACCTTGGTGGAACTTGGAGGGATGAGCCCAAGTACATCACAGATCACACTGCTGACATAGGACGGACGATACACGGACGACGCCACATCGTCAAGAGCCCGTCTCCCAGTTAACCCCGAGCTCCCGCCCGAGGAGGTTCGCGGGTGCGAGTTCCATCATGGACATGGCGAACCGGACCCCGCGCGGGTGCCCGGCGCCGAACGCCGTCTGCTCAAAATGCCCGTGTCCCAAAACCGACTGATAAACCGTTTGTTTCCTTATCTATTTTACTAGGAAGCAGTTGGGCAGAATGGATTTCGTCTCCATGATAAAAAGTTACACCAGTTAACCGACAGTGGATTTTAGATTTTTGTTGTTCTTTTGCCAAGGTTCGAAGTTCATCTTTTGTTCCCTTTGGCAACCACTGAAAAATCCAATTATGCATGACTTTATGGCCTCCTTTTCATCCGATTCCTCCATCCTAGTCTTCCCCTCTTCATGTTCCCCGTCCTTTTCTTCAAGTGGAGTTATTTATTAAGAATCCAGGCAAAAGCAAATTGCCCATCTATTAAGCTGTCTTTTTGTAGTTACTTTGCTATTTGATGGGGTCATTGCTGCTGATCTCCAGTTGTCCACATGCTACTCTGGTTGCTAATGACTACTGAGAACCAAACACTGTACTTTTATATTGTAACAATACGTACATTTAGGTTGGCATTGTTCATGCCTTCTCTCATTTGCTTCTATGTGCCTAATTACATTAGCCTTCTTACCTTTCTCTTCCAACATATTTTCATGTGTATAAGGACCCTTCCTTACTTGAAAGTTGAGATAAGGAGTTAATAATTCATTGTATGGAACCAGATGCATGGCAAAACAGAGCTCCTTTTACCCCTAGTATTTCTATACCTACGTAACTCCATTTAATACACTTGTTTTTTTTTAAAACACCTTTTAATAACAGTAGATCTGATACAGGCATATCTCTCTCTGAAAACCAACGAAGCCGTTCTTGCTGTTTATCTCACTGATACGTCAGTGTGGCTTCTGCTTCCCTCAAGCGATTCCTTTCCGACTTCAGTTTATTCTCAAAGCTTAAGCAGGCAGGTAGAACTTGTAAGTTGTTACTTGTAATTTGTAAACTACAAGGCAAGTCTGCACGCACTGACGCACAGCACTTTATGTTTTCTAAACTACTATGGTACAGCCATGTTACCTCTAATTAAGAGCCAGGTTGATCTGAACTGAATTAGGTAATTTTATCTCAAATGATCGAATTGGGTTAGTTTATTACTTCATGTTGGTCTATATTATCCAATTCGCAGTTAGTTATAATTTTCCTTTTTGGGGGGAAATGGTTATAATTTTCCTGGTACCAGGCTTTTGCTTCTATCAAGGCTCAAGCGTTCAACTTGGAACACAAAGGTTTTTCTGTCATTATCCTTACGGAGTCCTGGAATACATAGGAAGATAAGTTTGTCGATAGGCCCTCAACATCGGAAGGTCCTTTTTACTCTAGTTCTTGTAAAGATGTGATATATGTCATGTCTGCAGTTGAGATTGGTTGTTACATTGTCTACTATATAAAGCTATGGTTACTCTACTAAACTAACAACAATCTTGTCTTGGCGTACAACCTGTTTCTGCATATTTTGAGCCATATTGTTCTCCCTTTGTTGTCCCTATCTGTTATATGATTAAATCGCTCTCAAGGGTTAGAAATTTTCACATTAATTGGTGGAAAAAAAAAGAGAGATCTACAACGGCGACTATGGTGGGTCCAAATTATAATAATCTCTATTAAAAGAAAACAATTCATGTCAAATAAAAGCAAGAAATAACTAAATTTGGAATAAAAACTAAAATATGAGTAATCAACAATTTAATTTCCATACGAATTTCCAAGTAAAATCTCTAAATAAACATAATTTGGAATAAAAATTAGCAATTGGATTAGTATATGAATTCCAACAAAATAACTGAAATTTGGAATAAAATAAAATAAAATTAGCAATTTGATTTTGATAGAAATTCCAAAGTAAAATACCTAAATAAATATAATTCGAAATTTAAAATAAATAAAAATAGCACTTGGATTTGTATGCGAGTTCAACCAAAAAATAACTGAATTTTGAAATAAAAAATAAAATAAAATTAGCAATTTGATTGTGATAAAAAAAATCTAAAGTGAAATCCCTAAACATTGTAATTTGGAATAAAAAATAGAGAAAAATTAGCAGTTATATTTGCATATGAATTCCAACAAAAATAATTAAAATTTGAAATAAAAAATAAAAGAAAATTTGCAGTATGATTTCCATAAGTAAAGTCTCTAAATAGTTGTAATTTAGAATAAAAATAAAAGAAAATTTAGTGATTGGATTTGTATATGAATTTCAACAAAAATAAATAAAATTCTGAATAAAAAACAAAAGAAACTTTTCAATTTGATTTCCATAGGAATCCAAAAGTAAAATTCCTAAGTAACGAAAGTTTGGAATAAATTAAATAAAATTAAAATTTTAATATAAAAAATAAAAAAAAATGGTAGTATGAATGGTGTTAGGAAAACCACGAAAGAGGGCAATTACAAGAAGACATTGACCTACGTGGAAACGAAGAGCGAAGGTTGTGGCGCGGAGATGAGGACAATGTCGTGCCACTCATCTTGGCCATTGGACGAGGACAATATCGTGCTACTTGCCAGTGTTGTTAAAGAGAAAGGCCAGGGTCGAAGGAGCTATGGTCCATGAAGACAAGTGGTGAGCATTGACAGTGTTGAAGATGAAAGTGGCCAAAGAAACTCTACGGTGGGGAAGCCCTAGCAAAAGAGAGATGATTCTTTGCATTGAAGACTAGCTATGGACGATATGGAGCCATCAGGTAGTTATGAGGGTTACATCATTGGTGAGGGCCACAATATCACTGGCAATGGCGAGAAGATTCTCCGTATCGTTAGACAACGACTAATAAAGACATACTATGGGAGGTCACCGGAAGCCACAACGTTGAGTTGATCAATGTCGAAAAAGAGGAGCGACCGATACAAGAGAAGAGGACATTGAGCACACATAACATCATAAAAGCACGTGAGCATAAAAGCAAAGGAGCAAAGAGCTCAACATAGATGGCGCAGCTATAGCGAATAGGCTCGATATCACCAAAGAGAGTTTGATGGGTGTCCCTGATAGGGATTGATGATGGTTGCACATATATGTGTGTGTTGATATCGCAACGGACAACATTAAGCAATAATTGAAGAGAAGTAGAAGATAACTATGTGGCAGAGTATTACATTGGAGGAGATAACAGCTAAGATAGATTGATTAATAATTGGGCTTATTGTTGGAGGTTAAAGTAGAAAAGCTATTACGGTGAGAAAAGATAGAAGACACACAGCTCGGTAGTGCAGTCGACGTGTCAGGGAAGATAAGTTTAAAGTAGATCGCCCATGGTGTATCGGTGTATTTTTTAACAAGGTAATCTAATACTATGTAAACTAATAAGATATTTTATTGTACAAATAATTAACGTATTATTTGAGACTAAATAGAGGTATGCATGCATACATTTTGGAAAATGTAATTAATAGAGGAAGAATAGAAGCATACAGATACATGATCCATACATGTTGGAGAGTGGTTACACTTCTAAGATTTAAATAGCTACCATATATGTAAATATATTCTAAGTATTTAAGTTCTATAATTTGATATTACAAACTTTAAAATAAATTTAGCCGTGCAAATATGTGGACCATCTCACTGGTTCTGCATAAAGTAGCTGCATTCTATTGAATCAATATTCAAGATGTCCATCTATGTATATCACTCTAAGCATATGGTGCATTAATAATCTGTCATGGTCTAATTCGGTGATCCTAGCAATATAAGTACATGTTTCTCTTTCTTGTCACGAGGATCTGTCATTTTCATGGACACTGATCACATGCGCGCACATACACGTGTATACGTACGTATCCAGGCACACTAAATATAAAGTATGAGTTTCACATCTTCCCCTACTAACTGAATTTTCTGGATGAATGGGTGATGCATGAAATTAACTCAACGCTATTGCTGCTTATTTTTACTTTCGGGGAGCTCCATTTTTACCGGATGATGTTACATCGGAGCAGAACATTTGAAGAGCGGAAACGACATGCTGCATGAGATCAAGAGGCACATGTATGTTGTCCTGTCGTTCGAATCAATCAGGTGCAAGCATCACAGAGATGAAGTGTTTGTGCACCGCTTTCACTATTTGATCAATCATGCTTAGATAGAAGCGGTAAAAGGTCATATCAGGTAAAGGACCCTGCTCTAGGATCCTGGGTCAATGAGAGGACGTAGCTTATGCCCTTTTTGCAGTCCTTTTTCTTATCGTTTTCTCGGTATCGAATTGCTTTGCAGTGTCGACTTGATGTTCAAAAGTGTGCTTTCCCTAAAAGGCTCTACCTTCTTTACAGAAACGAACTGATTATGGTACACTGAAGATATAAACCCATTACTCAGATAAGTTCATCAAACCCAATTAAGGATCTACAGAGCATATGAGTAGTTTGGAACGAAAAGGCTTCTATGCTCTCTAATGTATCTTCCTGTAGTTATCTCTAAGATTAGAACATGCCCCATGCTAAAAATTAAGAATGGAGCAGAATGGACATTCAAGAAAGTAACGGCCAAGCTCAAGCTGTGAACACGAGATGGGAATCTTTTGGTGTTTTGGCAGGAAATGGTGCTTCACAAGGGGAACAGAATCCCCCGAGAAGGTTGCCAAACAGCGGCTGTCAATTGTGTCATATCCTATCCTATGGAACATGGTAGCACCCGCAAGGAATGTCATGTGTCATGTCTACCATGGAATTGTTCTCTAGCTCGAGCTTTCGTAGTTCCGAAGCATCACATACCTAGCCAGCCAAGGACATTCTATGAACAAATTCATCCATTCAATGATTCAACACTGGTTAAGCTGCATGCTAACTACATAAAGATACATTATTAGTTTGCACAAGGAAGTAACTTCACTTGCTAGAATAACTAAAATGTTTCAAACATGCATGCTTGATGATGCTAGCTAGTCTAAGCAACAATCCTGCTCTTTTTGGATCTTCTCCACGATCTGATAAGCCGCGGTTGCGATCTCATCCACAGAAGTAAGTTGGCAATCGTCTTCCACCTGCATTGACGACGACGAAATGCACATCATGTCATCCACCATTAGTAAGTAAAACAATGGGTTCTTTTTGAAAACCACAACCTTTTAGCCAGCTTGCTGAGCTCCATTAAAGTAAACAGATGGGAGAGTTTGGAGGAGCTGTGCAAGAGAACGCAAATACAAAAAGCACGGAAATCTAGGCACCAACTAGTTTCAGACTTTTCAGTGTGATATTGCTAACCAGATATAGGTACTATACACCTTGGACTAAGAGCCATGCATGTATATCATCAGAGTCCAGAGGGTACCAGATGGATGGAATTGTTTAGTGATGGGAAGAATGTGTAGTAGTTGTACCTTGAGGCTAAACGAGTAGAGCACCATGTGGCCAGCGCTCGTCATGTTGAGGTGCAGGACGGTGAGCCGGTGGCCCTGCAGCCCCACCGCCAGCTGCAGAAGCTGGCTCGGCCGCCGCCGGGATAGCACCCGCAGGTTGGCGTAGCTCTCCACCATGGTCACCTCGACGTCGGCCACCGCCGACGGCTTCGACCCGGGCGCCTCGGCCTCGACACCACCACCGTCAATTTCGTTCGCGGCAGCCGGCGCTGCCGTGATAGCCCTCATCGAGTACTGCGGGAAGGTGAAGAAGTTGGCGAACGGCACTGCGTCGCTGCCGCCGTTGGCCGCGCATTGCCGAGACTGCTTCTGCGCCTCCAGGGACTGGAGCAGCTGCTCCAGCTCCTTGACGAAGTTGATTGCACCACCAACGATAGACGCCTGATCACCCTGCACACGGGAACGCATATATACTTTGCATCTACGGATAATACATGCATGAGAATTTGAGGCTACACCACTAAGCTAAAGCAATGGAGATATCGACGAAGCCAATGGTGGTTGTTAATGTTACCCTTGGCGCATAGGAGGGCGGCATGAGGGAGCGGAGCACGGCGAGGTACTCGTTCATCTGCCTGCGGCGGTTGCGCTCGACGGCAATGTGGGTCATCCGCTGGCTCTCCACCTCCTCCTTGTTCTTGGCCGTCCTCGTCCGCCGCCGCTTCCTCCGCCCCGCCGGAGCAGGCGCCGCCACCGCCGCGGCATCCTGATCCACGCCACCGACGTCCTCCCCGCGACCGCCGGCCTCCCCCAACGGCGCGGAAGCGGCAGGGATATCCAGCTCCTGGAACCCATGCAGCAGCATCGACGAGCAGCCCCCCGCGTTCCAGTTTCCACCGTCCAAATCCATCACCCCCTCAACGCCACCGAACGGACTATTCCAAGCTCCTCCTGCTCCCGCCATGGCGCAACGACGACCGAAGAGACCAGCTTGCGAGTGCACCACGGCCTCCAATGCCATGCCTCCGCAGGACCCCTCTCAACTCTCAAGAATCTTGTATACACGAGCTAGGAACAAGAGAAAAAGCTAGGTCTCCTCCATGGGATGATGAGTTGTTCCTAGAGGGTAGCAGCGGTTGTTGTAGTTGTAGCAACAGGTTGGATCGAGCGAGTTGGACACGTGAAAGGAGCAAGCTAGCTTGCTTCGTGTATTTGGGAATCGGAATGGAATGGGAGGTGGTGATAACGAGAGGTTGAGTGTACATATATAGGGTTGAATTGATTGCTGTGTGTGGGTGGGGGTGGGGGGGGGGGGGTGGGGTTGGAAGGAAGCGCATTTCGGTGTGATTAGGCCATAATTTGGTCGTGTCATCGACTCATCGTGTGGCAGTGGGACTATTTTAAAAGTACATTTTTGTCCCTGCTTAACCGATACTTCAAGGACTGTTTTGAAAAGCAGGAACCACGTTGCTTCATTCTATGAAATTTCTATATGTTTTCTATGTTATAAACAAGTCCTAAAAATAGACCAAGCAACAAATAGAACTCGCTAGTGCTAGTTCACATTCTACACCACTAGAAATTTATATATCCTAGTGGTTGGTGATGCATGATAGTTGTCGTTAGTTTTGGCTCATTTTTATTCGCGTAAATGCAGCCTATGCCTCTAAACTCCCATGAACTTCAATTTTGTGTAGACAAGTCCGTGAACTAGCTCGACTATGCCACTTTTGTCTATCCATTGATTATATTGCTTCCATTTTCGAATCTTGGTTTTGCCTCCTAGGAGAAGTAGACAAGTAGTAAACTTCACTAACCTTGCTTACTACGCACACTATGCTACTGAAAGACGGATCACAACTTAATTAAGAAGTTATGTGTGGATCGTTGAATCAAAAAGCGACGGTCTAAATCTTTCGAAAAGAAAAAAATATAGCAAAATCACTGTTGAAAAATCCGAGCCATTCATTCGTTCGATTGGATGATCCTAATCTACAAAGATTGTTTAAGTTGTAGTTCCCGTAAAAACTACACAAGAATCCTGTCCCTTTGCTACGTGCTAAGCTGGCAAGAATTTTTTTTGCCAAGGAGGTGGATTTGATCCAGAGCCATATCGCTTCACCTGCTTACCAGTTACCAGTGCAGCTAGCTAGCGTCAGTGCCCCAACGCTACAGAAAAAAAAACTGGCACGCATCAATCTACGCCACGATCGAGAGCGTCCTCGTGTCAGCACGGCCCGGCATGCGAAGCAGTGTCTCTCCATAGCCGTAGCACGCAGTCAGTGACGCACGGGAGCTCGGCCTTCACCTGCCATGGAGGCTGATCATACCACTATTTGCCCTACCACACATAGCTCTCTGCATGCCCGCTCTCGTACCAGTATGTCGCTTGGAATCTCTAAAAAAAATGCATACGCTGCGCTCTTGCAGGTTTCCATGATCGATGCATGCAGAACCTAGCAGCGTTGTTGCATCATATATTCATATCTCGGAAGCTACCGATCATGAGCAGGATGCAGGTTGCAGGGCGTGCAGGAGATTGAATGAGCAACGGTGGGCAAAGAGTTAGGCATAGAGCTTTAGATCTCAACTTCATTTTGGATCTGAAACTTGTCAGCTGAAATAAAATTAATTTTATATTTTTAGTCTAAAATATAAATAAGATGATCCACCTAAACATTCTTAATATACCTATAACTTCAGCTGCACGGATCTGATGAAAATACCTAGCTTCACCAGATCCACGAATCTAATGAAACCGGATCTGTATCAAATACAGCCTTACTTTAAGATACACATTTTGTTACCACCGTGTATATTTTGTTTCATTCTTTTACCTTTCTTCTTTCTTTTACCTTTCTTCTCTGTTCTGTGCTGTGTGGTGAACACTGAAACAGAGCGATAAAAGCGTGGAATCACGCTGATCACGAGCAGGGCTAGTCCTTAGTTCCTACTCTGTCTCTCCATCTCACCTTCTTTATTTTTCCTTCCCCGATCTTGTGTATTTCAAAAAAAGCACACTGCTTCTAGAATGGATAAGCAATTAAAGTGTTGATCTGCATCAAACTATTATTAGGTGCAGTTTAGAACAAACTCTTTTATACAAACTAGCAAGGTGGTCAACGCACTTTGTAAGATCGAGGATGTCGATTAGAGCGGGTGAATAGGTGGTTTTAAAATTTTCTTCGCTCTAATGATCTCCTAAGCCAAAACCAAAATTATATGTGAAAGCGTAAATCTAAGGTTCTGACAGTTAAAAACTAAATCCTCTAGACTCACTATGTGCACCAACAATCTAAGCCCCAAACAAAGATTTGCAATCCTAAGCAATCAATTTAATTCAATGAATATAAATTGCAATTATGTAATTGGGGAATAGACGGCAAATCACAAGGAGGCACAATAATTTTTACCGTGGTGTTCGGAGATTTATCGGTCTCCCCTAATCCACATTGAGGTAAGCCCAAATGAATTGAACCGGCTCCACGAATTAAGACAAAACCTCGAATCCACTAGTGGTAGCTCTCCCCCCCTAAACCACGACGCCTCCACCCCGTCTAGGTGTCGGTAAACACCAAGAGTAACAAGTCAAGCTTATAGCTTGATCCTCACCAAGTGCAACACATGCACAAGGAGCTCAACCCATTCCTAGATGCAACACATGCAAATAGAAGCTTCACTCCTTGCTCACAATTTGCAACACATGCACAATTGTGTGGAGTGGCTCACTCTAACTCAAGAGAATGCAATAGCTATAAAAAACCAAGAGCAACTAGAGCATCAATCCCAAATGCCAGCCCAAGGGGTCCTTGTATAGCCCCCAAAGAAAACTAGCCGTTTGAGTGCAAAACTGGAAAAAAAAATCATCATTTTCGGTACTACCGCCTACGTAGGGCCAGTAGTACCGGCCTCCAGGCCAACAGTCGAATTCCAATACGAGTACTAGCTATTGCTACAGTATCCCCAGTACTACCGCCCATGTAGGAGTGGTACTACAGGCCTTTACCTGCGGTAGTGCCAACCTCAGAAAACTCCAATAAAATCCACCTCTAGAAAATATGTACCGACACCTAAATTGCGGTACTACCAGACATGCGGTAGTACCGGCCTCAACCCACGGTACTGCTGGTTTTCAAAACACCAAGAAAAGACACCTTCTGGGAAATAGCTACTTGCCTCAAGGGTGGTAGTGTCGGCCTCACTGATTTTCCAAGAAACACATTCTCTAGAAAATAACTACTGTTCCAGAGCTACGGTACTACCGACCTAGCAGTAGTGCCGGCTTCCAAGCAAAAACAGAATTTCACAGAGAAATCCAATATTTTCAAATCAAGAACCAATTTAGATCAATTTTTTTAGCCATGTGGTGATCAACACATGATCACACCAACTTGTAAAATACATTTACAAATTTTCATCACATGCTCCACAAGAATTGCAAGAAACTCAGCTATTTGCAAAACACATTTGCAAATAACAAATCACGACAAAGAGCAATCAAGAACATCTCTTTGAGTCGTGTGATGATCAACACATAATCAACCAATTTGCAAAACACATTTGCAAATCCTAGTCATATGCTCAAAAACCAAATTCGTAAACTCCAGCTTATTTGCAAAACACTTTTGCATAAAACAAATCCATGCAAATAAACACCATGAAGAACAAGCATGAACTCTTGATTAGCCATGTGATGATCAACATATAATATCTAGCAATTTGCAAAACACATTCGCAAATTCTAGTCACACTCGAGGAAGAGTACTTGCAAGAACTTCAATATTTTTGCAAAACACAATTGCAAATACTATTATGCAACAAAGAACAATCAAAATCGTATCTTTCAGCCTTGTGATGATTAGCGCATGATCTTTAGCCATTTGAAAAACACATTTGTAAACTCTACTCACATGCTCCAAAGATAGATGATCTTGAGCTCAAATTGCAAAACACATTTGCAAATTCAACATCAAGCATGAGCTACAACTATTTGCAAAACACATTCGCAAATACTAGCTCCATGCAAAAACCAAATTAAGAGTTGAGCTAGAGAAAACGGGATTGAGCCATCAACACATGATGAGATTCAAACTATAAGACTCGACCCCTCTTAATAGTACAACAACCTAACTAGTAACCCGATCTCCCATCCAAACACCGAGACCGGTAAAAGACTAGGAACACTTCTTTAGCCTTATGCTAGTTATACCTTTGCCTTTTGCATGTCCACTTAGCTTTATCATGATGACACTCATCTTTTCTCCAAGTGCGGGTCTTCGTCTTGTTCATCAACATATGATGAACTTCCTTCTCTTCAGGATCCAACCTTGATGATCATCAACATGATGGCATCATTCTTCCCAAATCTTGACTTGATGATCATCAACACATTATGTCATCCAAAATCTTCATCAAAGTGGACTTAACCTATTTCACACTCATTGAAAAATGTTAGTCCAACATATACAATAGTCCCAATCTTCAATGCACTCCATTAACACATAATGGATACCCCAAGATCCTTTCATTTACTCGTTTGATGATTGACCAGAATCCAAATCAATTGATTGTAAATTTGATTTGTCTTGAGTATATTAGAGCTGTTAAAGCTTTATATACTCAAGCATTTATAATTGTCCTTTGATCACCAAAGTACACCATCAACACATGATGGAGAGTTTAGATCTATTGATCTAGTTCTTTGATAATTGAACAACAACCGAAAACAATTTAAATTAAATTTAAATTTTTATAAGTATATTTCAACTACAAAAGCTTCATATACTCAATTTGATGGGTTTTAAAGTAATGATCCAATTTATATGGAATGATGGAAATGGATCAATACTACTGAGACCGTCAACAATAGAATAAAGTCCATTTAAATGTGTGCATATATAATTGAACTTGAACCAGTATGCACATAGTTGATTTGAGATTTCTTGGGAGTTTATCCTATATTGACATAAGTATAATACAACTACACAAGTTTTATATACTTAAGGATTTGTTTCAAAGTAAAGATCCTTAATATATTTGGCAAGATGAAATGGATCAATACTATTGAGACTTCAAGGTAAAGTATGAACTCCCTCTAAATGTGTGCATTTATGTATATATGGAATTTAAAACAAAATGCACATCTTAAGATTAAAATAATGGTGGAGTTCACCCTTTATCTTGAATCCAAGGAATGCATCTAGAAAATAGTAAAGTTGCATTGGATACATACCTTTTGGATTTCTATTTTTCAATATATATGAGATTTTGATGATTCCATCCTTTTATCCAAATGAGACTAATAACATATAAACTCAACAATAATGTTAGTCTCATAATAATTGGATTTGTCATTAAATATTAATTATGCATTAATCACCAAAACCAAATGGAGCTTGAACTCAGAGATTGGACTCTCTTACTGTGTTTTTTCAGGGCTGTTCCCGAGCCAGGTTCCCTGGATCCATTCTGACCTAAATGATTACACACGCGAACATCATCCTTAAAATATGTTTAAATGACTTTGTAATATATATACACACACATACATATACATACACATATACATGTATATATATACACACATATACATAAACATATATACATACATATATACGTATACATATATGATTTTGCTTTTTTGAAAAATAGATCATTGTTGAACTTCATTTGTGATATTTTAATATTATATATTATAAGAGAAAAAATAATCACTTTGTTTCCTTATACTTGTCATCTGTAACCAAACTTTCTTCCTTAAATACTTGCAAAGCAAAACAGTAAACATAGTATAACATAATATTTTTCATTTATACCAGTACATCTTGTTCTTTTATTATTGCAATGTTTGTATATAGTACATGCTAATAATGTGCATCGCATAGTTTATACCAGTATAGTCGAGTGAACATCCGTTAATGAATCACCCTCTCAATCCTTCCATCCCGTAGAGGCCCACCAAATAAAGGATCTGAATGTTTTCTTTTTGGTGAGAAGTTTTAGCATATTCTCTATTTACATAGTGATTGTAAATCACATGTCATATATTTTATTTTGATTCCTAATTTGTATATCAGAAAAACTATGGAACAGTATGGCGTCGGCTACTATTTCAACTGGACAGCTTATCACCTATCAACTGCATGCCTCATTTGCAAACCATCCAACCTAGCCCCAGCTGAAAGCGCTGCTCTCTTTCTCTCTCCACACCTCACCACGACCAGACTAACTCCACCTTTAGATATAACATTCCCTATTTCCTTCTCTCTCCACAACAATCAATGCTAGCCGATTCGCTGCCACTGGCAATGAATCTCACCACTAAGCACCACCATCGAACTCATCATCTTCATATCTAGTCTCGACGGGTCATGTCGGCTAAGCGAGCACGAGTGAGGGAAGCAACACACAAGAGTAAGTTGCGATGACACAACCTTTGGGGTGAGCAGGGAAGGCGCTACACGGTGGTCAGGGTGGTAGGAGCGCGAGTGAGCGGACTGGTGTACGGCAAGCGACGACGTGTGAATGTAGCTTCGACCATCATTTTTGTCGCCGATGATAGGATCCAGCAGATTCGTTAACGCCAATATTGGATCTAGACAGATCTAACAGTGGTGTGACTCAACGGCTCAGTGAGACGGCATGGAGCTTGGGCCAAAGCCGGGAAAGAGAGAGAGAAAGATGGAGGCACGACGTGGAGTCATGGATTTGGCGTGAGCAGCATTGTTCGGCTCCATGTCGGCGGTGGTAGTTAAGGCCGGAGCTGGAGAAGAGGGTGTGTAGGCAGCAAGCGGTATCAAATGGTCCTTGGCAGTATGGTAGTACCATCGTAGCTAAACGAGCTCACCGAAAACTAGTCAAAACATCTTTAAACTTGTTGAAACTTGCTGAAGCTTCTTAAAGCTTTTGGTTGAAACTTCTTGAAAGTTGTCAGTTGACTCCAAAAATCTTAAACTCGTTGAAACTTTAGCTTGGAATCTTCTAAAAACTTCAAGAAATGCGTGAAACTCACTGAAACATAAAACTTTTTCAAACGTTCTCTGAAACTAGCAAAAACTTTGTTATACCGTTAGTAGCACTTCCAACAGTGTAGCATTGGGTAGCAGCACTCTTTTTAGTATATACAATCAAATTCCTTACCTTGTTTTATTTTTCTCTTGAATTAGCATATTTATGGAATTTTAATTCTGAATAAAACCAAAACAATTACTTCACTTACTATGAAATTTAAAAACAATCGCTAATTTCTTTTGATTTTTATCCTGCATTTGCATATTTTTTTAGCCAATACTTTTTATAGAGTTTTTTTCAGTTTTAGTTTGGAATTCGCACATAAATCCAACTGCTAATTTTTATTTTGAACATATGTTATTTTTTATTGTACCTTTACGAACTCTTTCTTTTAATCTAAATTATACTTTTATTTAATTTTGAACGTATGTTATTTTTTATTGTGCTTGATGGAATCTTCCTTTTAATCTAATTTTTATTTAATTTTGCATATTAATTATTTTTATTGTACTTGAAATGGACTCTTTGTTTCAATATTTTTTATTTTGAATTTCATTTTTAGGTTAGGATTCACATACAAATTCAATTGCTAATTTTCATTTAATTTTTGTTCTGAATTTCAGCTATGTACAGTTTTTAATTCAAAGTTTGTATGAAAATAAAATTTATAATTTCCTTTTATTTTTCATTCTGAAGTTTTGTTATTCTTTATTTAATTTTGAATTTCAGTTTTAGGTTAGAATTTGTATACAAATCCAATTGCTAGTTTCATCATTTTTTTATTTTGGAATGAAAATCACATTGCTAATTCCTTTTATTTTTATTCTGAATTTATATTAATCTTTATCGTTTTTATTTAAGTTTATATATTAGTTTTATATTAGAATTCGTATACAAATCAAACTATTAATTTTAATCTAATTCTTGTACCACATTTCAGGTATGTATGTGTTTTATTTTGAGTTAATACAAAAATCAAATGGCTAATTTTATTTTATTTTCTATTCCAAATTTTTCTTATTTCTTATTATACTTGGTATGGACTCTTTTATTTTAATCTAAGTCATTATAACTCGGTTCCGCTAGATGGACGGTTATATGTTTTTATTTAAATAATGATATCCAATGGTTGCTGTAGTTCAACTTAGTTAGGGTCACCAGATTAAGGGCTAGGATTTTTGCTTTTCTGTGAGAATTTATAGCATATTTCTATTTTTTTGTTAGAAAGTTCTGATGGCGGTTGTAATTAGATTCCACCAGATTAAGGGCTAGATGTTTTGCTTTTATGAGAATTCCTAATCTATTTCTCTTTTTTCTTAGCAACTCTCGTGAGCTTTTATTTAATTTGGAGTTCATACAAAAATGAAATGGCCAAATTTATTTTATTTTTTATTCCAAATTTTTTCTCATTGTACTTTGCATGTAGGGGTGGGCATTTTTTCATCGAAACTGAAAAACCAAACCAAACCAAACTGAATTAACCGAGAAAATCGGTTTTTGGTTTTTATTTCGACGCTATTCAGTTATCGGTGTTCGGTTCGATTTTTACATTTCAGAAACTGAATCACCGAATAGCCCACACTTTACGCAACAAAATTCCCTAATCCTCATCCGGGTGCCTGAGCCAGCACTGCCCTAGATTGAATCTCCCCCAAATCCAATCACCTTCCCCGAGCTGAGCTCCCTTGAGTCCCTGACGCCTCCTCCCAGCTCCCACCTCCCTCGGCGCTATCTCGATCTCTCCTGTCGACACCGTCCGTCCGTCCGTCCCCAAGCACTGCCAGCCACGTCGTCCCCGTTCATCCCCAAGCGCTCCCTCGGCGCCTCCTCGATGCCTCGATCTATGCCGCTGACACCTCCTCCCTCGATGGCTGGCACCACCTTGAATCGATGTCATCACCGACGCCTCCTCCCACGGTGCCGCCTCGAGCCGACGCTATCCCTACCTACAACATCGCCGCCTCGAGTAGATCCTAGGGAGCCTCCCCCTTCGTCCCCGTCCATCCCCAAGCACTGCCACGCCGACGTCGTCCCAATGCGCGGCCTCCCTCCTCCTGAACTTCCTTTGGCTGCTCTGCGCTTCCTCCGGCTGGTGAGGTTGAACACTAGAACTCCACCTTCTCAGTTGGATCCCCTGACCAAGGCATGATGTTGTCTACACAATCTTTTTATGCATTGACATTTGATTGTAAAGTGCTTTTTCCTGGCATGTACAGCCCCTACTCAAATAGGATGTTCCTACAATAATCCTTAACACCGACTCATGCTACAATATTGCTGTACTTTCTATGCATTTCATGCCTCTTGAACAGAATCGCATGGTAGACTAATGGACATGAACTGGGAAACGTAATGTGAAGTCAGATTGTTCGGTTAACCAAAAACCGAACCGATTAAAATATTTTGGTTAATCCAGTTTGGTTTTTGTTTTTATCTGGACAAATTCAGTTGGCGTTTTTCAAAAACCGAAATATTTTAAAACCGAATAGACCGAAAAAACCGAACGCCCACCCCTATTTGCATGGACTCTTTCTTTTTAATCTAAGCTGTTATAATTCGGTCCCGCTAGATGGGCAATTATATGCTTTTCTTTAAATAGTAACATCCAATGGTTGTTATAGTTCAACTTTGTTATGGTCCACTAGATTAAAGCAAGATGTTTTGCTTTTTTGCGAGAATTTCTATCATATTCCTATTTTTGTTAGAAATATCCGATGTCAGTTGTAATTAGGGTCCACCAGATTAAGGGTTAGATGTTTTTGCTTTTTTGTAAGAATTTCTAGTTTATTTTTTAGTTTTCTTAACTCTCGTGTGCTTTTAATATATAATAGATTATGAAGGAATTTCTTCGTTTCCATCAAAATTCGCTTGATACCTGACTTTCCAGGTTTAGAGGTGGTACAGCTTTCTCTGAAAAAGGCCCATGCATAGATGTAGGGAATCAGCACAAGGTTCACGTGTGACTGTAAGTTAAGCAGTCTGTGTAGACTAGGACAGTCCAATCGAGTAAACAAACAGCTCGGATTTTCAACATTGCTTTAAAACAGTGTTTGGTATGGTGCTTACTACATTACCAAAATACTGCAATGGATCTCTGTCCTAGGGAATTATCGTTCATTCTTAAAAGCAAGTTCAATATAGACTCTTGAGACTAAAAAGGTTCCAAGTTTTTACGTTATACCTCAAGGAATTCCATATATATTGTCGCGTTTCGTGGATATGACCAGGGCCGTACCTAAGATTTTGGTAGCCCTGTGCTTACTAAAAGTAATACTATAAGTTTCATGTTATCTGTTCATCTGATATACAGACATTTTTATATACTAACTTCAAAGTATATATCGACAGTCCCCAAGAATCAAATAAAAAATCCAGATGAAACTGTGCGATGATGTTTTTGGTTTTATTGCTTGCTCTTAAACCATCATAAGTGTTAAAAGGGTAGAGAATACATCTCACCTAACAAAGTTTTAGACCAGGGGAATTAATGCAGTGGATAGGAAGAGTAGTCCAGAGTT
Organism: Otatea glauca; assembly: GCA_036346275.1. Classification (NCBI taxonomy): domain Eukaryota; kingdom Viridiplantae; phylum Streptophyta; class Magnoliopsida; order Poales; family Poaceae; genus Otatea; species Otatea glauca. Next base: position 17,471,347 of record CM070728.1, read on the forward strand.
GAAGAGACATGAAGGTTAATTTAGAGAGGTTAAATAGATATATGTGAAGTAGTAATGATCATGACAATTTATAAATCCGGTAGAAATGTCCTCTCAATGTTGTTCTGTATTGATTCTGTCTCAAATCTTAACAACAATTAAGATAACTTTAGTGCAACTGTAATTAACTAACTATATATATATATATATATATATATATATATATATATATATATATATATATATATATATATATATATATATATATGCTTGTGGTACGGGCCTAGATATGACGTCGGTACAGTAGATCAATGAAGGTTTTTGGACCTATGGTTTGGGCAAGGATGTTATATATTATCATGATGCAATCACCATATTAAACGTCGGTATTAGATGTGGGTCTACGCTTATTGTCCTGTCGGGGTAGCCTCAGTATGTTCCAAATCAAATATCGTACGATTAATGTCACCTCTGAATAAAGAACAAAACACATAGCGTTCCAACAGTAACTCTAAATAATTGGATGCAACTTACCTAGGATATGATCAATTTATGTGGCATGCACAATTTCTTCCAACAGAAAGTGAGTTGCAGAGTCCAAGCATGAAATTCAGATCCTTCCGTAGCCATAACAAGCTTTAGAAGTACAAGCACTCCCTTTATTGATCTTGTCCCATCTTGCTTAATTAATACAAGATATGTGTAATATTAGTCGTATGTATATACTATTTAGCAGTATGACTAGCATGTTCTTTATCAAATTTTGATAAGGGAGCAGATGAGGTTTCAGCGTTTATGCAGAGGGTCGGTCGAGGTGCATGGGAGAGAAGTACACAAGGATGATTGACAAAAGGCTACGTCTACGTGTTCGCTGGCCTGGGCAACGACGATTTGTCATTTTCAAGCCTAAGGAATGGGGAATTGCTTGGTTGTATTCGGCATAGACAGCTCGTCCCGTGGTCTGCTCGTAGACCGTAGCCCTGCTTCTCTCACACACGATCCGCGTACTGATCAGAATACGATCGCCGCGGCCGTAGGCCGAGCGAAATCTCCACGATCGCATGGACGCTTCAGAGAAATCCACATGCATCGGGAAGGCATGCAGTGCCTGTGTGGCATCAATTGTTCCTCGCCTTTAGCACGTACCGGGCCAAACATGCATGCAGAGCCGCCCTTTTTATTGTCCTCTAAAATTATTTTTTTTATGAAGTTAGTTCTCTTTTATTTGAATTTGTAAAACTAGCTCATTTTATAAGCTCGAAAGGTACGGCAAACAACACGAGTTACCTACCGAGCCAAAGGGGCTAAGTGAGATGCTGCCGAGCAAGAGGAGGTCGGCACCACCTACCAAGGATCAGCGGCTTGGAAGGACTGGCAACACTAGGGTTGACTAGTTAATCAAGTGATTAAATAACAAAATTAATTAATTGGTGATTCAATTACGTGATTAATTATGTAGTATGAAATAAATTAGTGATTAGTTAGTATCTTTGATTCCTGTCGAGGAAGAGGAGCTCAGTGGAAATCTTAACGCGGCAGATGATCTGTCGAAAACTCCGAGCACGAGAGGTAACTTGTGGAGGTCAAATCTATAAATAATTTCGAAAGAGGCTATATTTAAAAAAAAAAGTTCGCAAGAGTAAACGAGCAAATGTGCTTGATTCCTTGACCCGTCGTAATGTTGCCGTGCACATTCTTTTGCTGCGTGTGCATCTAGCAGCAGAGAAGAACTGTACATATAGGGATGGCAAAGGGCCCCGATCCTCATTTCCCGCGGGGAATTCCTCTGTTAGGGGACGGGGACGGGGGAAATCTCTCCCCGCGGGGGGCTTATCGGGGAAAATATTGCCCCCGTCGGGGATCGCGGGGACGGGGACGTTCCACCGTTCCCCGTCCCCGATCCCCGTCCACGTCCCCGTGTTATCACTAATAGGTGGAAGTAAATGATCATTCTCAAAAGAAAAAATATATATGTGAGGTTATTATTAATAAATATGCTAAATATGAATTACTTTAGTGATTCACACACACTTCAACCACACATGCACCATTACTCTAGTAATTCATTCATGTAGCATATGATATTTTATATAGCATTTTCGGGGATTAGTCCCCGTCGGGGCCCCGCAAACCCGTCGGGGATCGGGGACGGGGGCGAGAAAATTTTACTTATCGGGGATCGGGGATGGGAGGACGTTTTCCGCGGGGATTTTCTCCGTTGCCATCCCTGTGTGTGTGTATATATATATAGACTAGCAGAATACTGGACAGTTGTACGCCGTACGCGTGCACAGGGTATAGTGAGCTGGTTTACGCTAGCAAAGGAAGAAAAATGTACATATCTCTCGGCCGTGTACTGTCTTGTCAAGTATACGGTGTTTTTTTATCACCACTTGGAATCTTTTTTTCTAAAAAAGTGACTTGAGAATAGTATAACATTGCAACAGTATGGTAATAGGTTTTATATAATTTCAACAACTTTTGAGAAAATATTTGAAAAGTTTTATGTTTCAATAAGTTTTATGTATTAATTTCTATAAGTTTTTAGAAGATTTCAAGCTAAAGATTCACCGACTTTTAGATTTTAGAACTCAATTTTCATCAAATTTTAGCCAAAGAGTTTCAACAAGTTTCAGCCAAAGAGTTTTTACAAGCAGTTTCAGAAAATTTCATCAAAAGTTTTAAGAAGTTTTGGCATGCTCACCTGGCCACAAAGTTGACCGACATTGTCTATCACCGGATCCATTCATGATTGAGCTCCGTACGAAACATCCATCTCTATCTCTTCCTCGGCTTTGGCCCAAGCTTCGTGTCATATCGTCTCTACGTGCGGCCATTCAAAGTCATGCCACCAATGAATCCATACGTCCCGAGCCACACCACCACCAACCAACACTAGATTCGGAGTGGTGGCGCACTGCGTAACCACCCGGTCAAGATCCAGAGTCAGATGTGAAGGAGGGGAGAGTGGCACCGAAATTGAAGGAGAAGGTGGAGGGGCGGCACCGGAGGCGAAAGAGGAGGGGGAGGGCTACGCTGAAGTTGGAGGAGGAAGATGATCGGACCTAGTGTATCCGTCGTCTGCGCCTTCCTCCGCTTGCCGCATCGTCTCCATCGAGCCGGTGGCTGCTCTCCTCCGCCTGCTGGCGCTGTCTCCATCGTGCCGAACACCACCGTCGTGAAGTGGGTTGATGTGTGGACACTGGAGAGGTGAGAGAGACTAGAGAGAGTCAGAGAGGTGAGTGAGATTGAGACAAGAGAGATGAAGCCTTGGATGCGTACGAACCTAAGGATTCATCGGATTCGATCGGATGACTCTACCCCTATATCGTTGTATCTTGTATGGTACATCCGTAGTTTTTCTCTTTTTCTAAACGACTGAAGGAGCTTTCTCCGGTCAAGTTTGTGATGTTTTTTTTTAATTTATTTTTAGTCAACCAAAAGCAACTTTGATTATGAGTCTCTACCACAATATATTTGCAGAAATTATGAAAGTTTGATGTTATGGAAGTGTTTTGAGTGACAAATCTAAACATGTTATTATCGTGCCATACAAGCGAAACATCTAGAAAGATTATCAGTCTAAGACGAAAATTTTTTGACCGCACGTTTTCTTAAAACAACGTATGGCAGGAGACCGCACGTTTTATATGGGTGACAAGTATTACTTTTTGATTATATGGTGTATTAATGCGATCTCTCCAGTTCACCCTACGAATTAGAGGCATTGATTTTTTAAGGATTAACTAGTGCTGATTTTAACCGGTACCACTAATAGAATCATTAACTATGCGATTTGTAGAATTGCAGCGGAGTAGGCCTAGGTAGACACATGCATGTGTAACTGTAATCATGCCTTACCCATAGGCCATAGCATATATACAGTGTAGCTAGAGAAACTGAGAAATTAACTGTGCACAGGACAGCGTTTGATGCGTCAAGATAGAAAGCTAGTATCTAGCTAGCTTGGGCCTCCAGGCCGGCAGCATGATGAACTCATCTGATTACCTTCCTCCATCATTTATTTACTAGAGAAAAGAATTTCGACAACGATTCAGGGGGTTGGTCTGGATCAGGCAGAGATCGATGGTCTCCCTCCGCAGACTGTACACATTGCGCAATGCGCATGCATGAACAAGACAGCGCAATACACTACGCCTCAATATCTATACCCCTTTATAATGTATCTAAGCATTCTTTTCTACTTCCACCACAAATAATGCACCCCACTAGAGATGGCTCAACTTTCATGCACCCAGCGAAACGTCCCCAAAAACTTGCCTTCATCAAAATTAACCTCTCAGATCTTTCCTCAACTTTACTCACCTATATCCGATGGCCATTGTTTAATGTGTCTAACTCATCCCTGTGGCCCACAACAAATCTCTCCCCACCTCCAGCATCATCTCAAGGAAAAGGAAACAAATATCCTGGAATTAAGGAAAAGGAAACAAACGTTCTAGAAAAGGAAAAGACCATATATTACGTGCTGGAAAAAGGAGACCGAAAAACAGGGCACTATACTAGTATAGTATAGTAGTACTAGTAGCGGTATAATCACGTGTTCGTGATGCAACAAACGAATAGCCATCTGATCTGTACGTCGACCTGACTCCTGAGATCTATGATAGGAGGTGACATGCATTCTGGTGATGCAAACAAATCTTACCATATTTCTTATTAAATAATCCTTTTGTTGTCCATATTAAAAATAATTTAAAACTTATTTCAAATTTTTTGCTCTATCGTAAATTATTGACTACGAAACAAACCTTTCAATCATGCTTATTTGAAATCTTAGCCATCCGTACGTCCGTAATTAGATCCTACAGCATAAAAAGCAAGGAGGTTTCCATAAAGGGAAAAAAAACAACGGCGGTCTTATCTCTCGTCTCATAAGCACGGAATAAATCAACGTTACCCTTGTTGATCTCTCGGGTAAAAAACCAGAAATGTTGCTACCGTATACTTCTTCCCTCTAAAAATATAAGGGGTATTTTGAGTTTGCACAAGGATTAAAGTTGCGTTAAAATTGAGAAAGATATGAGAGAAAATAATTTAGATGCCTCCAATTAATTGTCTTGAAAAATTAGATATAATACCTTATGTGGGTGGTAATGAATAAATGCATATGGTTGAGAGAGAATAAATAGAGTTATAAAAAGAAATGCTCTATTAAATCTGTATGAAAAGAACATTTAAAAAATAATTTTTATAAATTTGGACAGAGACAGTAGAATCGACGTGGGTGCGAACAGGGATGGACCCGGTCAGGTTAGGCGCCTGCACGACCTAAACCGCCGGCAGAAACCCATGGGAATGGGGTTATGGGAGTACAGGTGGGCTGATCACTGCAGTGGGCTGTAGCCTAAGTTGCCAAGCCAGCATGCCACCTCGCAACGTCGAATGACAAAGCGCCTCCAGCCCACGAGCGGTTTCTGTTTGTCTTCCTTTTGCCTATTCTTCTTCTTTTGTTCTGTTCTTCTCCTCTATTTGCGAATTTTTTTCTTTAATATTTATTTTTATTCTTTTTTTCAAAACTATGCGTTCGAATGAAAATTTTGCAAAATTGTACGCCTGTCGCCTGTATATGGGGCCGATCGCCCCATACACGCGCGATTTGTCCTCGCCGTTCTTTGTCGATTCTTTGCCCGTTGAGTGGGCCCCTGTCGCTCGAGACAGGCGATCGCCGAGCCGGCGGCGACAGAGGTCAGAAAGCGATCGCCGAGCGAAGGAGGGAAGCCAGTAGAAGCGTAAGAAAAGAAAGAAGAAGAAGAGAAGAGGAGAAGAAGAAGAAGAGAAAAGGGAAAAGTAAATAAATCGTCGTTTTCATGAAGGTATTTTTACAAAAAAAATTATGATTGTTTAGTTACGTAGAAGTTAAATGTACCATTTATTATTTAAAATTTTAGGATTTTGTAGTTTTTAGAAAATTTAGTAGGAGTGTGTTATTAGAATTATAATGTAGCATTTAATATTTAGAAAATTTAGGGTAGTGTTGTTTAGAAATTTCTCGGATAGCGTTTAGAATTTTAATGTATTATTTAGTTTTTAGAAATTTCAGGATTATATAGTATTTAGTACGTTACAAATTTATGTAGTATTAGAAATTTATTTTAGTGTTTAGAAAATTTAGGATTGTGCAGCGTTTAGAATTTCTCGCATAGTGTTGTTTAGAAATTTCTCGGATAGCGTTTAGAACTTTAATGTAGTATTTAGTTTTAGAAATTTGAGATTGTATAGTATTTAGTACGTTACAAATTTATTGTAGTATTAGAAATTTATTTTAGTGTTTAGAAAATTTAGGATTGTGCAGCGTTTAGAATTTCTCGCATAGTGTTGTTTAGAAATTTCTCGGATAGCGTTTAGAACTTTAATGTAGTATTTAGTTTTTAGAGATTTCGAGATTGTATAGTACTCGAGATATAGAAAGTGAATACAGTGAAAATAGTAGGCAATATTTACAATTTTAATTTGGTAGGGTTAATGTAATGTGGCACAAATATAATGTTAGGCCATATGGTAGACAAGTCGAATTACTTATTTGTAGTAAAAATCACTTATTTATAGTCGTATTTTGTAGTACGGTCAATGTACGTTTTGTAGATTGTATTTTAGAGTAATAATTTTTCGTCGGACATTGCAGCATGTCGAAGAAATTGTATTTCCAAATATTTTATGGAGATGGGGAGATAGCACAGGGGGCGGATGGGGTGGATCTATCATCATTTTCAAGAGTCGTACGGGGCATATGTAGACCGAGCGATAGGACATACAGGGGTTTGTTGGAGTGGATGTCTCGGATGTTCGGTTTAGATGCCCGACTGTTCGGTTCTTGGTCGAGCGAGAGTGAGCCGAGCGCAAGACCGTTTTACGGAGAGTTGATTCCTATTAACTCGGCGTCAACATGGAGGAGTTATGTTGGTTTTGCAGTAGAGCGGGGTTGGCGCTCATGTTGTTGGTACTGATGCTACCGGTAGCTTCATCGGTGTCGCAAGTTCGTGATGTCGGGGTGGACATTACGGGGGAGGGGACGTCAAATGTAGAAGGATGCGAAGAGAAGGCGGCGAGGAGCCCGGAGACGAGGAGCACGAGACTGGCGGTGGCGAAGGGACCGGGGTGGCAGAGGAGACAGCGGTGGAGGCGCGAGGGGTGGCCGACGAGGGGTAGGAGGTGGAGGACATTGTTGACCTGATGGAAGAGGAGGACCATGCGGATGAGGAAGTCCCTGATGGTGAGCACTCCGACGAGGAGGACAACGCTTCTGAGGTGCCTATCCCTGGTGCGTGGACCAATTACAGTTTTGAAGACCTAACAATGAATGAAGGGAACATCGATGCATGGGAGTATCGTGAGAACGAGGTGACGGAGGGGGCCATATATAAAGACAAGGAGGCTGTGATGGATGCGGTGAAGTACTGGGCAATGTCTCTCCGGCGGCAATTCAGGGTAGTGAAGTCCAGCAAGAAGGACTACGACGTGAAGTGCGTAGTTGATTCGTGCCCATGGCGGGTGCATGCATACCAGGGGAAGTAGAAGGACTACTCGAAATGCTCCATAGTAGTTGAGCATAACTGCGAACTGGAAGAAGCGGAGCAGGGACACCGCAGTCTGTCGTCCACTTGGGTGGCAAATGTGTTTTATGGTCAGATCGTGGACAATCCCCATCTGCAGCCTCGATCTATTATCACAGCCGTGGAGGAGAGGTTTCAGTAAAAGATTAGCTACGCAAAGGCATGGAGAGCAAAAAGGACAGCTCTGGAAATACGGTTCGGGACGTACGAGGCTTCGTACGAGAATATTCCCCACTTACTCAGGGCAATCGCACGTAGGAACCCCGGTACATCCATCGACCTTGCGGAGTTTCCAGCGGGTGGTGTGTGCGCCGGTAAGTGGGTATTGCAGCGTGCATTCTTCGCCCTGGGCGCATGCATAAATGCGTTCCGGCACTATCGTCCGGTCCTTTGCATGGACGGCACATTCCTCACGGGGAAGTACAAGGGCCAGATTCTAACTGCGATCGCGGTGGATGCCAACAACAAGGTTCTACCGATTGCATTGGCATTCGTGGAGGGGGAAAACACGGAGAGCTGGTACTGGTTCCTTGAAAGAGTGAAGCTGGCGGTTGTTCTTGACAGGCCTGATGTTTGTGTCATCCATGACCGACATGCAGGGCTGCTAAGGGCGATCGTGGAAATGCAACAAGGGTCCGCCGTCGTGGGAGCAGCAAAGTGGCAAGACCTGAGGAGCAGGTGGTGCATGAGGCACATGGGTGCCAATTTTTTCCGTCAGTTCAGGAACAAGGAGCTTATGAACATGTTCAAACGCCTGTGCAAACAGAACCAACGAAGGAAGTTCGACGCGCTTTGGAGGACGTTGGACGAACTAACGAAAAAGCAATCAATGGATCCCAGAGGTACCGCTAGTTCATCAAGGAACCCGATGGTGTACCATGAGCAAGGAGTGGACCCCACAGCCTTGTAAAGCGCCGCCGATGCAGACCCCAAACATCCGGCGAGGCCGGTACCAAAGATAAAGAGTTTCACCGATTGGATACGACATGAGCCTTTGGAGAAATGGTCCTTACGCATGACGAGGCGGCTCGCGTTATGGGATCATGACAACGAACTGGCGGAGATTTACAACGGGTAATGAAAGGCACGGATGCCTTCCATCGTGGGTATAGTTGAAGGCGTCTTATTAGGGACACAGAGATATTTCATTGAGCGATACAAGACCTCCACAAAGATGTATGTCGGACAATCGATTGTCGTACTCAGCTGTTGTGTCTACTTACATGTCCAAGAAAACAAGAAAGGCGCAGACACATCGGGTTACACCGAGAGTGGCGTGGAACGGAGATACCACGTGCATCGCGGTGACCGAGGTCGCAGGGTGCCCACCGAGAGGACTTCCATCATGCATACTCCGAGCGGTGAGCGCGAGTGCTCTGCCGAAATCACGCTGCTTTGACTTGCCGTGCTCGCACATCATTGCCGCACCGCCGAGGCGCATCAATCCTGTTGTCCGTTCATCTCCCCGTACTACTACAAGCAGAGCGTTCTCAACACGTGGCATCATGAGGTGTACGGGTACCGAGTGGATGGATCGTTCATAAAAGCCCCCCCTCCGGACCATCGATGGGTACCGAACATCCGAATGTTGAAGCTGAAGGTCGGGCGTCGAAGGACAAGGCGCATTCGGAACGATATGGACGAGTCCGAGGCGCGTCGCAACCGCGGATAATGTAATTTTCCACGTTGTTCCCATCTTGTATTTTTCAATGGACCGGTAAGTTGTAATGTAAGTTGTGATGTTCGATGTAATTTTCAATGTACTAGTAAGTTGTTGTTCGCATCATGTAATTCTCAATGTACTAGTAAGTTGTTGTTCGCATCATGTAATTCTCAATGTACTAGTAAGTTGTTGTTCGCATCATGTAATTTTCAATGTACTAATAAGTTGTCGAACATGTCTTTGTCTTTTGTATGTTTGTAATATGAGATTTTTTTTGGCTCTCTGCACTTCGGTTGTATTGTTTGTTGAGTATGGTACAATTCGTTATTTCGCATTTCATTTTGTGTGCACACGTAATCATCGATAAATTTGTTGTATTTGCTTTGTAACAGCCACGATGGCGCGACCTTGCCTCGAGTGCTGGACGTGATCGTCGATGCGACCACCGGTCTAGGTACTCCGCAGAGGAGAATCGAGAGCTAGGGAAACTCCGACCTCGGGTGCCCAACGAGTCGCCGCATTGACCCATGCTGGGTTCCACGGTGGTATCAACGCTTGCACTCTTTTACGATATGTACTTACCGTGAATGCAATTCTAACGACGCAATGCACTACATGCAGGTTGCGAGCGGCTGGCTTACTTCCTCTTTGTAGGATGGTGGAGGAGGTGACTGCCCCGTTAGCGGGCAAGGAGGTCCCGCGGTTCGGGTACGACCGGTCTGTGCTGGCCGCACTCGTGGACCGGTGGAGATCGGAGACGCACATGTTCCACCTTCCGTGCGGAGAGATGGCTCCGACGCTGCAGGACGTGTCGTACCTCTTAGGCCTCCCCTGTGCGGGTCCGGCAGTCGTGCCGCACGACGCCTCTGTCACGTGGCACGCCGAGTTGTCCGCGCGTTTCGCCGCGGTGCAGCGGCACCCCCTTGCAGCCCCCTACCGGCCCCTCAGGGAGGGTGAGCGCCACAGACCGACGAAGGCGTGGTCGCCGATTCACGGTGAGTACCTATTTCTTTGAGAATTAAAGAGAAGCGCTAAGTTGCCGATAATGTTTGTTGCGAACGCCTGAGCTCGGCTTCTCCACCAAGACGCGAGGAGGCGGACGTGGCCCGCCATCCGGAGGCATACCTCTGTTGTTGTTCGGTTGGGTGATGTCCCGTCCTCCCACGGAACACGGTGGACCGTCACCTCATCGAGTACGCCAAGACATCGCCGACACCCGGTAGATGAGGTAATACACTCGATTCAAATCTCGTCTCGGCGAGCACGCCTAACCCCTTGTAAGCGGATGATGCACGGTGGTCGTGGGCCTCGGTGTGCTAGCGGCGACGTCTGAGGTGCATGCGACGCCGTCTCTAAGCGAGCACGACGCGACGATGTCGGGTTGCGTCCTACTCCTCCAGTTGTGGTCCTGAGAGCGCTTCTCCATCGACAGGCCTGTTGTTGACACGACACCGTACCCTCAGGACCTTTACGGAGATGACCCGGTGGACTGGCCCACCATGGGCCACTACTGGGTCCGACGACAGGTATACTCCCTCGTATATTTTTCCCCACTAACGCACTTGAATAACCTCCGCCATTTCTTACTTCCTCACAGCGGAGTTACGCGCACCGACCGGTGAGGAGGTCCTACCTGGAGTTCGTTCGAGAGTCCGACCGCCTCCACGACGAGGACGTGCGGTGGACGCCATACACCGCGTACGACGTCCACGCCCGAGCACCTCACGGGGTCTCCGTACTTTGCACGCGAGATGAGGCCTTCTGGCTCACCCGTAAGGTTCTCGTCTTTGACCTGTGTGTCGAGGAGTACTCCCCGCACCGAGTGCTGCGGCAGTTCGGCCTGTTCCAGTCCTTTCCCTTGCCGCCTCGTCACGTTGTCACACGTGGATCTCACAGGTACTTGCCCTGATCCTACTACTCCGCATCTTTGCAAAATGAATGTGGTGTGTACTTACTGTTTTTGCATTGCAGGATGACCCGGATGGGTGCCGCGATGGGCACTCGATTCGACACCGTATGCGCCATGGGCAGGCTGATGGGACGCCGCACTCGACGAGAGGGTCACCGAGACCCGGCCGTACGACCCTGACATGTACGATGAGTACATGGAGTGGTTCGCCCCGCGCACTCGCCTCAGGGTGGGGTACACACCAGCACCGTATGTCGCACGGCAGGCATCGGTAGCGGACACGTACCCTTCACAGATGTCCCAGAGGGACAACGCCTCTGTAAGTGTCGCAATCGAAGCTACATGGGCACGTCTTTTTCATGTAAATTACGTAATAACAATCTAACGTTACATGCAGGCTCAGCTCATCGGGGAGGTTGAGGTGGATGCTGTGTCCATGTTGACGCGCCTACGGGGGAGCATACAGGTGACCACCGCCGAGTCCGAGACAGCTTGGGCTCGGGTCCTCAATAGGATGAGGCGGTTGGCTCGCTTGGCCACCTGCCGGGGGCGCGGAGACGTCGGCGGACGCAAAGACACCACGCCCCTGCGCCCGGCAGACTCGCCTACCCCGGTGCCTCGTCACGCTCCCACGCGGTGCGGGGAGGACGGTGGGCGCGAGTCTCCTTCCGCGTCTCGCCCTACCCCCCAGTTCCTCGCTACGCTCCCACGCAGCAGCAGTGGGGACAGTGGGCTGCGGAGGCTCCCTCGTCGTCTCGCGCCCCAGAAGGACCCCAGGGGGGTTTCGACGACCATGTGGACGACGAGTTCGACCTGGAGGAGTACCTTTCGACCGACTACCTCGACCTCTCTCACCTCTCGAGAGCGCCGCCACAGGACACGCCCTCGTCGCCGCCACACTACTCTACGCCTGCGCCGCAGGGTCGGCCTAGGAGGGACGTTCGTTCGCCGTCGCCACTCACCTACCCCACGGGCTAGATCAGGAAGCGTGGCCGTGATTGACTTGTTGTACGGACGTATTTTTGTAATGCCTTTACGTTCAGCAGCATATTGTATAACTGTCCGAGTTAGTAACATGACATCCTTATCACTTTAAATTGTGCAAATCCAAGTATGCATTGCTTGCCTATGCCACATGACGTGACAACACACCAACACCCTGGTGCACCTATCGCCTCTAATCGAGGCGATCGCCCTAATATGGGGCGATCGCCCTAATATGAGGCGATCGCTCCATACCCTGGCGATATCTGCCCTTTATAAAATTCGTTCCCACAAGCGGTCTCGCCAAAGAATAGAGGAGGGAGGAAAAAAATCAGGATCAATCGAAAATGCCGAGGCGTGCAAGTGCAAAGGGAAAGGGAAGGCAAAGGAAGAAGCAAGTGCATGCCGCGCAATTTAGCGTATCAAGATCTCTTCCTACCTCGTGGAGTCAGAGCACCCATGTGTATGTACGGAGATCTTTGCAGCTTGTCCGCTCTTGGGAAATTTCAACTTGGAAGAGGACGTATTGGAAGTGCCGCAACCACGCCTCGATCCGTCGGAGAAGAGCTCAAGGATCGCCGCATGGTAACAATCGTGACGGGTTACATAATATTTGTGAATGAAACTTTGCTAATTTACGTTTTATGCGATCACCTCCGCCATCGTGTGAATTTGAGCGATGGTTTGATACGGAGATCAACCCCGAGGACCAACGGCTTCTTGACCAAGCCAACCGGCAGGACGAGTTCACGCGGCGGCTTCAAGAACAACGCGATGTCGCACGCGAGGAGGCATGTAGGAAGGAAGCGGAGGAGAAGGAGGCCGAGAGAGAGGAAACGAGAGATGGCGCGGCGTGCCAGAGAAGCCCCGCCGAAGGCATGGGCGAATGGGAAGTGGCCTCGAAGCACTCAGTAAACGTCTGGTGTTAATTTTGGTTTTCCTTGTTCGTGGTACTCCTTTCAGTTTTAAGTCGTAATAAAGAGTGCGGCCTACCCTTCAAGTGTATGCTCACTGTCCGGAGGGCTCGTATATGTCCTACTGCTCCAGTTGTCTCAAATGATGTTATTTTTGTCCATCAAGATAGGTTATAGCATTTTAAGTTTATCAGATTTGATTTCATCGAGTATGACCCTCGTTTGCGAAAGATACGGTCATTTTGATGTTTTACCGATTGCACGCTTCGGACAAAGAATAAAATAGTGCGACCTAAAGTGACATCTAAATATTTTTACATAATTGTAACCTATGCAAGCCCAAGAATGCAACAAAACTGGTTCATCAAGTTTTGAGGTCCTTTAGACATTATTCTAACTACTTGAACAATGAATGCTATAAAGGGTTTAAACTAGCCATCTTTGATTCAAAATGCAATCATATTTAGATATTTTTGCAAAAATTAAGTGCATAAGGTTGTAGTAACTTATTATATTTATTTCATGATTTATGGATCAACACACATTGTAATTCCTTCACAATCCATAGTTAGAGCCTAGCATTCGAACTCAAATAAAATTATTTTTCTGCAAACAACACATAGATTTTTATTTTACAATCTAATTCCTCATTCCAAAATTTAAATTTAGAAACAAGTTTCATTTCATTTGGACACTCCTAGCAAAAGTTATGCGGTTCATATTAAAAAGGCATATAGTAATTACAAAAAATACTAAAAACAATCTTTGCAACCCCTATCGCCTGTCTCGGGCGGGGGCCCACTCAACGGTGGCGGCGACGGCAAGCGGCGCGAGGACAAATCGCTTGTGTATGGGCGATCGCCTATACACAGGCGACGGCGTATAATTTTGCAAAATTTTCATTCGGACGCATAGTTTTAAAAAAAAGAATAAAAATAAATATTAAAGAAAAAAAAATTCCTCTATTTGCCACACCGTGGGCTGTGAATTTTCTCTTTGGACAATTGGACTAAGCAGCCACCGGCCCACAAATCGCCCAATACGGTTCTGCAAATGCAAATTCAACACGAAACGTAATTTGTTTCAGATGGAGGAATTTTTTTTCTTTAATATTTTTTTTACTCTTTTTTTCAAAAGTAGACGTTAGGGTTTAGAAATTGCAGAAAAGTGCGCCTGCCGCGATCGGTGCCCGGTGTAACGGCCAGTTGACGGCCGAGCAGAAATCGCCCCATACTGGGGTGACCGATTTTTTTTAATGTTAATTCCTAATTTCTTTTCCGAGAATAATCAATAGGAGAAAAATAACGAAAATAGTCATGGTACTGTTGTACTTTAATATTTTATATCTTTAAATAATTGATACCTCTTAGTATCGATTAGAAATAAATTTTAACGAAAATGGCCATAAGTTACAAACACTGATCTTTAAGTACGTGATACCTCTTAGTATTGATTTACTGTAATATTTTTTATATATTGGCCAAAATATACCATAAGGTGAAAGCAATAATCTTTAAATTTTTCATACCTCTTAGTATTGAGTCACTTACATATTTCATATGTAAGTGACTCAAAGTCGTGTCTTTCGCAGGAAGTTAAAAGCAAGTATTTATCTCGTCAGTCAAGCACATGCTACCGTCGCGCCCGGCTACATCTGGCGTGCGCCACGTACTGATCCCGCGCGCATGGTATATTAGGGCTATTAAAATATCGGAACTACCGTTAAATGTCGTCGGTATCGACCAACAGGCGATTAGGGGAACTATATCCTCCACACGGTCCTCCTCTTCCATCAGGTAAACTATGTCCTCCACCTTCTCCCCCTCGTCGACCACTCCTCGCGCCTCCACCACTATCTCCTCTGCCCCCCGATCCCTTCGCCACCGCCAGTCTCGTGCTCCTCACCACCTTCATCTTCGCTTCCTTCTACATTTGACGTCCCCTCCCCCGTAATATCCACCCCGATATCACGAACTTGGGACACCGATGGAGCTACCGGGTAGCACTATACCAACAACATGAGCGGCCAACCCCGCTCTACGGCAAAACCAACATAACTCCTCCATGTTGACGTCGAGTTAATAGGAATCAACTCTCCGTAAAAACGGTCTTGCGCCGCTCACTCACTCTGCTCTTACAAGAACCGAACGATCCGGGCATCCAAACCGAACATCCGAGACATCCACTCCAACAAACCTCAGATGTCCTATCGCTCGGTCTACATATGCCCTCAGACGACTCTTGAAAATGATGATAGATCCACCCCATCCGCCCCCTGTGCTATCTCCCCATCTCCATAAAATATTTGGAAATACAATTTCTCCGACATGCTGCAACTTCCGACGAAAATATATTACTCTAAAATACAATATACAAAACGTACATTGATCATACTACAAAATTCGACTTGTCTACCATACGACCTAATATTATATCTGTGCCACATTACATTAACCCTACCAAATTAAATTTGTAAATATTGCCTACTATTTCCACTGTATTCAATTTCTAGATACTGAATACTAATCAAATTTGTAACGTACTAAATACTACACAATCCTGAAATTTCTAAAAACTAAATACTACATTAAAGTTCTAAATATTAACTGCGACATTAAATTTCTAAACACTACACGATCCAAAAAATTCTAAACGCTACAATAAATTTCTAAATATTAAATGCTACATTAAATTTCTAAATACTACACAATCCTAAAATTTCTAAATAATAAATGCTACATTTAATTTCTAAATACTACGCAATCCTAAAAAAAATCCTAAATTTATCTCCACAAAAACGACGAATCAATTTTTTCTTCTTCTTCTTCTTCTTCTTCTTCTTTCTACTTCTTCTTCTTTCTCTTCTTCTTCTTTCTCTTCTTTCGGCTGCCTCTGCTCCCTCGCCGAACTGGGCAGGCTTAAAGCCCACCCGTCGCCTCAGCAGGGGGCGATCGCCCCTACTTCGGGCGATAGGTGGGTGCGGACGTTAACGGTTGTTAAGTGCGGCACTGATCGCCCGTATATAGGGCGATTGCCCCATATACGGGCGACCGGCGCTTACTTTAGCAAATTCTAAACCCTAACGCCTACTTTTGAAAAAGCGATTAAAAAAATATTAAAGAAAAAAAATCTCAGATGGAGTATAGTCGATAACAAGGGCCCAGTTTAAAACAATCCGGACATTTCAAAGCAGGGCGACTACGACTTGAAAGTAAGTGATGCACTGACATGATTCAAAAAAATAATCAAATGAGCATGTTTATCAGCAGGTTTTTGCAAACAAAGTATGTTATCTTCTGTCCCGAGCAAGATTTGATCTAGCAAAGGGGATTAGAGCACATTAATTTGATGAAATGGACGTCCAGCTACTTCCGTCTTCTCTTCTCCGCGCGTAGGCCCACCTGCTCATATATTAACCAAAGCGACCAAACAGTTGATTAAGACGTGAGTTTTTTTTTCTTTATTCAGAGTAAAGGATAGATGCTACTCCACACTTAGAAGTAGGACCCAGTGACATGTCAGATGTCACTGCATAGCTTGAAAAAAATAATCAGGTGTCACTGGACACTGATACAGTTCGAGAACCAACGTGCCGCTTGCAATACAAAAGGTTGCAAGGTTGTACTCCCCTTTTCTTAAAAAAAAATTATGAAGGTTTTAACTCATATTTTATAAAATTATAGATTTTAAAAGACTCATGTTACAAAATTATATGTTTAGAATTTATCATTTTTTGTAACAGATATGACAGTATGAGACCATATGACAGCCTCACACAGTATGTTTAGAATTTATATGTTTAGAGGTGGGCACTGGGCCGAGCTATTTTGGGCTGGCCCGAGGCACGTCTAGTCAGCACGACCGGTCAGCACGACCCATGGCCCGGCACGACACTGTTTCAAAAGGGTTGGGTCTGCCAATCGAGCACGGTGGGCGGCCAGGCCCGGCACGATAGTCTGGGCCGTGCTCGGGCGGCACGGCCCGAAAAAGCCCGTTCGTGCCAAGGCACGGCACGCTCGACGGTGGCACGTCGGCCCGTGTCACGAGGCAGGGCCCGCGGCCTCTCGTTGTCCCGCGTCGCCTCGCGTGGCCACCTCGCCGCGATGACCTCCCATGCGCGTTATTTGCCTCTGTCGCCACTCCTCGGACCCCGAGCGGCAGCAGCCACGCCACGCGGCGGGGGAGTGGGCGGCGGTGTCTAGCGCGGGGAGGGGAGCGCCGTCGTGGGGAGGGCCCGCCGGTGTGGGGAGGGGAGATGGAGGGAGGCGAAGCGTGGGCTGCGTGAAGGAGGAGGGAGAGAGCGTGGGGAGGGAGATGACATGGCCGCATCGGCCCCGCGTACCTAGCCATGGTCGCCATGGTCGCCATGGCCGCATTGGTCCAGCCCGTCCCACCGCTACCTGGCCGTGGTCCCATGGCCGCATCGGCCTCGCCTGTCCCACCGCAGCCTCGTAGTGCTCGTGTGGCCGCGCCCGTCCCTCCCCTCTTGGCCCTTCTCTCCCATCTCCGCGTACCTGGCCGCGTCACCGTGGTCAGCGTGGTCGCGCCCGCGTCATGGCTGCTGTGGACCTGCGTCCCGAGTCCCGAGTGCAGATGACAGGACACAACATCAGCCCGAGGATCCAAAGATCACAGACGCGGTAACCGACTTTGACAATCTCAGCCTCGGGTAGTCTATGTATATATATGTAGTTGCTATACTCTTTTCCTTACCGGGGTACCCCACTTCGAGATGTAAGATTTTTAACGAGGCAGTAACTCTGTATATGTTCAATATTTAACAAAATTTACTTTTCCCCCCTCAATATTTGTGTCCATTGCTAGCAATACTGATATACACAATTGATATTTCTTTCTTGAGATCGATGGAATTGAGAGAGAGAGAGAGAGTATGCAGGGAGCCAAGGACAATACATGTGATGGTGTAATGTACTCATGCATACGAATGTGCATGTATTACTATTTAGTATGCACTAATCAACTATTTATTTATTTTTACTATTTATATGTTTGTAACGTGCATTGATCGATGTCTTCCATAATCTCCTACATCAATGCCGACTAGGCTATACATTCGTTGCATGCCGTAGCACCGTACGCGCACACTACTATAAGCAACTTCGGGTCCTTTCCTCTCATAGCAATAATGTAAATGGGCCGGGTCTGGCCCAGCACGGCACAAAGCAGGCATGAAGAGCAAATAGGCCGTGCGTAGACTCACCGAAGGCGAGCCGGACTAGCCCAAAGACGGCGGGCGACGACGGCCGTCATGGCCCTAAGACGGTTTAGGCTCAAATCACGATGGGTGCGTCTTGGGGCAAGACGACGCCCACCTCTACACCTCTATTTCCTATTTCACTTACGCGTGAGGCTGCAATGCGAGTCGATATTGTTAGATCTGTTAAAAGAAATGATTAATTTTAAAACATATAGTTTTGTGATATGAGTTTTTTAAAAATCTATATTTTTGCGAAATAGAATTTAAAATATGTAGTTTTATAATAGTTTATATAAAAATATATAGTTTTGTGAAATTAATTTATTTTTAATCGATAATTTACGCACCATCCGCTAGCCTAAGATACATTTATACTAAAAAAATAAAAATATTCTAGAATGTTAGTGTATTGAGAAATTGTTTGCTGTGAAAAATCAAACTGTCCTAATAAGAATTACTTTTTCGTGAGATGACGCACACATCGTACTAGAATCTTCCCTGCGAGATCCAAAAAACAAAACTGATCCAGAGTCAAACCAATCCGAGGGCCAAGATAACCCCGTCGGTTTCATCTAAGCCCCGCCACGCCACGAGAAAGCTATAAGCTATTAAGCTTCCTTCCTATTCCCAACTTCTTCGTTCCCTGTTCACACCTCCTCGCGCGCGCGCGATGGGTCTCAAGCTCCGGCGGCTGGCGGCCACCCTCCTCTCCCCGGGAACCACCACCTACTCTGCCTCCGCCGCCGACGCGCACTACGCGGTGACGCGCGCGACGGCGCACCACCCGTCCACGGCCCCGTCCTCCACGCACCACCTGGACGCGCTCCTCGCCTTCGGCCGCGGCTCGCGCCTATCCGCCGCGGCGCTTGCCTCCGCGCTCACCGACCGCCTCCGCGCCGCGTCCTCCGGGAACGGAGACGCCGCCGTGGCCTTGAAGTGCCTCGTCACCCTCAGAATTCTGCTCGCCCGCGGTTCCTTCATCCTCCGCGACCAACTCCTCGCCGCCCTCATTCGGCACCCCGCCTCCGGCCGCAACCCCCTCGCGCTCGCTGCCTTCCCGCTCGGCCGATCCTTCGCCGCCGCCTCCTGGGTCCGATTCTCTGCACGCCTCCTAGAGGTCGTCCTCGTCCTCCCGGAAGTCTCCTGCGACGCCGAATACCTCACCGCGCTCCCCAACCCCCACCTCATCTCCGAGCTCGCCGCTTTCGCGTCCGTCGCAGACGCCGTCCGTCAGGCCCCGCTCCCTTCCTCCGTCCCGCAAGCCAACACCCTCATCTGGGAAGCCATCCGGCTCGCCGAGGAGGACCGGGTCACGGCGGAGCGCAACATAGCCACGAGGGTCCAAGAGATGGGCGAGCGCCTCGACACGCTCAGCTTGGCCGACGCGGTGGAGCTGGTCTGCGTGCTGAAGCAGTTGGAGGAGAGCGCGGCGTCTCCGCCGGAGTGGAAGTGGGCGGGGCTGGACGACGCCGTCGTGAGCGAGGCGCGGCGGCTGCGCTCGCGCTCGGAGGAGGTGATGCTGCGGAGGACAGAGCAAGAGAGGCGGGTGGTGCGGAGAGACCCCGCGGCAAGCGCATCCGCTCGCGTCGTCGTGCCGGTCCGCACTGGCAGCGGCGAGGCCGTCCGGTTCGGCTCCACGCGGTGGGCCGGCACGGTTTCTGCATGGCGATAGGGCAAGGGCAATTGCTTTGGTTTGTTCTGATTTTTACATTTTTCTGTTGTAACTTGTGAGTACAGTGCTTGTGCCTTGTTGTACTCGATCGGAAACGAACTCCGGAAATTGTGAACAGTAATATTTGGTTGCGTTTTGGCTGTTTGATCGAAAATCAGTTGAAATAGAAGTTACAAGATGTTTGCACGATTAAAAGTGGGTGGTTCGCTGAATAGTACTTAAATTTTAATCCTTCAAATTTAGATCCAATTTATGAGATCGCTTTGCCTTATCACAAAGCAACTTCTAATTAATAAAAAAATGAGTATTCACAAAAAAAACTCGAGTACCATTAAAAGTCTGCTTTGATTTACGAAGGTGAAACCGTGAAAGCTCTACAAGAACACAAACGCCTTTTTGTCTTCACCTCGACTGCAAATACACACGTGTAAATTTGGGTGGGTGGTGTAAATAACCGGATATTTTCGGCTCAAAGACTCGTGCTGCAAGCGCAATCCGCATTCTGACGTCGACCTACCTCATCTACTTGTTCTTAATTTAGTATCTTGGCGGTGTCCATGTCTGTGTAGCTTAATTGTGTCTATGACTTTGGTAGTGTGCAGTATATGTAGTTTGGATTTTTTTAGCCCCGTGCAATGTTTTGTTTAAATATAGCCCCCATCCGAAATTATTTGCAGATTTAGTTCTTAAGTCATCTCCCATGCTAGCGGAGTTGATGGGTCATCTGTTGTACCAAGATTCGTGTTGAGCTCCTCTTCCTTGGCAGAAATCAAATCTACTAATTAAATCATACTATTTAATTAACCACTTAATTAAATTGTTAATTAATAAATTTCTTATTTAATCTCTTAATTAACCGTGGATTGCATGTGCTTACGAGGAAACATGGCTCGGTATACTAAGTTTGAGTTGCTGGCAGCTTTCTGCAGAGATTCCTATTGACTTCCGTTTGCTCGGTAGCTTCCTATCGAGCTTTCTGATACGATAGGTGACTTATATTGTTTACCGTGCCTTTCAAGTTTACTAAGGGAGTTAGTTTCTCAAATTCAAAAGTAAGAAAACTAAATTTATTAAAAAGAACGAAATTTAGAGGGCTGGGGAAAACGATGGCTTCATGTAGTTGGGTCACTCGGTCCCTCATTGGAGTGTACACATCAACCCATGGTCGGAGCTTGCGCTTTTGACACTCATGTTTTCTTAATACGGTGTATTATTGACTTATAAATTACAGTCCGATCTACCCTCTATAGATTAGATTATTTCTCGCTCGATTATTGGCTTTTTAAACATGGACGAAGCGTAGTTTAGAAATATTTTGCTACTCGTGGTGTCACTCATGATCTGTATTTTGCTCCTACCACTAACCACTGAAAACAACTTGTTTCGTAATTTAAGGAGTGTTTTGCTTGACGGATCACCAGCTGCTTCCGATCCGACGGATCGATTTTCTTAGCAAACCTCGGTGGTTGAGTGACAGGTACGTTCGTACGCAGGCACAGCCATTGACTCTGACTCGGGAAAGGGAGACAAGGAAGAACAAGCCTTAAGTAAGCAGCAATTGCCAACCTGCATCTGCGTGCATATATATACCTGCCTGCATCTGCGTGCGATGTGTACTAACTAAGGACGCGTTTCCCACCCAGAGAAGACGAGCCGTGCAAGGCGACAACGCCGGCAAGGCGTCGCGCGGGTCAGCTCTCGAGTCACGATTCGGCGGCGCAAAAGAAAGGAGAGGTCGGGGCTGGCTTTCGTCAACCTATCCGTCTGATCCTAGCTCGAATGAATCGGGCTACATTTTTGCCTTACGTTTAGCCTACACCTGATGAATTGGGCCCTGTGAAATCCAATCGGGAGTTCGGGGTCATAGTAGCATAGTACTTTAGGCCTAGCGGCCATCGCTCAACTTGAGCCCAATGCAACTGGGACTTTGAGAATTTTTTTTCTTTAATATTTATTTTTATTCTTTTTTTCAAAACTATGCGTCCGATTTTAAAAATTACAAAACTAGCTCCCCGTCGCCCGTGTATGGGGCGATCGCCCCATACACGGGCGATATGCCCTGCGCCGTTCCCTGCCGTCTGACGCCGTCCGTGTGGGCCCTGCCGCCCGAGACCCCGGGGCGACAGGGGTTCTGAGTTTTTTTGGTATTTTTTGTAATTACTACATGCCTTTTAATATGAACCTATAACTTTTGCTAGAGTGTCCAAATTAAGTGAAACTTGTTTCTAAATTTAAATTTTGGAATGAGGAATTAGACTGTAAAATAAAAATCCATGTGTTGTTTGCAGAAAAATATTTTTATTTGAGTTCGAATGCTAGGCTCTAACTATGGATTGTGAAGGAATTATAATGTGTATTGATCCATAAATCATGAAATAAATAGAATAAGTTACCACAACCTTATGCACTTCATTTTTGCAAAAATATCTAAATATGATTGCATTTTGAATAAAAGATGGCTAGTTTAAACCCTTTATAACATTCATTGTTCAAGCGATTAGAATAATATCCGAACGACCTCAAAATTTGATGAACCAGCTTTGTTGCATTCTTGGGCTTGCATAGGTTACAATTATGTAAAAATATTTAGATGTTACTTTAGGTCGCACTATTTTATTGTTGTCCTAACATGCACCCAGAAACATCAAAATGGCCGATATTTATAAACGAGGTCAAACTCGATGAAATCAAATCGATGAACTTAAAATGCTATAACCTATCTTGATGGATGAAATAACATCATTTGGGATAATAGAGCAAGAGGACATATACGAGCCCTCCGGACGGTGAGCATACACTTGAAGGTTAGGCCGCTCTTTATTACGACTTAAAACCGAAAGGAGTACCACGAACAAAGAAAACCAAAGTTAACACCAGACGCTCATCGAGTGCTTCGAGGCCACTTCCCATTCGCCCATACCTCCGGCTGGGCTTCTTCGCACGCCGCGCCTCTCTCGCTTTCCTCTCTCTCGGCCTCCTTCTCCTCCGCTTCCTTCCTACATGCCTCCACGTGTGCGGCATCGCGTTGTTCTTGAAGCCGCGCGTGAACTCGTCTGCCGGTTGGCTTGGTCAAGAAGCCGTTGGTCCTCGGGGTTGATCTCCGATCAAACCATCGCTCAAATTCACACAATGCGGAGGTGACTGCATGAAACGTAAATTAGCAAAGTTTCATTCACAAATATTATGTAACCCGACGATTGTTACCAAAGCGGCGATCCTTCGTGCTCTTCTCCCGTGGATCGAAGGCGAAGTTGCGGCACTTCCAATACCTCATCTTCCAAGTTGAAACTTCCCAAGAGCGGACAAGCCTGCAAAGATCTCCGCACATACACATGGGTGCTACAGCTCCACGAGGTAGGAAGAGATCTTGGTACGCTAAATTCGCGGCATGCACTTGCTTCTTCCTTTGCCTTCCCTTACCCTTTGCACTTGCACGCCTCGGCATTTTCGATTGATGCTCACCCCTCTATTCTTTCTTCCGCTATTCGTTGCGAGACCGCTTGTGAGAACGAATGTTATAAAGGGCCGATATCGCCCGAGTATGGAGCGATCGCCTCATATTAGGGCGATCGCCCCATATTAGGGAGATCGCCTCACATTAGGGTGATCGCCCCTACTAGAGACGATAGGTGCACCGAGACGTTGGTGTGTTGTCACGTCGTGTGGCATAGGCAAGCAATGCATAAATGATTTGAACAATTTAAAGTGATAACATTTGTCATGTTACTAACTCGAGAGTTATACAATGTCTTCCGAACGTAAAGCCATTACAAAAATACATCCGTACAACAAGTCAATCACGCCACGCTTCCTAATCGCCCGTGGGGTAGGTGAGTGGCGACGCGACGGACGTCCCTCCTAGGCCGCCTGCGCGCAGCGCGAGAGTAGTCGCGGCGCGACGAGGCCAAGTCCTCGGCGGCGCACCCGAGAGCCGAGAGGGTCGAGGTAGTCGGCCGAAGGTACTCCTCCAGTCGAACTCGCCGTCGGATGTGGTCGTCGTCGCCGAAACCACCTCGGGTCTCCGCTGGGCGCGGACGACGAGGGAGCCTCTGAGCGCCCATCGCCCCATCGCCGCTGCGCGTGGGAGCGTAGCGAGGAACCGACGGGTAGGGCGAGACGCGGAGGAGCCTCCCAGCCCATCGCCCCCACCGCTGCGCGGGAGCGAGCGAGGAACCGACGGGTAGGGCGAGGTCTTTGGGGCGTGACGTGGTGTCCGCGCGCCCGCCGACGTCTCCGCGCCCGGCAGTGGCTAAGCGAGCCAACCGCCTCACCGCATCGAGGACCCGACCCCAAGCTGTCTCGAACTCGGCGGTGGTCACCTGATGCCCCAGAGGCGCGCCAACATGGACACAGACCTCCACCTCAATCTCCGCCATGAGTGAGTCCGCATGTAACGCCGATTGGTATTACGTAAGTTACATGAAAAACGCGTGCCCATGTAGGTTCGATTGCGACACTTACCGAGGCGTTGTCCCTCTGGGACATCTGTGAAGGGTACGTGTCCGCTACCGATGCCTGCCGTGTGACGTACGGTGATGGTGTGTGCCCCACCCTGAGGCGAGTGCGCGGGGCGAACCACTCCATGTACTGATCGTACATGTCATGGTCGTACGGCCGGGTCTCGGTGACCCTCTCGTGGAGTGCGGCGTCCCACTGCATGACCCATGGCTGCATACGGTGCACGAACTGAGTGCCCACCGCAGCACCCATCCGGGTCATCCTGCAATGCAAAAACAGTAAGTACACACCACATTCATTTCGCAAAGATGCGGAGTAGTAGGATAAGGGCAAGTACCTGTGAGCGCCACGTGCGACAACGTGATGAGGCGGCAAGGGAAAGGACTGGAACAGGCCGAACTACCGCAGCACTCGGTGCGGGGAGTACTCCTCGACACACAGGTCAAAGACGAGCACCTTACGGGTGAGCCAGAAGGCCTCATCTCGCGTGCAAAGCACGGAGACCCGTCAGTGCTCGGCGTGGGACGTCGACGCGGTGTATGGCGCCCACCGCACGCCCTCGCTGTGGAGACGGTCGAACTCCCGAACGAACTCTGGTAGGACCTCCTCACTGTCGGTGCGCGCACCTCCGCTGCGAGGAAATAAGAAATGGCGAAGGTTATTCAAGTGCGTAAGTGGGGAAAAAGATACGAGGGAGCATACCTGTCGTCGGACCCAGTAGTGGCCCATGGTGGGCCAGTCCACCGGGTCGTCTCCGTAAAGGTCCTGGTGGTACGGTGTCGTGTCAACAACAGCTCGCTGACGGAGAAGCGCCCCAGACCACAATCGGAGGAGTAGGACGCAACTCGACGTCGTCGCGTCGTGCTCGCCCGAGACGGCGCCGCACAAACCTCTCAGACGCTGCAAGCACAGCTAAGGCCCATGACCACTGCACCATCTGTTTACAAGGGGGGAGTTAGACGTGCTCCGCTGAGACGAGATTTGAACTGAGTGTGTTACCTCATCCACCGGGGTGTCGGCGATGTGCTGGACGTACTCGATCAGGTGACGGTCCACCGTGTTCCCGTGGGAGGACGGGAACATCACCCAACCGAACAACAACAGAGGTATGCCTCCAAGTGGCGGGCCACGCCCGCCTCCTCCGCGTCTTGGTGGAGAAGCCGAGCTGCAGCGTTTGCAACAAACATTATCAAGCAACTTAGCGCTTCTATTTTAATTTCAAAGAAAGAGGTACTCACCGTGAATCGGCGACCACGCTTCGCCGGTCAGTGGCGCCGGCCTCCTAAGGGCCTGGTAGGGGCTGCCCGGGGTGCCATCGCATCGCGACGAAACGCGCCGACAACTCGGCGTGCCACGTGACGCGAGGCGTCGTGGCGGCACGATCGCTGGACCCGCACACGGAGGCCTAAGAGGTACGACACGCCCCGCAGCGCCGAGCCATCTCTCCGCCGGAAGGTGGAACGTGTGCGTCTCCGGTCTCCACCGGTCCACGAGTCGCGCCGGCAGGGACCGATCGTGCCGAACCGCGGGACCTCCTTGCCCGCTAACGGGCGAACACCGCTCCACCATCCTACAAAGAGGAAGTAAGCCACCGCCGCAAACTCGCATATAGTGCATTGCGTCGTTAGAATTGCATTCACTGTAAGTACATGTACGTAAAGAGTGCAAGCGTTGGCGACTACCGTGGAACCCCGCGTGGGTCGATGCGGCGCGGCTCGTTGGGCACCCGAGGTCGGAGTGTCCCTAGCTCTCGGTTCTCCTCTGCGGAGTACCTAGACCGGTGGGTCGATCGACGGTCACGCCCAAGCACTCAGTGGCAAGGTCGCGCCATCGTGGCCTGTTAGAAAGCAAATACAACAAATTTATCAGTAATTACATGTGCACACAAAATGAAATGCGAAATAACGAATTGTACCATACTCATCAAACAATACAACCGAAGTGCGGAGAGCCAAAAAAACTCATATTACAAACATACGAAAGACAACGACATGTTCGACGAGGCACACAACGTCGAGAATTACATTATCCTCATAGCTACTAACTGGTACATCGAAGAATTACATGATGCGAAAAATAACTTACTAGTACATTGAAAATTACATCGATCATTACAACTTACATCACAACTTACCGGTCTATTGAAAAATACAAGATGGGAACAACATGGAAAATTACATTATCCGCGGTTGAGACGCGCCTCGGACTCGTCCATATCGTTCCGAATGCGCCTTGTTCTTCGACGTCCGAACTTCAGCTTCAACATTCGGATGTCCGGTACCCATCGATGGTCCGGAGGGGGGGCTGTTGTGAACGATCCGTCCACTCGGTACCCGTACACCTCGTGATGCCACGTGTTGAGAACGCTCGCTTGTAGTAGTACGGGAGACGAACGGACGGCGTGATTGATGCGTCTCGGCGGTGCGGCAATGATGTGCGAGCACGCAAGTGCAAGCAGCGTGGTTTCGGCGAGAGCACTCGCACTCACCGCTCGAGTATGCACGGATGGGAAGTCCTCTCCGGTGGGCCCCTCGCGACCTCGGCCACCGCAGCAGCACGTGGTATCTCCGCTCCACGCCACTCTCGGTGTAACCCGATGTGTCTGTGCCTTCCTTGTTTTCTTGGACATGTAAGTAGACACAACAGTTGAGTACGACAGCCGATTGTCCGACATACATGCTGTGGAGATCTTGTGTCGCTCAATGAAATATCTCTGTGTCCCTAGTAAGACACCTTCAACTATACCCACCGGTGGAAGGCATCCGTGCCTTTCATTACCAGCTTGTAAATCTCCGCCAGTTCGTTGTCATGATCCCATATCGCGAGTCGCCCTCGTCATGCAGGAGGGACCATTTCTCCAAAGGCTCATGTCGTATCCAATCGGTGAAACTCTTTATGCTGGTACCCGGCCTACGCCGGCGGTTTAGGGTCTGGCGGCGGCAGCGCACACAAGGTGTGGGGTCCTCTCCTTGCTCATGGTACACCATCGGGTTCCTTGATGAACTAGCGGTACCTCTGGGATCCATTGATTGCTTCTTCGTTAGTTCGTCCAACGTCCTCCAAAGCGCGTCGAACTTCCTCCGTTGGTTCTGTTTGCACAGGCGCTTGAACATGTTCATAAGCTCTTTGTTCCTGAACTGGCGGAAAAAATTGGCACCCATGTGCCTCATGCACCACCTGCTCTTCAGGTCTGGCCACTTTGCTGCTCCCACGACGGCGGACCCTTGTTGCATATCCACGATCGTCCTTAGCAGCCCTGCATGTCGGTCATGGATGACACAAACATCAGGCCTGTCAAGAACAACCGCCAGCTTCACTCTTTCAAGGAACCAGTACCATCTCTCCGTGTTTTCCCCCTTCACGAATGCCAATGCAACCGGTAGAACCTGGTTGTTGGCATCCACCGCGATCGCAGTTAGAATCTGGCCCTTGTACTTCCCCGTGAGGAATGTCTCGTCCATGCAAAGGACCGGGCGACAATGCCGGAACGCATTTATGCATGCGCCCAGGGCGAAGAATGCACGCTGCAATACCCACTTACCGGCGCACGCACCACCCGCAGGAAACTCCGCAAGGTCGACGGATGTACCGGGGTTCCTGCGTGCGATTGCCCTGAGCAAGTGGGGAATATTCTCGTACGAAGCCTCGTACGCCCGAACCGTATTTCCAGAGCTGTCCGTTTTGCTCTCCATGCCTTTGCGTAGCTAATCTTGTATTGAAACCTCTCCTCCACGACTGTGATAATAGATCAAGGCTGCAGATGGGGATTGTCCACGATCTGACCATAAAACATATTTGCCACCCAAGTGAACGACAGATTATGCGGTGTCCCCGCCCGCTTCTTCCACCGCAGATTATGCTCAATCACTATGGAGCATTTCCAGAGTCCTTCTACTTCCCGGTATGCATGCACCCGCCATGGGCACGAATCAACTACGCACTTCACGTCGTAGTCCTTCTTCTCGGACTTCACAACCCCGAATTGCCACGAGAGACATTGCCCAAGATTTCACCGCATCCATCACAGCCTCCTTGTCTTTATATATGGCCCTCGCGTCACCTCGTTCTCACGATACTCCCATGCATCAATGTTCCTT
Organism: Otatea glauca; assembly: GCA_036346275.1. NCBI lineage: Eukaryota > Viridiplantae > Streptophyta > Magnoliopsida > Poales > Poaceae > Otatea > Otatea glauca. Next base: position 17,499,815 of record CM070728.1, read on the forward strand.
CATTCATTGTTAGGTCTTGAAAGTGTAATTGGTCCACGCACGAGGATAGGCACCTCGTGGGCGTTGTCCTCCTCGCCGAGTGCTCACCATCGAGGACTTCCTCATCCGCACGGTCCTCCTCTTCCATCAGTCAACAATGTCCTCCACCTCCTCCCCTCGTCGGCCACCCCTCGCGCCTCCACCATTGTCTCCTCCGCCCCGGTCCCTTCGCCACCGCTAATCTCGTGCTCCTCGCCTCCGGTTCCTCACCGCCTTCCTCTTCGCATCCTTCTACATTTGACGCCCTCCCCGTAATGTCCACCCCGACATCACGAACTTGCGACACCGATGGAGCTACCGGTAGCATCAGTACCAACAACATGAGCGGCCAACCCCGCTCTACAGCAAAACCAACATAACTCCTCCATGTTGACGCCGAGTTAATAGGAATCAACTCTCTGTAAAACGGTCTTGCGCCGGCTCACTCTGCTCTTACAAGAACCAAACAGTCAGGGCATCCAAATCGAACATCCGAGACATCCACTCCAACAAACCCTCAGATGTCCTATCGCTCGGTCTACATATGCCCCGTACGACTCTTGAAAATGATGATAGATCCACCCCATCCGCCCCCTGTGCTATCTCCCCATCTCCATAAAATATTTGGAAATACAATTTCTCCGACATGCTGCAACGTCCGACGAAAAAATATTACTCTAAAATACAATACAGTCTTGAAATTTCTAAAAACTAAATAGTACATTAAAGTTCTAAATATGAACTGCGACATTAAATTTCTAAACAACACTATCCGAGAAATTGTAAACGCTACACAATCCTAAATTTTCTAAACACTACAATAAATTTCTAACACTACAATAAATTTGTAACGTACTTAATACTATACACTCCTGAAATTTCTAAAAACTAAATACTACATTAAAGTTCTAAATATGAACTGCGACATTAAATTTCTAAACAACACTATCTGAGAAAATGTAAACGCTACACAATCCTAAATTTTCTAAACACTACAATAAATTTCTAATACTACACTAAATTTGTAACGCACTTAATACTATCTGATCCTCAAATTTCTAAAAACTAAATACTACATTAAAGTTCTAAACGCTACACAATCCTAAATTGATCAATATTACATGCTACATTAGAATTCTAATAACAAACATCCTCTACTGAATTTTCTAAACACTATAAAATCGTAAAATTCCTAAATAATAGATTTATAAAATTTGTAAAAATTCCTTCAGTAAAAGCATTTAATCGACTTTTCCCCCCTTTTTTTCTTCTTTCTCTTCTTTTTTTCTTCTTCTTTTTTCTTCTTCTTTCTCTTCTTCTTTCTCTTTCTCTTTTCTCTTGCGTTTATACTGGTCGCCACGCCGAGCAGAGAAGCGGCGAAGCTTTAAAGTCACCTGTCGCCTGGCTCGGGCGATCGCCCCTGTCTCGGGCGACAAGGGGGCCCACAGGTAACGGTCATTTTTTTTGCCGTGTGCTCTGCTGACGGCGAGGGAGCTATCGCCCGTGTATGGGGCGATCGCCCCATACACGGGCGACCGGGGGTATTTTCGTAAAATTCTAATTCGGACGCATAGTTTTGAAAAAAAGAAAAAAAATAAATATTAAAGAAAAAAAATTCCGTGTGTGAACATTTCAGGAATTTTTTTTCTTTAATATTTCTTTTTAATTTTTTTTCAAAACTAGGCGCCGAGGTGAAAAAATAGCAGAAATAAGCGTCGATCGCCCGTATATGGGGCGATCGCCCCATATACAGGCGATTAGTCCCTCCACCAACGGCTAGAAACAATGGGCCCCTCTGTGCGCATCAGACGGGCGATCGCCCCATATAGGCGACACAGCTCTTTAAACCCTCGACGCAGACAAAGAAATTTCACAAATGAGCGCAAGGAGAAAGAAAGAGAGGGGGAGCCGAGCGCAGGGAGAAAGAGAGGTGGAGAGGAAAGGGAGAAGAGAAGGGGAAGCCGAGAAATTTTGGTAATTTTTGGATTTTTATTGTAGAGTTAGCTTTAGGAATTTTTTGTAGAGGTAAATGTAGGAATTTTTTTTATAGGTTATGTAGTATTTAAAATTTAATGTAGCATTTAATATTTAGGAATTTGTTGTAGTATTTAGAAATTTTAGGATTATGTATTGTTTACAAATTTTAAGATTGTATAGTGTTTAGAAATTTAATATAGCAGTTAATATTCAGAAATTTAATGTAGTATGTAGTATTTAGAAATTCAATTTAGTATTTCAGTATGTGCAAATTTAATGTAGTATTTAGTATGTAGAAATTTAATACAGTAGAAATATTAGGCAATATTTAGAAATTTAATTCAGTAGGGTTGTGTATTAGTAATTTTATTATGCAAATAATGTATTAGGCAATATATATACAAATGTAATGTGGTATAAATTTAATTTAGTAGGGTTGTGTATTACTAATTTTATTATGTAAATAATGTATTAGGCAATATATATAAATGTAATGTAGTAGAAATTTAATATTAGGCCGTATGGTAGGCTAGTCGAATCACTTATTTATAGTCGTATTTGTAGTACGTTCAATGTACGTTTTGTATATTGTATTTTAGAGTAATATTTTTCCGTCGGACGTTGTAGCATGTCGGAGAAATTGTATTTCCAAATATTTTATGGAGATGGGGAGATAGCACAGGGGGCGGATGGGGTGGATTTATCATCATTTTCAAGAGTCGTATGGGGCATATGTAGATCGAGCGATAGGACATACAGGGGTTTGTTAGAGTGGATATCTTGGATGTTCAGTTTGGATGCCCAGACTGTTCGGTTGCGGGTCAAAGAAGTAGTGGATGCCCAGACTGTTCGGTTGCGTTTCATTGTTGTCTCGACCATAATACTTTGGGTTATTGCACTGGCAGGATTAATATGCAAAGCAAGGTGTAAATAAAATATTTTCCCGTCATATGGTACTGCATATATCGAAGAGCAAACCTGGGCTGTTCTCCCTACAAATTACATTTCAACATGATATTTCACGGGCTGCCGAAAAGGCTTCAGCGTTTCATTGTTGCCTCGACCATAATACTTTGGGTTATTGCACTGGTAGAATTAATATACAAAGAAAGGTGTAAATAAAATATTTTCCCACCATAGGGTACTGCATATATCAAAGAGCAACTCTAGCCTGTTCTCCTAATAAATTGCATTTAAAAATGATATTTCACAGGTTGACGTAAACGCTTAAGTATGTCATGCAAATGAGGCTACTTATAGTCATTTGGTTTATTCGACTGAGTTTATTCCTAATTTTTTTTCCTAAAATGGGACACCTAACACCCTACGAACAAGACATATTTATTTCAGGATTTTTTGAGGCATGGTTCGTATAGTTTGTTCATAATGCACTGAATAGTGTTTAAGTAAAATTGATTTATACAATTTAAATTTGCATGACACATAGTACTTTCACAACATAATTCAAATCCTTATATATTAATTAATATTTCAAAATTTATCTTGTTCTAGTTGGACCTCCCTAGTAATGCGACTACCCCTAATCGCCTGTTGGTCCGGAACCGACGATTTTGGCAAATACATATAGTGCTTCTAACTTATGGAATATTTTGGCCAACACATATAAAATATTACAGTAAATCAATATTAAGAGGTATCACGTACTTAAAGATCAATGTTTGTAACTTATGACTATTTTCGTTAAAAATTATTTATAATCAATACTAAGAGGTATCAATTCTTTAAAGATTTAAAATATTAAAGTAAATCAGTACTATGAGCATTTTCGTTATTTCTGTCCTATTGATTATTCTCGAAAATTAAATTAGGAATTAAAATTTAAAAAAAAATCGGCCCTGCCCACCCGTCGCCCCTGCCTCGGGCGATAGGTGGGCCCCCCGCCTCCTGCCGATAGATAACCTCCTGCCATTAGATAATCGAGAATAATCACCTGTATATGGGCGATCGCTCCATATAGGGGCGACCGGCGCTTATTTCTGCTATTTTTCACCCTGACGTCTTGTTTTGAAAAAAAGAATAAAAAAAATATTAAAGAAACAAAAATTCACATTTCAGTGTTGTAGCCTTAAAACAAATAGAATTAGTTTCTATTAGATTTTTTTTCACACGGGAGCGCGGCATTTCGGTTGGTAGCGGACGCAGAGCGCAGCAATACCACGATGCGACATGTGGCATTGCAGCGCCCCCACTCAATAAAAAAGAAAAAAATGCAATGCATCGGTATTGTAGAGCTGCATTGCTATAGTATCGCTGTATGGTACTGTAGCACGGATTTTTTTTTGCGCTGAGTGGAAGCTAGTTCTGGAAAAAACACATTACAATTTTATTAGGTTTTATAAATACATTATAATAGAAAAAATCGCACGGTGGCTAATTTTGAAAATCGCACGTCTTACCACAAATATTTTGAGAACATATATTCTGTGGGCCATATTCTACGGGGGCGGAATATAATATAATATATTTGAGAACCCATATTTTGGGTGTCCAATTACCGTCAATAATTCTGCAAGCTGTCAATAATATTTTTTTACTAGCAATATTTTTCATTAGGTTTATTACATGTTGTCGAAAACATCGATCACAGCCTTGCTTGATGAGAAGATGAGGGCGAGTCTATCGTGGAAGGTCAACGCCAGGAGGCAGAAGAAGACACTGATCAGAAAGGAAGTCTTCGTCAGGGATACAAATTTGAATAATTTTTATCCGGTTTTTAAACTTTTAGGACCAGATATGACCGGATTTGGTCCAATAACCCTTAAGAAAGTCATATTCTATGAAAAATTGTTGAAAACCCAAAATTTTGAGATATTTTAAAATTTTGGCAGAAACACTGTCAGATTTTTATAAAATTGTACAAGATTGATAACGATCTGAAAAATTTACGGTGCTATATTTAGTAGTGTAGGATCATACAGAAAATTTTCAAAATAATTGAACCTCATTTGTTATCTTTAAAAAATCAAAAATTGAATGAACATAATTGGGACAGTAACCTTGTCAGAATTTTATAAATTTTCTCGAGTGTGATCATGATCTAAAATTTTTATGAGAGATTAATAATTTCCTTAGTACCATTTTATAAAACTTTCAAAAAATTTCAACTTTTTTTGTTTGGCCAATCAAATCTATGTAAGCATTGAATTCATTTGCTATATTATATTTTAAAAATCAAAAAGAGAAAGAACATAAATGGTACTGTGCCTTGTAAGAATTTTATAAATTCACTGGAGTGTGATCATAATTCAAAAATTTTATGAGGTCTTAATAATTTTCTTATCACCCTTCTGTAAAATATTCAAAAAATTTAAACCTTTTTTGGTTGCTAAAGCAAATCTATGTATTGATCATCAGTCTTTTATCACGACGTAGCACTGTCAGAATTTTTAAAACTTTTTAAGCATGATAATCATCTAAACATTTTATATAAATATTAATGTTACATCAGGACCATTCACAAAAAGTTTCAAAAATTTCTAATGTGGTTTGAAATATTTTTCATTTTGTTCAAGTTTGCCGGTAAGCCTTTTAACAGGACAGTAGCACTGTTTGAATTTTTAAAAATTCATAAAGCTTGATATTCATCTCAAAATTTTATGAGAACATTAGTGATGCATCATAACCATTCGAAAAAAATTTCAAAATTTTCTAACGTGGTTTGGCCATTTTCATTTGATTCAAACTTGCTGATCAGCGTTTATTAGGACAGTATCAATGTTTGACTTTTTAAAAATTTCTCAGACTTGATAATCATCTAAAATTTTTATTGGAACATCATTGATGTGTCAGGAACCTCCAAAAAAATTCAATTTTTTTTAAATTGTTTGAACCAATTTTTGTTCTCGGTAATTTCACCTGAAATTCGATCAAAAAAATTCCGAATTTGAATTTTGCTTTTTTTATTTTCTCCGGGTTTTTTTCCGAAATAACGAGATTTCATCGAAATTTCTAATTTCGGAGGAGAGCAAAATTTAAACCGAAAACGAAATTTGAATCCTTTGTCGTCGTGGAAACGATTGTGGCAAATCTTGCACCGTATCCGTTGCCAGCGCCGAGCTCGTTGCCGACCCGCACCCTTAGAAAACCATGGGAGAACATTCGTTTAAAGGACTCTTTCTGAATTATTGTTGTCAAAAAGTGGTGCAGCCTGTTGCACCATTGCCTCTTTTTTCCTCTTCTTCTTATCTGAAAGATCGAGATGACGACCAGAGGGGGGGTGAATGGTCCCAAAATAAATTTTTCCACCTCTTGGACAAATACTAGTCAAAAGACTCAATACTGCTTGTAAAGAACAAAGACTAGAACAACACAAGCAGTGTTCAGAAAACAACACGACTCCAAAAGCTAATCTGTGATCTTGGCTTGCTCGTGAGATTCTAATGATCAAGATAGACTTGAATGCCTTCTCACACGTCACAGCAAGCAAGATAGCACAAGAGTAAACACCTAAACTCGATCAATTAAGAATTCATCATGAAGGGACAAAAGATCAGTTTCTTTGCAGAACTTGAACCAGGGTTGCTTAGAGAATTTGGATATGCTCTGAGTGAAGATTCATCCAATCAATCTCTCATTCTTTGCAACAAGAACCAGAAGCAAATCAAAACTAAAGAACTGCAAGTCACACGATTTACACACTTCAAGAACACACAGATTTACAACTTGCAATAAGAATAGAAGGATTGCCTAAATGATTGAAAGCATCGAATCAAGAGAAGAGTTCATAAACCATGAATTTCAACAAAGATTCAATAGCAGTAGAATGAGATGAGGCAAATCCAAAATACGTAAAGTAAATTGCAAGTAAGTAAATGCGGAATTTAGATAGCAGAATTTAAGTGCGTAATGTAAATGTGTAAAGGAAATGAAACTAGAACATAAATGAAGAACATTTCATTTCGGAAGGAGGTTTACAAAGCCTCACAACAAAGTGGGCAAAACTCAAAAGAGCAAACAAAAACCTCGGAACCTTCAAAGAGGGAGGGCGCCCTACCCCCTATTTATAGTGACAGGATCAATTCCCACCCTTGGATGTCTTGCTTCAATCCTAAGCCAACTTCCAAGAGCTAGGATTTGATCCTTACATCGTCACTCTCAACAACTCTCAACTACACTCGTGTACTTTCTTAGTACACTGACGACAAGCTACACTTTATCCACTACTTTATCTTCCAGAACTGCAACCCTACAGCTCTCCTTGATCCAAGTAGTGATAAGCTAGCTTCTCCACTAATCTCTTGTCTCTTGAACTGCACCGACTTCATCTCCGGCCATCTTCCGCGAACTTCCGCCAACTTGAACCTCCGCCATCCCATGCCTAGTTCCAGCCTCCCTTCGCCTCACCATGACCACCAAATGAAGTCCTACATTCACAAAGACAAGAAATCCCTTCTTGATTCCACCATGAACCCATCACAACAATTCGATCACGAGTTGGGGTTAGAAAAGACCAAAAACGGACCAAAGCATTTCTACCCAATGCAGACAAGTTGTTTTCAACACAGCTGGATCTTCTCAATTTGTTCTGATTTTATATGTTGTTCTACTGAAAATCTTGTCAACATGAAAAAGTTGTGTTTCGAAATTATCTACAACTTTCATGTAGAACACATAATTTTTCGAGTACAGGAAGACCCTCAAAAATGCATATTACTGCACGCTGAAAAAATTGGTCCGTAGTACACGTGAGAATCTCTGTTAACCTTCCCGATTTTATATGATTTTTTATGTTTCTCAAATGAAAAACTTGTCAACATGAAAAAGTTGTGTTTCGAAATTATCTACAACTTTCATGTAGAGCACATAATTTTTCGAGTACAGGAAGACCTTCAAAAATGCATATTACTGCACGCTGGAAAATTGGTCCGTAGTACACGTTAGAACCATCGCGATTTGGTCCGTAGTACACGTGAGACCCATTGCGATTTAGTCCGTAGTACACATGAGACCCATCGCGATTTGGTCCGTAGTACACATGAGAACCATCGAAATTTGGTCCGGCCAACACATGAAGATCACAAAAATTTGGTTCGGCCAACACATGAAGATCACAAAAATTTGGTCCGGCCAACACATGAAGATCATAAAAATTTGGTCCGTCATACACATGAAGATCATAAAAATTTGGTCCGGCATACACATGAAGATCATAAAAATTTGGTCCGGCATACACATGAAGATCACAAAAATTTGGTCCGGCCAACACATGAAGATCATAAAAATTTGGTCCGGCATACACATGAAGATCATAAAAAATTTGGTCCGACCAACACATGAAGATCATAAAATTTTGGTCCGGCCAACACAGGAAGATCATAAAAATTTGGTCCGGCCAACACATGAAGATCACATTTAAATACAAACTCAAATCTAAGCTATCATAGATCATATAAAGTCAAATACTCATCACAAGCAAGGATGAACCTCCACATGGTCCTTCATTATCTAATATAAATTGCAGCTTTGCCTTCAAAAAAAAAAAAAGTGGTGCAGTCATGTCAATTTTAGTTTCTTACCCAGTGCCTGCTAAGAACCCCAACGGAAACATCATTTCCCATCCAGCCAAACTCAAACTGCTCACGGCAAAAAAAAATGATTAGCAATGTCTTTGAAATTGTAAATAGGTTTTGTAATTCTAGTACAGCCAATATGGAATTAAGAGAATCCATCTTTTTAATGGACAGGCGAGGCTAGAGGTGGAGGTTCTACGTACCAGATAGAGAGGGCATCCACAGCAAGTTCGGCGTTCTTCAAGTACCCTGTGAGGAAGATCAATATCCTGTAGCACCAATTCTCCAAGCTGCAGCCAAAAGCAAAAATTCATGATTTATACATGGTTTGCACTAAATACATCTCCTAGATTCGTATATTTGACAAACTCCTAGATACGTACTACTGTTAGCTAGAAGTGAAAAATGAGACATGCATCCATATATAAATACCACAACATTATTCAGCCTAGAAAAAACTGGATCTTCTCTTTCGTGTGGACCTCTCGGGCCGATTCCATGGGCTTCCGTCCCATTTGCTCGGCTCCTAGCCCGACAAAGCCTCCCCTGTCCCACTCTTTTCATGACCGAAACACCAACCCCTATGGCTCCCCACAGCGCGGCCTCTGTATTAGGGTTGTAATCGGATCAGATAATTTTCGACCGACCGACCGGATATGTTTGGATTGGATTCGGATTCAGAATATCACTATCCGTCGGATCGGTATATTCCGAAACTTTTTTCGGATATATCCTGTAAAAGTTATTCGGATATCCGATCCTAACAGGCATAACCGTATAAGTAGAACCGCTGGTTCAGCTTCTCCCGCCATTGCCGCTCCGCCTCCACGTGGTTCAGCGGCTCCTCCCGTCCATTGGCCGGCTTGCGCTCGTCAAGGGTGACGCCGAGGTCGGCGAGGTCACGGTCGCTGAGGAACTCGACGATGTCTACGAGCCACTAGGCGGCGAGGCCACAGTTGTTCGATAGAAACCGCAGGTCCTCCTCGAGCCGCTCGAGCACAGTGAGGTAGCTAGGGAGGTCCCCCGCAGCGCCCCCCCCCCCCCCCACCCGCGACTTCTCCACGCCCGCCCGGAGCGAGAGGCTCGACACTGTGCAGTCGTTGTCGTCTTGATCCATAGCGGGGGGAGAGGGCCTGTCACTCGAATCGAGAGCGCAATACAGGTAGAATCTTCAAACCTCCTCTCTGTCTGCCCCTTATTGGAAGTCGGAAACGCCTTCTTCCTCTTCTTGGTGGAGACAGAGAGAGAGGAGAGAGAGGGTTTGATGGTGTTTAGGCCGGAAAGAAGAGAATAGGAAAGGAAAGGGAAAGGAAAAGGAAAAGGAGAGGAGGATTTGTTTCCTGACACAAAGGACACGTTTGCCTTTTGTTTGGCTACTGTAGGGTTGCATTCGAACGAAAAAGGGGTAAATAATCATTGTGATGTGTGTTATATGCGTTATCTATTCTCGCGTGATATCCGACAAAAAATATCCGGTACTGTATCGATTTCGCTCTGTATTCGTTTCGAATCCGTGACCGATATTATTCATACTGTATTCGTATCTGATACTATCCGTATTTGATTTTAAATCCGATAAAAAATATGATTTAAAATATGAAAAAAGCGATACCGATGCATGGTCTAGTCTCGTCCTATGCGCTGCGCCAACGCACATGTCCGGCCAGCGGCCAGGTCCGCGCGTGACCGCCCTCGCTACGCAGGTCCCGGGACGAAGTGTTGCCCTGATTCCGCTGTTCTAGCCCGCTAGCCATGAGCCCATGACTACGAATATAGTACTAGTAGTCACTACCCGATAGATTGGTCCTGGACTTGCTTGTCGGCCACTATTCATACTACATAGTAGTGCTCACTTATTAACGGCTAACGAGGACGCCTCATTCGATTCAGACGGCTGCAAAAATCCCACCTGTGTCAGCATCTACCAGCAGTGGCTGCAAAATCATCTGCAAAACTGCGACAGCCCACCATCGATACGTGACAACCCAAAAACTGGAGTATTTTGCATCAAACGCTGCATGCATGTAGCGGTTGGCTGGCAAGATGAGTATCTTTTCATTACGATCCAGCTGTGCTCCAATGCACGCACACGACTGTAAAAATTTACATCCGCAGCCGGCGTCATCGTTGTATCCAAAGCGTTGTGCTAGCTAGGTTCCAAGTCTGGAGTCCTAGACAGACGCCAGCCACCTCGTGCGCGTTCCGCCCGCACACTACAGCACCCCGCACGCGCCCACAGCGTAGGCATGGACGTGGAAGCACCGAAGGACTCGCTCCCGGCCCCGCTGGCGCGGAGCGGCAAGGCGATGCGCCGGCTCCTCGTGGCGCTCAACTGCGGGATGCTCGCGCTGGGCGCCACGGGCGGGCCGCTCCTCAGCCGCCTCTACTACGGCAAGGGCGGTCACCGCCAGTGGCTCTCCGCCTGGCTCGAGACCGCCAGCTGGCCGCTGCTGCTGCTCCCAGTGGCGGCATCCTACCTCGGCCGGCGCGCGCGCGACCGCGGCGCACCGGTCTTGCTCACCCCGCCGCGCATCCTGCTGGCCGCCGCGGCGCTCGGGCTCGTCACGGGCGCCGACGACTTCATCTACGCCTACGGCCTCGCGTACCTGCCGGTGTCCACCTCCGCCATCCTCATCTCCACGCAGCTCGCGTTCACGGTGTTCTTTGCGTTTCTCATCGTGCGGCAGCAGCTGACGGCGGCGTCCGTGAACGCCGTGGCACTGCTCACGGTCGGCGCCATCGTGCTGGGCCTGCACGTCTCCTCGGACCGCCCTGCCGGGGTGACCAGGGGCCAGTACTGGCTAGGCTTCTTCGTGACCCTCGGCGCCGCTGCGCTGTACGGGCTCGTGCTCCCGCTCATCGAGCTCGCCTACAAGCGCGCCGCGGGAGGTGGCCGCGCCGTGACGTACGCGCTGGTGATGGAGATGCAGCTGGTAATTGGCTTCTTCGCCACCGCGTTCTGTACCGTCGGCATGATCGTCAACAAGGACTTCCAGGTACCCACGTGTCCCCCACTACCTAGCTACTCCTACTGTACTAGCCCGATCAGGAAGTTTATAACTTCTACGTCTCGTGTTTGGTTCCAAGTTCCAACAAAACGAAAACGAACAAAGAATCGTCCTGTGCTAGGAGTAGATAGATGTTCGTACGATTATTTCGACCGCTGCTGTTTAAAACCTATGAATACGTGAATTACATAATAACTTCATAGCTAGAAGATAGTCACTGCAGAAAATACTTAAAAATTCCTGATTTCCAAACAAAACTTTAAAGAGGGGTACTTCAAAGCTTTCCTTCTATAGAAGTGGTACAAATCTTAAAGTAAGTAAAAGAATAAGTAATCTTCGTCTACTATTTAGTTATGTTTTAATATTTATATAACTATTAAAACTTAAAGTATGAAAACACCTCTTAACCTTAAAATTCCATCTTAACAAAGACTCTGTTTTTACTAAGATCAAGTATACTAGTACGAGTAGAATTGTTTTTTTATGTTGGACTATATGCATGGATTTCTAATCTGGTTAGCAACGGCAACGTTACAAACCCCAGACTTGCAATATGGGCCTTGAAGTAGCCATCAACACTTCTGATACGGCCCGACTAGCAAAACTAGCGAACACGTATACGATGGCCCGATCTATCATGGCACAGTCAATAAAACAACAATCTCGGCCTTATTTATAGAAGTGTAAACGAATTTTTTTTTGTTTAATATTTTTTTTTATTCTTTTTTTCAAAACTATGCGTCCGGAAAAAAAATTACGGAAATGCCCCCCGTCGCCCGTGTATGGGGCGATCGCCCCATACACGGCGATTTCGCCTCCGCCGTCTACTCCAAGCGCGCCGTCGGTGAGCCCCTGTCGCTCGAGACAGAGGCGCCAGCGCATATTTTTTTAGTTTTGTTTTCTAATGATTATATGCCTTTTTAATATAAACCCCATAACTTTTGATAGGAGTGTCCAAATTAAATGAAACTTATTTCTAAATTTAAATTTTGGAATGAAGAATTAGAGTGTGAAATAAAAATCCATGTGTTGTTTGCAGAAAAATATTTTTATCTGAGTTCGAATGCTAGGCTCTAACTGTGGATTGTGAAGGAATTATAATGTGTGTTGATTCATAATTCATGAAATAAATAGAATAAGTTACTACAACCTTATGCACTTCATTTTTGCAAAAATATCTAAATATGATTGCATTTTGAATCAAAGATGGCTAGTTTAAACCCTTTATAACATTCATTGTTTAAGCAGTTAGAATAATGTCTGAACGACCTCAAAACTTGACAGAACCAGTTTTGTTGCATTCTTGGGCTTGCATAGGTTACAATTATGTAAAAATATTTAGATATCACTTTAGGTCGCACTATTTTATTGTTGTCCTAACATGCAATCGGTAAAACATCAAAATGGCCGTATCTTTATAAACGATGGTAAAACTCGATGAAATCAAATCGCGAACTTAAAATGCTATAACCTATCTCGATGGAGAAAATAACATCATTTGGGACAACTAGAGCATGAGGACATATCGAGCCCTCCGGACGGTGAGCATACTCTTGAAGGTTGGGTCGCACTCTTTATTACGACTTAAAACTAAAAGGAGTACCACGAATAAAGAAAACCAAAGTTAACACCAGACGTCTACTGAGTGCTTCGAGGCCACTTCCCATTCGCCCATGCCTCCCTGGCTTCTGCACGGCTGGCGCCTCTCTCGCTTCTCTCTCTCTCTCGGCCTCCTTCTCCTCCGCTTCCTTCCTACATGCCTCCTCGCGTGCGGCATCGCGTTGTTCTTGAAACCGCCGCGTGAACTCATCCTGCCGGTTGGCTTGGTCAAGAAGCCGTTGGTCCTCGGGGTTGATCTCTAAAAACTAAATACTACATTAAAGTTATAAACGCTATTCGAGAAATTTATAAACAACACTATGAGAGAAATTCTAAACATTGCACAATCCTAAATTTTCTAAACACTAAAATAAATTTCTAATACTACAATAAATTTGTAACGTACTAAATACTATAAAATCCTGAAAATTCTAAAAACTAAATACACCCCATCCGCCCCCTGTGCTATCTCCCCATCTCCATAAAATATTTGGAAATACAATTTCTCCGACATACTGCAACGTCCGACGGAAAAATATTACTCTAAAATACAATCTACAAAACGTATATTGATCGTACTACAAAATTATTTACATTGGCTAATACATTATTTACGTAATAAAATTAGTAATACACAACCCTAATAAATTAAATTTCTAAATATTGCCTATAGTTTCTAACGAACTAAATTTCTACATACAAAATACTACATTAGATTTGCATATACTGAAATACTACATTAAGTTTCTAAATACTACATACTGCATTAAGTAACTGCTACATTAAAATTCACGAGAGCTATACAATTCTAAAATTTCTAAACACTACGCAATCCTAAAATTTCTAAATACTACAACAAAGTCCTAAATATTAAATGATATTTTAATTACGCAACCTATAAAATAATTCCTACAATTATCTCTAAAAAAATTCTTACAGATAACTATAAAAAAAACAGAAATTTACCTTTTTTTTCTTTTTTCTTCTCTTCTCTCTTTCTTTCTTCCTTTCTTCTCTTCTTTCTCTTGCTTTTGCTTCGGTCGGCTCTGCTAGAAGGAGGGCTGTGAATAAATACCCCGTCGCCTCAGATGGGGTGATCGCCCATCTGAGGCGATAGGGGCCCATCGCCGCCGTTAGCCGCCGTTGGCGCTGGACCGTGGCGAGGCACCGATCGCCCGTGTATGGGGCGATCGCCCCATACACGGGCGACGGGGGGTATTTCCGTAATTTTTTTTTCGGACGCATAGTTTTGAAAAAAAGAAAAAAAATATTAAATAAAAAAAATTCAGTGTAAACGACGCGAATATAAAATAGTAGTAGGCAATAGCTTCTCTCTCCTTCAGTCAATACACAGTAATGTTAGGCCTAATCCCCTACTTAACAACCAAACAGGAACGATCAATAGAGCCAGTAGCCTTTTCGCAATCTTCTATTCTTGTCACGTCAACAAGTAATTTGCAGGCACCAAACCTTGCTCCTCCTCACGATCAAACAACCAGCAGCAGCACTAGATGGACTGGATTAGCAGCAGAGGCACAACCAAACCCTATCAATCCTTTGACCCGAAAGCACCACAGCCACGAATCAACAGGAAAGGATCTCACTGATCCAACTAGAGATAGAAGAAGGCCGGACCTAGGCTTTATACCCCAACTCACGCGCACACACATCCCTATACGAAACCTGTTAGACTCGAACTAAACTTGCTAATACATATATCCAACTCCTCCCAAAAACCAGTCCGATTTATTTGATGCCATCCAGATTTCCTTCCACCGCACACACTTAGCCTCCACGTGCTAGCCCATGCTGCCCAGCGCGGGCCCGCCTGGCATGCACCAGGGCTGCTCCATGGACCATGATGTTCGATGCCGTCCTTCCTCGTCTCTCTCAACATTAACAAGTATTTCACTCACTATAAATAAATGATCAGCCAAATCAACACTAACATCTTTCTCTAATTTAGTAGCATAAATTGATGTGTTGGTTCAATACGCATCATCTTCAATTCCCGAATAACACTTTACTTCCCGAATAACTTTGCTGCCTTCGAAAAGATTGGCCTTGGCCTAGTCCTCATGGCATCAATTGCATACCTATAGTGAAAAGGACCAAACGATTCGTCTAGTGCGTGGCAGTTATTCCTGCAGCGTTTGTGTGAGAGCCTTTCAAGTCCAAGTCATGCGTCTAATTTCGTCACTGAATAAGGAGATGACAGCGGAGCTGTCCACTTTGATCCAAAGGAATCAAATCAATTATTAGCGGAGCCTTAGACTGTGAGGCTATGACTAAGATTATGGCTGAAAAGATAAGTTTTTGGGTTGAATTCATTCGCCTTTAATTCTGATGGTCATGTCGAAGTGTATTCTGAGCGCTCAACTTCTTCCGCTTGTGAGGATGCTCTGTTCCGTCGTATGAGCCATCAGGAAGCATGTCATGTCATGAAAGTAGAGCTGGTGAGAAACCCAGTGCTGCTTTCAGTATCCAGTGTACACTCTGGATTGATCATCGTACGGCTGTGCGAATTACTAAAATGCAAATCCGGTTTATATAGTACATGGTTTGTACCCAGGAGTAAGAAAGATTACGTAGCTGGTGATGGTGGTGTGTCCTGTTGTCCCCGAGAGCGTACAGACTACATACAGAGTTACAGACTGCCATTGCTTCTGTCCTCTCCTTTCCTGGATGCCATCATCTGAGGTCCAATTCATAAGGACAATATGCGAATGACCTTTAGCTTATAAGTGGAAATATGCGATTTCAGAGAAGAAGCGAAGGAATCAGAGTGGGCAGTGCTGCTGTCTCTGGTTCTCTGCCTCTCCCTGGTCAAGTGGTCATCTAGTCCCTACCGAAAAAGGGGGCGTTATTGCTTAAGATCAATATGACCGCATGACGGCACAAATTAGTAGGCAGTGCCCCACCACTAATCGCCATACAAGGACGAATCACCAGTCTGCACAAAGGAGCCAAGGACGCACTTGCTGCAGCAATTGAGTGAAAACTAAAGCTAGCTAGGGCGATGCAAAAGCAAAAAACAGTGAGGAACTGCTGTGCTTGCTTTAGAGTTTAGTCAGGAAGGATCCTTGGTGTAGTTCTGTAGCACAACAGATGGAAGCGTGTCACTGGCCATTAGCATCTCCTACTTTCTTTCTTTCTTTCTAGGACAAAGCTTTTTTATATATGGACACCTCTGGACGGTAACAAGTGTAGGCCAACGTCACAAGAGATTATGATATAGTATTGCAAAGGTTGCAAATGCATGCTTTTACTCGTACACTTTTCCGTTTCTTTTTGAGTTAGTTTATGCATGCGTACTTACTAGACCACAGGCGAATTCAGATCAAAATGGAGAATAGGTTCAAAAAAATTAGATTAAATTGAGACAAACGTGTTAAACAGTTTATGTTATATTCTCATCGGTTCGAGTGTTATTATTTATAGTTTATTATTTAAAAAATACTTGTGCAACATTCGCTTGCTAAACTTTTAAAAATCTATAAACAAGTTAACACCAATCAATCAAACAAATCGACCGTTGTCTCTTTTAACCTACTGGCATATTTACAATTGATAAAAAAAATAATGAGTTGTGCACTTCAATGCTTTTTCTTTCTAATACAAGTTGCACAAATCTTGAAATAAGCGAAAAGTTAAGTAATCACTATCTACCTTTTCATTTATGTTTTAATATTTCTGCATCTATCAAAAAGGAAAGCATTAAAACACCTCTCAAAAATCATATATTAGAATAGGGGCTCACATTGTATATTTATTGTCATGTTCAGTCCACTCAATTGGTTACGCACTTGCCAACGCACACTACACCACCTTCACAATCTGATCACCATCACCGCAGTGGGTTGTCCGTTGCTACACGCTCGTGCCCTCGCTAGCTCCCCGACATTCACTTGATGTCCTCGTCGTGCGCTCACAATCACCGAGTCCCTACGACGTGCATCAAGTGCCCTCTACTTGACAAGCTATCATATCCTCGCAAAGAAGAGATATCGAGTCACCTCTCTCTCTCTATAGTCTCTACGTGCATCGAGGGTTCAATACCAGTTTTACAGATAGCAAGTAAAGTTACCAATTGTAAAATTAAGCATTCAACAAGCAGCGACACATGAAGCCATATGGTCTAAAAAGTAGCTCACCGCTCAACAAAATTTCTTCTTCCTCTAGACGTGCCTGAGTGCGTGTACATTCGTCACCGCTATACCAAAAAAAATGAACGTCGCTGCTAGAAATGGTATATAGGATCTAACTATTGAAGGGTGGGCTCAAGTCCAACCGAGCCCACCTGTTAGATACGCCACTGACACCTAATACGATGCAGAGAAGCTAGGTTCAAGCTGAACTTTCCCGGTTGATGATACAATATAACCGTAACTCCGTATATAGACTACTGATCAACCTCAGCAAATTGTTTGAGCAAGCGATTCGACTGATGTTTGTGTTTGCAGGCGATCCCGAGAGAAGCGCGGGCCTACGAGCTGGGGGAAGCCCGGTACTACACGGTGCTCGTGTGGTGCGCCATCCTATGGCAACTCTTCTTCCTGGGCACCGTCGGCGTCATCTTCTGCGTCCACACGCTGCTCGCCGGGATCCTCATCGCGGTGTTCATCCCGATGACCGAGGTGGCTGCCGTGATCTTCCTGCACGAGAAGTTCAGCAGCGAGAAGGGCGTGGCGCTCGTGCTGTCGCTTTGGGGCCTGGCGTCCTACTCCTACGGCGAGTACAGCGAGGCCAAAGCGAAGAAAAAGGAAGCAGCCTTGGAAGCTGAAGATTCGTAATTTGTACCTATATCTTGTATCTATAAATTGTATAAGCTGTGCTAGTTGGCTTCTGGCCATGGACCCGTAAGTCAAAACCTGCAGTTCAAACTTGCAGTCGCTGCAAAGGTAGAGCGCAAGAGCCAGCACGAGTGGTGGTGTGTGTGGAGGATGATACTACTCTAAGCTTCTTCAGCTCAATGAGCAACTGAGCATGCATGGAAGCATTATACTACCTAATGTGATGCTAGCTACTTAATTTGGAATCGGAGCAAATAACTTCATTTTATCTGGAAAGGCTCTGTATACGAACAAAGTCAGTTCCTGCATATTCTCATTTTAATTTGTTCTTATTATGATCAGGTCAGGTCCATGAGTACTGAAAGTAATTAATTTTGTTATGGTGCACGATGGCACGATGCTTAAAGTACTAGGCAGCACTTGTCATACTACATCTGCCGACTGCCGTAGGCCGTAGAGCGCGTATTCAGTGAGCAGTTCCTCAAAGATAACGTTGGCCTTGGACATACGTCACGCCACTCCGTTGTTTTCTCTCTGCCGTTTTTCTTGAACCTGCTGGTTCCCGTGTGGTGTGCGCGGTGTGAACGAACACGATGCCATCAAAATCGAACTCCATCTACCTATGATATAATAGAGATCTATCTCATGGGGGCTGAATCATGATCCAGCAGATAGAGTTTTAGGGTGAGACTTGAGAAGAGACGCGTGCGTTCCGTGTGCTCTCGCACGCACGCGATGGTCAATGTGCGCACAACCACCGATGGTTTTCAATGCACCCATCATGCGTGCCGGTCATCTGATCGGAGCAAAAAAGCAGAAAAGCGTGCTTTTTGGATTTTCAGAGTACTTCCGTGACATCTATGTTTCAGAATGAACAAATCTAACTACTGGGTGATCTAGAATGAAGGTTTATCTGAAAACACTCCGTTTTCACGGTGTTTATGATAATGAAGTTGAACTGCAGTTCTATGGCTCATTGCTGGGAACTTAGACTGTCGTCTACCCTGCCTGCCGTGAGGTGGATCCGCCGGTGCCTCCGTTCGTCTAGCTTGCATAAGGCTACTCTGATCTGGGGAATCTCTCCTGCCAAACGGAGTCTCGGGCACCGAGATGATAGTAGTAGAATGCTTTGTTGAAGATGTACAGAAGGAAAGGAGATATGCCATTAATTGGGCCGCATTTTGCGAATGAGATCGCACTAGAAACGAGAGTGAGGTGTTACAGCATTTAAGCGTTTGTTTCTGAACCTGGGCTGATGTAATGTTTAATAGGCTGATGTGGCGGGCTATACGAGCCGAGTAACGAAGGGGGATCAGTCCAAATGGCCCAAAAACCGCCGAGCAGACGTTGCTGAATGACGAGGGTGCCTTTGTTCTGAGGGCAAAAGGTTGATGGGATGGGCTTATCCAAATTTTTTTTTTGCATCTATTCAGCTGTTTAGTTGGATAAATAGGTAGATCAAAGCATCCAACTCTCACGAATATTTTTCAAAGATACTAGATGAGGCCATCCCTCTAAATTAGCTGGATGAGGCCATCGAACTTTCATCCTACTAATCAAATTTGAACTCTCATTCCACCCACCATCCAACTCTCATCCTACCAATCAAATTTGAACTCTCATCCTTCCACCATTCAACTCTCATCCTTCCAACCAAACAAAAATTTGACTCATTACATCTATCTCTAATTACTTCAATCAAATAACAACTTGGATGACTTCATCCCTACTAGAGTGGATAGCTCTATCTTATCCACCCTTTGCCCTTAAACCAAACAGACCTTCGTGGAGCTCATAAACCCCAGCTGCTAACACGCTATCTATGCATCTCTTCACAACTGATTTTTCTTCCTGAAGAAACTTGAATTTTGGACAGTTAGATGTAGATTCAATGGATCCACTCACTCCCCTTCCCTCGCCACCGAACCAGCTCTGGCCACCACCACACCTAGCGCATGTTATTGCACCACCCACACACCCGCCCTCACCGTTGCCGGCTCCTGTCGCTCCTTCAACACAGTTGTGCAGTTCATGCTGGCCCTCTCACATTGCTCCTCCCATGTTGACCCACAGGGCACAGCCTCCCATGTTGCGCTGCCACCAGCCGATGACAAGTCAAAAATCCTAATTTAACAGAGAGAGAATAGCAAGAGTCGATCTTGAAGCACAAATTGACTAAAATCTAATACAATTTTAGTCCAGTATTGCATAGCAATTTTTAATTACAAAACTTCTACCGATTTCCACCGGTCATTGTTTTTCGAGTTAAAATTACGGCTGCACAATTGATCCCTCTCCCAAATACGGTCTAGCTCCGTTGTTTTATTGTGGTGCATCTATATATCAGTCAACTGATAAAAACTCAAAAAACAATCAGATTTGAGGCCGTTGGATCTCAAGCCAATGATTTAGATCCATCCCACCGTTGCTATAGAAACCTACCAGCATCTTCACCCCTAGCCGCCTCACACGCTCACCGCCGCTCAACGCGCTGCCACCCCATCGACTTGCCAGTTTTACCCCGATGCCGGCAAAGCCCGCTAGCCAGCACCTCCCCCTCTGTGGCAGCCAGTGCCACCTCCCTCCTCATGTGCCGCCCCCTCGACCACTTCTCCCCTCCCGCTGCACCACCTTCTTTTCGGTCTCCGATGCTAGCTATCGCTAGATCTGTTGCCCCACCTCCTCTTGTCGGCCGTAATTTTCTCAGAGACGTTGTTGTTCACCCTGCCGGACACCACCCTCCTTTGATCCCATGGCCGATGGTGCCACCACTACCTAACCACCTCGTTTCCCACCATTGGTCCACCGTCCCTCCCTCCCTCTATAGCTGAGGATCCCAATGAACTCAAAACCTAAATCAGGTGAACCCGAACTCAAACTAGCCAGACCTTCACCGAAGATGGAAATCCTCGCCGGATTTTAGCTGGAGATGGAGATGGGAGTAGGCCGAAACACCAGTCGTGACGCAAATCGAATGATGAGTAGTCATGATTTGTCTTCTGGGCTTCTGGAGGAAGCTAATATGGAAGATTCTATTTCAGATGAGTGGATTACGAGTGGATTACAGTGGGTAAACATAGACGGGGCAAGCATCCCTGGAAAAAGAGAAAATGAGAGGTTTATTTTGGTATATTCGAGGATTGGGTCAACCTGGAAAGACTCAATATCTTTTGGATCTCATTAGGAACCATAAAGTCGACTTTGTTGGGTTCCAAGAAACAAAGAGAGATAATTTTAGCACTTCTTTCCTTAATAATATAAGTGGTTCTAGAAATTTCATTTGGCATTGGCTGCCAGCCAGGGCCACTGCAGGTGGTATTCTGGTTGGTATGGATTCTGATCTTATGGAAGTTATGCAAGTTGAGATTAAAGATTTTTCTGTTCAGTGTTTGGTTAAATTTAAACAGAATGAGTTTGTTTGTAGGATTGTAGTTGTATATGGGTCCCCTTATGAGGAGGGGAAGCAGGCTTTTATCTCTGAACTCCATGAAATTTTTATTGCAGCTGAGCATACTCCTATCATTTTAGGGGGAGATTTTAATCTGGTCGGATCTCAAGCTTACAAAAGTAATGGTAGAGTGGATCATAGGTGGTGTGATAAATTTAATGGGTGTATTGATATGTGGGGTCTTATGGAGATGAATTTGACGGGTAGACACTTTACTTGGGCTAATAATCAAGAAAATTTAATTCTTTCAGTTATTGATAGGATCTTTTGTAATACTTCTTTTGAGGAAAAATTTCCTTTAGCTATTGTTTCTTCTCTTCCTAGATTTGGTAGTGACCACACCCCTATTATGTGGGATTCAGGGGAGGGCACTTCTCTTTGAAAAGCTAGTTATAAGTTTGAGAAATAGTGGCTTCTTCATGATGATTTCTATAATATAGTTCAAAGAGCTTGGAACATTCATTATAGGGGTAGTAAGGCTATTGATAAATGGCAATATAAAGTAAGGAATCTTAGAAGGATTACTAAAGGGTGGAGCACTAATGTTGAATCTGACTTTAAGAAAAGGAAGAAAGTTCTATTAGATGAGTTTAATGAGTTGGACATCCTGTCTGAAACTAGAATCCTTAATGCTGAGGAGAAGAATAGATTGTTATCCATCAAAGGAGATTTAGAGTATATATGGGCCGGTGAAGAAACCAAATCTAGACAAAGGGCTAGGGACAGGAACGTTAAAGAGGGAGATAGAAACACTAAATATTTTCATGCAGTTGCTAATCAAAGAAGGAGAAAAAACTTTATTAGTGTTCTTGATGGGCTTGATGGCCCTACTCATGACATTAATAATATGTTGAATATTGCTTGTGATTACTATAAATCTTTTATTTGGTTATGAAGATAAGCCTAATATTAATTTAGGAGATCAATTTTTTAGTAGGGATGATTTGGTTTACAAGGAGGAGAATGAGCGTTTGGAAGCTCCTTTTAATGAAGAAGAGGTTAATAAAGCGGTTTTTGACTCCTATTCGGATGGAGCCCCTGGTCTCGATGGTCTTCCTTTTCTTTTTTATCAAAAGTTCTAGGTTCTAGTTAAAGATGATTTAATGGATTTGTTTAGGGATATTGAAAAAGGGAATCTAGATTTGTTTAGGCTCAATTTTGCAATGATTTCTCTTATTCCTAAAGAAAACAATGCTAGAAACATTAAAAATTTCAGGCCTATTAGTATGTTGAATTGCAGTTATAAAATTATAACTAAGGTGTTAACTAATAGGATTAGCTTAGTTTGTAGTAGAATCATTTCGCTTAATCAGACTGCTTTTATAAAAAAAAACAGATATATTTTGGAAAGCGTGGTTATTGCTTATGAAGTTATTCGTAAGATTCATCATGAAAAGAGAGTTGGTTTGGTTCTTAAGGCTATGTTTGGTACAGCTCTAGCTCCACCAGATCCGTGGATCTGGTGGAGCTGGGTATTTCTAGCTCCACCAGATCCGTAGAGCTGGAACTGTGGGTATATTAAAAATGTTTAGGTGAGTCATCTTGTTTACATTTTAGACTAAAAATATAAATTTAATTCACTTTATTTTAGCCTACAAGTTTCAAATCTTAGGTGGAGCTGAAATCTAGAACTCTACCAAACAGGGCCTAAGTTGGATTATGAAAAAGCTTATGATAGGGTTAATTGGAGTTTCTTACTAGATTTATTGGCTAAAAGAGGTTTTGGGGCTAAGTGGCAAGTTTGGATTCATTCGGTGTTAGAAAAAAGGTTTGGTGGGGATCAAAATTAATAATATTGAAAATAATTTTTTTAAAACTAGTAAAGATTTAGGCAAGGGGATCTTTTATCTCCTTTTCTTTTTAATTTGGTTGCTGATGTTTTTTCTAGAATTCTCCAAAAAGCTATTGTTAAGGGTTTGGTAAAGGGTTTATGTGATGATTTCTACCCTAGAGGTATCGTCAGCCTTCAATATGCTGATGACACCCTCAGCTTCCTAGAGAATAATGATAGATATGCTATTCATCTTAAATGGTTACCAATTTGCTTTGAACAAATGTCTGGTATGATGATAAACTTTCATAAAAGTGAGTTGGTTTCTATTGGCTGTGAAGAGACTGAGACTAAAAGGTATGCAAATATAGTTTGTTGCAAGGTTGGGTCTTCCCCATTAAGTACCTTGGGGTTCCTCTTCATTATAACAAGATTAGAAGAGAGGATTTTCAGCCTCTAATTGATAAGATCTTGAAAAAAATTGTAGGGTGGAGGGGCAAATTACTCTCCTACAGCGATCGGTTAATTCTCATAAAAGCTTGCTTAGCTAGTATTCCTATCTATCTTTTGTCGTTCTTTAAGTTTTCCAAGTGGGCTTTAGACCTTATTAACACGCACATGGCTAGTTGTCTTTGGAATGACTATGAAGGTCATAGTAAGCTTCATTTGGCAAATTGGCATTTAGTTAGTATAGATAAAAATTTTGGTGGACTTGGGGTGCCTAATCTTAAAGATCTTGTGTCTTCTTGCTTCTTGGATCAAAAAATTTTACGATAATGATAGTAAGTTGTGGAAGGACTTGGTTAAGTTCAATCATAAGACCGATAATCCTAATATTTTTGCTTGTTATTCTGATCATGCTTCTATTTTTTGGAAAAGGATCTTGTGGGCGATGCAGGCTACCAAATTTGGCTATAGGTGGAGTGTTGGTAATGGGAATAAGATTAGATTCTAGGAGGATATTTGGTTTGGTTGTTCTTGTTTAGCTATTCAATTTTGAGATTTATATGTCTTGGTTAATGAAAAAGGTCTTACTATTGCTAAGATTTGGGATGGCTCTAATGTTAGGTGTACTTTTGGAAGAACTTTCTCTAAAAGTTTGATGATTAGATGGTTTGAGCTGGACTTATTTGTTAAATCCCTCTATGCTATTATCAATTTCAGGAGGGTTTTGCCTGTTTTTATTCCTGCAGTTTGGAGTTTGATTGTTCCCCCTAGGATTCAATTTTTCCTTTGGCTCTTATCTCATAACAAGATTATGACTAAAGACAATTTGATAAAGAGGGGTATGGATAAAGGAAATGCTTGTAGTTTCTGTAATGAAAATGAAACAGTTAACCATTTGTTTTTTTTATTGTGTTGTTGCCAAGAATACTTGGAATATAATTTCAGAGTTTTTTTAGTAGAACGTTGGTGATAATTATGAATCAATTGCTCGATTCTGGCTAAGTAACTCTAAAAATGATGTTTTGAATATTGTTTGTGCTGCTCTTTGGTCTTTGTGGAATTGTAGGAATAACATGATTTTTCGATTTCAGTGCTGGTCAAGTGTGAAAATAGTGTGGCAAAGAATGCTGATTCCGTTGAAAGATTGGCATCCTCTGTTCAAGGAAGAGGTGTTGGACAGGATGAAGCTGTTCTGCAGATGGTTGGGGATCAGAATCCATGTGCCGCTACCTCTGGAGCTTGGAGTACCGTGATGGAAAAGGAAAGTGCAGCGGGTGAAGTTCTCAAGGAAGTTGCTATTTCAGATGAGCTGAAAGCGTTTTCTGATTATTTTGTTGAATTGGTTAAGGGCAAGATGTAAGCTATTTCATATTGAGTTGTTGAGAGTGTTGCTTTGAGAGATGGTGATAGAAGAGATTTTAAGGACTTTTTATGTGGAATGTACTCATGCTTCCTGGTTTCCTTAATAGAACTGGGGCACCAAAACTTTGATGCCCTCTTGATCTAAAAAAAATTGAACTACGAGAAATTTAATTGATTTCCCCTAAATAATTTAATGGACTGTTGCTTAGTAATTCTGGGTTTTTTTAAGTGCAGGAGCCGAGCATTTTTGGCAACTGCTAATACAGGCATCACGTAGCAATCGGGGTCGTACGCGCACCGTAGCCAAGCTGAAAAGGCATCCGTTCTGCAGCTCGCCAATATATAAACGAACTCGCACACGCTCCCGTCCTAGTGCTGCGCACTGCCTCCCAACACTTCAAGATCACCCGGCCATATACCTCATCCTTATGGAGGTCGAAACACCAACCCAACACCGAGAGCAGCAACCATGCAAGAACGCCAGTACCAAGCAGCTCCCGAGCGCCGCCACTAAACTGCTCCACAACCCCCTCCTCGTCGTCAACTTCCTCCTTATGGTCGTCGGCTCGGCCTGCGGCCCGCTCCTCCTCCGCGCCTACTTCCTCCGCGGCGGCAGCCGCAAGTGGCTCTCCAGCCTGCTCCAGACCGCCGGCTGGCCACTCCTGCTCGTGCCGCTCTCCTTCTCCTACTCCCGCCGCCGGCGAGAAGGCAGCGGCGCCGCCACGAAGGCCACGCCGTTCTTCCTCATGACGCCCCGCCTCCTGGCTCCGGTCGTCGTCGTCGGCCTCATGACCGGCCTGGACGACCTCCTCTACGCCTACGGGCTGGCCTACCTCCCGGTGTCCACGTCCTCCATCCTCATCTCAACCCAGCTGGCCTTCACGGCCGCCTTCGCGCTGCTGCTCGTGCGGCAGCGATTCACAGCGTTCTCGGTGAACGCCGTCGTGCTGCTCACCGTCGGCGCGGCCATGCTGGGGATGAACGCGGGAGGGGACCGGCCGGCGGGGGTGTCGAGGGCGCAGTACTGCGCCGGGTTCGCCATGACGCTGGGCGCCGCGGCGCTGTACGGGCTCGTGCTGCCCGTCATGGAGCTCACCCAGGAGCGGCACGCGGCGCGCGCCGGCGCGGCCGCTGTCACGTACACGCTCATCATGGAGATGCAGCTCGTCATCGGTTTCGCCGCCACGGCCTTCAGCGCCGTTGGCATGCTTGTGAACAACGATTTCCACGTAAGGTTTCAACTGCTACTGTAGTTCTCCTGTTGCTATGGTCCCACGCACACTTTCTCGCATACTACTGCAACAGTTACGGCACAGTTGCACTGTGGAACGATATATCTGGTAGCACTCAAATACTAAGGCAGGTCTATTTACGGCGGTACCGTAGAGAAATCATCGTTTTACTCATCCGGTCACAAATAGCTATCGTTATGGATATCGATACGGTCTCTAAAACTTAATTTTAAACACTAATTTATATTATAATATATTTAAAAAATTCAATAAAATTATAATATTAAGAAAGTATGTTTTGAGATGAATCTACACATATGATTTTTATGCACCAATCTAAATATTATAAAGATATCTATAGCTAAAATTTTAAAAGTTTAATCGCACATATCTTAAACCGACAAGTTTTTTGAACCGGAGGGAGTATCTAGCTTTATGTACTTTTTTTGTAAATTTAGGTCCTTGTGTATGTATTTGCAAATTTGACCTACTTCTCCACCGTGGGAGGTGCGATAGACGACACATTTTCTCTGCCGTGTTCGAGAGCTCGGCCAACCGCAGGAAAAGGGTATGATGGCCCACCGCGGCAAGGCTCCTTCCACGCTTCCCGGACACGGCATGATGCCTACCACACTCGCCCATGTGCCCGCCTGCCCTCCTTGGCACTACCGCGACACTGGCCAGCTTCCGTGCTCCTCAGGTACGGTGGGGGGTATGTGTCTTCTGTCGTGCCTTCCACAGTGAAGGAGGAGTCAAATTTACAAATGCACATGTGATGAAAGTAGGGTTAGATTTGTAAAAAAACAAGGTGCAGCAAGCTAAAAAAGCGATGATTTCAAGAATTTGCAAGGTTGCAGTGATCTTATCATAAGGCACAAGGGCAGGCAGCCAGATGCAATCATGCGCTTTCAGGTAGCAGTTGTTCGCGCCGGCGTCCCGCCTCCGTCGCGGCCTTCGCCAAACACCACAGCCATCGTTGACTGGTTCTCAAAGTCCCAAAACATAACTCAACTCGTCGCTCTTCCTTGATCCACCACTGTTTGCCGCCAATCCTGTGGTCGGCGGTGTCTTCTAGCAACTGGCCGCATCACCACCCACCGCTAGTAGCAAAATCCAAGGCTGGGCGGCCCACTCAACCACGAAACCTAACCAGCGTGAAATCTCATCAGAATCAGTTGCCGTCACCCACCGAAGAACAAATCTTAGGGCCATATCTTGGGGTGATAAATTGAATGACTTTTCGTGAAAATCAGTCAACTGAAGTTCAGCAATTCAGATTTTCTATTCTTACTATCAATAACGTTACCGTCTTTAAGAGGAGCAGCTAGGTTGCTGGTGTGCATGAATAGAACAAGTGGAGTTCCTTTTTGTCATCCTCCGTGATCTGATCGTTAGACTACTCCTAAAAGGCGATCGATAAACTACACAGATATTGTAAACAATTTTGGCGCACTTGGAAATGTGACCTTAATTTATCCTTAGAAGCCATTGATCAAGTTATGACGCTTTTTGAAAAGAAAAGTACATCAGAGCACGTTTCTGAAAGATATAGACACTGCATATCATAATTCACACAATGACATAATCCTACAAGAAAAAAAATTCTAGAAATGACTACACAGACCTTAAATGCAAGTAGCCAGATTTGAATTCGTGGTAATTGGTGGTTACTCCAACTGATATGGCAACATTCTTGTGGCTAATAGACGCTGTTGGAATCCCACAAATTTGATCGCACTAGGGCACTTACAATGCTTCTATGTCAGTCGTTTCTTCAACGTGCCATCTAGGATTAATGGTTAGGTGAAGAGAAGATTAAAGAAGAGAGATATAGAAGCTATTTCTTGCATGAGAAACAACTTAGGCACACAAACCGAAGGAAGATATAACAAAAATATACATTAGGGAGAGAAGGCTTGTATCCAACTACATTCTACTCCCTCCGTCTAAGTTTATAAGACATATTTTTTGAATGATTCTATGTCAGTAGTTTCTTCAACGTGCCATCTAGGATTAATGGTTAGGTGAAGAGAAGATTAAAGAAGAGAGATATAGAATCTATTTCTTGCATGAGAAACAACTTAGGCACACAAACCAAAGGA
This sequence comes from Otatea glauca, assembly GCA_036346275.1. NCBI lineage: Eukaryota > Viridiplantae > Streptophyta > Magnoliopsida > Poales > Poaceae > Otatea > Otatea glauca. Next base: position 17,528,102 of record CM070728.1, read on the forward strand.
AGATATAACAAAAACATACATTAGGGAGAGAAGGCTTGTATCCAACTAAATTGTACTCGCTCCGTCTAAGTTTATAAGACATATTTTTTGAATGATCATGTCTATAAATATATGACGTATTTTATATTCCAGTACAAAATTAATGTGATGTTCTATCTGTACCCTAATAAATATTCACATTTGCTTTATATTCTCTATATATATGCATTGAATATAGTGCTTAGTGATAATAATTAAATCGGTCATTTTCAATATCTTCTTCATCTATGTGATAAGAAGAAACACGTCTTATAAATTTGGACGGAGGAAGTATGACTTGTATGATATTTATTTGATATTCTCTATGTATCTGTGTTAAGATACAAATAGTTGGAGAGGTAGTATCTAGTACTTCCTTTGTTTTTGAATAAATGACGTTTTAGGATTTTGCACTTCAACCAAGGCACATGTAGAAATGACCAAATCGTCCTCCTTCATTAGCTCACTTATTGCACTTGGATGGTGTGTATTACTCTATTTTATAGTAATAAATGGCATTAGGAATCTTGAATGGTAGAGGTGTACAAAGGAAAAAACAGTTAAAAGTTGTCTCAAAATTGTAGAATAATATATATTTAGGAATAAAATTTGAAAATCAGAATGATATGTATTCAAAACAAAGAGAGTACTATTTATTGATGATGTGGATACTTTTAGATAACTATAGAAACTATACATTAGGAATGCCCTGACCTCTCGATTATTAAGCATTATTGCATTAAGTATAGATTTTAATGTGTGTACGTCTAACCAAGGCTTATCGGGTAAGAACCAATCATTGAGCAAGTTGTCCATACTCATTAACTCTTTCTCGAACAGGCAAACGCTAGGCATATAGATAAATTGTATTTATAGTGCAAAGTTTCTATAAATTGAGAGCATTTATCCTAGATAGCACGTTGAAGAAACTACTGACATTAACTCTTTCTCGAACAGGCAAACGCTAGGCATATAGATAAGCATTTATAGTGCAAAGTTTCTATAAATTGTATTTAAATATACCCTATCATATAGAAATAATTCTAGATACAATCTTCATAATATATACTAGTATCTACTCCCTCTCAACTCAATTAATTTCTTCACTTCTACCTCACCCCCTCTCTCTCCTTTATAACAATACTCATCTCTCGTTTTCTTTGTTTTCTCAATTGGATTGTATCTTCCATGAGAAATAACTTTACTTTTTCTCTTCCTTAACTCACCTTACGCTTCAGATTTTATCTTGGCATTCCATAGAAACCGCTTACAGCATTGCATTGGGAGTAACCCAGGCAGATGGAAAACCAGAGTCTAAGAGCGAGTACAGTAACAAAGACTACTACTTACTCTATCTCTCATCCATGTCATTTAGAGTAAGCAATAGAGCTAGCTTATACAATAACTATCTCTAAAAGTTGTCTCTAGATGCTGTGCAATAACTATCTCTTCTCTCTTGTACATAACTAATATATCTTGTTTGTTGTGCTATGCTAACTTTTTCCTAAGGGCAGCCCCAACCCTCCACCTCAGCTGGTGTCTATAGAATTAATTACACTGCCAACTAAGCAAAAGTCTGATGTGGCATAGGAATTAAGGAAGGGAGAGAAGAAAAAACAAAGAAACTGTGTCTCATGCAAGAAACTGGGTCGGCACGGATACCAAGACAGAAGAAACGATAAAAATCAGCGTTGGGTTTGTGGTACATGCATGAAGTCATTAAATTTTAATCTATAGCTGTGTTTGTGGTACATGCATGAAGTCATTAAATTTTACTTTATAGAAACTGCTATGGAAACTATGCATTGGAGAGACTAGGTCTTAAGGGATATTTATTGCTCTCTCTCCCCTCTAGACAATGCTCATGGAAACTATGGGTTGGGACCGCCCTAAGAGCGGGCTCTCTTCTCTCTCCTATTTCACATAGGACAAAGCTGATATGTACAAACTAAGAGTAAGCTGAGGTTGTCTTATTGTACATGCCCTAAACAAGGACGGAGAAAAAAAGAATAGGGAAAATAATCACTTGTCCAATTAACTCACCTCGATTTCAGCACTATGCCAGACGTACTATAGATAGATTCAGTACACCATGTTAGGCCCTCTTTGAGACAGATTATAGAAGGAGAGGCCTATTTTACGGTCAACCTCATTGCTAGCTATGCACGGACGCCCCCTAATCCCTTACTAGCACGACACGTGTCTTCTCCTTGTTCCCAAGCATCCCTTCGGTGAGGCAGAAGCTGCCTCAACACCCCCTCTGACCTCTTCCTCTCTAAAAAAAATCCTACTCGGAAAAGTTCAATTTAGGAAAAAAAAATCAAATCGTGAAACTTTTAAAATGGAAGTTTCAAATTAAAAAGTTCAAATTTCAACTCGAAAAAAATTCAACTAAAAAATTAAAGCTCAAAAAAATTAAAATCAAGAAGTTTCAATTCGGAAAATTTCAACTAGAAAAAGTTTCAACACGAAAAGTTTCAAATTGAAAATTTTCAACACATAAAGTTTTAAAACTCAAAAAACTTTAAATCGAAAATTTTCAAATTAGGAAGTTTCAACTCGAAAAGTTTCAAATCAAAAAGTTTCAACACAAAAAGTTTTAAATAAAAAAATTCAAATCAGAAAGTTTCGAGTATTTTTCACTCAAAAAAATTCAAACCGTGGAACACTCGGACATTGGCCTTCGGCCCGCGCCGTGGCGCACTTGAGTCAACCTTTCAAACGCTGCACAGAAGTTTCACTCGAAACGGAATCAACGTTGCACCGAAGTTTCAACGCCGCATGCAGCCAACCTTCTCGGAGCGCCACTTGTCGCGCTCGGGATTCCAACCGCACGAACGCGCACAAATGGGCGACCATAAATTATCATTTCCAGTTATAGAAAGCTGATTATGGATTCTGGAAGAATCGGGTGGGTAATAACTTCTGATTTTATGTATAAATTCTGTTTTTTATTATAGGAGAAGTTTCCCAGAATCCACTCTCACAATCAGAATCAGAATTTGTACACAAAATCAGAAACTATCATTCACTTGATTATCGCAAAATCCAGAATTAGCTTTTCTATAATATGTCCCGAACGGGTTTTATAGTTTGGTGGAGTACAACAAGGCGGTTCCTACGATTCCAGTACAAACTAGCGTAGTTAACTGGTACTCTCCCTTGGGACATCTTCATCTTGGGCATTTTGAACAATCTTAAGCAATCAGCTTTCTTGTAAGAACTAGAGGTTCAATGCTTGGTCTGGAAAAATACGTAATTTAACTGGAGAGCAACCAAATGCAGGCAATCCCAGGAGAAGCACGGGAGTTCGGGCTCGGCCAGACGGGCTACTGCCTGCTGCTGGCCGGTTCAGCCATCATGTACCAGTGCTTCTTCCTCGGCACCATCGGCGCCATCTTCTACGGCTCGGCACTGCTCGCCGGCGTCATCATGACCGTGCTGATCCCGGTCACCGAGGTGCTCGCCGTCATGTTCTTCCACGAGCCCTTCAACGGCACCAAGGGCGTCGCCCTCGCACTCTCCCTCTGGGGCTTCGTCTCCTACTTCTACGGCGAGATCCGGGCCAAGGCGCACCAGTCCGACAAGCCCCCGAATACAGAGCAATTGGATCCTTAGATGATCACATTTGTATTGAGTGTATCTAATATTTATTCATGCTTTAATATTTATGCAACTGTCAAAAAGAAAAGCACAAAAGCACCGGTGATTTCGTATCATATAACATCATGGATGAAGTTTATATAACTGAAACTGACCATGTGAGGCAGACGGAAAGATGTTCCCAAACATTTGCTGCACAATGTGTCAGTGTGCAACACTTATTTATCAATGGCATTCAAGCGTAGCTGGAAATACTCGTGCTCTACGCCGAGAGGAGCTGCTCGCGGCGGGCCCTGTTAAACGCGAGGAGCTTGTCCCTCGGGGGCAGGGTCTCCTTCACCACGTCGACGGCGACCATCCTGTCAAACCAGGCCTTTATCAGGGGCAACTCCTCGTCGGTGACGACACTGACGCCGGACACCTCCTCGATGACCGGCAGCCAGTGCGCGTACCACCCGACAACGACGTCGAGGTAGCCGACGGCGTCGCCTCCGAAGAACTTCTTCCCCTCCAGGGCCTTCTCCAGGGTCTTCAAGCACTGCTGGGCCTCGTGCACCACCTTGCGCTGTGCCTCGCCGGTCGTGGTGAAGATCGGGTACAGAGCGGCATTGCACTAGACAAATCCAATCCAATCCTGCCATTAGAGCAACTGCTGCATCTACCCAGGAGTACTTCACACATGCTGTGTAGTTGCAAGCTTACCTTCTCCTCTGCAAACCTGGCCCAGAACCTCGCCTGAGCTCGCTCGTAGGGGTCGGCCGGCATGATGGGGTAACCATCCTTCCAGGCCTCGTCGATGTACTCGACGATGAGGGTCGACTCGGCGACCGGCTTGCCGTCGTGGACCAGCACCGGCACCTTCTTGGTCACCGGGTTGTACCGCATCAGCGCCTCGCTCTTGTTGGCGAGGTCCTCGTCGACGTACTCGTACTCGACGCCCTTCAGCCGGAGCGCCCACTCCACCCGGATGGCCATCGGGCTGGCCCACATGCCGAACACCTTCACGCCCTTCTCTGCCATTGTTGGAGCTCTGTGCTGCTGCTGCAAGAGAGACCAGGCCTTGCTCCCTCTCTTGCTTATGAAGTCTTGAGAAGTCAAGATCTGGATTGCGGGTCCTTGTTTCCTTCTGACGAGTCAACAACACTGACGCGAGGAGAGTGGAAGAAGAGGAGCTTTTAGAAGACTTATTCACAGGGTGGTATAGTGTAATCTGCAGAGCTACTTTCTGTAAGTTTGACGTACGGGGAGTAACTAACGACCAATGCTTACACTAATACTTTGCAAATTATGGTTTCTAGAAAGGTCAGTTATGAGGAATAAAGAATGTTGAGGATCCAAGCAAGGCCGGATGACCAGAGCTGGCGGATGGGCGGCCTACGGCAAGACGGCTCGGCCGCCGACGCACGAGGCACGGCCCATCTAGGCACGAAGGCGTCTCGTCTTGTCTTGCGTGCCCGCCTATGGGCCGGGTAGAGGCCTGTGCACGCACGCGGGGGCATGGGCCGTCTTGCGTCTTGGCCGAACGCGAATAGGCACGTTGGGCCTCGGCCGCCACCACCGTGTGCAAAAAATAGGAAAAAATAGAAAAATAGGAAAAGATATTGAAAAAATTAGGAAAAATGAGGAAAAATATGTAGAGTTAGAAAATAGCATAAAAATAACGTACAATAAATTGAGACAAAAAAATGTAGAACATGTAACAAAGAGCTTTATTAATGTTTGGATGGTTGCCTCGTTAAAAACTTTGTCAAGTAAAAACTCATCTAGAGAAAACCTTGACAAAGAAAAGAGTACAACTAAAGCTCTAAGCCTCTAATACATACTAAGAGGTAGATGGAGGGTCTTCGTCATTGTCGAGGTAGAGATTTTCGAAGGCTTCCTCTAGTTCTTGGTTTTCAGCGGAATGTTGAGTTATTGAATCAGCGTGTTCCCAGTCTTTGATAGTCATGAGCATCTCCACCATATCACTCGATAGGCTTGTTCTTCTCTCCTCCAATATTCTGCCGGAGAGACTGAAGGCAGACTCGGAGGAAACCGTCGAGACTGGAACAGTTAACACATCTCGAGCTAATATGGATAGCACGGGATATGTTAGCTTGTGTTCATGCCACCATTGAACAATATTGAAGACATCGTCTCCTTCTTGTTGGTAATCCAACGCGTCGCTGTCCATATAGGCAGATAGTTCCCCAGAGGAGACTTGTTGGCTGCGGCTTGTATCACCACCTGTCGTAGAACCTGTACCTGAAGAAGAAGAAGAACCCCAGATTTTGCCCCACGCGGTCCTTTTCTTACGCGATAGTTACTGAGGAGGTCGTTGCAAGCGAACTCCTTGATGCTTTGTTCGTACTTATTGTAAACTTCGGTTAGTTTAGTACGAACAGTAGTAAAATAAATTGAATAATCTTCCCCTAGAACATCACCTAAAAGGGAGAGGACGTTACCAAATCCTCTAAGTTTTGCTCTAGGATCTAAAATAAAGGCGAAGGCATATAGAAGTGGAATTTCTTTCCAATATTTCAAATATTTGGATTTCATTGCGATGATGAGAATCTTTTAAAATCATGTCATTTTCGTTGTTCTTAAAATGGGTAGCCATATCTAAGATATGATGCACAATTAGAGAAGATGTGGGTTCATAAAGCTGCGGATAAAGCAAGCGTGGAGTTATAAAAACTTCAAGAAATGAAGTAACTTTGATGTAACATACCAATGTTCTTGGATAATAAATCACGTTGAGGTGATGTGTTTGAATGAAAACCTCAAATGTGCTCTTATATGGCGAAGGTTCTTAAGCATTAAGTAAGTAGAATTCCATCTTATTGGTATATCTAAACCAAATATTCTTGGACGTACGCCCATTGCAATGCAAAAATTCTTATAAGATGCTATTCTAGCATTAGAATGATTCATAAAAGAAATTGCCAAACGGAAAGGTGCAATGTAACGTTCTAACGGGGCAAGTCCACTTTTAACTATAAGGTTAATAATATGACAGGCACAACGTTGATGAAGCAAAAATGACTCAGCATAAGTACCAAATATTGGAGTGAGAATATTCATTGCGGAGGTATTTGTGGAGGCATTATCTAAAGTTATAGCAAAAATCTTATCACTGAGACCAAAGTCCTCCACCACCCTAATAATACTCTCAGCAATATTCTCTCTAGTATGTGCGACATCAATTAGTTTGAAACCTATAATTCTTTTTTCTAGTTGCCAGTTTTGGTTGACATAATGAGCAACTACGCTAATATAATCTTGCTTAGCCCTACCACTCCATATGTCTGAAGTCAAAGATACGGAAAATGTGCAAGTACTGAACATGATTTTTAAATTTTCACGACAACTATTGTAATACTTAACTACATCTCTACTAGTTGTCTGTTTAGATACTTTACTAAATTTTGGATTATGTGCACGCTTAATATAATTTTCAAAATCAGCACTCTCGCCAAAGTTTAAAGGTAAATCCTGTGATGCAATTAAGCGTACAAGAGATTGCCTAGCTACATCGCCACTATATTCCCGATTCTGGACCGAATCGTCCGGTTGTATATTAGTTGTGTCTGCATCTCATAGTTGCTCCTATTTTCGCATTGGAACTTTCAATATGCCTATGCAAGTGTCCGTACCCCAGTATATTTTGCGATAAAACATGATGACATTGTTTACAAACGGCAACTCTTACCTCTTTTCTTTTCGCATCGTCCTCGCTTGCTTGTCGAAAAATCCCAAACTCGATGTCCGCCTCGCTTTCTTCGCTCCGGTGGATGTCGAGCCGAAGCACTCATGGTCATGGAGCCCGATGGTTCTTCTTGTCCATGATGTTCTTGAGTGCTTACATTTGCACGGTTGACAAATCTTGGAAGGATTCAAGGTCCTCCTGGAGCGATCCCGAAATCGGAGACGGGAAATGATCCATGCAAAAAGCGCAAATGAATATTTTGAATATTAGTAAAAATAATAAAACAATACAATTAGCAAAATTTAGTATGACAAACCTCTTGTGTTACCGAAGCTCGAGTTTGAATTTCTCCGAAATTTTAGCAAAATTTCTCCGAATTTTGCTAAATAACTACAAACAGATATCACAATTTTCACAAGATGATCAATAGAAGATGATGAGTGAATGGGTCTTTGTATGAGGAGAGGGTCCTCCTATTTATAGGAAAAATCGGGATTTTTGTCCGCTTTTTCAATTTAACCCTAACGGCTATAAAGCGGTCGGAAAATTCGGAAAAAGCCGCCGCGTTCGCGTTCGCCGCCGCAAGACGCGCCAGCGCTAATCGCCTTGGCCGACGGCGGCGGCAACGGTCGGCTGCACACCACCGTGCCGTGCCGACCGCCTCTCCTCGGCCATCGCGTGCGGACGCCCTCTCGTCGCTGCGTGCCGTGCCGCCGTGTTTTGGCCCATCAGGCGGGCGGGCCGTCCTCACTCTGCGCGCTGCGTCTTGCGCCATGGCGGCGCTCCCTAAGCACGGCCACGGCCTGCGTCGCGCTTTGCCCGCCGCCCGCCTTGCGTGCCGTGGGCCGTGCCCACAGTAACGGGCCGTGAGCGGCACGGCCGGGCCTGGCCCATATGGACAGCTCTACGGATGACCCTGATGTTCTCTTTTTTGTAGAAGAACCTTGCACAAGACGGAGTAACTTGGCGAGCTCAGCCATTTGACATTGTTACAAAAGATAATGAAATCAGGAATACTGAGGAATAGTATATCGTTGAAACAACTAAAACGGCAGCCGCAAGATGAGCCACTCCGTCTCGGCGACTGCCGGCAGCCGCCGCCTTGCCCTGGTCGACGGCGGGAGTCACGGACGCCGGAGTCTCAGGGCGGGCCATGAGCGGGAGCGGCGGAGCGGACGAGGCCGCCGTCTGGCGTCAGAGGTGGCTGATGAAGTAGTGGATGGAGACGGACGCCAGAAGCATCACCACGACAATGACGAGGATGCTCGGCGAGATGCCCGCCACGCTCCCGCTCCTGCTCCCGCGCGCGTCCCCCCCTGGCACCCCCTCCTCCTTCCCCGCCGTCGTCCGCCAGCTACGGCACCATGGGCATCACCAGGACCCTCCACTCCGGGGGCGCAGGCGGAATCGGAGTAGAAGACATGAGTTTCTTGGCTTCTTGATGCGCTTCTCCTCCTTCTATCTCTTCCGCTACTCTGCTTTGGTGTGGTAGTGAGGCTGGGAAGGAGGCGTCGCTGCTGTTGTTGTCTATGGCTTATACGTATGGTTTTGTCAGCTTGCGAGGGGAGGTCGCCCATGGCTGCTTATCATTTATACTTTTGCTGGGAATTGTCCAAGAAAATCTTAACTCCTATCCTAATTGGTGTTGGATCCTTTCTCTTCTAATTAACCTTTTTTAATCACTGAAATATCATACTATGTGTACTAATCCAGTAGCGGTTTGATAGTTTTTACGACTATGTTTCAGTAGATTTCATTTTTAAGTTTTCTAAGGTTTCATGAGATCACGGCTAAGTTTCACAACGTTTCACAGATAAATTTCATAAGGTTTCACGAAATAAGTTTTACAATGTTTCATAAATTATAATAGGTCCAAGTATCATAACTTTTCACGGATAAGTTTCGTGACGTTCCACAAACGTTTCATGAGGTTTCATCACATAGATTTACATTTACGTTTACAGTTTCATCAGGTATTAATAGTGTGTACGACTATATTTAAGTAGGTTTCATGTTTCAGGGCTAAGTTTCACACATAAGTTTCATGAGATTTCATAATGTTTCATCCAGATATACGAACCCTGTGAAACACACTTGATTTTTTGAATATTTGACAAATCTCATGAAACTCATATGGAACTAGTTTTCATTTGTTTTTCCCTCGAACTTGTGAAACTTTGAAGTTAGCCTCTTGAAACTCAGTTAAAATTATTTTGAATTTCGTTTTAAATCAAGTTTCAAATTTGAAACTTGACGAAACTTGTAGTTTCATATTAGAAAATCAATGAAATTTATTGAGACATACTGAAATATTTATAAATCTATTTGAAACTCTTTTGAAACCTACGAAACTGATACGTTATGGAACTTATAAGTACACTACGAAACTATGAAACCTGATGAAACTTAAATGTGAAATAACATGAAACTTATCTATACGAAACAACATGAAATCTATCTAGATGAAACTTAGCTGTGAAACATATTATACCGGTATAGCGTGCAGTAGTACTGCTCTAATGAAAAATACCAGTATACGTATTGCGTTTCTCTATCTTTCCTCTCACCCTCCAAACAGGAAAAGCTATTAGCATAGCATGCCAAATGCTCACACAAACACATAAACGCAATTGGTCCCAACTATTTTTTTAGCACCACGTTACGTAACGAAGCATACACATATTCCTGTTCCGTTGAACAGACATGCCAATCTTCAATGGAAGGATACATGACATGTGCACATACTACTATTATCATGGAAATATCGGTACCAGAAGTGTACCTCTTATTTTTCTCATCAGCAAGTGAGTTTTCCTCTGGTTTTTTCCCCTGTCAGCAGTCAAAGACTCCGTAGGGCTTGTCCAACATTCCTTGATATCCTGTCGTGAATAGGTTCCTGCATTTAACAAAACAAGGCTGAAGTATTTGTTTGTCTGCTATATCAGAAGTGTTAAGGAACCTCGCTATCGAATAGTCCGGGGTTCCCGAACAGATCTGAAGTGGAGAACAGAAAGAGAGAGAGACACGTGTTTAGGGAGAGCGAAAGCGAAATTCTTTATTGCTAATGAATTACGGTACATGGGGACCCTCCTCCTTTATAGCGCTCTCTAGGGTTTTGGCTAAGGGACCACATGGGCCTTCCAATGGGCTATTAGGGTTTCTTAACACTCCCCTTGGGCCCTTTGCATGAGATGCATATGCCTCATTAAAACTCGGAAAAACCCGATGGGAAAAATACTTGGAGAAAGAGTACATAGCATACGCTTACTATGTTGCACGAATTGCCTCGTTAAAACCTTATGCAAGAAAACTTCATGAAAAACTTGCTAAGGAAAAAGAGTACAATTCTCCCAACTTCAAATGCTAATCTTCGAGATTCATGTTGGGTATTCATAATTCATGCTCGAGATTCATGTGGGAGTATGTGAAATATCTCCCCCTGAAATCTGCACTTCTCTAAGTCTCATCATCCCAATTCCTTTCACGCACCTTTCAAAGGTAGATCTTTGGGAGTGATTTAGTGAACAAATCTGCAAGATTTTCACATGACTTAGTATGCAATATCTTGATCTCGTTCATCTTATGCAATTCATGAGCATAGAAGAACTTGGGGTTGATATGCTTCGTGAGATTGCTCTTCACATAACCCATCTGTGCTTGGGTAACACAAGCTGCATTATCTTCATAAATTATTGTGGGAGTTTGCTCAATGTTCAAACCACATGACTTACGGATGTGGTGAACCATTCTTCCGAGCCATGCACATTCACGAGATGCTTCATACAAAGCGATGATTTCCGAGTGGTTTGTCGACGCCGAGACAAGAGTCCGCTTAGACGACTTCCAAGAAATTGCTTGTTCCTCCACATAGGAAAACATAGCCGGTTTGGGACTTGCCAAGATGCTGGTCGATAAATACCAAAGATCGGCATAGCCAACCAAATTCAATTCATTATTTCTTCTAAAGAATGACCAAGGTCTTTGCTTCCTTGGAGGTAACGGAAGATGTCCTTGATCCCTTTCCAATGCTTTTGGTGGGTTACGCCTTTGCATCGAGCTAGCAAATTCACGGCGAACGCAATGTCCGGTCTAGTGCTATTCGCAAGGTACATGAGCGCTCCAATTGCACTCAGATATGGGAATTCTGCTCCCAGGACTTCCTCCCCCTCTTCGCTAGGTGCAGATGGGTCTAGGTCTGCTTGGAGTGACCTTCCGACCATTGGAGTCTTCGCAGAATATGCTTTTTCAAATCCAAACCTTTCCAACACTTTCTGTGTGTAGGTTGATTGATGTACCAAGATTCCTCCTTGGACATGTTCAAGCTGCAAGCCTAAACAAAACTTGGTTTTACCCAAATCTTTCATTTCAAACTCAGACTTCAAGTATGAGCGTGCCTCTTCAATTTCTTCATCCGTCCCAATGATGTTCAAGTCATCTACATAGACGGAGATTATACGAATCCATTCGGGATCATTGATAAACACACATGGACAATCTTCGCTGCTTGTGTAGCCTTTCTTGCGAGAAAGTCACTCAGCGATTGTACCACATTCTTCCCGATCGCTTGACCCATACAAAGTGATTTCTCCAATTTCACATGCATGTGTTTCTATTTGCTCCATCTTGGTTGGGATAGGAATTCCTTAGGTACATTCATGTATATCTCCGAATCCAAGTTTCCATCTGGTATCTTGTGACAACATCCATTAGCTTCATTCTCAACTTCAAGTTGATCGCCATTGAGATCAAATATCTAAAGGTAATTCCTCCCATGACCGGAGAATAGGTTTCTTCATAATCAACTCCGTGACGTTGAGTGAAACCTTGAGCTACGAGCCTTGCTTTGTACCTTACAACCGTTGTTTTCATTCTTCTTCCGAACAAAGACCCATTTGTGACCTACGGGTTTATATGGGAGGTGTGCGGCATACGGCCCAAACACCTCTCTCTTGTTCGAGAGACTAACTCGCAGTGATTGCCTTTTCCATTCTTCCCAATCTAGCCTTTTCTTGCACTCTGCGAGATGCAGGCTCGGGATCATGATCAATGATCGAGGCAATCTTCATTGCAAAGTATGCATCAACGTTGGTCGTTGCTCTATTCAGGATTCTCTGTTATTACAAAGTTTATGGCCATTTCTTCATGGGGTGCTTCATGCACTTCTACTTGCTCTTCGCTTTTCTCTATTGCAGAGCAAGTTCCTTTAGCTTTTCATCGCCTATGTGTGCGCACACATTATTTCCGTGGCTTCCTTGATGGAAGATTCAAGTCCGGAATTGCCTTTTCCATTGGCTTCTTTCGAGCTGTGTCTCAACTGGCTCCCCTTCTTTCCTTGGGGCATTTTCATGATTGGTTGTGGTAAGTCCTCTCTTGATTTTCTCAGACGCCTCCGGTACTTTGGGTTTGAGGAGCCGATTGCTCGCTCTTTTCTTTGAGGCCTCTGAGCAGGTTGAGGATACCTTCTATTTTCTTTGGTATTTCCACCCTCTCGGTGCATTCCTTGCGGGTACATGCGACTTAACCACGCCCTTCGATCACAAAATGATCAGCGGTTCATTTGCTAAATTCTGCAAATCAATTATCTTCGGACTTCTTGATTTGCTTCATTAGTTCGGGGTCATGTGCGGGATCCCGGTGGAATGCCATATGATTTCCGGCATTTTTCATCCAAAGGTTGATTTCCTCCCTAATGACGGAAACGATCCTCGTCAAAGATGCAATCAATGAATCGGGTGTATGCAAGTCTCCAATCATGGGTTCCAAATACCGATTATGGATGCACTCTCATAACCAACGATATCCTGGACTTGCGGAGAGGGCCCATTGCGATCACGTGAGGGGTGGTATAGGTACATATACCATACACCCAAATTTTCTAAGATGGGAGATCTTGGGATGATCCGTGCACAAGCCGCATAGGAGAATGGATGTTGTAGGCCGACGGTGCGAAATTGATAAGAGCTGCCGCTTGCAGGATGCGTGTCCCCAACAAGTGTTGGGCAAGTTACAACTCGCAAAGCGGTCCGCAATGAACTTGGTCCTCTTTATTAGTGCTTCGCTAGTCCGATTCTGCGTATGAAGCGTGCGGCATGAGTGCTCAATCGCTATCCCTGTTCTTTGTGCAATAATCATCAAATGCCTTTGAAGTAAATTCTCCGACATTGTCCATTCTAATGGACTTCACGCGATGATCAGGGAAAGCATTCTTAATTCTTATGATCTGCGAGATCAGCTTTGCAAAAGCATGGTTTCTTGTTGACAACAAGCATACATGCGACCATTTCGAGGAAGCATCGATGAGCACCATAAAGTATCGAAACGGCCCTGACAGGGGCTGAATCGGACCGCAAATATCCCCCTGGATGCGTTCCAGGAATGCAGGGATTTCACTTTGCACTTTCATGACAGAGGGTCTAGTTATTAATTTCCGTGGCACATGCAGGCACACAAAATCTTCATGATTCGGAAATTTTTAACATTAATGCCATGACCTTGTGAGTTGTTTACTATATTTCTCATCATTCTAAGACCAGATGACCTAATCTACCATGCCATAAAGAAAATAACTCAGAGCTTCTAAAAACAGTCTTCAAGGAAGTATACACTTGGTGCATGAATATTCGTGTAGTACAACCTGATTCATATGAGGGACATTTTTGTAATACCATTTTTCCACATACCGCGTGCTTCACAATGCACAAGTATTCTTTGCCATTTTCTTCATTGGTTTCTACGTGAAAACCATTGGCGCGGATGTCTTTAAAGCATAAGAGAGTACGTGTTGATTCAGGGTACAAAAGGGCTTCTTCAATTACCAAAGTTGTACCCATAGGCAATATAATAGTGGCTCTTCCTGAGCCGATTACATATGAGTCACTTCCTGCGATCGTAGTAATCTTTCCAGCGTTCTTCGTGATCGACTGGAAATACTTAGACTCTCTTAAGATGGTATTTGTTGTGCCACTATCAACAATGCATATCTCTTCCATTTGGGCGCTACACGATTTCTAGATAAAAGAAATACAATTCTAATCAGATAGAGGCAAAACAGTCCAAATATTACTTGCAAAAATGAAGAATACTGGAATAAAGAATAAATTGCGTATTTATTCATGAAAGAAGTATGCTCTTCTAGAGCTTACTGTTCATTATTCAAAAGAAAATGCTAACAACCATAATCTAAAAAGAAAATTCGATTCATGCATTTAAACGGCAGCGCACGGTTTGATCGTTCGCTTTCGACGCAGAGGTTTCAAGGCGTCTGCGAGGACCCTAGACCAATCGCAGTACGGAGCTTCTTGCCCCCAAGAACTATCTTCACGTCCGATGCCCAAGTGAGGTATTTCTGACCGTGCGGGGCCAGTTCTTCAAACTCACGATTCACGATTCATGATTTCAAAATTCTGATTTAGATTACTGCGTGTAATCTGATAGAAAATGGTTGCAAAAACATAAAGTGCAGAAAAATTAAATTGCTATGCATTGCAATATCTTAAATAAAGCAACAAATTCAAAATTCATAAAGAATATTCATAAAACAGAGAAATAAAGCTAGAAAAACTAAAAACAGAGCCAAATAAATCTTCTTGATTTTCTGGCAATTTTTCAAAATTTTCTGCAATTTTTTCTGCAATTTTCTCTTTTTTTTTCTTTTCTTTCTTTTTTTTTCTTTCTTTCATGGCAGAGACAGACCATCGGGCCTCCGGCCCATTTCCTGTGGCGGCTAGGGTAAAAACCCTAGCCGCCACGGCCTCGTTCTTTTTTCTCTCCCCCCGCGCCGCTTGTTCTTCCTCACGCGTGCCGTTTCCCTTGTGCGCGCCGCCTTCATCTGCTCCCGGGACGTGGGTGCAAGGCCGACGGCAGGGAGTCGCGGCCGAGGCCCAGAGGTCGACGGCCGGGTGGCACGAGGTCGCGGCAGACGGGCGCCGCTTACATCTGTGATCTGTGTGTGGGCGGGCCGGGCGGCGGGCGGCTTCCTCGGCGCGACGCGGTGCGGCCGGGCGCAGCTGCTTATGGGTCGGCCGGAGGCGGCGCGCAACGTCGCGAGCCGGCCGGAGGTGGCGGCGACAAGGATCCGCCGAGGCGGGCATCGTCGGCGGCGGCGGCCGAGGCAGACGACACGCTGGTCGAGCCACGCGGTGGCGAAGCTGCGTGCTAAGGCGACGTCGAGGCCGCCGCCGCGCGGCGGTGGAACCGAGGGCCTAAGCGTGGCGCGGATGGGCGCGGTCGCGAATCGCGAGCCGGTCGGCCAAAGCGGCAGACGGCCGGCGCGAAGAGCGCATTGCGAAGCCGGGCGGCAGCGGCGGCCGGCGCGCGCGCGGCCGCGAGCGCAGATCGAGGCGGCGCGCTGGCGGCGGCGCCGCGAGCAATGGCGTGTGGGTCGTCGACAAGACGGCCGAGCCGAGGCCAGCGTGTCTACATTCGGCAGCATGGCGGCGAGTCGGCCGCGAGCCGGCCGGACGGCGAGCACGACGCGCGCCGTGCGTGGCGCGGTCGGGCGGGCGCCGGCGACTTCTTGCCGGAGACATGGCGCCGGCGATGCGGCCGAGGCGGCGGCGCACGCGAGGTCGGGCGCGCGGCCGACCAATGGTGGTCGCAAGCCGTGGCGGGACGACGGCCGGGCGACGGCTTCAAGGGCGCAACGCAAGATGCCGTGCACGGTGACCGGTCGTCTGCCGACGGCGACGGCTGCGATGGCCTCGGGCCACCGCGAAGCGGCCGGGCCGGCTACGAAGCGGCGCGGAGGGAGGAGCGCCTCGAGCCGGCTTGCTTGCCGGCAAGGTCGGCAGCCGAGGCGGGCGAGGCCATCGGCGGCGAAGCGCAGACGGCTAAGCCGGCCGCGAGCCGTGCCAGATCGCGACGGCGGCGCCGAGGCTCGCGCTTCGGCGGCGGAGTGGAGGCCAATGCCGCGGGCGGGCGGTGCGTGCAGATGGCCGAGACGGCGGCGCAACGGCGGCTAGCCGGGTTTCAAGCCGGCGAGCGCGGGAACCAAGGCGGCTTCGTGCCGACGGCGGCGATGGCGGTGGCAGGCGCGAAGCGGAACCGGCAGCATATATTTTTTTTTGTACTGAGAACTTCTTGTCATCAGAAGCGATTCTTGTGTGTACAGTAACTTCATGTACTGTAGCGATTCTGTAGCTTCATGCTGAGTAGCTTCGAGCGATCGTCGTGTGGCTTCGTGCCATGTGACGAAAACGATACAAGATGCGTAGGATAGATGCATGTATAGAAACGACAAGCGTCTAGATTCAATCGCTGAAATCCCACCTCTTCTCACCTTTTCAATCTGTACTCCGGTAGAGCTTCGTGCTGATAACGTGTTGAGGAACCTCGCTATCGAATAGTCCGGGGTTCCCGAACAGATCTGAAGTGGAGAACAGAAAGAGAGAGAGACACGTGTTTAGGGAGAGCGAAAGCGGAAATTCTTTATTGCTAATGAATTCTGGTACATAGGGGGACCCCCCTCCTCCTTTTATAGCGCTCTCTAGGGTTTTGGCTAAGGGACCACATGGGCCTTCCAATGGGCTATTAGGGTTTCTTAATAAGAAGCGTAGAAAAAGTCCTATACATACCCGTGTTTCTGGGATCTCAAATTTTGTATTTGTAATCGTTTCGAACAGAAAAATGTACCTGCGGTGGATATTCAAGCAGACTATTATTTAACTAGAACAGAACATCATGCTTGCATCAGTTTCATGTATACACAGATGCACAGAAATTGGTGGAAAATGCTAGCAGAACCTGGTTGAAATAGCATACCGCCAAGCTAGTTCACAAACTAGTTCTTCTGGAGCTGCCGGCAGAACCTGAGTGTTTTAGAGTAACAAATAAGCATGCAATTCAATCAACAGAACTGATATGCATTACGTTGTGGGTATATTCATTGACATTTCCATATTTCACTAATTATCAGTAGTTAGCTCATTATGAAAAAAAAATCCTAAGCAGTTTTAATAGCCGAGTAGGAAGAAAAGTGACATACTGCATCTTCATATGGATTGCAATTGTTCTTAAACCACAGCCTTAAGAACTCCTGGTGAAAAATGAAAAGTGACATACTGCATCTTCATATGGATTGCAAGGTTTCTAAAGGCATAAAGCTGCACTACAGTAAATCGTCCCTTACATGGTTGTGCATGAAGTCAAAGTGTAGTTTACCTTGTCAACATTTTCAGGTTCAAGATCAGATTCGAATCTTGCTTCATATGAATTAGCAATCCAATATCTGCTAGAGTCAGGAGTATGCACCTGTTTGACAGAAAGAGGGCATCGTGAGTTTTGGCAGAAATAGTCATTCAATATCGCTGAAGTTATCAAACAGATGTATTCAACGAATTTTTAAAAATCCTACAAACTAAACAGTACGACCTACCACACACACTGAACCATATTCAGTACCTTATTTGTTTTGTACAAGTGTGGATTAAATTAGAAATGGAATAAATATGACCTCCTCAAACTCAAGGATCTTTTTCCATATATATTTAGTGACTGCAACAGGATGAACATATCACACACCTAAGCACTAAAGGTTAAATTCTACATTGACAATTTCAGAAAGTGGATTAATACATCAAAAATGGAAAAACAAAGATGTAGTGAACATTTCAATGGACGCCTCAAAGGATGAAAGATCTACACAGTACACACAAAGTCCATGGAATGGACAATATACTTCGGCAGTATCGATGGGCTGGACACATTCTACAGTGGAAGGTTCCTGGTTGGAAACCAGTCCCAACCTGCCAGTGGAAACCTGCCGGTGAAATGGTAAACCAAACCCCTTAGTACAAACACCAGTGCAAGAATGAATAAGCTTGGTTTTGGTGCAAGGATCCAATACTTTTGTTCTAATCAAAAATCAAAACAAGACATATAATTATGTAAAGACAGTTTCAACAGCATATAAATTGATTTTAGGACAAGATTGTTTACATATATACACAAAGCAGTGAGCTAGTACAATTTGGTTCAAAGAAACATTTAGGTTGTGTAACAAAAATCATACATAATTTTCACTAGTTTATGGGACCAATGAGCATAGAGTCTGCGGACAAGAAATATTGAGAGGATACAATCATGTAAGAAAATGCAACCTCATCAATTAACTGATTGCCCATCAGTTGTTTTTCCGAACTCATACTTCGTGTCAACTAGAATTAATCCATTCTCTAAGGCCACTTGCTGCAAAAATAAAATGGAACAGAGGATCAGCAGCAACGATGATTTTTTTTTGTGTGTGGGTGGGTGGGGGGGGGGGGGATTAGCATAGAAGCTACAAATAGACGATCTCAATGCAAATTTTGGAAATGAGTAATGCTTGGTCACAACGTGAACCATATTATCTCAAAACAACTACTCCTACATCCAGTGCATGTAATACAAAGATGATAACTATGTTCTTAAATATCTGAAGTGGACAAGCTGCAGAGATTAAAAGTAAAATTTAAAATGTCGCAAGTCCAATATTCCAAGCTTTGCCAGGGAAATCAATTGTGGAAGGTTAATAGGCATGGACCTGAAACGACTTAGCAAAAATAGAAGACATGAGAATTAGTTGCCTGCCCATATGCAAACAAGCTTAAGGCTTTGTTTCTTGCTTCATCAAAATCTTCCTTTGACATCAGTCCTGACTCCTGACTTGACTACCTGCAGAATATCATGATAATGTAAGGGCCTCTTTGAAGACAAAATAGAAGTACAGAAAGGAGGTGATGCAGGCATGAGCAGCATTTATATGCCAAAGTCTACAGGCTAGAAATCCTTAAGGAAGTGTGACTGACACCAAATGCAACCTAGATAGCTCATAAAAAGGAAAATAAGATCCAGAAATCATTCAAGTACAAAATTTCTGCCAGACTAATATAATAAGACTACCAACCAAAGGAGGAACTTCAATATCCGACTAGGGACAAGCAAACCCAATAGTGTAACTTTCTTGACTCTCCGGAATGAGGGGCCTCAACTAATAGCCTCGTTTACTCCGTTACTCTCCATTTTTCCAATATACTAGGGCTGCCTATAGAACTCCAATGTTAAGACTAATCTAAGAGCATTTGTTTATCCTCTTCCATCTGTAATATAGTCTTAGTTTTGAGGGGCTATAATGCTTACAGAGCATATTATGTGTGTTCTTAAGATTATGCGAGCAAACATATTAAAAGAAAGAGACAAATAAATACCTCATCAGGAGTGACAGGGACATCATGATCTGCTGCTTTAGTTGTCGGTGTGATAATATTTGCAGATAGTTTCTGATTCTTTACCATGCCTGCACCAAAGAGCCCACTCAATACAGAGAACAAAAGAAATCCAAATTGGATAATTATTTGTTAGCATACCATCAGGAAGAACATTTCCACAATAGTTCCTCACACCCTTACTATAAACTGTCCATAAAGATGTATCAGTGCTTCCTGTAACAAATCCCCTCACTAGACATAAACAAGCAAAGGTAATATTCATAAGAAGGACAAACAGAAATGAAGATAAATAATTTGATTGGCACAACCAACAAGATTCTGTATGATAGGATTGAAACTGGTAGGACAAATAAATCAAGAGATGCTGCAAGCCTTAGGTCTCACCAACAAATTCAACTGGAAAAACTGAGCACCTTTTGGCAATTGTCACGTTCTTATCAGGAGAAGACACTACTGCATTTGGAGTGATATGACGGGTCCTATTAAACCACCAAAGGCTTGTCTCGTTAAGAACCTGAAATCATCCATATGCCGACGCATCAAAACAACTGACCATGGAAGCAATAATTTCCGATTCCACTACATTCAGCTTCTACATTTCATTACATGGGGACAGACCAGCTGGTCTAGCTTAAGAATAAACAGCTAGATCAACATTCAACGATAAGACAAATTCTAGACATGACTATGGTCAAACACTAGTCATATTTTCAGGTGATAATTACTTGGAACATTGAACCTTACTGTTAAAGAATGACTAGCTTGATCATCTTTCCTCAATAGCTTAAGTTTTGGGAAGACCGGCATCAAACTCAATACTTACTATTGAAGAAAAAAGTGTTTTTTTGCAAATTGCATTGAACAGAGTGGCCTTTAATCCCGGGGGGAGGAGACTTTGCACTAGTAAATACTGCAGTTGCATCAAACAGCAAAAGCTAGGGAAAGCAACATCCCGAGCATACATCGATGCTAGCACGTCAATAGCTAGCCAGTATGGCATTGGAGGAGCATACCTGCCCTTTGAAAGGGATTGAAGCAAGGACACGGTCGAACGCGCTCTGCCGGTCGGTGGTCACCAGCACCAGGTGCTCCCCGCTCTCGTACACGTCCCTCACCTTCCCATCAAACACCAACGGTCATTCACTATAGCCATCGAGAATTCCCCGATAATAGGCCAGTGGTTTGTTAGTTAAGCCTTGACATATGCATTTTCCATTCATGTTTTTTTGCATGCATAGCAAGATTAGATCGCGCATACCTTAATTCACGATTGACGCAGAAATCACTACGATTCTTTTCCTTTGTAAGCTTCCTTTCCTTTGTAAGCTTTCTTTCCTTTGCATGCAAGCTCATTTTCCCTCCTATAAATAGAGGAGAAGAAGAATAGAAAAGCATCAAGTATTGCAGCACAAATTCAATGTGTGTTCAAGTGTCCAGTACGTGTGCATGTCTGTGATCTAGTGCAGAGGAGTTCATCCCAGCGCCAGCGCTCACCTGGGCGATCCAACAAGTGGTATCAGAGCCCGTTATTGGCGTTGGTCGCGTGATCGTGCGTCGAAATGCCTCGAGCACGAACAGCTTCGCCACCACCCTCTGGCTCCGGCAGTCGCTCCACAGGAGGAGGAGACGACGGGGGCGACCGGGGGCTAGTCGTGTACCGTGTGGTCAAGGAAGGGGGAGGCGGGCCGGTGAACTACCCCACGCTGACCAAGACAAACTACAACGACTGGGCCTTGTTGACGAAGATCAAGCCGCAGCTCGGAACCTGCGTGCGCCATCGATCCCGCAACGACATCGACGCGCACACGGGCCGGATGGCCTCGACGCCATCTGCGCGCGGTGCCACCGAGATGATCTCCACCGCCGCGGTCAAGCCGTCCGCGAAGGAGGCGTGGGAGTGTCTCCGAGTCATGCGGATCGGTGACGACCGCATCCGAAGACGAGCGCATACGATCGCGGCGCCAAGACGAGCACTGGCGTTCGGACGGCGAGGGCGCCGAGGACTTCGCTCGCGCCTCACGGGCCTCGTCTAATCAACTTGCCACCTCGGCGATCCGAGCCCCCATCAAGGTCGCCGAGAAGTACATCCGCATCGCACGTGGCGGTATAAACAATTGGTTATTTCCATGGAAACCCCGCCGACATCTCCACCTCTCCGCCGAGGAGATCATCGCCGACTTCGGCGCCGGAGGACGATCCCGAGCCGCCTCACCCAGCGGGGCAAGCTGTACTCACGGAGGAGCAATGGCCGAGCGGTACAAGCGAAGGAGCGGAGAGCCCTCGAACCGGCGGTAGCTCCTACAACCGCGCAAGCGCCGCGTCCAAAGGGAAACCGCGGTGGCGGAACGCGACGCGCGGAAGGGTCCAGCCCGGCGCCGGCCCGCAACGGCGACAAATGTCGCTACTGCGGCAAAATTGGCCATTGGGCCAAGGAGTGCAGGAGCAGGAAGAGGGACGAGCAGCCCACGTGGCCCGAGACGACGAGCCCAGCCTCCTCTTGATCCAAGACGGCGCCATCCTCACCAAATCGCCGCCACCGCTACCAGAGCTCACCGTGCGAGCCATGCCGCCAAGCTTCCTCAATCCGGGGCACTGCACCTCATGCGGCACCTCATCCACGCACCACCGCCGAAGCATGTCGAGTGGTGGAGAGCAAGGTGTTTCTGGCGCCGACGGTGAGGAGGACCGCGACTCAAGCGATGGATCTTCGACACCGGGCCACCAACCACATGACAGGTCCCGAAGCGGCGTTCTCCGACCTCGACACGAGCATCACCGGCTCAGGCGATTCGGAGACGGATCTATGGTCCGGATCGAGGGATGCGGAACCGTGCTCTTCGCATGCAAGAACGGCGAGCACCGGACCCTTCCCAATACCTACTTCATCCCGCGCCTCACCGCCAACATTGTCAGCTGCGGTCAACTGGACGAAGGTGGGTTCCAAATCCTGATTGAGGACGGGATACTGCGGGTACGTGATGACCAGCAGCGCCTCCTCGCTAAGATCCACCGGAGCGCGGGTCGGCTGTACGTGCTCGACATCAACATTGCACGGCCAGTCTGCCTTGCCTCGCGTGCCGGTGAGGACGCCTGGCGTTGGCACGCTAGGTTCGGCCATGTCAACTTCACCGCATTGCGCAAGATGGGGCGCGAAGGCCTCGTCCGTGGCCTTCCCCTGCTGTCCCAAGTGGAGCGGTGTGCGAGGCTTGTCTCACGGCAAGCATCGTCGCGCACCGTTCCGCACCAAGCACGCGCCGTTCCACCAAGTACTCGAGCTAATCCACGGCGATCTGCGGCGATCGGCCGGCGACACCGAGCGGGAACCGCTACTTCCTCCTCCTCGTCGACGACTACAGCCGGTTCATGTGGGTGGTGTTGCTACCCACCAAAGACGTCGCACCAGACGCCATCAAGCGCATCCAAGCGGCGGCAGAGCGCAAGAGCAGAAGCACTGCGCTCTACGCACGGATCGCGGAGAGTTCACGGCGGCAGACTTCAACAGATACTGCGCCGAGCTCGGAGTATGGCGTGAGGTGACCGCGCCATACGCACCACAGCAAAACGGCGTCGTCGAGCGGCGGAACCAAACGATGGTCGGGACCACCAGAAGCATGCTTAAGGCGAAGGGGCTCCCGGGCAAATTTTGGGGGGAGGCAATCACCACGGCGGAGTACATCCTCAACCGAACGACGACGAAGGGTACCGGCGGCAAGACCCCGTACGAGCTCTGGAACGGGAGTACGCCGGCAGTACATCACCTACGCACGTTCGGATGCGTCGCCCATGTCAAGGTTGTCAAGCCCAACCTCAAGAAGCTGGACGACCGCAGTCGGCCAATGATCTTCGTCGCCACGAACCCGGCTCCAGGCATATCGGGTCACGACCGGTGGCGAGGCGAGTCCACATCAGCCGCGACGTCGTCTTTGACGAAGAGGCGCGGTGGGAGTGGAGCGGTGATCAAGCGACGGATGGCGATAGTGAGTTCGTCATCGAGTACACCACCGTGGTCCAGCCTGAGGTGGTGACCACGTTTCAGCAGAAGCCTCAAGCAGGGACTGCGACGCCCTCCAACTCATACGCGACGCCATCACCGCCACGATCACCAACACGCGCCAAGCCCCGGCGGGTGGTCGCCCACACCGCACCAAAGACACGCCCGATCGAGTTCGCTTCACCGCCGCCTAATGTGGAGGAGGCCCGGATGTCGAACACAACGACGACGCCCCGTTGCTGCACCATCGACAACATTCTCGGTCCAACGACACCACCCGGGATGGCGCGCACGATGCGACGAGGATCTGCTCTGGCGGGCATCGGCGAACCAACCACATTCGGAGGTGCTCAAGCGCACGAGTGTTGGAGGACGACCATACTCGACGAAATGACATCGATCGAGTCGAAGGTACTGGGAGCTCGTCGACCCACCACCGCGCCAAAGACCCAATTGGGCTCAAGTGGGTCTTCAAGACGGCAGGACGCCACGGGCATCGCCATCAAGCACAAAGCCCGGCTTGTGGCAAAGGGCACGTGTAACGCCAAGGGATCGACTACGACGAGGTTTTCGCGCGGTGGCAAGGCTCGAGTATGTCCGACTCTGCTGGCATTCGCGCGAGCGAGGTCGCCACCCATCACATGGACGTTAAATCGGCCTTCCTCAACGGGAGCCGCGGAGGAAGTCTATGTCGCCGACCACCGGGTTCGTGGTCGCGGCAAGGAGCGAAGGTGATGCGTCGATCAAGGCTCTCTACGGCCCACGTCAAGCCCCGCGCATGGTACGCCAAGCCGACGCCTCGTGTCGCCGGGTTCCAGCAGCATCAGATCCGAGCATGCCGTGTATGTCCGTGGAGCGGGCACACACCGGTTACTCGTGGGCGTCTACGTCGACGACCTCGTCATCACTGGCGGTGACAACATCGAGCTCAAGTAGTTCAAGAAGGAGATGATGAACACATTCCAGATGAGCGATCTGGGGCTGCTCCACTACTACCTCGGCCTAGAGGTGAACCAGACCGAAGCAGGCATCACCATCAGTCAGGGTGCCTACGCGATGAAGATCTTGGAGGCAGCAGGGCTGGCAAACTGCAATGTCAGCATCACACCCATGGAGTCACGCCTCAAACTCAGTAAGTTGAGTTCCGATCCACTAGTTGATGCTACTGAATATAGGCGGATCGTGGGAGCACTACGCTACCTGGTGAACATGAGACCAGATTTGGCGTACGCAGTGGGCTATGTCTCCCGGCTCATGGAGAAGCCCACCACCGAGCACCTAGTGGTCATTAGCGATGCGATGCGACGTCGGGACAATGCACTATGGCTGCCACTACCGGAGAAAGGAAGGAGGCGTTGCTCTTCTTGGCTACAGCGACAGCGATCATGGCGCAGACGTCGACGGTCGCAAGAGCACCACCGGAGTCCTGTTCTTCCTCGGTGACAACATCATCACTGGCGATCCCGTATGTAAGGTGGTGGCTCTGTCTAGCTACGGCCGAGTACATTGCCGCCGCGATCGCCGCTTGTCGTGGGTTTATCGGCGCGCCTCCTTGCAGAGCTCAAGGGAGAGGAGGCCGACGCTGTCACACTCAAGATCGACAACCAGTCCGCGATCCAGCTGAGTAAAAACCCTGTCTTTCACGACCGCAGTAAACACATCGACGTTAAATACCACTACATCAGAGAGTGCGTCGAAGAAGGTAGGGTGAAGGTCGAGCCAATCAGCACCAAAGTTCAGCTGACGGACATCCTGACAAAAGCTCTTGGGCGAGATCAGTTTGTGCAGCTGCGGTCCAAGCTCGGCCTCGTCGACATCAAGCAGGTGTGCAGGGCTTAGGGGGAGATTTGTTAGTTAAGCCTTGACACATGCATTTTCCATTCATGTTTTTTGCATGCATGGCAAGATTAGATCGCGCATGCCTTAATTCACGATTGACGCAGAAATCACTGCGATTCCTTTCCTTTGTAAGCTTCCTTTCCTTTGTAAGCTTTCTTTCCTTTGCATGCAAGCTCGTTTTCCCTCCTATAAATAGAGGAGAAGAAGAATAGAAAAGCATCAAGTATTGCAGCACAAATTCAGTGTGTGTTCAAGTGTCCAATACGTGTGCATGTCTGTGATCTAGTGCAGAGGAGTTCATCCCAGCGCCAGCGCTCACCTGGGTGATCCAACATGGTTTTCTCACCTTGCCCTTGGCGGCGAGGTGGAGCCCCGGGACGGCGAGGTCGAGGCAGGTCTCGCCGAGACAGTTCGTCATGACACCGCGCGCGGCGAGGAGGACTGCGTCGCGGTGGCTCGGTTCGGCGGCGAGGAGGGAGGGCACCGCGCCGCTTCCGCCGGTCGCGGCGGTTGCGGCGAGGGGTGGGGTGCGGGGAGAAGAGGTGGACATGGAGAAGCTGGGGAGGCGAGCGGTGGATGAGGAAGAGGTAGGGAGGAGCGTTTTGGGCGGGTTCGCGAGGCGAACGGCGGTGGGCGACGCGGAGGGAGACATGGAAGGAGGCTCGGCCTCGGCCGATAGGTTGGTGCCTTTTGCGGCGGGTGTTTTTGGCTTTCGGCTGGCCGCCGCGGCCGTATGTCGCGGGGTTTTGTGTTGAGCGGTGGGACTGAGGAAAATGCTGGACGGGACGGGCTCTTGTCGAGATTTGAAAGCAGGGATCCAAATTTCGGCGAAATTTTAGATTTCGGTCTTCGAGACTTAAACTATAAAAATTTTAAAAAATACTACAGTAACTTAATTTTTTTCGACGAGATTTCGGTCAAACCGGGCGAAATTTCATAAAAAAATTCTGGATTTTGGTTTTTTATGGCCTGATTTGACTTCAATTACATCAATAACCCATAAGAAAGTGATCTTTCATGATAATTTGTCCAAAAACTTAATTTTTGAGATATTTTTAAATTTTGGCAGAAATACTGTTAGAATTTTAAAAAATTGAATATGCTTTTTAATGCTATGAAAATTTTATGGTACTATCCTAATAAGTCTAGGATCAAACATAAAATTTTATAAAATATTTTAACTTCATTTGTTATCTTTTAAAAATAAAAAACAGAATTGGCATAAACGAGGTAGTAATAGTGTCAGAATTTTACAACTTTTTTCATGTTTGATAATCATTTGAAAATTTTATGTTAACATTAATGATGCATAAAGACTATATACAAAAATTTTCTAGAATGGTTTGAACTATTTTTCATTCGGTTGAAATTTGTCGATCAGCTTTCAGTTGCACTGTCCGAATTTTTAAAAATTCATGAAGCTTGATCATCATCTGAAAATTTTATGAGAACATTAATTATGTATCATAACCATGTACACAAAATTTCAATAAAATTCTAACATGTTTTGTACCATTTTTCATTCGGATCAAACTTATCGGTTAGTGTTTTATCAGGACAGTAGCAATGTTTGAGTTTTTTTAAAATTCCTCAGATGTGATAATATTCTGAAATTGTTATGAGAACATAATTGATGTGTCAGGAACCTCCAAAAATAATTTTAAAAAATTTAGACATCGTTTGAACTATTTTTGTTCAGTTGAAATTCGTCGAAATTTCGGGATATTTCAGCGAAATTCCGTTTTTTCGGTAGAAAACAAACCAGATTTGAATTTTTGTTTTTGAATTTTGAACGAGATTTGTCCGAAATACCCGAATTTCGCCGAAATTTTGAATTGCGGTCCTAGGCGATATTTTATCCGAAAACGAAATTTGAATCCTTGTTTAAAAGTCCGTTTGGCATTGGGTGGATAGGGGAGGACAATCCATTTTTTATTTTATTTATAACTTTGTTTGGTTCGATGGATTGAATAGATAAAGATAGTTAACAAATAAGAATATTTCTCATAGAAGCTGGATGAGATAATTCAACTCTCATCTCATCAACCAAATATGAACTCTTATCTCATCCACCATCCAACTCCCATCCCTCGGACTAAATAAAAAGTTGACTCATTTCATCTGTCTTCATCTCTCCAACCAAAAATGAACTTCGATGGCTTCATCCCTATCAGGGTGTTCGTTTGGTTCAAAAGCAAAGGGTGGATGGCCATTCACCCTGGTAGAGATGAAGCTATTCAAGGGCAAAGGGTGGATGAGATGAGGCCATCCACTTTGGAAGGAATGAAAATAACTCAAGTTCATCTTTTTGCACCTATCTCGCTATTTGGCTTGATGGACGGATGGATGAGGGCAGTCAAGAAACAGGAATATTCCTCATAGATGCGGATGAGGCCATCCAATGAGATTGACAGGATAAGACCATCCAACTTTCATCCAATCAATCAAGTATGAACTCTCATCAGGTCCATCATCCAACTCTCATCCCTCTAATCAAACAAAAATTTAACTCATCTCATCCATCCCTCATTTCTCCAACCAAATATGAACTTGGATAACTTCATCCCTACCAGGGTGGATGGCCCCATCTCATCAACCATTTACCCTTGAACCAAACGGACCCTTAATGGATTGGGCCCGTGCCAGTCTCTAGTTGCTTGAAATTAGCCTACGTAATGGGCGGCCCGGCACAGCACATGTCATATGGTACGACTCATTTGGGCCTGTTTGGCCCATTGCGTAGTCCAACCATGCTGTACTGGCTCGAGATGTTAAGCTCACCAGGCGGGGGACAGTCCATTTAACCCATCTAAGTTAAATTTTTGAATAAAATATAAAAAACTCTCTCAAAATATATAAAAGTAAATAATTATACAAATTTATAAAATAAACGATATAGGATTCAAAAACTACAAAATAAAACAAAATAAAGTTAAAATTCGACAGTACAGAATTCAAAAAACACAAAATAAAATAATATAAATATTAGAAAAATGAACAGGCCTAAGGGTTGTGTTGGGTGCTAGCCACGAAACCGTGCTTACCGTGTTGGGACGAGGTTGCAACCTAAGCATGGCACGGTGCATCAAGCCGAGCCGACACGACCCATTTATGTGGTGGGCCGTGCTGTGCCTGGCCGAGCCAACAATATCTTGCTTCAGTCTAACCAAGTTGTTATGGCCCATTTCACCACCTCTATTTGCACTAATTGCTAGATCTTATTTCTCATTCTGTTGATTTTTATTATACGCGGGTTTGATTTGGTAAGATCTTCGAAGTTGAACTGTTACTATTAATTTCTTTTACAATATTTTGTCATAGCTATATAATCATAATCATAAGAAAGAACTTTTAAATATAAATTCAATGGTATCAATTTTGTGCCACATAACTTCTATATTGTTGGATTAATTGTTGATCAAAGTTTGCAAAGTTTGAACCTCGAATGCATGAGTGTCTTATAAAAATCAACGAAGAGAGCATTTTTTTAATTGGACTGCAATATGACAGGCCATAATTCCATTGACAATTATCACCAATCACAAAATTAGATGTATATGTGTAAGTAAAGAACATATCTAAAGCTATCTCTCTTCGAAATGATAAAAATGGTCATAAAAATTTCAAAAAAAGGCTGGATAGGATATATCATCTAAGTATCATGCTAAAAATCAATTGAAAACATGGCGTATATTAGGATAAAAAAGGACAAATTTCAGCAAACAATAGCTTTATCTTTTTCCCATTTTTCATTTGGGTTTCTTTTTAGCATAATTTGTCTTTTCTGTATAGATCGAATTTAGATTTGAAATTTTATGGCATGATAGATTGATCTTGTGTCAATGAAATCAAAAAAATTCATGACCCTTTGCACCATTTTCTCTAAGAGAGGTAACACTAGATATGTTCTCGTGATAAATATGGCATTTAAGTTCTACGAACTACATGTTAGATATGTTTCATTATGGATTTTTCCAGAGTTTGATCATGTGACCTCTATGTTGCTGGGCCTTAAGGATGTCTACAATAATCAACTGCATCCATTCGAAAAAAGGTTGAATTGGCTGGCACATATAAATTAGTGCGGTGCATTTTTGAGAAAAAAATGTGGTAGAGGTCCGATGGTGAGCCTAAAATATGAACCGAATTTAGTGTTAAAGAGTATATCTCTAAGCATATGTATCTAAGAGTTGTTCTCTAGAGTTTGGTTTCCTTCTCCCATATATATGATTTCTAGAGTCTATTATTATCACGATTGTGTCGCGCTTAAACTCTCTTGTATTCTATCTCTCCTGTGCATGCACAAATAAGTAGGGAGCTATATTGTCATGTACTTACTATTCATGTAAAGTAATATAAATAGAGAGGCTCGACACCGGTTTGAGTGCACAAGAGAGCAATTCAATTCATCTCTGGATTCTATATTTCATGGTACCAAAGCCTCCTCTTCTACCACATCAATCTAATCATGTCGATCAACTCTCCTTCTTCCTCATCTTCTATCGTTGACAATCTGTTCCTCCGCTAGTCTACTCTTGTTGCCAAGCTGTAGCCATCTTGTTAACACTAGTTGAGCCAAGAAATCTGCCTTCTTTGGAAGGCCCAACTCTTGTCATATCTTCATGAACAGTAGCTCGTAGGGTTTGTTATGGGATGAACATCGCTTCTTCTGTAATGATCACAGAGATCAAAGATGGAGCGCATAAAAAAACCAACCTTACCATTCAGACATGGTTTCAGTAGGAACAGCTCGTTCTCAACTCTATCTTGTCGGCACTCTCTCCAGAAGTCCTCGCACAGGTCATCTCCATGACCTCTGCAGCCGAGGTTCAGACAACTCTAGTGCGCATGTTTACGTCTCAATCTAGAGCTTGGATAATGCAAGTTCACATGCAATTGATTGGCACATAGAAGTGAAGCATCTAGGCCCCTAATTCAATTGAGTTTTGGTAATTAATGACAAATCAAGCTTAAAAGGCTAACATATTCTTTTGATTGTTTTATAAAAGGTTGGTCATCATCATTACATGGAAGAGGTGAAGACGTGAATGAAAATATATATCGAAGACTCAAGCTCAAAGCCAAGGTATAAAACTTTAAGAATCTTTTCCTAGCTTTTTGCTAATCTCAGAGTTTGGAGAAAAAATCGGATTACTAGAGATAGGTGTCGTACTATCAAGGGGATGAATGGCTAGTAGCTTGAACATGCTTAAATGTCACATGGCTCAATTCATAATCATGCTAGTGTTGATTGCATTAGAATTTCCTAACAAAATCAAGTTTTTAGTTCAAGGCCGAGACTACTGCCAACTAGGTGCCGGTACTATCGTGAGGTCAGCAGTAACTGCCCTCAAGGAGCGGTACATAATTTCCAGAGAAGTTGCTTCTCAGGGATGTGGAAATCGGCACTGGTGCCTGGGATGCGGTTCTACCACATGTCCGGTAGTACTGCCCTTATTGAGCTAGTAGTTATTTTCTAGAAAGACCTCTCTGTGCATATTTTTGAAGTTCGGCACTACCGCTATTCTTGGTTGGTACTATCGCAAGTCTGGTAGTACCACTCATTAGTTGCTAGTACATATTTTCTAGAGAGGGTGTTTTTGGGATACTTCCTGAGTTACAAAAATCGGCACTACCAGCCCTTACATGGCGGTAGTATTGGGGTACTATAGCAACGGCTAGTATTTGTACATTAAATGCCCTAATTCGATTGTTAACCCTGAGGCCAGCACTACCGCCTCTTAGTTGACGGTAGTACCGAATTTGGCAAAAAATCATGATTTCGAGTTGTAACGGCTATTTGAGTTTGTGGGGGCTATAAACACCCCTCTCCTGTAGTAAGGGTAACCCTTGGGCATTCATTGAATACTAGTTGAGCCTTAGCAAACTTCTCTTCACCATTTGAGCATTAAATTCTCAATTTGAGGGTGTTGAGGGCATTCAAGTGCATTCATTGATTTAGAGCCATTTGTGATACTTGATCATCTTCAAGCAAGCTTCATTGATCCATTCCCTTGTGTCGACTCTTAGACGGCTTGGAGGAGAAACCAGTGATCTCTTTAAAGAAGATTGTGAATAGACTCGGTATTGGCGTGAAAGTTGGAGCACACATATCCGGAGCGGGAAAGAGGTACCACTATTGATTTGAGGAAGGCTCAATTGCGCAAGTAGCCGGCTTGATATGTTCAAGCTACTTCAACGTGAATTAGGGGGGTCTGGCAAGTCTTCGAGACTATGGAAAAAATCTATTGTGTTCATAGTGTGGCTTGCATTCTTATCACTTAAATTTGTGTGATTTACATTCCTGGTGATTACAATGATTCATTATCTTCCTAGGATCACTATACTTGATTAGACTTAGCTTGTTGGTGCGTTTAATGAAACATAGATATTTTAGGCCTTGATTGTTAAATAAATTGTAATTCTAGTCATACTTGCTAAATCATTGTGCTAGAGTCGAAGAATTTTAAAAACCTCCTATTCACCTCCTTTAGTCGGTTATCCTTGATCCTACAAGAAGAAATTCTCTCTCGTGCGGAGTAATAAAGCAAGATGAAGGTGCTAGGAGCCTAGGAGATACAATGGCATCTACCAGCGCACCACTACAAGACGACAAACACATCTCTTCCATTCTTGCAAGTTTAGATTTTGAGTAAAACCCCTTGGTGGCATCGATCGCAACTAGAGTTGATAATATCTCCCTTAATGATCTATATACACACCTCTTGAGCTTCGAGATACGGTTTGAGTTTCAAAACTCAGATTGCCGCTGGGAGGATTCTCTACAAACATGGCATCAAAGAGCAACAATGGGGGACGCGGTCCCGGACATAGTCGAGGCGGCCGTGATGGTTGCAGAAATCAACAAAGAGACAACAGAGGGTAGAAATCCAACAACCACAACAACGGCGGTGATAGGCTGGTTTTCCAAGTTTATGGCAAAGTTGGCCACATCGCCCTGAAGTGTTATCACTGCTTCGACCACTCCTACCAAACTAATGAGCCTTAGGTAGCTGTTACGTCATCCATAAATGTCTAGAATGTCAACATCGACTAGTATATTGACTTTAGTGCTACTAATCATCTCACAAGTGATCTTGACAGGCTTACAATGTCTCACAAGTATCATGGCAAGGACCATGTGCAAACAACAAATGGTGCAGGTATGTCTTTAGTCATGTCGGACACTCCAAAAATTAAAACTTCTAGTTGAGATTTGCATCTTAAAATCATCCTTCATGGCCCTAGTACATCTAAGCACCTTCTTTTTGTACATCGCCTTGCCGCTGACAATGACATTTTCTTGAATTTCATCACAATTGTCTTCTTATTAAGGATCAGGAAACGAAGAAAACTCTTCTTTGCAACAAGTGTGAGGGAGGTCTTTATCCTCTTCAATCAAACCTTGGGCAGCATAGGGAAGTTTTGGTCACACAAGAGCAATGGCATGGGCGTTTAGGACATTCTTCTTTTTCAATTATTAAACAAGTTTATAGGTCGAACAATCAGCATTGTTTAGATTTGTCTAGCAAAGAGTTGATTTATAATGCTTGTCAACAAGACAAAAGTCATCAATTACCCTATCAAGTGTCTAGTAGTGTGTTATCTCTTCATTTGGAACTTGTATCTTTCCGATGTATGGACACATGCTACTACCTTTATTGGAGGATACAAATATTAGCTAATTTTTATTGATGACTTTAGCAAGTTCACCCGGATATATTCTCAAAAGCAAAGCCAATAACTTGCGTGTCTTTGTTAAGTTTCATAAACGTGTTGAACGACTCCTTGATAGAAAAATCGTACGTATGCAAACTGATTAGGGAGGTGAGACCAAAAGTTACATGCCTTTTTAAATCAAGTTGGCATTGTCTATCTCATGTCTTGCCCTTATGCTCACCAATAGAATGTTGTCACAGAATGAAAAACATTGTCATATAGTTCAAGTTGGCTTGTCTCTTTTAGCTCATTCTCACTTGCCGGTTAAATTTTGGAATGTTGCTTTCTTAACAACCACTTTCCTCACAAACCATTTTCCTAGCAAAGTTATTAACTTTGCTACTCCTTTAGAGCGTCTCTTAGGGATTAAGCCAAATGACTCTTTTTTGAAGATGTTTGGTTGTGTGAGTTGGCCTCACGTAAGACTATACAACAAACGAAAACTTCAATTTCATTCTAAACAATGTGTTTTCCTTGGGTATAGTCCTCTCCACAATGTTGTGTTTGATGAAAGTGTGTTTCCTTTCTCCCATCAACCATCTCACAGCCACTCTAAACAGCTAGCCGATTTGATGCTTCTTCCTTCCTTGTCCTCGCAATCTCGCACTAGTTTGGATGAAGGGGGTGATAACATGATTAATAGACATACTTCTACACATATGAATATGGATGATGTTGTGATTTCTGTTTTGCCTAATGAAGTTTTGCAGTTTTATGAAGAGGAATAGGGGCATGGCGTTTCTGATGGTGCTACTAATTCGTCCCTATAGTAGTCTACCAAGGTTGCTAATTTGTCATTGCAGCAGGCTATTGCACCATCACAAAATCCTACTATGGTAGCATCATCTAAATTGCCACAGTAGGTCACACATGTTGTCCATCATCCTCAACGCCCAAGAACTCGAGCACATGACAACATTCACATGCCAAAAGTGTACATGGATGGATGCATACAATAGCTCAGTGGAACCGAGTCCTCTTGTCAAAGCTCATGAATATCCAAATTTGAAGCGTCCAATGGATAAGTATTCAGCTTTGATGAATAATCGTACTTGGTGTCTCTTACCTCATAAGAGTGGACAAAATATTATAGATTGTAAATGGGTCTATAAAATCAAAAGAAAGGCTGATAGCAGCATTGAAATATATAAGGCAAGGTTATTGGTGAAAGGATTTAAAGTAACAAAGGTACGGTGTTGATTACAAAGATACCTTCAGTCCAGTTGTTAAAGCACCAACTATTCGTCTTATTTTGTCCATTGTCGTGTCAAGATGACGGAGTCTTCGACAACTTGATGTTCAGAATGTGTTTCTTCATGGCATTCTTGAAGAGGAATTGTTCATGAGGCAGCTCAGGGTATGAAGATAAGAAGCATCTACTTTTTATTTGTAAGTTGGATAAGGCACTATACCATGTTGAAGCAAGCACCTAGAGCTTGTATTCAAGATTGAGCTTGAAGTTGTAGGAGCTCAGTTTCACGCTTTCATGAGCGGATACCTCATTGTTTATTTATAACAATGGCGAGGTTGTAATTTATATCCTCATATACGTGGATGATATATATTATAGTAACAAAATCATCAAGTGATGCAATTACAAAGTTTCTTCGAGATTTGCAAGAAGATTTTGCGTTGAAATGGCTAAGAGATGCACTATTTTCTAGGAATAGAAATGAAGAAGACGTCTGGAGAGTTGCTGCTATCAAAGAGCAAATATGTGACAGATATTCTTGATTGAGCTAGAATGTAGCAGTGCAAAGCTGCTACCACACTATGGTGATCTTGGAAAAATTGTCAGTATATGGGGGAGAGGCACCTGGATCTGAAGACGCTACCAAATATTGAAGCCTAGTAGGAGCACTTCAGTATCTTACTTTGACCTAATCAGATGTAACATATTATGTCAAAAAAGTTTGTCATTTCTTGCATTCTCCAACGACACAACATTGGACGGCCGTAAAAAGGATTCTATGGTGCTTGAAGCACACCTCGACAATTGGTCTAAAGATACAAAAATCTGATTCGACACTTGTGAGCATGTGCTCAGACGTTGATTGGGTAGGTTGTTCGATTGATCGAAGATCAACAAGAGTCTTCACTAAGTTCTTCGGTTCTAACCTTGTTTCTTGGAGTGCTAGAAAGCATCCAACAATTTCAAAAATGAGTACAAAGATAGACTACAAGACGTTAACTACTGTGATGACAGAAATTGTTTATGTACAATCGCTACTGGGGGATCTCGGTGTATATCAAGCAAAGACTACCTGCTCATGGTGTGACGACCTTGCGGCTAAGTATATGCCCTCAAATCCTATTTTTCATGCTAGAACAAAGCATATCGAAGTGGATTTTCACTTTGTTTAGGAAAGAGTAGCCCACAAGGTGTTGGTCATCAGGTTTATTTCATCACAAGGTCAAGTCACTGATGGTTTATATCAAGCCTCTGTCAACTTGACTACTCACAAGCTTCAGTTGCAATTTGAATATGGAATCGGTTCAGATTGAGGGGGACTGTTAAAGACTATATCTCTAAGAGTTGTTCTCTAGAGTTTGGTTTCCTTCTCCCGTATATCTGATTTTAAGAGTCTATTGCTATCAAGATTGTATCGTGCTTAAACTATTTGGTATTCTCTGTCTCCTATGCGTGTAGAGATAAGTAAGGAGTTGTATTGTCATCTACTTACTATTCATGCAAGGTAATATAAATAGAGAGGCTCAACACGGATTTTGAGTGCACAAGAGAGCAATCCAATTCATCTCAGAATTTCATTTTCACTTTTAGTTTATACTATATGATAGTGTGTTGTTGTAATTTTTAATTTTTATGGATGAATTCCATCTATCAAGGCCAGCCCCAAAATCATATGTTTTTGAACAATATACACTGCTAATTTGTCCTCAATAATTTTACTACAAAACTAAGATAAGGACATTCGATTTTATAAAACAATAGTCCACTTTTTAGTACCCATAATGGTATTGAGATACTCTATAGTCGACTTCATGCCATTAATAGGTTTAGTTGGAGGGAATTGCTACCCTTCTGGTGTCTGGAGCAACAAAATTTCATACGCTTCTTAGCCACTCACTTGGTTACTCTTAGTCAATTTGCATGTATCTCCCATCATATGGTCTCTCTCTCTCAAACACACAAAGAGTAGTCTTGCTCTCTCCCTCCCTATGCTCTCTTTGATTGCTGCTAAGAACTCCAATCTTGCCGAGTTTTTGTATCTCAATCTATCCTCATGAGCTCATTTGCGAGGATGCCTCCCTTCCTTCATTCCTCTTCACCCTTCCCTCCTCTAGTGAGCCACTGGTGACCGGGAGATCTCCACTAGATATGAGCTCATCTCCTCTCCTGCACCTCTCTCCCTACTATCCCCAAAGCTTTCTCCTCCTCCTAGTCATTCCGCCACCCAACTCCTCCCTCCCTCCTTTATCAAGTCAAAACTCTGATAAGCCGTCGGCGACATGAGTTCGTCACCATAGACAAACTCCTTTCCTAAGGGGGCATTCAGGCGATGCTGTCGAATATCTAAATGTGGGGTATGAGCATGTGCAGGATACACGAAGGATATTTTCTAACAACGTACAGAGACTCCGGATATCACGGGCCCGATCCTACGTGATAAGATATACGCGGAGGGGATATTTCCACACTAGGAAAGACTTGATCGTTTTCCCATTACGAGAAAACTGACTCGAGTACGCCTAGTATCCAGAGAAGTTTGGATATGCTGCGAAGATCACGCGATGTTGGACTCCTCATCGGCTACGATCCGGTACTCCAAACCGACTACAACTCGACTTGGGGCAAGCCTACCTCGACTATATAAGGTTGAGGGCAGGTATCCTCAAGAGGACGAAAGACTTCCAGATGATAAGACCTTTGGCGAAAAGCACCAGGAGCTAGCGAACTACGCTTCATCAACCTCCAACCCTAGCTTAGCCTTAGCCTAGGTTCAATCTTCCTTGTAACCAGTACTAGACACATTGCTTGTATTCCATACTCCACATACACATATCATCCACACAGGATGTAGGGTGTTACTCCACCAGAGGGCCTGAATCTATCTACATCGTGCGTCTCTGATTTTGTGCTTGACTTTGCTAACCTGAAGGTACCCGCAATTATGATTTTATTATCGATTTTTAACCTTCGACAGATGCGTTAGAGGAGCTAGGGCTTCGGATCTGTACAAATAGGAGAGATTTAGTGGAGGGCTAGCGATGAGCCATCAGACTGGCCTTGGCCTTGACCAAATCTAGACTTATTGACGACGAGGTTCTGAGCTAGCCGTCTCCTCCCTCTCCAGCAATATCCGTTTAAGCTACGGACATAGCCTCTGCCCCTAATAAGCTTTTGTTGTAGATATTTTCTCGAATTGTTGCAGACTTATTTATCGATTGTTGTATAAATTGTTCTACTTTGTTGCAATGCGGTTTCTCAAATATTGTCGCATGAGGTATTTGTTGCAATTGTGTTTTTATTTGTTTTTGCAAGAGTAACTTTTTGTTGCAACGTCTTTTCTCAAATGCTGCCGTAAGAGGTATTCGTTGCAATGGTGTTTTTATTTATTACACATTCATAAATTGTTGTTGCAATAGGGATATCTATTTGTCAAGTTGTAAATTTGCTGTATTTATTGTATAGGGTAGAGTTTTATTGTAGACTTCTATTTAATTGTTGCGCTAAATCAGACGACTAAAATCAACTTTTTAAAGTTAGATCTAACAGGAAAAAAAAGAGCGTACCTACGTCCGGATGCTGGCACTACCGCAGTCATATGATACATTTTCACCTTTTTCTCTCTCTTAGGCCTGAGCCGTCGATACGTGCTGTCGAAGAACGAGTGTAGCGTAGGCTGCGTAGCTGATCCAGGTTCCGGCGTCCCGCACGGAGACTCCATGCAACGTCAGTCGTACACACTGTAAAACCATCACATATTCTAGGTGTATGACGTGCAAAAATAAATGAAAGACTGGAGCAGCGTCGTGCCGCTCTGCACACTGGCATCCCGTGACAGTAAACTCGAGTCCAACACAAATTGCTCCCACGGAGCCACATAAAAACGAGTGCCAGCCATCCATCCGAAAGACTCCGCCGGTCCACCAACTTCTTCCCGAATCCACGCGCAACCAAAAAATCTGAACAACGGCAAAACGAGATCCCCCGTCAAGCCCGTCGCCTCGCCGATGCCGCGGCCGCGGCCGCAGCGGGAACGGCAAGGCCAGGAACCGTCGCGTCTCGTCTCGTCGCGTCGCGTGATTTCCCCGCACGCACCGCACATCCTCCCGCCCGACACAATCACACCAGCCGTTCCGCCCGTACGGTACAAACGCACGCGCCCTTCCCCCGTGCTCACAGCTCACAACCCCCGAACCCGACCCGTCGCCCGCCCGCGACACGAGTCTAAGAAAGCCAGCCCCACCCCACCAGGACACCACCACCGCCCTCCTCCTCATCTCCTCCCTTTCCTCCCCTCCTCGAGCCCCTCCCCATCCCGTCTCGCCACCAACCTTCACGATCCATCCCCCGATCTCCACCCCCATGACCCGCAAGCGGCGCAAGTACGCCGCCGCCTAGGGTTCCGAGTCCTTCCCATGGAGTCGCTGCCGCGGAAGCGCAAGGGCGCGCGCTCCCTCGCCGGATCCCTCCACGACGCCGCCGCCGCCGCCCGCAAGCGCACCTGCCGGGAGCCCAAGCCGCGCCCCGAGAAAAAGAAGCCCTCATCCGGGGGCGGCGATGCCGCCGATGACGCCTCCACCAGGGGCGGCGTGGTGATGACGGCGCCGCCGGCGAGCGGGAGGGCGGCGCCGGAGAGCCCCGGGCGGGGGCTGAAGCGGAAGCTGGGATGCATCGAGTCGGCCACGCGGATGGGGCGGAAAAAGCGGCTCGAGAGCGAGTACGAGCTCGGCGGCGAGATCGGCCAGGGTAAGTTCGGGTCCGTCCGGATCTGCCGCGCCAAGGCCGGGGGCGAGGAGTTCGCCTGCAAGGCGCTGCCCAAGAACGGCGAGGAGACGGTCCACCGCGAGGTGGAGATCATGCAGCACCTTTCGGGCCACCCTGGCGTTGTGACGCTCAAGGCCGTCTTCGAGGACGCTGACAAGTTCTACCTCGTCATGGAGCTCTGCAACGGCGGCCGACTGCTCGACGAAATGGCGAGAGAGGGCAGGTTCTCCGAGCAGCGCGCTGCCATTGTGATCAAGGATCTAATGGCCGTGGTGAAGTACTGCCACGAGATGGGCGTCGTTCACAGGGACATTAAGCCGGAGAATATTTTGCTCACCAAAGCAGGGAAGATGAAGCTCGCAGATTTTGGACTGGCCGCACGAGTTACCAATGGTAATTTTTTTTATGCAAGGTTGTTTGTAATTTTTAGTTTGAAAGATCAAGATGATAGGATGGGTTTCTTGTGGATACTCTATGTTGGGTGACTTAAGTCGTCTGGCTTTGAGACAAATTGTGCATTTGTGCTTACACCAAAATGCAGTAGAAGGCTCTGCAATCGTGAAATATTATTATGGTGTTACGGATGATTAGCATTGATGTCTGTACATAGTTGAACTGCACCTACAATTTGAAGGAAAAAAACATCATGTTACTAGGATTAAGTTAGGTATCAGGATTCCACCAAAATTCGACTTTGTTAAACAAACACATTTATCTTTTACCATGACTACTAGCATTTTTGCAGGATGCCCATGTTTGCGTCCATTCATAGAAGCTAATGTGATGTAAACGAGTGAGTTGGGAACTAATCATACTTGTATGGGCTAAGAGCTTAACGGAGCTTTGCTAGCTCAGGTCTTTATGGCTTGGTCGTGTATCAAATAAATGAGACTCAATTTTGCTTCAAGTTCTGAGTGTTCAGAGTCCTTGTTAAGAACCAGTGGTTAATGTCTGGTTTGTTTTGTGTTGTACTCCATAAGGGTGCTCTTTGGTGTACATATTTAGAGAAGCGCGCAAGCTGTGTTTTTTGGAGTCATGAGTTGATAGCAAGTGTTCGTCCGTGTGTCATCTCCTCTTGATAGATATGCTAAGAGAATTGAAACATGGTGTTTGGTGATACTTGCTTGTTTGGTGATACTTGCTTTTGCTTCTTTGTTTGGGAGCATCAGATCTATTTATTTTGGTTATTTGCATGGAATTTCAAAGATGAGAACCTACGTTGTTGGACAACATAATCCTTGAATGGTCTGTAATTTATTAAAGGCATTCACCTGCATAGTCTGAGACCCAACATAGTGCACTTGAAGTCTTGAGCGTTTCAGACTGTTTCATGTTTCGTACTCATGATTGATAGTGATTGTTGTATCCACTCAAGTGGGTTAAGAGATTAAGTGGGCTTTGCTAGATTGAGTCACTTGGTCTGGTTGGGTAACTAATATACTTCAAGATATGAGCTCCCTCAATTCTCAAGCCCTTGACTCCTTGTTCAGTTGGCACTTGGCAGTGATTAATGTTTTTGCCCGGTCCTATTTAAATTAGTGCTTCATACTGATCCAATGTTTTTCATGGTACTAAATGTGAAGAAATGTTTTGCATGGTACCCTAGGAAATACTCAAGAGAATTGAGTGCAAGCTGTGTTTTTTAAGTCATGAATTGGTAGCAAGTTGGTATCCCTGTCATTTCTGCTCGTTTGGTATGTGAAGAGAATTGAAGCCTGGTGCCAGTTGATACTTGCTAAGTTGCTATTGAGTTTTTGTTTGGTAGCACTGGGGCTAACTTTGGTTATTTCAATGCAATTTGGAAGTTGAGAGCCTACACCAATGGACAATGCGATCCTTAAATTTTATGTTAATTTTTTGGGGCATTCTCCTGCAAGTACCTATTGTGGCAAGTATAAGGGCCAACATAGTGTTCTTGAGCATACCGAATGGTGTTATGTTTTGAATAGAGTCATTTTGATGAATTGGAAAGTGGTGCAATGTCTGTCTGAATGGAATTGTGTAGTCTATGAGTTGGAGTTGTCAGTATGGCTGCAGGGGCATTGGTTCTTGAAAACAGCTGCTTATGTTTTGTAAGGTAAAAATGGATTTTAGCAATTCTGCAAGGTTACCTTTTGTTTCCAATGTCTTTTATCTTCGGTTTTAAATCTGGGTAGCCCAGACATACTCCTAATGCAATGTAGTACGCATTGTTTTTTTTTCAATTTTTTTTTTGTAATTTAATGAGACTAACTCATTGATTCACG
This sequence comes from Otatea glauca, assembly GCA_036346275.1. Lineage (NCBI taxonomy): Eukaryota > Viridiplantae > Streptophyta > Magnoliopsida > Poales > Poaceae > Otatea > Otatea glauca. Next base: position 17,569,362 of record CM070728.1, read on the forward strand.
GTACAGTTTATTCTGTTATGCTACAGTGACGCTCTGTTAGTCTTAAACCTGGGCTGTGCCCTATCATGAGAGATTTGAGCATTGAAGTGTTTTGTTTAGTCTGTTATTTTTAATAAAATTTTGATTTCTGCACTTCATCTCCTGAGTAGTACAAGACCATATATAGGCTTTACTTACAGGCACAGTTCTATGAATGTGTATTAGTAGAATCTGAATTTTGTCTGATATATTAGGCAATTTTCTTGCTGGCTATATTTTTTTGTACATCAGCTCATGGTTTTGGTGTACATTAAGCAGGTCAAAAATTGTCTGGTGTTGCTGGGAGCCCAGCTTATGTTGCGCCTGAGGTTCTGTCGGGAAGCTATTCTGAGAAAGTAGATATATGGGGTGCTGGGGTGCTACTCCATGTACTGCTGCTTGGTTCACTCCCATTTCAAGGGGGCTGTCTCGAAGCTGTCTTTGAGGCTATAAGGACAGTTGAGCTTGATTTTCACAGTGGTCCATGGGAATCGATATCGGTTCTTGGACGGGATCTTATTAGGCGAATGTTGAATCGAGACGTCTCCACTAGAATTACTGCTGATGAAATTCTTAGTAAGTTCAGACAATTTGTCATCTAGCGTTACTTTTCTTTTATATTTTGTGTCAAGTTCTTCGTCATTTGATAATTCTAATTTCAGGTCACCCATGGGTCTTGTTCTACACGGAATGTCCCCTGAAGGCTGTAACTGCTGATTTGTGTGTCACTAACAAGACTGTAGCACCCAGGATTCCATGGGACAAAATTAGGTCACATTGTGAGTCGTCTTCAGATTCATTGAGCCAGAGGTCCGATGATCAGGATGAATGTGGTATAGTTGATGCACTGACAGCAGCAATAACACGTGTTAGAATATCAGAGCCGAAAAGGAGTCGACTGTGTAGCCCTGCCATTCCCATACAGCAGGAATGCTCTTCAAACTTGAAGAGTAACCTGTGTACGGCGTTCTGACCCGACCAATGTATAACTCTTGATTGGTTGGTCAAATCTCACTGATGGCTCCACCAGCTGGTGTCTCTGGGCTGAGGATAATTAATCGGGTTTCCCGTCAAAGTAAACAAGCGTTTGACATGGGTATGAGATTGTAGATTTTCTTCGGTGACTCTGATAAACCCAGCATGATGGTAGGCCGATGCTGTAAATTTTGTAAATAGAATGATTCCCGTAGCTGCCTGGGTTGCTAATTTATCTCGCAAGAACTAGTTCATGTAATGTTGATAAAACGTATTGAGCGCTATCACCTTTCGTGTATCATTCTTTCTTCCAACGTTAAGTCTATCGATTTTTTTATTTACTTTTTTACCTTAATATCTCTTTAGTTATCGGATGCCCTTTGTCTAGAATGAATACGCCCTTTGTTCGTGAATCCATGTTATTTTATCTTTCAAATTTTATTTTTAAATACATGTTATTCTATAATTCGGAGATGATTTTTTTTATCATTTTTTCTTATATAATCTTCCTCTTTAACTATTTTTAATGCCATTTACTCTCTGTTTATTTTTATAAGTCGTATTTTGACTTTGCACAAGGACTAAGGTTGTGTTGAAATTGAGAAAGGTATGAGATAAAATGATTTAGATATCCTCACTTAATTGTCTTAAAGGATGAAAGATAACTTTGTGTGGGTAGTAATGAATAAATGCATATGGTTGAGAGAGAATAAATGAGGGTATAGAAGGAAAGGTCTTATTAAATTACATACAAAATTTATATTCGTGAACCATTTAAAAAATAAGTCTTATAAAGTAAACAGAGGGAGTACTACATAGATTAAAGTAAGACACCATCAAAAGAGATAATTAAGAGGAATAATATAGTTTTTTTAAAATATACCTCGATAGAAGTACAATAATCCATAATGGTATCTATTATTCAGGAACAGAGTATATAATAAGGATCCCGAATGTCGACAGTATATAATAAGGGCTTCGAATGCCGACAGTAATGGTAGTACTGTATTCTCTTGACCTGATAGACTAACTATAATACTATCCGTACTTATCTCGTAGATAGCACTATCTTGAGATCAGCAGTAACAGACAGATACACAAATATGTATACAATACCGTATCTTCATTAATCGAAGAAACAGCTAGCTAGGGTTACACGGTACGCTGCGTCGCGCGAAATTTGGTCCGATGGATATTTTTGTAAAAAAACAGCGTAATTTCGGTTTTCTTGGTTTTTTTTTTAAAAATGGACTGCTAGGAGCCGTCAGCGAATCTGTGGATTGTTAGGAGCTGTCGGCGAATATGTAGTTTTTTGAAAGAAAAACGCGGAGGGATCTAAACGTAATTTTGTTTTTTTGCGCAATTTCGGTTTTCTTGTTGTTTTTTAAAAAAACGGGTCGCTATGACCCGTCAGCGAATCTATGGACTGCTATAAACTATCGGCGAATCTGTATTTTTTTTTGAGAAAACCGCGGAGGGACCTAAACGTTTTTTCGGGTCCATGGACTGTTATAAACCGTTGATGAATCTGTGGGTTTTTTTGAGAAAACAACGGTGGGACCTAAACGTAATTTTCGCTAAAAACCGATTTCGTGGGATCTAAACGTATATTTGTTTTTTTATTCTGTTAAAAGCCGTCGGAGGACTTGAACAAAAATTACGAAGGGATCTAAACGTAATTTTGGCTTTTCAGGTCCTTTCTGTTAAAAACTGATCGAGGACCTAAACGTAATTTCGAATTCTGTGGAGGGCCTTTTTGCGAGGATGCTTTCCTCTCCCCTTTAATATAAGGTATACATTGGGCAAGTCAAGAAATACATGCACGAATCTCGGCGCAATCGGATGGTAGATAATGTAGGTGGAAGACCTCTTAGGTCCTCTTAAATTGAGTATGTGCGAAAACCGCTTCGCCATCTGGACTATATGCCGCGCTGGGGTCTGGCGATGGCAGTCTCGCGGCATTGCGGCCCAGAAGGTGGAGGCGGCATGGGCCGATGGCCAGCCCAGTGGACTGTGAAGGCTGCTCTGACCTCGGGCGGCGGCTGTTGGCCTCGGCGGCGACCGAAGGGGAGCATCGACTTGTGGCCGCGACATTGGCAGCGGCGTCAAGGATTCGAGTCTACGGCGACGTCGTAGGCCACAACGCCATTGAGGCCACCACCGCGATTGAAGCCGCTGTCTGCTCGAACTGCTGTCTGTGCCATCGCAAGAACATGACCGAAGGGAGTAAGGGACGAGGACAGCAGCAGCGCGGCCGAGGTCGTCGCCGACCTCTACTTCATCCGCTAGGCCTACTTCTCCGAAGGCAGCTGAGTCACGGACGGTGAGCACAAATTAGCACACCAATAATTAGCATACTTCCTAATCCATGCTTACCTTCCATAGATTTTTTTGACAGTTTTCTATTTTTTTAATCTTTAGCTTTCAATGTCACCGACCGTCATGGGAACAAAGTTCTTGACGAGCACAGCGATAGGCCCTGCTCAATTCCATTCAGAAAAACTACTGAACATGCTTAGGAGTTAGGATGGATCCTAGCTTGGTGAGGACTGATTAACCGGCTGTTTCGATGACCAGGTTGCCTCAGATGCTTCTCTGAGTTTGCTGTTATACTGATGCGCCAGTTCAATATGCGTTTGCGAACAGAAGAAAAGTCTAGGACATACTTTTTACTACATTTTGGCATGACAAAGAGTGGTGAAACTGCACTCTTTGATTTCAGCTGTTTTCTTTTGGGTGAAGATGCTTGAGCGTTTGGTGTGTGATCACAAGATGTTTTCTTAAGTTTACTATTGTTTCGATAACTGTTCCCTTGCAAGTTTTAAAGCGGCGTATCTAGTGCAAACCCAACCCAGCTTATTAAGTTACCTATGCAACTCTCAGTATACACCGTTCGATCTGAACTCAACGTATGAGAAGCAGCGAGATGAACTCCTCAATCACTTAAAACGTTTTTTCATAATAACCCCTGAACTCTAACCACTCAACAAAAATTCCTTGCATTCTCTGCCTCCTCGTATTACGCACGAACCGCTCCATCCCCTGCACCATCACCCGCTCCCGTGCCGTTGCGCCGTCGCCCACCTTGTCGCCCACCCCGTCGCCCCGTTGCCCGGCTCGCCGTCGCTCGGTCGCCCCGTCGCCCGCGCGGCTGCCCTGTCGTGCCCTCGCCCTGCCGCCCCGTCGCGTCGTGGCCTGGCCGCCCCGTTGCCTGCCCGTCGCCCACGCGGCTACCCCGTCGCGGCCTCGCCCGTCGCCCCTTGCCCCGTCGCGCAGTCGCTTGGCCGCCCCGTTGCCCGCGCCGTCGCTCGCTCGGCTGCCCTGTCGCAGCCTCGCTCGGCCACCCCGTCGCGCCGTCGCCTGGCCGCCCCGTTGCCCGCTCCGTCGCCCGCGCGGCTGCCCCGTCGCGGCCTCGCCCAGTCGCCCCGTAAATGGTGGGCTGAATGGTGGTTTTTCTTCAGATTTAGGCTATTCCTATTAATCTTCACTGCTAGATCTTTGGGTAGCAATACAATCTAATGCTCAGTTACTGGGGTGTGAATTTTATAGGTAACACGACAAGATTGCTTCTCACCTTCATGATAGATAAATGACAGAAGCTAGTTTTCTTCAGATTTTCCTGATGTTTTAAAAGCACCTTCATTTTGTGGCTTGTATTATGCTTGAAAAAACTAGAAATGTCTCGATGCTTGATGGTTGAATGTACTGGAAGCCACATGTTGTTGTGAATGATATGATTCTCTTGTAAGCTCCACAATGTGTGAATGAATGTTTTAGCAGTGAACTTATTTTGATAGTATCAGTTGCTTGAAATTGCTGTAGCAGGTGAGCCAAAACTATCACCAGGCAGCAGCCAAGAGAAATTGAAAACGGAAGCAACAATCCAAATGAAACATAGCATTTTTTTTGGAATATGAACCATAGCAATTTTTTGTAATATGAATGAGATAACAATAATTCTGGCATCTGAAACATAACAGTTTTTTTGGCATCTGAAGCATGCTTACACCGAGCACAAATTTTTTATCAAGTATTACGATCCATTCACCGACAATTCAAACAATTACCACTTTTAGGAACACATTCAAACCAAAAATAACATGTTGCTGCCATTTGCTAGCTGCGGTAAGAAACAAAGCTCATCAACACAGGACTAACATTACATGGTTTTACCTAGTCATTCCTTTTGCCTCACATCCACATCTAGTAACTTTCCTCTTGCGTCTCTGTTTGGAGGGATCAATGACATTCTTACCTTTTTCTGACCGAAATCCCTTATTTGCACATAAGAATCGCTTTGTCTTCATTATCCCCTCCTTTTTGTTGTGCTGACCAACACGGATTGAAAACCCAACGTGATGTGCGTATGACTTATAGAACTCCTCTACACTATCCAAATCATCAAACGTATGGCGATCATTCACCCACCTCTGATCGTCATTTCGGTCCTTCAATTGGTATCAGAGCCCGGTTTTGCTTTTTCATAGATCTTGACAGGTCTCAAGAGCCATGACGATGGACAAGTATTCCACTAAGCCTCTTATCTTTTCTGGAGTTGATTTTCCTTTCTGGAAGTTGAGAATGGAGTCGTACATCACTGCCCAGGGCTTCCTGATTTGGCAGAAGGTGAAGCTTCCGTATAAGGTTCATGTCGATAAAATTGTCACGTCCGGCAATATGGCTGACATTGAGGTCAATGATAAGGCAAGAAGCATCCTCATACTGGGCCTTAGCCTTAGTGAGTACGACAGAATCTCTTACCTACGATCTGCTCATCAGATCTGGGTGACCCTCGATGCTTACTATGAGGGCACCACCCAAATCAAGACGGTGAGACAAGATCAATTCAAGCGTGACTACAGCAAATTTGAACAGCACGCAGGTGAGACCCTTGATCAGTGCTTTGGTCGGTTCACAAGGATCTTGAGCGATCTCCGTATAGTTGATTGCACATACCTTGACTCGGAGAACGCTCGACACTTCTTGACCGCATTTGATCTTCGGGTTTGGGAGATGAAGGTGACCATTATCAAGGACACCACAGACTTATCAACCTTGATTCTTCACTGGCTCTATTCCTGGCTCAAGACTCATGAAATCGACGTTGTCTCTCGTAAGACAAAGTCGCAGTCGATGGCCTTGGTTACCGATTCCATTGGATCCTCTTCTGAGACTTCAGTTGGTTTCTCTCTTTTCGTCCTTTGTGAGCTAAGCGATAAACAGCTGGAAAATTTTCTAGAAAGTGAGTTTGCTCTCCTAGCTCGCAAATTTTCTCATGCCTATAAGAGGGTGAGGGAGAGAAAGAAAGGTGGCATCATCACCTGCTTTGAGTGTGGTGACCCCAACCACATTCGGGCAAACTGCCCCAAGCTAGGAAAAGGCAAGAACGATTCTGGCGGTTCGGGAAAGATCGACTACACCGACAAGAATCGCAACTACAAGAAGCCTCCAGCTCGCGACTCAGCGCATGAGAAGAAGTACTGCAACTTCTCGAAAAACAAGAAGTTCTTCCACCGCGTCCTCACCGCACTCGACAACATCAACCTCTCCGACATGGAATCTTGGAGCGACGAAGGCGAGGATGATCCGTAAGAGAAGAACAAAGGCAACAACGACTTCACCAGGATGTGCTTCATAGCGGACACCATCGGCATCAACGACTTCGAGCTCTACAGTGACTCGGACGAGGTGCCCTCCTATGACCAGCTCAATGAAGCTTTCTACAAGCTAGAAAAATTTCATGCTAGAGTTAGGTGTACGGAGCTAGAAAAGGAAGTAGGAACCTTGACTTGGGAGTTAGTTTCTCTTAGATCTTCTCCATCCCGAGTCTCTGGTGACTGTTCTCTATGTGATGCCTTGCTTGTGGAGCTTGAGAACCTAAGGACTGTGTATGATAGTGTGTTATCCGAGCTAGATAGTCTTAGGTTGAAGAATGCTAGCACTGATTTTGTTGATGCTATTCTTATAGATGCTAGTTTTCTTCATGCTCACACTAGTGCATCGTGTGAAAATTGTTCTAAATTACTTGCTGAAATTAATGCCATGAGCACTCACCTTAGGAAGCTATCTACTAAAAATAATGAACTTGAATTGCATGATTCTAAGGACTCAGTCAGCTCATGTGAGGGTTGTAGTCAACTAAAACTTGATAATGAATCCTTAAATGTCAAGTGTGCTGAACTTGCTAAAGACTTACTAGTTAAGTCACAAGAAAGTTGCTTGCGATGTGTTGAGATTGAGGGGGACTTGGATGAAATTTAAGTCGAACTTGGGAAGAAGCTTGAGGCCTAGACTCTTAGGATTGGAAATACCCCTTGCATTTCTTGTGAGGCCCTCAAAGTTGAGGCAGTTGTGCTAAGGGAGAAAAATACACGTGCTGGTAGTTCTTCCTTATCTAGATCTTTTTCTTCCTCTTCCCCTTGTTCATCCTATACCTCTCACTTCCAGGAGTGTGAGTATCTCATGAGCACTCTTGGGAAGTTTGTAGGAGGCAAGAAGAAGCTCAATCTCATCCTAGATCAGTATAAGATTAGTCGATTTAATTAAGGTCTAGGATTTGACTACTTGGAGCACGCTAGGGCTCATCCTCCTACCATTATGTGTAGCTCAAAGAGTGGAGAGATTGTAGTTGCTCCTATGGTGAGCACCACTGTGTTTAGGTCTGCTGAGGTTATCCATGGGATTTTTGACCAGAAGGTTGCACCTCCTAATGCTTCTGCCTCTAGCAAGGCGAAGTACTCATTCACCTTCTATCAGAAGGATGCCACCTAGTAGATTTCTGCTTCAAGCATGCCAAGATCACTAGGCACGAGCGTGTTCGTGTGCTTAGGGGTATTTAGGGTCATCCCCAGACTCTGAGTTCTCCTAAGGCACACGCTGCTGCTAGATAGGTTAGAGAGTCGCCTGTTTTTGGGCAGCGTTCAGGACTCGATTTTCATGCTGTTCAGTCGAGTTTTCGTCCTAGAGCTGCTCGTGGTCAGTCTTTTCGTCGTCCTTTTAATATTCCTCACGTTTCTCATTGAGGTAGATATCAGCGGCGTGACGTGCTTCCTGGTAGGAGATTTGGCAGCCTCACTTTGAAAGTTCAAGCTCTATTAATTTGGTTTTGGTGTTAATGACAAATCTAATATTGAGACTAACTCTTTTGATAATTATAATATTGATTAGTCTCAATTGTTAATTAATAACAAATCTTTTTATGAGACTAACTCTTTTGTTGAGCTTAACTCTTATTAGTCTCTTTTGAATGAAAAAGATGAAAATATCAAAGTTATGCATTCGAATTCATATTATCAAATCTTGTTGCATTCCTTGGATATAATACTCATGATCATATTGATAAATTCAAATATGAGACTAACTCTTTTATTAAGTATATCTTTGATTAGTCTCATTTCATTCAAAAATGGAAATCCCAAAGGTATGCATTAAATACAACTCCATTATTTCTAGATGCATTACTTAGATTCAAGATAAAAGATGAACTCCATTGTAGTTTCAATCTTAAAATGTGCATAATGTTTCCAATTATATATATACATGAATGCACACATTTAAGAGGAGTTCATGCTTTATCTTGATGTTTCAATAGTATTAATCACTTTCATCTTACTATAAATTTCAAGGATCATTACTTTGAAACAAACTCTTGAGTATATATATAAAACTTGTATAGTTGTAGCATACTTCCTTAGAGATCATGTGGAGAAGGGTGATATAGTCCTTCAGTTTGTGGAGAGTGACCACCAGCTTGCCGATATATTTACCAAGCCATTAGATAGCTCTAGGTTTGTGGTCTTGAGAGGAGAGCTTGGAGTTGTGTGCCCTTACGGCATCTCTTGAGGGAGAGCTGATTTGTATATTATGTATTATATACTCTTGCGCCCTATAGTTGTGTGAAAACTATAGCGCAAGAGTAGATAATTTGAGAGGAGAGCTTGGAGTTGTGTGCCCTTACGGCATCTCTTTGATTAACAACATTTCCTTTTTTTGCTTCTTTTGGGTGTTTTTAGGTTTATTTTTAGAGCTCTGAGTTCTCTTCACTTAGACTTCAGACATGCTTTGCATGGACCTCTCATCTTATACTATAGGTTGCTATCATGCACAATTAGCTGTTCTCTCTTCTCTTTAGGTTGAGTTCTCTCATAGTCTTATAAGTCTAGCAGGTGTTAGGCTCACTGGGGAGACATGGTTTGTGTGCACTCCCTAGCTTGGGATCTTGAGTTAGCTTCCCTATGTTAGTTATTGAGGAAGTGAGGCGAGTCTTAGCCGTAGTATTCTCTACTATCTTTTATATGCTTTATAGTCACTCAGTTTGCAGTTTCTCAACTTCTTTTCCTTATTTTGTTTTTCTAGTTTCGATTGAGTTCATTTGGACATTCCTTGAGCTTAATTCTACTTATAACTCAACTCGAACTAGATTTGTGCTTAAAATTGATTCACTTGTTGAGGGGGAGTTTGAGAATATGTTTCATGCATTGCATATAGACTTGATTTTAAGCAAAAATCGTTCGGGAAAGGGCGTCGTCGCGCGTACGTCGAGGAAGAATAGGGAGGAGAGACAGCTTCGTGGACCTGAGGATTATACAGGTTCGAGCCCCCCAAGTCCGGGTAAAAGCACTACTCCAGTCTTGCCCTCAGGCGAAAGTTGAATGCAATCCTCTGTGGAAGAGTACAATGGGAGCTCAAGCTCAGTTCTGCTCGAGCCAGAGCATACGTGTTAGAGTGTTCTTTTTGCCCTGTGATTCCACTTTTTCTCTCTTTTGTTCCGGATCCTTATCGCCCTATTTGAGCCCTTCGGGAGCTTCCCCCGCTCTTTCCCGAGACCGATGTCATGCAGTCGCTGTGAGCTGACGCGAGTTATTGTGAGCCGACGGGAGTAGTTGAGAGTTGTTGGCCCTAGTTCCTATGCAGGGGAAGGTTTCTACTTCTCCAAAACGGACTGTTACAAGAAAAGGCTCGGTCTAGAGGGTACGAGTGTTACGGCCCTGAGCTCGGGTTGGAGCCTTATCCTCCTGCCCGAGCCCGAGCTCGCCGGATACAGACTCAAGCCCGGGAGGCGCATGCTCGAGCTTGTACGTATAGCTCGAGGAAGACGGGTTTGAGTTCGAGGGGTATTCACCCGCGCCGAGGCTACCAATCCCCGACAGAAGTTATAACCGATGATTTAGGGTCGGCTACTGGGCTTTGAGTGTTTTGTGCAACCGAGTAAACATGATAATTCGGCAAAACTTGCATTAGGTCGAGCAGGCTTCCAGCAGATACCTACTCTTGCGCTATAGTTTTCACACTATTAGCTATCATCGCCGTAAGAGTTGTGACTAGAGTCGATAATTTGTTAATCAAAGCATAGTGCACAGATTGATTAATCATAATAGATAATTCAGCTTGTGTGGGCATGTATTGACTCACCGAGGTATTAGTAATCCCTGTGTCGCCGAGGGCGTTAACCGTCAGCAATGCAGCCTTCTGAGTGACATCGCGTTGGATTTTCTGATAGTAGCTCAGCATTATCTCTTCGAGCGCGGCTTTCTGATCTTCAATCTCTTTGCGTTGATCATAGGGACGATTATAGCATTGGAGTTGAGATCGGACGGTGGAATTGATTTTCTCGACGAAGACATCGTATTCCACCGGACGTGCTAAAAGTGTGTTGGCGCTGAAAAATGTGACAATGGATTGATCGCCTACAACACACGACGAACGCCGGGTTCAGAGCGTGGCAACCGATTTGATCCTGTAATCGATAAGATAGATGAAAAAATATGCTTAAAGCCGATCTAGTATAATAATCGACCAAGATCTAAGAAGCTAAGAAGCCGATTAAATCTAGGGTAACGATAAGTTTAATTAGCCGATTAAGGCTAATCAGATTGTAAGAGGCAGATCTTCCCGAAAAAGGCAATGCGCAACAAGATCAGGAAAAACCAAACCTGATTGGCGTAATCGATGGAGATCAACAATCGGCGATGCACAACTTTTTTGATGAAAATCATATTACAAGGAAAAATCTAAGTTACAAGGCTACTCTTAATTGACAGGAAAGTAAATAAAAAGTAATACGAGTTGTTTGATTTGATCGTGTTGTTTCTCTCTTAACCTCGACTATCTTTTATAGCACATTGGTCTATCGTATCCTTCTTCGATACGTTGTCCACCATGATCCGTATCGACCTCTATTCGGATAGAATTCCCCAAAGTTGGATCAATATCGGTCATAATTCTATCTTTAACTTCTCATTCCTTATCCAATATCGGCCAAAATACCCCTCTATCTTTAGCCTGATAATTTGGCCATGTCTCGCCAAATTCTAGTGCAAACAGTTTCCCTCATCGTTTCGTGCACCTAATTTCCACAAAACATTCCCATAAACAAAACAGCCGACAGGGGGCAATGACATGTTATTTACCATGTCCTACATTGTATTGGTCCTAAGTCGGGATGAAAACAGAAACTGAATTCCGACCGTTTTGAAGAAAAACGGAAATAGAAGTATTTTTTTGGAAACAGAAAATGAAAAATTTCAAAGACGAAGCGAAACTAATTTTTTATCTAAACGGAAGAGAAACGAATTTTTTGTCTGAAGCGGAAGCAGAGAGCCATTTCCATTTAAAAGCAAATTCCATCGAAAACTTGGCCCATTTGGCCCAAAAAGGAGAATGGAGAATTTACATTTATTTTTGAATTAAAATAATTTTAGAAATACAAATGACTTTATAGAAAATACCAAATATAGTTCACAAATTCTGGAAATATTCACAAAAATACTTTGGAATATTTTGAATCTAAGAAAATTATTTATAGTATAATTTTGGTTTTATTTTTTAAGAATAAATTAATTTTATAAATCTAAAAATAGTAAAATAGCATTTATAAACTCCAGAAAATCCAGGATAAATCTCAAAAATCATAAATAAACATTGAAAAATAATATACAAATTTTAGGGCGTTACACCTTTATAGTCGGAGAAGCAAGAGGATGCCCATAATAATGATATGGAGAAGGATATGATGGTCTGATCTAAGGGACAAATAGTGAGTCTTCAGCTGACAAATTTGAGAAAGAAATTTCCTAGTGATACCGGTGAACATAACATTATTCTTATATCCGTCTTAGAGGTGAAATGAGTTACATTGTTTTTACGGTCATCTATATCGTGCTCATGTACTTTGTTTTTGCGGAATTTTTCACTTTTATTTTCGTATCCGCTCTGCTTCGTTTCGCATCTGTTTTCGTCACTATCCATTTTCAGAATTTTTTATTTCATTTACGTTATCAATAAAAAAATATAGAAACAATAATGAAACTACCATCTGCCGACTTTTTTCATCCCGTCCTCAGTCTCGTAGAGCTGGTCATGGGGATACAGTCGGCACTGAGTAACCTTTGTTTCGCTATAGATCACGAGATGTACTTAACCGTGACTGTGAGATTCTACGACAAGGCCTTTCGAGACAGTGGTACTAATTGCCTTGTCGACAACTCGGCATCACATCATTCTTTTGTCGAATCTTTGCCCACGCCTCCCTCCCCTTTTCTTTCGTCTATTTCTTTCAAGTTTGATCTAATACAGTCCCCCTTTTCGACTGCAGAGCAATGGCAATATCTATCGTGCTCTTGTATTACAGCATGTGAACATGCCATGCTTCCATACCACTACACGTGGACCTACCGTGGTAATATACCGTGATATATGGCCTGCCGTTCTTCCATACCATAGTAAGTCTTCTGGTTCTTTTGCATTTAAAAAGGTAGTAGGTTTATAATTTCTTTAGGACAGAGGCTAAACACGAAAAAAATAGAGTAGGAAAAAAAGCAAGGACACTAACGATTTTTTTAAAATAATATATTTTCAAAATAATTTTAAAAAATTAATATGCCGAAATAAATAATTACAAAAATACATCTTTATCGCCATTTAAAAATAGTGACAAAAACTTCAATTGGTGACAAAAGCCTAGGTTTATCGATCAAACGAATTTATGATAAAATAAACTATCAGCCAATTCAATTGTCATAAAACAGAAACTCTGTCGTCAAATGAAATAGTAACTAGCTTCTGTCGCAATTTAAATTGGTGACAGAGGTGTATTTTTGTTATTTTTTGTTTCGTTGTATTAACTTTGTAAAATTATTTTTAAAATATATTATTTTTAAAAAAAATCGGACAGTAGGTGGTAGACCGACCGGTAATTATTTACTCTTGTACAAAGAGAGCCGTGGCAGATTTCGGTGCCCCCCAAACTCTATTCTCGATGCCTAGCACAAAGACATCCTGCCTTGTCTCTCCTTCCTCATCATTGCCATAATTTCCTGCTGCGTCCTCTGCTAGCTAAAGCTAGCCTAAACCAGTGAAACAAAAACCGCCGAAATTCGGCGAAATCTCGCCGAAATCTCGGATTTCGGACCCCAGCGAGTTTGCATAGACCGGCCGGATGTAAAAATCCGAAAAATTTTTGAAATTGCTACAGATATTTGGATTTTTATTTTTCGCGAGATTTGAATTTTAAACCGAATTTGAATTTTTGGCGGATCGACCGAATTATATCAATAAGTTCTCGAAGTGATCTTCAATGATAATGTTTCAAAAGTTTATTTTTAGACTTTTTGGCATTTAGTGTAAACACTCTCTCAATTTTAAAAATTGAGAATGCATTTTCATGCTATGAAAAATTTATGGGAGTATCATAAGATATGTAGGATAATACATAAAATTTATGAAAATATTTTAACATCATTTGTTATGTTTTAAAAATAAAAATCGAAATAGGATAAAAAGTCGGTTCACGCCGACCACTTGGAAGTAGTCCCCGTGAACGACCTTTTGCGCCGGACTACTTCCAAGTGGTCCGGCGTGAACGAGGTTTTGCGCCGGATGGAAAAATCCGGAAAAAATTGAAATTGCTAAAACTTAGGTAAAAACTTAGGTAAAAAACAGAACATTTACAACTTTGTTCTAAATGCAACTTAGGTAAAAAACTTAGGTAAAAATCTTAGGTAAAAAACAGAACATTTAAAACTTTGTTCCAAATGCAACTAGCATGATTTCAAGGTATGATTTTGAGTCATTTCCACACTTAGGATTAAATCAAGATCTTAGGCACTATTCCTTTTAAAAATAACTCAACACTGTTTCTAACCTCATCGAGAGGTCTTTTAACCTTGATTAAAAATCTTCAAGACTCTTTCTCCTTTTTCCTTTCCTTTCAAGTCATGTACAGGATTAACCTGTTCAAACACTTATCTCAAGATAGATAGTTAGCCCAAATCTTCATGATACAATGCTGACTAACGAACTGCCAAATCTTACAGCATTGTCACATTTCCTTAAATGTAAGATTATCTTGGTTTTACTGCAGGGCTTACCGATGTGGGTGCGGATGAGGGAGGCGTGGGATGCGTTGAAGGACCGATCGCCGAAGCTTTAATACATCGTCAATCATTGAAGTTCCTTCACACTCATTCCACCGAGAGGCTCTCGCCATTTCACTTTCCCTGCGCACTCACTTCTCCACCTCCTCCTCTCTCGTCCGGCCAAGCTCCGGCCAAATCCGCCAGATCCAAGGCTCAGAGGCAAATCTCGGCCTCCTGATGCGAGATTTGATTCTTGAAGGCGATATTTCGGTTCTTGAAGGCGAAATTTGGGCTTCAAAAAATTGGTATGAACAAATTGATTTGTTGGATTTTAAGTGCAATTGTAATTTTCTTGCTTATTTAGACATGTATTCATGTGGGATATAGTCTAGTAAGAACTAACAATGCATGTACTCATGTGGGAATTGGGATTCATATGTCAAGATGTATTCAAAACTCAAAATTCCATGTCACTTACTCACTTGGTCACTTGTATGGTAGTATGGTACAGCTAGAGCTAGTAAGCCTCACAATGAAAGGCATATATCATGCATTTTAGCAAACATCAGTGAGTTAAGAATGTTGACTGCATGCAAACAAGCACATGGTCATACAAGCTTATATATCATGCATTTTTTCGTAATGATGCAGGCTATAGGTCGTTGTGATGGCGGAGCCTCAGGGTACCGTATGGGACCACGGGGAGCGCATCGGCTCAGGGTCGAGGTGCAACTACTGCACGCATGTTATGAAGGGTGGAGGGGCGACCCGTCTTAAGGAACATTTGGCTGGCCGCGCCGGTGATGTGAAGGCCTGCCCCAACGTGCCTAAAGTGATTAGGCAGGCCATGATCTCGACTGCACTAAGCATTATGGCTGATGACGACGCTACCGCGGTGAAGGCTCTACGAGAAGCAGACACATACCGTCTTAGATGGGGACGTTTTGCCACCCAGCTTGCGCAGACCAGCGCCGTCGATAACCAAATGACAGCAGGTAAGTACATAAACTGAGGTTGGTTGGTATGTTGTTGTGTAGCACTCACTGACTTTTCTTTTTTCGTATTGTTCACAGCTCAATGGTGGATGGCCTTCGGGAATGAGACGCCGGTACGCAAAGTTCGCCTTGAGGTTGGTGTCCGGGCGATCGTCGAGTGGGTGTGAACGCAATTGGAGCACATTTGCTTTGGTGCACACGCAGCCTTTGAAACCGTTTAAGTTATGCGAAGCTCCAACGGCTCGTGTTCGTGCACTACAACTCGCGACTTCGCCGAGACTATGAATCCACTCGCGGACTCCAAGACGAAGACCCCGTGGATCGCTCGATCGAGGATGCGATGCATCCCGGCATGACCCAATTGCAGAGTGGTTCGACTCATCCAGTCTCACTGGGAGCCTCTACTCGACGAGGACAGGCGCACGACCCACCCTCCCAAATGAGATTCGTGGTTGACTCCATCCCAATGAAAGAGATGTATGAGGCAACAGTAAACAATGCAATTGTTTTCCATTCCACTTTTAACCATGTATGTCCAAACACGAGAACAATGTTAACCTTACTTCTAATTGGCCACGGGAGGAAGAGCCTCCCAGATTGGGCGGAGTGGAACATCGGAGACACGCACGGGGAAGAGAAAGCGTGCTACGACGCCGAGGATGACAACACTCTAGCAGGAGCTTTAGGCGGATTACAAAAGTTATCGGGCAGCCAGAGTGGTAAGGAAAAAGGAAAAGGCCGAATTGATGATGAGCCTATTGTCAAAGTGAGGACGACACGGCAACACCTTCCGATAATGTGCGTTACCTCAAGAGTAGCTCAATGATCGCGGCAGACTCTCTGGCGATGACGGACTGAAGTCGACCGGTACTCCTCCCGCATCCACAATCACAATCACGGCAGGAGGATTGCATCGAGGGTATCGCCGAGAGGTGACTTAACAGCGGACCAGCGAGCGGGAAGGGCACGTCGCGTGGTGGGGTGGACGCCGAAAGACAACCACAGGATGGTGCTCAATCATGGTGTAGCAATGAGTCCTCCGACCATTTGGGCATTCCAATTGAGCATACCGGGTATAGTCAAATGCCGTATGGATGGGATCGGGTGGGCACGATTCATGAGAGAGTTATGATGGATCGAGCATCTCTTTGCCATTTGACTACAATGATCCATATGTCGATCCATACGCACGGCACTCATCCGCCAATGTCATGTACCTTCACCGGTCAGAAACTCGACACAGGAGTCTCATTACCAGATTGGAAGTCCGCTGGCTACCACGAGACATGACACGGGAGGAATACAAGCAACAACACGAGAGGAGGTACCACGAGATCATTGTCGACAACACGGAGGTGGAGTTTGCACCGGGCGCTTTACTACTCGTAGGTATGTGATGCAAACATACATTCATTTAATTGTCATATGCAAATATGTGAAGACTTGTTGTGTGTATCAATTTTATTACATTCTTAATAATTTTCATGTCAATATACATTAATTGTTTCAATTATGACTCCCAATCTTGAATTTGGTCAAAATGTCACAAATTTCTTACTTCACGCATACCGAATTCCACAATTTTTAAAAATTCCTCGAGCTTCAGTAACAACTCAAAATTTTATGGCAATATTATTCACATGTCAGAATCATGCTATTAAAATTTCAAATATTTATAACATGCTTTGTCTCATTTTTCATTCATTCTAAATTGCGGTGAGCGTTTCATTACGACAGTACCAGTGTTTCAATTTTTAAAAATTTACATGATTCAAAAAATCTGAAATTTTATGACAACATTAATAATACGTCAGAACTCTCCACAAAAATTTCGAAATTTTTCTCCATCTTTTGGACCAATTTTCAGGCTTGTCCATCCGCCGAAATTTCGCCATTTCTCGCGAGATCTCGCCAATTCTCGCGAAATTGAATTTCCGGTAGAAAAAACCGGATTCAAATTTTGAATTTGAATTTCCGGACGAGATTTCTCCGAAATTACCGAATTTCGCCGAAATTTCGTTTTCCGGGCGTGAACGGTATTTGATCCGAAACTGAAATCCGAAACCCTGGCCTAAACATGGTTCGTAGAATTTTGAGTTCATCACTTAAGTGGCGTCTCTGTCTCGTCTTTTTACGAATCTAACCTCCGCACGTGTATTTATTATTATCCCCAACCGTGAAAGGTATATCAGACAATACCTATTATCCTCAGTATCTCGGGAGCGCGAGAGGTCGCCAATGCCGCGGAAACACGCGTGACCATGGGAGAACGAGCTGTCGCGCCCGGAGACTACGGGAAGGACATGCTACATTAGCGAGGACTAAATTTGCAAAAAAAAAAGAGCTTCAGGGAGCTAAATAGGCAATAATTTCATTTGCTTTTTTAGCCTTTTGCGAAGTTTCTTTTTTCAAATATACCCCTACTTCGAAATCATGCGTAGATTTGTCCCCTATGAATCACTTCTCGCACTCAAGAAGCTCAGCAGATCGCTGTCGTGCCAAGATTCTTGTCGAGCTTCTCTTTCGCAAATAGAATCAAATCCACTAATTATCAATAATCTAGTCATATTTTTTTTCTTAATTAATTAATTAATCAAATTCACTAATTAATCTCGTCCTTAAGTGGCAGCCAAGAATGAAGGTGCCTTCGATTCCTTCCGCACCATTCAAGCGCGGAAGCTGCTGAGCTCCGCCGACGTAGCAAGTGATTCATGTCGCTTGTCGCGTCTTTTGAGTGCATCAAAAAGTTTAGTTTCACATATTCAATGGAAGGAGACTAAATTTATCAAAAATAAATTTTATGGAACTAGAAAAGCCACGGCTTCTTCTTGGCATTGTTGCTACTTGCTCCTATAAAATGCCCCTGTCCTCGGGTCAAGACGAGATACCTTTCAAGCAACGAGAATCGCATGTTTTATTGCATTTACCCTACAGGTTGTTGGTTTTATCAATTGAATGATCATCTCAACCGACCGCACATTCCGCGTAGAATCCAAATACGGTGTCCCCGTTCCGCAGAAATTGGATATACGCGCCCTGTTTTGCGAAAATTGCAATTCTACGTCTTTATTCTGCGGCAATTGTACTGAATCCCACGGCTACCGATGGATTCTGCACCGCCTATTTCCCGCACCCCTTTGCACAATAAGGCCCTGTTTGTTTCGGCTTTTTCACTGGTTTAAAAGCAGAAAAGTCAAAATCGAAACAAACGACTGACTTTTAAGCCAGACTTAAAAAAAGCCAAAAGTCTCTATATAACTATAAGCCAAAAGTCAGGTAAAAGGTGCTTTTTGGGCTTTTTTGTGATAAAATAACCCTTTGCCACTAGAAGTTTCCAAAATTACCCACCAAATGCTATCATATATAAACTCAAGAATCCTTCTCCTATCTCCTCATTTCTCCTCGTCTTCTCTCGCTCCCTGTGCGACATGCCTTCTCTCTCCGTCGCTCTGGTCTCTACTGTCCTCGACCTCCTCCCTCCTCCGTCGTCCTCAGCCTCCTTTCTCCTCCACCGACCCGGATCAAGTTGATAAATAATTATGCTCAGAATGAAGTTTGATCTCAAGATTAATCTATGTTTTTCAATACGATATTCGGTGAGAAAAGTATAAAACATTTGTATTAGATAAATCAGTACATAAGAAAAGTCCTTACAACCTTAAAAGGTATTTCAAAATTTCTAGCAATAAGCTACACCCAGGGTTCACAAAACCGAATTTCAAAAAATCGTTCGAAATTCGAAAACCGCAAAAACCGCTTGAAAACCGTTAGAAACTGAAGGGTTAAGAAATAAAAAAATTCAAAAAATCGAGAACCATTCGATTTTTCGCGAGAAACCACTCTGTTTTTAAGAAACGGTTTTCGAGCGAAAACCGCGGTTTTTCAACGGTTTTCGAGCGGTTTTCAACGTATAATTTTTTTAAATTTTTATTTAAATTTTAAATTAAAACGGTTTACCGAGCGGTTTTAGATATCGAACCACAGTGGTACACTCGAAAACCGCAGTTTTCGCTGGTTTTGTGAACCTGGGCTACACCATCCAACCCATCAAAAAGTTAGGATACCAAACAACATGTCTTAGTTTAAAAGCAGACGGCTTAAAAACTCGTTAAGCAAAAAAACTAGCTTTAAGCCTAAAGCAAAAAAACCTAAGCCAAAACAAACAGGGCTTAATTCCCATACCCACGCCCCTAGAAATTGGATTTCCGCGCTACAGCACTACGGGATTACCTCTCATGATACTGTAGCACGAGAGGGGTTCTTTTATAATTTTTTTAAGAAAGGAAATATTTTTTTTTAAAAGTAAATTGCTAAATCTGCTAAAGATTCTCTTTCATAACCTATAGGAATTGATTAGTATTTGACACGAAGAATTAAAGACGGTTGTGTAAATGGATTTCATGACAGTAAGAGGGAACGGTAGAGGGGATAGTGACATGTCCATGGGAGCGCTCCTTTGTTCTTTGGGGATTCTGATTAGGCATCGCGCGCTTGTCAATTGTCACCACCAACTTGTCAAACGAATGGCAACAAGTCACAGGTGCGCCCCTCGGCCCCTGTTCCCAAGCTCCTGCCTGTGCACAGCAATCATGCTCTGGCAAAAGAAGCCAACTCCAAGCAGAACACATAGCGAATAGCGTCGTGTTTCACCGACTATTTTGGTGTGCATGCCGCGCGGATAGAGGCGTGCAATCGGGCCGATCTTTTTTGAACGGCTCAAGGTAAGATGCTACGGTCCGACATGAAGTTCGATCCGGTATGAGGTGGGTTATGCCGGGTGGACACGACACTGTAGTACGGGTCGTGTCGGGCTCGAGAATCGACACAATGGGTGGCATAGCCCAGCACGACACTGTAGAATAGGCAGTACCAGACCCGATAACCTAGAGTATGAGGAAGAAGTCTAGTATGAAGGTCACTGACTCACAGAGCATGACCGCCGTGGATGCACCTAGTAGCATGAACGTCACCCCTATCGTCGACGTCTGAGAGAGGCGGACTAAACAGATGAGAGAGATTGAGAGTCGATGTAAAAAGCTGCTCCCTCTCTCACCAGTCTCTCAATCTCTCTCTTTCTCGCCTATTGCCCCGTCTCGCCCGTATTGAGCACATCCCCCTCGCTCTATGTAACTGTTTAAGAATAAATAAATTTTAGTTCTTTTTCTCGTAATATTTGCATTCACTGCCTCAATTTTATGTGTCTCCGGCTCCTTTCCTCTTGTTACAATAGTGCAAATGGGTCGGGTCTAGACCGACACAGCACGAAGCGCAAATGGGTCATGCCTGGCTCGCCGAAGGAGAGCCGGGCCGACACTGCACAGCATGGCGGGCACGACGGGCCGTCGTGACCCGATACGATTCAGGCACGAAGCACAATAGGCCCGTGACGGCCCGGCCCGGTCCGGCACAACGCCCATCTCTATACGCGGACGATGAGGCTACGCGACCATTGTCGGATTGGTCACATTCGGCAATTTTTTGTTGAAGAATGCAGCTCGCGAAACTGCTATCATATTTGGTCTCTTACTCTATCTTTTTTTAAAAAATAACTCTTTTATTTATTTTTTTATAAATATAGCCCATTTCCGCACTACAGTACCATGGGGAGGTAATCTCTAGTATTGTAGCGCGGAATTGCTACAGCACATTGCACTGTAGAGCAGGATTTTGGTTTTCCGCGGAATGGGGGTGGGGTAAATCGACACACAATTGTCGTGGACACGGCAAATGCAATTTTTGCGGGATAGGGGAGCGACACTTGGATTTTTCGTGATGAGAGCGCGCGGTAATTGGATTTGTCGTGGTGCAGTGTGTCGGCAAATTTTGTGCTCTCATTATGGAATGTAGGCATTACAGTAAAAAAAGTTTAGAGACTAATTTTATAAAAAAGATATTTTTTTAAGAGGTTAGAACATTAAACAGTTCCAGCTCGCGACTCCGGTCATCCGTAGCTGCCTAACATACATACTGATTGTGTAGCACTGTAGCGGATACGGTGAATCTAGGTCCATATACTGCACGAACAAAAAAAGGTAAACAGTACTAAATTTCCTGTCTCGCAATTAATGGGCAGAATAAAATTCGTGCCACACGCTCTCCTCCGTAATCGTACCTATCAAAAGCTGCCTTTCGTAGTTCGGCACTAGACAGAGAGAGGCGGATATATATAGAGAGAGAGACCGGCCGGGACGTCCGTGCATTCGATTGCTTGGGTGAAATAATGACCTGATTAAGACAACACAATGACAAGGTCAGCCCCCACGATCCAGTCCAATCCCGTCTTATCCATCGGTTCCAAAGGGCCATTTACAAGGTAGAAGCAGTAGTACACCTTCCCATCCATATTTCACCGGCACGGGATGTGAGTGCGAGCCTGCTCCGGCCGGGCAAGCAAGCTAGGAATCAGAGAACACACGCAAGTGCCAATGCCATGCATGATGCATCAGATGCTGCCGCTTGCCCGGAATATTTTCGAATATTGCTGGCCGAAGTTGCATTCATCTGCGCGCACTGCATGGTTGCATGCGCGCGTGCAGGTCTGGTGTTTGCCGGGCGGTGACTTACTAAAGCTTTGGAAAATGTTATCATTTTTCTAACCAAATGACCTGTGATTCGGACGCCTGGAACATTTTTTTCTACGTGTGAAATATTTTTTTATTACGTGTGAAACATTTTTCATTCGATAACAGTATAAATGTACGCGCGAAACAAAATGTTGCAGACGTTGAAAAAAATGTTACAGCGAGCGTCCGACGAAATGAATAGTAATCGTACGTCCATACGCTAGTATCACCCTTTTTCTAACCCAAAACATTTTGTTGGTACATCTGATCACTTTCTAAGCGTAATTAAAAAAAAATAGTAGCTCTATTTTTCATTGTTGAAGCGTCGGTATGTGCCATTTGTTGCACTCACGAAGCTTAGAATGAGCTACCGAGCTAGAGCAGCTCGGCGAGCCACCGAAGTGACCGAGTTCCCTTTGCTCGAGCTCTAGGCGTGTGGTAAGTAACACGTATGATGTGCCGGCTTTTTACTGTTGGATATAGGATTATTTTACAATTATGGTCGTCGGAAAAAATTTTCGTCTAGAGACTTAAAAAAAAGTAATGATTTCCCTTTGGAAGGGCAGCTACACGCGTCGTCCTTGGACCAGGTTGCCCGCAAACACATGGAGGAATCCTTTGGAACGCCCTGTGTTGAGCGGTGACCGGCGAGCAACGTTCACGTAACCGAAATCGCGAAAAACCATAAAAATCGAAACAGTAAAAACCGCTCGAAAAATCACTTAAAAACAGTCAGAAACCGAAGAGTTAAGAAATAAAAAAAATTAAAAAAATCGAAAAACATTCTGTTTTCAACGGAAAACGGCTTGGTTTATCGCGGTTTTTCGCAAAAAACCAGTCGACCAATTATATGTTCCTAAAAAACGGTTTTCAAGCGGTTTTTGAACGGTTTTCGAGCGGTTTTCAACGCATAAATTTTTTCAATTTTTTAAAATTAGGCTGGTTTACCGAGCGGTTTTTAATCTCGACCCGATGCGGTACGGTCGAAAACTAAGCAGTTTTTGACGGTTTTGTTAACCCTGCCGGCGAGGGAGAGCGCAGAAGTTTGGGAAATGCTAGCATATTTGGTCCCTTCTCTTTTTTTTCAAAAATAACTTCCTTTTATTTATTTTTTAAAAGAAATAGCCCCTCTTTGTACTACAGTACCAAGGGGAGGTAATCCCGCGTACTGTATCGTGGAATTGCTATCTAACGACGGTACTGTAGCACAGGAATTTGATTTCTGTGATCTAAGGCGCGGGAATTTGCATTGCCGCGGAATAGGGGAGCGGGAAATCGGCAGTGCGGAATCTACTGGCGGCCGCGGGATTCAGTGCAATTGTCGCGGAACGGGGGCGCGAAAATGCAATTGCCGCTGAACAGGGGCACAGAAATCCAATTTCCGCGCATTTGGATTTTTCTACGACGAAGGCACGCGGCAATTGAATTTGTTACACTGTGGTGGCCCGACAAATTCTACCCTTCCTCTGCGCGGAATGAGGTTATTCCTGTAAAAAAATTTCTACAAGAACTAGTTCTGTAAAATTTTTTTAAAGAGCTAGAATAGTGAACAGTTTGAAGTTTGGAGTCCATAGGTCAGTTCATGGGCATGCTCAGAAGCTAACAAGGCGAGCTGGTCACTGGTGCATCGCAGAAATTGTGCTTGCATACTAAGAAGATAGACTGATCATACATTTCTTTGTAGAGAAGAAAACAACGGCTTTGCCCAGGAGTGGAGCAATCCCTGAGGCACCTCTGACGAAAGGTTGGGGAACTTGGAAGTCCAACCTTCCTAATATTAGTCAGGTGCCGTTGTATGATTATTTACAAAGTGATCATTTTTTCTAGCCCGCTTGTCTTATTTTTCTTTTTAAATGTGGCTTTCTCTCGAGCTGAATTATACATATAGCCTCTTCTCAACCGTGAAACGTGTCTCCTGTGCTCCACAGCAGCCCCCCTCTATGCTTGCCAGGCACAGCATGGGACAGGTGTCGCTTGCCGCGGTAGGAGAGGGAGCTAAATCTACAATTTCACTAAGAATGAGACTAGATTTACAACAACAAAAAAGTTAAAAGCCTGGAAAAATGATCAATTCCTTATTTGTGCAATGCCGAGAGCTTGCTTGATTGGCATCATTTAAAGCATGGTTTGTTCGTGACCATAACTTAGGAAGGATGTTGTTTGCCGCAAAATGTGTGCTAACAGAATAGCCGCTACAATTACGGTGATGAACTAAACACATATCTAACAAAACTGTGATAGACATTTAAACCAAACATTGGCTTTAGACTCGTATTCAGACTGTTAGGTCTTTGATATCACTTGTTAGGGATAGTAGCACGGCATAATACTGGGGATAAAGATTTAACGTGAAAAAATTCTTACGGGAAAAAATCATAGGAAACAATCCACTGTAATACTTCAAGATTACAATTAAGTGGTTTGGCTTATATAGCTAAAGAGTAAACGACTTGGACTAACAAACTATTTGGATAGAATCAAAAGATATGTTAGTTAGAGATATTGAGTTATCTCCAACAAACCTCTTCTTAACTCAAAATCTATAACGAAGTTGTTTCCGGAAAACCCTAAAGGTAGTAAAGCACATGGATACAAGTGCATTAAAAGCCTAAAAGACTACTGAACGAGGAAGACTAGAACAGTCAAACAAGTGGTATCAGAGCCGTAACATGGACCCCGTGCCCAATTAGGCTAGCTCAGCCTGTTATATACTTGTACTAAGTAAAGGAAGATGTAAATATTCCCCTAAAAGGGAAGATGTAAAATTGTATGGAATGACTACAACACGAAATGGTATAATATCCAACGGTCCATCCCTACTTCGGCTGTCCTCTCCCCAACTTCCCTCTCTCCCTCACCTCTTTTGTCTCCCTCCCCCGTCACCACGGCTGTTATGCCAGTCGCAGCTACACACGCCTCCTCTGTTGCCCCAGCCTCCCTTGTGATCGACGGTGAACTTGCCGCCGGCTCCCCTTCCCCACCTGCCAACACACCCCAACCTAATACTCTCTCGGCCCTTGCCTAGCCATCCCACCCTACGCCACCACCCACCGCCCTCTGTTGTCACTGCCGCCTACCGCTAGTCAACTACCGTCCTAGCCTCCATCTACATTTGAGGGGCGAGGCGAACCTGTCGGCGGTGGCAACGCCATCCTCGTCAGCTATCGATGAGAAAAGTGAGACTGAGCGAGAGAGAGTGGGAGTGAACAAGAGAGAAGAAAAAGATTATGTGAAAGTTTCAAAACCAAGTTTCAACAAATTTAATAATTTTGGACTCAAGTTTTAACAAAAAAGTTTCGAGAAGTTTCAGCCCAAAAGTTTTAAGAAGTTTCAGCAAGCTTCAACAAGTTTCATCAGAACAAACAACAAAAAAAGAAAAAATCCTCAGCATACTCACCTCTGACCACCGCCTCCCTTGCCACTCGCTAGCACCACTTTCTCCTCCCCTTTCTCACCCAAGGGGGTGAAGCCAAGGCTCAAAGTCGCCCATGGTGTGTGCAGTGGTGAGTTATAGCCACGAGGCGATGTGGGCGAAGTCAAAGTTGACTGCTCTGTGACCCAGATTAGGAGGCAAGCTGAGGGTCGCGGGGATCTAGCGGATCTCATCGCTAGCAACGGCGAAGATAACTAGATCCTCCTCCTTCAACCGCAACCGCATCACTTCCGTCTCCTTCTCCAGCACCGCTACCGTTCCGCGCCTTGCTCTGTTAGACATATCACCTGTTCGCACACCACAAAGATCCCCTACAGTTATTGGACCTTCTCAACGCGCTTCCCCACGGAAGCCACGGCTATGTGCGATCAAGATCACCAACATAGTGGTCCTTTTCCTCTTGTTGCGCTCCTCACTTGCTTGGAGTGTAGGTGTAATCCACCATGGAGGGAAAGGAGACGCACTTTGGATAAGACCAAATAAAATGAGTGGATGGGAATGAGTTCGTCTAGGCAAGTGTGGATTGATATATCCAACGGCTTCAGTCTTGATCAAACGACGCGTGGCTATACTGTCGAAACAGGTTCGAATGATATACCTTTCTTCAGTATTTTTGTATTGTATTATGTAATATTTATAGAGCACAATAGATAAATTAAAGTCGGATTTAAACTAGAAGAGAAAAAACCCTTCATCGAAAATGATAATTTGAGATTATCCTTACAGTAGTGAACTCGTAGAGGACACATGGCGCCATCTCAGGTGGCAAGGGGCGTGAGGAGATATTCCCCCGCACGGTATACGTGGCTCAGCGTGTCCTCTGTCATCATTTCACAGGTGCGAAACTTCTCTTCACCGCTATCTCTCTCCGCTCGCTTCCTCCGTAGCGGGCCTCGTGCGGCGCTCAACTCGGAATTTGCTCCACCACCGCAATGAGGAGTTCTTGCCGCCGTATCTGCCACCCGTGGATCTCACAGCACATCGCTAAGCATCCCTGCTCGCGGTGAGCTCGCATGCGACCGAAGGATGCATGTCTGCGCCGTCGCGAGCCGTGCGGCCCCCTCCTCATCTTGATTAGAATTTTTTTAGTTGAAATTTTCTAGATTTGTTTTTTTTTCGAGTAGAAATTTGTTTTTTTTGTGTGTGCGCGCGCTGGAAGGGAAGGAATGGGTGGGACCGTAGGGGAAGGAGGTGACGACAGGGGTTGCTTCTGCGAGTTTGCTACAGTTAGATCATTCTCAAATTGGAGATCCCCAAACTTCATGCTTGCGGAGCTGTAGCTTTTCTAAATTTTTTTTTTACTTTTCTAAATTAAAAAAATGATTATAATGTTTTTTATAAGAGACCGTTTAATAAGCTACAAAAATAAATTCAGTTTAGCTTTTGGCTTTTGTTAGTTATATATGGCTTTTGGCTTATGTCAAAAGTCGCTTAAAAGCTGAGTTGTTTAAGGAGTTTACTGGCTTTTCAGAAGTTAAAGTTGGCTTTAATCCCCCAAACAGAGCCTTCATATGTACAATGATCCGAATTGCTTCGGGACGACGCTGATTCGTGGAAGAGCTTGGGCCGGATGCTTGCTTCACTAATGTCTAACATGAGAGGTGCTTCATGCTTGTCTTTTTTAAAGTTATATAAATATTAAAGTTTGAATAAATAGTAAATGATGATTATTTATCCATTCACTTATTTTAAGATTTGTGCAACTTATATTGAGAGGAAAAGTATGAAAGCACTGCTCTGCCTAACATAGATGGAGCACCTTAACGAAATATGTTTAACGACCACTCTTACTTGAAATTAAATATGTTTAGTGACCGCTCTTACTTGAAATCATCCCGCCCTAACGTGATGCTTTAGGCTAAGCAGTTGACGTTACATACGGTGAGATATTTCCGTGTAGGAACAACACTCGAGTGTCATTTTTACATCGCAAAGGTTTGGGATTGATAGAAGACAGTTTTCTGTGAAACAATTTTGACTCTGGTTACATAACAGCTCACAAGAAACCTGAAAATACTTTGATACCAACAAACTAAGAACAGATCAGAGAGAGGTTGATAAGAACCGGGCGATCAATTCAAAAGACGAAAGGCTCAAAAACTAAAGCCTGTGAGGAATTAAACAGCAATGGAAATCCCGTCTGGCCCTACCTTCGCTCGTCTTGTCACCGGCTTCCCCACCACTTTCCCCACAAAACCGTCACTCCCCGTCTCCCCGTGCCTCTCTCTCCCTCCTTCCCTCGAGAGCACCGAGGCGGCCAAGTTCAAATCACTTTGGCAGTGGAGTCACGCACACAACCGCACGGCCGAGGTAGCCAGCAGCGGCACGGAAAAGCACGTACGCTAGCTGCGCGTACAGATCGGTCACAGAAGCCTGCGAAGCCCACGGCCCCACGCCAATAGGCTACAGGGCTAAAGCCAGTGCATGATGCCATGAACGGCACCGATGAGTTATTACTTATTAGCTCCATGCCTCCATCAGCTTCAGCTCCTTTAAGGTTTCGTGAGATCATAATGCATGCATTGCAGCACCAACTGGCCTGTCCTGGCCCTACCCCGTCCGGCCTTTGCAAATTGCAAAGCGTGTGCAGTGCATGGCCACACGTACGCACCGTACGTAGTACTTACTGCACCACTACCATACAGTTCTTTTGTCCTCTTCCTGCATCAGTCTCTGCTCGTTTCGATGTTCTGAAACATGAAGACCTCTATAGCTCGCGCAGCGATGGCCGGACGCGTGTTTCGCAGTCCTCGAACGGGCAAGATGGTACCTCTTGGGTGGGTGCACCTGTCAGGGCAGCACGGACGACTTGGCCCGGCCGGTCGTGGGCTCGTGGCCGGGGCCGGGCGGTCCGGACCGGAGCTTTCATGCATGGTCTGGTCGAGTGGGCCTGCATGCCTGGCAGGACAGCAACTTTTCGCGGCTCACGACTAGGATTGAAATTTTGTCGAATTTCGGATCTACACGAGATCTAAAGTACGGGCGGATTTTTTTAAAAAAAACGCTGCGGTACTTCTATTTTTTTCACCAAAATTTTGCCCAAAACCACCGAAATTTCGCACAAATCGAGCGAAATTTCATGAAACAAAAGCTGGATTTTGCATTTTTATGGCCGGATTTGACTTTAATTACATCAATAACCCATAACAAAGTGATCTTTGATAATAATTTGTCCAAAAATTATTTTTTTGAGATATTTTAAATTTTTGGCAAAACACTATTGGAATTTTATAAAATTGAAGAAGCTTTTTCATGCTATTAAAAATTTTTGGTACTATCTCAACAAGTCTAGGATCAAACAGAAAATTTTCTAAAATATTTTAACTTCATTTGTTATCTTTTAAAAATAAAAAACAAAATTAGCATAAACGATGTAGTAAGAGTATCGGAATTTTATATTTTTTTCATGCTTGATCATCACTTGAAAATTTTATGGTAATATTAGTGATGCATCTATACTGTCCATAAAAATTGTCAAAATGTTTTAAGATGGTTTGAACCACTTTTCATGCAGTTGAAATTTGTCGGTCAGCCTTCCGTTACACTGTCCGAATTTTTAAAAATTCATGAAGCTTAATCATCACCTAAAAATTTTATGAGAATAATAATGATGGATCGTAACCATGCAAAAAAAAAATTCAAAAGTTTCTAACATGGTTTGTACTATTTTTCATTCGGATCAAACTTGTCGGTTAGTGTTTTATCAGGACAGTAGCAATGTTCGAATTATTAAAAATTCATCAGACATGATAATTATCTGAAATTTTTATGAGAACATCACTGATGTGTCAAGAACCTCTAAAAAAAAATTCGAAATTTTTCGACATCGTTTGGACAATTTTTTGTTCAATTGAAATTCATCAAAATTTCGGCAATACCGCATGAAATTTATGATTTTTTGCCGAAATTTCGGTCAAAAAAAAATCCGGATTTGAATTTCATCCGGATTTGTCCGAAATAACGAGATTTCGCCGAAATTTTGGATTTCGGTCATAAGCGAAATTTTATCCAAAACAAAATTTGAATCCATGCTCACGACCATACAGGAATGCAACGGTAAAACCAATGCTTATATATAAACGACGCTGCGTATGTGTTCATGCATGTTAACATTGAGATTTGAAATTTGGCGCTTGACCGTGCATGTAACTAGATGTGCATTCACCACGAACATGAGTGCCGAAGATGTGTTTTTTAAAAAATTAGCTAGAAGCTTTAGTATTTTATTAAAGGAGCTAAAACAACAATTAAACTATAAATACACATCCACGTACACTCTCACACACGCACAAACTAGGCTCCAGAAGGGTCCACGTCGAGCTACGCTCCAACACGAACGGGCTGCGTACGCTCCGGCGCATTGAGCCAACCAAGTAAGACTCGGCTCTCGAAGGGCTAGTCATGTCGACTAACGTTTTGCGCCCTGTTACTGGCACAAAGAAATATCAAACTCGAATGACCCACAACAGCAAACCACGTAAGATGTACTCCGCGAGCGCTAAATGGGTGCTAAATGCACAACACTGCGTACAACCCCGACATGTCTAGCTGCTGGCCAGGTTAACTTTGATTCACGCTGTTCCATTTCGTTTCGTCTTATTTTGTGAAAAGAAATTATTCACGAGCTGTTGTTTGTCATGAGAAAAGTCCAGTCACTATTGCCCTAACTACCGTTTGTACGTACGTACCTTGGCAAACGTAATGAAACTACTGCTGTATACAGCCAGCAGATACATACGTTCTAAAGTGCTGAGGGTAATTGCTCATTGAGAGATCAAATAACTTAGCAAATTTATGATATCAGAGCTAAATGTAAATGAAGTCCCCAAAACAGCAAACAAACATACTTGATCGATCTACAACTACACTATCTGCGAATTATTTCAAGTGACAAAAAAACGGTACTCATATATATACAGCCAAAGACGGCATGGCACGATCTCACCTCCTGGCAGGCGCATCACGTGACGAGCTGACGGCTTCCTGCTCTGCCTCTGCTCCAACCCTGAGCCGTGAAGCTGCAGAGCCAACCAGGCAACATGCACAGACATGCACGCACCGGCCGGCACCCGTCCAAACCGCCAGCTTTTACTTGCTTCCGTCCTTTTGTCCCGCGCGCGCTTACCCCCACACCCGACTCCAGCCCCACCGTCTGATCCGGCCGGCTCAAACATATCATGCATGCATATATGGCTGCCGCTGCCGCTAGCTCGCTCTTCCCCATCGATCGATCTGCCCTGCCATGCCGCAGCGCAGCGCAGTGTGGCTAGCATCATCTGCGTGCACTTCGAATATTATTACGAGAGCGCGCGCCAATGGGAGCGCCGTGTATGTGCCGCCCTCCTGTTTCCTTCCGCGCTTGTCCCCCTGCTCACCTGATCATGCATGGCCGGCTCTGCTCTGCGCAGCTGCGCACGCCTGCCTCCATGCATGCACGACGCCACGGCCCCGTCGCTTGTTGCATGCATACGTGACCCGTCCTTTCAGCTCCTTGGACGGCACTGTAGGTCAACGCATGCAAAGGCGCTAGCTCGATGTATCTCACAGTATGATGTATCTCACAGTATATACCCATTTGGCGCAAGAGTGCTGCTACCCAATGTTATACTGTTTGAAGTAGTACCAACGGTATAGCAAAGTTTCGTATAGCTTCAACAAATTTCAAGAGAACGTTCGAAAAGATTTCATGTTTCAGTAAATTTCACGTATTTTTAGAAGTTTTTAGAAAATTTCAAGCCAAATTTCAATGAGTTTTAGTTTTAGAACTCAAGTATTACTAAGTTTCAACCAATGAGTTCGCGACAAGTTTCAACTCAAAAGTTTGAAGAAGTTTCAGCGAGTTTCAATAAGTTTCATTAGAAAAAAACAACACAAAAGAGCAAAAAAATTCTGGCATGCTCACCTGCAGCTGATGTCCCACCCTTGCCACTTGCCAGCACCACAACCTTCTCCCCCTGCTCGCCCAAGAGGTGAAACCAGAGCTCGAAGTTGCTTGTGATGAGCACGACGGTGAAGTTGAGCCATGACACAACATGAGCAAAGTCGGCGTTGTACCGCTTTATGACCTAGATGAGAAGGCAGCCGAGGTTCACACCAGCTTGATTTGGCTTCATGCCGCAATGCTATCCACTCATCGCCGCAATAGAAGAAGGGCAAGAGCTCAGCTACGATGGCAACCTCTGCATCCGTGGAGAAGGTAACATGGAGGCCTCTAAGGGGACCCTAACGGACCCAGACTCATCTTCCATATTTGACATCTACCTCATGGACACAGTTTCAAATCGCTCGAACCTGTGCTTGTCTCACATCGGTGACACGGTGTCTAATTGCATGACACCTCGATGGCACCATGCTCCCACAGTGGTCGTGGTGAAGCGTTGGACATCTCACGTGCGTTGTGCACGCTCTCATCGACTATTGCTCCACCACACCCATTCTCTCCTATGTCGCATAGGACCCACGTGCTCGCCGCTGTCGCGTCAAACAGAACCTGTACAAACTTGTTGCTGCCACCGTAAAAAGAAGGATGGTGTTGAATAATACCTCTGTTACGCCGGGAAGGAATGGAGTGCATGCAGCCCACAAGGTACATTTTTTGCGAAAAGACCCTTCAAAAATTTCGAAATCGCACATAGGTCCATCTACGGTATTTTGTAAAAAAGGACCCTATATTCTAAAATTGCGAACATGCCCTTCCACTGGTGTTTTGCAAAAAGGACCCCAGACTTCTGAAATTACCAGTAGATCCTTCCATCGGTGTTTTGCAAAAAGGACCCCAGAAATTTTAAAATTGCGAACAGGTCCTTTCACCGGCTATTTTGCAAAAATGACCCCATAATTCCGCAAAATCGTCCTGGATGCTGGTTCTTTTGATCCGGAAGATTCTAAAATCGCGATCAAGTCCTTTCGGCAGTTATTTTGTAAACAAGACCCCGTAGTTCTGCAAATTCAGTACGAGCGCCGATTCTTTCGACACAAAAGATTGGAATTACGTTATGCAAATTCACCGACGACTCCTAACCAGTCGATTTAAAAAAAACACCTCTAAGAAAAACAGAATCGTATTTTTTACAGAAAAATTTGGACCGGATTTTTCCACCGGGCGTAGCATCGCGCGCCTCCCTATCTAGTGGATGGTGAAGAATGTGGGGCTGGAGAGAGATGGAAGGGACCGGAATAATGATGTGTATAACGATGGCTAAAGAAGAAAGTTGATTTGATGTGTTAGATTGATACACACAGATGACAGATATTTATCCCGTTAAAAAGTCAAGAAATGCCGTAGCGTTTTCTAGCTTTTCCGTTGGCACAATCATGCGGTGCGACTTTAATTTACTTAGTATACGGTGCTGTTGGGGTGCACGCATGTGGGGCCTCTCGTGCGCAAGGTTACAAAAACCGCCGAAATTCGGCGAAATCTCGCCGAAATCTCGGATTTCGGACCCCAGCGAGTTTGCATAGACCGGCCGGATGTAAAAAATCCGAAAAAATTTTGAAATTGCTACAGTATATTTGGATTTTTATTTTTCATGAGATTTCGCAAAACCGCCGAGATTTCGGAATTTTAAACCGATTTTGAAGTTTTTGGCGGATCTCGACCGAATTATATCAATAAGTTCTCGGAAGTGATCTTCAATGATAATGTTTCAAAAGTTTATTTTTAGACTTTTGGCACTTTGTAAACACGTTCGAATTTTAAAAATTGAGAATGCATTTTCATGCTATGAAAAATTTATGGGAGTATCATAAGATATGTAGGATAATACATAAAATTTATGAAAATATTTTAACATCATTTGTTATGTTTTAAAAATAAAAATCAGAAATAGGATAAAAGTCCGGCGTGAACGACCTTTTGCGCCGGACTACTTCCAAGTGGTCCGGCGTGAACGAGCTGTTGCGCCGGATGGAAAAATCCGGAAAAAAAATTGAAATTGCTACAGTAAATTTCGGAATTTTTATTTTTAGCGAGATTTCTAAAAAGCTACGAGATTTGGAATTTTAAACAGAATTTGAATTTTTGGTGGATCGTAGGAATTATATCAATAAGTTCTCGAAGTGATCTTCAATGATAATGTTTCGAAAAAGTTTATTTTTTAGACTTTTTGGCATTTCGGCTGAAACACTCTCTGAATTTTAAAAAATTGAGAATGCATTTTCATGCTATGAAAAATTTATGGGAGTATCATAAGATATGTAGGATAATACATAAAATTTATGAAAATATTTTAACATCATTTGTTATGTTTTAAAAATAAAAATCGAAATAGGATAAAAGTCGGTTCACGGGACCACTTGGAAGTAGTCCCGTGAACGACCTTTGCGCCGGACTACTTCAAGTGGTCCGCGTGAACGACTATTGCTTGGATGGAAAAATCCGGAAAAATTGAAATTGCTAAAACTTAGGTAAAAACTTAGGTAAAAATGAACATTTAAAACTTTGTTCTAAATGCAACTTAGGTAAAAACTTAGGTAAAAATCTTAGGTAAAAAGCAGAACATTTAAAACTTTGTTCCAAATGCAACTAGCATGATTTCAAGGTATGATTTTGAGTCATTTCCACACTTAGGATTAAATCAAGATCTTAGGCACTATTCCTCTTAAAATAACTCAACACTCTGTTCTAACCTCTCGAGAGGTCTTTTAACCTTGATTAAAAATCTTCAAGACTCTTTCTCCTTTTCCTTTCCTTTCAAGTCATGTCTACGGCTGTCGGAGGCTTTAATACATCGTCAATCATTGAAGTTCCTTCACACTCATTCCACCGAGAGGCTCTGCCATTTCACTTTCCCTGCGCACTCACTTCTCCACCTCCTCCTCTGCAGTCGGCCAAGCTCGGCCAAATCCGGCGAGATCCAAGGCTCGGGAGGCTAATCTCGGCCTCCTGCGAGATTTGATTCTTGAAGGCGATATTTCGGTTCTTGAAGGCGAAATTTGGGCTTCCAAAAATTGGTATGAACAAATTGATTTGTTGGATTTTAAGTGCAATTGTAATTTTCTTGCTTATTTAGACATGTATTCATGTGGGATATAGTCTAGTAAGAACTAACAATGCATGTACTCATGTGGGAATTGGGATTCATATGTCAAGTATGTATTCAAAACTCAAAATTCCATGTCACTTACTCACTTGGTCACTTGTATGGTAGTATGGTACAGCTAGAGCTAGTAAGCCTCACAATGAAAGGCATATATCATGCATTTTAGCAAACATCGTGAGTTAAGAATGTTGTTGCATGCAAACAAGCACATGGTCATACAAGCTTATATATCATGCATTTTTCGTAATGATGCGGGCTATAGGTCGTTGTGATGGCGGAGCCTCGAGTACCGTATGGGACCACGGGAGCGATCGGCTCGAGGTCGAGGTGCAACTCATCGCACGCATGTTATGAAGGGTGGAGGCGACCCGTCTTAAGAAACATTTATGGCGCGCGGTGATGTGAAGGCTCGCCCAACGTGCCTAAAGTGATTAGGCAGGCCATGATCGCGGACCTCCGTGGTGACCGTGATAGAAAGAAGGAGAAGCAGACGATTCGCCTGCGTCAGGAGGAGGCTTGCACCGAATGGGCCACCATGGGCACGGAGGACGAGCAGCTTAAGATGGCCATAAAAGCCTCTAAACAAGAGGCCTACCTGAGGAGCCAAGGTTTGACGCAAGGTTCGGGTTCCGGGAGTGGTGCACGGAAGTCTTCAATTCAGTCGACTATCAGCAAAATGTTCGGTCGGTCCAAATCGACACGGGAAAGCCATGCCTCCATGGATGTCGACCTTGCACGGGCTAGTGCCCCGCAGCAACCTCGTATTGACACTGCATTCCAGCAGGAGAAGCGGGAGAAGCTAGGGAGGGGATGGTCAAAGTGGTTACATGCTAATGCAATTCCCGGAAGGAAGGTGAACTGCCCGTATTTCACAGGTACGAATCTCTTGTGTGTTTGTAAGTTACACGTCGTGTGATGATTGTACTAATCTCTTGTGCATACGGTCAAAGCTGCAATTGTCGACGCAGAGCTAGGCCCAGGGTTCGTGCACCACGAGGATACTGAGATAGACGGTAAGTACTTGGACGCGAATGAGCAGGAGATTGTGAAGTACCTTCGGAGGTTCAGGGACGATCGGGCCACCTTTGGTGTTCTGATGATGTCGACGGCGCTGGACGGGACCTACACAACAGAGTATCATCAACTTCATGGTATCTTGCAATGGGATGATGTTCTTCCATAAGACCGTAAATGCCACAGTACAAAATTCATTTTTTCCTATTAGTATGATCTTTATTGCCACACGTACTAAATTCTTGCTTGCTCATTCGCAGCTAAGGTCCAAAACCACAAATACCTACTAGCCGAGATAACAAAGGTGGTGGCCGAGGAGATTGGGGTGGAGCATGTTGTGCGGTGGTTCTTGACAATGGTGCCAACTTCAAGAAAGCATGCGGATGTTACGAGTGCGATACCCTCGTATAGTATGGCAGCCTTGCTTGGCACACACCGTAAATCTTATGCTAAAAGGCGTGTGCGAGGATGAATGTATCAAAGATATTGTGGCACAGGCCAAGAGAATTTGCGATTTTTATACAACCACAAGAATCTACATGCGCAGATGAGGCAACATATTGGTGGAGAGTTGGTGAGGCCAAATGCCACTAGATTTGGGACGACCTTTGTTTTCCTTGATAGCTTCTTCAAAAAAGGAAAAGTTCCAGTGATGGATGACACATCCCGATTGGATAGGTAGTAGGTGGGGTGAAATGGCGGAGGGCAAGCACGCATATGACCACCTCGTGGGTGGATTACGGACATGGGTGGAGTGGACCGTGGTGGCCGTAGAACCCTTGTACAAGTTGTTGAGGTTCGCGGATCAAGACAAGTTACCAACAATCGGTGTAATGATGCGAAGACGCAATTGCACGGAATGAGTACAACAATAACTTACGGAGCATGGAGAATAAAGTACAAGATATTCCTACAAGTCATGGAAAAGAGATTTGCGAAATAAGGGAAACCACATTTGTGCAAGTGGTAAGTGAAATTAACATGTTCGGTTCTATTATGCTAAGTATGCAATGTTCGCATCTATTATACTAACTATGCAATCTTTTCATCAATTGCGCCTCCGTCCTAGACCAAGTCCCGTTCTCATACAACATATGCAAGACTCCAGATACATGGGAGCGCTCTCGATCGCACTAAGCATTATGGTCGATGACGACGCTACGCGGTGAAGGCTCTACGAGAAGCGGATACATACCGTCTAAGACGGGACGTTTTGCCACCCAAATTATGCACCGGTACCGTCGATAACCAAATAACGGCGGTAAGTACATAAACCGAGGTTGGTTGGTATGTTGTTGTGTAGCACTCAGCGACTTTTCTTTTTCGTGTTGTTCACACTCAATGGTGGATGGCCTTGGGAATGAGACGCCGTACGCAAAAGTTCGCCTTGAGGTTGGTGTCGGTCGCGATCGTCGAGTGGGTGTGAACGCAATTGGAGCACATTTGCTTTGGTGCACACGCAGCTACGAAACCGTTTAAGTTATGCGAAGCTCCAACACTCGTGTTCGTGCACTACAACCTGCGACTTCGCCTTGAGACTATGAATCCACTCGCGGACTCCAAGGCGAAGACCACGTGGATCGCTCGATCGAGGATGCGATGCATCCCGGCATGACCCAATTGCGAGTGGTTCGACTCATCCAGTCTCTTGGGAGCCTCTACTCGACGAGGACGGTCGCGCATGACCCACCCTCCCAAATGAGATTCGTGGTTGACTCCATCCCAGTGGCAGAGATGTATGAGGCAACAGTAAACAATGCAATTGTTTTCCATTCCACTTTTTAACCATGTATGTCCAAACACGAGAACAATGTTAACCTTACTTCTAATTGGCCACGGGAGGAAGAGCCTCCCAGTTAGGCGGAGTGGAACATCGGAGACACGCACACGGGAAGAGAAAGCGTGCTACCGACGCCGAGGATGGCGACACTCTAGCAGGAGCTTTAGGCGGATTACAAAAGTTATCGGGCAGCCAGAGTGGTAAGGAAAAGGAAAAGGCCGAATTGATGATGAGCCTATTGTCGGCGATGAGGACGACACGGCAACACCTTCCGATAATGTGCGATTACCTCGGAGTAGCTCGTGGCTGCGGCAGACTCTCTGGCGATGACGGACGGAAGTCGACCGGTACTCCCTCGGCCCCGCCCACAATCACAATCACCGATAGGAGGATTGCATCGAGGGTTGCCCGAGAGGTGACTCTAATCTGCGGACCCGCGATGGCGGGAAGGGCACGTCGCGTGGTGGGGGTGGGCGCCAGCGGACAACCACGAGGATGGTGCTCAATCATGGTGTAGCAATGAGTCCTCCGACCATTTGGGCATTCCAATTGAGCATACCGGGTATAGTCAAATGCCGTATGGATGGGATCAGGTTGGGTACGGTTACAGACAGAGTTATGATGGATCGAGCATCTCTTTGCCATTTGACTACAATGATCCATATGTCGATCCATACGCACGGCACTCATCTGCCAATGTCATGTACCTTCACCAGTCCGAGAAACCTGATACTTGGGAGTCTCATTACCAGCATTGGAAGTCTGCCTGGCTACCACGAGACATGAACTGGGAGGAATACAAGCAGCAACACGAGAGGAGGTACCACGAGATCATTGTCGACAACACGGAGGTGGAGTTTGCACGTGGGCGCTTTACTACTCGTAGGTATGTGATGCAAACATACATTCATTTAATTGTCATATGCAAATATGTGAAGACTTGTTGTGTGTATCAATTTTATTACATTCTTAATAATTTTCATGTCAATATACATTAATTGTTTCAATTATGACTCCCAATCTTGAATTTGGTCAAAATGTTGCAAATTTCTTACTTCACGATACCCAATTCCACAATTTTTAAAAATTCCTCGAGCTTCAGTAACAACTCAAAATTTTATGGCAATATTATTCACATGTCAGAATCATGCTATTAAAATTTCAAATATTTATAACATGCTTTGTCTCATTTTTCATTCGATTCTAAATTGCGGTGAGCGTTTCATTACGACAGTACCAGTGTTTCAATTTTTAAAAAATTTACAAGATTCAAAAAAATCTAAAATTTTTATGACAACATTAATAATACGTCAGAACTCTCCACAAAAAATTTCGAAATTTTTCTCCATCTTTTGGACCAATTTTCAGGCTTGTCCATCTGGCCGAAATTTCGCCATTTCTCGGCGAGATCTCGCCAATTCTCGCCGAAATTCGGAATTTCCCGGTAGAAAAAAAACCGGATTCAAATTTTGAATTTGAATTTCCGGACGAGATTTCTCCGAAATTTCGTTTTCCGGGCGTGAACGGTATTTGATCCGAAACCGAAATCCGAAACCCTGCTCGTGCGTGAGCAGACCAAATCTAGAGCCCCTCACATACTTGTTCGTCGCGTCCGGCCTGGGAAAAGGCAGATGCGGTCGTGCAGATCCGGTGGTCCATGCGTCATACCGCAGCAGGTACGAGTGTTTGGTTGTGATTTTCGGCTAAGGCTAAGAGAACCGAAAATTACGAGGCTAGGCCCATTATTACGCGTTCTGATCAGAAGCTTCTCAATTGAATTTGGTTTGATCTCAATAGCTAACTCTATGTTTGAAAGGGAGAGGCCGAAATTCAAAGACATTAAGAAAAGTCTTGAATTTTGCTTCTGTTATCAAAATACTCATCCGATCTAGGGTTTAGTGCGAGGCTTCCGAAGACTCTCACCGTCATCGAGAAAAATCTCGGTGCCCCGTTTTTCTTCATCGCGCATCACCGACGCTCAAAACACCGAACCCTAATGACTTCTTCATCACCAGATCAGTTTAATCTAACGCTTAATGTTCCACATTATTATTTCCTTGTGATCATGCTTAGGCTAGTTCATGTATTAGCTTAATCTATGTCTATCATTTGGTACCAGAGCCGAGCTAGCCTTTCTTGATTCTTTTTTCGGCCTATATTAGTCTTTGTTTTAGCTCGGTTTTGGCTCGGTTAGCACTTAGAAGGGGGTGTTAATCTCCTTTTTCCCATTTTTATGCTTCCATGATCGCCGAATTTATAACCAATCTATTTTCAATATTCTCAATGGAAAATACTAGTCCTTTAATCATGATTGTCATTAATTACCAAAACCAAATCGAATTGGGGGCCTAGATGCTTTCAATCTCCACTTTTTTGGTAATTGATGACAACCTCAACTTAAATAATGAAATGAATTTGGATTTTGAGCATGCAACAGGAAAGTCATGTTGTATACTCAAGAATTTTTGTTTTAACAATATTTTGTTTCTTGAGATGAAGAAGTGAGTTTGACGCAAAACATTATTAAAACCACAATATTTAATTGAAACTCCCCTCTAAAGGTGTGAGTGCGAATGAAGAGTTGTCATTTGCACATTTGAGATTTTTAAAAAAATTGACGGAGTTTCACTTTAAATATTGAGTCCGAGGATAACAATATATATGCAATGAATATATCAAGCATAAAAGTGAATATGAGATAATGAATCAAAGATAAATTTTTTGGAGCTAAGCATAGATAAGCATTTAAACTACATAAGCATCCAAACATCAACATTTAAAGGTCCAAACAACGACACAACAAACATAAACATCCAACAAGAACATCCAAAAGCAATAATATATATATCAAAAGTACTTAAGCTAATCCTCCAGAGCAACTTAAACATCAGTTCTTCATTCTTCCGCTTCATACTTCTCCCTCTTTAGCATCAAATACCAAAAAGGGTACTCCAGGGCAAGCTCAAGAAGAAGGAGGTGGCAGAGGAGGTGGAGTATGGTGATGTCCATTACAATGAAACGCTAGCGTTGCCTGCACAGAGCGGTACTCCTGGAACGACGAGTGAAGCTCCTGAATAGTAGAATCAATGTAGTCCAAACGTCCACAAACCTCTTCAACAACCTGACGATTCTTAATTTGATACTCATCGACACGAGCAAAGTTGCTCATCATGTCGGTCCTGAGACTCGCAAAACTACTCATCATGGCACTGTGCAAGGTGTCAAAATTCTCACAAGAGAGTCCAGAATAAATCTGTTGTGCTGGATGAGACTGTGGCTCTTCTTCCCTGGGCTCCTACTGTTGTGGCTGTTGAGAGGATTGACCTCTCTGTCCAATGGCCTGAGGACCTATCTCTCGTGGCTTGTATAGCTTGTGGGAGATGCCACACCCACCACGGTACCCCGTCACCCTCTTGATTATCATCATGATATATAGGGCGAAGTAGATCCTCTTACCACGGTCACCAACCGAGAAATGCATCTCACGAAGAAGGAAATCAACCACATCAAACTTCTGCCTATTCATGATCTTGCTCATAATATTCCACGCATAGCCTCTAATCTCATCGAAGTTACCTCTCTTAGGATGAACGGTAACCCTCACAATCTTATTTATGAGGCTTTATGTGGGAAGCAAATTTGCCATCTTTCCTGGCCTCTTGACATGAGCAGCTAGATTATAGAAGTTATATTGCCTGGCCGGAGGAAGAATTCTATCACTATGGACTCTGGGATGCCCACTGTGGTAAATGCCCTATGCTTGTTCAATTTCTTCCTTTGATGCAGT
The DNA here is from genome assembly GCA_036346275.1 of Otatea glauca. Taxonomy (NCBI): domain Eukaryota; kingdom Viridiplantae; phylum Streptophyta; class Magnoliopsida; order Poales; family Poaceae; genus Otatea; species Otatea glauca. The sequence continues at coordinate 17,610,323 of CM070728.1, forward strand.
GTGCACAGCAGAGTCTGTCATCCAAGTAATCTTATCATAGAAGTCAGACATATGAAGAGTGGCATAGAATTGACGAATCATGTCGTCCTTGTAATCACATCTCATGCTGACAAAATCTACTAGGCCAGCTCCATGAAAAAGCTCGGGAACACCAACAAATAGTGGGATCTTCCTGATGTGCTCCCAACTACCCACATTGTTCTGAACTTATCCAAAGTGGCACTTCGGGGCAGCATGTACTGATTTGCTTGCCTTAGAGAATAATACCTCTCGCCCTTTATTTTTCTCAAGTCCACAGAAGGGTCGAAGGCATCGAAATTCTCCTCTTCTGATTCTTCATCTTCACTAGCATCATTGTCTTCCTCATCATCTACATCCATGTCAGTATTTTCTGCTTCTTTTTCATCTTCACTGGACTCTGAAGCAACGTGCTTTCCTTTTCCTCCCTGAGAACTCCCACCAAGTTCTTGTTGGATCTTCCTCCTAATTTCACTGTCCCATCTAGCCAAAGTCTGCGAGTCTTCGCTGTAACTGTCATCTTCGGAGGAGTCAGAATTCGAATACTTTTCTTTGGAATCCCACTCTCCAATGTGGGCCTCGCTTTTGCCATCCTTGTAAAGCTTCTTCTTCCCTTAGAAGACCTTCTTCTTCTTGGGCGACTTATTCTTGTCATCCTTCTTCTTTGGATAATGAGAGGCAATGTGTCCCTTCTTATCACACTCATAACACTAGATATTTGCATATCGGTTGGTGATAGAGTATTGTCCCTTCTTAAATTTATGAGTGGCGCTTGAGCTTGAGCGCCTCCTCATAAATCTCCTCATCCTTCTTACGAGGAGAGCCATCTCCTGCTCGGTGTCATCATCACAGGAGTCTTCAAGCGGCTCATCGCTTGACTCCGCCTTCGCCTTGAAGGCGATGTTCTTCTTCTTCGAAGAGCTTTGCTCCAAGAGCTCTTCCTTGTCCTTCTTATAAAGCTCATTCGTGATGAGGTTTCCAAGAAGTCCGATGGGCGTCATCATTGGCAACTCATGTGAGTTGAGAAACAACGTCACCAAAGTCTCATAACTATCCAAAAGTTCCCTAAGCATCTTTCAAATAACATTAAGATCAGTTAGTGACGCTCCAAGGCTTTTGAGCTCTTTCACTATGTTATTTAGCCTTGATTACATCTCATTGATATTCTCATGAGGTAACATAATAAAACTCTCATATTTTATCCGAAGCATATGCAATTTGGCCTCCTTGATCGAGGATGTTCTCGCATGAATTTCTGAGAGGGTAGTACAAATCTCATGAGCGGTATCAAGGTTGCTTACTCGATTGAACTCATTCACATTCAAAGCTCCAAATAGAGCATTCATTGCTTAATTATTGAGATGAGAATTTCGCTCTTCTTGATCAACCGTGAGTGCGAGGTTTAATTCGGTAGCGAAACCCTCATGTACAATTCTCTATATGCTTGGGCTCATAGCCTTGAGATAAACGGACATACGTATTTTCTAATACGCATAATTTATGACATCAAAGAACGATGCCTTTCCTATGGATACCCGTCGCTAGCCATCCTTTACTTTTTAGACGGTAAAGCCCCAAAAGAGAATCCAAGCTCTGATACCACTTGTAGGATCAAGGACAACCGACTAGAGGGGGTGAATAGGAGGTTTTTAAAATTCTTCAGCTCCAATTGCAATAAATAAATTGTTTAAGAAAGAATTTCAATTTTGACAATTAAAGCCTAAGTTCTCTACATTTTACTAATTGCACCAACAACCTAAGTCTAAGCAAGAATACAATTCTAAGTATAAGATCAACACATTATAATTGCTAGTAATGTAAATTGCACACAAGAATAAGAAATTTAAACCACAAGAGAGAAAGACACAAGAATTTATCCTGTGATCTCGGAGATTTGCCGGTCTCCTCTAATCCACGTTGAGGAAGCTTGAACAACTTCATGCCAGCTCCAATCCACACGAGCCTCCCTCGATCACTTGGTAGTTCTTTCCAGCTATGGGTAGATGAACTTCGGCCTTCAGAAGCTTGCCGAGGCTTCTCAGAATCTTCGTTGAGAAGCTCACCGCGCAAAATTGCATCCAAGCCGTCTAGGAGGCGGCAACCTCCAAGAGTAACAAGTCTTGACGCTTGCTTGAAGTCGAATCAAGTGTATAAAGGCTCAACACTAAATGCAACACTTGAATTGCTCCTAACTCTCTCAAAATGAGGATTTAATGAACACAAGAGTATTGTAGACTATATAGAGCTCAAATATCATCAATGAGATCCAAGAGATGCTCTAGAATAATAGCGGGATGGTATTTATAACCCTCACCCACCAATATGGCCGTTGGCTAAAAACATCTCAAAAATACCCAAAAAATGTGGTGCTACCAACCTTGGGCCGGTAGCATCGCTCCTCTAGTGCGAACAGTCGCTACAGTCCATTTAATGCACTATCAGTGACCGTTGCACTGTATTGCGGGTCATACCGGAAGGGGTCCAGCCATACCGGGTTTCAAATAATTTATATGTGCTCAAAAACACCCATTCTGTTATTTTTACACCGAAGGGTGTCTGGTGCTACCGCCGGCCGATAGCACCGGGCTACCTCAGGCGCCAGAACACCCCTCTCTGTTATTTATAGAATGGACAGGGACCGGTGCTACCGTCGGTCGGTAACACCGACCACACTAGCCAAGCAAGCAATTTCTTTTGTACTTTTGTTTTTGCTTCAATGCAATGCCATGAAAGTATCCAAATGCACATGAATTGAGCCTTTAAACATTTTCTGATATCGAGCAAAATAGCCAAGACCCCTCTTAATAGTGCGGCTCCTACTTTAGCAATCCGATCTTTTTCTCCACACTCCGAGTTCGGAAAAAACTATGAAAAGGTCCTTAAATTTTGATACCTTAGCCATCTTGCGTTAATATCCTTTTTCCCATTTTCATGCTTCCACGATCACCGAATTTAGGACCAACCTATTTTCAATATTTTAATTATCAAAACCAAATCGAATTGGGGGCCTAGATGCTTTCAACCTCCAGTTGAGAATCCAAGAGTTAAGCCCCCACCTGAGGATTCTGGGATCAAGAATACAACACCTAATGATGAGCCTCAACAACCCCCTGTGATAACTAATGAACCACTAAGAAGATCACAACGGGACAGGAGATCTGCCATCCCAAATGACTATGTCGTATATATGAATGAAAATGTAAATGGCATAGGGAAGGTAGATGATCCCACCTAATTTAAGGAGGCTATGATGACTAAGGATTCACCCAAGTGGCTTGAGGCCATGCAGGATGAAATAAAGTCTATGAGCATTAATGACGTCTAGGATCTAGTATAAATTCCTGAAGGAGTCAAAACAGTAGGCTATAGATGGGTCTACAAAACTAAGCATGACTCTAAGGGAAATGTTGATTATGTTGATACTCTCTCCCGTCTCAAAGAAAGATTCACTAAGAATTGTCATGGCGCTTGTTGCTCATTATGATTTAGAGCTACATCGGATGGATGTTAAAATTGCATTCCTTAATGGTGACTTGCATGAGAATGTTTACATGGCTCAACCGAAAGGTTTGTCATGGAAGGCAAGAAATATATGGGATGCCGACTTAAGAAATCCATCTATGGACTAAAACAAGCGTCTAGATAGTTGTACCTTAAGTTTGATGTGACCATAAGATATTTTGATTTCAAAAAAAATGAAGTAGACAATTGCATATACATTAAGACTAAGGGGAGCAAATTTACTATCTTAGTGCTTTATGTGGATGATATCTTATTGGCTAGCAGCGATAAGGATATGTTGTATGAGACCAATAGATTTCTTTCATCTAACTTTGACATGAAGGATCTTGGTGATGCCTCTTATGTTTTGGGCATTGAGATTCATCGAGATAGGTCTAAAGGAGTATTAGGCCTATCCCAAAGGGAGTATATTGACAGAGTGCTTAAGAGATATAATATGCATAACTGCTCTACCACACCTGCTCCTATTGTTAAGGGCGATAAGTTTGAAACATTCCAATATCTAAGGAATCAATTAGAAGCTGATTAGATGAAGGGGATTTCTTATGCTTCAGCTGTCGGAAGTATTTTGTATGCTCAAGTTTGTACTCGCCATGATTTAGCAATCGTAACCGGGATGCTTGGCAGATATCAATCAAATCCAGGGCTGGACCACTGGAAAGCCATTAAGAAAGCTTTGTGTTATATGCAGGGCACTAAACATTTCATGCTCACATATAAAAAGTCTGATAAACTTGAGGTTGTGGGCTATTCAGACGCTGACTTTGCAGGTTGTGTTGGTACTAAAAAATCCACATGAGGTTATATCTTCACACTTGCAGGAGGAGCCTTTTCATGAAAAAGCTCCAAACAATCCCTTACTGCATCATCAACGATGCAGGCTGAGATTATGGCATGTTATGTGGCTTCTGGGCAGACTATATGTCCTAAGAACTTTATCACGGGATTAAAAGTGGTAGACAACATATGTAAACCATTTCCTATATACTGCGATAATATGGCCGCAATTTTCTATTCGAGTAACAATAGGTCAAGTGATGCTACCAAACACAATGACATTAAGTATCATATTGTGAAAGATAGAATCCAGGATCAAACAATTGATGTCAAGCATATAAGTACTAAGTCTATGCTTGCGACTACACTTACTAAAAGCTTACCACCCAGTCTCTTTCAAGAGCATATTGCCGGCATGGGTTTATTGGAAAGCCTCTGATTCTGAAAATAATGACCATAAGAACAAAACCAACTCCCGTTAATAATAAGTGATTATCCTATCGAGATGGAATGATTCACTGTAGATACTGGGGTTTCAACGGTGCCTTTATTAATCGCTATAATATTTTATCTTGGTGTGCTGTTTTGTTGAGTCCACTCATGATATTTACCCTTTCGATCAAGTGGGAGAATGTTGGTTGTGATCTTCGGCTAAGGCTAACATAACCGAAAATTTTGGGGCTAGGCCCACCATTATGCGCTTTGATCGGGAGCTTCTCAACTAAATTTGGTTTGGTCACGATAGCTAGCACTATATTTAAAAAGGAGAGGCCAACACTCAAAGATATTAAGAAAAATCTTGAGTTTTGCCTCTGTTCTCGAAATACCCATTCGATCTATGGTTTAGCTTGAGGCTACCGAAGACTCTCACCATCACCGAGAAAAATCTCGATGCCCCCGTTTTTCTTCATCGCGCATCACCGACGCTCAAAACACCAAACCCTAATGGCTTCTTCATCACCGGGTCAGTTTAATCTAACGCTTAATGTTCCGCATTATTATTTCCTTGTGATCATGCTTAGGCTAGTTAATGTATTAGCTTAATCTAAGTCTATCAATGAGAAAATTATGGTGACCACCTATCCTACTGATTTACTGAATGCTGGGTAACAAAATTTCAGAAGTAGCGGCCGAGGTGCCATCTCGGACTAAAACTTATGGAATCTTGTCGGGGTTTCGAGTCACCGGCAAGTAAATTTGTAAGTCTAAGGGGCCGCGCGCTCCCTCTCCTTGAATGGTTAGACTCAAGAGTCCAAGGATGTAACTGGTTCGAGCTGAATGTCCCTACTCCAGTTCGTGTGGTGTTTATCGTATTGCTTTTGGTACAGAAGACTGCACAATGTTTACAAGCGGGAGCTGAGAGCTCGAACACGAGAGCGTACGCTGTCTATTCGTAAAGTCTAAAAGAAGGGAGCCTGAGAGACCGTCCAAGAGAGCGTGAGAGAGTGTCCGAGAGAGTCCCCCGTTCTAGAAGGCCCTGCCTCCCTTTATATAGTCGAAGGAGGCAGGCTACATGGAAAGTCGAGAGAGGGAAGGGTGAAGATCTCTACGCTAGCTCTGACCCTTGGTCTCGGTTGTTGGTCGATCCCCTCTTCTGCCCATACCGGGTTGGTGGGCTCATCGAGTAGATCAGTCTGCTGCTTCATTGGGAAACAGCGCACCTGCCTTCTACGGTCCTAACGGGCACTGACGTCATATTGCGTCTTTGGTGTTGCCTCGGGAGGGAACGTATCTCCGTATTGTGCGTGACCGGACGATGAGACTGGAGTCTTGACTTTAGCAGCCTTCGCGCTGTCTTGGGAAGGAGCCACTTGCCCTCGTACGGTCACTTCGAGTGGTTGTGTCCTCAGACCACGTGGCCGATGGCCGGCGGAGGCCTGACACCTGGACCTTGGCGGTGATCGCCTCAGCTTTGTTGGAGCAGGTGGGGAGTCCGACCTATGGCGTGGGTCGGTCGCCCCGTTAGGTCGGGGACGACCTTGGAGTAGCTCGTTAGGTCGGGGTCGAATGTCTTTTGTAAACCGGCGAGGCCTTTGGTCGGAGCCGGGCATGGGACGGCCCGTTCGTTACTCCGGGTCGCTGGGGTACCCATTGTATGAGTACTCGTCAAATCTATTATTGAGCAATTTCCACATATGCTCTCTTACAAAACTGAATTTCTACATATCTTAGAATAATGTTGCTAGTAGTGTAGCGAGTATGGTTAAAGATTAGGTCTTCGCAGTACTTTTAAAGTGGTTTTTTTTCTCTTTTTATGATATTGAGCAATTTCCATATTAATTAAATGGTTTTTTTCATCCGTCCTGTTGGATACCGGGGCCTCGTTTGCAACGAGGGAATCACATGGGCATAAATTTTCCCCAAAAAACTATGTGCGTGCCCAGAGCTTCGTAGTCCACCTGCAATTCATTATGCTAGATATATAGAGGAACGACTGTAATGTGTGTAACAAAATACAAGAAAAACTGTCATAAGAGTTATTTTAAGTTGCCAAAACTCATTGTGGGAGGCCAATTGTCTGTCACTGACTTGTGGAGAGGGTGCTCCCAAAGAACTAATGCATACCATTTCACAAAATTAAGAAACTAAGCATGTTTGGCTCTAACCATTTTCGGAGCTGAAGCTAAAGAAGCTAGAGCCCAATGTACCAGGATGATGGAAGCATGCATGGATCTAGTTAGGGCTTCACTGGCTCCAGAAGCTTTAACAAGTTCTAACGAAGCGGGCTTCTTTTGAAGCTAGCTTCCAGAGCCCACAAGGTGGAGTCAAAGCCCGGCCAAATATGGCCTAATGGACGGGTTATCGTCCAGACCTTATATAATGAGATAGGCTCTCCACCATACAATTTTGATCCAACTATCGGTATACTCTTCACCATCCTTTTCTCCTACCTTCTAGTGCCACCTCGATCCATTCGATGCTTCATGTACGAGGTCACCTCTAACCTCCTACCGGCGACTAGCAACCACCACAGCCACCCCAAAGCCTAACTATTCTCGTGGGATCGTGGCCAACCGCTCCACACCTCTACACCACCTTTCCCACCACGGCTAACTCACGGCGCTGCCACCGCCTACAGCTGGCTACCGTTCCTTTCGGATTTTATGGTTGGAGATGAGCCCTAGCAAAATAAACTACTTTCCTCTGTTGCTGATTGTTCCGTCAGTGGTATAGACGATAGCTGTCTATAATACATATCTATATCATCTACAGATAGAACTAAAAATAACTTATACAATAAATCGTCTACATAGTTGTATGTAATAGTCTCACATTCAATTAACAGACTGTCTATATAATGGTATACAAAATGTAAAGCTATTTATAAGACTGTCTATTAAATAGTAGACAACAGCTTTCTCTCTCCTTCACATCACTTAAAATCCTACATGGCATCTCTTAAAAACAGCTGAGTGTGAACCATTGTACATGCCCTAAGAGGTAAGAATGGCGGAACTTTTTTTTTGCATTTCAGTTTCTAAAAAGGAGACTGCATTTATTAGCAAAACTTTAGTTGCGACATTTACCAACCACTACTACAGAAAAAGTCACCACAGACGATTCTAAAAGGTCATCACATACGATTTTGTGAACCGTCTGTAAACATATGTCAGTGATGACAACGGTATATCACAGACAGTTTTTGAACCGTCTGTGAAACTCACATCACAGACAGTTCTCTACTAGAACCATCTATGGTGTGTGATATATCACAGACGGTTTCTTATATGGAATAGTCTATGATATTATTTTTTGCTACTGAATATTTTTCTGTATATTGGCTACCTTTAGAAAATGCTAATCATGCCCTCTAAAACAAGCAGATTATACAGACTATATCACAAACAGATTACACAGATTATATCGCAAGCAAATTGTACACTTCACAAGTTGATTATATCACAGATTACACAACCATTTCAAAAATTAACTCAAATATTATATTAACCAATAGATCAGAAGCTGATTATATCACAGATTACACAACCATTTCAGAAATCAACTCAAATATTATATTAACCAATGGAATGCACAATTACAATTCACAAATTCATATAAGTTTCACAAATTAACCAATAGAATGCTCAAGTTTCACAAATTAGACAGCATGAAATGTGACTTTTGGATGTATGACCTAACACATCAAGAAGTCAGAGAGGTGTTCTCGAGTTGCCTCCAGATGGGCCTTTTCCTACACAATTGCATCGTTGATCTTCTTTGTACCGATGAGGGTTTGCATATTATGGCTAACGTAGAAGGCACATAGGTTATTTCCCTGTCCCTACTAGGCGCATTGCGAAAATAGAATTGATTAGTTCCTAGAGAATTATTATGGAGTGTGATATAGGATTATTGTATATAAGCAGCTACCGAAAATTTAAAATCGTGTTTCATTTTCAACGTGTCCTTGTGTGGCCCTCCACGAAGTCTATACACTTTGAACGCCTTATGTGATTTCAAAAAAGTTAGCCTTAACCATTCCACAAGCTACATGAGAGTTATCTATGAAGGAAATGTGATTACATGTCAAGTAGTTTTCCGATAGTCCTCAAGTCGTGACCACCCCTACGTAAGGAATCAAGGTAGCTAACCCGGTTATTTCCTGGCTCAAAAACCAATAGAAGCCAGTGAAATCTACACAGGAATGTCGCCATGGTGACTTAACCAAACTTTGAATTGCGTGTAAAGTACAAATCAATGTAAAGCATGTAGTGCATCACTTACGACGGGTTGTAGGGTATAAGTATGTACTCTGCATCACATTGAGCCAACGATGCCTCCATCATATAATCCTCGATGTAACAAGAATTTTCATTCATTGTTTACCTCGAGACTGTGTGCATCGAGGAAACCCACCGGTTCTTTGTTCCTTCTCGCTTCAAGGATTATGTATCTATATACACAAAATGAAGGAGCTATATGACATTTATCGGTATTACACGAATGTATAAACCGTGATTGCATACACTTACAATGTCCATCATCTCATGAGCACAGTGTTGATAGCATCGAGGTTGAAGAGATTGACCAAGTCGTTGAAATCAACCACAAAGAAGCCCCCCGACAACTGGTTGAAAAGATGCTCGTGCTTGAAGCTGATTGAGATACTCGTTATGCGTTTTGTCGTCGGCTTTTTTGCTTGTTCCATGTACCAATTATGCAATCTAATGGAAGCTGTTGAAAGTTCTTGTAGGCTCTCTTCACCAACTAAAGGCTCTCCTAGTTTGAATTTCCAGACCAACGGGGCATATTCATATTCCATGTCCTTCGTGATCTGCTTGGATTTTCCCTTGTCTCCCTTTCCACTTTTGGTCATCTTTGTGGGAGAGAAGTTGGCACGAAGTGTTGTATCGGCCTGCACTAATGCTATGGACACAATAGCCGATTTGGTGGCCCGCTTTGATGCAACTGGTGGCTCTGGTAGCGCTGGTAGCTCTGCTACAACAGGTGGATCATGTTCTATATGTTGATCCGGTGCTGAAGGAAGGTTGTCGATGAAGATGTCCCTCTTGCACCACTTGATGAATGTGTCAATGGCACCGCCTGGTGTTACGATCTCGTCATTTACGGGAATCTCCAATGGGATAGGCTTGAAAGATTCATGTACATAGTCCACAGTGACCTTCGCGTACCCCGACGCTACCGGGCGACCATGAACAGTCGTCCCTTCACTGGTTGAATACACGCGCGCCCAAAACAGCCTACAAGGTAAGAGAGCTATCGGCAAGCCTCACTTGGAGCTTGCATGGCGTGGCCTCCTACATAACAGTACACAATTAGCTAAGATGTCCAACAGATTCTATCTACGGAGCATTCCAGACATATGTATTACCTGGATGTCATCAACAGCAAATTTGACATCTTGTACGTCTGACTCAGGGAGCGAATGCGCAGTTGCTCCGCCGATTAGTGGGGCTGATCTATGTTGGTGCTTCTGGGTCTTACGCGGTCCGTGTGAGTTTGTCCGTAGCCACCCTTAGCTCCCACCTTTCAAGAAGGCTTCTTAACTTTTCATCAAATTGTGCTTTCAACCCTGTCTCAATCTGTTCCTTAAGCTCATCCTTAATGAAAGCTAGTAGCCGTTCCTCGTGCTCGGTTTTGGCTCTTTTCCTACTCCGGTATGTGTCGGAGTCCTATGGGAATCCCGTTTTCCAGGGAACAAAAACACCCAAGCCTCGTGTAAGACCAAGGTGCTCCTTGCTTTACAAGGCCGTTGATAGTACATCTTTTTCCTTGTCCAGTTGAAAAGAGGCTTGTGATGATTCTGAACTCAATGCGACCTGCAAGAGCACAGTATATCTTGTCACTTATAATTATGAAGCAATTACAAACTATGTAGTTCGATATCTTACCAGGCGTTGGGACACTTCCTCGTTTGTGGGGTTTCTAAAGGACATGGTGCCAAAAGACGTGGTATTTGACCTCACTCTTAACCAGTTTTGGGTGCCGGTCTACAATCGAGGCAAATGACAGGGGAGCCTCCATCAGAAGTGCCTCCTCATCCTCCCTCCTCCATTGCTCGCTCTTACCCGCGTACCCAACGGTGCTGAATCTGTAGGGGTGGGTGTTTTGGGCCTAAAGGGTCTTATGCGCTTCACTTTGATGCACAAATTATTCTGCCATCTTCATCTCTACAAATTATCGCTAGACGGCTTCATCAATGAAACCATACTTAGATAATGGAATCCTTTCCTTCTTAACGTAATTTTTGACAAGCGTACTCTTGAAGTTCTTCCATGCTTTTTTTGCCGCTAGCAATGCGTATCGTCGCACAAGGCGCACGGTGTCTTTGGGATCTCGCATGATGCAAAAATTTCTATCACTATGTTGTTACGCTCCTTGTCGGTCAGCGACTTCCAAGATGGATGGGTGATGGGGACCCGTTCCCGTCCAACTATCCCGCACAAGCTTCGGAATGTGTTCACTGCCTTCGGAGGTTGGGTGGGGGCCCATCCTGCGGATTCACCGTTGTGATGGTATATCGGCTCTGAGGCCTTTTATTTACACCTCTTGGACCATGCTTTTTATCCGCTCTGGGGATGTCATCTTCATCAAATATAACCCAATTGACAAAAGAGAATAAAATTGTTAAAATTCAAGTTGTTCATTAGATATAACGTAATCCACTACTCATTGACCTACTGGATAAAGAAAAAAGAACACGAAGTTCGTACATTCATTTTAAGAGTTCAGATCATAACAAAGAAATGTTGGAGAGATTTGATTTTATAAATGTTCGATAAGAGTATATTGTTTTGTAAACTTGTTCATAGATGGCTACTTTAATGCGTACTCAAGTTCCGCAATATAAATTATGTTTCTTTTAGTGACTGATTTGGCCTGGCTTTTTGTGTGTTTTAAGCACTATCTTGCTTTATGTTATTTTTTATGTTGTTTTGTTGTTTACTTTTGTTGCTTTATTTTTATGTAGAAGTCACATATGTAAATGTTCCTACAACTTCATATGAGCTTCCAGATGGACAATAAGTTGGATACCAAACTTATTTAGCCACAGATTTGTTTCCAGTAAGATGAGTAGTTTTATTTTGTTATTAGTCAGTTCCTCTCTGACTATATAAAGAATATGGGCTACTTGTCCTCACGAGCATGTCTAGTGCATCCTTGCATGCCACCTCAGTACACCATACAAATTGTCATGAAAATTTCCAAATAAATTGACTATTTATATAAAAGAATATAACATGCCACCAAAAAAAATTGACGATATTGATATAAATTCTATAAACCATGCCCCCAAAATTTCAACTGAAAATTCAATGATAAGGAAGTCTAATTAACAGCTACTAAAGAAGTCTAATTACCAACTGAAAATTGAGATTTTGCATATTGGTAGATCATCTCATGACCTTGTTAGGCCACAAGACATAGACACATGCTAATTACCAACTACTAAAGAAAGTACCATGCTTAATGAGTGCAGAGAACTCTTGGCTACGGTAGCAACGCTACAGGTACAAGCTTGATTTTTTTTATTCATCTTATTATCATTTCTCTGGTTTATTGTATGTTAGAGTGCTAGTTTCATGTATGAAATATAATTGTTTAACTTTGTAAGGAAACATATACATGAAATATTTTATCTATTCCGAATCAGTATCCTTGTAGAGGATAATGTGATTTTTTTATAACAATAAGATTTTCAAAGCCTCAAGGATCACAAAATGCTTGAAGTAGTTCAATAAGATCCTAATGTGATGCTGAAACTGAAAGACCACGTGGAGGTCTACCCATGTTTGTGATGAGTATTTGACTAAATTTGAGCTTGGTATGCTCTGGTTTGAGTTTGATTTGAATTGGATTTTCAATTTGAAGCAATTTGAGATCTGTTTAGAATTTGCGGTGCTACCGGCCATGGCATCCCGGTGCTACCGGGCGAGCGATAGCACCGACCCCAGAGCGGTGTGTAAAACCTCGAGAGGGTGTTTTAGGAGATCAGGCAAGCCGGTGCTACCGGCAATGGTAGCCTGATGCTACCGGTCGAGCGTTATCACCAGCCCAATTGGCCGGTGTAAAATTTCCAGAATGGTGCATTTTTGGGCACTGTGGCGGTCCGGTGCTACCGCCCATGGTAGTCCCGTGCTACCGGGGTAACGGTAGCACCGGCCCAAATGCCCGATGTGGAAATTACAGAGAGGGTCTATTCTGGTTTTGGGATGAAGGGCGGTGTTATCGGCCAGGGGGCGGTAGCACCGGCCCTTATGAGAGAGAATGCATTAAAACTTTTGATTTTGATGGATTACATTGCACAACAAAATATACTTTCGCTTCATAGACAACCAAAGAGGAATGTTGTACATACAGGGATTCACAGGCCAAGTGTTATGTCGACTGCTCATGTTATCGAAAGGGTTCATTCCATCTGTACTCAATCCAAATCTTATATTCCTCGGTTCCACACCGAATTCTGGAAACCTCCTATCGATGTTTCTCTGCTGGGAAGAATCAGCCTGGTGTCTTAGCATTCCATCATTCTTACGCTCCTCTGAGTGTCAATACAACATTTTTCCCTCCCTTAGGTTGGCAAAAAAATGCTTCAAACGGAGAATTACAGGCAGATACTATGCCACCTTAGCAGAAGGTCCTTTCTTCACCTCGATGCCCTCGCCGCCGTCATCTGGTCGATTCTTACGCTTGTACCAGGATGCGTTGCACACCGGACTCACATGCAAGTGTGTGTATTCTTTACGGTAGATGATACAGTCGTTCGGACATGCATTTATTCTTTCTACTTCTAATCCTAAGGGACGAAGATTCTTCTTGGCTTTGTAGGTGGTTGTCGGCAACTTGTTTCCCTCCAGAAGCATGTCCGATAATAGACCTAACTGCGTTGTGAAACTCTTGTCGGGCCAACCGTTACTTGCCTTCAATTTCAGCAGTTCAAGCATGGACGACAACCTTGTGTATTTCAACTTGCAGCTCGGGGGTAAAGGTTTCTCCGAGTTGTCCATCAAGCCCTGTAATCTACCATACTCCCTCACCACGGTTCTCTTCTGCATCGCGCAGCATCTGATGCAGATTGTCATCGTGCAACATGTCCTCATCGAAATCACAATCGATATCATCCGGTATATCGTTGACTACACCGGCGATGTTAGTACTGCCTATTTCCTTTATAATTTGCTCTGCACTGTGACTGGTCCAACATGTATACCCTCTTTTGAAACCTTATTAGAATCAAGTGTGCTTTGATCTGCGCTGAGTTTTGAAACATTCTTAGATTCTCGTAGTCAATGCATAGACAAGACATAAATTGAGCCCTCTTATTCAACATATCCCCCTCTGCAACTCTTCTAAAAGTAGAGACGTCATTAATGTAGTCGGCACTCGCACGGTCCGCGGCGTACATCCAGCTTCGGTCTATCTATGCTACGCATATGACAATATTAGTGTTAAATATTGGAATACATTAGTAGTGCACATATGTACATTCTTAAATTGGAGCACAAATTAACTACCTAAACCCTACCCTAAATTTTAGTCATACTAGGCTTGTTTGGTTCGCTTCCAATGGTTACCGATGCTTGTCTTACCAACTTTTTGTAACGCTGACCAAATTTGACAAGCATTCGGTTTACTACCAAATTTTCATAAGATTCGCTTTTCCCTTAGTTCTCTAGTTCATTTTCTTGTCAATCTTTGGCCAAAACATTGGTAGCCATTTTGGTGATCAAATTTTAATGCCAAATATTGGTAAGATTCAGTAAGGTAAATTTGTCATCAAACCAATCAGACTCACCAAGCTAGCTAGGTTTAAACCAAGCATCTTCAATTCTCCCTTTGCCAAGCTATCTACATCTTGATTATAATGCAATTATAATTACTACCTTAGATCATAAAAAACAACTGGATCTACAAGCTAGATTTAAACCCCTCATCAATTCTATATTTACCAAGCTAGATATTGAATATAATACAATTAGAATCAATTACTAACCTTAGATCACTAAGAATAAATGGATCTATAATCACCCTTCTAAATCAATGGTCTCCTTTCTCCATATTGTCTCATAGCTGTAGCCACCTTAAAGTTCTCCCCAAACCCTAAAAACACTAAGTGGGTCGGGCTCTATATTACATATGTATTCCCAGGTCACATCATAGATGATTTTATCCAAATATCGTTAGTGATGAGGTTCATCTCACAGATAATTTTAACCAAAAAATCGTCTATGATGTCACCCATATTATCACTGACAGTTTTATCAAAAAACCGTCAGCAATATTAAGTATAATCACTTACGGTTTTTAGGTAAAACCGTTAGTGTTGTGCATGCATGTTATCACTGATGGTGATGAACTTAATATCACCGACAGTTTTTAGATGAAATCGTCGGTGATGTACATGCATGTCATCACTGACGATTTTAACCAAAAAATCGTCTATGATGTCACCCATATTATCACTGACAGTTTTATCCAAAAACCGTCAGCAATATTAAGTATAATCACTTACGGTTTTTGGGTAAAACCGTCAGAGCTGTGCATGCATGTTATCACTGATGGTGATGATACTTAATATCACTAACAGTTTTTAGATGAAACTGTCGGTGATGTACATGCATGTCATCGCTGACGGTTTTAACCAAAAACTATCAGGGATGTGTATCTCATCACGGACGCGTTTTTGATAAAATCGTGTGTGATGAGATACATGAACATCTCAAAAATCGTCAGTAACGAGGGAGGTAATATAACATTTTCTATAGTATTGAACTGACCGTTAAGTTTGTTGTTACACACCGTATTCATCATTTGTTTTAGTTATAGGACTCGCATCTCTGTAGATTTTTTTTTCATATATATATATATAGGAAGCCTTTTCCGTACTCCCAGGAGTACATACTCCCACATCTAATATACCACTCAAATGAATGCTTTATACATCTTTATCACTTTCGGTATACTCCAATAATAATTCTAATATACTCCAATGCAACATGGTTGAAAAAAATTCATCAGAGCACTTTATTTTTTTGCTATATACCCTTTTCTATATGTAAAACGAATATATAAACAAATTATGCTATAAATGGTGGACTTTAATGAAATTTTTCATGGAACTCACTTTGGAGTATCTTATAATCGATATTAGAGTATACTCAAAAGGATAAAGAGGTATAACAACATCATTTAAGCGGTATCTTAGAGGTGAAATCGACACCTGTGAAAGTATGGAATCATTTTCCTATATATATATATATATATATATATATATATATATAGCAACGCTTCCTTACTGCATCTTGTGGTGCACTTGGATCGCGACAGACCGAAGGGACCTAACAGGATGTGACGATGTTATCAGTGGCCCACCAAAAATCACAAATTGGATTCGGTCCGGACCACGCATATCAAATTGAAAGAAAACCGAGCCCAACCATTTCCGTAGGCCCCGCGTCGCAGGTGGACAAGATCTCGCCCACTGCAGCCGTGTCCAAGTAATTGCCACCATATATACACGGACGTGTCGCCGTATCAACGCCGCGGTCGAAAGCAACCGGCCGGCGGCTCCACGCCACTCGTGGACCGCTGGGCGCGACCGAACGCCCGAGACGTACCCCGCGCGCGCGCGGATTAGCAAGATTAGCAGACTGTGGACCTGTTGTGCTTAAGTCTTACCCTCCTCATCGTACCAGATAAGGCCTCTGCCGCCTTAATTTTGCGTACGTCTATGTCCTCTTCCGCGGAATTAAATCGCTGCAGTTTCCGGAAATGCATAGCTAGCAACACGGGCCAGGTGACGTTTAAGTGGCCAGACATGCCGCGCATGCACGCGCCCATGCCCACAGGCTTAAACACGTGTTTTGGCCGTGAACCACCTGGCGAGATATAGGTTAAGAAAGCAAAGCTTATCTATTCTCTTGCTAGCTTGCTAGCGCCCTGACATGGGCGCCCCGGATGGGACAAAGCATGGCTTAAATGAGCAATCAAGTCGGCCAGCCGGTCGGAATTGGAGACTAGCTAGTTAAGCGGCCGGCCCAGCACCGAAAGAAAAGCTTGGGTCAACTCTTGCTACTGTTATGCATGCTTTGCCTCACTCTCTTTGTCATGAAAAGTTGTCGATTTGGACATCTACATCGTCTTAAAAACATGATTTTGACCACTAATTATTATTATTATTATTATATATTTATAAAATTTAATATTATGAAAGTACTTTTTAAAATAAATTTATATATATCATTTTCATATATTAATTTAAATGTTTAAAAAGATATTAATAGTGAAAATTTTGAAAGCTTATTTGTATCTATATTTAAAATAATAATTATTTATTACTGGAAGGAGTATCATGGATGATCTTCGTGAAGATGAGGTAAACTACCGAGTTTGCGATTGAGGTTGAGGACTCGGGGTCAGGCGACCAGATGGGTGCATCCGTGCATGCCTGTAGCTGGTCGTGCGTATGGAGGTAGCCTATTTGTTGCCATTTCCAATGCTTTTCCTATCGATCGGACACCCTGGACCGTCAAAACACTGTAAATTGGACGCAACGGATGGCCATGGACGGGAATGGGTACGTTTATTCCTCCGTCCTTTCGAGTCAATTCGTCGTGGACAGTTGACCCTACGTGGCCCTTTTGCTTTACTTAAATGCATGGAGACAAGTAGTTTTGCATAGAGTCTAAATATTTAAAAGTTTATTTATAACTAAAATTTTAAAAGTCATATAAAAACGAAATATTTTGTGACCAGAGAAAGAAATTTTGATGGTAGGGACATGGCATGGAGTGCATGATCTTCACCTCTTAAAAGCAACCATAATAAAGTTCAACATTACATCACTTCCATTTGTTTCAAAAATATATCTTTTGTATTCTAAGTTATATCTTCAATTGTGCCTACACCCAAATTAAATCTGGTGCAATGAACTTTGCATGCACCAGAGAAAGACTTTTATGGTATTATGTATTTGACCAAATTTATCTTTTTGAAACCTATTGGCTGCCATACGTAGATCTGAGCAAAAAGGTACGAAAAAAGAAAGACCAAGGGTCTTCATCAAATATTCTAAACCGCAAGTTAAAAGGAATTGAAGCCAAACCACTTGAAAGGAGCAGCGGAGAGAGGACACAGCGAGACAGCAAAGACATGGCTGCGAAGCAAAAGAACATACATCACGCCCCGAGACGGGAGAGATCAGACAAGTGCGACTTGAAGGAAGCGGTGAAGAGAGGAGAAAGCGAGTTAGCTAGAGAGAGAAACTAGGAGAGCGAGCGAGCAAGCGAAACAAAGTTACATCATCACCTACGCGCTGAAGCCAGCGGCTTGCCTGCTGCAGCCTTCCTGTAGCGGCGCGTCAAAACTGGTAGCCAGACGGTGTCCACACTCTCCTACTCCACTCTTATCCCTTCATCCCGGTCTTAGCCTTGCTAAGCCTCTCTTAGCCTCCTTCCATCCGCAAGAAACACACACAAACCAAAGCCTAGACAAGAAAAGAAGGAACGCTAAGTAGCTAGCTAGGCAAGCCGGCCGCCGGTGACCATGGACTTCGACGACAATGACGACGGCGACGAGGATATGCCGACGATGCCGGTGAACTCGAGCTACGAGGCTCCGCCGCAGTCGGGGTTTGGCGGTGGTGGGATGGCGCCCAAACCTCCTGGCGAGCCCGGCAGCCGTGATAAGGCCCCGGGCTGCGGCGGCGCCAGGTACCGCGAGTGCCTCAAGAACCACGCGATTGGTATTGGAGGGCACGCCGTGGACGGCTGCGGCGAGTTCATGGCTGCCGGCGAGGAGGGCACCATAGACGCGCTCCGCTGCGCCGCGTGCAACTGCCACCGCAACTTCCACCGAAAGGAGTCGAACTCCCCCGCTGCCGAGGGCTCGCCCTTCTCCCCCATTGCAGCCGCCGCCTACGGCGTCGCGTCGCACTACCAGTTCTCCCCGTACTACCGCACTCCAGCGGGCTACCTACACCACCACCAGCACCACATGGCAGCGGCGGCGGCCGCCGCCGCCGCAGGGCATCCTCAGCGGCCGCTTGCGCTCCCTTCCACCTCCCACAGCGGCCGCGACGACGCCGACGACCTGTCCGGCATGGCGGGGCCCATGTCGGCGGTAGGGCTGCTGAGCGGCATGTCCCTCGGCGCCGGTCCGTCCGGCTTCGATTCCGGTTCCGGGAAGAAGCGGTTCCGCACCAAGTTCACCCAGGAGCAGAAGGACAAGATGCTGGCGTTCGCGGAGCGCGTGGGGTGGCGCATCCAGAAGCATGACGAGGCTGCCGTGCAGCAGTTCTGCGACGAGGTCTGTGTCAAGCGCCACGTCCTCAAGGTGTGGATGCACAACAACAAGCACACCCTCGGCAAGAAACCGTAGCATTTGACCCCCTCGTCCGCATGCACAAAAAAACCCCGCGCGCCCGCGCGAGCTGATGCATCGATCGACCGTGGCTAGCCTCCGGTAGGTACCAGCTGCATCTTCTTTATTTAGCATTCGACTTCGACGTTTCCGTGCATGGTGACTCTTAGGTTACTTTGTAGCGTGCGTTCGTTCTCGGCTTTAGGTGGTTCTTTTTCTTTTTTAACTGTTCCTAGTGTTGTTTAATTCCTATGGCATGACCATTTGCCGATTTGGTTCTTCTTGGGAATGTACTTGATGCTGCGACTGATCGACCAGCCGTCGAGGAATGGTATCTGGGGATTGGGTTTGCATGGATTCCGTGTATGTGCTGTTATATTTTTTGTGGTTGGGACCTGCGCACGGGGATAGTTTTACTCATGACTCGGGCCATTCCTCTAGGTTGGCTTGGCCAGCAGTATTAGAGGTAGCTACTACCACTCCTAAAGATGATAGACAACTGTTGCATTCCCTTCTCTTCCCCTTGTCTTCTCTCCACATCTCTCTCTTGGTTTTTCACATCTGCATTGCTTGTTCTTCACCCGGGCATGGAGTAGTTTAATTGTGCTCAGATTAATGCTGCGTAACTCCTCCCATTTCCAAACAACCAAGACGTTTCTACACCGCTTTGATCCATGCACTAACACACTTCATGACGTGTTCTTTGCTCTTCCCTTTTTTGCCTTTTGATCTTGTTGAAGTTAATACGCTAAACTGTTTGCTCAAGCTGTATCCGGCCGAATTAACTCCCTCCCCCATCTGGTAAGCAATGTGAATGTTTTCTTGACACGCAGCGAGGGATGACGGTTGAGAGACAGCACAGCACGCATGCATTGCGGCCCCGGCGTGTCGTCTACTCGTCTCTCGCTCACTTCCTTCGCTCCCTGCCATATTTACTTCGGCGTCTGCCCAACACCTTTCCGTTTTTACTATCGTCATCGTCTTTAATACTAGTACATGGATGCGGTTGTTGCATTCATTATGGCTAGCCATGTCTCCGAGAGGTTTTAACACACTTTTTTGACGACTTCACCTCATGATATGTGGAGTATATGCTCATATCTCACCTAATTTACAACCTAAACGGAGTAGTGTATTGAATCGAACGTCCTCGTGTAAGCTTTCGCCATGCACAGCGCGAGAGCAAGAAGACCGCCGTACCGGGAGAGAGGCAGCCTTGCCAGATTGCTATGTGGAAGTCCGGGACGGAAAGCGAAGACTGAACACTCCTCCTCCTATTGTTGCGACTTTGCTAGCTTTTGGATGCCTGCACTGCAATGCGTAAGCTGCCGTTGCGGCACGGCAAAGCCTGAGGGGGTGAGAGAGAGGGAGCTGAGGCAGCACCTAGCAGCTAGAGAAAATGCAGTGACCTTTCCCCTCTCTTGTTGCTCCTCATTTTGTACTTGGCTTTAGCTTGCATATATTGCAGGCTTGCAGCTATGGAAGCCGGCCAGCCATCCCGATGAAGGGAGACTAGCTAGCTTGGTTCTATAGGCTATAGGCTAGGCGTGGGCAGTGGCAGCAGAATCTGATGAAGGGTTGCAAACTTTTGTTCTCAAACGCAGAACAGCGCAGGCTGGCTACTGACATGTGGGCCCGGGTAGCGCAGGCGCCCACTTGGCGTCGCGTCACCAAAGTATGTGGTGGTGCCGGCAGGGAGGACGCACACTCTCCTCTCTTCCTGCTTAGCTAAGAGTTGGGGGCCGGGCCAGCTGGCCGGCCTGGCCATGGCCGTCTGGTCCAAGAGCTAGCCCAGTGCTTCACTGGTGTAATGTGTGGTGCTACTGCTACCTTGGTATTCATGGAATCCAACAGCTGTGCTCCCCTGAGCATTTTGACAAATGCAAACACCCCCTAATAGGATCTAGTTTGGATTAAGGGTATTTCGGTAGAATATTTTAGAATCTAGTTTAAATTTGAACTAGATTCCAAAACTTCTTAAAAAATTACCACTTATTTAAACAAGGCCTCTAGAAAAAAAAACTAACATTGTTTTCTGGAGAGTGCGCTATATCTGCTTTGCATTCTAAATCTATGCTATGCTATACTGCATGTAGAGGTGGGCGTCGTGCCATGTCGGGCTGAAAAAAAAGCTGACATTGTTTTCCGGAGAATGCGTTATATCTTCTTTGCATTCTAAATCTGTGCTATGCTATGCTGCATGTAGAGGTGGGCGTCGTGTTGGCCGGCAAGGGCCCATCGTGCTTAGGGTTTAGGGTTTACATTGCACGGAGTTGAGGCAGTTGACACAAATATTAGGGGAAAAAGGAACTAAATTTTATTCATTCTTGAAAAGGTACAAAGTGACATTGCAGTGCTTACGTGAATACATAATATATACTCCTTAGTACAATGAATTGTATATTGCAAGATGTTGCCCTCTCTCGCCCGTCTCTCCCAATCTCTCTCAGCTCTCTCCCCTCTCTTGCCCGTCTCTCTCAATCTATCTCAGCTCTCTCTCTCTTTGTCTCATCCATCTCTCTCAGCTCTCTCTCGCGCGTGTGGAGCGGCACAAGCGCGCGACCAGTGGCGCCGCAGGATAAGGCGCGCGGGCTTCCCGTTCATGCCCATCAAGATGGTGGCAAAGGCGCGACAGTGACTTGAGGAGAACGCTGGCGGTGGCTACATGGTGGCCTAGGAGAAGGGCAAGCCCGTCATCGCCACCTCGTGCTGGAAATGCTAGACAACCACTCGGTGGCCGGCCGCTGGAGAGGTATACCGTGTGTGTACGCGGGTTGGTCCTCTCGGCTGGGAGGTGAAGCGGCCAAGGCAGGTGCCCGCATGGAGGAGTAGAGGCTGGGTCCCGACAAGGCGAGCTCGGGCGGCCGCTACGAGGCGATGAGGTCGGGTGGTCGTGGAGCGTCGAAGGCGGTCGGCTCAAGCGCGGGCCTCATGGGCGAGCACAGACGGCTGATAGGCGCAGATCCGACCGAGGGCCGAGCGAGCTGCCTCGGGTCGCATGTCGATGGGAGCCAAAGTAGCGGCACGTGCGCCGGTGCCCCGAAGCCAACTGCGATGGAGACGACGAGGTCGAAGCACGGGCCGATGCTGGCGAGCGCCAATGTCGGATGGTCACGTAAGCCAAGGTGGAGCCCGGCAGAGTGGTAGATGAAGCGGCGGCGGCGACGATCGAAAACCCCAGGTACGTGGCAACTCGCAGGTAACTCCCCCTCCCTGCGACCCGCTCCTCTCCCCCACCTCCCTACCGCGGGTCGCCATGCTGGTGTGCCTTCATGCCGCCACCGTGCCGTGCAGGACCGTGCCGACTATCATGCCCGGTTCCCAAGCCCAGCACGGCCCAATCTACAGTACCTTGAACGCAAGACATAGTCCACGTAGTGCCGGGCCGAGCTTTGGGCCAGGCTAGGCCCGCCTTGCCTCAAGCCAGTCCAAAAAAACTCGGATCTGAAGTAGAGAACATAGAGAGAAAGAGAGACACAGGTTTAGGGAGGAATAGCGAGAGAATTCTTTATTGCTTTTTGATTCCTTGTACAATGGGAGGGACCCCCTCCTCCTTATATAGTAGTCGCCTAGAGTTTCGGCTAAGGGACCATCGTGGGCCTTCATGCGCCACGTGGTTTTCCAACACTCCCCCTTGGGCCCTTTGCCGCGAGATGCATATGCCTTATTAAAACTCCAGAAAAACTCAGTGGGAAAAATACTTGGAGAAAGAGTACATCGCATACGCTTACTGCGTTGCACGATTCAAGTCTGAAATTGCCTTTTCCGTCGGCTTCTTTCCAGTGCCAGGTCTCAACTGGCTCCCCTTCTTTTCTTAGGGTATTTTCGTGATTGGTTGTGGTAAGTCGTCTCGCCCAGTTTTCTCTAAACGTCTCCGGGTACTTTGGGTTTGAGGAGCCAGATTTCCTGTTCTTTTTCTTTGAGGCCTCTGAACAGGATGTGGGATACCTTCTATTTTCTTTGGTATTTTCACCCTCTCTGGTGCATTTTGTGCGGGTACATGCGACTTAACCACGCCCTTCAGATCACAAAAATGATCAGGCAATTCATTTGCTCTACAAATCAATTATCTTCTGGACTTCTTGATTTGCGTCATTAGTGCGGGGGACATGCGCGGGGATCCCAGTGGAATGCCATATGATTTCCCGGCATTTTTCATCCAAAGGTTGATTTCCTCCCCCTAATGACGGGAAACAATCCTCGCCAAATATGCAATCAGCGAATCGGGCTGTATGCAAGTCTCCAGTCATGGGTTCCAAATGCCTGATTATGGATGCACTCTCATAACCAACGTAAATCCCAGACTTGCGGAGAGGGCCCATTGCGATCCATTGAGGGTGGTATAGGAACATATACCATACACCCAAATTTTTACGAGATAGGAGATTTTGGGATGACCCGTGCACCGATTGCATAGGGAATAGATATTGTAGGCGAAGGTGCGAAATTGATGAGAGCTGCGCATGCAGATGCGTGTCCCCAACAAGTGTTGGGCAAGTTACAACTCTGCAAAAGTGGTTCGGCAATGAATTTAATCCTCTTTATTAGTGCTTGACTAGTCCATTCTGCGTATGGGCGTGCGATGCGGAATGCTCAATCGCTATCCTGTTGCGATTGCAATAATCATCAAATGCCTTTGAAGTAAATTCGCCAAAGATTGTCCATTCTAATGGACTTCACGCGATGATCAGGGAAAGCATTCTTAATTCTTATGATCTGCGAGATCAGCTTTGCAAAAGCATGGTTTCTTGTTGACAATAAGCATACATGCGACCATTTCGAGGAAGCATCGATGAGCACCATAAAGTACCGAAACGGCCCTGATGTCGACTTTTGTAGTCGGCAATAAATTTATGGGGTAGGCGCTAGATCTCAAACTCGAAGGTCACACAAGACAAGGGGTTTAGACAGATTCAGGCTCTCGCGGAGGAGATAATATCCTAGTCCTATGTGCTGGGATTATGCAGATCTCTTGGATCTAAGATTGCTCAAAGCGCAATATGCTCTGGGCGATATGAGGTGTGCTATGCTCTATGGCTTGATCGCTCTATGCTTGGATGATCGGATCCCTATGTTGTTGCCCGCCCTCTCCCTTATATAGCGGGGGTGGGGCGGCTTACAGAGTCCTGATCGGTTTGGAGATTCCGATCGGTTACAAGATTCTAGTCAGTTAATAGGATAGAGTTCGCATCTTTATCTACCCTATCAACGACTCGGATTACAACCGTATCTATCATATCTAAATATAAGTTCAACTTCCTTTAGGATATGTCCCCTTGCGCACGACAACGGGGCCTGACGCGGGGAGTATCTTCTGGGCCTCCCTCTTGGGCTTGTCATGAGGGTACCCGGGTTCTTATATTCCACACCTGACAAGGGCTGAATCGGGCCGCAAATATCCCCCTAGATGCGTTTCAGGAATGAAGGAATTTCACTTTGCACTTTCATGACAGAGGGTCTTGTTATTAATTTCCCGGTGGCACATGCAGGGCACACGAAATCTTCATGATTCGGAAAATTTTTAACATTAATGCCATGACTTTGTGAGTTATTCACTATATTTCTCATCATTCTAAGACCAGGATGACCTAATCTATAATGCCATAAAGAAAATAACTTAGAGCTTCTAAAGACAGTCTTCAAGGAAGTATACACTTCGGGTGCATGAATATTCGTGTAGTACAACCCAGATTCATATGAGAGACATTTTTCTAATACCATTTTTCCACATACTGCGTGCTTCACAATGCACAAGTATTCTTTGCCATTTTCTTCATTGATTTCTACATGAAAATCATTGGCGCGGATGTCTTTGAAACTTAAGAGAGTGCACGTTGATTCAGGGTACAAAAGGGCTTATTCAATTACCAAAGTTGTACTCATAGGCAATATAATTGTGGCTCCGGAGGAGCCACAATTATATAGGAATCGCTTCCTGCGATCGTAGTAATCTTTCCAGCGTTCTTCGTGATCGACTGGAAGTATTTGGACTCTCTTAAGATGGTATTTGTTGTGCCACTATCAACAATGCATATCTCTTCCATTTGGGCATTACACGATTTCTAAAAAGGAGAATAATACCAATCAGACAATGGCAAAATAATTCAAACTTTGCTTGCAAATTAAAGAATACTGGAATAAAGAATAAATTGAATATTTATTCATGAGGAAAGTATGCTCTTCTAGAGCTTACAATTCATTATTCAAAAGAAATTTGCTAACAACCATAATCTAAAAAATAATAATGCGGTTCATGCATTAAACAGAATCTGTAAAATATGCATTAATTTCTGCTTCTATGTCATCGACAGAAGTCTTCTCTTCATTTGCCATAAGATTGGCTGCAGCATCGATGTCCAGGCTAGTTTGTGAGGATGAGACAAGTGGGGTATCCTCATCCATGGCATCGTTATCACCAATTTTGGCGAAGTGCGCCTCTGCTGGGGCGTTTTCTTTTGCCTTTTTCTTAGCCTGATATGTGTTGATCACTTCCTTGGATTTCCGGCATATCTTTGACCAGTGTCCCCAAGTGCCACACCCGAAGCTCGTTTGGTTCTGCTGTCCATACGGCTTAGCATGCGCCTTTTCCTTATCATCCTTCTTCACTTGGGTTTTGGGCTTTCCCTTAGCCTGATACCTCTCTTTTCCACCCTGCTTGCCCATCTTTTTATGAGTGGGCTTTTTCACCTTATAGCTGTTGGCATTGACTTCTGTGCCAATGCCTCTTTCAGATGGCTGTGTGATGAAGTTCTTGCATAGAACATCATCTTGTGACTCCGCAACTTGCATGACATCAATCAGTTCGCTATACTCCTTGTATGCGTCTTGACGATAACTGCGGGCACACTGGATAGCATTTGGGTGAAAAGTGGAGAGAGTCTTCTCAATCTTCTCCTCGTCAGTGATCTTCTTGCCACATAAGGAGAGATTGGTACAAATTCTGTGCAAGGCAGAATTGTATTCGGTCACTGTTCTGTAGTCCGCGAACCTCAGGTGGACCCAATCTTGCTGTGCTTGGGGCAAGATGGTGTACTTGAGGTTCTCGAACCGCTTCTGAAGTGCAGTCCAGAGCTTAAGTGCACTCTCTTCTGCCATGTATTCATTCTTCAGAGTGGCTGAGAGGTGGTGCCTGAGGAAGTGTAAGGCTTGATCGTTCTGCTCGGCGATAGGTTGCGCATCCTTCGAGAACCCTAGACCAATCGCAGCTCGGAGCTTCTTTCCCCCAAGAACGATCTTCACGTCCGATGCCCAAGTGAGGTAGTTCTGACCGTGCGGGGCTAGTTCTTCAAACTCACGATTCACGATGCCGGACATCTGCATGATATCAAAATTCCAGCAATAGATTACTGCATGTAATCTAATAGAAAATGGTTGCAAAACCATAAAGTGCAGAAAAAAAATTGCCAGTATACTAAATAAAGCAATGAATTCAAAATTCATAAAGAATATACATAAATGCAGAGAATAAACCTAGAAAAATTAAAAACAGAGCCAAATAATTTTCTGGATTTTTCTAGCAATTTTCCAAAAATTTTCTGTTATTTTTTTTCTTCTTCTTCTTTTCTTTCTTTCACGGCCGAACGGCCTTTGGGGCGCATTGCTCTTTATGTGCCATAAAGCCCGGCTGCTAGGGTCTCCAAACCATAGCCGCCAACACTCCTCCTGTTGCCGCTTGCAAGGCCGCTTCTATGCCGCACCTTCCACGGCTTGCGCAGGCGCATCTTTGGAGACAAGCGTGATTGCAAACCGGGGGCCGAGTTGGCGGCAAGTATACGCGCGGCACGATGGTGGCGGCTGCAGGCCGGGGGCATCAAGGCCGAGCCGATTTCACGCGCGACGGGCGGGCGGTGACGCGCTGAAGGGCCGGGCGGCGACGGGTCGGGGTGGCGGCGCGAGGGTCGGGGCGGCGACGGCCGAGGAGCCGAGGTCATTGTGGGTCGGGCGCCGAGGCGCGCGACGCGCAAGCAGCAGTGGTTGCCGAGGCGCCGAGGCGCCGGCGAGCCGGGGTGGTATGGGCTGGGCGGTGGCGAGGCGCTGCAACGCGCGATAGGCCGGGTTGTCGAGGCGCCGAGGCGCGCGACGCGGCGGCAGATTCGGGCGGCGGCGATCGCACGCCGGGCGAAGACCGAGGCGACGACGCGTTGCGGGCGCGAAGACCGAGGCGACGGTGATTTCTTTCTTTTTTTGCGATGGAAGAACAATAACTTCATGTACTGTTGAATTGTACCCCTGTAGCTTCATGCCAGACGACGAGGTACTGATGCGTAGGTTAGATGCATGCATAGAAACCACAAGCGATTAGATCGATTTAATCGTCGAATCCCACCTTTTCAATCTGTTCGCCGGTAGAGTTTCGTGCTGATAACGTGTTAAGGAACCTCGCTATCTAATAGTCTGGGGTTCCCGAACAGATCTGAAGTGGAGAATAGAGAGAGAAAGAGAGGCACATGTTTAGGGAGGAACAGCGAGAGAATTCTTTATTGCTTTTTGATTCCTTGTACAATGGGGGACCCCCTCCTCCTTATATATTAGTCGCCTAGGATTTCGGTTAAGGCACCATCGTGGGCCTTCATGGGTCACGTGGTTTCCCAACACTTGCAAATGATATGCAGTTATGGAACATGTTCATAATGTGTATTACTAGAGGTGATATATTGCAAACTCAATAGCAAATTGCGAATTAATGGGCGACACTGCTTGCCATCAATATTAACAGTTACAAATTATATGTTTAATTAGACACAATCACGCAAGTGCATATTTGGTGCGATCTCTGTTTTCACTATGGGAATAAACCGCACGTTCATTGATCATATCACAGGAAGCTAACGTCTCCAGGGCCTTAGACCATCTCCAACCGAGTCCCGTCGGTCGTCCCGATCCCATCCGTATGGGAAAGCGTCGGAGAGAGAGGGTTCCCAGCTCCTCCAACGGCTTCCCTTCCCCGACCGACGCAGCCTGGGATAGGAGAGAGGATCTCTCCCCTGAGGGCTGCGCTCTCCATTCCCTCACGTTGCCCGTTCTTTGTGGTCGCTAATCGCCGAGGCTTCGCGGTGGCACGCAGACAGCGGCGATCGATAAGGGCTTCGCGGGCGAGGAGCTAAGGTGCTCCGCCTCACCGGGCGGAGAGGAGGATGAGCAGACGAAAATCGAGACCTTCAGGTACGCATCGAGGACCACCATCTTTGCCGATTTGAAATGGATTTAGGTTGTGGGATCTTCGATTCAGTGGGGGGAAAACCTGGATGGGGTGAAATCGCCGTTGGGACAAGTAATTTGGTCCTCACCGAAATGGCAATCCAGAACATAGATAGGAAAAATTGGGGAAACTTGCGTTGGGTGATGATGACCGATTGGTGTAGAAGATTGATTGAATGAGCACTAGTTCGATTTAATGAACCTGACAGTTCATATGTGTTGTCCTGCTGGGTGAACCTAACTAGTTCGAATTAGTGAACCTGACTAGTTCGAATTGCTTGTATTTAATTGGTTCGTACGTAGTATGATTCAATATTGCCATAACTTGTGTGAAGTATTGTCTTTACATGCTGTTTTAGATGGATTCGGAGACCCTTCGAGACGTCATCTCCAAGCTGCGAGATATGCTGGAGGATAAGGCCGAGCACCTCAGGAAGCTCGCTCGGGACAACTTCAGTCCAAGTGATGAAATTTGGGCCATTGACATTAACAGCGCACTTCTTCAGGTCGAGTCCATAGCCGAGAGCTTGGAGAAGATGTCGTTCGACACGATAGAATTTAGCATGCACCTCCTCCGACTGTGATGGATGACATTGCATCTATCGAGGGCGTTCATCCGGACGACATAGTGCCTACGGACTACGAGAGCTCGAACTATTCCCTGCTGAGCGCCTACTCCACGGATTGTCTACTTAGCGATTGGTCCATCGAGTCCGATCGTTCGGGCCACCTTGTTTAGATCTACATGTCTGTTCCATGCTCAGTCATATTGTTATTTTGGACCATGTGGCTTTGAACTGCTCAGTGAGCTTTATTGTATTTTGCACCATCCGGCTATGAACTTGTAATCCTTACCGTAATTTACATCAATGTGATGTATGTTCCATGTTGACTCATATTTTTCCCACATTGCTTTGCCATGATTCCGTAATAACAAACTATGTGTGTGCTTTCAATGATCAGGGAGGACGACATGGACCCTTTCTTATCGAACTACCTTCAGGATGACTTTGACGCTGTGGTACACGGCTTATCTCTCCCGCCAGCACCTCCGAGCATGGGCACGACTGATGCTGCCCCAAGTCGGTCCACGCACGTCAAGAAGGGAACCAAAAATAGCTCCAGAACAGAGAGGACCAAATGGAGTGCGCAGGAGGATGAAGTTCTAGTCTCAACTTGGTTGAATGTGAGCCAAGACCCCATTGTTGGGAAGGACCAATCGTCCGATACCTATTGGAGCAGAATTGCAGATTATTACAAAAGCAATAGCAAGGAACACATGAAGGCAAGATCGAAGAAAGGAATGGTTAACCACTGGTCATTGATAAATGAGTGTGTTAGCAAATATGCTGGGTATCTCAATCAGACCGACGGTTTACATCAGAGTGGGAGCACCGAGCGTGATAGGGTAAGGACATGTCCCCATCTTCAGTTAGCACTTGTAGTCACTTCATAATTAATTGTGTCTCCCGAGTCTTATAATTGTTATCTCATTTTGCAGATGGCCCATGCTGCTAGGATGTACCAGGACATTGAGGGCAAGCCATTCGCGTTCCACCATTGTTGGGTACTACTGGCGGATCATCCGAAGTGGTCTTCGCACTTGTCCCACAAGAAACAAAAGACAGTACGATATGGTGCAACGCATGAAGGGTCCAATGACATTCCTATCGATCTCGCCTCCCAAGCATCCTCTCGAGGAGGGAAAGGTCACTGTGCCGACGCCGCGCAAAGGCGCGAGGAAGCGTGCTAGTTCGTCTAGTATGTCATCTGTGGGTGTGTACTCCGACCATTTCGACAAGATGAATGAGTCCAGAGCTGCTATGGTAGAAATACAGCGTGAAAAATTGGCCATGTCCAAGGAAGCGGAGAATGAAAGAATTATAAAGGTCGACTTGAACTCGTGTACCGGATTGCTTCGCGAGTACTACGAGAGTTGACAGATTGAGATTGTGATGAGTCGTCGTCAAATGAATAAATAACTGTTGCCTTATGTCATCCCTGTTTGAGTGAGGGCCTTTACTATTGTTGTATTGTTGTGTTAATGTTTGAACTATCTAGTTTTATTCTAGACTTGTGGTTCGAGGCTTCGAACAAACTGTAGGATCGAAATGTACTAATC
This sequence comes from Otatea glauca, assembly GCA_036346275.1. Classification (NCBI taxonomy): domain Eukaryota; kingdom Viridiplantae; phylum Streptophyta; class Magnoliopsida; order Poales; family Poaceae; genus Otatea; species Otatea glauca. Next base: position 17,640,783 of record CM070728.1, read on the forward strand.
TAGCAAACAGAGGGGGGTGAATGATTGCGCGGAAGCTAAAATCAATTTTTCGACTTTTGAAATACCCCAAAGAACCTCAGATCACTTGAGTTGTATTCAATAAGAACCTTATTGCACTGCACCAAATTTGCACATGTATGCGGACCAAACTTCGCGGAGTTCTGGACGGAGAGATCGATTCACGCTGGACCAAACTTCGCTCAGAGCAGGAAATTGATTCTCGCCGGACCAAACTTCGCCGGGCGTGGAAATTCAGTTCACGCCAGACCAAACTTCGCTTCAGAGCACGGAAATTGATTCCACGTCGACCAAACTTCACTTCGAGCAGGAAATTGATTCACGCCGGACCAAACTTCGCTCAGAGCAGGAAATTCAGTTCACGCGGACCAAACTTCGCCGGGCGAGGAAATTGATTCACGCGGACCAAACTTCGCTCGAGCACGGAAATTGATTCTCGCCGGACCAAACTTCGCCGAGCAGGAAATTCGATTCCACGCGGACCAAACTTCGCCGAGCGGAAATTCAGTTCATGCGGACCAAACTTCGCTTCGGAGCAGGGAAATTCAGTTCACGCCGGACCAAACTTCGCTTCGGAGCAGGGAAATTCAGTTCACGTCGGACCACTTGAAAACAGCCTGACATATATTCACTAAAATAGAAATTACTGAAGATCCAAATGTTGGATCGATGTGAAATTTTAACTGTAAAAACTATATTCGATTCCAAAGCTAACCCAAAAAGAATCAACTCAATCAGACCTGTGGATCGAGAGTTATGTCCTTCACAAGACGACTGAAACAAATCTAGATCAAATAATGATGGAAACTTATTTGCAAGGCTACACCGGACCTATCTTAAAAAAAAGATTACCGAAGATCCAACCGTTAGATTGACATGAAATTTTAACTGTAGAAACTAGATTCAATTATGAATCTAGCCCAATAAAAATCAACTCGATCGGATCTACGGCTTCCCTTGATATTACCTTCGCAAGATGACTGAATCAGGTGATGACGGAAATTGATTTGCAAGGCTACGCCGGACCAATCTTCAGAACTTCAGCTACCACGGATCTTCAGAACTTCAACACATGATTTCACACAAACTTTTTACGAAAGGTTACTGAGCACTTATTTATTGAACCTAACAGTGATACATAACAATCTCACACCGAAACATAGCTTATTACACTTGCATTATCCCCCGTGCCGTGACCAAAGGTGTTCGACCAGATCCGCCTGCAACCGATGGTGAAGTTGGCGATCCCTCCGCCTTTCAGTTGCTTGTATGTAGTGCAAGACCGACCCGTTGGGTGACGTCCCTACAACGACGGGAGTTTCCATAAAATCGAAGTTAATGTCATGTGATGCCCCCCCATTCCTCTCATCCTCCACGATCATGTTATGAAGAATGATGCATGCAGTCATTATATTCCTTAACGTACTCTGGTGCCAACATCGGCGGGGCCCGCACAATGGCAAACCTAGCTCGAGCACTCCAAACGCTCGCAACATCCTTCCTTGCGTGGACAAAGATCTGCGAGAAGTGGACCCTCTTGTTTCCCATCGGCGCTGCAATCACCTTAACGAAGGTAGCCCACTCTGGGTAAATGCCATCCGCGAGGTAGTAGCCCATGTCGTACTGATTGCCATTGAGGATGTAGTTTACCTCCGGAGCTGTACCATCATTTTCTCTTGAAAATATGTTAGAACGGTGCAACACATTAATATCGTTCATGCTTCCTGGCATCCCGAAAAAAGCATGCCAAATCCACAGGTCATACGAAGCAACCGCCTCGAGGACTATGGAAGGCTTGCGAGTATGCCCTGTGAAAGCCCCTTGCCATGCTTTCGGACAGTTTTTCCTGGTCCAATGCATGCAATCGATGCTACCAAGCATTCTAGGGAAACCCCAGTGCTCACCAACAACTAGGAGTCTACCAATGTCTTCTTCATTAGGAGATCGAAGATATTCCTCCCCGAAAACCTGGACCACCGCCTTCACGAACTTCTTGAGAGCTACAATGGCCGTACTTTCCCCAATACGGAGGTACTCGTCCACAGTGTTAGCAGGAACACCGTAAGCTAGTTGACGGAGAGCTGCTGTTACTTTTTGAAGAGGTGCCAAACCAAGCTTCCCGGTTGCATCCCTACTTTACTGGAACCAAACGTCGTGTCCTTTGACAGCATTCGTTATGCGCAAAAATAGGGAGCGGCTCATCCGAAACCTGCGTATGCGAAACAACTTATAGACATAATGAAACCTTACAAGTACATCATTCATAATTTGTTAGGACTACTGGTTTGTTACCTCCGCCTGAAAAATACGTCGCCGTACACGGGGGAGGAAGCGAAGTAATCACCATAAAGCCGAGCCGCCCCTTCAACGTGACCTCGGTTGATCACCACATGGCCTCGAACAGATCCCCGTCGACGGTTGTTACCTCGCGCTTCTATCTCCTCCTCCTCTGCGATTGCTAAGAGAAGGGAGTCCTCATCATCAGTAAAGGATTGTTCATCACTTGAGGAAGAAATGAACTGACTCATTGTGAGGTTGGCAATGGGTTGTGGGTGACTAACCTGATTAATGCAACCCCTCAATATATAGAATTGCTGGGTTGGATGAAAGGGGTGAGGAAAAGTTAGGTATTTCTGGGAAGGGAAGGGAATGGGGAAGGGAATTTGTTGAAGTGCATTGCTAGGAAGGGAATGGAATCTGGGAAGGGATTCCCTTCTGGGGCTGGGAAGGGAATGAAACCCTAGGAAACGGTTGGAGATGGTCTTAAGCCACTAACAACATTAGTTTTCCTTATGACGCTAGCTAGCATCATATATGTGGTCCATTGAATGTATCATATTTCTCTTCCACGACGACCCAACAATACTCATATACATCTATAGCAGAAATTCCATGGTATCACTTAGAGACGCGGCAATAACGGCAGCAAGTTGCAGTAGAAAGCAAATAAGATGTCTTAAATGAGAAAGGGACGTGTTGATTCCAAACCAATACACACGGGGCTAATAGGTGCTAATTTCCGCAAGCAGATAAAGAGGTAAGTAATTAACATCAACTATTTATTTATACTTTAATACTTATACAACTTTAAAAAAATATAGATGCATCTCTCAACACAATATAGTCTATTTAGCGGAGCTATAGCTTTTCTTAAAGCTGTATTTTTGTTTTTTTTGGCTAAAAAACAACTATATCTTTTTGTAATAGACCGTTTGATAAATAGCAAATTTTCATAGCAATAAGCTGTAAAAGCAGGTCAAGTCCAGCTTTGTAGCGACCCGTATAATTAGCCCAGGATAATGACAATAGCACCACCATTACTTTGAGGTAATTACACGAATTTTGGTATACTAACTAATCAAAACATCGAACGCACCCGACGTTTTATCAGTTAATACACCGTGTGCAGAGTATTGCAGTAGAAACAATAATTAGAGACTGAAATGGAAACTTATTATATTCTATTGCCACGTAGGCTACAGGTCCAATACATTAATTATACATAAGATCCAAGTACAAAAAATATAATACAAAATTACTAATATTCCAAGGACTAACGAAGTCGAAGAACGATCTACCCAATATCCTAACCCTCCTGGTAATCATCCTCCTCCTCTTCTTGGTTCTGCGGGTGATCCACACCCCATGCCTCATAGGTGAATCCATTGGATCCAAGTCCCAACCAGGCACTTGACCACCGGCACCAATCTCTAAGCAAAGGGGGATTTAGCAACAGTGAGTACAGAAGTACTAAACAAGCATTAATAACAAAATGTATCTTATGAATATTACCATCATCCTTCACTTGCCATTCCTCTCTCAAATCCATTCTTAGAAAAATAGGGTTTTATTAGGAAAAATATTGGTTTTCGATTTTAATTATTGAAATCGCTACTAGCACTCGTATATGAGGCAGACTTAGCTTCCATAGCCTCCAATCCAGAAGTCAGGCATGAATTCATGATTTTACACTGCGTAGGTTTATACCACTTTACCAATAGTAAACCCAACAACAGTTGAGAACCCAGAATGTTTATCGCTAATCTGGTATTAGATCTCCAACCCTGGCACTACTGCCAGCTGTGCTTCAACTAACAACGGCAACACATCAACCAAACGTTTAAATATAGTTCCAACATAAATCAACTGTAGATGATGTTTATGTCCTTCACTCGGACTCTTGGTATACCCAACTTCACACCCCTAGATAGCTACTAATATCCAATGTGGAGATCATAACGCTGTTATAGGACAACCTTTTCTGGTCGTTTCCCATACACTATGGTTGATACAAAATTATACGGCTCATTGCCCGAGTGCAGTTTATTCAATCTTATGTTCTAGCCATATGTAGAGGGAGCCCACCGGCAATGATCTTCATCTATGGCACCCTTTACCCACCATACATATATACACACAAATCAAATATTGTTCCAACAGTCATCATCAATACCATATATCCATAACCAATTACTGTCGCAGCAGCTCATCACCAAAATCATCTTTCCAACTTCATCCGATTTATAGTTTTCTTAAACACATTTTTTCCATGCGTAGGTGATATCACATATAAGTAAATATGCTTGATAAAAATATTAAGAATGATCAAAGATTGCTTGCTTGGATTTTGGTACAAATATTCGTCCTCACCCGATGGTTGTTGCAGATCACCGGTCTAATTGATTCATGAAATTATCAATAATATATTTTAGCAGGTTTTTGCATGTTTCACGGTGTCCAACCATTTTTAATATTTTTATTATTTAGTATACTTGTAGTTCTTTTAAATTTTTGGTTATTTTTATGTTTTTGACTTTTATCTTATGCTTATTTGACCGGATTGATTCATCTCTCGAGTTTATATTAGGTTTATTTAGTTTGGATGAAGTCCGAATTTTGGATCAAAATTCTCTCCCCTTTTCTTTTCTTTCCCCCTCCCCCTATTTTTTTATTTCCTCACCCGGCCAGTCTCCTCTTTATCCTTTCTTCTTCTCTTTTCTCCTTCTGTTTTCCCCGCTCCTTCTCTCCTCTCTTGCTCTTCCCTAGTTCCTCACCCTCTCTGGTGCCTCCCCTCCCTCCGGCCTTCGGCATCGCCGTTTGATCCCGCCCGTGCTGCGCGCTGGCTCCCCCGAGCCACTCGACCTCCCGTGCCGCCTTAGCTCGGCCTTCCCGGGCCGTCTGCTCCCCTCTGCCTCTCCCTCGGGCAACCACTTGCCCGGCCGCCTCGGGCCGCTCCCTCGCCGCCGCCCGCCAGGGCCTTGCGTCACCTCCTGCTGGCCCACGCGCCCCCGCGTCAACTAGGTCGCCTCGACTCGGCTGGACCGTGGCTGCCCCCTTCCTACCCGGGCCGCCTACCCCGGGCTGGAGCCTCCCTGGCCCTCGGTCGACACCATCCTTGGCCCTCAACCAACGCCGCCCCTGTCCTCGGTTCACTCAGCTCATCTAGTTGCTGGCTCCTCGGGCTCCACTGGATGCTTCCGAGACTCACTGTGATGTCACTCTTTCTCCTTATTTTTGAGCTACTGCCTCCTTACTACTTTATGATTTGGGAGATGATTTGGTCCCTAATTCAAGTGTGCAAGATGATCGATGATGATTTGTGTGCTGAAGGTTAAGGTTGATTGAACTAGTACTTTGATTACTAAGGTCTGTGATGATTCTAAAGGTTGATGCAAGGGTTTGGATAGTGCCGCAATGACATCCTAAATCTACCGTGTGCTGGGGAGCATGAGCGGATTATTGGGCACGTACGGCGCAACCCCCATTGCGTCAACCAACTGAGACCACTACTCTTTCTATTGATTTTAGCATCTAAACTGATTTTACTACTGCCATTGCTATATATATGCTATGGTTAAAATGTGGGGGTTGTACCTGTGATGTGGGAGATGAAGAAATGCAGGGGTGGTGATGGTGCTAAGGGTGTGCTAGCCTTGCTCCTAGTTGTGGGCTTTGTGGTGGCTTTGCTTGAGGTGGAGCTCCCTAGTGCTTGCTCCCTAGAAGCCTTGGTGCTCCTGGTGGTTGCTCCTTGTCTTGGTGTCCCTCCGGGTTTGTGTTGGCTCTTGGGACTTGGCTTGTGTGCGCTTCTTCCTAGTGGTTTGTGGCTTGCTTGGCTATGTGCTTGGGAATGGATGGCTTGGCTTTGGCTTGCCTCCTGGAGGCTTGCTTCTCAGGGCTTATGCTCCTGGTGGTTTGGCTTGCTCCTAGGAGCTTTGTGCTTGATGGTCTCGGTGGCTTTGAGAGCTTTGGCTATGTGGGGGGTGAAATGGATTTGGGGTTAGTTCTTATCCTTTCTAACTGTCAAGCACTTACCTTTTTACCATGTGCTTTCATCTTTCTACCATGAGATATTTGGGCACTATTCTTGGAAATGCGATGGTTACCCGACATCTACAGGTTTGTATATTGCCAAATGATGAATCCCTAACTAGCGAGAGATGTCGACTGGTCCCAGACAATTTGGTATCTCGATGAGCGTACCGACACATATGGTTCTGACGGAAACTCTAGAAATTTAATTATTTTGCATCTTGACCTATTGTTATATATATGTATGTGTGTGGATTATTTGTTTTGCAGGGAACAAGATGAGGGTCAAGTAGCTGCAGATTTTTGAAAATTTAAATATTTCTTGTAATCTTGTTTTGATGTAACTTTATTATTTGTAAAAGATTGTAATCATGTAAGTGTAATACATGTGGAAAATTAATAATATTGATGATTAATTGCTGAGCAATTTATTATATAAGTGCTTAATCCATGTTGATGATCATGTTTAATTTATGTTGATGATCCCGCTTGCATGATTAAACTTCTGGTTTGTTTCAAGCTTTTAGCTTGTGGCTTTTGCTAATTATATATGACTTCTAGATTATACCAAAAATGACTTAAGGGTCTATTTGTTTTTGCTTTAGATTCTCTAAAAGCTAATCTGGATTGTGGTTGTAGAGAAGCTGATTCTTGAAAAGCTGGAATCCAAAAGCACATATGAAGTATATTGTGGATTCTAGTGTATATGGGCGGGCTGAATTGTGAGAATCGATTCCTAAAATCGGGCTGTTTGTTTTTTATTCTGCTTTTGGGGTCAAAATCCATAATCAAAAGTAAAAACAAACGAGCCCTAAAATCTGAGCTGTTTAGGGGGCTAGGGAGCTTATTGGCTTCTTGTAAGCTGAACCTGATTTAAAGCCCCAAACATGCTATAGTTGCTCGGAACTGTTTGAACTATTTGCAACCATCATTCACAACCATGCAATTTTATTGGTGGGGTTAATTAATAGTGCCTCCACTTTCACCGCTTTTGCAGCGTATGCAAAATGCACCGTCCCGGGCAACTATACATGTTTCATGATCGATCTTAATCCATCAGAATGCTAAGACGCAGGTTCTTCTCCAAATTAACATCGATCACAAACAGTATGTGTACGTACGTTGCTCCGAGCTTACGAGTCTGAGATCTGGGCATGCGATGCGTGTTTTTGCAGCACTTAAATATAGATCTACATGGGCTAGATCACCACCCCGTTCCATCAGACACGTGAGCCCAATCTGCATGCATGTTTGTGGTTAGTAGTTTAGTACATAACTGCACGAGTCAGCCAGTCAGCCAACCAAGGGAGTTTTCTGTACATGCATGGGTCGATCGTCCTACGAGGCCTTCCTTTCTCATGTGCCATTCTTTTGTGCCACGAAATTTAGGGATGGAGTAAATCAACAATGAGACTGTTTCACTTCCAATTAGTCTAGATCTCATGTAGTTGCAACAGCGTTATCGGCGCTGCGCATGCAGAAATGGCAGCATCACGGGATGCTTCTCGACCTCTAAAGCGTCACTAGTAATCACCACTGTTACGCCAATTCGTCTTCTTGTTCCCTGACACTGACTCGACAGAATTAGGGATCCAGTCAAAGACGCTGTGCCTGTGGGAACCAGCGGCTCAATCGGTAGCGACATGATCAAATGGTAGCAGCGGGTCACGCACTCACTCGATAAAATGGTAGGCTGTGGTCGCAAATCGAAAGGAGGACGTGCATATATATGGTACAGATCTTATCTGGTACTGTGGCGCGAAAGCTCAACTCCGATCGACCTCGCTCCCAAAACACCACCTTTTCGGTACACCGGGTTTAGCCTGGGTATTATGATCACCACCCTATATCTAAAATGTCATATATATATACCTAGCTAACTGTACTCGGTTGCTGATTAAATAATCAACATTAACGAAGGATCTTTGATTTAAAGAGTAAGTAGGAGGAACTACGTGTGTATCTTTGATTTCAAGAAGGAGAGTGTGGAGACTTAAATCCATGAAAAGATGTTCTAGCTGGGTCGTTACTAATTAACCACCTAGTATATATTTGGACTTCGGCAAATGCAGAACCGGACCTTTGTCAGTGCAAGAGAGTGTATAGCCGGCCCTCTCTTCCCTTCTGGACCGACGGGGCGTGCAAAAGTGAGGCCAGAGGCGACACTGCCACGGACATGCCAATGGTGCGTGCACGGCCTTGAATAATGAGCGTCTTCTTCCTGCAGCTGCATGCTGCACGTTGATGCCTCGAGTGCAGCTTGTGGAAAGTGAGCAAGGGAAAGTTGGGCATGGCATGTATAAAGACATGGATGAACTCATCCATGCTGCATGACCTGTAACCCTCTCTAGCTAGCTTCTGAGTTCTGATCGCAGCACTAGCCGAATCTCCAAAAGGTCCGGCTGAGATACTTGGCAAAGACGGCAGCTTTAATTAGCACCCTACGAAAGATGGCGCATTGCGACTTGCCAGTGCATGCCGTGCCGACGATCATGCCCTGCTATGTGCTATCGCACGGCCGCTCCTTTTTATACATGGCAGGCAAGTATATACATATATGTATTCGTGGTTTCGTTTCGAGAAAAGAACTCTCTCTCTCCCTTCCGCTTTTGCATCTTACGTGCGTGCTTATCATGGGCCTATCCACAGATCCAGGTTGCTACATGAGATGCATGGGGGATCATTTTGTTCGGTTGAGCAATTCTGATAGAAGCATGGCAAACCAAATTCGTCGCCGTTGCACAGGAATAACGTAACTGTCCTAGGAACGAGCCGGCACGTAGCCATCAAAAACGTCGTCGATCGGCGCACCTGATCATCACCTAGTCGTCAACTATGCAATTCTGCAAGCGTTTGACTGGGCCAGTTGACCGGAGTCGGTAAGATATGTCGGTGGGCACAGAATCTTTCCTTTTCCCGGTCGCGACAACTCATGATTGTTTTTCGTGATTGGACGGAAAAGCACACCACCCCCACCGCACCATGCAAAGTCGAAGAAACCAACCAACACGAACACATGCGAGCACGCACCGCATGGTCCGGGCCAGACCCGGCCGGCCGCGCGCGCGCACAGTGAAGTGAAGCCTCTCCTCCCGAAAGAAGAAAGCGCGGCTACTAGCGAAGGTAGGGAGAATCAATCCGTCACGCGTCGCGACCGGGCCAACGTCTCGCGGGCGCGGGTGATCGCGCGCGGCCCAGCCGGGTCTTTGTGATTGGGACGTATCGGAAGCGGAAAGGTACTGATGAAAGGGACAAAACGACGCGCCGTGCTAGTGTTTTCGCTCGGAGAGCGACTAGGAAAGCTTCCGACCGTACATCACTTCCATCCTCCTCCCTCACCCTCGCCTTTTCTATCTTCCTCCTCCTTTATAATTATCGTTTTAGAGCAAGTACAATAGCAAAACCAATTACCGGCTAATAATAAGCTAAAAGCCAGTTTGTACAATAACTATCTCTAAATGTTTGTTGACGTCAAAAACTTGAAGTAGGGTTTCGACGAAGACACCGCATTTAACACACGGTTCAAGCGTCTTAGTCGATTTGACCTATAATCAACAAGGTAAAAGATATAAAGTTCACTCGAAGCCGATCGTTGGGATCAATCGGCTTAGACTCAATCAGCTTGAAGCCGATCAAGATCAAAGTATCAGAATAGATCTAATTAGCCGATTAAGGCTAATCAGAGGATAAAATTCTCTCAAAGCCGATCGTAACGATCAATCAGCTTAAACTCAATCAGTTTGAAGCCGATCAAGATCAAGGTATCAGAATAAATCTAATTAGCCGATTAAGGCTAATCAAAGGATAAAATTCTCTCAAAGCCGATCGTAACGATCAATCAACTTAAACTCAATCAGCTTGAAGCCGATCAAGATCAAGGTAACAGGATAAATCTAATTAGCCGATTAAGGCTAATCAGAGGATAAAGGTAGATCGATTCTGAAGAAGGCGACGCGCAACAAAATCAGAATAAATCAAACCTGGGGCGTAATTTGAAGAAGATCAACAATCGGCGATGCGCAACTTTATTGATCAAGATCGAATTACAAAGACTAAATTACAAGAACTACTCCTAGTCGACGGAAAAGTAGATGAAAAGTATACGCGAATTGGTTGGTTGGCTCTGGGCAGCTTTTCTGATCACCTCTAGACCTCTTTTATACTCATTGGCCGATAGAGTCCTGGTACAACACGTTAGGAGCAGAATCTGTATCGGCCTCTATTTGGATGGTGCTTTCCTTAACAACCTGTTCTGTTTCCAAATATCTTCAATCTGTATTTTGGTCGTATCTTGTTGATCTTGGACTGCCGATTCTGACCTTATCTGCCAAATTTTGGTGCAAACAATGTTGTCTCTAGATATTATGCAATAACTATCTTTTCTCTCTTGTACATAAATGATCTACCTATACTCCCGTACAAAGCTGGCTACTAAATAAGAGCCAGCTCTCTTCTCTCTCCTCTTTTCTCACTCCTCCACATAGACCAAAGCTGATGTGTACAGACTAAGAGCCAGCTAACGTGACCATATTGTACATATCCTAGATCGCAGCTCCGCGTGTTTTCTCTGTCACCCCCGCTTTTTCCACCTAATCTAATATTATCTCCTCTCTTGCCTCGTTGTCCTGCCCTTCATCGTCGCCTATCACCCACTGCCATCACCCACCATTAGGCCATCGCCACCCTAGCCTCTCTTTACAATAAGAGGGCATAGTGAATTTGTTGTCGGCAGTCCTCTCTCCGTCGATAATAGATAGAGAGAGAACTAGTGAAATAAGGAAACATAGATCAGAGAATGGTACGTTGTTATAACCGATACAATGATATACCATTCCCTAATTTTTCTTCTGTTTCGCTCGCGGTTGCCGGGGGCCGGGGCGTCACATGCGGCCGGCCGGCCTCTGCCTTTGGGCTTTGCCGAGTCCAAGTTAAGTTGCCGGTTGGTTGCTTGCCGCTTGCTCTACGCTTTCTACTTTGATTCTTGGCTCGGATGTGGCCGGCCGTGCGTGTCAGGGCTCGTGTGCCGATCGAATAATGGATTTTGTTTGTGGTCCGTCTGGCAGTGGTCGCCGCCGCAACTGTGGGGGATGGACTGAAAGAGTTGATGGTATCAGCAGAAGTCAGAAGACGCGTCCAGCCTCAACTGCCATGGCTCGCTGGTGGTTCGATTAACTATTGGTTCCGTTGCAGGCTTGTAGCTACAGTTGTGAAAAAAAGGAGTTGAGACTTGAGAGTACTTACGGAACGATGGCTTGCTCGTCAGATCAGATCTTAGGCGGCCTTTTTCAGATAAGTTTCCTTGTGCTGGGGTTGGACTACTACCCCCAAAGTTCTTTTTTATTTGAGTTCGATGACTAATATGTTTTTGCTAGATTGGCTATATAAAAACTACATAATTACATTTATTGTTAAAAATAATTCCATAATATTATAATTGTATTAGTTTATATTTGAAATATTATAAAAAAATAACAATCAAAGTTATGTCACCTTGAAAAGTAAAAAATATTAAATAAAAAAGAACATAAGAAGTACTGCTTTGTAATTTTTTATGATTACGCCATATAATTTTTTTTTGGGCTAGTAACCAAATGTTCGATCAATCAGATGTTAGCAACTAAACCTCGCAGCCCATGTGAAGCCCACGCATTGGACGCACCTCCCATCGCCCATTCAATCATCTTCTTCCTTATCGTATCATCTCGTTATAGTCCACAACCTCTATCTGAAGCTTTGTCTCTCGTCCCAAATAAACAAAAAGAGTGAGGAGCACTAAGCGCCTCCATTCCACGTGAGATCCACCCCTCCTCAACTAATCTTCCACCCGACATACCAAAATTGATCGTCGATTCACGGTCCGAGATCACTCTCGCTCGCACTCTAGGACAGCCATCTGATCGAGATGGATGTAGCCGAAGCAGAGGCCTCCCTCTGTGAAGCGATAGGAGGAGGCGGTGTCGCGAATGGCAAGCAGAGGACAGCTCAGCTACACGTCGCCTTCCGTGCCCACACTTCCTACGGTGAGATTGTTGCGTATATTTGTCAACCATGTTCTAGAACCTTTCTTCATTTGTTGCAGGATCTTTCTCTGATTTGTTGTTGATGATTTGTTTCTCCGTTCTTGCATTTTTGGTTGCAACATTTTGATTTCACATATGTAACAATCAGCAGAACAATTGCAACATCAAGATTTTTAACCTACAAATATATGGTTTTTTTGTTGCAACCATTTGTTGCAATGTGTGTTCCCCGAGTTAATTTGTTGCAATTGTCCTTCCAAATTGTTACATATGTGTTTTCAAAATGTTGAAAAGGTTATAGCATAATCAATTAGTGTTTTTTCGAACATCCATGCTAGTTTTTCAAGTATATCTACGTATAAGAACAAGATATATAATTTTCAAGTGAATTTTGGCAAGAAACTGGATCACCCCTCCCCCTTTTTCGAGATCAAAGTACTTCTATTTCATATCTTGGAATTTTTTTGTTGCATGCGTTGTCAACACATGTGGCGCTGACGGGACGATGAGAATCTTTCCTTCGTATATCTGTACGCTAGTCGCCCCTTTTTTTTTCATTCCTTAGTTTTTTGCTGTATGTTTCTGTTTGTACATTTATTTCCTTAATACATTTTAGAGCAATGCTTCAATGCTTTTCCTTCTAATATAAGTTGCACAAATCTTGAAGCAAGCGAAGGGATAAGTAATCTTCATCTACCTTTCATTCATACTTTAATATTTGTGCAACTGTAAAAAAAAAAAAAAGCACTGAAGCACCTCTCTACATTTTAAGTAGCGTTTTCACCTTTTGTAACCTGTCGTGGGCGTTTTGGTTGTGCATGAGGCCGAAGACCCATGAGGACCACGAGTTGGTTTGACATTATGGGCCACGTTAAATTTTCTGCCGAACGAGCAGGATAGCTCAACAAACTAGTAAACAAAACCACGGTATTGGGCTGAAGAAGAACACAAACACCACAGCCGAGGTTAAGGCCCACCAAAAAAAGTCTGGTGACGAATTGATTTGGCCCGACTCCCAACTTCTTGGAACAAACCATTCCTACATTCTTTCAGAAAATTCGGGAATAGCTCTCGCTAATCTACACACTGCACTTAGGCACCCCCAGTAACACATCGGAGTGTACTGGAATGAGGAATGCAGCACCCAAATGCTAAACGGAAAAATTGATGATTTGCCACTCTTAAGACCTTTGTTTTAGAATTTGCCACTTTTAAGTTTTGTCCTGATTATTTGCTACTCATAAGATGAAAGTTCCTGGATTTTGCCACTACGACCATTTTACGGCATTTTCTGAAAAAAAAATTCCCGTCCATGCCCCTGCCCCTTCAATGGGTCTAGCACCTCCCCCTTCTCTCTGTCCACGCTTAGGTTCATGCTCCACCTATGCATGCCGCCACCGTAGGAGCTGGCAGCCGGCCCTGCTGGCTCAGGAGCATGGGCAGCAAGTGCAATCGCTTAGAGCTCAGGAGAGTCAGGGGTCCAGTCTATTTTTACATACCTCATATATAATATATGTAGACTTATAGTTAGATGTACAAATCGAAGTACATAAAGATATAGGCATATATCGTTTACTCCTAAGCAGTCATTAGTAAAAACAAAGAATTAGACCATCAGCAACAATACTGAGAACTTGTCCAAATCAGTTCAAGTGCTCAACTCAACAACTCGCCATTTGGAAACACCTGCATTTGGCATTCACAATAGACTAAACGAACAAATGCTCGATCACAAGATCGTTGGCTAGCTCAACACAACTCGCTTGCATCTTACTACCTGCTAATTAAGCTGAGATAGAATTTGACAATTGGTGGTTCTTTATATATTCGAATTCCTTGGTTAAAGAATACGAAGAAAACATTTGATTCAAGATTGGTAATTTGGATTTTCAATGCCTATAGTGACCGGTTGGTTGTGTTTGGTGACTAACCAAAAGTTCCTTATTAGTTGAAGGATATGAAGATTTTTTTGATTAAAGGTTGGTGCTTTAGGCTTTCAATGTCGGCTGATGATCGCTTAGTTGTATGTCTTGGCTAACCGAAAAATCCCATAAAAATATTTTTTATGTAGTTTCATACTCTTTAGAGAATATTTAGAATGCATGAATTTCATAGAAAACAGCTCATTTCATATATTATATGTAAATTTCTCGAGTTTCATGCGAGGCTTTAAATTATATGTCGCTTGCAACTTGCAAGAGAAGTTTAGTACATATAGTCTTGTTATACAGTACTATAGTAGGATGTCGATTTTATGAAATTGTTCGCACATGTTGTCGATACGTATTAGACTTTAGATATAAAAATACTCGGAACTACCTTAAACATAATTGAGATATCTAAAATATCAGTTTCTATCCAGAGCCTGAACTTTCGTTTGCCCTAGGGCCTCCAAAATGTTAGGAACGGGCCTAGCAGCCGGGCGCTTGGTCTGCCAAACTGGACTAGCCAGACTGACCGGCACTCCGTCGCCGCCGTAGCCGGGGCTCACCGACCATCGGCGAGGAGGTGGCATTGGGGCAGATGATTTGGACACTGACGCAGATGACGGCGATGCGGCATCCTTCCCTGTTCTTGGACCTCTCCCGTGAAGATGGAGGTAATCGAAGCATCGCCTACTTGCTGCAAGGTTATTTATTCTTGGTTAGGATTCCCTTGTTCTTGCTTGTTCGTGGATGCGAAGATTGAGGCGATTAATTCCTTCGGTTGATGCGACCACACAGATGGTGGCAACGGAAGGAAGCGGCCGTGGCCCCGCAGATCTTGTCGCTGCAGCCTGGTGCACAAGGTGATAAGCCTGGCGCAGCTGCACAAGTGGCCGGCCACGGGTGACTTCGACGAGGGCTCGGAGCACGTGTCGGTGTCGTCCACGACCTCGGTGTCATCTCTCCTATCCGACGCTCACCCGGCAGTGCGACCGGTACAGAACAAGATGTACAGGAAAGTATACGGTAAAAATAGATATATCATGAAATCATGAAAGTAAGTAAACAGAGAAATTAGATTAAACTTACATATTAGATTAAATTAGAAATTAGATTAAATGGTTCAGATCTAGCAAGAATCCTACATTCTCACTTAAACACATTTTACACATAACTTCTAAAAAAATTACAAAATTTCACATATTGTGGAAGAGGTGGGATTCTACCTAGATATAGGCTATTTAAATTCGATCCAACACTCATATTCATCTACTTTCATGATTTCACTGTATATCTACTTTTACCGTATGTTTCCCTAGATGTACCAGCTGCTCCATGAGCATGTAAGGAGCGTGTGATTCATTGATACTATGGATGAACATGGTAGTTGTTTCGTTCGACATGTAAAAAAGAGGAGGGGCATGATGAACTTTTTACATGCAATTTTGGGTATAAGGTAAAGAAAAAAAACGGAATACGATAAAAGTGGCAAATAATCAAGACAAAACTTAAAAGTGGTAAATAATAAAACAAGGATCTTAGAAGTGGCAAATCATCAATTTTCACATGGTAAATCTGTTTGCCTTTGTCCAAAGTGGAACGGAAATCGCCGTGCTATAACTAAAATTTCGCACTCTCCACACTTCACTGCTACGCATTTTGAGTCCAAGCACGCACACGCAATTGCGCACGGCACGACGCATGAGGGCAAGTTGGGTACTACACAAGATAAACGGCGATGCCGTGATTCCGTTGATGCATCGGCGACGGCAACGGGGGCGAAGCATCGCACTAATTCGGTCAGGCAGGCCGTAAATCCGTGTGATTGGCGAGCCCAATCCCGCATTCCCAGTTTCCCAAGTCCCAACCACACGCGCGACCAAACAACAAGGCTGGAAACTTGGGCGGATACGAGGATGGAACGAACCATGGAGGCGATTCTTATTTTCCTCCTGCAGGTGTGTCATCAACATCTGCTCGTAGTTGACACACGAGTCCTCATTTCGCAGGACATGACATACAAGTTCCTAATCATGTGAATTTCTTCGTGCTTATCTCTGTAGACGTTCTAGAGAAGATTCTCGGGATACATTGATCTCCGCATTCTCGATCGCAGGAACAATTGAATGCCAGGATATCATGTATAATTGTATATCCGAAAGAGATCTGACAGTAAACGCTACTAGTAGAGAACATTCTGCAGATACTGAAAAAAACCTCAGCAACACCAACGCAACAGAAACACAGCCCACGCCTGACGACTAGCGAGCAACGACTACCACAGCCCACTGGTACGCCCCGACTAGAGGGACTGAGAAATTAATCGAGTACAAAACTTATCTTCAAGCTTTACCTTATTTTGATACTGAAATTGGAGAGTGGTTACAGCAAGCAAGGTGCAGGAGGAATCCATTGTATCTGCAAATTAAGGTAAAAACCCAAAATCCGGCTACCCTCGGCCTTCAAAGGCTTAGCCGACTAGTGGGTCTGATGCTTCAACTTCAGCGCTTATTCCGACTTCATTGTTGATGCCGTCGTCAGCCGTCAAGCTTGAAAGATGTGGAAGCCTCTCGGAGCTTCTTGCAGGTGCTTGACCGCGCTGTCGTAGTTGACAAACCCCATCAACCAGAACTCATGGTTGTCCACCGACACGAGCTGGATGAACCTCTCCGCGGGCTTCAGCTTGCTGGCCAACGGGCTCGCCGCCCTCAGCCGATGCAGAGGAATCGCCACCTGCGTCGTGCATTCATCATCTCAACAAAATCATCGCGCGGCACGGCTACATGTAACTCTGCAATGCAGAATAAGATAATGAGTGACAGTCTGACAGATAGTACGTACTTTGTAGAGTTGTAGTAGCTCCATTCTGTCGTCACCGCCGGCCTCGTAGCCTCGTAGGAGAGGGGGCTGTCGCTGCAGAAGGCGACCCTGGCCGTGGAGAGATAAAGGATCCCCATCACTGGGCCGGCGGACGTCGACAGGTAGCACGCGCAGGACTTGCGGAGCTGCCGTCCGGCGGGGCGCTGAAGGCCTACCGGAAAATCTTGTCGTGGCCGCCTTCGGCCAGAACTTTGGTCCCCTGTGCGATCCTCCCCACGGCCACCTCCGTGATGCTTGGCGCTATCCTGACTGGCGACCAATTTGGGATTAAAGCCGCAAATCACATGGGAAATTAATTAGTCCTGTATTAAACCAAACACAAACAGCGATGATTAGGAGAGTTAGGGAAGAAGCACTCACGGTGCTGCCATATGTTGCGTGACAGGTCCTCGGCCTTCCGGATCGCCTCGCCGACCTTTCTTCCCCACCGCGACAGAGCAGTCTTCACCGTCTCCTTCGTGCCTGCGGAACAACCGAATCGTAAGAAGCAGCGGAAAGCATTCTAACTCAGCCAATCCCGAGCACCGTGCGACGTACTCTTCGACGACGGTTGCACCGGTGACGGCATTGCGTAGACCTCCATTGCCATCGGCGACCACGTCCTCCCGGCCGCCGGTTGCATCGATAAAATCTGCAGAATGCGCTGCGCTTTTCGGAGGAAAGCGGAATGTTCCCTTCGAGCGCTGCCGCGCGACTCCTCTCGCGGATATCAAAATGGGCTGGTTGCCTCTGCTCGACGGCTACCGCAACAGCTCAGCTGATCGCATTTGACTAGATTCCAGGGCATGTATAATAAGTCAATCTTAACTTACTTTAGAATGTTCATGTTAACTTTATTATGTGAAAAAAAGATAAGAGAGTTGACTCTTATTTAATAGTAAGCATTGCACGGGAGTATATATAGATTAGTTATAAACAAGAGAGAAGATATGGTTAATACACAACATCTAGAGTCAAATTTTAAAGATAGCTATTATACAAACCGACTTTAATACTTATTCTAAATGATATAAATAAAAGATAGAGTAAATAGCTAACTTTATTGTTGTAGATGTCTTTATTGGATTTGCTAGTTTACCGGCACCCTCAAGGATCTTATTGTATGGTCATGTTCCAAACATGACATGTCTCTCTCGCGACAACACGTGCTGAGCGATGGGGAGGAATCCGTTCGGCTTCCTATTTGAATTGTTTTTAAATCCGGTTGCTTTTCTCTCTCCTTTTTCTTCTTCTGTTTCCCTATATATTCTCTCCCCCTTTACTGACACAAGGAGAGACAAAACAGAGAGAGATTCTCGGTTTCCGGCAAAAGGGCAGGCGAATCCTCGGCGCCGGAGATTGATTCCGCCAAGAACAGCACGATTCGATTGCTCGGGAAGGAGATCAAGGCAAGGGGAGGGCGGCCCATCCACTGGCGAGTTGTTCAAACTGTAGTTTTCTAACTTTCCCTCTAGATTTAGGGGGATTTGTTCATTTTTATAGGATCAATTCGTGTTTTGTCTTTGCGATAACTGCCAGATGCTTTGCAAACATAAATCATGGAGAGGGATATCCAAATCTTAAATTCTTGCATTTGTGTTTCTCACAACATCGCCAGTTGTACTTTCTGATTTGTTTTCCATTGCTTTTTATTGGTGATCTGATTTTCCTTTTTTCTACAACTAGAAGGACTTGTATGTAGAGAGAGCGGAGGGAAGGCGGGATAAGAAAATACGATGTGATGTTTTATTTAGGTATCTAAGTTTCTATCCTCCCTAACCCCTTTTCTTTTGGTATGTGTTTCTCCGATTTTTTTTCTTCTTGCTATGAAGGAAAATGCATGGTGGTCTATGATCGCCTTTGGTATCTAGAGCAAAAGGAGAAAGAAAGGTCAATGGAAAAAAATGGAGAGGGACGAGACGAGACGGGTGAAAAGAAATGCGACAACTCCTGTTTTGCGCTCAAAGTGTTTTTTGAGTCACTTCCATGTGGGGGCGTGTATGAACTTTTTGTGGGTCCAGCACCTTTCATGTCCACAACAGCGGTCGTAAAGAGCAAGCAACCAACCCACTACTCCACTAGTGGTGTGTGGTGAGAGAGAGCAGATCTAGAGGGAGTGTTAGCTCTCTTTGTTTCCTTCTCTTCCATGCGGTTCTTCGTTGCCATCACTGAGGTGAGGGCAATCTGCTAGGTAAATTGTTACTGCTATGCTCACGCTAGTTTATGCACTAATCCTTTTTTGTTCTCTCATACATTCATATCCTTCTTCCCGCTGTGTGATGCATTCTTCATTGCTTTTATCTTTCTTCCATCTCTACATCGATGGCATTGTTCTTTTTTTCGTGGAAAGCAATTATGACTGTATGTCCCAGATTTTTTTTTTGCGCTGGATCTGATTTTGCGCTGGGTGTTCGAATTTATTTTTTCTGCATCGATAACTGAAATTACTTTATCGTGGCAATGCAGGCTTCTAGTAGTAAAATTATTATTCCCCATCATCATCGCATGACCTTGCGAAAAAGTTTTTGGTTTCTTTTTTTACTTCTCCCTCTCTCTCTCTCTCCATCTTGGTCATTTTTTGTTTAATAACTGAATTAATAAAACTTCAAGGTGCATATTTTCGAAAGGTTTCAACAATGAACATATATATAAACATACTATTAGATATTTAAAACTTACAACTGAGATGTGTTAAAACAAAAAATATCAGAAAACTTGACCTTCGAATTTTGCACTATAGAATAAAAAAGAAAAATTCTGAAACCAAACGAAAATTTTGCTGTACATCAAATGAAACTTGTAGAGGTAGTGCAAAAAGTTTGTAAAGTTCAACTGATAAACTTCCTACTATGGATTTAACCTCATTTGAAAAACTTTGAGACATCGTGCATGATAAACTTTTCCATATGGGTTCTTATGGAAAAAAAAAATGAGTAAAATATTGAATGAGAAAACATCAAGCATAAATTGAACTTTTAAGAAAAGTAATTAAAGTTCCTAGTTTTGATGTGCATATTTAAGAATTCTGTTGTCATAATAATAAATAATGAACATTGGTAATAGAGTCTTACCATATTATGATCATCTGGGTGGACGTATGAGAGCAGAAAGTTCTCCAAATCATGATGAATTTCATCAAAGGAACCAAGAGTCACATTCTTTATGCCAAAGGGCATGAAACTAATGTCCCTGAACTGTAAATGTAAAAAAAAGTGGAAGCTTTAAAAATGAAAACAATGGTGCAAATTGCTGTGATATAAATGTACACAATTTGAAAATATTTCAGAAAGAAAAAGAATGTATAGTTAGTTTGCCGTAACTATGTATGTCACCACCATTTGGCATGAAATCCAACTGCTCGTACGCTTTGACAAAATCTATTGTCCATAGACGGATGCGTGACACAACATTTCTTAATTTTATTTCTTTTGTGTTTAACAGTTCGAACTATAATACCTGCATAAAAAACATTAAAGGTAAATAGAGAAGTAAGGGTACAAAATATTGATTTAATATGAATTTGAATTGTTAATAATGTTGGTATTATTTAGTGAAAAAGGGAATTGTAATGCAAGGAAATAATTACCACTAACACAAATAAACAGTCACCAAGAATGGTTGTGCATTGGCTGCTCTAGTACTTGTCTATCCACGTGGTTAATTTGTCAAGTACTACGCTGCACCAAACATATGAACTGATCTCATCAGCTACTCCGATTGTTGAAAAATAATCTAGACTAGCGCAATGACTTGATGGGCACAGAAAAGCTGTGACAGGGAAGATCGTAAAAATCCTCTTGAACTTATCACCAAGAAGATCTGGTTTAATCAGGTCTCCCAACTTGTTTATTGATGGTTGATAGCCCTTACATTTGGTTTCGTCTGCAACCAATTTCGTTACCCAATCTGGACTTTTCTTTGGAATTTTGCGGCCACCTATTGGAATACATAGTATTTTTTGCACACCGAATGGGCTCACTGTGAAACTAAACTCATTGGACAAGTGGATCGTCCTTGACTCAACATTTAGGGGGCAATTCTTTATATGCCATTGAAATTTCGCATCATCCTTTATAGGCCATTCGTTGTTTCACTAATTCCAACATCAAAGTATCTGATTTACCAAGAAACAAAACCTCTTGGTAGTGTATCACAAGATATATCGCAGATGGTTCATGCTCCGAACACACTTTTTCTTTATCATTACATAGTCTTTTTGCAACCAAAACTAAATTTGGGTAGACTAAGCTTTGTACAAAAATCTTGCTTTGGTTCATCCATCCTCCCACTTCGCCCTTAACTACTTGCCTGTAAATTGTGTTTTTGCAAATTTGAAGACAAAAAAATAGAAAAAGTTGTGAACAATCGAAATAAATGGCACAATAAACTAAAAAAAGAAAGAAATTAAATATATCGCTCTTTACATATATTTTTTTCCCTATACATCCAATTGGTACATTGCCGCCCCTTGCAAGTGATCCCCACGGCAATAGCTCAGAGATATCGCTCACCCTCCTTCTCGGTACACGTCGAGCAGGAAGGCCGACGAGATTCAGCTGCTCAACACCACAGTATATCAATTCAGAGAGGATGAAGAAGAATGAAGCAAGAATTCGGTGTATCGTTTGGCATGGACGTCTCTAGGTCCTTATATTGACGTGCAACAGTTACTCACTAGTAACTAATGATACTAGTATAGTGTCCTGTTTTTCGGTTTTCTTTTCTCAGCACGTAATATATGGTCTTTTTCTTTTCTAGAACATTTGTTTTCTTTTCCTTAATTCCAGATATTTGTTTCCTTTTCCTTGAGATGATGCTGGAGGTGGGGGGAGATCTGTTGTGGGCCACAGGGATGAGTTAGACACATTAAACAATGGCCATCGGATGTGGGTGAGTAAAGCTGAGGAGAGATCTGAGAGGTTAATTTTGATGAAGACAAGTTTCTGGGGACGTTTCGCTGGGTGCATGAAGGTTGAGCCATCTCTAGTGGGGTGCATTATTTGGGGTGGACGTAGAAAAGAATGCTTAGGTGCATTATAAAGGGGTATAAATTATGTCAATTAAATACATCAATTACTCACTAGTAACTTATGTCATTATACCAGCAATTACTCACTAGTAAGTAGTAACTGACAACATTATATCAATTAAACCGAATTGAAACAGATGTTTAAGTCGCATTTAAACAGAATGAATAGAGAGATAATTGCATGATTCAGCAAAATAAAAGGTGAAATAGCATGTAAGGATACGCTCTACGACGCGGCATGGTCGCTCATCTCAGGTCACGTAATTTTTCACGCTAAAATATGCAAATTTGCACGCTCATGTGTTTAGCCAAAGTCTATCTCATACCATACTCATGCCATATATCATATTATTTAAGGAGTGGCAAGAACTCCACTCTATAAATTGCCTTCGCTTCACTTGGCTACACAATATGGCACTAAACTATATATGCTTTGAATTTTTTTAAAAAATAGGTCTCTTATGGGCCTATTTCTAATAGTTTTATGCCACGAATAAGTTCCTTAATAGTTAGCACTGCTAGTTACAGAATTTGCCATGGGTCAGCCGCATCCACCTGAATCCCCTGATGATGGACTACTGTAACAGAGGCCATGATTCTTTCTTGCAATTGCAGAGAAAGAAAGTCGACAACTTTCTTCTGGACTGGCAGAAGGAAGTCCACCTACTCTGCGGCCCATTTTCATCGCAGAGCACTGATTGCTGTTGTAAAACGTTATCGTTCACCCACGATCAATCAACAGTACGTCAACGAAATCACAAAAATAAGAATTGAAGTACACACAAAGTAGAGGGCAAAGTTCTCTCGCTTTATTAGATCGATCTGTTGTACAAGGGGTGTCCAATATATAGTAAAAAGTAGTAAGAGATAGATTCGGATTCGCCAACCAATAGATAGAGTCCTTCCAAATTTGGATTGGGATTCTATCTATATCATAACAATTGCCACCAATTGATGCAGAGGTCAATGAACCCATGACTAAGACCTACGCCGGCCCATCTAAACAAGACCTAAGTACAATTGAAACATTTTTGGGGAATTTTTTTTTATTTGAAACAGAGTTGCGTACTTGCTTTGCTAAGCTTCAACATTTTTCATCTCGAACTATAATGATAAAGTTTTAAGTTGAGGTCATGGAATTACAATGAGGAAGTTCTTGCCATGGGTCGCAGACCTTACATGGCTTGTCATGCGTCGTGCGACCTCAACTTAATTAGAACCTCCTCACTATAGTAAGCGGGATAAAAAATTAAAATCACACGACTAAAATGAGACAACATATGTATACAGGTCTCCGATGTAATCATCTAATGTACTAAATAAAATTTCAGAAAAAATTTACAATATATTATACTAGTAATATATGGTAGATGATAGAAATTAGATCTAGCTATTGATTATTTGATGGTATTTCTAATACTTTATCTTCAAAGTAGATATAAATAAATACTACTAACTAATCAGATCTATTTAATCGAAAAGAATGAACCGTCGTATCAAATGTTTACTCTCCTCTACAGCTAGTCTTTCTCGCTGGATCTCTCTCCATGGAGATGACATTGTCGGCCATACGATGCTGCCATTTGCTACCGGCTTCGTTGTCATAGGGAAGGAAGGAAATCCCATTCGATCCACTGATGTTGCTGTTACTGTTTCACCAATTTTCGAGGTTTTTCAGGTTCCCCCAGACACAGAGCCCGGTCCCCATGGCCCCAAATCTTCATGTCGTAACGTCTCATGATGATCAAACAATTGTTTCGTTGATTGGCATGCCCCTGACCCGGGCCGATAAGCTGGGGACTTTGGGCACAGCTCCGATCACGATTTTAAATTTTGTTTTCGATTCACATCCCCGAAGGTGGGCAAGATTTGAAATTTCTTCGAAACCTGATCAAAATTCAAAAACTAAATTTTAAATCTGAAATTTTTTAACCGAAATTTCTGAAATTTCGTTCGAAAATACGAATTTTTGGTTGAAATAGCTAAAATCTCACCAAAATTCAACCGAGTGAAAAATAGTCAAAACGATGTTAAAAAAATTTGAAATTTTTTTTTGGATGGTCCTGACATATCACTAATATTCCTATAAAAAATTTCATGTGATGATCAAACCTGAGGAATTTTTAAAAATTCTGAGAGTGCTATTGTCCTGATAAAAGTCTGACTGGCAAATTTCAACCGAACGAAAAATGGTTTGAACTATGTTAGAAAATTTTGAATTTTTTTAATATTCCTTACACATTAATGATTTTTTAATAAAATTTTTATATGATTATCAAGCCTAAGGAATTTTACAAAATTCGGATAGTGCTACTGTCTTGATAAAAGGTTGACCGAAAAATTTCAACCGAATGAAAAATGGTTCAAACCACGTTAGAAAATTTTAAAAAAATTTGTATATATTTCTGAAGCATCACTAATGTTCCCATAAGTGTTAAAATAATGATCAAGACTGAGGAATTTTTTAAAATTGTGAAAGTGCTGCTGTCTTGATAAAAGCCTTATAGTGTTACATGTATTGCTTCTATATATTTTATTAAGTAACCGAAACAAGTTTAAATTTTTTTAAAATTTTATAGAAGTGTGCTGAGGAAATTATTAAGCTGTCATAAAATTTTTCGATCATGATCATACTCGAGCAAATATATAAAATTCTAACACTAGTCTCATTTATGTTCATTCTGGTTTTGATTTTTTAAATATAAAAAATGAAGTTAAATTCTTTTGAAACTTTTTTGTATTATCCTAGGCAGATAAATACGGTACCATAATTTTTTCAGAGCATAATCAAGCTTGTACAGTTTTATAAAAATATGACAGTGTTTTTTGCTGAAATTATAAAAATTCGGTTTTTCAACGAATTTTCATGAAAGATTACATTCTTAAGGGTTATTGGGCCAAATCCGGTCATCAAAAATTAAAATCCTTCAATCTTGCCGAAATTTCTAAAAATATTGTAGCAATTTGAATTTTTTTTCCAAATTATTGTATCTGTCGGGATTTTAAATCTCGTCTCCAACCGAAATCTGAAATGTGAACGAAATTTCTGAAATTTCGCCGGGATTTCTAACTATTGCTCCGATGCATTGCCATCCATCATCACTTGTGCCGTCAATTAATATTCGTCCTGGGGCTAAACAATGAACCTACATACAGCTCTGGCCGATCAGCCACTGGTAGCCCCGGCCCCCAGCACATATTTGACCACACTGGTGACTGCATCGCTCGCAGGCCGGCTCGGAGACCCACCCTCGGTTGTGCGCTTGTGCCGTGGCGGGGAGGACAACGCGTCCAAGACGAGGGCATGACGCCGACGGCGACTAGTCTCGGCGCGCGATCCCATCTCGCGGCCTGTTGCGTTTTACTGGCGTGTCTTTGGCCGGGCATAGCTGGTCTAAATTCTAGTAGTAGTACTAACACTGCTAACGCTACAGGGGGTGAAGAGTTAGTTACAGTCGGGGACGTAGCTTCGAGCTGGCAATGGCGTGGCGCGACGTGCGTTTATTCCCTGGCCGCTCTCGGGGGGCAAGGGTGAAGACGCTCTCAGTCTCTCTGTTCTGTAGTGTACTAATGCGAATGCCTTTGTCTTGTTTCAGTTGTTGATTTATCCATGGATGGAGAGCTTTTGCTGCTGAATTTACCGCCAAAGCGGATGAACTGTCGCTGTTGGCGCGCATCTCGAGACGCACCAGGAGAATAACTTTGAGGTCCATGCGTCTCTCGTGGGGCATACATGCACCCACAGATGGAATGAATGCTCGTTTTCTAGCTAGGATGCAAGATTTCTGAAACAAGCAGGTAAGGAAAGTAGGAATAAACCATTGGATTGGTATAAGTAGTGATATCTTCGATGTAGTGATATACGTACGCAATGCAACTGATTGCACTTAAGAAAAATGCACGATCTTGTCCCTGAGTGACTCGTCTTTAAAAATGCAGTTGATTCGAAGACTAAATTTTTGGTAGAAAGCCAAGGATAGAAAACCTACCAGTCTGATAGACCACGTTTATGTATTCATCCAAGGCTTGACCAAAGGTTAGGTGATGTGAACCGGAGATCAAAACCTTATACAATGCCGACCAAGGCCATAAATACGTGCATGTGATGGCCTCTTAAGTGGATCTTGGTGAATCCTTACTTAGATTAATCTCGCAGCGCGCCAAAACTGAAACATCCAATTTCATACAAGCGTACTGTTTTGCCATGAACATGAACGAGTCTGGATAACTGGATCATACTGTTATGTGATTACAAAACAATTTTCAGGAATTACTACAAGCTACATTATGCACTCTTCAGATTTTGAAGAGCAGATGATGAGCCACTTAATTTATAACTGTGATTTTTTACAAACTACAAACCACCTATTTGTTAATAGCCAGAGTGATAAGTATCCACAGAGCGACACAAACTCTGTCAAAGTGCACTTTTCCCGCTTCAAGTTGGCACTGAACAGCATCTCCGTTTGTTGTTTAACAGTGATGCTTGTCTGGAAGTATTGCGTTAGTAGTGGTTCAGCGTCTTTGCTTGGAACATATGAAACAAGCTAGAACTAAACAAAGGAATGGTCACCTGAAAAGAAATCCAACTCAGCAAGGAATAATCATTCCAGCCAATTTATAACTACAACTTGAAATACAATCCACGCGATTGCATGATGTCGCGTAATAATGTCTCATGGAACCCCAGTAATATATCCTTTCTGTTAGGGTTCGTAGATGCAAAACACACGCACAAAAAGGGAGACACAAGATTTACGTGAAAAACCCTTGCGGGAAAAAACCACGGGAGACAAATGCACTATTTGGTTCAAAGATTACATGTACAAAATGGTTGGCATATATAGCCAAAATAAAATCCGAGATTTGGAAAGATTATTTTGTTGGTAAGTTGAGATATTGGATATTGAGGCAATCCGTGATTATCTCTAACAAACCTCCCCTTGACTCAAAATCCATAATGAATTATCTCCAAAAAAAACCCTGAAGGGCAATTAAGCACCATGAATGCTAACCAAGTCAATGCAATGCTTGAACTTGGTATTTGAAAGTGTCTTAGTCAACATGTCTGCAGGATTATCATCAGTATGTATTTTTCCCACAACAACTTGTCCTTCAGCGACAACATCACGAATAAAGTGGTATTTGATATCAATGTGCTTGGTCTTGGCATGATACATATAATTCTTGGTCAAATAAATAGCACTCTAGCTATCACAATAGACAGTAAGAGTATCCTGTTTAAAGCCAAGTTCAGAAACCAGACCTCGCAACCAAATAGCTTCCTTAACGCCTTCAGTGGCTGAAACATATTCCGCTTCAGTAGTAGAAAGAGCAGCAATAGGCTGTAAGGATGCCTTCCAACTGACTGCAGAACCACATAAAGAGAAGATATATCCAGAAATTGACCTTCTTTTATCAAGATCACCAGCATAATCAGAATCAACAAACCCAAGAACATCATTTGTCTTCACTTTATTCTTATCAAACATTTCATTTCTCTTTTATTATTGGCGGATTTCATTGCTATTCAAGCAGGATTTATCATCGGCAATTTATTCGATGTTTCGTCGTCGGTTTGACATTTCATCGTCAACTTTGGGAAAAAAATAATGTCAGTTGAGGAGACAACTGCATTTCGTGTTTTATCACCGTTAATTAGAATTTTGTGTTCTATCACCATTATCTTGGTGTTTATTCACCTTTTGAATACGTTGGCCATTATGAAGGTTTTGGCAACGTTAATTGAAATTTGACGACATCCTGTTGGTAGCATTATACTCTTCGGAGTTTTTCTAGTGAAGGTTTTGCTCCAATGTCAATTTCAGATGAAGTATTGAAGTGCAAGGAGGAGTTTGTTTCTGCGTGGATACTACAACGTTCTTTTTGTTGTCTTTGCTCGATATGAGAGGTCTACTGCAATTTATACTCCATTGATGGCACGAGAGTTTTCTTCGTATTGACATTTTTTTAGCAGTTTCAACCATGTTATGGATTTTCAGTAGGCAGTTTGTCGAAATTTATGTTCCAGGTGGAGCATACCAAAAGTTCATGATATGAGTTCTTCGCTATCTATCCAGTACCGCAGGTGACGTCTTGGCTTATGCCACTTGATGATTGAGCGTTTGTTTCAGGAGGTCAATTGCACAGACTCAGACTTTACTGGGCTTATGAATTCTTGAAGACCCAGATTCTTCGTCTACTTTGTTATAGCTGTGTGTTTGGATTGATTGTTCCAGTCTTTCTCATTCTCACTACCTTCTATGGTTTGCTCAATCTCGCTTCATCAGAAGCATTTGGATAAGTCTGTTCTAGTCTTTCATACCCATTGAGGTTTTTCGCACTACAAGTGTTTGACTTGACTGTTCCAGTCTTTTTCGTTCAGTAGTCCTTTGGACTTTTAACGCACTTATATTCTTTGTGCTTAATTACCTTCAGGGTTCTCCGGAAACAACATTGTTATAGATTTTGAGTTAAGGGGAGGTTTGTTGGAGATAACTCAATATCTCAACTTACCATATCTTTTGGTTCTATCCATATTTTGTTAGGAGTCAAATCTTCTACAACTAGAACTCTTTGGCTATATAAGCCAACCCCCTGTACTTGTAATCTTGAAGCATTATAGTGGATTGTTTCCCGTAGTTTTTTCCCGCAAGGGTTTTTTCACGTTAAATCTGTCTCTAATTATTTTGCCGTGCATCGATCCCTAACACTTTCTTTTGTTACGAAACGAGAAGACAAATGTTTTTGGATTAAGTTAGCCGATGAAAGAAGTAAATGTACAATGAAAGAAAGGAAAGAAATAAAGAAATAACCAACAGTCGGATTGAATTGTTACCTCCACAGTGACAAAAACATCACTCAAGATGAAATGCTTTTGAGCAGGGCTTGAAAATTATTTATTACTCTCTTCGTCCACGAATAGATGGTATTTTCATTTTTTTTACTTCCACCAATACATATCTACAAAAACTATATTACCCCTATTTATTATATTTTTTTGCATATTGTGTCTTATTCTAGTCTATGGTAGTAAATAACATTGGAAATAACTAAAGGAGAGGGGTATAGAAAGAAAAATTGTAAAAAAAGTCATCTCAAAATTGTAGAATGACGTGTATTTAGGAACAAATTTTGAAAGCTAGAATGACATGTATTCGGGAATAGAGGGAGTATATTCAAAAGGAAGAAGTCCATATAACATCATGAGCTTTAATCGAATGTTCGATCGGCACCCCGAACCATGAAAATAGATATTTGATCCCCGAACTTCGCAATTCGGTTTAAATAATACCCTGACTCGGTTTCGCATAGTAGTATTGCCAATGTGGCGTAATAAGTAGGCGGCTTTGTCATATAAGATGATACGTTGGTCAAATTAGGTCAATGATAAGCGGAGACCATGTTGGCTTCTTCCCCGATGAGCTCCTAATCATGATTCTATGACTGTTGGCTCTTGTAGCTTCGTTCCTCTCTATTTCGATTTAGGAGAGAAACCCTTGTGAGACCCATTTGTAATTTAAACTTGCTTAGTGCATCATCCTATGTTGCAAAATTATTCACTCATCATAGCACATGAGCAATACCACTATATAGAACCGAATCAGGGTATTATTTAGACCGGATTGCAAAATTCAAACGATTAAATTTCTGGTTTCATAGTTTGGAGCGCCGGACACACCTTCAGCTAACACACTTAATAATCTCGGCATTTCATAAAACTCTGAGTTGGGATTAAGCTAGATTCTATGCAACCAAGTCTAGGGGAACGTAGTAACAGAAAGCTTTCTTGTACTAATTAGAGGCAAGAGCAAATTCCCATGCAACCTTTTCATTTCTCAATGCTTGTGTGCTTGTTACAACGAGATCTCAAGTCAATGGCACATTGGACAGGTGTACGGTGTGCCCCTTGAAAAACCCCACGGTGATACATCTGGACTCTGGAGTGGAAAGAGGGGAAGCAAGGAAGGTTCATCGGTGACATTGCGCCGCCGCCGCTCTTTAAGCCCTCCATGCATATGGATCATTGGTTGGTCGCAAGGTTTCAAATTTCGGTTTCGGAACAAATTTCGTCCTTGGCTGTATCGTGAAATTTTAAACGGTTTCGGAACAAATTTCGTCCTTGGCTGGATCGTGAAATTTTAAAATACGAAATTTGAATTTGAAAATTCAAATCCGGTCCATTCCGGAAATAAAAATCCGAAATTCGGCGAAAACCCCCGAAATTTCGGGTTTTTTTGCACTGGCTGAAAAGTGATCTAAACTTTATCGAAAAATTTTGAATTTTTTTTGAAGGTTCCTGACACATTTCTGATGTTCTCAAAAACATTTCAGATGATTATCACATCTTAAGAATTTTTAAAAATTCGGAGAGTGGTACTGTCCTGATAAAACACTGACCAACAAGCTTGATCCGAATGGAAAATGGTACAAATCAAGTTATAAACTGTTGAAAATTTTTGTGCATGGTTATGATCCATAACTAATGTTCTCACAAAATATTCAGCTGATTATCACATGTGAGGAATTTTTAAAAATTCGGAGAGTGGCACTGTCCTGATAGAACACTGACCGACAAGTTTGATCCGAATGGAAAATGGTACAAATGAAGTTAGAAACTGTTGAAACTTTTTGTGCATGGTTATGATGTATCTATAATGCTCTCATAAAATATTAAGATGATGATCAAACTATATAAATTTTTAAAAATTCGAACAGTACTACTGCCATGTTAAAAGGCTTAAAGGCAAACTTGAACAAAATGAAAAATTATGTAAACCATAAATTTTTTTGAAAATTTTACAGAATGGCTATAAGGAAGTTATTAATATCCCATAAAATTTTTTATTCATTATCACACTCCAGTGAATTTGTAAAATTCTTACAAGGCACAGTACCATTTATGTTCTTTTCTTTTTGATTTTTGAAATATAATATAACAAACGAAGTCCAATGCTTGCATAGATTTGATTGAGCAAACAAACAAATTTGAAATTTTTTGAAAAATTTATATAATGGTACTGAGTCAATTATTAATCTCTCACAAAAAATTTAGATCATAATCATACACAAGAAAATTTATAAAATTCTGACAATATAACTGTCCAAATTATGTTCATTCTGTTTTTTATTTTTTAAAGATAACAAATGAAGTTAAATTATTTTTAAATTTTTTATGTATTATCCTAAACTACTAAGGATAGTACCATAAAATTTTGAGCTTATTATCAAGCTTGTAAATTTTTATAACAATCTGACAGTGTTTCTGCCAAAATTTTAAAATATTTAAAAAATACGTTTTTTCAACAAATTTTCATAGGAGATGACTTTCCTAAAGGTTATTGGACCAAATCCGGCCCTAAAAGATTCAAAACCGGCCAAAAAACACAAAATTTCACCGAAAAACCAAAATTTCAGATTACTGTAGCAATTTCAAAAATTTTATTTTTTTTCGGACGGTATTTTAGATTTCGGGGTGGTCCGAAATCCGAAATTTGTAACCCTGGTTGGTCGAGGCTGACTGAACGTTGTGCATGACAGTCTCGGCGCAGGCACGGTCACGCAGCAGCTTGCCACAACCACGCACGGTCGCAAGCAATCATGTCTGCAAGCAGCTGACTGAGCTGCTCGCGCCACGCGACGCTAGAACGCGCGCCACGCTGCCGTGTCAAGCAAGGCGGCGCATCCTCCATTGCCGATACAGTGCCACGGGCAAGGACACTCAATCCACATCTTGTATCTCCACGTGCTCCACAAACGTCGAATGCGCCAGAGGCCGGCTAGCGCCGTCGATTTCGTCGGTGAGCACCGCCGCCATAGGCGATCCGCGCCGCCTCCATGGGGTGTCAGAGCATTATTTTTGTTCCATTTTCACTCTCCACCCATGATCTAGAGTACTCTCCAGCCCGCAGCAATGTCAGCACGAGCTCGCCGTCGTCCTCCATCCCTTCGGTGAACTCCACCGTCCTCAAATCCTTCGTCCATGGCCACCACTTCAATTCATCGCCATCAAAACTTCTTTCCCCAAATCGAACGTTTTCCCAGCTTTTTACTACCGTGCGGTGCCATGGGACCGCCCCTTAGACGTCCTCGTCGCCGGGAGGACATGCCGGCATGGCGCGCCGCGGCCATACCTGCGCACCACGCCACCACAGCCGTTCTGCCGCCTCCCTTTCCATGCTAGCCGCGTCATGAGCCTTCCTCTTCACCATCAAGATCCCTGCATCCTCTATCCAGTCGTTATGTCGCCGAAAGTCGTCGCTGGCGTGCACACCCGCGCCGCCATGGCTGTCGTCACCGCCAGCTTCGTAGGGACTGCCTCCGAAAAAGCAAGGCCACTATTAGCTTCCCTGTGTTTGGGCTGTGCTTGTTCGCGCATCTTCCCCGCCTCTTCGTCGCTGGAACCTCCCTGCCGTCGAAGCAGCGCCGCTCTAATTTGAACGGCCATCAACACCGTCGTTCAAATCGGTATGGTAAGAAAAGACGATGAATCGGATCCAAATAAGCTGCGCAAGAGGACTCACGATGAATGGCCGAAGGAAAAGCGATCAGAAGATTGCAATGCGCCCCCAAGAAGTGATCGAAATAAATAGGATAGAGCGCTGCTGTTCGGACCACCTCCGCGCCCCAAACTGCCACCACTAGCTTCCCCACGTCCTAGAACACGCCATGCTCGCGATGTTGTCACCATTCCGCTGTTTGATTTCACATCGCCCCCCTCCCCCCACACCCACATGCACGCCGTCCCCGCCTTCTCCAACCGCAATCACCACGTCGTCCGGCTTGGCTCAGCGCCCGCCTCCCCTCCCCCGTGTTGCATCATCATGCCGCCGCCTCCCCGTTCGGTCGTCTCCTCCCTGTAGAGGTGGGCACTAGGTCGTGCCATTTTTGGCCGACACGAGGCATGTTCGGTCCACGACCCGGCCCAGCACTATTATGAATGGGCTATGCCGGCATGATATGGTTGTCTGGGCCGTGTCGAGCCTACCTATCATACAAGGTAGGCAGCCCGGCACGCCCCGAAACAGTGCGTGCGTGTCGTGGCACAGCACGCCCGACGGGCGGCACATCGGCCCGTGCCTAACACGACCCATGGCAGTGCAAGCGGCACGCGACCGAGCCCTCGACAGCGCGTGTGGCACGCGGCCAGCCCACAGAGAGGAATGCGAAGGGACGGAGGAGCTTACCTGGCCACATCGCCGTGGCCGCTGCGCGCCATGCTCGC
Organism: Otatea glauca; assembly: GCA_036346275.1. Taxonomy (NCBI): domain Eukaryota; kingdom Viridiplantae; phylum Streptophyta; class Magnoliopsida; order Poales; family Poaceae; genus Otatea; species Otatea glauca. The sequence goes on from CM070728.1 coordinate 17,674,167, forward strand.
CGGGCCGTCGCTCGCTGCCTTGATGACTGCTTCGATCGCCGCCTCCGGTCTCTGCCAGATCCAGGGCGATGCCACCTCCTGGGCTTCCAACACTGACCCGCGGCCGTCGGTCGCCTACGCCGCCATCTTCTTCACGCCGGCCACCCCAACATCGCCCAGTTGCGCCCCTGCTAGCACTCAAACGCCAGCCCGCCTCAAAGCTCCCAACCAGCCCATCTGCGTCGGCGTTCGTGGCTGTGCTCACGTTGCCATTCGTGGCCGAGTTCGCCCACAGCCGTCCGTGGCAACCGCGCTCACCACCGTTCATGGCCTCCGTGGCTCGTGGCCGTGCCCGCCGCCATCCGTGGCTGCACCTCGACCCCTCCGCCGCCTCCTGTCGTGCCCTCACCTCGGCACCTCCGCTCCACCTCGCCCGTGTCACCATGGCCACACACCAGCTGTCACCGAGGGAGGCGGCGGGGTGGAGGTGGGGCGTGCCGGTGGGAGAGGCGAGGGGAGGCACGGGGAGGTGCCGGTGAGGCAGTGGGGAGGCAAGGGGGCGCGGGGAAGACGATGCAGTGGGGAGGGGAGGAGGAAGGCGAGGTAGTGGAAAGAGGAGGAGGGAGGCGAGGCGGTGGGGAGGGGAGAAGGGAGGCGGGCTGAGGGACCGAGGGAGGTGGGCGCTCAGCCGGCTCGAGGGAAAAGGGGGGCACAGGAAAAAAGGGCGCCGGTGAGGGAGGGAAAGGGGGGAAAGAGAAAAAAGGTGGGAAGGGAAAAAAGGGGAAGGGGAAAATATATGAAAAAAGAAGGAAAAGGGGGAAAGGAGAAATAAAAATAAAATAAAATTGTAAAAATTTAAGTAATTAAATAAAATTATAGACGCTTAAATATTCTGATTTCTGAAAAAGTTGCCTCACTCATATAGAAATTCATCCTAACCGTTGCTCATCCCCCTCCAACTCTCTATGTCACTCTCTTTCCCTCTCCTCGATCGGCACCACGCCTAACTCCTCTCGCTGCTCACTCACTCGTCTCTCTCTCTCTCTCGTTCTCTCCTCGGGCGATGTTTAGTTAGTACTATGCATACAAGCATCATGTCATCACCTAAGTATTCATATGGTTGTAGACTTGCGGTGCCTGAAATGTTTGAACGAGACATTCATTGCCCATTGGCTCATTCATTTGACAAGTTACAACCTAGTAGGAGATGGGAAACGGCAAGGAGAAGAAGAAAAATTAAGGCCGAGCCAAGATCGTCTAGCTTCCAGATGGTCGAGCCACTCTCAGCTCGCCCACGTTGAAGCCAAGAACGTCTAGCTTCTAGATGGTTGAGCCGCTCTCAGCTCGCCCACATTGAAGCCAGGACCGTATAGCTTTCGAATGGCCACTGGTGATTATGTGCGATTAAGCCACTCACCTTGAATTACAACCGAAAACACTAAGTACTATGAAGTAGGCGGCTTACCTAGGAGACCACTGCCTTAGCGCCTGTGCGTCTCCGGGTCCTTTCCACTCATTGCAATAGTGCAAATGGGCTGAGCTTGGGTCGGCATGGCACGAAGCGCAAATGGGCTGTGCCTGGGCTCGCCGAAGGCAATCTGGGTCGGCATAGAGTGTACGATGGGCCGTGGAGGCCCGATATGGTTCAGATATGAAGCCCGGCTCTGCACGACACCCACCTCTACCCCCCTGCGCCACTCCCTCCCCTTCCTCAAGGCGGTGTGGGGATGCAGCAGCGAGAAGGCAGTGTAGAGAGGGGGCAGTGACAGCACGGGGATGCGGCCGACGAGGGAGAAAAGCGAGCGTGGGAGGGGGAGGAGCGGCACGGAGGCGAAGGGGTGCTGTCGAGAGGCGGTCCACGGGAGGAGAGGAGCCGGTGAGTGTGAGGAAGACTAGGAAGGATCGTATGGCCGAGAAACATTATAAGCGAGATCTGATGGCTACATTAATATGACGTGGACCAATGAAAGAACTAGGAATCCACCCATATGCAGTACTCCCTCTCTCTCTCTAAGATTATAAGCATTATTCTTTGAATAATATTCTCTACAAATATAGGATGTATTTTATATTTTAATATAAAATTAGTGTGTTGTTCCCTCTATACTTATGATAAATATTTATATTTACTTTATATTCTCTACATCCATGTATTGAATATAGTGCTTAGTGATAATTATTAGAGGTAATCTAATCATTTTCAATATCTTTTTGGTTAAAACATCACAAAGAAATATACCTTATAAACTTAAACGGAAGGAGTAGACAGAATTTGGTGAAGAGAATCTAGGACCATAAACTTGCTCCAACCTACATTAATTTCTTTAGGCAGATTCTCAACACTCTTGCACTGTATGGCACTAGTAGTAATATTTTTATGTTTGTGTTCAGGTTTGTCCAGACAATGTCTCCCCTTCCCTCTTTTATTTCCTAATGGAAGCGAATTCCACGGTCTATGCAGACAACTAGTCAAACAATATGGGCCGCAGCAAGATATATATTAGTACTAGTATACAAAGCAAAAAGAAACTGATCATAGATGATGGTAGTTCATAACCCCCGAAGGAAACCCACTTCCACTTCGTATTAGGTTTTGTCTTTCTTTTTGCGTTTTGCCTCTTCTTGGAGTTCGATCGGGTCATCATTATTTGACGCCAAATTAACTTGTTTGTTTCTCTCTTAGATATTTCTTCGCAAAGGAAATTGGGGGGAAATTACAGGATAACGCAAACTACTTAAGCAGCTAAAACACACGCAGCAGGTCAGTGCCTAGCTAGTTCTTGCCTTGTGTCACTGTCACCTCATCTGCCTTTATTTTGGTCGTCTGAGTCTCACTTCATCTCAGCCAGCTTTGCCTTTGTACAAAACCTTTGCTCTTTTGGGAACACCATTGTGGCTGCCTACTTGTACTAATGCAAAAGCGCATCAATTAGTGCATGTCTACCTCAGACCCTCTTTATTCATCAGTGACTTTGCTCTGTTGTCATGTCCAAAATGTCCTACTTTTGGTCCTTCAGTTGCCCTTCAGTTTCAGGCTCTTTCATACGGCATCAAATTCTCCCCCAGTCATTGCAATCAAAACCATTCGACTTTTCCAAGGAGATGATCAGTGCACAGGAGAGACTTTAATCTATCATTGGGCTAATCATCTGCTAATCTTCCTCCTCTTGCTGCTAACTGGGGAGCCCTCACAACAGCAGCTTGCATGTGAGGCAATAGTTGAATCGTCGCTTTTGTAGCTTAGGCAGCCAGCATCCAACACCCCAGTAGGGCTCTGTGGCACAGAGGAGGCACCGCTGGGGCATGCAGATTTAGGTAGCAGTGGCGCAGTGCCTATCAAGGCCATGGCCTCAATCACTTCATAGCATTGCAACACCCTTTCCTGCAACGAGAGCAGCAGAAAGCAACAAAGCATTAATCGCCAAGTTTACGAGTAGCTCGCGCAGTTATAAATGCAGTTCACGCATATCTGTATAGTAGCGACGTGGTGTCTGGAGCAGTAAGGTTGCCTGTGAGGCTGTGACTTGTGTGCATGTAACGTGCATCTCCAAACTACACTGCATTGCATTGAAAGGCACTGATACGAAAAGACAAAAGTTGCAAGAACATCGCGTGCCTCGCTACGCACCTTATCTACATGGGTGCAAGCCTTGTCGATGTCTACAATGTGCTCTTCTCCGACCACGGCAGCGGCGACCGACGCGGCGATCTCCGAGGGCCTAAAATCGAAGCAACGTGTGCCTGCCATGCATGAACACACGCATGTTAGATCGATCCTACAGAACTAAGGTTTCTCTGATGGAAATCGATTGCCAAAAATTTCTTTCCTGCATGCACACCTCTAGCTATGCACAAGATGAGTTCCGCGGACTGCCGAACCGAGCGTCTCGACGGCGCATTGCCGCCGTTAAGCTCGTGGAGGAAGTAGTCGATGTACGAGAAGGGAGTGACCGCTTGCATCCTCCATTTGAGGGTGCTCAGGACAAGAAGCTCCATCCTCTGGATCGTCTTCGCTTCGAACACGTACCGTGCTTCCCCGACCTGATCGACACGATCCAACAATGATCAGAACGAGATTTCAGATCAAATGGACACAGCGTGCAACAGTCGGGGTGCACTGCAAATCTGCAATCTGCAATGTCTGCGTTGCTCTCTCACCTGCAGGTCCAGACACAGAGGGACTGAAGTTTCCTCCATCTTGGCAGCCAGGGACAAGCACGCCACTGATAGCAACTGTGTCATCCAAGCCTTGCCTTCCTGCAATGACGAACTATACATGATCACTGGCCCTGAAACACTAAAATGGTGTATATTGCCAATATTTTTCAAGAACCAAGAAATGGTACCACTCCAGTTCGTAGGATTTTTACCGGAAGCTGGTAGAGTGAGAGGAAGCGGTCCAAGTAGTTGACGGCCAAACAGGCGGTAAGAGGGCCGAAATTACAGTACGTGCGAGCCTGTTGAGAAATTAACAGACGGATAATTATTCACTGAATCGATGCGAACAAAACACAATCATAGAGAATATATCTCGCATTAATAAAAAAAACAAGAACCCACCTTCCAAATCCAATCAATGGCATCCACCCGGACGCGAAGATCCAGGCCCCCACCGCGCAGCCTCTCCGCGTAGTCCTCCCTGGGCATGTGCTCCACCTCCGTCCCCACCAAACGGGCCACGCATTCCTCGGACGGCACGGGGAAATCCGCGGGGACATCCCCGCATGGCGAGCCACTCCTCCTCCGCGACTCCTTCTCCTCATCGAAGCCAAGGACGCTGCTGCTGTCCTCGGCGCAGAGCAAGATGGAGGCTGCCATCTCGTAGCTTGGAGCCATTAATCTCTTGGTATCCTGGTAAAGGTTGTGATACAATGATATGGCCTCCTCCTCCTCCTCCTCCTCTTGCTGCTCTTGTTCTTCTTCCTCTGTTTTTGGAGTAGGTGAGGTGTGGAAGAGGAGGGGCAATGAGCAATGGGGGCAGTGAGGTCTCTTTGTATGTAGCCGCGTACAGACTATGCAGGGAATTTTGGGCAATAGATAATTAAGACAGGCAACTGAAGCGGGAAGGAAGGAGGAGGATGCTGACTAGAAAGATGCACGCTCTTTTTTTAATGGCGCTTTCGTTCTCTTTTCTTTTCTAGTCTGTACTTTGAGGACTAGTACTACTTTTATAGAGCTTTTTAATAGCACATAGTTTTTGTGGAGTTTGAGCATTAGTTTCATGGTCCTTCGTTCTTTTTCTTTCGTATTTCGTTTTCTTTTTCCTTTTTCAGTTTTTATTACCTGACTGTAACAAAGAGTAACCGGTATAGTGCCCTGTCTTCCGGTTTCTTTTCCCAACACGTAATATATGGTCTTTTCCTTTTCTAGAACGTTTGTTTCCTTTTTCTTAATTCTAGGATATTTGTTTCATTTTCCTTGAGATGATGCTGGAGGTGGGGGGAGATCTGTTGTGGACCACAGGGATGAGTTAGACACATTAAACAATGGCCATCGGATGTGGGTGAGTAAAGCTGAGGAAAGATCTGAGAGGTTAATTTTGATGGAGGCAAGTTTCTGGAGACGTTTCGCTGGGTGCATGAAGGTTGGGCCATCTCTAGTGGGGTGCATTATTTGGGGTGGACGTAGAAAAGAATGCTTAGGTATATTATAAAGGGGTATAGATTAATATCAGTGTGAAAAGAAATAGGGAATTCCATTCCATGTGATGAGAGCGGCAATAATCTCTACTACTTCTAATTAGGAGTTGGTGGTAGTGGTTCGTTCTCCTTTAGAGTTTCTAATTTGTTGGATCTAACATGAACGACTGAGATAGAAGAGGATTTAATCATATCTTAGATGGAAGGATTTTATCATATCTTTTTTGAATAGAAATATTATTTTAGCATATCTCTATTCACATGTTATTACTATGGAAGGATGTTATTCATATATCTTATAAATGGAAGGATTTTCTCATCATGTCCTGCATGGATAGAAGGATATACTCATCATATCCCATAATATGGGAATTTTATCTCATCATATCTGGAAATGCATAAATTAAAAAGAAAGAATCACGCAACCAAATCACGTGCCAATCACGAAGATGTCGGGGAGACCTGGCTTCCATCCGCCTGCGTACGCTGCCTTCTGCTTTCATCTACTCCCTATTAGAGGGCACCCACTCTCATCTCCAGGAGGACAGGCGGTCAGTAGTGGAGACACACGCAAAAACAGAAGAGAAGAGAAAGGCTGCGTGCAAGAAGCAAGAAGATTTCCTACAAGAGGAAGGCAATAACTTTTTCGTCCTTTAATGGTAAGGATTGATATCTCTACTAATTCTAATTAAGAGTTGGTGGCGATCGTCCGTTCTCCTTCAGAGTATTTGATTCGTTGGATCTAACATGAACGGTTGAGATGGAAGAGGATTTAACCCGATAGTCAAATCTCTTCGAGGAACAAACTTTTCCTACTATTGAAACATAACTAAAGTTAGTGTTCTTTACAAATAATTTTTTTGTCGCAAATTGAGTTTTCGTTGTCTTTCGGTTTTCTTTTCTCAGCACGTAATATATGATCTTTTTCTTTTCTAGAACATTTGTTTCCTTTTCCTTAATTCCAGGATATTTGTTTCCTTTTCCTTGAGATGAAGCTGGAGGTGGGGGGAGATCTGTTGTGGGCCATAGGGATGATTAGACACACTAAACAATAGCCATCGGATGTGGGTGAGTAAAGCTGAGGAAAGATCTGAGAGAGGTTAATTTTGATGGAGGCAAGTTTCTGAGGACGTTTCGCTGGGTGCACGAAGGTTGAACCATCTCCAGTGGGGTGCATTATTTGGAGTGGACGTAGAAAAGAATGCTTAGATGCATTATAAAGGGGTATAGATGCATGTTCACATATGAGATAAGAGAAGGTTATCTTTCCAAAGGAGATATTATAATTTGACTTGCAAGTAGAGAAATCTGCAAACCATTTCGGATCAAGTTTGTGTCAGTCATACCATACCACACCAACCTTCGAAATTCGAATAGATTATAAAGCAAAGCTCAAATCAACACACATCCAACAAATGCATGCATGTTGATCCAACAGAATGCCAGCTATATGTATCAAACCCAAATATCACTAGTTGTAATGCAAGGATATCTAAGAGAAAACCTATATAAACCAGAGACCGATTCGTGTGTATGGAACAGCGTACAAGTTCTTAACCTTCAGGTTTATCATTTATAATCCAACCCTGCATAAATGGTGGCCTGTTTAATTGTAGTCAGATAGAGCTCTACTAGGACCTACTTCTCTTTTGGCCTCTCCCAGAAGAACCAAGTTGGCCCTGCGCTACTATGTTCTCTTGTGATCAGGTCCATCCCGAGCATGAAATCGCATAGTTTCGTATGCATGCTTCTTCCTACGCCATCTCCGCTCCGCTCGTTGCACTGCTCGCCTTTTTCCCTCTCGTCGGCTTCCGCGAGCCCTCGAATTCCCGCTCGATCGCCGCGGTCACGCGCGCGAGCGGCCACCGTTGCATCCACGCGACAGCTTTAACCTTTAGCCCATGCATTCGTCTAGCTAGCGCGGTAGAAATCGAGTATGCTATTGGTCGGTCTTCGCACGGCGCGCCTTCCTATAACGGTTTCTTATTTCTTGCCGGAAAGGTCGTAACCACTACGGTTTTCGCTGACTGACGTGTGGGCCGGACGTAACAGGTAAAGTATACTAAGTTGGGGGGGTATTGGTCCAGGTGTACGTATACAACTATACATGGCACTATCAGTCTACCACTATGGCAGTCACTTTATGTGCAACAGTGAGTGAGCTAGACGAAACCAACTCGTTTCTAGCTGCTCGGACCATTCTTTTTGCAAAACGTAAACTTAGTTAAAAAATAACTTCCTTCCTCATCGAAGTGTTGATAGGTAATAGCTTCCTTCCTGATCGAAGTGTTTATAGGTAACATATATCATCTGTCGCGCTATAGGACTACGGCAGGAGCTAACGAGAAACGCATGCTCGGTAGAGACTAAATGGACTAATTAATCATTAATTAATGGATTAATTGATTTATTAATTACTAATTGTCAAGAAATTGATTAATCAATCAATAATTATGTGGGCAAAGATTCATACCGAGCAATGCATGCTCGCTGCTCGGTAGGGAGCTGTCGTGCCTGTGGCAGATTCTTGCCACGATACACGAGCACATATCAGATTAGAAAGAGAGTTATTTTTATAATTGTGTTTATACACACTAAGATTTTATAAAAAGTTGGTGAGCTAGAAATGCAATGGTTTCTACATGTGTTCTCACTCTTACTCTCTGGTCTAAGAGTTGGTGATCACAGGGGCGGCAGTGAAGAAGTCCCCCGGTCACACACACACACACTTTGCTCAGACGCCGCATGGTCCAAGACGACTACGGTGGTTGAGGTTCGAGCTCTCGAAGCGGCCGCTTGACCATTCGAGGAACACCTTTCGCTATGTTATTCACGGGCTCTCACGGCAGCATGCATGCAGCTACTGGCTACAGGTGCTTACGATACCGGCAAAATATATTGCGCCAATGTATGTATGTACACAGAAAGCGATGTCCAAAACAATGGAGCAGATGTGGTAGCCGGCCAGTGACTGCTCGGGCCGCAAGGTCCTACGATGGTAGACAGTTCACAGTTTCGTACTGCGTTGCTGGCACACGCGCTGTTCCTATCAGTTCTGCAAGACTGCGACGTACTGCAAAAGTCGGTACCCCGATAGAGTTTTTGCAGACAGAACGTATAGCTAGACCTTGTCTCCAAACAATCACTTACTTCATCATCAACGATACAAGTTAAATTTGTGTTATGTTATGAGATTACTGAACAGGCTGTATCGTTTAATAATTTTATCTCGAGATTAAGAGTGGTAGACAGCATATCTAAACCACTACCTATATACTGCGATAATATGGTTGCAGTTTTCTATTCAAGTAATAACAAGTCAAGTGATTCTGCCAAACACATTAACATTAAGTATCATGTTGTGAAAGATAGAATACAGGATCAGATAATTGATGTCAAGCATATACCTACTAAATCTATACTTGCGGATCTACTGACTAAAGACTTATCACCCAGTCTCTTTCAAGAGCATGTTGCCGGCATGGGTTTATTGGAAAGCCTCTGATTCTGGAAATAAGGACCATAAGAACAAAACCAACTCCCGTTAAGAATAAGTAATTATCCTATCGAGATATAATGATGCACTATAGATACTGGGGTTTTAGCGGTGCACTTATTAACTGCTGAAATACTTTATCTTGGTGTATTGTTCTGTTGAGTATGGACTTATGACATTAACTTTACGATCAAGTGAGAGAATGTTAGTAGTGATCTCGGCTAACTGTCAGATCCGAAATTTTGGGGCAAGGCCCATTCACACACGTGCTCTGATCATAAGCATCTCAACAAATTTGGTTTAGTCCTGATAACTAGCGCCACATTAAAAGGGGGAGGCCGGCACTCAAGTGTTAAGGTTTTGATCTTGAGTTTAGCCATCCATCCCGAAACACCCTTCCGATCTGGGGCTTTGGCGCGAGGCTATCGAAGATTCTCATCATCACCGTGAGGATCATAGTGCTCCTATTTTCTTCATCGCGCCTACAGTGTCATCTTCTTCAACGACGCTCAAAACTCCAAACCTTAATGGCTTCTTCATTACCGGGTCAGTTTAATCTAACAATTTATTTCCGTATTTTTGTGATTATGTTTTAGATTAGCTAATGTTTATGTTTTAGTAAACCTTAAGATCTAACTTTCGTGTAGGGTGATCTTGTCGTAGCTGAAAAACTTGTGACAAAGATAATTTATTCACTAGCAACAGAAGCGTGCAATTAACGCAACCATGTAAAATTTGTGCTCTTGTCAATCGCTAGAACTGTTTCAGCTTTTAGCAACATGCAACGCGCTGCTAATCAATCACTGGATGCTTCATATTTTGACTTCAAATATCAAACTATATTCACCAATCCCCAGTAACCAAGACAACCAGACATGCATGTTCTACCGCATCGGTTCTCGTAAAGACGTTCTGGGCACGCGTTACATACGCTGTGCTCAGCTAGCTCTCTGTACAAGTACTGCGAGATCTAAAGTCAGAAGAGAAGGTTACAGGGTAGTAAAAACAAAACAAATGACAGGCTCAGCCATGGCGTTCTACAGTGCATTGGCTTTTTCTTATTTGACCGGTCTGCCTTCTCCAAATCCAAGGCACGCATGACCCGAGGATAATGCATTGCTGGCCCAAATGGAATCGTCGGTACGTGCTTACTTTTTTACTAAAAACACGAAGGTGAGGTTAAGGAAAGACTTAGGGAAGTACTACCTTCAAAGCTTAGAAATGACGAGATGGAGCTTTACTTTTGGCCCTTGCGTTTGGGCGCTCTGTGACTTGATCAAGCTAGCTAGCTAGACAGCTAGTCAACATTGCACTAACACATTGGCCACTGTGAAAATATAGAGAGTTTCTAATACAGGTATATATGCCAAGTGCTATAAAGTAGACCAATATCTGATGGGCATCTCTAATTAGATCAGCGAACATATGAATAGTAGAAAGATATGCCTATTTTACCTATAGATCGATGTTCTAGAACATCAACTATTTTTGTTAGAAAAAGAGATAATATATATTAAAACATCGAGTATTTAAATTTGAGAGATCGAATAGCATCACCATTAAGCCCATTCAAGATCTGCCTGATCTGGTCATCCGGGTCATTATCTTTTATGCTGCATATTGCACGCGGTAGTTTACTAACCCCATATAAAGTTATAAACGTCGACGTGCATCAAATTCAACTGCAGCATTAGACACGGGGAATATATATGTATACGGATTAAGCATGCACGCAATTATGTACTTGAAATATGGAGTAGTGCTCCATATTTTTCTATCGATCGGTGACTGAAGACTTACAGCTCCATAGTTAAATCCTGCTGCAGGTTGAGGAGCCCCAAGCATCCATGCACATCGATCGATCAGCGCATGTGCCAACACGGCGTTGCCGGTCGATCCGCCATCAACAAGCATCCAGAACATCCGCCACAACCTCTGCTTCGCCACAATCCACGCCGGGCCACCGCCTTCCCATGCATGCACGGCCGCTAGCTCGATCATACGCGTCGCCTACGCAAAGAGCTCCTTAATTTTTATACTCAACTAGCTCATTGGTCGATCGTTTGGTGTATAATTATATATAGATAGTGTGTTCTTGTTCTTGGAGTCTAAACTCTAATTAATCACGTTTCAGTCTCCTTGGCTTGTGACATGATTAGCCCTTGGAGGCTGCCCGGCCACTCGGCCAGAGCATTAGCAATGGGAGGCCCAAGAAGAAGTTGTTAGCTGTATACATGCGCCTCGGGGCTAGCTATTAGTAAACAATGGTTGTCCGAGACACAGGCAGGATGCTCGCGAGTCTCAAAGGAGCTGGAACATTTTCTCATGCATGGGGTGTGGCGATATTGTTGAATAGATGCAAAAATGCATGTGACGGTTTTTGGGTGGTGAAACTAAGGAAGTGTATGTTTTTGAGAAGATGCATGCTTACACGCTTCAGTTCAGATGCAATTCAATGATAGTAGTAATCAAGTTTACGTTGGCGTGCATGTAAGAATGAGTATAGGGGAACTCAACTCAATACACACCAAAATCTGACTTGACAAGTCTGCATCTTAATTTGCACGCGGTGGTATTGTTTGTAACTTTGCATGGGGTCATTTTCCATCTATCCTGAGTAAAGAATTTACGATTTCATCAGAAGAGATCACGAAGAACAAACAAGGCATGCACTTTACCACGTAGCGCATGATGCCGGCGAAGAGCACGTACGCACGACGAGACGACCCGGCCGGCTGGTGGCTGGTGACTTAGGTCCTCGCTCGTGTTGATGGGCGCCGCCTCACGCGTTGGCAGCGCCGCAACGGTGACGCGCGACGAGAAAATGGCGAAGCACAACGGCGCCCTGCCGAGACAGGACACGATTCGGTCGTCGCACATGGACACGCGATGAGGCGCCACGTCTCCGTAGATAGGAGACGCGATGGCGTCGTGCTTCTTCGGCTACGTTTATAAGTCATGTTTTTTTACACATAGATTAAAGGAATATTAAAAATAAATAAATTACCTTTAATTATTATTTCTAAATACAATATTCAATGCATATATATAAAGAATATTAAGTAAATATAGATATTTATTAGACGTATAAAGAGAACATCACGTTAATTTTTTTAGTAAAACCTAAAATACACACTATATTTATAGGCAAGATCGTTCTTAGTACGTACTCTAAACTTAAACGGAGGTAGTTCTATTTCATCAAAATTAAACAGGCCCAGCAACAAAGGATCTTTAGTATTCATACACGTGTGTGGAACTGTGGATACTGCTAAGCAAAAGAACTGGACAACCGGCTTTGGAAACGGAAAGGCTTCCTATCTGTTGGACTGCCTAAGCACACGGGAAAGCCCATCATTTTTCCTTGCTCCATCCGCAGCAGAGATAAAAAGCCCAAAAGTTTCTCGTCACCGCCCCACCGCGGCCGCCTCCGCCTCCGCCGACCACCGGCCCAACCCAGAAGCACAGCTCCCCGCATGCACACCACGCCGCCCACCCGAATCAGAAGTTCAGAACGTCTCGGTTTCGCACAGCGCTGCTGTATACAGAGTACAGACAGACAGGCAGGCAGGCAGTGAAGCGGCGAGCTCCTCCAGAAACCTCGCCACCCTCCGCCTCTCTCGAGCTGCAACACAACAAGCTTGGGAATCTCCGATGGCCCCCTCCGCTCACGCCGGCGCCGCGCTCGTGCGCCTCCCTCTCCGCCCCGCGCCGGCCTCCCTGCTAAAGCAAGGTACGCTACAACTGTCAGTTCGAGTCCCGCGAAACTGCTACGGGCGTTAAAACCTAAAACCCTAGTTTTGCTCAAGGTTTTGGCCGCGCCGGGGCCAAATTGCTGTCCTTGCGGGCGACGAAGGGCTCCGACGACTTCAGAGCTCTGGTCTCCGAGAAGCCCTCGGAGCCATCGCCGGGGAAGCGGGAGGGGTGGGAGGGTCTTGGCCGGGAGGTGAGTAATGAGGAGGAGGAGGCGCAGATGCAGGGCGGCGAGTCGGCTTCATGGAGTGTTCTCAATCAGATCGGCGTCGAGGTGAGCGCGTGCACCCGGATGCTTGTTGTATTGCCGATTTGAAACGAATAATTTAGGTGTAGGTGACGGAGATTTTGTCATGGCCAGCATTTCAATATCGAAACAAGGGCAAGGTTGCTCATCGTTTTTATTCAGCACAAAGATTAACACAAAGTAGGGAGCAGATTGCTTGATGAGCACAGAGAACAAACAAGTGCCATGGCCCTCTTTGGATTGTGATGATAAATTAGTTTGGATTGTTTATTTTGGTATAATTGGTTGGTGCTGGGACTTTGTTCTTTTGTCCTAGCAACAATATTAAGATAATGATTGGTGGTTTTCTTGATAAACACTGTATCTGATTTTTGTATTGTAAATGGTGTTAAATCTTTTGGGATAATCAGTTGCCAGCATATCCACCACGGCAGGCTATCCACTTTTAGTCATATGCACTGGAATTACAACCAAGTTCTATTGTGTTATCTCTTTCTTAGAAGTGACTATTCTTAGCACCTCTAAAAAAACTATTGTTGAAGTACATATACCTGTGAAAAAAGAAAGAAAAACCACTTTATGAGACATTAGAAATGATTTGCAAATCCTTTTTCAATCGAACAATAAGCAAATACTAGGAGCAACTTTTATGTTGGATTCAGAATCACTGATAACTTTGATCACAGTATTTAGCTTTTATATTTGATGGAATACATTTAGCTACCGTCTGAATCTTACAAAAGGAAATGAATCACAAGTAGGTTTTTTCAGTTCATACAAACTGCAATTCTGACAAATGAATTACACAGTATTTGTTTAATTTTTTGTTTGAAAAGAATACTTTCAGATTCATCAGGGCCAATATTATTTTCGAAAATTTACTTTTCTCCTTAGCTCCCATTTAATTGCTCTAAAGGTAATTTTTGATGTCATGAAATGATATTTGTTCTGGATTTGTGTTTGTTCTGTTATGGTTAAAATGCCTATTAAAGCTTCCTGATAGTACATTCCACCCAATGCCAAGAATGGCAAGGCTGCAAGAATGCAATTTTTCAATGGCTTACCTCTTTGAACAATTCTTATGTAGTTGGACTCTGACAAATCATATACTGCTCTCGTTTATGGGACATCTGCTCTTGTTGCTATTTGGATATCATCAATTGTGGTTTCTGCACTTGATTCAGTCCCTTTGGTATGTAACTCTCTCTCTCTCTATCTCTCTGTGTGTGTGTGTGTGTGGCAGTGTATACCTTGGTAAACTTTGGTATACGTACAAAGTTTTATGGACCTTGACCACTAATATATCTATAGATATCAATTGAACAAGAAAATGACGTTAATAGATTCATGATTCATCGTAAAAAAAAACACTTCCATAATATTGTACTTTTAATACTTGAAGTAGCATATGACATCAAGTCAAGAACTAATGCTCACAATTTTATTTTGGAGATTACATATAGTCAAAAGTAGCAATAATTTTGGACCAGGAAGATTATGTCATAGTTTTATTTGATGAAAATGATGTGCAGTATAAAACTCGCCATTTTTACGCAATTTAGCTATCCAATTGACAAAAACTGATCGGTTTGTGACTAGTTTCCAGAATTCTATCTAACTGTGATGAGTTACCGGACCTTACTGAAACAATTACCTGGTCACCTTCAACAGTCTTACCAGCTCTAAAAGTACCTGTCAATAAGTTTTGGAAATATTGTGGACAACACATATGGAAATTTAAACTCTTAATAACACGATTGCATGAGCAGGTTCCTCAGGTGATGGAAGTTGTTGGGCTTGGATTCACAGTTTGGTTCTCCTCGCGATATCTGATATTTAAGGTGATTGTTATACCCTTATTGAAATACCCTTGTCCTCTTATATGTGGCCCTGCTAGGCTCTTAGTGATACTTCTACTGTTTGTGGCGCAGGAGAACAGGGATGAATTAATCACCAGGATTAGCTACATGAAGAAGCAGATACTTGGGTCTCGTGAGGACTGAGCAATTTTCCTGCATTCCATGACCGAGAGTAGTTCTAGTGAAAAATTGTTCTAGTTATCGCAGACGATGCTTCTGAATATTTTTGTTTTTGAGGTGGCATGTCCCGAATAATACTTATGCAAGCTTAGGCTTTCCTACGGATTTCAAGTGCAAAATAGTTTGTGAATTGTGGCATTACATGATAAAGACTTACACCTTTGCGTTGCTTCCGTTGAATTAAAGGCTAGCGGCCGCGCCCTCCATGCTGTGTTTGAACGTCAGGCGGCTATTTTTTCATAGTCACAAACTCACAATTCAGGACCATACAGCTGCATCAGGTGTTTGCCAACTGCCGTCCCTGTCGAAGGGTTGCCAAGATGAGTTGAGTCCAGCTGTGCATAGATAGATTCCTTCCTCTGACCCGATTTGTGGTTTGCAGCCTCGTATCATATTCATACGTTGGTTGGAGTTGAAAAATTCGAGAATATACTATACCCGCCCTTAACCAACCCATAAAGTTATCTTTTATTTCTTCTCTCTCTGTACACAAAAAACACTCTTTCAATTCCTCTCAAAAAACAGAAAGATTATCTATTTTTTTGCCCTTGCTTTCTTGGAACTCTGAAATCTGAACTACTCCACCGGAGAAATATTAGCTTCCTGGTTTCAGCTATGACCCGTATTTTTCATAACGATTGCATGCCTTGACTCCTGGGGATGATGAAAAAGGTAAGGTCAACCGAGCAGCCCAAATAGTACTCCATCGTTCGGTTATAGTTTGAACGGATTTGTTTAGAAATATAAGATTTGTAGGTAGATTTAATGAGGTTTTTTTACTGTAACTCTATTTATTCTCTCTTAATCGTACTGATTTATTCATTATCGTCCACAAAAGTATTATCTCTCTTCTTCCAAAACAATTGTGTGTATCTAAGTCATTTGCTTTTATACATTTCCCAACTTTTCTTCAAACTTAATCCTTATGTAAAGTCAAAATATGTATTATATTTCTGAACAATTGGAGTAGTTGCTCAGTGATAAGCATTTGGTTTCCTAAAACTAAACTACCATTAGCCCATCAGAGGAGGGAGGAGCCAATCGCTTTCCTGAAACCAAACGGCCATTAGCGTTGAGCATGAGGCAGTAGTCGCTAGGTTCCGCGCTGTGGGGGCGACCATTAGACGTGCGACTGGGCAATAAGGCAGGTTCACCCAAATTAATCTACTGACAAAAGGTACATGCCATCATCGATACTAAACAAGAGGAAGATGGGTATATACATGTAGCCACGTAGGTACGCTCTTTGCAAATTTCTACTATCTTTGTTTTAAAAGTTGATGCAATACTTAATACTTTTGAAACTATCTTAACTGATGCCGATACTCGGGTTGAATCTTTACTTCAGTACACGACTACACGTGCAACACAAGTGCCATCAGAACCACGAGCCTCAAAACAGAAAGAGAGACTAAATTAAGTGCCATCAAAATCAAACTAAGAATCAAACTACAATTCTACTTTCAACAGCAGAGAAGCAAAACCACACGGAGTAAACACGGCCAATTTTCGAATACATCGCTTTATTAGCTCCTTCCGAGGGTCGCCATCCAAGTGGCAGAAACCAGCCAATTTCCAGAAACGCAGCACCAGCTGCACAGCACCCCCAAATCAGAGAAGAAAAAACGGCAAATTTTCGAATATACGGACTTAAATACGCAAATATCTCCGCTCCTCGACCGCGAGTTCCTCGCTTTAATTTTTCGTAGCTTTGCCCCGTACCCGTCGCTTCCCCTCACAAAAAGATCCTCGGGCCCACCTATCATTCGCCCAGCCACCACATCTCGCCGTCGCCGTCTCCCCCGGTCAGATTTTTCCGCCCCCGGCCGGCGACAGCGCAACCCCCCACACGTGCGACCGCCTCCCCGCCGTCGCTCACACGCTGTTGCCCCGCCCAGAGGCTGACGTGTGCGCCATGCATATGCCCACCGGGGGTCGGTCCGTCGCAGGTGACGCGGGCGGGTGACGTGTATTCGTCTTCCCCCAAATGAAGCCAAACCCAGCGAGGCCCCCAACTCCTCGTGGTCGTGGACTCCAAAACTGAAACCTCTCTCTCTTCGGTGGTAGATGCGCGTGAGCTCGCAGGCGAGCGGCAGCAACCACCACCTGCTACGACTCCAATGCCGATGGCGTCCATCTCCGGCGCGGCGGCGCCGCCCTCCTCCGCCGCGTGCCGGCTCCTGCTCCGGCGGCACCTCCTCATGCGCCCCTCCCACCTCCGCCTCCGTGCGCCCCACTCCATCGCGGACCTCTCCCGCTCCTCGTCCTCCTCCTGCTCGTCCCAGTCATGCCCCGCCCCCGCCCCGCCGCTCGACTCCAAGCCGCCGGGGCAGCACGGCCACGGCTGCGGTGCGGTTGAGAAGGACCCGATCAAGCTGTGGGAGCGGTACGTGGAGTGGCTGTACCAGCACAAGGAGCTTGGCCTGTTCGTGGACGTGAGCCGGATGGGATTCACGGAGGAGTTCCTGCGGCGGATGGAGCCGCGGTTGCAGCGCGCCTTCGTGGCGATGCGGGAGCTCGAGAAGGGCGCCATCGCCAACCCTGACGAGGGGCGGATGGTGGGCCACTACTGGCTCCGCAACCCCGGCCTCTCCCCCAACTCCTTCCTCCGCACCAAGATCGACACTACCCTCGATCGCATCCTAGCCTTCTCCCACGACGTCGTCTCCGGCAAGGTCACCGCAAATTTCTCCCTTGAGACACAAAGAACTGTTTCTGAGGGTTTGAAATTTCGTTTTCGGTTCACATCTCGGAGGCAGCCGAAATCCGAAATTTCGGCGAGATCTCGGAATTTCGGACGAAATCCGGTTAAAATTCAAAAAGCAATTTGAAATCCGGAATTTTTGCAACAAAATTTCCGAAATCTCGGCAAAATTCAACCGAGTGAAAAATGGTCGAAATGATGTTAGAAAATTTTGAAATTTTTTATGGATGGTTCTGACACATCACTAATGTTTCTATAAAAATTTCAGATAATGATAAGTCTGAGGAATTTTTAAAAATTCCAACAGTGCTACTGTCCTGATAAAAAGATGACCTGCAAATTTCAATCGAATGAAAAATTGTTCAAACCACGTTAGAAAATTTTGATTTTTTTTTATGGATGGTCCTGACGCATCAATAATGTTTTCATAAAATTTTCAGATGATGATTAAGCCTGAGGAATTTTCAAAAATTTGGGCAGTGCTACTGTCCTGATAAAAGGCTAATCGGCAAATTTGAACCGAATGAAAAATAGTTCAAACCACGTTAGAATTTTTTTAAAAAAAATTGTGGATGGTCCTGAAGCGTCGCTAATGTCCCCATAAAATTTTCAGATAATGATCAAGCCTGAGGAATTTTAAAAAATTATGATAGTGTTATTGTCCTGATAAAATCCTAGCTGAGTATATATATTGCTTCCATAAATTTGATTGAGCAACCAAAAAAGTTTTGAATTTTTTAACTTTTAGCGAACGGTTTTGAAGCAATGCTTAAACTCTCATAAAAATTTTAGATCATGATCACACTCGAGCAAATTTATAAAATTATGACAAGTTTACTGTCTTATTATGTTCATTCTATTTTTAATTTTTAAAGGTAACAAATTAAGTTCAATTTTTTTGGAAATTTTTCTATATGATCCTAGGCTGTTAAAGATGGTGCCATAATTTTTTCAAAAGCATGATCAAGCTTGTACTTTTTTATAAAAATCTTACAGTATTTTCTGTTATTTTTATAAAACGTCTGAAAAATTAAGTTTTTTTTTCAAATATTTTCATGGAAGATGTCATTCTTAAGGTGTATTGACCCAAATCCGGTCCAAAAAAGTTAAAATTAATTCTAAAATTACTGTAGCAATTTGATTTTTTTTTCCATTTTTTTATTCGGTCGGGATTTGGAATCTCGTCCCCGGCCGAAATCCAAAAACTTGCTCGAAATTTCCGAAATTTTGCCAGGATTTTGAACCTTGCTCCAAAGTCTGGATTGGATAAAATATTTTGGTTTTGTAGTGCTACTCTTAGATATTTATTGATCCGCGTGATAAAAGCTTAATTTTGGGGTTGAGTCGAGGCAAGGCAATATACCATAGTCAATCAGAGGAAGAATAGCTGTAGATAGTTAGTTCTAGTTTCCTGACAAAGCACCAGGAAGCATTAGGGAGATGAGATTATGAATATTAGTTTATTTGTACAGGTTTTTTGTTGCATAATTGCATAATGTGATGCAAAATGCTTGCATATGTCATCACGAGGAAGCTTAGAGCATGTTTGTTTATAACCATGCTCTGGCGTAGTAATTTAACATAGTAATATGTTGGCTGTGCTTCTGAGGGTACATTTCAGAATAATAGGAGCTCCCTGCAGTTTGGTGATTGCCATGAACTGATTTTGGGGAATGTGCATTGTACAATAGATATATGCTAATCATGTTTAGCTTATTCAGGCTTTTGCTTTCTTCATTTTTTATCATTACAAACACTCATAAGACAGTGATTTGCTGTAAATGCAGATTAAACCTCCGTCATCTCTGGCTGGTCGTTTTACTCAAATACTCTCTATAGGAATTGGAGGATCGGCTTTGGGGCCTCAGTTTGTTGCTGAGGCACTTGCACCTGATAACCCCCCACTGAAGGTATGTCCCAAGTTCTGTAATCCATGCAATGTACTTTGGTTGCATTTGTCTATTCTGTGGATTTAGGTGTGTTTCATGCAGCTGTAAGCTTTACCTCTTCTTTGCTTGATATCTCAGATAAGATTTATTGACAACACCGATCCTGCTGGAATTGATCATCAAATTGCTCAACTAGGACCGGAACTTGCATCTACTCTAGTAATTGTAATTTCTAAGGTACATATGATTCCTACTTTCCTTGTTCTCTCCGTCTTTTCCCAGGTGCTATTACATACTTATTTGCATTACATGTTTGTTAATACTTGCAGAGTGGAGGCACGCCTGAAACCCAGAATGGTCTACTAGAAGTTCAAAAAGCCTTCCGAGATGCTGGGTTGGAATTCTCAAAACAGGTTTTGACCTCAGGTTCTTTTTTCTTCTTGTATATTCTTTATCTATTGAAATGGAAAATGCTCTGCGCTTTGCTAATCTAAAACTTGGAACCAGTGAATATTACTCCAGATTCTCAGATTTACTATAGATACTGATGCGATAATATGAGGGATATGGTAGCTATACTGAAACGGTTTTGTCTCATGTTTCATGTACGAACTAGTGATAAGGAGGTCATTTATATGAGCTAGTCCGGATTCAGTTCTGTGGTACTCATTTGAGGTGTATCATGTAACTCAGGTTACAGAAATTGCACTGTTACATTTTTATGGTTTCTATGCATCAATATATTTGTTCTTCATTATTCAATAACTAAGCATTTGTCTTATTGATCATATGATTGTTTTATAGTAAGTCCGTGAGCCATCCATTTCTGTTGCTTGTTTTATGCACTATTTCCACATCTTGCGTGATATATGACTATTGACTGGTGTGGAACTAATCTATAATCCCCACTAACTACAATCAATGCTATTTCAATCTACCCTCATGCAGCCATGTCACCCCAATTATTAACAACCTTTGGATGAAAATTGAGTGTCACAGATGTTTGTTAGATGCAATTAGTCCCACTAACTGCAATTAATCTCTATTACAGCAAACAACAAGTAATCCTCACTAACTAGAATCACTTCTATTTCTCTCTTCCCTCATGCAATGACATCACCCCTATTGTTCACAACTGTTGGATGAAAATTGAGTGTCACAGATGTTTGTTAGATGCATTTAGTCCCCACTAACTGCAATTAATCTCTATTACAGCAAACAAATTGATTTCTACAAATTCCCTCTGCAACGCGCGGCAGCATCCTTCTAGTTCATTCTATGATGGCACAAACTATTTTGCAGGGTGTTGCAATTACTCAAGAAAATTCTTTATTAGATAACACTGCCAGAATAGAGGGATGGTTAGCTCGATTTCCTATGTTTGATTGGGTTGGTGGTAGAACGTCAGAAATGTCAGCTGTGGGTTTACTTCCAGCTGCATTACAGGTCAGTGCCTTCCCATTTTCCCATGTTGTTGAGAAAGGGACTTTCATGAACTTCCAAATTAATACGAGAGTAGTTGTTGCCACTTGCCAGGGTATTGATATCAAGGAAATGCTAGTTGGTGCAGCATTAATGGATGAGGAAACAAGGAACACTGTGGTATGATATTATAAATGTACAAGCTATGTAGTTTGTAATATAATTGACTATGGAGAATGTAGCAAATGTGGTTTTTGTACTTATCCAGGTTAAGGAAAATCCAGCAGCCTTACTTGCATTATGTTGGTATTGGGCATCATAAGGGATAGGCAATAAGGTTTGCAACTTCATTGGCTTCAGCTGCTTCTGTTGAGGTTTCTTGTTTCAGTATTTGGCATTTGCTTACTACTGACTCTTCCCTCTGTTGATCTGTTCCAGGATATGGTTGTTCTTCCTTACAAGGATAGTCTGCTACTTTTGAGTAGATATTTGCAACAACTCGTCATGGAATCTCTTGGGAAAGAATTTGACCTTGATGGCAATCGGGTATACATTCTTCTCTTCTCTACTCACAGTAGCTGATATTATTGGACTAGACTAACAGTTGCCAAATTCTGTGTTCGGTAGTGTGCTTTATTAAGTAGAAATTTCCTATGGCAGGTTAATCAAGGGCTAACTGTATATGGTAACAAAGGAAGCACAGACCAGCATGCGTAAGTTTGTGCTCGTTTTTCTGCAGCATTTATTGTTGTTAACTTGCAAGTTCTAATGAATTGTCTCTGGTTACAGCTACATTCAACAGCTGAGAGAAGGTGTTCACAACTTCTTCGTTACTTTTATTGAGGTTTTGCGCGACAGGCCTCCTGGTCATGATTGGGAGCTTGAGCCTGGAGTTACATGTGGTGACTATTTGTTTGGGATGTTGCAGGTTGACCTTCAGCTTTTAAGAATAGAATTATGTTAGTTTGTCTACCAATATGGTGACAGAGGAAACCTATACTTTGCAGGGTACCCGTTTTGCTCTTTACGCTAATGAACGGGAGTCCATTTCCGTTACTGTGCAAGAAGTAACTCCTAGAGCTGTTGGAGCACTGGTTGCACTTTATGAACGTGCAGTTGGGATTTATGCTTCTCTAGTAAATATCAATGCCTATCATCAGCCTGGTACGCTCCTCAAGATAAGCTAATTTTGCTCAGGGTCATTGTTGCCATTCTTATGATATATATGTGTTATGCACTGGACAGGTGTTGAGGCAGGAAAAAAGGCAGCTGGGGAGGTATTGTCACTTCAGAAAAGGGTGCTGACTGTTCTGAATGAGGCCAGGCACGAATCTCTTATTTGCATTTGTTATTGTTTCCCTGACAAAATGGTACTGATTGTGCATAGTATTAGTATTTTGGGGGATACCTATCTGCCAATGCTTCAAAAACATGTCCCAAGATATGCATTCCCTCCATTACCTGGAGAATGCCTTTGTGGATTACAATTGACAGCTCGTTAGTCTTCCTTATATCGCTGAAAAGTCACCAGATAGCAAGCCTTCTGCTTGAACAAGTCAACTTATAGGTTGTTTTCTTTGAGAACAATAACAAATGAGTCGTGGTTTGCACTTTATGACTTTAGCATATCTCTTACTGAGAAAACCATTTGCAGCGTGTTTCCAATTTCAGTACATCTCACAAACTTGAATTATCAGCAGAACGGCTGAAGACGTGTAATATGTTTACGGTTTACCTATTTCTGCATTTTGTCCCCCAGTTCATTAATCTCATGAATGTTCTCTTGGGAGATTCCTAGATTTCTGTTGATTATATACTTGTTTTGTTGTCTTCCAGCTGCAAAGACCCTGCGGAACCATTGACACTGGATGAAATCGCAGATCGTTGCCATTGCCCTGAAGACGTAATCTTCACCTTTGCCTTAACATGTATCGTTATTTGTTGTTTCTGTCATCTATTTTCACTTTTTTTAACTCATGCGTTATGTCTTTTTTGCATCAGATCGAGATGATATACAAAATAATCCAGCACATGGCAGCAAACGATAGAGCGCTTATAGCGAAGGCAGCTGCGGTTCTCCTCGAAGCATCAAGGTTTACCTTGGAGAATGCAATGTAGATGACGATATGCTTGCCGCTTAGATTTCCCGGTTTCTGTGTAAAATTGGGTGGTCTATGGAATAATGAGGAACAACACCAATGGCTGGGCCATGCATGCTCCTTTAATTGTGCCATTAGTTTCTGATTCGGTTGTGATGGCATGAAGTGCCGCGACACTGTATTTTAGGGTACATTTTCTGTTTTAATTACCAACAAATTACGAAACAGCATGCGTTACTTCGTTTCAAGTTGTATTAGGGGCACTCCCTAGTCCCCAACCGTCCTTCTAGCTTGCATCTAAACCGATCCTATAACATATCTTATCATCCCTAGATCGTCATGTTCCAGTTCCTGCCAATCTAGGCCTTGTTTGGAAAGTAGGAATTTCATATAAAAAAATGAAAAACAATTCAATTTCCGAGGAATTGAGGAAATCCAAACAGGAAGCTCCCTTCCTCTGCACACATCTCGGAGTGTACAGTAGGTCCTGTGAGGCTGTGAAATGATAATGGCGACCCATATGACAGAACTATCTCCAATCAATCGAACATTGATTATTCCAACGAATGTCATTAAACATTTTGACCGTACAAATGCTAAGCTTAGCAGTTGCAGTATGGTAATTAGAGGCCATGCTCAGTCAAGCAAAGCTTCACGAGCTCAGGTTTCCAGCATCTCAACAGGCCTAAAGCATCTTACGTAAGAGCTTTCCCAGCAGTTTGTTGGCCTTTACCTAAATATTTGGAAGCATGCCAGCAAGAGCTGTTATTGCCACCGAGTATTCACAGGAGCCTGGATATCACACGGCAGGGCGTCCGAAAGGCTGTAGTTGCTACCTTACGAATTGCTTGATTATGGCAGATGCTGCAACATTGCAAAATTTGAATAACAGTCAGATAACACAAGGTATGTTTATACGAAGTTATTGCAAAATGAAATTACGCTGGGAATACATTGTTATCTGGATATAGTTTAAGAACACGGTATGACTTATCCCGACAAGTTTCATCCCCGAAGGCCCGAACCCGAATAAATGACCACAGTCAAAACCATGCCAACCTACATAGGCCAGAACCAGTCTAGATTTCACTAAGTTGGAACTTGGAAGTGATCGACCATGGGGAAAACACATATCTCAGGTTTGCTCTCAGAGCTACTTAAGACTAAGGAGTGAAGACCAGCAGAGCATAAGCTCCTCTTCAGGAGCTTTTCGAAGCTTGTAAGGCTCCTCCAGTAACCCACCAGATTGGAAGAGAATATGTAATGGAGGGCTAAGATAAACTCTCAAGACATTATTGACAGTCCTTTTATTTGACAAGCTCATGGACTGCTTTATGCGGCTTGTGAAATGAAGATAGCTTCTGAGGTTTGGAGAGGAAACTAATTTTAATATTGCAATGGGAAACCAAAGCTTAGTTACAAGCTGTGCAGGTGGAATCAACATTTCTTAACTTGGAGCAGATCATCGTAATTTCTTAACCTGGAACAGATCATCGTATAGGGAGAATAACACCATAGAGAAGATTCATGTCCAAGGTTATTGTAATAATTTACCCGATAGCTGTGGCACTCCATGAAGCTACATTATAAACGACTCTTGTCCCGTCACATGCCTTCCGAAGTTTGCCTTTTCTCTTCTCAGCTGAAAATGTCTTCTTAAGGACTAGCAGAAGAATGGTGAGGAAGTTTAGCATCAAAACATCCATTTAAAAATTATTCAAAGTAATAATTCATCTCAATTAAGAGAAAGGAACCTTCTTTAATTCGATCAGGAGACAATTCCTGTAAAACATGAAATTTTCAGGCATCAAATATCAAGAAATGGCACTCGTGCATGATAATAATCCAGGCTCACAAGCAAGATACTATAGAAAAGAACAGAAACTTCAAATGAGGCCAAGCACAACTAGACACATTCAAAATATGGTGACTGGGGCATCTCTTATTTAAGAGAAACAGGATATGGATGGAAACCAAAGTTCTTCAAATGTCATAATCATAATATGAACAATGTTAAGCAAGGATTGTTCGGTGAATCATAGACAAAGCCCAAAGGAACAGGGAAGAAGAAAGTGACGGATAAAACAACAGATTGGAGTAAAAACATTAAACATACTTACCTTGGTTTTTTTAAGTGACAATATGTATGTGGCTATAAAGAAAGCAAGCCCATGAGCTGCATCCTCTTGCTTAACAAGAACATATCCATCATCTGAGTCATTACTTTCCCACAAATCTTCAGCCTTTATTATATCCCATGATGTATCTAATTCAACTGTGGAAAAGAACAGTGAATGAACTTTTAGAGTAAGGTGGACTACATTGCATGGAGATCAAAACAAAAAGGAATGTGAAACACAATGTAGAAGACATGTTATAGTTCATATCCACTGCGAACTTTATTTTAGCTGGCCATATTTATGGTAGCTTACGTACTACTAGGCACTAGCAAGTAGCAAATAGTAAAGTTCATTTAGTAGAGGCATACCTGCACCATTTTGATATACTGAATTTTGAATTTCATCAATCTTTTGAAGAAACTCAGGTGATTCAAACCCAGATTTAAGAAGATCACACAGCTGAAAAGTAAAAGCAAGTGGTTCAGAACTTTAGTACAGCTTCACAGAAAAATGAACTATAATGAAAACTCTCCAATCTCTCCCTATCACTCCAGAAAGAGATTTCCGTAAGTGCCATGTGACTGTTCAGTACACATTCTAAATGAGAAAACCCGAAACATAGTCGATAATAATAATAATAAGATTAATAATAAGATTGCATCTGATATGCTGCTCCTCATCCCCTGTTAACAACGGCCTCATCCCCTGTTAACAACGGTTTCTATCCTAGTTTGTAAATACTACGAGGATGATTTGCCTAAAATAACACACCATATTATTCCAACTAGGGGTGCAATCAGATCGAATAGATGTCGACTGACCGATCGGATCTATTCAGATCGAATTTGGATAGTTGTCATATTCGGTATCGGTTTCAGATAGTTGATTTCGGATTTGGGAAATCACTATCCGTCGGATTGGAATAATTCGATTATATTCTCAGATAATTTCAGATAAATCTATTCGGATATTTACAGCCTATATTCTAGCAGTTTCAATTGGGCCCAACCAAATAGCCCAAGCAAATAATATAATATTTTTATTTTTATGATAAAATAGTTTTTAAATGCTAAAAAATATTTTTAATATAGAAAAATACTTGAACAGCCCCAAAAATTCTAGAAAATTTAGAGAATTGAAATAGGGCATTTTGAACTTACTAAAATTATTTCCAGTATAATAATATATAATTTTTAGATAACTGCTAAAATCCGGAAAGGCTTTTTAGAAAATAGCAAATAGAGTTCACAAATTTTGGAAAAATTCACAGAAATTCCATGAGGTATGTTGAATTTAATAAAATTATTTCGAACTAAAATTTGGTTATTATTTACACTGAAATTACTTTTTAATTGCTAAAAACAGGAAAAGCCTTTTTAAAATCCAAAAATCAGAGAAAATACCAGAAAATAAGATATAATTATTAGAAAATTCCAGAAATTTGAATTATTATTTGGAAATTCACAAATGCCAATAATATTTTTTAATTTTTTTTAAAGATAAAATTCTGAGATGTTATACGCCACCATCAAAGCTTGATATGCAAGAATATGCTTCTACTTACCTACGTGAATACCTAGTATTTTTTTTGCAAACATAAAGGGATATTTGATACTTTTGTAACTTTGTTGGATTACCTGATAAAGTGACTTGTTAAATCGTGATAATCCTGTTGCATGCATATATATATACAATATCTGTTTTCGCACGATATCCGATAAATAATATTCGGTGCCGTATCGATTCCGCTCTTTATTCGCTTCGAATTTGTGACCGATATTATCCACGTCGTATTCGTATTTGGTACTATCCATATCCGACAAAGAATATGGTTTAGGATACGGAAAGAGCGATATCTGACCGAATCCGAGCCAATTGCACCCCTAATTCCAACATCTGAGACACCAACATGTTTATTTTGGATAACCTACATACTACATTTCATAATTATATATAAAAAAACATGCTGTATTTTATCTCTCTGCCTCTATACTCTAGTCATGTGGTAAGTGCATTAGCATGGACCGAGCAACACATTGCACCCCTAATTCCAACATCTGAGACACCAACATGTTTATTTTGGATAACCTACATACTACATTTCATAATTATATATAAAAAAGCATGCTGTATTTTATCTCTCTGCCTCTATACTCTAGTCATGTGGTAAGTGCATTAGCATGAACCGAGCAACACATGCAAGTGATCATGCTTCTAATAAAGGAACAAAGGATTCATAGAAGATAATCTGACTCCAGAAATTGGCAGGTTCAATATTAGTCTCACCACACCAACGCACCAGAGAGACAATACGAAAACAGTAGTATTGAAGCGATTTTGAGCTAATTCCAAGAACAAGGCATCCACAACTCAGACAGACAGATTTAAATACATGGTAACATGGCAAGTCGATCTAGTTAGTTCGAATTTGTTGGATCCAAACCTGCAATAACGTGAATTTAGTTGAATTATCGCAATTTGCCAACGGTCACGTCAATCAATGCCTTACAACCTCGAATCAAAATCCCAAATCAAAGCCTCCCGGAAAACCTCAACCTGCCCCAGAACACCAAATCGAGAGGGATCACGACGCCTCCTCCGTACCTGGTCCGTCTCGTAGTCGGAGTCACCCGCCAGCGACGCCGCCGAATCATCGTCACCGCCGCCGCCCTCGTGCTCCGGCGCCCCGGTGGCTTCCTCCGAGAGAGGCACGCCGAGGTCGGCGCGTTCGGCATCGCGCAGCACGTCGAGCGCGCGCTGGATCCCCTCCAGCAGTGACTCCAGCGTCCGCCTCCTCAGCATCACCTTCGGCGACCTCCGCGGCGCAGGCGAGGAGGTGGACGGCTCCATCGGGGAGCCGTATCGAAGGTGGCGAGCGGAGCGGCGACGTCGTCGGATTGGAAGTAGGACGCGCTCGTACCGTAATTGCTTGGCCTACACAAAGGAGAGTAGAAGTTTGTTTCCGCGTGACGTGTAATCGTGTCGTTGGATTCGTTATCGAGCGGGTGAAGCACTGCACGAGAAAAGGGCTCTGCGGGCCCAACTAAACGTCGGTGATGGAAATTTATTTGGGCTGTGGATCTTGTAATGCAGTGGATGTATTTCTAGTCATATGTGGGCCCGGCCCAAGTAATCACTTTACATGGGCAGACAATTTCGAAAAAGGAAAGAGTGAAACAGAAGGCACTAGGCTGGCAGTCACCGACCCACACGTCGCAGCTAGGGTTTCTTTTCTAGACTCCAACAGCACATCCACCTTCGTCCGTTTGGAATATTACTGCACGGTACGGCCCGAAACTCCCGAGAAAACACCGGGAGCCAGCCCACCAGGCCACCACCCCCCCCCTCCGCGTCCGCACCGAAGGCGCACAGAGGCGGGGACGGACGTACATGGGGCTCAAGGGGTTCGTCGAGGGCGGCACCGCCGCCGTCGTTGCCGGCTGCGCCACGCACCCGCTAGACCTCGTCAAGGTCCGCATGCAGCTGCAGGGTGAGCCCGCCCCAGCGCTGCGCCCCGCGCTGGCGTTCACCCGCGGCGTTGCGATCCCGCACCACCACCTTCTGCAGCCGCCGCCGCCGCCGCGCAGGCCCGGGCCGATCGCCGTGGCCGCGCAGATCCTGCGCGCGGAGGGCCCAGCGGGCTTGCTCTCTGGGGTGTCGGCCACCGTTCTGCGGCATTCGCTCTACTCCACCACAAGCATGGGGCTGTACGACGTGCTCAAGAAGAGGTGGGATCGGGACGGCTGCGGCGCGCTGCCACTGCACCGGAAGATCGCGGCCGGACTCGTAGCCGGCGGCATCGGCGCGGCCGTGGGCAACCCCGCCGACGTGGCCATGGTGCGTATGCAGGCGGACGGCCGGCTCCCCGCGGCTGAGCGGCGCAATTACCGGAGCGTTGCGGACGCCATCGGCCGGATGGCGCGCCACGAGGGCGTACGCAGCTTGTGGCGTGGGTCGTCGCTCACGGTGAAGCGCGCCATGATCGTGACGGCGTCGCAGCTGGCCACGTACGACCAGGCGAAGGAGGCCATCCTGGCGCGCGGCGGCCCTGGCGCGGACGGGCTGGCCACGCACGTTGCGGCCAGCTTCGCGGCAGGGCTGGTGGCCGCGGTGGCGTCCAACCCCGTCGACGTCGTGAAGACGAGGGTCATGAACATGAAGGTGGAGGCCGGCGCGCCACCGCCGTACGCGGGCGCGCTCGACTGCGCCATCAAGACCGTGCGGTCCGAGGGGGCGATGGCGCTGTACAAGGGGTTCATCCCGACGGTGACGCGGCAGGGGCCCTTCACCGTCGTGCTCTTCGTCACGCTCGAGCAGGTGCGTAAGGTGCTCAAGGGCGCCGACTTCTGAGAGTCCGAGACGACATGGCGGTTGCTATTCGCTAAGAATGCAGCATACAACATTGCTAGCCTAATTGTCTTTTCTCCCATCGGTTGCAAATTGCAACCCGAGTGTGCTCTGTACTTGCACGGATTTGATAAATTATAGTGGAAATTTTTTATCTATGCTGTAATTTCGCTATGCTACTTTGGCCACGAGGATTGCACAACAGTGCTTAGCTACAATATTTGCTACAATGTTTCTAAACAGTATTCTCAAAAGATTTGCTCAATTATTTTTTAATCCAACGGTCTACACATAAGCTAAAGTTGCAATCTTAACTGAATCGCATTGGATCTCAATTCCTACTCTCATGCTCACTAATTAGGTGTTGCTCTGCTCACTAATTAGGTGTTGCTCGGTAATCTTCCTTGGGCGATCAATACCATTTGCAACCAAGAATTGTGGATTAATGCTAGAGTGCAGCTGCTCCTGCTCCTACAGACTACAGTCTACAGTGGCATATCCTCACTGGGCTTACCAATGGCTTTCGGCACCGAAGGATGGCAGTGAATAGTAATGGTATTTTCGGACCTGTGACAGGAAACATAATGCTGAATGTAAACTTGTATTGACAATCGGGGGTGGGGAATGGCAAATTAGCAGGCTTCACATTTAAACAGAACAGCTCCAGATCAATTATGCACGACAAAGGCAACTCATACCTTTCTGAGAGAGAGAGAAAACTCGTACCAATATCTGATCTTAAGCATGATGCGTTGTGAGACCTAACGTAGAAGAATGTTACAGTTTTCAGTAAAGAACTGGCCTGGATTACAGGTCATTGCATGAACCACAACACGGGAATATTCTAGCTTTCCATCCAGGAGTCAACCTGAATTGATGCTCAGCCTGACGAGGTGAAGTGCGGTACAGTTAGGGTCAAAACCTGACATATTTGCTCAAAGGGTATCCCATCTTCCTCTGGTACCAAAAAAACCAATAGCCCCAACTCAGTTTAGGGTCCTATATGCAGTTAAAATAATGAGGTTTTTCAGTAGATATACAAAACAGCATTATGGCAGGAGACAACATGCAGATATGTGAATATAAGAAGCATGCATAAATAAGAACTAACTTTTCAACTTTTGCGAAACCCTGGAGACAGGCCAAGGCGCATTGTCACATCTGTGAAATGAAGATAATCATAAACTGTACCTATGAAGGGTTATGTAGATTGGTGTAGTTCTGAAGAAACTAGTAAAAGGTCATACTTTTTTTTTGTTCCAGCAATCAGCTAAAGTTAGTACTCAATACTGAAGGCATTAATTTCTGAGTGGTAAATTACAAAGAAATTATCACTGCTTATAGTTCAATTATACAGCATTCAACAAGGATAAAAAAAAACTGCAGACAGATGATAGAGAAACACAATGACAAACTGACAATTCAACCAAGCTAATAGATCCGTATAACACTAAATCAAATTGCTGTAATAGCATATAATCACCTCTTTAGTTGTATTATAGATTTGAAAACCTATTATACCATTTGTATAAGGTTGTTCTCCAAGAAATTTGAAATGCCTCAGTTCTTGTAAGTATTGGAATTTTGTAAGGTGAGGTCAACATTGCTTATGCAAGCCAAATGCACAACAATACATGCAAAAGGAAGATGACACATTTGGGTCTAGCAATCCAAGCCTGACAAAACTTCATTTGGTGTAACCTAAGCATGGTTATCACGGCGCCCCGGCGAGGCGAGTCGCATCCGGGGCGCCTGGATGCCTAGGCGCCCGCCTAGGCGACAGTTAGACGACCAACTAAGCCGTCTCAATTCTCAAAGAAATATGCACTACATCACTAATGACTAATCCATACAAGCAGTTCAACACTACTCAGTACTCGGTCAGCAATTCAGCGTAGATTGCACAGCCAGTCAGCCGCTACTGATCAAGCAACAGCAGCAAGCCAGAGAATAATTCCCCAAATCCACACTGAGAGGTGCTAGTACTAGTTCAAAGCCAAAGAGACGTCACACTAACTGACTGGTGCAAACCGGCTCGAGACATCACAATAATTCCTCAAAGCAACAACAGCAGCAACACCAAACCAGCTCTATCGGCTCCTTGCAGCACAACATCACCCTTAGTGGTGCTAATACT